>CM064327.1:194838609-196251942 GCA_032595735.1 Pelochelys cantorii
AGGCAACCAGATGCCCCAGATTCATCAGGCCAGTCCCATTTTTTTTAATGGACCTTCCTGTTGTCTGTTGCAAATTGTCCGGGTGCGGAGCTGTTCCAGTTTTCACAGCCCCTTTCTCTTCCTCACAGACCGTCAATGTTCCAAGCCCGGTTCCCTTCCTTTGTGTCTGACATCTGCACCATTAGACACCAGAAAGGTGGGCAGGTAGCCCAGTGTCCACAAAATCTGCTTCATTTCTTGGCTGTACAACAATTTCCCCGCTGCCCTAACCACAAAAATCTTCCAGGATACTAAGACCACAAATCTGGTCAGCTTATTTTAGCCAACTGTACTATTTAGAAAAATTAAGATCGTTATTGGTTGCTTCAGAACATGTATCTGCCTTTTTAGTTTGCATGGAATGCTCTCTAGTTTTGTGGGATAATACTTCAAATGTGGAGAATGGATTTTTTTAAATAAACATATCATTGATCATAAAGATATTTGAACCTGGTGCCATTAATGTATTTTTGATTGCTGACCTTGAATAAAATATGTATACTTGCAATAAGAGGTAGTCACACTGGGAAAGGGGGGGAGTTGCTAGTCTAAAGCCCTCTAGAATAAAACTGAACACTAACATTATTGGGAACCAAAGGAATTGCTTGAAATCCGCTCTGCCATTCTTCCTCGGGGAAACTGTATTTAACAAAAAAAAGACACAAAGCACACATAAGTGCCTCTCATAACGTGAAAGATTTCTGTTTAATTTTGTTTAAGTGTTCTGTGCTATCAGTTGCTGCTTGAATTAAATGAAAAGCAATTTCAGTGGTAAACTGAACCCTTAAATGTAAGAAAAAAATCCATTTTCTTCTGAGCTATGATCTTAAATTATAGCAGCGCCCACTAGAGCAGTTTGAACTAGGGTTGTGTTGGTGCATTTGTTATAATAAACCCCCTGCTTAAGCAGGATTATGACCTGGCCACAACAATACTTTATAGGAGAAAAGGTGACAAATAAAGTCCTAGCTAAGAAAGATTTTTTCACACATTTTTAAAAAATACTCCTGAAATTTATACTTTAAACCATTAATACTGTGAAGAATTAAAATGAACAATTTTTGACAGTTGCCTCAGTTGATCAAAATACAATTAGGACTTTTATTTTTTCAATAATCCTTGTTTGTTGCTCAGATTTAAAATGAAACAAAAATTATGTCTGTCATGAACAAACATTGTTTATATTTAACTGACTACCCAATAGTGATTTTTAGTATTCAATGAATAAATAAAATGTCAACGAATTTTTAAGACAACCCAGTTGTACAAATTTGTGCAGTACTTGAAAATCGTCTTAATATTAAAGCAATAATTAGCAACCTATGTACATTACTAACTATTACATCTGTATACAAATCTGTTTAAAGATATTCACTGTTTTAAAAAGTATATTACACCTGAAGCTGATTTTGAATAGCCACAGCTAATGTAAAATGGATGCCATCAGTGAGAGGCAGCCATTTTAGGTAATCATGTTTTCTGGTTTTTTGTTTTCTTTTAGTATGTATATAGCACCAATACATAAGCTATGGTGAACTACTGGTGTGTGGCATATAAAGTGCCATATTTCAGTACAATGGGTTAATTCACACTATACTTTGCAAGAGATTTTCTTGCTTTGTAAACTATAAAGAAATTAAGAATGAGTATACAAATAGTGCAAGTTATCCAAACGTTCCCTAATAATGCTTTGCAGTTTAGTTGCACCCAAGTGCTCAATACCTTATACAAATATGAATTAATTTAGCTTCTCACTAGTTGTGAGAAAAGTATAGTACATCTTTATTATCCCCATTTCACAGATGAAAAAATTAATACTCAGTGACTTGCTTAAAATTATGCAAGAGATCTGTGATAGAGAAGTGTTTAGAACCCTGATTGCCTGACTTTTAGTTCCGAGTCTTACTCATAAAACCATGTTTCCATTCCCAAACATGCACCATCTCCCAACAAATTCATAAAATACAAGTGTGCATGTACAAAGGGGTGTGGGTACATGCAAAGTGTTGCAACTGTAGCTAATGGCAGCATATACATTTTTGGAGCCTCAATTTACAAAGTCAGTTTTAAAATAAGATCTGCCTATATCTCTGTGGTTTTTTGACCTAGATAGAAGAGGCAACTAACAAATGCCATAACATTCAGATTCTCTCCTATTGTGCACTGCTGTAGCCAGTATGGTGCATGGTGGCAGCCACTTTTTACAGTGCTAAGGAAGCAAGGAGAGAAAGAGAAGGAATTCAGGATTTTAATTCTAAAATTCCTGGCTTTTGAGAGTTCTGATCAGATAAATGATAGACAAAGATATGGAGGTTCAGCTAGAATAACTCATATAGTAACTTTTTGAATTACAGCTTACATCTTGACCACTGCAACCTCCTCCTTTCTGGCCTGGATAAATGTTATTTTAACCTGCCCCACATAAACCCATGCAAAATTTGTTGTGAAAGCTTTTCACTCTGGCCACATTAACCTCTCCCTCCTTTGGATCTCTCTATTGTCTCTCCCTTTTCCACCACATCAAGCACAAACTTTAGGTCCCTTTTAGTCCCTCCCATCTTCTCTATCATCTCCTCCACATGCACACACCCTGTACTCTGCCACAATGACGGCAACCTTTATCATTCAGCAATCTGATCATCCCTAAAACTCCTCATGCTTTCTAGTAAACTGCCCCTTATGCTTAGGAGCCATAACCAATACATTTTGCAAACCCATTACTTTATTTTCCTTTGAATATCTTCTTAAAATTCACCTGTGCTATGATGCTTACCAAACTTTATTCCCATCCCTAATTTTAATGGTTGTCACTTAACTAGGAATGGGCCCAAAGCAAAACGCTGGCTTAGAAGGCCCCCAAACCCAGAACTGTATTTGTCACACGTCCTCTGGTCAATGCACAGAGATTCTGGATCACCACTTGTCTGTTCCAAACAGGGGGTAACCGAGACATAAAAGGTTTCCTTGCTTCCACGCAGAGAATAAAGAGGAAGGAAAGAATAGAAAATTTTAAAATTCCTCCTGGAAGACTTCGAGAGTCAGCACCACAAACTATCATGGCTCCAAATCTTTAACATTAATTTAATGCTATATTTAAATATATATGTCATGTAAAATAACTCCCATGCCCTCCTCTCATTTACTATTATTCATTTCAGCACTGATGCAACAGCCAAATGGTTTACCAGCCTGTGTCGCTAACACTTGCATAATAACTTGAGATCTCACAACCCCTCTATTTATCAAGCAACATTGTTACCAAAAATAACTATCTGCATAACTATGAGGGGAAAATGGGGAGGGGAGAGGGAAAGAGGATGGGGAGATTTGTCAATATGGCTTGAAACACGCACTAAAGAGCTGCTGTTGAAGCTTTAACATTGTGTAAGTCACTTTTTCTGATGGAGCAATTATCACAATGTGGAGCTGGAAGAAAAGGGGGCCATGCAGGCCACTGTACATGCTGCTCCAATCACTTGGCGTGGGGCCAGGACTGCCAGGTTGAAGTAGGGCTTCAGAGCTATGCCCCCACCACTTGTCACTTCATACCAGCAGCAAGCTAAATGGGGGAGGGCTTCAAGGCAAGATTCATAATTTCAATGTAATAAACCCGGTGAAGCCCTGGCTGTGCCGTATCTTCTCTATACATGGCTAATGGTTATTAATTCCTTGGCTGTTCTCCTATTCTCAACCTCATGAATCACGGCAGAGTCGCTCGGATTTAGTGCAGACAGGTTAATCAAGGAGGAAGGTCACTGTGGTGCATTGTCTACATACTGTAAACTGTTTCTGTGTGTGTTGCATTGTCTACATACTGTAAACTGTTTCTGTGTGTGTGTGTGTGTGTGTGTGTGTGTGTGTGTGTGTGTTGCATTGTCTACATACTGTAAACTGTTTGTGTGGGGGAGGGAGGGTGAGGGGTTTTCATTTGTTGTGTTTTGTTTTTGTCAAACCCTGAACAGTTCCTGGGCATGAGAGAGCCGGAGAAAGGGAGGCAGCAGCTCTTTAGAAAAGCTGCTTCGTCTGTGAAGTTTACAAAATACCACCAGCATTGTTGAACTAATGAATAACAAGAATGCGTTGTCTCTAGCTTTTATGCACACTGCTCTGAAAAGATTCAAAACTGAGTGGGACCTGCAGTGTTGATCTGCCTATTCCAGGTACAGCTTCAATGATTTTTATCTCAGCTTGGAACACAGAGTGTGTTCTGATACTAATACTGATAAAAGCATAAAGGCTGATGCCATCTGCCATGGCAACTATCAAGATGGCAGCTGCTTTTCATCAGCTTTATCTGAACTTTGCATTAATGGGAATTCAGACACTGTGGGTGCGTTTTGAAAAAAGGACATAAAAATGATAGCACTCCTCTGAATAGAATCAATTCATCAAATATCAACTTACTCTTATCTCCTTAATCTTTCTGGTAAGAAAAATGAAAAAAATATAGTTCTGTGTGTACTCTCTTTAGATCACCTTGTCTCTTTATCAGCCCTAGTCTCTGATGCCATGGGCATTAAGAGGCTTCCACTCACGCAGGAGTAGCAGCAGGGCTGTAACCCTATGAGGGTCTGACTTTGAATCCCAGCACTGGCACTGCTGCTACAAATGGGATTCAAATGTGCAGTCTCTGAGGGCAGTGCAATCAACAAAATAGCATGCCAGCGTTCAGCAACTACCGCAGGTAATAATAGAGGCATTTTTCAAAAAGAAAAAGAAAAAAGAAAGAAAGAAATCATGTTCTACTAGTAATGCTGGGTTGTTGTTTTTTCACAGCAACAGTTTACAGCAGGTACACCTTCTTCACATTCATTAGCAGTGGTAGAACATGACAATTCACGACAGAAAGAATGCTAATTACAGCACACAAGCTTTGTGTTGCTGGCTACAAAAGCATATAGGTAATATAAATACAAGATGGTAACACACTAATGTATCAGAAATCTGTTACACTTCTACCAGTTCCTGTGCTATTTTCTAGGTTATTTCCCAGAATTTTTCCCTCTGCTAATGAAAGCTTTATTTGATTTATTTTGGGGTAAACGTTAGCATCTGGCTCTCTCCTTCTCTGAATAAATTTTATTGAATTTTAAGTATATATAGATATATAATGGACATATCTAAATAAAATCATGTAGAAAAACATCACATAGAAAACAAAACTATACATGCACTGGCATCCCAAAATGTAGAAAATCTATTAGAAGCATGTGTTACTATTGCAGATGACTTGAGTAACAAATGCTGAAATGTGTCAACTACAGTAAAAAGACAGCCTAGTCAGAAAGAGAAGGATCAAGAGGTAAAGGCTAAAGAACAGAGGAGGAAGACCCGAGAGACTGGATTGTGCAAGATGCTGTGTGCTTTCACTGAAGTCAGTGGCAAATGAAGGAACACCCACATGGACAAGAACTTCACCTAGTATAAGTCAGCTTAGTTTTATTGAAGTCAATGGGCCAGCTCCTCAGCTGGTGTAAATTCAATGGAATTATGCTGATTTACACCAGTTTAGGATCTTGCACTGTATTTCTGAATCTCAGCATATTGCAATGTGTTGCTGTATTCGTCTCGGGCTGATGGGAGGCCAAGCTGCCTCACTACACCAAAGACTGACCAGTTAATGGGCCCGGGAAGCCCTGCTCCAGGGCTGGCCCATCAGCGGGTAAGGCGGGGCAGCTGGCCGACAGCCCAGCTGAGCTATAGTTCTAAAGTCCAGGCCCTAACTCAGGGCAAAGCTATAAGCAGTTCCGAGGCTCAGGCTTCGCTACAGGCTGAACAGCAGTAGCCTGTTAGCCAGGGCAGGGCAACAACCAGTAAACAGTACTGGGGGCTTGGGCCTGGCTGTAGAATGAGCAGCAGTTTATAAAGGCCACGCCCTTGGTCAGGGTAGGCCAACCACAAGCAGTTAAATAGTTTGGGGCTCAGGCTTGGCTGCAGGCTGAGCAAGGCTCGGGTCTCCTTGTTTGGCAGAGAGCCGACAAGCACAAGGGCTTTTATTCAACCAGGAGAAGCCTGCCAGCCAAGGCAAGAGGTGGCAGGGGAGTGGGGACACAGGTCCACCCACTCCACTGATTCCCAGCCTAGGACCCTAAGAGTGGCAGTGCAGGCTGCCAATGGGCGCATGTGAATCAGGTCACTGAGTCAGAGGGGATCCTGACCACACTGCACTGCCCAGTTGACCTCCATATCCTCAGCCAATCCAATGTTGGCTATCCCTGGGCCACTCCCCAGCTGCCCCTGGGGGCCTTCCTGACTCAGCCTCTGTTCCTCAGGGTTCGCCTGGGATGATGGCACTGGCAGTGTGTCCATGGGATCTGGGTTGGGGGGTCAAACAGTGGTCTAGGTGGTGCAGCCCAAGAGCCTGGCAGGGGCCCTGGCCATCCATGCCAGTCTTCTGCACTTGACAGCGATTGTGGCAGCCCTGGCCAGTCTTCTGGGCCTGGCAGCAGCCCAGACGGCCCAACCCAGTCTTCCCTCCTAGGGCGGGGCAGCTTCACCTTCCTTCTCAGGAGCTCAGGGAGAGCATCTGGCTTGCTCAGCCACTTGGCTCCAACTGAGCTCTCAGTACCTGCCTTTATACTCCCAGCCCCACCTTTCTGCTTCCTGTGGGTGAGGCTGGGCTGCTCTGGCACCGCCCACCAAGGGGTCTTAAGGAGTGGTTCCCCTTCAGGTCAGCAGGATACCAAGCTGACTCACCCACATCTCATCTAGAATCATTACAGCTGTTATTGGAGGTGGGGCTGAAATGTCCACAATAAAATAAAATATTTTTGCTCCTCCTTAGCATGTGCATTTCAGAATGGCACTGTAAAACTGGCTGACTGTGTCATGAAGACATGGTTGCTGGGGGGGGGGAGGTGATTACTGTTTTCTGCCTTGCAATTTGCCGCTTCAAATACGCAGTCATGCCAATCCATCTCTTTGTATCATGAACCAGACAAAGGAAAGATTTGGGCAAGCTTTATTTTCAATAGTTTGAAGTGTCAGAGGGGAAGACCTTTCTGCTCTTTGGCAAAGCAATGAAACATTTGTTAAAATATGCACTTAGTATTCTGTTGAACAAAGGTCAAATACAGCCCTGGTTAGCAGTGATGGAAAGCAGTGTCCTGCAGATGCCTGTCTGGAGTCCTAAGTAAAATGCGATTGGTGGCCCCAATTCAGTTCCCAGTAGACAGATGCCCATGTAAAAAACAAAAACAGAACAAAAAACAAAAATCCAAATGGTACCCGGTATCCTTGTTGTCTGTTTCAGCAGAAAGACCAAGGGTTGGATGAGTATAGAGGCTGACCTGTCCTTTTTTTCTCTACAGAAAGTCCTGTCAGGTCAAGCCTGACACCCGTAGGTAGGCAGCGTGGAGAAGCTTTTTCTACCATTTTTCTTGCTCTGACTATTGTGTGTCTAGAAGATATTTTGGTCTTCGAGGCTACTAATCCAGTAACATTCACAAGCACAAAAATGTCATTAAAACATTTCATTGTATTAGGAAATTATGATGTTTGAACTGTAAAATGAAAAACAGGGAATAATTGAGCAGGGGTATACTTAGGACATAGCTGACACCAAATAGACATTTAGGACACAATTCTGCATGTGAACAGTCGATTCACCTCTCCCCTTGCATGAACATAACATTAAGGTTTAATGCTAGGAGCAAAAGTTCAACATTCTCTGGTGTCAGGTAATGAAAGTGTACATAGAGTCAACACAGTGCTCTGTGCCAGCCATTCATATAGCATCTGGGAGGACATTGATTTTACAAGGAAGCAACAGGGAGAGTTCTAAATGTCTATGTTACCAAAACAGAGACAATTGCATTCTTGTATAAACCCAAGAAAGGTTTGGCTGTAGTGGCAGAGAGAACACTAAACCAGCAGTTAAACAAGCAAAGAAAATTGTTAGTTGTTCAAATAGAGCTATTGAACAAAGGTCAACGAAAATTATCCTGGTGCTGCGCAAGAAGCTGATTAGGAGACTGCATCCGAAATACTGTGCACAGTACTGGCCGCATTAATATGAAAATAAAACTGAGAAAGTACAACAGAAGGCAACCAGCATTATACAAGAACTCATAGATCTTAATTATATGAAAATGTTGGAAATATTTGCTCCCTGCTCTTTGGAGAGGAGGAGATTAAAAAGGACTAAAACAAAATTCAGAGGAGAATAGAGCAGAGGGAACTTATGAAGGCCTGGTTTCAGACGGAAAATCATGTCAGATGGAAAAATTAAGCCTAGGATAAACTGGCTGTTAAAAGATTTAGGGTGAAACTCTGATGCTTATTGAAGCTAATGGGAGTTTTACCACTGATTTCCAGGGAGCTAGGATTTCACTCTTTAAGTGAACGTCTTTATAAAGAGAAGGGTACCCTTAGGGTGCTACAGAATATCCATCAATTATAAATTCAATTATATAAACATTCAGAAGGTAAAAATAATATAAAGGAATAGTCTTCTAATGTCAAATACAGATGGACATTTAGGGTCATCTCCTCAAATAATATCAAATGATACTGAGGTCAGTGAAACTACTGATTTACAGCTGAGGAACCAGTTCTCCATACCAAAAATTTAATGTGGGATTGCCAATGTTATATAAAAGAAACCCCAACATATATATTAAAATATAGGTTGGACCTCTCTGGTCTGGCTCCCTCAGGACCTGACCAGTCCCAGACAAAGGAGTTTTCCGGACCAGAGAAGATCTGGGGGGCGGGGGGGACGCCAGCCTCTCTGCTGGGCTCCTCTCCTCAGCTACCTGTCATTGCTGCCCCTGCTACCTGCCTGCGGCAGCCCTGCAAGCTCCGTGGCCCCAAGGACTCTAGTGGCCCCAGAAGCTCCCCTCCCCTTCCTGGTCCTGTTGACTATGGGCTCCACTAGCTTCCTGGTCCTGCCAGCGCTGTGTGCTCTACACACACACACACCTACACACACACACACACACACACACACACACACGGGCTCCAGCACCCCTTCCAGCTTCCCCGCCTGACTGGCTGTGGGCTATGGTGCTCCCTGGGCTCCGCTTCCTCCCTGGCCCCACCGATCCCAGCTGCCAGCAACCTTCCGGACCACAGATATTGCCGGACCCAAAAAATTCAGGACCACAGAAGTTCAACCTGTACTATACCAACAAACCTTCACCAGCTGCTGCAGTAGCATTTATGCAGCCTCCTTGGGTCAGGTTTTCAAATGATTTTTGGTGCCTGAACGATGCAGAAAGGATCCTGGTGGGATTTTTAAAAGCACATAAGCAGATCAGGTGTCTAATATTATTAATATTGGTAAAAATCTGATGTCTGGCATTGAAATTATTTTGTCATGTTACTGTTGCATTGTAACTATGTCACCAATAGGGCAAGAGGTTTCTGCCTGTTCCTGCGCTTCAATTAGCCTGCAGTTATAATGGTCTGGTAATGGGGTCTCCATAGAGTTACACTTAAATTGCTTTCCCTATCTCCATCTTACAATGTAATGGCATTGAAGCAGGGTCTTCCTTGCAGTCATCATTCATCATCATGAAACTGGTGCGCTGCTAAATAAACTTCCCATGACTTTTTAAATGATGAACTCATCATTCAAGTGAACAGAAAGTTCATGTTGTCTTGAAAAACAGGGTGAGAAGGAGTCTTGAAAGTTGTTTTGTGAATGTAAATATTGTCATGGTTAGGAAACCTTCTTGTTTTTCAGATACCAAGGAGGTCTTTGTCCATATTAAGAATTAAAGACTTAGTCCAAAATTCCCAAGTAGTCTACATACTGTATTTGATTTAAATTCAATATTTTAAAGCTGATTTTGGAGATTAGAGAAAAGGATCCAAATGTGAATGTCTGTATATCTACTACTGATTAAGTACACTGCTTAATAGAGCTCTACCAGCACTAAGTCCCCTCTAAAACATAATTCTAATAGTACAGTTAAGCGAACTCATGTGGCCAAATATGTCAAACTATGTAGTGGTTTTGTAATAGAGACAGATGTCTATTTGGGATTATGTTGACCCTGGCAAACTTCTTCACTAGTTACCAGACTTCACAGCTCTCCAAACAAATGTACTGAGCCATCTGGCCCTTGGGTTTACTTAATCATCTGTGCTTTATCAGGAAAGAGAATGTGTCTGGTTTGAACCTCATGTGAACTGGTCTGATGCTGGTTGAATTCCATTGTTTTCAGTGGGTCTACTCCGGATTTACAGTATCTGAAGAGAATCACACCTGGTGACTCTAAGACCTGGGGTTGCTACTACATATCGGATTCAAATTCTCAGCCTAACTCCTACATGAATACTTCTCAACTCAGCATGCAGACATCTGTGACCGAGTACTGGATTGTCATGGAAAGGATTATAATGGTATAGAAGTGCATAGAATATTGGGCAAAAAAAAATAGCGAGTTTTTCTCCTTAAACCAAGTTTACTGACATTCTACATCAGGCTCACAAACTATACTTCAGGGACAGTGCCTGTGTCACCAAATGGAATGTATTGTGCAGCAGAGCGGAAGATTGTAACAGTGAGACTAGACTACCTTTCCTCAGCCAGTGAATTGGCTAAGGCGATGATGAGTAGTAGAAGAAGATGAGGAGTAGATGAAAGAAGGAAAGAAAGAAAGAAAGAAAGAAAGAATTTCCACAGCTAATTTTATCACACAACCCAGGAGCATACATTACTTGATGATTCTACAATATCTGACAAGCCAAAAGCATGAACAGTTCCTTTTTGGTATTCCTGGAGGAGACAGCATAGTGAGCCATGACTCACCACCTGCCTGACATGAAAACTATCACAGCTTACAACAAGCTTTGAAAGAGATGTGCACTTGTATCTCCATGTCACAAATGTTTCCTACCTTATTTACGTAAAGATTCTACAACAGAAAAAAATTGCCTGTTTTCTTTGGATATTGCAGAAATAAGTGAACAATTAAAAGGTCTTTCACCTGTTATGATGTACACACAGACAAATGCGAAACTGGGGGTTTTTTAGTCAAAGTGATCATGCTGCGACTAGAATTTAAGATACAGATTGATTGATCTCTTTAATCTAATATTTCTTCATGGGGAAGCTGCTTTCTTTATTGTGGTGACACCTGCTAGTGTCGTTAAAGTTAGAGGCTTCCTATATTTCTATTATAAATGCTAGTTTGAGGGTTTAATATCTGGGCAAATTTGCTTTACTTTGGGTTAAAAATTGGTCTGAAAGTCATCAAGCCAAAGGCACACACATTTTTTTAAATCTATTTATTTGATTACTTTCAAAAGGAGAGTTACTAAAATAGGGAGGCAATAGATGGAGCATGGATTTCAGTGAAACATCTGACATAATCTCTCACAAAATCCTACTCCCAGAGGGTATGCCTACACTTGCTTCCTAGTTCGAACTAGGGATGCAAATGTAGGCGACCGAAATTGCTAATGAAGCGGGGATTTAAATATCCCGCGCTTCATTAGCATGATCTCGCCAGCGCGTTACTCCGCTCAACAGCTGTTTCGAAAGTGAAAGTGTGCGCCGGGACGCATTAGTTTGAACCAAACCCCTTGGTTCGAACTAACGTTACTCCTCATTTTTTTAGGAGTCTACACAGCGCTTTTTTGCGCAAAAACCTCCTGCGCAAAAGTGAAAGGAAGAGGAAATGCAAATGAGAGCGCAACATATGCAAATGAGCGCTCCATTTGCATTTGCTCTTCCACAAGAGGCTTGTAGTGTAGACGTAGCCCTAGTGTGGTTCACTGTCCCATGTAGTGGTACTTAGACCACTTACAGCCCGAGATAAGAACACAGGAGTTCTTCAGCCTAAGTTGAGAAGGAGCTGGCTTTGTAGCTCAAGCTGTAGCGGTCCCTCCACTGAGATCCCAGGTTCAAATCTACCTAGTGGTAGTTACAGATGGAGAAATTTTCAGCAGCATAGGTTACTGTGGCAGCTTCGGCCTGATACCTATCTACCTGTTGGAGCAGAGTACAAGACTAAAGCATCCCTGTGCTCCAACAATCCTAAATTTCTGAGCCAATATAAACCCTAGTAACTTTGCCAGAGACTGAATTGCCCTAGTATCAAGAGAGAGATGTGAAGGCAGTCTGAAGTCAGCTATAGGCCACAGCCAAGAATCTTAGCCAGGTATATCAAGTGAAGGGAAGATACCTAATGTGATACTATAATGATCAGTTTTAGGTCCATTGAGTGTTGTCACTATTGATCTAGCAAAGGAAGTAAACAGAACAGTACTGAAACTTGCAGATGAGTCTAAATTAGATGGAGTTTGTTAACATCACTCAATACATGTACATAATACAAAGGGACCTAGAGAAATTTTAAAAATGAGCAGAAAATTACAAAAGAGGTCTAAGTTAAAATAACGTAAGCTAACAGATCTGCATGAAGCACTTAAAACTAAAATATTCTGTGGTAAGGAAAAGCTTAGAAAGCAGATAATGCTAAAAGAGTTTGCCACACAATATTCATTTAATTGATACACATTTATAACTCCCTACTCAGACTCTGTAAACTATAAAAAATTGTTTCCATTTTAAGATTACGTTTGAATCTGTAAACAACAAAAAAGACTGTAATCTGACTTGGGCAGAGACTGTTTTCTTTAATACTGGTTTGTACAATGCCTAGCCCAAGGGAGACATAATACTTGATTAGTGTTTCTAGGCACTACCAAAATAGAAATAATAAACAATAACAAGAAGTCCAGTGGGTGCTCTGCACAATGAGAAATAATGGTGTCAGCAATGCTATCTGCCTGGCTGAATAGTCTTAGGTGCTTTTCCAGAATCAGACTGAAAGCTGTAGGTATTACAAGTCTGGATTCTATTAAAAACCCTTAAATTTAAGCTGTTTCTTTTTTGGTTTTCTATTTTCTTTTCTTTTTTTTTTTTTTAAGTTATACATTCTAACATCTTCTTCTTCCACAGGTCAGTCTTTGCAGTTTCACCAATACCCATTCCCCACTTCAGTTCTTGTGCCCTTATTCCATTCTTGCAAAATACAGTGCCCTCTCTTTCCATAGAGAGGAGCAGTTCTCAGAGGTGAGCATGTGAAACATGGTGAGCAAATTCAAGCAATGTTTTAAGAAGTTCTACATCTAAATTGTGTTTGCAAATTATTTGTGCTTTGTGAAAAGCCATCATCCTCCTCCCACTCTCACGTATAGAATATACACTCACGTGCATGCACACAGAAAAAGAGAGATCTACATGCAAACACAGATACATAGTGCTAGCTTTTGAAAGTCATTTGCTTCCAAGGTTATTTCTTTATTATTAACTAAACCACCACAAGTACACTGAGCTTCATCTTGAGATGGATATTTCTATGGGTTCTTTCCTACAAGACCTCTTTTTCTGACCTGTCCCCTCTCTTGTCTTAGAAACTGTCCTGTGGTGTTTTAGATGCTGCTTATAATTATTAGAATGGGGAGCACTGGCTGTTGGGAGTCTGGAAGCACAGGAAACAGGAAGGACGGGGGAGGAGATGGGCCAGGGCTGAGTGAGAGCTACAGAGGGGTGCAGCAGCAGTTTTGTAAAGAGGTTTCACCTTTGATAAATAAAGGTCTGTTGAAGTTTGTTAGTACCTTGCTTGCATGATACAACATTTTGGTGACGAGGATGGATCTTCTGCCTCTGAACCTACCTGCACCCTTTCTGCAAAGCCCAGGTGAGCCTCCAATCGCTTTTACTGCCTGGATCCATATGTTTGAGACTTATCTGCTTGTAATCAGTGCTACAGAGATTTCTGAAGTAAGAAAGCGTGCTCTGCTAATCCACTGCCTTGGAGCAGAAGAGCAGCATATATTTTACACTTTTCCCCTTGCAGATGATAAATATGAGACTGCACTCACTGCATTAAAGAACTTTTTTGTGCCAAAAGTGAATGTAGTAGCTAATCGCTACAGATTTCACCAGCATGAGCAGAAACCAGGGGAGACTATAATTCAGCATGTTGCTTCTTTGAGGAGTCTGATTGTAACTTGTGACTTTGGGAATATGGCAGATGAGATGATTAGAGACCAGCTCATTGAGAAAACAACCATGCTTTGTGTAAGAGAACGCTTACTTCTAGAACCACAACTTACACTGGAAAAAGCAATAACCATTGCTACCCACATTGAGTCAGCTATAGCAGAAGCCAAAATAATGAGCATGGATACAGGAGGCCCAGTCCAGGCTGTGACTCCTTTGAAGAAAAGTCCACTATCGCTGCAGACAAACAATTACAAGGGGAAAACTAATGAAAAACCACAGAATCAGCAAATTCAAAGCACAGCAAAAGCATGCTTTCGCTGTGGATCCCCAAAACACCTTGCAAGCTACACAAGATGTCCTGCAAAAGTAGCTCAGTGCAAAAAGATTGGGCATTTTGCTAAGGTATGCCGCAGTAGCCAGTCCAGTCAACAGGAGCATGCAGTTACAATACCAGATGTTACTGTGCTGAGTGTGGACAAAATCACTACTGCACATATTCCAGAACAGATAAGGTGCACTGTAAATGTTTCTGCCACACCTACAGGCAAATCACATCCTATTCAGCTAATGTTGGACACTGGTTCAGCAGTATCTATACTACCTGATTCCATCTATTTGCATTACTTTAAAGATGTGCCTCTTACTGAACCGAAACTTCACTTGGTGTGCTATTTGAAAAACCAAATTCCAGTACATGGGCTGCCTGCCAGCAACAGTGACTTTTGGTGATTGCTGTGTAACTGCAGAGTTCTACATTGTCCACAAAGGCACTCCTATCCTTGGCAGAGATTTATTGGCTGCTTTAAACCTCAGGGTAGTTAATGGACGAATTGATCGTCCTCAACAAAGCACTCTTGCAGTACACACCAATTTCAGCTGGGACCCAAGACCAGGTTGAGGAGAAACTTGGCTGTGCTTATGGGTTTGTGCATAAAGTTAAAATGCGGCATAATGTGATGCCTGTACAACAGAAGTTACAGCGCTTACCATTTTCAGTCAGGGAAGCTGTTTCAGAGGAACTTAAAAAACTTGTTCAAAAGGACATTATTGAAGAGATTGACTCCTCGGAATGGGTTTCACCTATAGTAGTGACACAGAAGAAGGATGGAGGCATTCGCCTTTGTGTGGACTTAAGGGAGCCAAATAAAGCTATTATGATTGACAGACACCCTCTTCCTCACATAGAAGAAGTATTTGCAGAACTCTGTGGAGCAAAGATGTTTTCTACTCTTGATTTGCAGAGCGCATACCACCAGGTTATGTTGCATGAAAATAGCAGAGACCTCACAGCATTTATTACATGAGGGACTATTTCATTTTAAACGTGTTCCATGCGGTCTTGCATCTGCCCCAAGTGCCTTCCAAAAAATGATGTCATTGATTCTGAAGAATCAACATGGAGTTCAGTGCTATCTGGATGATATTATCATGTTTGGAAATACTTCTGAGGAGCATGACAATAACCTGCACTCTGTACTAAATTGTATCAGCACAGCAGGCCCCAAGCTCAATATGTCTAAATGCAAATTTAGACAAACAGAACTCTCCTTTCTGGGGCATACAGTTTCACCGGCTGAACTAAAACCTGATCCAGATCATATTCTAGCAATTTCAAATGCTCCTCCTCCAACAGATTTGCAAACCTTACGTTCCTTCTTGGGTCTTACCTCCTGGTATGCAAAATTCATTCCCAATTATGCTTCTATCATTGAACCGTGACAGAATTACTACAGAGAAGTTCAACCTTGGTGTGGACAATGGATGCACAAGCTAGTTTGGAAACTGTGAAATACTTGATTGTACACAGTACAATACTTGCACTATTCAGTCCTGCATTGCCCACAATTGTGACTACTGATGGTTCTGATTATGGACCTGGAGCTGTCCTCACACAACTTCATGAGGACAACACAGAGAGGACTGTTGCATTTGCTTCAAGGACACTGAGTGATACTGAGAGAAAATATTCTACAGTCAAAAAAGAAGCACTTGCTTGTGTCTGGGCTACTGAAAAATGGAGAACTTACCTGTGGGGCTGCATGTTCAAGTTGCGCACAGACCACAGCCCTTTGACAACATTGCTAACCACAAAAGGACTGGGAAGAGCAGGGAATGGTATTGCTAGATGGTCTGCAAGACTACTCTCTTTCAATTATGAACTGGAATATAAGCCTGGAAACCAAAATGTGATAGTTGATTGCCTTTCTCGCCTGCCTTTGTCTTCACCAGATGGTCCACCAGAGGATGAGGATGAAGTAGTTGCGCTTATTACAAGCACTCTTACTGCAGTTACAAGAGAGCAATTCCAAGCTGCTTGTTCAGCATGTCCAATTCAACAAAAGCTATGGGAATTTCTGACAAAGAGATGGCCCAGTAACCCTAAAAACCTCGTCCCAGTTTTGCTGCCTTATTTTAGAGTTTGGGATGAACTTTCTTTGCTTGATGGCTGTGTGCTATGAGGTACACACCAGCTACTTGTGCCAGAATAATTACAGTCAAAACTCATACACCTGGTACACGATACTCATCAAGGAATTGTCAGAACCAAACAACGACTACGGGATCTGTATTGGTGGCCAGGGATGGACTCCCAAACTGAAGCAATCATAAAATCCTGTGTCACTTGCCAAATGCATGATAAGACAGCAGTGACATGTACCGCACAATTACAGCCTGTTCCTCTTCCTGATTCTGCATGGGAAAAAGTTGCGATTGACATCGTAGGACCCTTTGATAGTGCTCCAATTGACTGTCATTATGCCATCACTTTAATAGACTATTTCAGTAAATGGCCTGAGGTAGCATTTACATCGCAAATCTCTTCTGCTACAGTAATTAAATTCCTCTCTACAGTTTTTAGCAGGGAAGGTAACCCCAAAGAACTGGTTTCAGATAATGGTAGTCAATTTACTTCCCTGGAATTTGAAACTTTTCTAGCAGAGAGGAACATTTTACATAGAAGATCATCACTGTATTACCCTCAAGCCAATGGGGAAATCGAAAGGTTTAACAGAAGTTTGAAAGAAAGTTTGCAAATGGCTAAACTGGAAGGGTGATCGTGGATAACCTTGACTACTGATTTCTTGCAAGCATACAGGGCTACACGACATGCCACAACGCAAAGATCACCTCCAGAGTTACTGCATGGAAAACAGATGAATACTAAACTGAACATTGCTGGATTGTTAAAGGCAAGACCTGATGCACCAAATGAGGATGATGTGAGAAAAACAGTTGAACAGAACCAAGAAAAATATAAAGCTTTCACAGACAAATGGCGGGGTGCTAAGGAACCAAAGTTTAAGTGTGGTTCCTTCGTTAGAGTAAGAAAACCTGGAATTTTACGCAAAGAGGACCATAAATTCACATCTTCTCTTAAAATCATGGAGAAGAAGGGACCTTACACCTATCGACTTTCTGATGGGCGGGTATGGAATGCTTCTTATCTTGCACCTGCCTATGCACCAAGAGGCGATGATGCCAACACCCAGTCCATGTTGTATGACTTCACCTTAGCACCAACACAACAAGACATTGCACTGGAACTGAGGTTTGAGAGACGGTCTGTCAGATCCAGACGACCACCTGTCTGGACTAGAGACTATGTTATGTAGTGTTTACAGTGTTTTCAGTATAATATTTCTGCCAACAGTATAGTGTCTTGTTCCGTATTTGTTGCTGTGGTTAGAACAACAATGTTTATTTTATAATTGAGAGAGCTTCTTAAGAGAGGAGGGAATGTGGTGTTTTAGATGCTGCTTATAATTATTAGAACGGGGAGCACTGGCTGTTGGGAGTCTGGAAGCACAGGAAACAGGAAGGACGGGGGAGGAGATGGGCCAGAGCTGAGTGAGAGCTACAGAAGGGTGCAGCAGCAGCTTTGTAAAGAGGTTTCATCTGTGGTAAATAAAGTCCTGTTGAAGTTTGTTAGTACCTTGCTTGCATGATACAACATGTCCCACTTTTATCATTCTGAATTGTATCTAACAAGATCCAACAGACTTGTTTGTCAAATTGAGTCAGCAGAGTAGTTCTGCATCACCAGGAAGGGCCCTAGAACATGCATGCAATTGTAACACCAACAAACCTGGGACCTCTGGAGTTTAGTGCATGAGCCTCTACTTGGCATGAGCTAAAATCCAGTGGGAGTCTCAGCTAAGGCTCTAGAGCAGACTCATTATTCTCTCTCTAAGTGGTCTTGATGCCACGGGATAGGACAACACACCATACCCAGTCGGGATATGTCTACACAGTTGCACATAATTCGAAATAAGCTACACAATTTGAGCTACGGAAATAGCTTATTTAGTGCAACGAGGTTTACAGGAAGCTGGAATAAGCCACCCACTCTTTTGAAATTACGGGCGTGCTATTAAGATTCACACAACACTATTTCGGAATAACAGATGCTATCCCGAAATAGCACCACTGTGTAGACATACCATAGGTGTGTGGGTTACATATTTCGCCTAGCTGAGGAAGTGCACCCTAAGGTTCAGAGATATCCCAGCTGAAATCCTGGATGAGCCCCCACACGCACACGCTTATAACACCAAGAGATGGAACCAAACGGAACCTCTGGAGCTTAATGTATGAGCCTCAACCGTATGAGGTAGAAGTCAGCGGTCCATCACTAAAGCTGTAGAGAAGACTCATAAGTTTCTCTGCACATGATCTTGGTGCCAGTAGATGGGACAGCACACCACACCCAGAAGATATGTAAGTTACACAATGAATGTGCATGTGCAAACAAGTTATTTTGTATGCGAAACACACAGTGTGTGTAAATGAGGTGTCAATATTTTTTTTAAATAACTCTTCTTGATCACATCTGCAAGAGAAAGCTGTTATTTAATTGCAGGAGGCATAGAAACAGGAAACTACCCCTCTCTATTGTTCCCTAACTCTAAGGGTATGTCTAGACTACATGGCTCTGTCAACGGAGCCATGTAGATGAGTTTACTAGACACAGGAAAATGAAGCAGAGATTTAAATAATCGCTGCTTAATTTACATCAAAATGGCCGCCGCGCTGTGCCGATCAGCTGTTTGGCGGCACAGCGGGATAGTCTGGACGTGCCGCGGTCAATAGGAAAGTCTTTGTCGACCGCTCCAGTAAACCTCATTTCACGAGGCATAACAGAGCAGTCGACAAAGGCTTCCCTTGTCAACCGTGGCGCGTCCAGACTGCCCCGCTGTGCCGCCAAACAGCTGATTGGCACAGCGCAGTGGCCATTTTGATGTAAATGATGCAGCGGTTATTTAAATCGCCGCTTCATTTCCCTATGTCTAGTAAACTCATCTACATGGCTCCGTCGACGGAGCCATGTAGTCTAGACATACCCTAAATGTTCAATAACCTCCCAAACAGGGAATTTATTTTTTCTTCATTATACTTTTTTTTCTGTAATTTATATTCTTATTGACTTAACTGTATTTTTAGACATTATTTACCTCCGTCTCCCTCTTCAAGCTCTTTTGTATAGCATCTACCTTTCTAGGAATTTCACCAATTTGTCACTAGGAGCATGGCTATTTTTTAATCCCTATCCATGCTGTGGTAAATATAAATGACAAAAATCATCAAACATATGTTGCCTAAGTTGTATAAATATGCATATATGTTAAAGATGTAGTAGCAGGCAGGTGCTCAGGAAATCTGCATAAAGTTAACAGCTACTGAAGAAATAATAAACTGATGTCACCCTTTCAAATGCTAGTCAGGATTTTGCAAACATTAACCATCGCTATGTGCTTTGAGCAGTAGCACTAATACTGGATATCATGAAGCTGGCAACCTTTCCCCTCCTCCTTCCCCTCCCTGTAACAAAGAAACAGAGTGAGTTCATTAAAGTATAAATGCCATTTTCATCTTGTAACATTAACTGTGTTGTCTGTATCCCAAAGGTACTGAGCCAGTCAAAGCAAACAGCTGTGCCACCTACTTGCAACAGTTGTACGCCCACCACAAAGCACTGGTAGGAGGAGCAGGTTAAAAAGAACCGTAAAGCTGATAGTGTACCTCACTTAGCAGTTTACTCATTAGCTCGAGGGAAATTTCATCCCTTTAGAGACTCTGCACAGTATGTAGAGCTCGTAGCACTGAGTATTCTTTTGCAACTCATCTCCTATAAACTACCTACTGCATTTTTATGTTCCACAATCACATACACCAAAACAGTGTTTAGCAAATTAACATCAAGCTAAATAAAAGGCATATCAACCAACTTAGCAGGCAGCTTTAGATGCTTCTGTACAAAGGGTGTTGTGTGATCCTTAGGCTAAGTTAGCTGTGTTTTCCTCACATTCTCATTATTTGGTTTTGGAATAATTGGACAAGTTAAACCACAACATTAATTTGTTTTCACAGGTTTCAGCAGTATCATGAGTAAATGGGGGAATAAGGGAAGTAGGGGGAGGGAGAGTAGACACTGATTCAGCACATACCCTTGAGTAGCCTCTCCAGACTACTAGCTAGAGCTGGCTTCTCACAGCTATCCTCTCCTACGGTGACTCCCGGGGTCCAGTAATTCCAACAGGCTTTGAGAAGTGCAACTTTCATATCAATGAGCAGTTTGTGTGCGTGGCTGAGTGTGTGTCAGTTCAGCCCCTGATTTGCAACCTTCCATAGGCAGGCAAAGCATGCTTTGTTTTCATTTTATGAGAGGCGATGAATGTAAGTCTCTGTCCTGTTTCAGACTCAGCTTTCTAGTCTCTTGTGTGCCTATGCAGCAGTAAAACTCCCAAGTTTGGCCTGTGTCAGCTGACTTGGGCTCACAGGGTTGGGGCTGCCAGGCTATAAAACCGCAATATAAACACGGGTGGTGGGTGAACCCCTATCTTGAGGAGACTAGCCCTCCTGAGCCCTGCCCCTTCTTCCCAAGGCCCTGCCCCTTCTGCCTGAGGCTACGCCCCTTCCACGCGAGGTCCCACTGGAGCCCAGTTCTTTCCATTGTGGCCACTGGCCTCTGCTTCCCAGCCCAGGACCCTGGAGTTGTCAAGTAGTGTGGCCCTAGCTCCCACAGGGAGTCTGGGCGGCTAACAGAGCTGGAAACTGGAGAGGGACTGGGGATGAAGCATGGGAAGGCCACACTAGGCCGCCCTATCTCTGATACTTGCTGGCAATGAGTATGCCCATGTCTGGCCTCAGGCAGAAGCCCAGGCTCTGGAAACATCCCCCTTCGGGTCAGGGACCAGACTCCTGTCCAAGCCTGGACATTCACATTGCAGTTGTATGGCCCCAAGCCTGAGTCATCTGACATGGGTCAGCTCCGCGTGTTTAATTGCAGTGTAGACAAATCCTTGTATAGTCCTGTGGAAGCAGGCAGTATATGCTAGCTAATGAGAAAGAAAGTCAAGGAAGAGCTCAGGGTGAAAAAAATCACACACACACACACACACACACACACACACACACACACGTGTAATGATGGTTGTTTGCTTGTCATTTTAGTTTTGTAAGTCTGCCTTATACTATCTAAAAGCAATAGCCCTACTTGTAGCTTCTTATGAAAGTATTACATAGAATTAAGATTCTCTAACACCATTAATATCCATGGCACAAATAAAACTCCCGCAGTTCTCCTAAGTGATGTTTACTTGAGGACAATATCTGCATATCAATGGATGTTTAGGGCCTATAATCCTGATCCTCTGATAAATAACAGGAACCACACAATCAGTATTGAGTGTTCATTTAAAAAAAGAAAACACTTTTAACTCCAGCATGATTAGTTGTGAGTTTCTTCCTGCCTGTTCAATATAATTAACTAGGGCTTTATCTTACCATTATTCTTGTATGCATTAGGGATTCTATCTAGGAATTTCTTCCTCCCAAGACTCTAATATAGTCTTATCTTTTTGTACTAATTGAGTTATCTCAGACTGTCACATAGGCAGCAGTTATGGGAAAGATGGAGAAAGAGAACGAAAGTCACGCTTGTGTATTGAACTCAAAGAACTGTAGTTGGGTAAGTATTTGATCAACCACTACAACACTTACAATATTCTAGTTTCCTGGCCTTTTAGAAAATGATTAGGGAAATCCCACTGCTTTGCTAAACCACATTATTGTACTGTGTCCATATTACAGTTAAAGGGAGTTCCCAGACTTATGACACAATTTGTTCCTCAGAATTGCATTGTAAGTCCTGTTGGAAGTGAAACTGGTTTTCCCATTGGGATCAATAGTATAAAGGGGGCACTGATTCCTAAATCAATGCTTGATGCACTATTTTCACCACAGTGAACCAGATTTTTGTACTAAATGAATTCTAGATAACTACTGTAGCAACATCAGAGTATCTGTTTCGCATGCTTTTTACAGAGCTGCTTGTAAATAACTTTGTGGTCACTTTATAAGGAATTGAGCTGGAGGGGTTCCCTTGTGGTCAGTTGGCTGATTGGCTTCCATGGCTAGGGTTCCTTGTTGCTGGGTAGCTTTGCTGATTGTTCTTGATTGGCTCCTGGCCCTGGGCTCAGCCAGACAGAAAGCTTGAAAAGTGAAAGCAGTGATTGGCTGAGGCTCAGAATGAGATATGTGTTGATCTCCTTATGGTTTTCGTGATAGAGGTGAGACGGACAGTGAATTGAAAAGCATTGTAAGTAGCATCCAGTAAACATTGGACATCATAAGACTGGCCTCTCCCTGTATTTTAGAACTGGTAATACCTCATTCTCCCTCAGTAGCACTGAAGGCCACGATACTTTTTTAAGAACTCAATTTCAGCAAACTTTATTGGTGCCTGCCAAAGTTAATCCATTAAGAATCTGTGTATTGGACAGAGTTCTCAACAGTAACAAGATAAATCAGTTCTATGCAATGTTTCTATTTTGCAGTCTTATCCATTTCTGCTTTGGCTGCAGGATGGTACTTGCTACAAGCTTATTTCTGCTGCTAATTTCTTTTCAACTACAATTCTAATGAATTCTCAGTTCTCGCTATTTAGGAAATTATTTGCTCAAAAGAAGATAGTTCTGTATAGCAATTATACTTGTACATTTAGTGATAAATTGATAAGCGTAACTGCTGGACTAAGCCCATAAAAAAGTAAAGATAAGTTGCGAGGTCAGTGATACACATTTGTGCCAGAAATAATAGAACTAGCAGAATGAAATTTATAGACAATATAATGTGTGCCTAACTATTTAGTTCCCTTTAATTTAGCACTACATGCTATACATTCTTATTTTTCATGATCTTTTGGGGTGAGACTTTGTTTCATCAAAGAATCTACCATGGTTTGATATGTAATCATTATAATACCACACTTAGAAGATGGTGAGGGCTTGTAAAGATATCAAAAGGGCCCAGAGCTTCCCAAGGGTGGAATTTTGGGAGGGTAGGGGGGCCAACAGCTGTGCACTCCAGGACATGGCTTGTTTTTCATCCCATTCCCCGGACTATCAGGGAGTGAGGAGAAAGTACTTGCATTCCGTGCATGCCTCTCCCACCTGGAAGGGAACCCAACAGCCAGGTGTGAGAGGAATGCATGAAATACAAGTATTTTCCCCTCACTCCCTGATAGTCCGGGGAATGGGATGAAAAGCAAGCCTCATCCTGGAGTGCACAGCTGCTGCCCACCCGCCCACCCTCCTGAAACGCCGCCATTGCCCAGAGCTCTAACTCGTCACCACTGCTCCTACTGTGGCAGAAACCAGAGCCCTGGGCCCTTTAAATCATTTCCTGAGCCCCACACGGTGTGCTCTGGGCAGTACTGAGGGCTTCCTAACCCCACCCTGCCCCCTTTTTTGACACCCAGCCCTTTCCGGGGATGCAGAGTTGGGCCTGCCCACATCTTGTCCAGGGGCCTGGCCAGGCTGTCAGCTCAGTTTGAGAGAGTAAAGAAAAAGATTCACCAAAGCCAGCAAGTTGAACAAAGAGTTGCCTAAATGAATTGGGCATGAAATGCATATGAAGGAGGAGGTGAGGGGGAGTTAAGGCCCATATCTCTGAAGTTTACGTAGGCAAAAAATCTACTGCCCATATATGTAAATAGACATTTTTAACAATTTTCTTCAAATGTGGCTTTATTTTTAAGTTATAATGAGATCTACAAAACAGGCCAATTTAAAAGTCTTCAGATTCACTCTTAATAAGTATCTGAATCAAAAATATCTATCTGGAACACGCAACACATATTTTAGTGCTTATATAATTCAATAATGAATTAACCAATTATGAATAAAATTTCCATAAAATATTTAGCATTTGGCTGAGATCCAGAAAGGAGAATTAGAGGCCAAAAGGTATTTGTCTTAAAAGCTTTGAATAATTGATAGGTAGAGGGGGAAAGAACAGAAGCCAGAGCACAGGTTGGACCTCCCAAAACTGGGAGTCTCTGGTCCGGCAACATCCATGGTCTGGCAGGACCATGAATGTTCATGGACCAGGGAGTCCTGCCTGGGATCCCAGAGGCTGGAGGGCTAGCAGCTGGGAGCCCTGCTGGGCTGGGAGCCCAGCGGTCTGATGGCAGTGGGGCTCAGACCGGGACCAGGAGCAGCCCCGGTAACGGAGCAGGGGACATGGCAGCTGGAGATGCAGCAGGATGGCAGCCTTGTAAGAAAGGTGGGTTGTGGCAGCTTGGTTGGAGGAGGGGCATCTGGAGCCGGCAGCAGGGAGGGGCAGTGGTCTGGGAGCCGGTAGCTGGGGACCTCCCCTGGTCCAGCAAATTCCCTAGTTCAGGACCTGTCAGATCCCAAGGATGCCAGACTAGAGAGGTCCAACCTGTTTAACTATGATGTCTTGTTCTAGCCATGTCCATTGTATCAGGGCAGATCATGATTATGTCTGATTTTCAACTTTCCTAATTAGATGTAGAAATTGTAATTGTGTTAGTACGGGGGGAGGGGGAGGAATTAAAAGATAAAGAAATAAAAAACAACAAAAATGCACAGCATTGAAATCAATATAAATAAAATGGGCTGGTTTTGTAGAATCATACTTTTCTCACCAAACCTTGGAAACAGAGAATGCTCATTGAAGATTTAATTCAGATTTCATTGGTTAATTCAAGAATTTACCTAAGACCCTATGTTTTCTGTAGAGCTAATAGAAATGTTTCCATCAAAATGATTTTTTCAGTGGAAAATTGCTTTTCAAAGGTATGGAAATTTTTATAAAATAATTAATGAAAAAGAATCCCAACACCTTTTATTTTCATTTTTGGCAACAAAAGTCCACATTTTTTTAATTGTAAATTGTTTTTAACTGAATTATTTCATGTTTTGGATATTGAAAATAACAAAAAAAAAGCAGGGGCAAGGTTCAGTTCTTCAACAAAATCTCAGAATATTTTGATGAACATTTTTGACAAAAGTCATATTCAGCAAAATTTGCTAGCTCTACTTTCTGTGACCTCTGTCCATTTGGTAGTTCATTCCACTCCAGCAAGTAAAACTGTGCTCCAGAACCTAGGCTTTAGTTTAAAGGGGAAAAGACAGCTTATTAGCCTTTGTGGTTGCAGTAAGAAACCTACCAAAGATTAATTGAATATAAACCAATGCAGTGTTGTCTTTCTGGGTATGTCTACACAGCAAAATTATTTCGGAATAATGGCTGTTATTCCGAAATAACTATGCAAGCATCCTCACAGCAATTTCGTTATTTTGAAATAATTTCAAAATAATGGACAGCTTATTCCAACTTCTGTAAACCTCATTTTATGAAGAATAACGCCTATTCCAAAATAGCTATTTCGAAATATGGCATGTGTAGACACTCCACTTCTGCTATTTCAAAATAGCCCCTCATCAGGGCCATTCTAAATTATTCCTCCTGGGGCTAAATCGAGATAGCACTTCTGCATTAGGAAAGCCTGCCTCAGACTAATTTTGAGGCTTCCCTGCAGTGTAAAGTTCTATTTCGAAATAAGCGTCTGTATCTACACTCTGCCATAATGGTAGATGTACCTTGAATTTGCATAATTTGACATAATAACTCTAAGGTAAAGACTCACCTTACAGCCATGTTAGTTCCCAGGGAGATAAACAGGTGATGTTCTGCTGTGCAAGAAAAAGGTCTGGATTCCAGGAGTTTCTGCAGGATGTGCTCAATAACTGGACAGCATAGTACCCAACTCCATGGGTGCAGTAACTTACTATGAGGATGGACAGGCCATGGAAGGCATAAGCCTAGGAGGCAGATCCATAGCATGGCTGGAGTGCCCTGCAACTCCCTGAGGCTTTTCCAGCATACACTGGAGTGTTGGAAGCCCCTGCTATCACAAACACAGGAACAATGTAACTCAGAACCAGATCCAATGTGTCACTGTGTTAGATGGAATGGTGGATAATGGAGCCATATAGGAGCATTTGGTGCCTGGCAAGACACCCATTCCTTACTGTCTCAGATCTTAGTAGGCATGTCGCTTTGTTAAGATCAGAACCCTCAAATGAATCTGAAATGCCTCTTGTCCCCTCCCAACTGCTTTATCTCCAGTTGCCATCCCCTCTAACTTTCTACCAGCAATCTCTGCAATTACGCATCGTCAGTACAAAATCCTGCATCACTGTGAGTACTGTAGACCATTGAAATTAATGAAGCTAGGAAATGTGCACCAACTGAAGATCTGGTCCTGTAAATTTAGGGAGAATATCAACTGAAAACATTCCAGCACTGAGGTCTGCACTGAATTTAATCCCAAAATAAATAATGCAATTTGTAGTATTCCTCTTAACAAAGGAAGCCCAATTTGCTGGATCTGGCAAGCTACACTTCCTGATCTTGAGGCTAGCTAAGGGCTGGGTTAGCCGCAGGCACAATACAGAGCAGCCCCTTTTTTGCTTGGCCACTCTTAGGCCCAAGCTCACAAGTTCTACATCAGCTATAGATTCCCCCATCTCCTCCCAACCCCCCTACAACACACACACACACACACACACACACACACAGAGTAAATCCACAGGAGGTCAGTTAAGCCAGCTTCCTGGCATTTTTGTGTTTCCATAGCACAATGCCTCTCAACACTCCCCCTGTATGGCTGCATACTTTTTACTAACAGCCCTACCCACTTGCTAGACAATATACATAAATTAGAAGTCGTTAAATTAGAGGGATCAAGTAGCCACAATTAACTACTTTCAATATGATCTGGAAATAAGGAAAAACAGCATTGCTTTACAAATAATGAAAAGCTTAATATTCTACATGGGCATGCCTGAATGGAACATGAGAGGGACTTAGACAAATGGACTAGCACCAAATAATAAAGTACCAATTTAAGAAAAATGCACCATCCAAGCTTACAGCAAATTATACACTCCTGTACCCAAGCAGCATGCATATTCCTGAATTAGAGATATGCATGCTTAACTCCAAGGATCAGTACAGAGCCCTTCATCTGTATGATATTTCCTTAGCAGAGAGAACTGCATTTTCACTCCTTTTCTGTGTGCAAATGGCTCAACCATTTTTATTAAACTTTCTGAAAAAAAATGTTTCCTGATTGACAGTAAGCATACCAAATTTTACCCCAAAAGGGAGAACGTTGAGATAGTTTTCATCTTTGGGAAATGACCTTTTTCTGTGAGAATAGATTACCTTGCATACAGAGTTCATTATTCACTATGGCTACGTATACACTGCAGGTATTTGTCGTCAGAGAGTATGCTAATGAAGCACTCATTAGCATTTATCGCGCTGTCATTTGCATATCTCTGCGGATGCTTTTTGCACAAGAGGTTTTTGTGCAAAAACAAGTAGGCTGTGTCTATACTGGAGTGATCTTGCGCCAGAGCTATGCAAATGAGGCTCAGCGTGGAATATCGCCGAGCCTCATTTGCATAACTAATGAGCCGCCATTTTTGCGGAAGAGGCTCTTGCGCAAGACGGAGCTGTCTACACTGCCCCTTCTTGCGCAAGAAAAACCCTCTTGCGCAAAGCTCTTATGCTGATTATTTTCAGGCATAACAGCTTTGCGCAAGAAGGTTTTTCTTGCGCAAGAAGGGGCAGTGTAGACAGCTCCGTCTTGCGCAAGAGCCTCTTCCGCAAAAATGGCGGCTCATTAGTTATGCAAATGAGGCTCGGCGATATTCCACGCTGAGCCTCATTTGCATAGCTCTGGCACAAGATCGCGCCAGTCTAGACACAGCCATAGTGTAAACAGGTCCATTTTGCGCAAAAAAAACCTTTTGCGCAAGATCCTGTATATCTCCTTTTTTTGAGGCATAAGGGATCTTGCGCAAAAGGGGGGGTTTGCGCAAAACGGACCCGTCTACACTGCTTGTTTTTGCACAAAAACCTCTTGCACAAAAAGCATCGGCAGAGATATGCAAATGACAGTGCAACAAATGCTAATGATCGCTTCATTAGCATACTCTCTGCTGACAAATACCTGCAGTGTAGACGTAGCCTATAGTGCTTAGGAAACAAAACATTTCCTGGCAATAGCAATTAGAGAGGTCTAATAAACTGTATCAGCATCTGATCAGAGACCTTCCCCACATCTATGCTGTTTCAAGCAGAAAGACGAATGGGTGTCGCCACATTTTCATTCTTGCCCACTTTCCCACTCCTTCCCCCTCCAGTTATCCATTATCCCATTTCATGCTTGCAGAACACTGACCACACAAAACTCATAGGAAAGAGAATTGACACTGATCGCCAGACTCTGGTCTCGATTACACTAGTGTATTGTCATCACAGTTCAGAATCAATGCATTACTGAGATGATTGGAGCCATTCACAACTTTCTTAGAGCTATTGTTTCAGGCTGCCTCTCTTCAGACTAAAAGAAGAAACCCCCTAACTGTTGCACATTTAGAAGATTTTCTTCACAACCCTAAGTGCTAGAAATCTTTTTTTTTTTAACTGAAAACTTAACTTTACCATAGGGTGAAGGCCCACAAGGAAGTATGCACAGGCCACTGGTTGGGTCCCTAGAAGGCCCTTTCCAGAACGGTACTCTCTCTGAAAAGCAATAACCATCTGACTCCAAGTACCACTTGACAGATAACAAGATATTCAGAAGTAGCCTTAATTTTCTCTAACCAGAGGGTTGGGACTACCATCTTCCCTAACAACCAAGAATCCAGCAGACCTCTTAAAGGGTATCATCTCCATTAAAATGTTCTTGATGGCAAGCAGCAGCAATAATGGCATTCACCAGCTTTCAGATGGAAATGAGCAGAGGAGAACTCAGCAGGTAAATTAATGCTTTGCTGAGACGTTACATATGTACCTATGGAAATAGCTCAGTGTGGCACTCCGCCTTAGAGCCCAGGGACATTAGCAGTCACTTCTAAGCCTGTGCCTAAGGTGTTGTGATGCCTCAGAATGTAGAACACAGACGTACATGCACACAAATCAGCTTTCACAAATATGACATAATGCCAGCGAAATATTACTTCAATGAAAAATTAAAATGAAGATACAGCATCCTGGAAAGCCATCTGCTGCCTGCAACAGTGCTAATGCATACTGAGGTCTATTTTTAATTTATATCACAATAACTTTAAGTTTAAAATGGCAAAAGAGTGACCACAACTTAATTGTGCCTAAAAGCTCAGAAAAAAAATCAAAAACATCTGTTCTTTTGGAAAGTAAGTCTCCCATTAGTGGTGGATTTCAATAACCAGCAACACAAAAATAACTTCTGTCATCTCAACTTTTGGGCAATGAGTTTATTTCAAATTATGCTGCCAGTGACAAGAGAAATAGGATTCTTCTCTGTGAGATGAGATGCTCTTTCCCCTTACCAGGGCTGCCAAGAAAAACTCAGACCTCTCTCTCAAAATTTCAGAGTGCCCACTTACGTTGACTGATCAGGGACAAGAGAACAATGAAGAAGAAATTTCAGTGCTACAGGATATACCAGAATCAAGATCAGCCCATGACAGGAAAGGGGGACCCTTGGAGTGAAAAAAAGAAGATTGGGATAGGACTGTTAACAGAAGAGAAGAGCTTGAAGTGTCTCAGAAGCTGATTTGATGGAGAAACCACAGCAATAGATAAAGAAGTTCTATAAGCAGAGTGGGAGAGAATGAGAAGAAAATGTTGATTTATTAACAAAAAAATCTGTAACCAAGGCCTGAAACTCATTAGGTTATTTGGTTCATCCAAGGCTCTTCTAGCTCTGCTTCACGAAAGCAATCACAATTTCCAGTTCCCAACTGCATTTTAATTTACTGTATCAATATTTTATTTGTGTCCTTCATTTGGGGTCTTGTCACACTTTGTGTCCTATGTCTGAGTGCTGGTAGTTTGGCAGGCAAGATAAGTACCCTCACATGCAATAAGTTTCAGTGGGAGTTGAAGATACTCTGAACCTTACAGTAGGTATTCAACATTAGAAAATATGAAAAAGAATATGTACTAGATGGTGATGTCATTCTCATTCTAACAGGTTGTCCATTGCTGGCGAATCAGTCTATGACTTCTTAGTTAAGCCGTGTCTCGCTACTTGTTATTTCAAGGTCATATGGCTAGGATGGCCAAAATGGATTCGTTAAATCTCCTCCATAATTGAAGGGAAGTGAGTCCTTTGTTCATCCAAAAGCCTGCCCTTGTATCCAAGGTAGTCACTACCTTTACATCATCTTCCACCACCAATATGGATCTAAATCATCCTTCCTCCTTGGATTATTTTGGATGGATATTAGGCAATCTCCACTCAATGTCACTTTAGTAGGCTAATTTTCATTGACTCCATATAACATGTCCACAGTCTAAATCTCTAGATGATCTGAAATAGTGCTTAACTGAATAACATGCAAATTATGTCAGGTTGAAACAACAAACATCCGTATTTTCTGAGCTAGTAAAATTTGGACAGACAGGACAGTCTGTCACAAGATTATAGAAACATCTCAAAGTTCTGGTGGTGAAATTTCACATTACCAAGCTTCAAGATCATGGCAAATAACTTTGATGTCAACAGTAGAATTTCTTGCCTAACTACAATGTTTCCATTATGTAAACTATGTGGCTTGATTACACCAGGACTCTTGAAATTTATTGCTCTCAATTTACATTGATAATGATATGTTGGCTGGGAACACCTACTTTCTTGATCAGCCAATCAAAATATGTATGTGATTTTCCATGGAAACACCTCTACCAATAGCCTGAATATGCTGAAGTAACCAATTATATCCTGGCACACTCAGAAAAGACATAGCAACAGCAATGACAGCATGGCAACAGCAGCAGCTGCACAAAGGAAAAATTAGAAAATTACTCTTCAGAAAAAATACATTCCGCTAATTCATTTTGTTTATATTTTTGTTCATGAAGGTGAAGTAGAAAAAACAGGAAAATATATACTGTATATCGTACTAAACATATTGACAGTAAAATTCTCTTATTGTATTGTGACTAAATTTTATTTAAATAATAATAATTTATCTATAAGTGGAGATTCATTTTAATCATAAGTGGAATCTGTACAATGCAATTCATTGAAAGAAACGAGACTTTCTTTTACTTCACTGTAAACAGAGTTTCACAGTTTTAAAGAGCCATTTGCACTCAAAGTAACATATATGATGACTTGAACATGAAGTGTATTATCTTCACCAATGAGAAGACACCTGATAACTCATGATTGACACAACCATTGAGTTAATAGATGTGTCTCTTTCTATAGTAATATAAATATCATATCAGACCTAAGCTATAATGACTTTTGCCATAGATGTATTTGAGTTTGCACTTCTCTAGAAGTGTTGTTAAATAGCCATACATGGAACCGCATTCAACCAAAATAATTTAAAGTGTTATAGTACAAATTCTGCCTTTGTATGTGCATGAATGGCTGCCATTCCCTCCAATGGGAATATTTCATTTTCATAAATAGAATTTGTCCATCAGAATGATTATATTGTATTTGGTTTATGCCACACCAGCATTTAAAAAAGCAATGAAAAAGCAAATGATTGTGGTTGTTCTCTTTGGAGTGGGGGAAATGGGCATTTTCTTATCAGAAGTATCATTGGCATTTAAAAACAGAGCTACAAGAGGTGTTGGCATACAACATAAATTATTACTGTGAGACTAACACAAAGGCAAAAGAGCATCTAGAAAAAAAAGTATTCACAGTGACTGTGTCATGTGTCTAAATAACATTTCTTATATTTTGTCTCATTTATAGATTTGTACCATATTCTCATGGGATGCTAAAGTAACTCATTTCTGCCACTCTAGTGAAGAATCAGGTGTTTTTTTCCTCGTCTAAATCCTGACATTCTACAGCTATTATCATCAGCAAAGTTAATCTACTCCATGGTTAGCCTTAAGTGGATTCTGACATGCTAGAAAAGTGACTAAATAAGAGTTTATCTCACATTGTATACTTATGTAAATAAGATACAAGATCATCTAATGGATTCCAGTGTAACAATAAGGAGAACTAAAGTATGGAGTTGCAACCTAATCACTGCACTTCCTGGTTGCCAGGGGGTCCAAGTCTGATTCCTAATACGTGTCTACTTTCTGTGAATAAATGTATATATTTTTCTTCTTTGAATTCTGTAACCTCTGCAAAAACTCAGTAAGCTAGGCAAGATATTGATGATGCCAGTAATTAATTATGAGACAGCTGCTGTAGTGGCAAGACTTTAAAAGTTAGGAATTGGAACTCTGTTTTAAAAATAGCCCACAATGTTGGCTTTGGATGCAGTAATGGCTCTGCCGAGATCCTGCAAAGACTGACAGACATTGACTTCATTGAGACTACATTACTTATCAGGGAAGGAAAGGTAATAACTGATAATGTGGAAAAGGCTATTGTGTTTGATACCCATTTTGCTTCCAATTCAATAAAATGCTTAATTGTGACCTGATGCTTAATACAATTAATATTAACAACAAAGTGGAAGAAATACAAGACATACTATGGGAACAATAAGTTAAATAATATTTAGATAATTTAGATGTATCCAAGAAAACCCAAGGACATGTCTATACTTACGGGAAGATCAACACTCATCTGAAGAAGCGGGTTTTGCCTATGAAAGTCCATGATACTATATATATTTTTGTTAGTCTCTAAAGGTGCATCTACACAGCACCCTAAACTCAAAATAAGATACGCAATTTGCGGTATGCAAATTGTGTGCCTTATTTTGATTGTTTCGAAAGAGCTTATTTTGAAATTTGGTGCATCTACACAGCGCCAAATTTTGAAATAACATACTATTTCAACACATCCCTTTACCCTCATGGAACGAGGGTTACAGGGATGCCGAAACAGCATGCCTGTTATTTCAAAAAATATTTCGAAATAACAGGCATGTTTAAAGGACTCAGGGTAGCTATTTTGGGATACCGGAGGTATCCCGAAATAGCTCCGCTATCTAAACGTACTCTAACGGAGCATCCACACTACCAAGCCCATTATTTTGAAATAATAACTCCTGTTTTCCATAAGGAATAACACTTATTTCAAAATCATTATTTCAAAATAGCAGTTGTGTGAACGCTACACTGCTGCTATTTCAAATTACCTACTCCCCAGAGTCATTCAAAGTAACTATTCCCCAGTGCTTCCTGGGGCTCTAAGTCAAGGTAGTCCATCCACATTAAGGGTGCCTGCCTCGGATTAATTTTGAGGCTTCCCTGTAGTCTGGATGCTCTATTTTGAAATTATTATTTCGGGAGTTATTATTTCAAAATAAGTTATTTTGAAATAATTTTCTAGTGTAGACATGATTTAAGCTGCCACAGGACTACTCATTGCTTCTAGGGATAGTCTAGGTATCTAGTCCTACTTCAGCAGAGGGGATGGACTTGATGTCTCTTCAGGTCCTACATTTTTATGACTGAAGAATAGATTGACTTCAGTGGAACAACTCAGAGTGTGTAAAGTTGAGCACATCCATAATTCTACACAGTATCTGGGACTATGTAATATTCAAACAAAAGATCCTCACAAAGAGGGGGTTAATATAAATGTCATAACCATGAATTGGGCCCATCACTGGCATATACAAAATTAAAAAATCTATAATGTTCCTAAAGCAGTCCTATCAGCTCTATAGATTTCACCACATTACACTAATGGTCATTCTGCTTATTATTTTGTGCCCAGAGACTGGTTCAAGGCCCTGTCTTACAGGGTGAGTATAAACATAGAGGCAAACCTATTCTCTGCCCTGCAGTGCTTTAAAGCATAAGTTCAAGCTTTGAGGTGTGAGATGATCATCATCGAAAGCCAGGGAAGACACTTTCTTTCATTTTTATGATTATACAGCAAGACACATGATGAGTTTTAAAACTCTTTATTCTAATATCTAGCTTTGGCCACCATTGGAAACAGATTCCAGACAAGATGGACCTTTAATCTGTTCTGCTGTAGCATCTCCTCTGTCCTTTTGTTCTTGCTGAATAGGTTGTTTGGGTGGTTCTGAATTTTATATTTGGATCCAACAAAAAAGCATTCCTCCATAAGGATTTTTGATCACAACGCCTCTGAGGGAAAGCAATATTTTCTGAAGTGTTGTTTATTGTCCTTATGCTACATATGTAATTTATACGCTTCATCTTCCACTTCTCTTCCTTTTATTCTATTGACCAGATTCATAGCAGGCATGGCTATGATGAAGATCATTATCATCAGTTACAATCACTCTCTTTTATTTTTAGATAACACTCCTCTTGGTTGTGAATGGTGGGGTGTGCGTTGCTGCTAGCAGAGTACCTAATGGCTGATTTGGCTATTATCATTTCTCAAACCATCAATGAACGGTCATTATTGTCCTTCCACTTCTTTTTATTGTGAGAACAGTCACTTATCTTATTTCTCATGAAGCTCTCTATTTTGTACATTAGCTGCCATTTTAATCCTCTTTCATTCTAATATAGAAAGTTGTTCAACCCCTTCCCCTCCAACCCATTTCCTCTACTAACACATAAGAAACACTGTGCAGGATAAATTACCCATTGGCCATGTGAATCAAAGATGCAAAATCAATAAGCTTTAGCAAAGTTTCTGCTTTCTATCTCACTCGCTAGTACACAGAACCAATAACCCTTTTAAAAATCTCATCTGAAAACATACCTTTTCCCCTGTAATTTTCCTCCCTCCTGTTGTTAATTGACCTCTCTGTGCTGTGCTGTGCTTTTGCACTCTGCCCTGTGTAAAGGGCTGCATATTGTTGCACCGCTCAGGAGCAGCACAGAGCTGGAAGCATTCCTCGGAGAAGCATAACCATTTCCCTACTTTCCCTTTCCCCAGGGGGCTAGTAACCTGCTACTGCCCAGTTCCCTGCCCTGGTACAGACTCAGCAACACTGCCCAATAGATAGGGGGGTCGTTGAGGTGCTAAGCCAAAGTTCCACACTTTCCCCATCCCTCCTGCCCTTCAGTTTGCTCATTGCTCACTTATCCCTGCATACCCAGACCCAAGATCCATCACCTCACAAAGCTGTGGTGAGGTGGAGTCACTTGCCTTCCACTGCTACATGGTCACAGAGCCAGGTTCACAATCTGGCCCAACAGTTTTTATAATGCACTTTATAGAGAATAAGTACCATAGAGAAGTTAGGTTTGTGTTTTGTAATATATGGCAATTGATGTGGTTAAGAGAGGCTGCAGTCTCCCCAGAAATATTTTCTCACCATGCATTTCCAGATGCATGGGTGCTTATATGAATTACCACTAGCATGAAGAGAAAGTTAGGATCTCCCCTCCACAAGTGGGAGAGAATCCACCAGACCCTGCAGCCTTTACTTACCCGCTCAATGGGAGTTGTACCCAAATAAAGGGATGCAGTAGACTGTGTAATTGCAGTTCAGTAACCAAAATGTTAAACATAATGATACACAAAAAATCACAACAAGGAAAGTTATCATCCGTCTCACCTCAAGAGTTCATGGTCCCCTCTGGTTACTAAGGGCTTGTCTACACTACAGAGAAGATCGAAGCTGCTGCAGTTGATCTTCTGGAGTTTGAATTGACGACACACTAATGCTAACTGAGAGGATGCTCCTGCCAGCACCGATAGTCCTGCTTCTACAAGGAGTAAGGAAAGTCGAAGGGAGAATGTGCTCCCGTCAACCTCCTGCTGTGCAGACAGCACCAAAAAGTGATTTAAGATACTTCGACTCCAGCTACATAAGAGTTCTGTATCTTAACTTGACTGTCTCCTTTAGTGTAGACCAGGCCTAAGAGAACTGGAATATTGATGAAAGCTTCTGGCACCATCTCTGTTGTCAACACTGAGGGCAAGATTCTGATATCCTTCTCTGCTGCTGAGTAGCATCTTTCTCTAGGAAAGTTGCCATTGACTTAAGTTGAACCACTATTAGAGTATGGTACAACTTAGTGGGAGTAAAGCCCTCAGAATCCAGCCCTACTGTAGCTGTCACTCCAACCATATTACCTTTGAATCTCTCCACTGACTTTCCCTTGACTTCTGCATCATATTTAAATTTCTGATCTTTTCCTTCAATGCCCTACATAACTTTGCACCCTCCTGCATTGTAGCTCTTGCCTGTTATTGCTTGCCAAGCACCCCTCAATTACAAGACCAACAAGGCCAGCTTTGTTGCCCCATCATAACCTCCTCTGTGCTATTTTCTCTCACATCTACGCATAGTACGTTGTTCCAACCCCGTTTCTCCAAGCCACCATTTTCCGCTCAGCTGGCTCTTGCCTAAAAACTCACTTATTGAAATTACTCCCCTTTTCAAACCCCTTTTAGGGTTTAAAGTTTGGTTCAATGGCTCTCAGTACTCCCACTTCAAAATAGTTCCAGCCCTGCTGCACAGGGCTGTTCCGTAATGTCCATTGAGAGAACACCTTTTTGAGTGTTAACGTTGGCCACCCACTTGATAAAATCAGTCATAGTGCTAAAAATACTGACGACCAACTGTCTCTTCCTCCTCGCCCTCCACATAACCGTTTTAAAAAATCAAGATCAATAGCAGTGCTGAGAAAACTGATGCACATGCAGCAGGTGGCAACACCTGTGTCCTAATTCTAGCTCAGACAATATTCAGAAGAGGTGAAGAATGACACAACGATGCAGAGTCAGAAGGGAAAGGGAAAGTATTGCTGCGGTGCAAGCAGTGACCCTGTGATGGGGGAAGATTATTCTATGACATGGGTAATTGAAGTGACACGGGCAATTCTCTTGCTTTTTCAGCCAACATTGACACACTCCACAGAATCCGGCTGCTTTCATCCAAGCTATTCTATAAAAGCAGAAAACACCTGTGTGCCAGATACATAAAGATGTATGTAATCTGCTCATGATCTATTTGCAGAATGTGCTAGCTGTCAGTTGCTTGATATATGGTAGGTTGGTGGGAAAGAAAGAAAGTAAAGAGAGACTGGCTGATTCCATAGCAAAAATTTCTTTAATTTTTGTGCTGTTTGTTCCCTCCCTCCCTTCATTCAGTGGCTGTTTGGATCTCACCTAATCATTTTGGGGGAAATGTCAGGAACTAAATTCTTAATCCACATTTTTTTGTAAACTGAGATTTACCTGCCTAATATATTTTTGTGGTACCCACAGATCCTAGTGAGTTGGCTATTTCAATCCATGACCATCTCTAATCCACAAACAGATAATGACAATAAATGCAACACAACTCTGAAATGAAGGATTTTTGAGCTTTCATATAACTACAGCAATGCATTCTGATTTTGTAAGAGCAGTAGTTTCTGTCAATCAGCCTAAATTCCCTTTAAGCCTCTGACATATAAATCAAATGGAAAGGTTTATGCATTTTCACAAGTGGATTTATATATAAATACTTTCTCTGGGTCCAGTTGAACATAACAAAAGAAGTGAAACATTAGTCTGTATTTGTAGATCTTCACTGAAGTGTTTTGACATAAACTGCATACAATCCTAGCTGAAAATTGCCATGCAGTTTGGAGGAAACTGCTACATTTTATTGTTAATGAAATCCTGAAGATGTTGCTTCTAAGAAACTTAGAGGCTCCATTTCCAAAAGTTTCATAGAGACAGTTTGTTTTCTAAAAGCAACACGGACCTGTAAAATTCCCTCCTCTTTTTCACCACCACCACCTCTTTTTAACTTTTAATCTCAGAAATATTTCTATCCAATTGACACAATTAATAGCTAAAAATAAAATAACAAGTAGTCCAGTAGCACCTTAGAAACTAACAAAAATATATAGTATCATGAGCTTTCATGGGCAAAACCCACTTCATTGGATGATTAGCTGGTACTTCATCATCTGAAGAAGAGGGCTGTGCCCTCAAAAGCTCATGATACTATATATTTTTGTTAGTCTCTAAGGTGCCACAGGACCACTCATTGTTTTTAAAGTTACAGACTAAAACGGCTATCCCCTCTGAGACTTTTTAAAAATAAAATGGACACACGATACAGTGATCACCCTCGCTGATAAATGTCTCTAGTATTCTTTCTATATATGCTCTCTGCAGAGCTATCTTTCTCACAAGTCTCACATCTACTAACATTTACCATTTATCACACACTTTTCTGTATTGTGTGTGATAATTTCTTGGGTCAAATGCTGAACTCAGTTATATTGGTGTAAATGTAGGATAACTTCATGAAAATCAGTGACGTTACGCTTGATTTACCTTGGAGAGTAAAATTTGCTCATGATCTGTCTTCGGGTGAGCCCAATGAGACCTCAGTGGAGGGGCTGGTTCTACACAATAACCATCTCCATCATAGCACAGAGCAAACTCAGGGCAGCTCTCAGCTAAGATAGCTGGCAAAAACCTCAAGGGGCTGGTATACCACTTGAGGATTGCTGGAGCACAGTGAAATGTGGAAATACCATTTTCCTCATGCTCTGCTCTGTTATATGCTGGGGACAGTGTATAGCCTAACCTCCCAGGACTACGTAGCCATAACAGACTCCCTAATGCTCTCTCCCCAAATCTTTTTGCCAAACAGAGCCCTAAGACCGGGGGCAGGTTAGCCCTATAGCTCTGTAATAAGGAATTCTGCTAGAAACAGTAAAGTCTTTCAGAACAGTAGAAAATATTAAGGGTGTTGACTTTCCTTAGATTAAAATATTTGGGCACAGCCCTGAGTTGTATAGTCCATAAGAACGTGTTCCATTCCACAAGCAGGTTGCTTTTATAAGCACAGTTTATTCATTGGCTTGCACTAGCTTTCACTGGCCTATGAAAAAGGGCTGGTTTCATTAGACATCCTATACTTTTGTTCAATTAGTTTAATTATAAGAAAGAGCAAAATACAAATGAGATGTATATGAGCCTGAGCTGAAATGGGCTGATTTTAGAAAAGCAAAGCATTGGTTTCAATAAAAATATACTAGTGTTAGTCAACTTCTGTCTTGAAAGAAAATCTATTAATTCCCATAAAAATATAGTGGCTTAAGCATACATGGATTGGTTCCACTGGGGATGTTTTGGATTCAATGAAACTGCATTAGTTTCAAAGCATATTTAGCCAGGCAGTAAAAATGTATAGGTTAGAAGAATTAAAGAGGCATGATGATGGCTGCCCTGAAGTCTGTGATCTGAAATATAACTCCTATTAAAATTGATTAAATTGACTTAACAATGATATGTTCAAATAAAACTGACATCTCTGTGGATATAGCTGCACCTTATTTCATCTTTATGAAAACTAATGCTATCGAGATTCTTCAGGAAGCTGTGAATAGGCAATGCTATTCAGCTCCTTGAGCCCCCACCCCTGTAAGAAAGGGCAATTAGCCTTATTTTCAATTAAAAGTGCAAGCAAAACATAATAGTGATTTTTTCCCCTCCAAGGATGAAATTCATCTCTGTATAGTGGGCCAGTACAGGGAAGTGCACTATTTAAGTCCCATTAATGCCCTATTTTGAGGTCTTATGTAGGACTTAAGTAGCGGGCAGGCTTGTGTTGTCTGTCTGCAGAGGGGAAAATTTCATGCTAATTGACTACATGTCTAATATCAGAAAAACAGTAATAGAAGGACTGATCCTGCAAAGTATATGCAAGGAATGTTGAATCAGGCCCACACTTTTGTTTTTAATCTTACATATGTTTGCAGCATGGCTGCTTCCAAACACTTGCTACTGTGGGCTATAAAAACATTTTAAAAAACAGCTTTCACTGTATTTCCCCATGTAAATTATACCATTTAAAAATGCATAATGCATAATTAATTGATAGGTGTTTCATCTGCATCTTGTGTTTCAGGGTAGGGTTGTGGCTAAAGTTATAAGTTATCATTTTAATGGATAACAGAGATTTTTATTTTTAAGCATTTTTATTTATTTATATTTCCACAGTTGCATTAAATTACAGGCTAGGGGTCCAGACAATGAATAGGGTCAGACAATAATTATTTGTGACAGTCATTATTTAGATTCAAAAATTTAAAGCTTTAAACTGATAATTTATCAACATCACATGTCAAAATATGCAGAGTAAATATCCTGAAATCAAACTCTAACAAATTCTAAAGCAGCATTTTTCTTACATTGCCTATCTGTAGATTTCTATTATTATCAATGGAAATATTTGTCGCTGGTTTCTGAGTGTAGAGTGAAATCAACGTTTATCAGTATTTATCAATAAAAATTGAATCCTTCCAAGCCTAGTTATAAGTATTATGTGGCAAACCCAATATATGGAATCACTCAGGCTTCTGTAGCTACTCCTATTGTAGAGAAGAATCCTGAGTGTTCTAAAAGCTCAGGTATTTGTTTTTAGTTGTCTATAAAAATGTACCAGTAACTTTATTATTTACTTTGTCCTGCTGACTAACACAGCTACCCATCATGCTAAAGAATGTGCATAATGCAAAGGCTGTTAAGTGCCTGTATTGTTTTTATAATAAAAAACATCAATAAGTACTTGACTCTGAAGTTTTTTACCATCCTTATTTCAGAATGACTCTGAATGATGAAAGAAGACAATCTTCAACTTGCCAGTTTGCAGTTTAGAATACATCATGACTTTTTCATAATGGCACCTTTGTTTATCTCCATTTCTCTTTGTTTGCTCATTTCCCCAAATTCAAACCATAGGTATGAAAAAGGTAATGCTTACATTGTTATAGAGTTTGGATCTTCCAGAACCATCCAATATTTTCACAGTAGTCAGTAGTAAATATCTCAGGTCCAGTCCTGCATTTGGGTCCCTGTCAACAGACCCCTTATGACAATTTCAGGATCACATCCCAAGCCAGTCTGCATGTAGTACTTGCATCTTATGGGGAAGGATAGAGCATTCACATGTTGATATCACCTCTCTTTTGCTGTCGTCATCTGTTAAAAGCTTGTGGCTGCTGAAAAATAATGTTTTTGATGAAATTCAGTAATATTCAGGGCATCTTTGGCAGGAAAAAGGAATAATATATGAAGAGTGAGAAGGTTATTGTTCGTGGAAAAAGGAGTCATTTCTTGTCTAATTACAGCTTTTTAGGGCAGTAAAAACAGATTTTCTGTTGATGTGAATAGGCTATGCCATTTTTACACCAGCTGAAGATCTGGCCTAGCTGACTCCAATTTAGAAGCTTTAACATACATCCGATTCCAAAACAAAATGTACCCTTAGCAAACTGCATCAACTTGTGGTTTTTTAGATTAACTTCGGAGAGTGTGAAATAAAATGGAGCGTTATAAAGCTTATTATTAAAAAGATCCATTGGTCTGTGGTAGCTGACATTCTGCAGAAGTTCTCTACTCTTAGTGCAGAAAATAAATGTGCTTTCTCTAATATTGTGAAATGATAGCTTTTGGTGAGTGTGGATTTCATAATGGGAATCACTGTTAATGTGGGAGAAAGGCTATCTCTTCAAGATAATGGGAATTTTCCTCTAGTAAGAATTACACACAGTGACTTCTCATGTTTCAAGTTCTTTCTGAAAGTGTGATCTATGATATACCAGAGATGGGTGGGAAACAATTTTCCCACCCCATGAAAATTATCAAGATACTGGAAAATTTTCCCACCCCAGATCAGAATAAAAATATAGATCTCAAAAATTTTCATGAATCAGAAATCCAAAAAATTGTTGGTTTGGTTCAACTGAGACTTTCATTTTAATAATTTCTAAATGCTATGTTTGAATTTTGACCTTTTTAATTACAATCAGCTTACATTTCAAAAGGCAATATCATTTGTAATTTTTCTCATTTGAACTTTCTTCCATTTTTTTTACCTGAATAATATAGCTGTGTATATTAACAGAGCCACTTTTAGACTTTATTGCTTTCTTCCATAGCACAGATATCTTTTAGTCTTCTTATAAATTTTATTATTTACTGTATTATTATAGAGACTAAAATCTGGGAGGTTCTGCACAAACCCCTAAGAAATTATAGATCTGATCCAAAAGAGTTTACAGTCTAAAGTCTTCTGATCCTGCAAACATTTACACTTAGTTTCATTGTTTCAATTAAATTGCTAACATAAGTAACATTTCTCATTCATATGCGTATTTGCAGGATTGGGCATTAATTTAAGATATGGTGTAATAAGTGGATATAATAAAACTTTCTTTCCAAACCTGTAATCTGATGCACTTTGGAGAATGCTTGCATTCATGCAGTACCCCCACTGAAATCATTGAGATGTGACATGAGAACGGGGGCCCACCCATGTGTCCCTGAGTGCAGAAAGGTGGTGTATAAGAGAAAGGAGAAGAAAGGATGAGGAAAACAGTTAGATCACTGTGTTGTGTCAGCTGGAGAGTGTGTGACTTGATTATTATTCCAATTTACTTAAAAGTATTAGGTGGGTTGGGACTTTTTGTTATAAAACTTCCAGTGTCTTCCCATTCCAGTGCATATTGCCAATGTTTATTGGACATATAAATCTCTACCTCTGCCTGTTTCCAAGTTTTAAAACAGTTATTATGAGCATTTCACAATTTCCAAAATGAAAACACTACAAAACAATATGATCACAGAAGTCCAGTGGTGTCATAGATACCATCTTTTCCTCCAGGCCCCTTCCTTTCAAATGTCCAATCACTGCCATAGACACTCAAGCCCTCTTAAACAGATCAAATTAAACAAAGGTTAACAGTTGTGATATCACAGGAACCCTTCAGGTAAAGAAGGTATCACCCCTGCTGTTCCTGATGCTGCTGCAGTTCTCTGCCTGCCTACTAGGGTGTGATGTATAACATATGTACTACTTCACATGTGGCAATTCATGATATAACAAAATAATGACTCTCTCGAATGTCATAGTTCTCAGTCTTGACCCAAACAATTTTCTGGACAGATTTCATTTTCAAAATCCTTACTGCCTTTCTCCTTACTATTCATAAAGACTCAGAATTCTATGTTGAGCTTCTGGCACAAGTGGGTGAAATTCCTGTTGCACCAGAGGTGTATTTGACCTATATCTGATACTACCTAACCTATCGTGTATATTGAATTATATAATTAAGAGCTATAGATAACAATGAGGACTAGGAAACTGTATAGCACAGGAGCTATTTCTTGTAAATCAAAAACATAGCTTTTCCAACTTTGGGCAAAGTTCTGCTCTCAGTTATATCAATGTAAATGTGGAATAATTCCACTGACTTCCATTTAATTGTTCCAATTTACTTTGGTGAAAACAAGAGCAGAATTTGGCCCAGGAGCTCTAGGCAAATTGAGAAACAGGCTTCTCAGAACATGTATTTCAATATCATGCCTTGGGTGATGGCAAAATCACTATCTTTGTTCCTTTCATGCACTATCAAGCTTCCATGAGTGGTACATTTTGTGTTCCCTTGACTGCTTCTTGGTTTAAAAAAAAACAACAGCGAGTTGATTTTTTTCCACTTTACAAGAATATACATTTTTCAAGTCTAAATAAACAAAATGTATTCACTCCTTAATTGGCTTTTGTTGGGAGACATTCTTGCTTTCAGCTAAGAAAGATGTATTCTTTGATGTCTTCATTAAAAGATCTCACCATTTAAAAAAAGAACTACATATATATTAAAGGTATGGTAAGCTTTTGTCTCCAACTTTGATTGTTCCATAATGCCAAGAATGCTATTTTAAATTTGTGTGATTTTTAACAGGGTTTATGTTAAGCAATATGGTGGATATTATTCTTTAAATCTAAGTTTAAACAGTATAAGGAGTGGAGCCAACTGAAGTAAATCATAATTGCTAAACAGGATTACATTTGCAACAGCTTCTTATAATCTGTAAGAAAGCAGATATAAAAATAGATCCAAAGAGCGGAAATACATTTTTTATGTAGCTTCTATCCCAGACCTTCACTCTCTAATATTTCAGTATTGTGAATAAGCTATAGTGAAACAATAACCTTAGTGGTCTTACGTTTTCACTCAGTGCAAATTATTTATGTTTCACATGGTACTGTTTTCTTTCTGAACTGAAAAATGTCTTCTAACAGTAGAAATCATGTGCCATCAATGATGATGCACTGTCACATTTCCTTCTTACACATTAGTAAATTAGGGCAATCCAGCTCAATTGCTCTAACTTGGACAGCCTTTGGGTCTAATCCCACAGAATGCTATTAATATTACAAGAGTTCTGTACATGAGGTGTAATTCATGGAAAAGGCACTGCAGTCCTGAATAGAAACTGTGCGTGCAGAGCAGATGGTCATGGTTCCTGTGTTTGTGCTGAGTGGCGTGGTAAGATTTTCCATGCCAAAAAGCTATGATGGGGAGAACAGGGGAGGGCCTCAGTTCTGAGTGAAGTGGCTTCATTGACCACAGCATCCCCAAAACTGTCACAGAGAAGTTACAGCTGCTATTCAACTTCTGCCTAGAGTAGCAGTTACAGGTGTGGGATTTTGATGGATTTTCCCTTTCCTCTTTTTGCTTTACAGAAGAGTTTATTATTCAGGTTTCTATGTGGATGGAGTGGATTTCCCCACAGGGATCCTGTATTATCTAGCCCTTTTTAGCAGGAGCTGTCCCTTTACTGAACATTTTGTGAGCAAAAAGGTAAAGTTGGAAGTGTGTTTCAGGGGAGTCCAGCTAATTGTATATTCTTCTCTTTTTAAAACATACACTTTCAAAATACTCAGATGCTAAAAACTCTAAAAATGAACTGTCAGAGGGTCAGGCCAGTTCTCCCCTACCTTTTTCTCCTTCTCTCCCTCCAACCAACCTTCCCTCTATTCCTCTCCTGATCCACTGCTGCCAACCCATAGAATGATTCTCAGCCCTCTCTATCTTCCACTCTATGCCACCTTGGTCATTTGATACCTTATTTCATGACCTTACATGCTGTCCCCTCTTTCCTTCTGCCCCCATTCCAAGAGATGCTCTCTGTGTCAGACTGCTGGAAGCTAAGACGTGAGCCAACCCACTGATCACTTAAAGCAGCAACTCCCCTAGAGAAGGCTGATTGGAGAATATGTCTGGGGGCCGGTGAATCAATGACCCATCAGATGAGGGCTATAAAACAAGGCCTAGGAAGGAAGTGAGGAAGAGAGGATTGGATTAGTTGAGCCTACTATGCGCTGAGATCCCAAGAAAGGGAGAGTTCTGCTCCTCTCTAGCCCTGTGGGAAAGGGGAAAGAAGCACTGTAAATACTTGGCTGCACAAGAGTGTATTGGTTTGGGGAATATAATTAAATAACATGGAGGTACCACTATCTGGAAAGTCTGATCGTTTCTGGGCATCAGAAGATGGAGACAGAGAATGGTCCATTTCACTTTCCATCTCTTGCTCCTTGCATGGCTTCTCTCTATGCCCCCAATAATTTTCGCTCCCTCCTCCTGACTACTTTCATGCACCACCCTATTTCTTAGGATATCATCCAAGCTCTTGATACTCCTCTATATACCCCATCCATGTCTTTGCCTGTCCCTTGCACACACAATCTCTGGTTTCCATGGACCCTGCACCCCCTTCCATGAATTCTCAAATGTACTTGTCTTCGTACTTATTCTATGCACCCTCTCTGAACTCCAATCCTTTGCCATCCTTCTGTACTCCTCTCTATGCCCAGCACCCCTGTCTACAACCTCTCTGTGCCCCGTCAATCTGAAAAGTATTACCATTATATTTTACAACCTCTCTGAAAAGTCTTCTACCAAGGATTAAATGGAGATGTGAAGTTTTAGAGGAATAGATTTATTTTAAGGCAAGTAAATTGGACCCAGTGGAAAATCAGGATTATAAAAGGAAGCTCACTTCTGTAGAGTAGCTACTGCCATGCCATAACATAGCAGATGAAAGTGAAACAGATAGATATTCCATTATTTCACATTTACTAATTTGGGCTCTGAACCTGCAAAGATGCACTGTAGTAATTTTAAAGCCCCCCTTGTGTGCAAGCACACACACACACACAGGGAATTGGATCAGATCCTTAAAGGGTGCTATGAAGATAAAGTATCTACACTCCTAACCTTAAAAGAAAGCAGAACTCTGTGTGTGTTACTTTGCAGACCACTGCTATCTCCTTGTGCTGCTTCATAGCCAAATATACATGTCCAGCATGGGAATGATCCATCCATGCTAAGAAATTAGACCCTGTTCTAAGCACCAGTTGTCGTGGAATAACAGAAGATGTAAAGCCAATGCAAAAGGATGGCCTGTACTTACTGGCTGGTATTGCACCACCTGTTATCAGGAGGAAGGCAGCAAGCCAAAGGAAAAGATCATGGCAGATGGAAGATGCAAGGCATCCATTACACAGTCACATAGGACTAATCAAATGTGTTAAATTGCAAAAGAGTTTTATAACTAGTGTTGTGCCTTTCGATTTGAGAGCTGGCAGGGCATGACAGGAGTTATGGAATGAAAGACTGTACACTGTTGGATGTACTGATGGAGATCTGGAACCCCAAGAGGACTTTCCTAGAGGGGCCAATTCAGACTGGTCAGTGTGGTGATGCCTGAACACACTGTATGTGCAAACTGGAAGATCAAAGACTAATATGATGAATTGGGGCTATTGCAATGACACAAAACATATGCAAATGTGGTGAGGTGCAGACCATGGACCACGTGCACTTTTGCTAACTCTTTGGGGAGACCTTTATGAAGTAGGACATCGCTGTCAGGGTCAGAAAGAGCCATTGCTTGTACACAGTTCTGGAAAAAGTCCAGTTTGTGACAAGGGCACAAGAAGGAGAAGATATACCCAATTTCATGCAGCACTGTAACATCTAGGCCCGGCCCTGTATTTACATCATTTGCAAGTACAAACCAAAGCCATTGCAAAGGCTTTGGCTCCACATATCTCTAATAGAGCAGATATACAAACGGCAGGATTATCATCAGCTCGTTCTCCTCAGGATGTAGAAGAACATCCTCTAGCAACACGATGCATTTAATGGCATTCGATGCTATACAAAATTCCGTAATTTGCAAAGGGTCTCCAGTCATTAGTGATAATTAATGAGGTTCTACTGTAATAAAATCTTACTTCAAAATGCAGAGTTTTACCAGAACATATGGGATTATAAAAGTAAATGTGCATCACACATAATCTTATGCCACATTATATGGCACATTTTTTAAAAGGAAACACCCACAGGTCTGAACAACTTTATTTTTTATGCAAATTCAATATGCACTAAGATGTGCTTACTTGTCACTTTTTTGTTGTCTCACTAGAGTGCCTTAGGGAGGTATCATGTCTCACTTTCCCCTTGCCATTGTCAGTCTACCTTTACAAAAACTCTTACCATTTTCAGGCAAAAGGACTTCTGGCACTGCAAAACAGGTTTTTTCTTCACATCCATCTTATGTGACATGCAGCAAGAAGCCACCGTTAGAGCTGTGTAACCCAATCCTCCTTGGTAATTCAATATGCTGCACAACTTATGCCCAACCCTGCACAATTTTTATAATCATAGCCATCATCTTTTTATTATGTCTTGGACTTGAAGAAGCCTGAAAGCAGATGTAACTCATGATGACCTGACTTCAATGGGAGAATGAACCAGGTGGCTAATTGTCTCTAAAACAAATACACTGATAATTAGCAGGAGAGCACAATGCAACAGAAGCCTAACCACCAACCTTTATTTAAGTTAAGCAAATGGGTGAGCAAATGATGCAGCTGCATAGTACTTTGACAAGTTAATAAGGGAGCCATACTTCATCTAGTCAGCTACGCTAGCCAAAGCATGCCCTCAGGACCTGAGATCAATGATTCTGAAATTGTGAACATAGACAAAATGTGGAAAATTATCAGCAATCACATGGAAAAGCTCTTCTTTGAAAACTCCCTGGAAGAGCAGGTTAAATGCTTTAGACTTTCACCCTGGAGCCCAGGTTCAGCTCGCCCTTAGGTCAGAAATGAAAATGAGTGTGATGGTCTCATCTCGCTTACCATTTGTCCATATTATAAAACCAAGCACAGTTGGCAATCTCTGCTGAGGAACAGCCTAGGAATGAACAGCAGAGGGTTTGCTGTCAGGACTGAATTACATTGGCAAAGGGGCATAGAGAAGCTTGCACATTGCCTGCCGACTGTATGTCTGGCTTTAGCAAACCAGTGCCTCATCTTATAAAGCACTACACATCTGATTTATTCCATAAAAACAGAAGCATGAAAGTATTAGCGACTCAGTGAATATGCTCACCACATTAAAGAATCCACTGACTGCTTTGTAAATGGACACAACAGTCATAGCAGAGTACAATGTAAAGTACTTAGTGCAAAACACTGTTAACAGAGAAGTTGAAAAACAAACATTTCCAGGTAAATCCTAATGGTCTTCTTTTTATTATTATTTGTGAGAACGATCAGAGAACCCCATACCTTCAAGTGCTGAGTATAATTTTGTCATCTTTGTCATATTTCTTCAGCATTAACCATCTTTTATGGGTAAGACAAATGCCAGGGAGATTGTCTGATGATCTGGAAATATACTGCAGAGTTGGAAATGAAGCCTCTTTATGGGAAAACTAGGGTTTTGTCACATGCATATTTCCTTAGACTTTCATACAGAAATACAAAGGGGGCACTTATCCAATATGTTAATTCCAGTTCAGAGCAAAAGATAGTTTAGTCACAGCCCTTGTTGGAACAATTCATACAGGAAACAAAATTTAGCAGTGGATGAAAACCGGAAAGCAAAACTGGCACTAGCCAGAAGTTGCCATTCACTGCTGCATCACTCAACTTTTACCTTATATAACTCCACTAGTGCAAACTGCAGGACAACTCTCTGAAGTATGCATGGAGGTTAATACCTAGCTTACACTCCATGACAGCTCACGCACTGGTATAAAGTAGGGTTAGGCAGTGGTTAATCAGACCTAAAAAATTAGATTTGTCTATTTTTGCTGTCTCAGGTGAGCAAAGCATAAAATGGAAGCAGACAGGGTAAATGTCAACAAATATTTTTTTCCAATGATACGTTTCAGATTTCCAGATTTAATAGTCTAAGGAACTATTATTAACATGATCAGAGGGTAAGGCATAAATGCAATAAATAGCACAACATGGCAGTGGATTGGTTCCCTTCAGTTTCCAGTTAATCACAGCTGCTGAACTTCATTTGATCTGAATTTTACAAAAATTCTTGTTGTATATCAGCTTTTGGTACAGAGGTCACAGAAAAGAAAAAAAGAATAAAAGGAAAGTGTTCAGGGACTTTCAGAACAATAGCTCTTCCAAAATCCCAACAAATCTGCGGAGGCTTTGGATTTGCAGAGTTACTTTGGCAAATAGAGAAAACATTGGGAAAAAACACTAGTCTAGTCTTGTTGCCTCTTAAAACTATTAACTGTTTACTAAGCCTCATGTATTTTCTTCTTAACTTATAAATAATTAGCTATAATTTAATAGTCTAGGTAAACAATAGGTTAAATACTGCCCCTTTCTGTTCTTTATAAACTGTTAACTAGGGAATACAATAGCAGGTAAGATTTTATTTTTTTCTTTCTCCATATCATCTGTCATTTAATTATCATATTAAAAGACAAAAATCTAGACCCCTGCCAAGTTCAAAATAAGCTTGCTATTTGTTATTCACTCATTCCAATTTATGCAAAAAATAATAAATCAATAGTAGGCAAGAAGCATCTGGCTAGCTTTGAATGGATATGTACATCTCTGAGAGGAAGACAGATCTTCAGTTTACCCCCACTTACTATTTAACTGTAGTAAAAGTTAGACTCATCAAAATGCTCACAGAGCTCAAGTTTTCTACACTCTTCCCAGAAAGCTATGGTTTGGCTCCTGCCTAGCATTTGTTGTTTGACTCAATTAATTTGCTGAATAACTGGCAAAGTGCCAGCATTTGAGCCACTTGTGACTTTAGTTCAGGCATGTTTGAGCTTCCTTGCTGTTGGCTAGGCATCCCCTTCTCTTTTCTAGATCTCTGGGAAAACTTTCTTTCTGTTGAGAGAGTGAAAAGAAGTGAATTGTGGGAACTATGATTCCACCATTAATTTATCATCATGAGTAAGGTGAATAGGATTCAAAATTTCTCTCTGCATTTCTTGAACCCAGTGCTTTAGTTCCAGCAGATTTTGAACAAACATTGATCCAATTCTGAAGCCTTTCCTCTGGGAATAAAAATAGCCGCAGTGTCCCCTGTAAGCTGAGTGCTTGGGAGGCCACCCAGGAGAGAGTCAAATGCAAACCCAGATGATTAGCAAAGTGTCTATACTGCCCACAGCCAGCAGTATGTGTTTTTAACTGGTGGTGCACATCCTCACTTGCCTCAGTGCACATAACAAAATTTATTCCACACATATAAGCGAAAACTTAGAGTGAACATTAAAAGTAGGTAGCATCTATCACACAGCACACTTTTCTGTCTGGAGCTACAGTCTCATCAGAATTAGTTCTGTTTCCATCCCCAATTATACTGCAATTGACGTTAGAAAATGAAAAAGACTGATGTTCAAAGTTAACAAATGCATTTATTAGCTTTGGTAGAATGATTGTTCCTCTGAAAATAACCATTTAAAAGATGGCAACACGTCAAAAAATTTTCTTCAAAAAATAATACCATTTCCTTGCAAAAGAGTGTATTTATTTGTGGGTAGGGAACATCTCTAGAAGCAATGAAAATCCTAGTGTTTCTCTTTTTAACTTTTGTGTCAATAATAAGTATCAAAACACACTGATACCTTTTAAACACAAGGCTGTGAACTTCCCCCTTTAGTTCAGAATTGAAACAAACACTCCTTTATAATTTGTATCTTCCTCTTTTTTCCTCAGGATCATTTCTTAATTTCATAAAATAAGTTGGTTACGGGGAGAAGAAATAATGTACTCGCATATTAAGCAGGAATCTTTATTTTCTTTCTTCTCTAGTCATTTTCAAAATACTATTAGACACTCCATCAAAATACTGATGTCTTCAAACAATCACCTGTGCATTTTCCTTGGATTTAATTTTCACTTGATAGCGAACTGTAGTGGTTTTTTGTATTTAAATACCATTAGCACCTTTATGTTCATACTGTAGGTAGCCACAGTAATAAATTTCAGCTTCATTTCCTCTATCCCAATGACTTAAAAACAAACCAAAGTCATGAGGGAAGAGGAGGAAGTTCTGAATGTGGCTACACATCAGTTCGAGGGAAACCACTTCCCCAAAATAGACATGTGGATATGAGGCCTGTCTTTCCTTCTGTCGGGCTTTGAAATAGCAAATTATACACAGTGAACCAAATTCTGCCTTCACTTACATCAATATCTGGTATCAGGAAATATACATGCACTGTTCTGATTCCAAAAATACTGTACCACTCTGCTGATAATATTTTTTCAAATTTGGAATGAAGGGAGTAATTACCTGTTGAATCGTCTGGACTTTCAATACAACACACATTTGCAGAGGGTTAATTAACCTGCAGAACTCTTTGTGACAAGATATCACTTTTGTCAATACTTTAGTAGGATTCAAGAAGGGATTATACATTTAAATGAATAACAAGAACATTCAGAGTTATAATAGAAGGATGAAAAACCCAAACTTTTGGACAGGATGTAATTCTGGGTACATGCCAACCTCTAATAATAAAGGTTAGAGAGAAACTTTTCCTAACAGCAGCTAATTCCATGTGCCTCTATTGCAGTGTTTCTTGCAACTTACTCCGAAGCACTAGCTATTGTTAGATACAAGACAGTGGGCCATATGGTCCATTGATCTGATCCAAGAAGAAAATGCATGTTTCTGCATGAATTTAACTGAATCTCAGCTGATATTCCTGCTTCCAGCTCTACCCCCAAATAAATTTAAGGTGGTCAGCTTTATTTGATAAGTCTTTAGTTTAGTGTCCTTGTTTTACTCTGTGTGTGTGTGTGTGTCTGTCTGTCTCTCTTTTGCTGACTTAATAAACATACAAAATAAAAATTATTTTAGAGACACATTGTACCAAGCCAAAGAGTGGCTCAATGGAAAACACTAGATCTGAAAGACATGGCACATTGGAACAATGGATGGGGATTGGAATTCTCCATTTAAACCCCAGCAAGAAGCTCAGGAATTACTGAACTTTTGAAGACAAGAAGTCATTAGTGAAAAGGTAGATCTCCTTAATTCCGTGTCTCTTTAGGCAATATGCCCTCACAGTCAACTTACTGAGAAAACATTGGTGATGGAAATAAACTATATTAATGCAAATATAACAGCAAGGTGGGGGGTGGAAGTAAATAAGGAACATCTCTTACAAGTGCTTCTAAAATGGTGTGGTGATGAGAGGCCAGACAGATAAATTAATTATGTCAGCTACTAATCATATGGAATCATTCATGTTCCACAATGACATGTTGCCTGCCTCTAACTTTGTTTTTATTATCCGCCTCTACTACAACTTTGTGAACAATTATAAAGTCTTATAAGATAAAACACTAAAGACCAGATTCCACCTCACCCTGGGTAGATGTGCAACAACAGTGCCCAAGTATAATCTCACTGCTGGAAGTCCTGGTCTCCTAAAAGGAAACAACCCCTCTCTCACCCTAAGCTCCAGCTAGAAGAATTCCTCCTGAGACCCCTGTAACAGTCAAGCCCCTATGTCTTCCTCTTTCCCTCTCTCTTCTCCTTCCTCAGTGCAGGTTCTGGTGTTAAAGCCACAGTCTGGGACTGTATATAGTCATGACTCCTTGGCACAGTTACCAGATAAAGGCATCATACTTGTCAAAGGCTCATTGTTCAAACTTCATTGCAGGTGGGTGGCATTTGAAGTAGGCTGGAGGGAGGCAGATAGTGGGGAAAGGATATTGCTTGGGAAAAGGGCATTCTGCTCCCAACCTAGGATACTTCTTCAAACTGGAAAATTTCTTGAAGATTTCTGCCTAAGTCCAGCAAACACACACACTGGCACATGGTCATCTTCCCCTCTCCCCACTGGACAACATCCCCAGAACACCCACCACACACTTCTTTGATTATACCCTACTGTGTCCTGGCTCTGACCTCTTCAGCAAAGTTCCAAATGTTAAAGAGACAGGGCTCTGGAAAACACAATTGTTCCACACACACATACACAAAGCTACATTTACACTAACACCCACATTATAACTACTGAGTTCCACACAGAGAGGGGTCTTACTTATTTCTGTAATTAGTGCTGTTTATTATCTAGGATGGATCTGAAGAAGTGGGTTGAGCCCACGAAAGCTCGTGATATCATCTACATTTTTTGTTAGTCTTTAAAGTGCTACTAGTCTATTTGTTGTTTTTTTAAGTTATTCCTGTTACTGACTAACTTGGCTACCCCTCGAAAGCTTCTTTATTCAGTCACTTTCTATTATCTGTTCCTCTAGCTCTTATTAGGTGACAGTGTCTGTAACTGAACATGTAAATCAGCTGGAAATTATCTGAGTAGGCTTCAACTTCCTTGCCTAATTTAACTGGCTATCTCCCTCTCTCAAAATCCAACCCCTTTCATATTTTTAACTTCCTTACATGCTAAAGAGATGCCCATTAAAGGAACAATTCAGTTAACTGTATTCAAACAGAAATCCCATGTCAGGAGTCCTTTAAGCACTGCAATCCCCAGTCATTTAACCCAAACTCTATGGTGAAGTGATAATTAGGTGTTAAAAGCTAACAGGATAACCACAGAAGTCTCTCTAGACAGCCATTAAATATCCAAACAAGAGTTAAAGTAATAAAAATATGACTTTCTCGGAAGCCTTCAGACCCTAATAAATTTTAAAACAGTTTAAAAACATTCAGAATCATTGGCTTGTCTTTATAGCCTCTCTCTGCTGTGACACAGCCCAGTATGCTATAAAGGTATCACTCTCCTAGACAACTCAATATTCATGACAAAGACATAATTCTTTTAAGCTAGTTAGACCTACTTTGGCCCCTTCTCTCCAGTGGGTATAACACACTGGAAAAAAAACTCTCGTTGATATCCACAGATAACACAACTTGACTCTTGCATAGCTGTGGGTTTTGAAATGCTTTATTCCTATTAAGGGTGTGCAAATGCTTTGTTCTAGAGACACAATTTCATTTTAGTTGTTTTCTGAGTTGACAGTAATTCCTTCATAATTCCTCTTTCTACTGAATTCACAAAAATCTGAGACTTGCTATTGCAAGATCTTTATCTTATAAAATTCAAAGATGCTTTGTGATGGTGTAGATTTTTTTGTACCTTTCATTTTCTTTCTTTCTGACCTCATTTTTACTCTGATTCTATATTTCTGCAAGGATTCCAAGTTTTAATTCATAAAGAAGACCATCCCCTGAGACATTTAAGAAGCTGAATCACTTGCATCATGTCTCAGGTGAGATGCCAATTATTTTGAAAGGTGTTTCCTTTATCATGATACTAAGAAGCATCTGATAAACCATTATCATCTCTATCATTACAGAAGATTACTCACCTGATAAATCATTTGACCAGCATACCAGCTGATACTGTAATAAGTCTCTGTGAACTGGGTCATTGCAAAACTATATCTGAATGTATTCCATTATTCCAATATATAAACAAACACACCTCTTACATCACTAAATACATATACTGCTCAGGTAACTCCATTGAAGTGAATGGAACTGCAGCAGGGTTGAATCTGGCCCACTCTCTTTTGGGTTGTCATTGTGTTTCTGAGACCATTATTTAGTTTTGTTTCAGGTAGATGGCTTTACTTCAAAAAAGATGAGAATATATTGCAATTTCTTACCAGGTTACATTTTATTTTGCTATAGACCAACCAGTGGCAGATTTAGAGCTAATGGGGCCTTGAGCTCAGCTTCATTTTGGGGAGCCCCTGGAAACCCAGACAAAAAAAGAACATTCAGTCTTCCTGCCCCTCCTCTTTTCCTTTCTTTATTCTCCTCCTATATTATAAGTAATAACAAGAAAATGAAAATAAAGTAAGGTGCCCTGATTGTTTTTCTAGTCTAACTTCTTTCACAGACCACTTGAAAATTGCTGAGGGTCTCAGTGGACCACTTAATGATCTTTCCAAATATTGTTTGTACCATTAGCTAACTATTGTAAAGTGCAAAAGTGATTTATAAAAAAAAATAACAACATAATAACCTTTCCTCGGCCCACCTGAATGGAGCTCTCGGAGCACAGTTTGAGAACTTCTGGTCTAGATGAAAGCTTGTATCTGCATTAAGCTTTCATGCAAATGTAAAAATAAAATGTTTAGAAGACACATGAATGGAAAAATAAAAGTTAACTTCCTCTGAAGAAACTAATTCAACGTACATACCTGAAGGTAAAGGGGGACACAGTTCCATTGGCCACCTGACTGCCCCCCCACCCGGGCTCTCCATCCCCCAGCCACTCTTCTCCTTGCCCACCAGCAGCAGCCACTCACCAGGTGGCAGCCAACAGCAGCGCAACATTACAGGGGCTGGAGGACACAGGTGGAGGGGGCCTTGCAGCAACGCAGCCTGCTGCTGGAGAGAAGCAGTTCATTCCCGCTTCAAAGTATGGCTTTTTCCTGCGGGCCGTGCAGCTGCTTGCAGGCTCTCCATCCTCACCCATGCCCATCCCCACCGCAGGCAATTGTGGGCAGCCACCACTCACCAGGAGGCAGCCAGCAGCATGAACACAATCTGGAAGGCTTCAGAGGAGCACTGGGTAGCCACACAGCTGTCAGACAGAGAGAAGTGGCACTTTCCCGCTGCAAAGCGCTGCTTTTCTCTGTCCGGCTGTGCGGCTGTCCCATGATCCTCTGAAGACTTCCAGCCCATGTTCTCATTGCTTGCCACCTCCTGCTGGCTGTCCTGAGGCAGCAGCCTGCATGTGAGCCTCCCTGTTTTCCCTCCCCCTCACCTTCAGCCCTCTTTGCAGAGGAACTGCCCCCTTTGCAGAGCAGCTGCTCCCTGCACAGGGGGCGGGGAGTGCCAGACCCAGTGCTGGACCGCCCAGCTCTGCGGGCCCCATGTCATTGGAGAGGCTCTGTGCCAGAGCATGGTATGTTTCATTGTAAATCCACCCCTGAAACCAACAGCTAAGAAAACTAGAAACATAAGACTCAACATTTATTAAGTCCCATGGGGGAAGCTGTGTTTGTCTGTAACTTTAAAAACAATGAATAGTCCTGTGGCACCTGAGAGACTAACAAAAATATACAGTATCATTAGCTTTTGTGGGCACAACCCACTTCATCAGATGATGAGCTGGAGAGGAATAACAGAAACCCAGTATTTTATTACAGAAAAAGAAGGGGGGAAAGAGGGGTTTGCGCTCAAAAGCTCATGACACTCTATATATAGATATATATATAGTCTCGAAAGCGCCACAAGACTCCTTGTTGTTTTTAACATGTACTAAAACATTTTTGCACTCTATACACTTTTTCTTCTTTTATGTATTGTTTTAGGGCCAGTATCCTCATTTCTTTCTAAACACTCCAAACAATTTCTCCTAACGTTTGAAAAGGATTCCCAACAGAAGTCTTTTCACATCTTTGACTTTCAAGTGTCACTGTAGCTGTTTGCAAAACTGCAGTGACATCTCCACTGTTTTGTCTAGCCCAGTTCAGATCAATACAGGCTCACAATGGTTGCAAACTTGGCCTTAAAAAGGTGCACAAAGGAAACATACTTTTAGCATACAATTCAATATTTTCATATTCCTGTGGCAATTACCATCAAGACAAATAATAATTACTTCATGAAACACTTAAAAACATACTATACACATTTATTAAATTACCATACTAATATTATCACTAACACAAATATGCATGCACATGCGAAAACATCTAAAAGTCAACATAACATTTGCACATAGTAAATACCCATATGTTTCAGTAAACACAATTTAAAACTTTAATAGGGCAAATAATGTCTTTAACTGATGCTGAAAGATTAAGTATGTGCCAATTTAGAACTAACCCCGAACCATTGTTGTGTGCACTAATGAGGGAAGAGAACAAAGAAAAGTACTTATCCCTATGCCCTGCATGACCAATACTTTGTTGAATCCAAGAAGAAAGGTGTGGTGAATGCACATGCCAAAATTACACAGACCAAGAGGGTGTATACTGCTGTTTTGATGCTGCAGCAATGCCCCTATCCCCTGTGCATCAGCAGCTGACTGGAGACTATACAGCTCCTTTTTGGAGCAATGGTAATATGTTCCCTATCCTACATTTGCTTACTGCCTCATTGAACCATCCCATCCTTTGCTGTAAGGATCACAAAGGGCACCTCCATAAGGTGACTGACATTCCATTCCCCTCTCCATGGCTCCTGACAGTAAAAGCTGGATTTTGCCCTTCATTTCTTTAATCATTGTCTGCTAGGGCCCTACTGCATTGTTCTCCTCTCACTGGCCTCAGATAGTCTCATCAGTTCCTTTGATTTCCTGGTTCTCTGCTTTCTTCCTCCATCAGCCCTGGTCTCCACTAGGACTTTATTTTGAAATAACCGTGCCCCCCGCCCCCAGGTCGAATTTATAAGCAGAGCATCCAAACTACCAAACCCATTATTTTGAAATAATGAGACACGGAATTCTAACTCTGTACTCCTGCTTTTCATCAGGAGTAACACTAATTCTGAAATAATTATTTTGAAATAACAGCAGTGTGGATGATCTGATGCCACTATTTTGAGATAATTACTCCCCAGTCTGAGGGAACACAAATTTTGAGGCTTCCCCATAATGTGGACATGCTAGTTCAAATTTGTTAAATTGGAAGTTAAATTGAATTTAGTTGTTTCAAAATAATTTCCTAGTGTAGACATGGCCTCAGACTATGCTCACAGTCCCTTTTGGGGGCTATATTAACAGACAGTAAATCAATAATAATGAAAACATTAGCTAACATTTCTGGAATGTGGTTTCTACAATTTGACTTTGCTTCCTGATACAATTTTCTTCTTGCTTCTGGGTTGTTTATTATGCATCATAGTTTTAAGAACATAAGAACAGCCATACTGGAGCAGACCAAAGGTCTATCTAGTCCAGTATCCTGTCTTCCAACAGTAGCCAATGCCAGATATCCCAGAAGGAGTGATTAGAAAATGGAATCATCAAATGATCCCTCTCCTGTCATCCAGTCTCTGACAAAAAGAGGCTAGAGATACTATTCCTACCCATCCTGGCTAATAGCCTTTGATGGATCTAACCTCCCTGAATTTATCTAGTTCTTTTTTGAACCCTGTTAGGGTGCATCTACACTGCACCCTTAGCTCGAAATAAGCTACTCAATTTGAGCTACGCAAATTGCATAGCTGATTTTGAGTTAATTTTGAAATAGATTATTTCAAAATTTGGCGCTGTCTACACAGTGCCAAATTTTGAAATAAAGCACTATTCTGAAATGTCCCTTAATCCTTGTGGAATGAGGTTAACAGGGACATCAGAATAGCACGCCCATTATTTCAAAAGCTATTTCAAAATGATGGGTGCACTGTCAAGACGTGGAAAATGCTATTTTGGGATACTGGAGGTATCTTCAAACAGTGCCACTGTCTAGACGCACCCTTAAAGTCCTGGTCTTTACAACATCCTCTGGCAAGGAGTTTTACAAGTTTACTGTGTGCTGCATGAAGAAAGACTTCCTTTTGTTTGTTTTAAACCTGCTATCTATTAATTTCATTTGGTGACCCCCTACTTCTTATGTTTTGGGAACAAGTAAATAACTTTTCCTTATTCACTTTTTCCACACTAGTCATGATTTTATAGAATTCTGCCATATCCCCCCTTAGTCTCTTCTTTTCTAAGATGAGAAGTCCCAGTCTTTTTAATCTCTCTTCATATAGGACCTGTTCCAAACCCCTAATCATTTTTGTTGCCCTTTTCTGAACCTTTTCTACTGCCAATATATCTTCTTTGAGATGAGACGACCACATCTATATGCAGTATTCAGGATGTGGGCATCCCATAGTTTTATATAGAGGCAATAAAGTATTCTCTGTCTTATTCTCTATCCCTTTTTAATGATTCCTAACATTCTGTTTCCTTTTTTGACTGCTGCTGTACAGAGTGGATGTTTTCATAGAACTATCCATAATGACTCCAAGATCTCTCTCTTGAGTAGTTTTAGCTAAATTGGTCCCCATCATATTGTATGTATAGTTGGGATTATTGTTTCTAATGTGCATTACTTTACATTTATCAACATTTAATTTCATTTGCCATTTGGTTGCCCAATCACTTAGTTTGATGAGATCTTTTTGAAGCTCTTCAGTCTGCTTTGGTCTTCACTATCTTGAGCAATTTAGTATCATCTGCAAATTTTGCCATCTCACTGTTTACCCCTTTCTCCAGATCATTTATAAATAGGTTGAATAGGTTTGGTCCCAATACAGACCCTTGGGGGACACTACTAGTTACCGCTCTCCACTCAGAAAACTTACCATTTATTCTTACCCTTTGTTTCCTGTCTTTTAACCAGTTATCAGTCCATGAAAGGATCTTCCCTCTTATCCCGTGACAACTTACTTTACTTAAGAGCCTTTGGTGAGGGACCTTGTCAAAGGCTTTCTGGAGATACACTATATCCACTGGATCCCCCTTGTCCATATGTTTGTTGACCCCCTCAAAAAACTCTAATAGATTAGTAAGGCATGATTTCCCTTTACAGAAACCATGTTGACTTTTCCCCCGACAAATTATATTCATCTACGTGTCTGACAATTTTATTCTTTACTATAGTTTCAACTAATTTGCCCGGTACTGACATTAGACTTACCAGTCTGTAATTGCCAGGATTGCCTCTAGAGCCCTTTTTAAATATTGGCGTCACACTTGTCCATAGTAGACATACAGATAGTGTGACAGGGCCACATACTTCAAACTCACTGACTTCAACTAAGGGCTGTGGGTGAGACTAAGGGCAGCACGCACCTCACAGTTCCTTTACAAAAGATATGATGCACTGGCAGTCTCTGGAGAGCAATAACTCCATTCCTTTAGCAAGGACATTTGAAAATACACAACATAAACTAATTTTCCTCCAATTGTTTCCTTTGGCATTGCACTAGTGATGGAGTATGAATATGAAGCACCAAGACGTCATTTCTGTGGAGTTGGTTTTCTGATCATTATTGGACTGTGAGATGTAAACACATCATGGCATATGTTTCTACCCACTCTGTCTGTCTATGGCAGATAAATTACCCAATTACATTAATGTTAACATTAAGATGAATTAAGTCAACAGTTCTGCATACCACAAAACAGCTTTTAGAGGTTCTAAACCTGATCAACTGCCTGGGTTTTTCTTCAAATCCCTGAATGCAGAATAAAAATTGGGCAGCAAAGTTTGTAGCTGCCACCTTGCTCTCCAGAACAGCTACAGTGAACTATAATGTTGCTTGAAAACAAGCACCACACTGCCATGTCATTTTGGTTATGAATGTTAGCATGTGGATCTGAACCTCAGTGTTTTGAATTTTGAGAATTTTATGCTGACGCCAAATCCCTGAGTTACACTATCATGACCAGGACATGGGCAGTCAAACACAGCGGTCATAGTAGGAATCAGGCCGACTCAGATACCAGGAGGGCAGAGTCTGAGACAGGTCAGTGTGCAGACCGAGGATTAGGCATCAGGAGGCAGTCAGGGTCAGGTTATCAGGAGTTTGGGGTCAGGGACCAGATTACAGACAGCAATCAAATAGCCAAGTCAAGGACAAACCAGAGTCAGAAGCTGGAGACTAGGTTCTATCACAAGCAGGGTCTGTAGCTGAGACACATAGGCAGTCTGTGTTGATTTCATAGATTCCTGATTTAAGTACTGATAACAGCCTAGCAGTGGACTGTGGAGGACCAGAACTCTGGTTCTGTTGTGTGGCGCTCCCTGCTTAAAAATTGCTCTGTAGGGGTGTGTCTACACTACAGCACTAATTCGAACTAACTAAGTTCGAATTAGTTAATTTGAACTAAGCTAATTCGAATTAGCGCATCTAGACCTAAAAACTAGTTCGAATTAGCGTTTTGCTAATTCGAACTAGCATGTCCACATTGAGTGGACCCTGAACCGAAGTTAAGGCTGGCCGGAACCAGTGCCGGCAGGGCATCAGCTTAGGACTTAGAGCGTGGAGCTGCTGCCTCAGGCTAGCCGAGGGCTGTGCTTAAAGGGACCCGACCCCCACCCCAGGCAGACAGTTCTCAGGGTTCCCCGCTTGCTTGTCTACCTCGATGAGGGACAGCAAAGCAGTCCTGTCTTGGAGTGCCCTGAGTGCCCACCCTCGGCACACCACAGCACTCGGCCATCAGCCCGGCTGCACTTGCCGCAGGCTGCCATCCGGGGAGGGTCATTCGGGGGGCTGTCAGGATCCAGGAGGCCCTGCAGGAGAGCTTCCACCCCGAGGAGCCCGCAGAGCCACCCCAGTCCTCCCCATCGGGGCTCGTGCCCCATTCCTCCCTCACCTCCTTCCACTTACCCTTCCTTAGCCCCCCTTCCTGATGTAAAAAATAAAGGACACGTGTGTTCAAAAATAGAAACTCTCTTTATTTAACAAAACTGAGGGTGGGGGGGGGGGATTAACCTCTGGGGAGACTGGGAAAAGGAGGTGGGAGAGGGAAAGAGAGAGGGTGGGAGAGGGGAGGTGGAAACCTGGGAGGAGGGAGCTGGAAGGGGGAAGCCAGGGGAAGAAGGAGGAGGGGAAGTATAAAATTATGGTACACCATATCTTCAGTATTGTGTAAAGATGGGGTCTCCTCACCTCAAAAAAGATATTTTGGCCTTGGAAAGGGTTCAGAAAAGGGCAACAAAATGATTAGGGGTTTGGAACTGGTCCCATATGAAGAGAGGCTAAAGAGACTGGGACTTTTCAGCTTAGAAAAAAGGAGACTGAGGGGGGATATGATAGAGGTCTATAAAATCATGAGTGGTGTGGAGAGGGTGCATAAAGAAAAGTTCTTCATTAGTTCCCATAATAGAAGGACTAGAGGACACCAAATGAAATGAATGGGTAGCAGGCTTCAAACTAATAAAAGAAAGTTCTTCTTCACAAAGCAAATAGTCAACCTGTGGAACTCCTTGCCACAGGAGGCTGTGAAGGTGAGAACTAGAACAGAGTTTAAAGAGAAGTTAGATAAAGTCATGGAGGTTGGGTCCATGGAGTGCTATTAGCCAGGGGGTAGGAATGGTGTCCCTGGCCTCTGTTTGTGGAAGGCTGGAGATGGATGGCACGAGACAAATGGCTTGGCCATTGTCTTTGGTCCATCCCCTCTGGGGTACCTGGTGTTGGCTGCTGTTGGCAGACAGGCTACTGGGCGAGATGGACCTTTGGTCTGACCCAGTACGGCCGTTCTTATGTTTTTATGTTCTAAGCTCCGGGTCGGGGGTCTCACTGGACCAACTTGATTTTCATGCAACCCTGCTCCTGGGTTCGCATGTGGCCTTTGGTGGCCAGGCTGGCAGCTATCCTGCCCTAGACGGCCACTTTCCTGTGCCTAGTGCGGAGATTGTGGACGCTGGAAGCCTCCCCCCAAACCTGGATGAGGTCCACGATCTCCGCACTAGACCAGGCGGGCGTCCGCCTCTTGCGGCCCCGGGCAGGCTCTTGGGAGCCGCCAGCCTGGTCCTGGGAAGAGGGGGAGGGCTGGGTGGCAGCGGGTGGCTGGCTCGTGCTGTGCCAGGTGCAGGGTCTGCTGGCTGGGTGCTGGCAGGCTTCCACCTGGCACGGGCACCATAGCCAGACCGTGGCCCTTTAAGGGCTCCGGGGCCGGGAGGGGGGCAGACGAGTTTCCCTGGCTTGGCCCAGAGCGGCCACCAGGGCAACCTGGGAAGGGCTAGCCTCCCACTAGTTTGAATTAAGTGGCTACACAGCCCTTAATTCGAACTACTTAATTCGAACTAGGCGTTAGTCCTCGTAGAATGAGGTTTACCTAGTTTGAATTAAGCGCTCCGCTAGTTCGAATTAAGTTCGAACTGGCGGTTTGCGTGTGTAGCGCCTATGAAAGTTAATTCGAACTAACAGCTGTTAGTTCGAATTAACTTTGTAGCGTAGACATACCCTAGTTGTTCAGGCTCCAGGCTGAACTTGTACATCTAGACAACAACTTTTAGCCCTGCAACTAGAGCCATGCAATACTGTGGCTGCTGACCCAGGCCTGCCACATCTGTGCCACAGGCCTTTTATCCTCATTTAGATGTAGCCACGGGGTTCTCCTGTAGGCACACACAGCCTTAGCTTCTTGTGGTGATGAAGAGGTGTAAGTAACTGCGATAGTGTGGTTGCCCCACACTGGAAAAGAAGGGGTTAAAACAGCCCTCAGAGAGAGCTGGTCCAGGAGCCAGTTGGGAGAAGGCTCAAGCAGCCAACCAGGGCCTAGCAGGGCTATATAAAATGAGCCACAAGGAGCTCAGACTCTCTCCAGCTGTGGAGGGAAAAGGACTCACTGTATATAGAGAACGCATTAGGAGCTAATCCCCAGGGGTACGTCTACACAGCAACATTATTTTGAAATAACTAGTGTTATTTTGAAATAATTTAGTCCGTGTCTACACAGCAGGCAGTTATTTTGAAACAGTGTCAAAATACTGTCAAGCTGGAGGACTTCTTACTCTGACTCCAGTAACCCTCATTGTACAAGGAATAAGAGAAGTCGGAGGAAGAGTGCTCTGTTTTTAAATAAGTGCTGTGTAGATGCTCCCGATTTCAAAATAAGCTATTTTGAAATAAGCTACACAATTGACATACTCAATTAAGTAGCTTATTTCAAGTTAAGTCCTGCTGTTTAGGTGCACCCAAGATGATCAGAAAGGGGTGCTGTGATAGTCAGTGTAAACCTGTTACAGTGGCCTAGAACTGCACTTGGAGTAGTGAAAGAGTCTGTTTGATCCTTTCAGAAATATTTTCCAGGGCTGGAAATGGTTCCATGTTGTCTTTCAATGGCAGTATAGACCAAGTGATGAAGGAAGGAGCTGTATATCAGTGCAAGAATGGATACCAGTCCATAATAACACAGGCATACATGCTGGGCAGTCCAATATGCTGGGCAGTCCAACACAGGCATACATGCTGGGCAGCAAACAAAATGATCAGCACTAAGCAGTTCAGAAACTTAGCTAAGAATAAGCAGGATATTAGACACTGAGAAGACAGAAGTCAGTCAACAAATTTTATTTTTTTACCCTGAAAAGAGTTAATTTTAAACTCAGCTATAATACCCCAGTCTATGACCATCATGGGGAAATATTTTAAAGGGCTATAACATCCGGTTTTTGCAGTTGCACATTAGAGGGCTGACACTTCAACTACCATTTGCACTCACAATCTTGTAAACCGAAGTTCCAGTACTTGTATATGAACTTTAATATCAACCTTGGGTGAAAACCTGAAGCCACAATCTTTACTTATGCAAAACTGCACAAAAAAAAGAAGGCTGCCACTTCAGAAAATTTGGCCCATAATACAGATTACACATGTATGCATTTTTGCAAAAGCAACTTAGGGCTCAAGTTTTGAAAATTTGGCTCTCAGGGAGAAAATAAATGCATCCAATGGTGCTATTTTAAGGGATTCATTTCTATTTTAAGTGGTACATACCTCACACTTTAACGTGTTTAACTCACTATACAACAGCCTATAAATGCTGAAGGTGATACCTTAAAATGTGTGTAGCAGTAGGTAAGCTACCAGCCATAATACTGGACGGGCCCCATGTACTTCACAGGAAACAATACAGTAACCTTGTATTTCTTTTTTGCCCTACTTGCTGTCACTGGAGTGTAATTTTTCTTTCATGTTGCTGATAGACCGAGAGCACTTCTGTTAATTTGGGTTGTACTGCAGGCTAGCACCAAAATACTCAGAGCATAGCCTTAATTCACCAAGCTCAAACCCAGTGTCAAAGTGTGGAGAAGAGCAACAGCCTGTTAACCACTCAACCATACAGATGTCATCCCCAGATCTGCTTCTTTTTCCACAGAAGCCAGAGATTTTCTTCCTCTGAACTTCTGTAAATTTCAAGCGCATCCTCCATGACACCTCCTAGCAATTAAACCCAGGTTTCATTTGAGCTGATCTGTGCTACTTCAGGGTCACATGTCCAGTCATAAATGACGGGTCTAGGATATCCCTCTGTGCTTCATGAAAACTACCTTTAAACATCAAATCTACATTTTTTTTATCTTTAATATCTTTATCTGAGTTTTTTTTCATTTTAGGGATAATAAAAAAGTGGATGCCCAGCCTCTGAGTGCACTGCCAAGTAAGTTAAAATTATAAATTCAGATACATATTTTAGTCACCTCATCTTCAGTCAAGCGGCACACATTCATACAAATACAAATGCTCATTTCTCCACTGACCAGTATCTCAGTCTCTCCTCCTCTCCTCAAAGACCAGTCAGAACGCAATGGTGCCTTAATATGTATTTAAGTACCTAAATCTAGCAATTCATAGTTGAAAATTTTCCCCAGGACTTCACTACATTACATTTTTTGCACCATCAGGATTGCATCAACACTAGGAGTTGATTCTGGATAATTACATTAGGGAGGAGGGGTCTGAAGGTGAAGGTGAAAGAGTAAACAACTATAAAATATCAGCTTGATCCAATGAGGCCACTTTTGCTCCTGCAAAACTTGGTGCACCCAAACTGGTAAGAGTCTATGGGCTATAGTTCCTTTAAACATCCCCAATAATTCTCATTTCTAAAAAAGCAGCTACTGATTTACCATAGTGCAGGTTACTACATAACTATGACTCATATTACATACATATTACCATTGTAAACCAATATATTTCAAAATCAAAATAATGAGAACATAAGAATCACCAGACTGGATTATACCAGTGGTCCAACTAGCCCAGTATCCTGTCTTCGAACAGTGACTGATGCCAGATGCTTCAGAGGGAATGAACAGAACAGGGCAATTTATCAAGAATTCCATCCCGTCACCCAATCAGAGGTTTAGAGACACCCTTGTATATATTAAAGTAACAATACATTTGAGGAATCATTGCTACCATTTTTGAAACTGCAGTAACACTTGGTATTTTTGTAATATATGAGTTTAGAAGAGGCTGTATCAAGGGTTGGTTTTGAACTTCATCACTAGCGTAGAAATCTTTGCTTTCTGGGAACCCATGTTCCTCAAATGCTTGTTCCTTTGTTTTGTATAATGGTAAAGCACGACTATATATGTACACATTCAAAAACACACAACACATTTTGTATTTACTGTCTATAGCACTCTTCGTGTAAAAAATGTCTCAGAGCACTTCACGGAATCCATCCAGAGACAGAGCTATTGTTTGGGGAAAGCCAGATTAAACAAACATGCCTGTAGTCTTGACTTGAAGGCATTTCTGGAATTAACATTCTGAGTCTCAGTTGGCATGATGCTTCAGAGCTGGGAGCAGAACAGGCAAAGTCTTTGGCACCTAATAGTTTTTAGTGATATTCCTTTATAGACAACAGCCCAGCATTTTACAGAACTCAAAGTCAAACCCTGACATGTGTGCTAAGGGAACCAAAAGGTTTAATTAGATATTCAGGGGACTAAATCATGTAGTTCTTTCAAGACAACAGCAGGATCTTGAAACTGACCTGATACTTACCTGGCACGCATTAACACAGAAGTGATATGTTTAGTTTGGGTTATTAATATTCATGTCAACTGAGTTCTCCATAGGCATGATTTGTAAAAAGACCTCTGATCGGGGATTTATCGTAACCTAGATTAGAAGTGACTAAACAGTGGAATATTTCAGCATTTATCTGAGACTGCAATTTTCCCAGTCTTCCTAGTTACAATATTGGAATTAGGATGATTTGGCATTTGACATAAAGTAACAGCTGCAGAAGCCCCATTCAAAATCCTCCTTGGCTTTGACCAGATTCTCCACTATCATATTCACTCCCTGACTACCTTCATCCTGTGCCTCGGAGGCATTCTGATCTCTGGTGTCACTCCCTCTACCTTGAAACAGAGAGATGAAGCACAGATTTCTAAGTGGGCAACAACTGAAGAGTGGACAGCTAGGAACTTCAATCTCTAGTGAGGCCTGTTGGCACAAGAATGAGGTGGGTCCACAGACAGAAGGATATGGATCATGTTCTACTGGCAAATTGGTTGTACACGTATGAAGGGCCCTATGTATGGATTATATCATTTTTGCACATGCAGAAACATCATCAACTTCTGATGAGAACCTCTCTGCCTGTGCATAGTTACCTTTGTTATTGGTCTTGGGCAGGAGTGGGCAAGATATGGCTCGTGGGCTGGATCCAGCCTGCCAAGCCTTTTGATCTGGCCCGCGCCCACCCCTCCAGCATGGAGAAAATGATAAAAACAGCTAGCTGCTCCCTGTACTGCGGGGGGGGGAGAGAGAGAGAAGAGAGGGAGGGGAGAGGCTTCAGAACTCTGCCCCTGCCCCCTAGCCAGAAACTGACCAATGGGAGCTGAGAGATTTTGCTGGAGGCACAAGGATAATTTCTCAGCTTCCATTGGCTGGTTTCTGACCAGTAGGAGCTGAGCGATTTTGCTAGGGGCAGGGCCAGCCCATGAAGCCTCTCCCTCCCACCTCCTCTCCAACAGAGCAGAGAACCACATGCAGAGCCAGTGAGCCATCTGGGACTGCTGTGGGGGGAAGCCTGCCTGAGAGTACTTCTGGCTGGGAGCTGCTTAAGTAAGTGCCTCCTGGCCATAGCCTAATGCTGGCACCCTAGCCCTTCCCTCCCCCCAACTCCTTCTCAGACCCCCTCCTAAACTCTCCCCCAGATCAGAATTTTTCTCCTGCATCCATACTCCCTCTTGGATCCTGGACCCCAGTTCTCTGCCCCAGATCACAAGCAAACCCTCTGTACCCTTCTCCTCCCTGCCCCAAGTCACAACTCTCCCACAAACCTTCCACCCACTCCAATATACCTTCCCTAGGCCGGAATCCTCTCCTGTACCCATACGCCCTCCCAGACCCCACACCACAATCCCCTGCCACAGGTCACAGCATCACAGCCTCCTCCTTCACCCAAACTCCCTCTTAGACCCCATACCCTCTCCTGCACCTCAGTTCCCTACCTAAGCTCCCTCCTGCACCTACAGCCTCTCCATAAGAAAGTGTGGCCCTTAAATACTTACCAAAGTCTTGGTATAGGCCCCCCCCCATCAAAAATTATTGCCCACCCCTGGTCTTGGGGAACAATATTTTAGTGTATAACATTGATTTCCCTCTTGTTCTGCCAAGGTAGATTCTTCCCATTGGTCCCAAATAGTGAAAGGTTTTAATATGACCTGTCACTGCTCAACATTAAACAGTGTTAAACGAGGTTTGGGGTTCATTTTATAGAGACATCTCACATGCAAGTTACTGTGGCATCTTTTGAACTTTCATTCACTTTCCACAGTTGAGATGGCATTTAAGGGTAACTCTGCAGGCCCAATTACTACAACTCTTTCTCTACCCCATTTCAGTCCATCTTTGATTAGGAATAAAAGAGCAAAGTGCTGTGGAACAAGTCAATTTATCACTAACCTTTAGTACAGCCCCTTTCTCCGTTTACAGTCCCAACTCATCTTGTACATGAAATTATTTCAGTGTTATTATTGCTCTGGTAGCACTTATTACCAGAAACAACACAACTCAGATTTAGCAAACTTCATAGTTTCTAAACATTGCAATGTAATATGTAACATTTGTTGATGATGTCCCCAACAGACATTCAGGTCAAAGATCTTATCTCAATTTTTATCTGCGAGGTGCCATGAGAATTCAGGGTTTATGGCTGCTATTTAAGAAAAGCCTGTGCCAAGCTCTTCCTTGATGAGTAACATTACATATTTTCACCTTGATGAACTTGTGCTTCTGCATAGGCACATGGCAATGTAGAATATTCCTTGCTTGAAACTTATGTGTAATTCCAACATTGTTGCATGCATGAATTCCCAATGCAGAATCTGAAATTGCAAGAAACCCTTCCCATATCTCCAGATATTTGCCTCCACCAAACCCTGGAGAACATTCACATAAACCTAAGAGTCTCCAAGGGGGTTCCCAGGCCTGTACCATGCCACTGCCTTATGGGGATGTCCTTCCATTTCCAGAGGTTTTAATTGGTGTTGGGTGGTTGCCATTCTAGAAGGGCTTTCAGGAGGACTCATCAGTATAGTAGAAAATAGAATATTTCCCATATATTGATGAACTGTTAGCAGGAAAGCACATCGTTCCTCCTTTCAAGACTGCATAGATTGGGATCACCACCCCAGCACACTATAGCAGGAACAGCCAACCAGTACCCGAAGAAAATCCTGGCGGAATCCCCCTGAAGATACCAAAGGAAGATGAGGTGGCCCATGGACCCTGGTGGGGTGCTAAGTAGCAATAGTAAGCAGACTCCTGAGAAATGGAGTGCTGAATTCCTGGACTGCAACAGATCCAAAACCCACTCTGATTTCAAGTGTGTCCAGGGTTCCATGCAATTTTTCACACAGTCCTATGCTGCACTTAATAGACCAATAATCTGATCCATTAATATAAATCTTTTGTTCCATCAAACAGAGGCCTAATAAGGGTACGAATGGGACTTGTGGCTTTATGCTGGGAGATACTATTCTAGTGTAGAATCCAGGAGATAAAAAGTCAGCCAGGTTCAAAAGTTCTACTAGTAGGAATCATAATGTAAGATATTGCCAGAATGAATGACAGTCTGTACTAAGAACTGTAAAAGAGTTAAAAGAATTATCATAGCATACCAGGGACATTTTATAGGTTCTTAATCTATCTGTGTCTTCTACTGTTACATTGTTCTTCCACTTCCTCTGATAGGGTATCTCTACACTGTGTGCTACCCCCGCAGCTTAACAAGCTGCCAGTTATTTCAAGATATTTTTTGAAATAACAGGTGCGCTATTTCTGCACTATTTGGGATGTCTCAAAAGAGTGTATTATTTCTAAATTTGGCACTGTGTAGGTGCACCAAATTTCAAATAAGCTATTTTGAAACAGAATCGAAATAGGATGTGCAATTTGTGTAGCACAAATTGCATATCCTATTTCGAGTTTAGCGTGCTGTGTAGATGCACCCATAAGAAGAAAAATGGGTTTCCCAGAAATACTGTCTGGCCATTCACCAGAAAATTAAGGAATTAGGGTTTTCCAGATGTGCCCAAATTCTTTTGCCAACATAAACCTCTGGTGGGAAGACCTGGGTTTATTAGCACTCGTGCCAAGCCATAGGAGCCTAATATTTCTTTAAACCCTGCGACCACCACCACCAAACAATGAAATACACAATCTAATTGAGTGAAGCTGCTTACATTTACAAACAGGGATAGGATAAATGCTTTATTCCTCAGTTCAGTGTTCATACGCTTCAGCAAAGTCAGAGCACTATGATATTTGAAAATTATGTGATTTCAGAAAAAATTAAAAGGAGTGCCTGCCCTTTTATGTTTCATCCAAAATGAAAATAATTTTTTTACTGTATGTTTTAAACTAACTTTCCATTTTGCTCAGATATTTTGGTGTCTAAATTAACAAGCAGCCTGTGTATCTTAGAACTTTAAACAAACTGTTTTAATGAAAACATAACCTGAAATCCGGCAATAGTTTGGAAATAAAACAGTTTGTTGGAACTAAGTTTCTTCTCTGACATTACAAATAGTTGACATAACTCGGTGATGAGGCAGAAATTTAACTTTTGTACATTTTTATTACACCCAGAATATCAAAGCTAACTGGATTTATTCATAAAATGGCAGTCACTGAATTCAGTTTTCTGGTACAATTTTCTCCCCATAGAAACCCATAAAAAATATGATGTGTGAAACATTAGGAATGCTTAAAACAGCTGCTGACGTATACTCATACAGAAAGGATAGATAGATTGCAAAATGTTTATGCCTTTTACATTTTTTACAGTATTAATAAGGAAACACTGTGATTACCAATCAAAAAAGACTCAGGAGTGCTGCTTGTAAAGTGCGCCATTATAAAGATTTATATCTGTATCTGGGGAATAATATAGAGCATTGATATTTTAAGGAGTTCAGTTCAAAATCTCTTTATTCAATGAAAGCCCATGAGAGTGAAATGTATTTTTTTTTCCCCTGTGGCTACAGTGAGAGCATCATTGTTTGACTATGATATAAGCTGTGGAAAAAAACACTTTCTCCAAATATATTGTATATGCATCCAAAATATTTCAGATTAAATTATAAGGGAGTTTTCCTTTATTTCACTGAAATTTTTTACAATGTGGCAGTAGGCAGCCAAATGAAACAAAAATTCAGTGCACATACATTTGCTTAACTCCAGACAAGACAATATTTATCTTGTCAAAAAGGTACACCTCATGATACTTGAGGATGATGCTTGCTTTCCATATATTTAGGAATACAGCACTATGAGAAGGGAAAAAACAGAGTGATCACTAGACTGGAGAGAATTCACCCATCTTAAGACACCTTGTTTTATTGGTGACACTTGTACATAGCTTAGCCTCAAATTTTGCAAACCCTCTTTGGGACCTAAGCCTGCTCCCATTGAATCAAGAACTGGTTCTTAATACTTAATGATCAGTTAATAGAAATTGTTCTTTTTACCCTAATAAATGTTTATAGACAGGGATTAATACATGCTGTAGTAACATGTAGAAATAATTGTATTTACTCCAGATAAGAGCTGCTTAATCACAGGTTGTGCTTAATCTGTTACGTATTGTAAATTCATTTGTGCATTATTTAACATTTGGTAACATTATTACTTTTTTCTCTGATACCTGATATATAACATATTACATTAGAAATATATATATAAACATTCAAACACTGTTGGAGTAATTACACGGGTTAATATAGGGCAGAGTATTAACTTTTTTCTTTTCTATTTTGCCTATGCTTAGGATGACTATGGCATCTCTTTCGAAAGAACCGATTGAAGTTAGGAAACCATTAGAGCAAACTATACTTTTAAAATACATTTGTTAAAGCATCTTACAGTTTTTCAAAGGTGTTTTTTCAGAAAATTGTCTGCTCTCTCTTCTGGTTTGGACTTTCTCTGTGTTAAGTTGAATTCTGATCTGCAATTTTGGGACCACCTAACTACATACTTTTGAAATTCTGGAACTTCACATGTGGATGCATGTCACACCTTTCACAGTCTAGCCAATAAAAGTTTCAGCAAGTAAAAGTTAAAATAAATTAAAACAGATTGTAACATGTTAGCAGGGCAGCAGAGGGGGGAGCAAAAAGAGGCAGCTGTCCTGGGGTCCAGCAATTTAAAAAGGCCCAGGGTTCCTAGCCACCTCTGCTTCTGCAGCATCAGCTGGAGACCCAAGCCCTTTAAATCGCTGCAGGAGACTTGTGCAGCATGGTCCAGGCAGCACTGAGAGTTGGGTGGGGAGGCTATCCCCCAGCCCTGCCCCTTCTGCCCAAGGTCCCATCCTTTCTGGGGGGCCCAGAGCTGAGCCCCTTCTCCCCATCCTTGGACAAGGCCCAGCAAAGTCTGTCACCAGCCCTGCATGTTAGTATTTTTATTTCTTCCATTTACTTGTTGGAACTTCATCTTCTGCCTGAATTGTGAGCTTCAGTTCATGATATGCATCAAATCCACATGTATGTAAGTGGATGTTTTTAATGCACAGTGGAAAGTATCAGAGAGCTCAGATCATAATCTAAACAAGTAGCAAGGAGATGACCATATAAACCCAAAGTTAATGCTGGATTAAGGAATTTTTGGGGCCCTGTGCACTATAGCGATTAGGGGCCTTCCACCTTCTCTCTCCTTCAGGGTTGGATCTTGCCCCTGAGGGATGGGAGGCTCCAGATGGTTGGGTTCTGGCCTCAGGAAGTAAGAGGCCATGATTGCAGGGGACGGAGTTGCAGCTTCAGCCAGCCTCATACTCACCCCCACAGCATCTCTTGTCTCACAGAGCTGGTCCAGCTCCCTGCTCCTGCCCACTGGTTCTCTCCATAGCATGCAGGTAGGACCCTTCCTGTCCCCAGCCACCCCCGCTTCCCGATCTCGGTTTCTTTGTGTTTACAAAGGGGGTTGCTTCGTTTTATTTTGGGGGCTTTGTTTTGTTTTGTTTTGTTTTGTTTTGTTTCAGTCAGAATTGGGAGGGCTGCAATAGGATCCTTGTGCAAGTATATCAGATGCATATTGGTTAATCTGTGCTTGCCCAATTCCCAGATGCATGTAGCTTGCTCTCTGGGAACATGAAAAGAAACAAACAGCACAAAGGGAATGGTTTTCAGAATTACTCCTAGCTTTTTAAAAAACCTGCTGCAGAGATTGTATCTGACAGTGGAGAGCTTTCCCTCTGTCTTCAGCTTCCACGAGAACTAAGCATGAACATCAGAGTCCCCCGAGACAAATAAATGAAGGTATTAGCCTCGCATTCCTGTCTGCTTCATCTGTTTTCACTACTCAGAAGATGAGAAAATAAATACATGATCTTGTTTTTTAAAGGAGCTATTGTACTGAACCATGGGTGTGAACGTAACCCAGTTACTAGGGCTAAGTTCCAAGTGCAGGCCTATCTTATTTATACTCAACAGCGCAAACCAAAGTTCATGAGTATAAAACAGCAAAGCAAAAGGGCATCCAATGTAGCCATTACTTCTGCTCCTACAAGTTCTTGTGTTCTGACTGTCATTCTTGCTCTCAGAGTATCACTCCTGCTTCCTGAAGGTAGCATCCAGCCAGCAGCAGTGCAGAAGGAGAGCAATACTGTTACATGCACTCTTACCTCTGTGCTGCTGCTTTCAGAGCTGGGTGGCCAAAGAAGGATGGCTGCTGACCAGGCACCCATCTTATAATGAAGCAGCACAGAAGTAAGGGTGACAATACCATCTTATTTCTGCACGGCTGCTGGCAGAAGCTCTGCCTTCAGCAGTGGACTGCCATCCAGCAGCTGTCGCTCTCCAGGTGCCCAGCTCTGAAGGCAGCAGCAGCAGTACAGAAGCAAGGGAACCAGTACTGCAACCCCCACTCAAACAATAATCTTGCAACCCTCCCACAACTCCTTTTCAGGACCCCTACAATTACAATACCTGAAATTTAAGATTTAAAGTACTGAAATCATGAAGTTAACAGTTTTTAAAATCTTCTGACTGTGACAATGACCAAAATGGAAAATGAACTTGGTAGGACCCTAATAATAGCCAACACTGTTGCTTGCCATGACCAAGACACTTCTCTGAGCCTCAGTTTCCCCCTCTGTACAATGAAGATAATACAGATTATCTACTTGTGTAACTCTTTGGGATTTACAGACAAGGAATCTACTATAAGTGCTAATATTAATCTTACCATTGTTTGTTATATTTTACAGAGAATGAGATCATGAGACACTGCCCTTTCCATCCAAAGCTCCACCACTTTTTAGGGTGCAGAGGAGAACCCCCCTCTCTAGCTTGCCTAAGGACCCAGCAAAGCTATCTCCCCCACTGAAGAGAAGTCAAATGTATGCAAAGTACACACTATTTTTGGACACCTGTGTTTTTGGGTGCCCAACTTGAGTCACTGAGGGCAATCCTGGCCCCATTAAGTCAACGGGAAATTTTTATTCAGGGAGTTCAGGATTTCGCTGTGGTTCCTATAAATTTCACCCTTAGTTCTTAATGTGTACAAGTTAGCTCATAAGTCACAAGAAATATTTGTCTGCAGAGGATAGCCTGCAAAATTGTGGTTCATGTTAAAGTACTGGCAATGAGGTGGGAGGAATAAAAGAAAAGAGACTTCATCCCATCTATCAAAATGTCAGAGACAGGAGAAGAAAGAAATAGGGGGAAAGAAAAAAATATTCCAAAAGGCAATAACAAGGACCAATATGGGAGATACTGGTCCAAATTTATCCCACTGAAACTGTACTGAATAAAAACAGATGAACTGAGCCTGCTAATTATTATAAAACAATATGTACTAAAATGAAAACAACCAGAAGCTGAGCACAAGCAATTTAATGAAAATTAGTTTTATTCTCCCTGAGTATTAACTGATTCCACAAACTCAACAAAAAGGAAATCCACATCAACATGTGGCAGTTTATTTCACACTAACCCAGCCAACATACATTGAGTATCATACTCTTTACCAACCACATAAATGTCCGTTGAAAGGAGGAAGGACACCTGGAGGCCCCAACCTTAAAATTAGATCTTTGAATGCTGGCAAAAAATACTTGATTAACAAGCTCTCTTATTTATTTTCTAGTGCTGCTAGATCTCTGAGCTTTTCAGTTCTCTCAGTTCAACCACTATAGCATTTCTATGCCTGCAAGCACTTATTTGCAATCACTCGTGCTGCAGAGCTTGATTCCTATGCCTTCCCCTCTTTCTCTCACCAAGGAATTAGATACAAGCACCATACAGATCAGTAACTTTGCAAACCTAACAGGTGAGAACTTTCCCTTTTGGGAACAGGGCAAAGAGAGGTCAATTAATTCACCACAGAGAGCTAAGTGTCAGGCCCTAAATTTGAACCATAGGTTCTTACACAGCATATCCCAATCAGGAGCATACTGGCAATCAAAATAGGCCCAGGAAATGGTTTGAGAATGTCCCTCCCCATGACGTCACCCCTGCGTACCCCTCAAGCCCCGCCCCCTGCATCATGTCCGGCATGCGGCGCAGGCGGCAGATCGGGCTCTGCGTGCTGCATACAGCGCGGACGCGGAGCCACTCGGAGTGAAGGGCAACGGCATGCGGACACGACGGCCCACCGGACGACGGCCCACTGGGAAATTCCCGGTATCCTGCCGGGCCAGTCCACCCCTGATCCCAATCCAACACTTAAGAATTCAATGGACTTTGGATCAGGCCCATAAAAAATCCTCTTTTAAGGCCTATAGTAAAGGTTAATTTGAATATCCAAATTACAGTTTGAAAATAGGGTCATTGCCACTTCTTTTTCTCTTGTGTATAAATGTCCATCCCCTAACAAACCTAATAATAGGTACGTATACGACTTTTTCCAGACTTTATCAACCAATTCACTTCAGTTCTAATTAGTATATGTTTAATAAACAAATTAAAAAGTATACCAATAAAAGTCAGTATTTAACAATCGTTACCACATCATGGTTTCTGATTACCACAGAATTTCCCTGTACTTAAAATAGGAATTGGTGGCTCAGAGTCTTGGATGCTTTGGAAGGTACCATTCTGTTCTAGCAGGCTTGCATTGTGTTGCAAAGACACTGGACCCACACCTGCTTGCCACATACCAGCAGACATATACATTTTACTCCCACAACAGATGGTCATCTTCATTGTTGCCACAGGCCACAAGGCAGGTAGCTTTAGCGGCATCCTGACTTATTTTTTACCTGTGTTTTATTGCCATTGGGAACGGTGGTTCTCTACAGTATGGGTGTGGGTTTGTGTCTATTTAAACTGTGAAAAAATTTGCCAAACTACAAAGAGAATATTTTAAAAGGGGGAGAAAAAGAGAGTATAGGTAATTTGGACAGGACCTGTAAATCATTGCCTCAACTTTGGCCAAAATGGAGGTGAGAATTCTTGTTACTCCCCAGTCCTCTGATCTTTTTGTTTATTTTTCCTTCAGACTCTTCCTCGCTCGCCAGTATTTTCATTGGCTACCTATGATGCCAATTAGTTTGCTAATAAATATATTGCATATCTGGGAGTATGAGATGTCAAAAGCAAAGCACACATTTGCCAATAAGTTAGGAAAAACAAAAAGACTTAGCAAAAAACTATTAATGAGGACCCAGGGACATGTTACAGCTGAGAATGAATGTGCTTTGAAAATTAATTTGCACATTGTCACTCATCCCTTTGTGGCTAATTCCTCAACCCTTTTTTCAATTGCAAACAAAATAGGATTGAACAAAAATTTTTCTGGGTCTTTCCCCAAAGATCAACATCTGAAATGTGACTCAGGCAAAGAAGAGCTAGGGCCTGGTTTTTTCTCTGACTTACAATAGGCTTACACAGTGTAATTCCACTGACTTCTATAGAATCATTATTGAGATTGGCATAAGTGAGAAGAAAGACAAGTCTGAAATCAGCCCTAACATCTGAAGCCAGAGTCAATGACATTGTGCATGGTAGGCCCACAACTGAGTTGGGCCCTCATGTCTGCTAATGTTAGTATTTATGTATATGAAATACTATATAGTGATAAAAAATGGAACATGTTAAGTGAAATACACTGAATAATTAAGAGAAAACTGTAGTTTAGTTAATCTTATTTATTGTGTATAACGTTCTATTAACTCTTTGGAGACAAAGGACTGTAGTACAATGTAGGAATGTCAGGAAAGTTAACAATAGAAGTTATGAATGTGGAAAGCATGATACTATTTGCTAGGGACCCTGATAAAGTTAGCGACAAGGAGTCCTGTGGCACCTTATAGACTAACAGATGTACTGGAGCATAAGCTTTCGTGGGCAAAGACCTACTTCATCAGATGCATGTCTGACAAAGTGGGTCTTTGCCCACAAAAGCTTATGCTCCAATACATCTGTTAGTCCATAAGGTGCCACAGGACTCCTTGTCACTTTTGCAGATCCAGACTAACACGGCTACCCCTCTGACACCTGATAAAATTAGTGGCTCATTACAAATGCAGTTTATGAAGCCTCCCTCCAGCTGTATTGAGTTACTGATAAGTTGAAATGTATGCACCAGTGTAAAACAGTCACTAACATGGAAGGCATTCAATCAACATCTCTTGGTACCATATCATTCACACACATGAGAACCAGTCATAAAGATTAAGCAGAATATGGCTAAATGTAGGATTTGGTTACACGACTGCAGCTATAATACAGTTTATGGTTAAACATACCATAAATTCTGACCCCACTGAAATCAATGGCAAAATTCTATGGATTTCTTTAAGGACATAATTTTACCCACTACCTAATATATATGCAAAGTATTCTGAATACTAAGAAAGTCATAGAGCAGGGCTACTCAACTCTGGAAGCCCTGGGGGCCACAGTGATAGTCACAGCACATGCCAAGGGCTGCAACTTAAGTATGGTTGCATGTACATGCAAATATATGCAAATAGCTTCTTTCACACTGATGGGCATGAATACATAGATTAAGGCAAGACTACACAACACACAGGCCGTATTTAAGTCAGTTCTGCTGATATTAATAACATGCAGTATTTACCCAATTTCCACTCATATGACAGCACTTTTAATGAGCAATGGAAGTCCAGGAATTTAACTACTAAAACGCATATCAACAGAAGACCATTATATTGACTCGCCATTATGGAGCGTGTTCCCAATGGAGGTCGTGTTCAAAGGATCCCATCTGCAGACAGTGTGTTGAGCCCTGTGTAAATCCAAACTGCACCGCGGACCACAAACAAACAGGCCATGGGCCACATGTTGAGTAGCCCTGTCATAGAGTTTAAGGCCAGAAGGGACCACTGACTCATCTAATCTGACCTCCCTTAGTTCACAGTCCACTAAACAGCATCCAGCCACCCTCAGCTCCTTAATGATAAATATAACAAAATACAGATACCATCATTATGCCTTCCATATGCACCATCCCCTGGAGCATTAGCAGACAAAATCTGCTTGTTTTTCACTTTTTAAAATGTGTGCTTAGTATCCTTGGAAGTGCCATCTAATTTTATGAGTTTCCTAAAGACTGTTTGGGATTCCTAGATTCTTACATAAGAGTCCTGTGCTACTCTTTCATTCTTGACATAACTACAAAATCTGTTCATTGTCAGATGAAATAAAACAAGCTGTCATGGTTAAAAATTACCATCCTGGCCATCATAAATGCAGCCATTTTCATTCTCATTTTTAAGCATTCTAAGAAATCAGTAGATAATTAGGGGAATATGTTTATCAATCTATTTATATACTGTGATTACTGTAACGCACATGAACAAAACTGAAAAGCAATTATTTCAGATTTGTGCACACATCTACTTGCTTGTTTTCTTTTGGACAGTCCCTTCATTAATAATCTTAATTGTATGTATTTATTTTGCTCTTTCTTCCCTGATATATACTGCTCTTCAAACGTGGCTCCTATTTTCCTACTAAAGCTCCTTAAGCTCTGTGTTTTGGTATGTCTCCTTCGGTAGGTAAACATGACAGAACAAAAGTGCCTGGAAATGCAAACAGTCCCTGAATTATTATGCCTATTACTTTTTATTAGTAGTAAAAACAAAAAGAAGCAAGGAACAGTTCTATTTATGGAGAGCAGTTAGAACATAAATAATAGTAAAATGTTAAAACTATAAAACTACTTACACCATATTAATTTAATTCTAATAAAAAGTAGGTTTAGGTCTTGCCTCCAACACAGCAAATGTGGTGCAGCTTTGCTTTCATCCAATATTTATACTCAAAAACATTTTGGTTTAGGAAATAAACTAGTGATAAAAAATTACAGTCTCAGAATATTGGGCTTTGACTAGTCCCCTGCTGCCCTTTATATTATGTTTCAGTAAAATACAGTACATCTTGCTGTTTTATTTCATTGTTTGTGGCCCATGCAAAATCCTATTGTCCAGCTGCCCAGCATAAATGAACAACAAATCAGGAAAGCACAACTGATTAAACTAGGTCAGAATTTTTGCCTGCATAGTTAGAAATATGACTTTAGTCAGATTTTTGTCCATGTTTACATCACCTTGAATAGCCGTGAGGAAGCCTGTTGATGGACCATTTCATTTGTAAGTGATTACAGACAAGCAAGCCATGCCAGCTCTCTTTAGTATGTGTTTTCAAGTTGCTTGTTTTTCCTGATTTTTTTTTAATTATTACAAATCAGGTGCCAGTCCCGCACAGGGTTAAGCAGGTGCATGGGGGGAAGAATTGTAGTGCAGAACAGGTGTACAAACTGGCAACATGGCATGGTAAATATATTTTCTGCCCTCCACAATCCCAGCCCAGATCTGTACCCAGAAGAGACCCTCCAAACACAAATCTCCTTATTACTGCACAGAAGGTCAACTCAGTCATTTCTGCAGCACAGTACTCAGCTCTCAGAACCTGCTGGGACACCCCTTCATGGTTTGGGGTCCATGATCAGGAAGAGGATAGATATAGGCAAGCTAGCAGGGGAGAAACATGGAGATGGCTATGCAGATGCCCATGACTTCTAGCAAATTCCCTGTGGATGAAAGCTCTGTGGATTCTGGGGGAACTGCCAGGTTTGGAAGTTGCCCGATGACTTTTCCTGTGTATGTGGGAAGAAAAGACAAGCTTTTAGATGGAATGACGGGGGGAAACTTCATGAGAGGACCCATATTGCCCCCTTTCCCATGAGATTTTTTGCAGAGGGGGAAGAGCTGGACCCTTGAACCCATTTTACCCAGTATTGCCAACCCGAACCACTTAAAAATCATGAGTCCAGTTTGCAAATCATGAGGTTTATAATCACTTGCCTTCAGGTGCTGGAATTTAAGAAAAACACCAAAGATAGCAAGACTGGCAACCAAATTGAGCTAATTGGCAACATTCTTCTCCTCCTCAGAGCTCCTATCGTAGTATGTTGTGAACTGTGAAGTCTTTTGTATTCTGTGTACTGAATCTGCAGAGGTCTAACAGTAATTTTGTATGCAGAGTTCTGTAGACTTCTAGAGCTTTTGCCTGCAAAAGAGAGGACAGCTAGTGGACTCCGCATCTGAAGCTGCTTTTATTCTTTGTTGTTGGTGCTTTTTCCTTATTCTAAAGTAAAGCTCTTTATGGACAGAAAATTCATGTTTGCCCTCTGCATGAGAACGTAACAGCTAGCACGAGAACAAAACAATGAGGGAGCATGTTTGGAGAGCGGGACAGACAGTGCATCTTAAGGGAAATGGACTCCATAGCATCTTTGTGTGCCGCTGACCTGGCCATCTCATATTTCAAAGCTCACCTTTGTTCTTGAGTAGAAGGCCCTGCTCTGCTCATAGCAATGCAGCTCTCAAGTTCATTTTGGTAGACTGGGATGTAATAACGGGATGCCACATAGACAGTTTGTTTCCCCTTCCTCCTCTCATTTCTGACTGCTTTGTGAATTGTGCGACATTGTAGGACTGTGTTCAGGCCACCAAATATTGCTACATTGTGTATGGTTTCTGACAAGAGAAGCCCACTCACCCAGTTACTTACAGAGGGCTAGATGGTGCTGTTCCAGTGCTATCTGCAGTAAAAGGCGGTGCAGAGCTACATTACCCCAGAGAAATGATGTGCCTTAGAGAGTGCAACATGCACTTTGCTCCCTGGTACATATCATGTCATCTATGTAATAGGGCAGAGAGGATGTGGTGCTTCTTAATCCCATTTGCCCCTTTTGGGATGGCTTACACGACAGGAGTGCATAACTGGAACATTTCCTGTGGTCCCCTGACTATGATTGTCTCTCAACCTTGTGCTCAGGGAGTGTGGGTGTGAAAGCTCCTTTTACATCTTACCCTGTTCCTCAACCCATGCCCTCATAAAGGACGAGGAACAACCCAGTCCACAGTAGAACATTGAAACATAGGCTCAGATTTGGAACTGGTAGTTAATGGACAACATCTCGCATACTATGTCTAGACTGCAGGCTTCTTTCAGAAGAAGCTTTTCCGGAAGGGATCTTCTGATAAAACTTCTTCTGAAAGAGAGCGTCCACACAGCAAAAGCGCATCAAAAAAGCGATCTGCTTTTTTGAAAGATAGCATCCACACTGAATGGACGCTATCTCGCATTTAAACTTGATTACTATGGATGGAGTGGCCACCAGAGGACCTGTGCTTTTTCCTCTTTCCTCTTCTTTCAAAAGAACTCCCTCTTCCCTGTCCACACATGCCTTTTTCCAAAAGAGCTCTTTTAGAAAAAGGCTTCCTCCTTGTAGAAAGAGGTTTACCAATGTCAGAAAACCCCCTCTGTTCTTTCTATTTTCTTTCGGAAGAACGCGATTGCAGTGTGGACATAATTAAAGTTCTTTCGGAAAAACAGCTGTTTTTCCGAAAAAAACTCTGTAGTGTTGATATACCCTGGGAGAGTGAGCATCTTCTCCTTTATTTGCAGGCTCAACACATCCAACTCATCCCTCCCACTATCAGACATTCAGATGTCAATATTTTAGTTACATCCAAGACATAGAATTAAGCGAGGATTAACTAGTGAGTATAAAGTGTCCTTGCTCCTGGGAAGAAGCCCCAACTATTTATCAGAGGTCAAATATGTGAGAATAATCAGTCAACTAACTCTGGCCACTTAAGAACATTTAACATATAAGAAGACATAAAATAAGTACCACTTTCAAATTTGAATATAACATAGGAATTCTTAGGAAAGCTTGTTTGTATAGTAATTGTAGATAACATATGAACTGGACAGGCAAAATAAAAGATGAATTGTTACCATCTATTCAGTAGAAGAAAATGTATAGGACATCTAAGTGACTATTTATATGTTATTTTATGTTTGCTGTCTAGTGCTGTGATTTACACATTATTAGTTGTGTGTATTTATTCATGTATTAGATCTGACTCTTGACTTATTGCAAAAAGCAACAGTCAGATCACATTCCATATTTTTTTTCTGTATAAATACACGGCTATGGTGGTACAATGAAAATGAAATATATTTCTGACATTTTACTAAAACATTGAGGTTCCTCATTTGTCGAGGTTAGCAGCCTCTCTGAAGTGCTAGGCTGGTCATAACTGCCTGAACACAAATTTATATACACAGGTACACAGGGTGGAATTCTAAAAATGTCAGTAAACCTAGAATAATCTGAATTTTTCAGAGGCACTGTCGAAGGCCTATGGAGTACAATAGTGACCATTGTCTCTCTGCTCTTTGTTCAGATAGGAGTTTCTGGCTCTGCAGCTATATGGACCAAGTAGCTCATCGCTGGACCATCCCCAATGTTCTTTTCCACTTGGCCTTTTTCTGGCTAGTGCAAAGCTCATGTCCGGAAGATGGTGCAACATTCCTCCCAGACTGTCATGGTTCTCATCTCTCCATTCTCCCCACAATGACACTTAAAATTAAAGAAAGGTGCTTGACCCAACTCTATTAGGTAATAATGTAACACTTCACTACAGTTCCTTGCTCTACCCAAAATGGCACTGAATCTATTGCCCTCTGTTTTTAGCGAGGTTTGGCATTGCCTTGGATCAAAAATAAAGCACTTCCAGTTGACTTTAAAACATGGTAAATGTTTGCATGACTGAAATTCACAGTGGTGCCATAAATGTATTTAAGGCAAACTGAGTTCTATAAACAAAATTAAAAGATGGCATTTCAACAGAAATGTGTAAAAAGATACTGGGTAGAAATACTTCCGAGAAGCAGTCTGCTTAGTTGTAAAATGAGTTTAAATTAGGCTTTAAAAAGGATTGCTAAATCTTGACACATATATGAGGAGCTTATTATCATGCAATTGTGCAGTAGTTGCTTGATCTTGTTACTGATGTGCCACATATGAATAAGTGATTAATTACCACAAAGGCTAAAACAGAGCAGAGTGAGAGTACTGTAGCTCACCCTGAAAGAGGGGCTTAAACACGTTTATTGCCCTTTAAGTGCATTTCATTAAGGCCAATTAAGGACTTTCATGTCTTATTAGAAAAATGAAGTAGATTTATGAGATTTTCGTTGGCTATAAATGCTGGGGCTAGCAGATACCAAACTGTGCAGAAACGTAGTAGGTAGGAGCAAAGGAAATATGTAAAGATGCACACAGAACGCAATTAATTGTACTAAAAACCACATCAACACGAAGGTGATCATTGCATAGGCAAAACAAGCAGCATTAAAACCAGTATTCACAACACTTTCCTCCAGCTTTCCTCATTACATTTGAAGGTCAGTTTCCCTATCCTTACTCACTTAGGGGCCTGATTCTCCGCTGCACTTTGTGTTGTGTACAGACATGCAAAGTTCAAACTGAGTGCAAAATGCTAACATGGGTGCTTGAGTTCATAACTTAGCTAGACACTAAGGCCTGGTCTACACTAGGAGTTTACACATAATTTAGCCGCATAAGGTTGATTTTCTTAATGATGTGTCCACACTATCAAGCCTGTCCCGTCGACCTTAAGTCAATGTTGGGTACTCCTGATTTCAGTCATGGACTGAATGGTGACACTGACTTGTGTGAGGTTGTTATTAGATTACAACAATGTGTCACCCATTAATAATGCTCCTTCCCACCCCAGCTGCTTTCTCCTGACCATTTTCTTTCCTTCTTAAGACTGGAGCGGCATTAACAGGCCATTTCATCTTGAGTCACCCCTTGAAATACATTTTAACTACTTATGATAAACAATCTGTTCAAATCTTGTACTGAGTTAGTTTCCCCAACCTGAAGAATCCCACCGTGTAATCTTCAGAACTTGTCTCGCTCACTAACAGAAGCTGGTCTAATAAAAGATATTACCTCACCCACCTTACCATTCAGATTTGGTAGTTTTATACAACTACATGGCAATCTTTTTGCACAAGGCCCAAAGTAGTGGAGAATCAAGTTTGTTGCCTAGCACTGTACTCTGAATCCCACTCCTCTGTGATGAAGTTACACTCACATGCAGGTGTTTTCAGGATGAGGGGGTTAGTCAGAACATCTTCTGCCTGAGGTACCAACTCAGAAAAGCACTTAAGAGCATGCTTAAAGTTGGAATCAGTCGGAGAACATCTTCAAGTGCTTTACTGAACAGAGATGAACTTAAGCATGTCTGAAAACTTCCGCATGTGTTTGAGTTACTCCTGGGGGGATTCCACACCACTGCACAATACAGAATTTTGCAGATTTTAATGCCACTCAGAATTTCCTTTCCCCCCCAAAAAAATTGGCCGCAGTGCTGCTGGATACTACAGGGGGCCACTGGACCTGGCAGACCCCAGCTCACACATAGAGGAGGGGAGGAGAGGGAGAGAGCTAGAGGGTTCCTGGTATCTGCAGTTCCCTGTATGCCCTTAGGGAAGGAGACAGACATGTGCAGAAAGCCTGGGTCCCAGCATCAGCCTATTTCTCCTGCTGGATCCCTGGGCTCTGAGGAGTAGGGGGATGGATGTCTGAGCTGGGGGAGCTGGGCTCTGGGGAAGAGGAGGGTGTGTGTGTGGGCTGTAGAGGGACCCATGCTTTGGCTAGGAGAATATGGGTATCTAGGCAGGAGGGGGTTCCCCACAGCTGGGTTCCAGGGAGGAGGAGATATAGGTACCTGGCCTCCAGTAGGGCTCTGGAAGGGGGAAGGGGCACAGAAACAGGAGCTGGATTGTCATAGGGGTTTCTTTAACTCTCTTCTCCTGGCTGTGGATGTGGGGGTGGGTAGGGGGGTGGGTGTTGTTACAGACATACTTGCTGGCAGGTATTTTGAAAAACGGGTGTGATCATGTCATTTTATTTGACAAAATTTGCAGAATTTAAAATAAGTCTGCAAAGAATTTTTAAATTTTTGTATGTAGAATTCCCCGAGGAGTAGTGAGTGTTTTGCTGCACTGAAGCCTAAAAATACTGTCTTCCATATAAGGGGCACGAGTCTGTATTCCCCATATGCACAGGAGCTCTGAGTGCAGAGGCTTGGGCTCACATTTCCTTTGAACAGAAATTCATTTAAAAAAATAAGTTAACTCTAAAAATTACTCTGTTTCAACAAAGTGTTTGTGACAAGCTTACAAAGTCCAGAAATGAGGCATGAATGCTGGTGCTTCCTCCTTCACCTCAAACTGTTATTAAGCAGGGGAGGGGAAGAGAGGCTGAAAAGCCCAGCAGCATGATTTAAGGACCGAATACAAACTTCACCTTGAATCAACAGAATAATGTCAGCTTGTGTCTCAGCCCTAAGGTTATTTCAATGGAATTTCCTTGGTTTATTTATGTGTTCTGAAAGAAAATGTTCATTGGAGGTTATAGAGTACATATCATTACCCTTTGGGAATGTAGCTGCTTCAGAGCCATCCGAGTTTCTAGGCTCCATATATACACAATCTAGACAGCTTTTTTACATATTATATGTATTTATAAATTTTTTAAAATGTGCATTATTTACTCAGTGGACTAGAACAGCTCTGTCAATTGGGGGAATATGTATTTAGAAATGTTTTTTTTAAATGCGCATTATTTACCCCACAGACCAAGCTGCACCAGTCTATCATGTATAGTCTTAGCCACCTAATTAAAAATCTTATGAAACTTCTTTGAAAAATATTTACAGTAGATGTGAGCAGCAACTTTTAGAGTTGTATTATCTTAGCCCTTTTATTTATTTGTTTTTTCAAAATACAGAAGGCATTTAGGCATATTATGGTCTAATCACTTGCCAAATTTCATATTAAATAAAAACTGTATAAAAGTTATACACGGACAAAAAAGCATCAAAAACTGATCAACTATATTTGTGCTCTCTTTTTTTTTCCCACACGGCACTCATATCATTTTAAAACAAACTGAATTTTTACTTTTTAATTCAGTGAAAAAGAATTCATTCCCACACTTAGATTTCTCAGCCGTCTTTTTAAATTAGGTTTTAATACATTTTCCTGCCAACTTATTTATAAGTAAGTTTCTACTTCAGAAAAAAAATTGACAACACTAGACCAACACAATCCTGCTGCTGAGGTGAGAGAGTATCATTGACAAACTAAGTAGACCAGGCTACAAAGGCATGGGATGACCAGACGACCTATTTTTATATGGACAGCATGAATGTTTGGGCTGTTGTCTTACAGAGGCGCATATTACCCCTCCTAGTCCCTACATAGGCAGCTTCTGTCATGAAAGTGTGATCTAGGTTTTTTGAGTGGTTGTGAGGTGTGAGGATTAGGATGGAAAATATTTGCCCGTGCTCATACTGTGTTTAGATAACAGGAGAAGTTCAGACCATCAATCACAGTACCCCCAGCATTTGACCAGGCACTCTTGAAAAGAAGCTAATGAAGTTTCTACAAATGAAAGTTGAGAAAAGGCATTTTTTTCAGCTTAGTATCACAGTTCTTTTTCCAAAGTTTATTAAAACTAAGTGGGGGAATGGTCCCGCTATTGAGAGGAACTTTCCTGGCTTCTGCACTACCCCGGTGAAATGGGCTAGAATAAGAATCTGAGTCCCACTCCCACTTCCTTTACCCAAAGGCCTTCCTGACCTCAGGGGCTCCCCTTTCACTCTCCTGTGTGACAGAGTCCTCGTAACTCCAACAAGGCTGGGCCCAGGAATCCTGGGGGCTCAACCCCTAACCTTGTTGGTCACCTAGGGCAGGGGCTAGAGAGCCCCGCTCCAGGGTGCTCTCTTCACATTCAGTGACCCACTGACGATTACATGCAGTTAAAAGCAAATACAGTTTATTAAACAACAGTCAGTTTTTTAAAAAGAGAGAATAAAGAAAAATGGGAAAGGTTACTAGAAAACACATCACTGTGCTCTATGGCACAGAGACCCCACAAACAGTCTCTCTGGAATTAACAATGACAATTCACAATCTGTTCCTTATATGTCCCAGGCCTCCTTCTCAGCCCCTCACTGTGCTGCAGGTCAGACACTTGCTCTGGGGGGCAGGACCCTTCTTCCCAGTGTCAGCCCCTTCCCAAGACCTCTTGGCTAGTGAAGACTGCCTGCACTGGGCCTCTACCCAGGCTCCCCCCTGCTCTGCCCTGCTGCTCACCGGAGCTTCACTCTCTGCAGTGCTGCCTCCAGCTCCTGGGCTGCTTCTCTGGCCCCTGTGGTGCTGTGGCTGCACCCGGCTCCCAGCACATGGATATGCTCCCTGCTCTCTGTTTCAGGATCTGCAGCTGCAGCTCTGCCTCCAGGATGGATCTGCTGCTGGGCTGTGTCTCCGGCTCTTTCTGGCTGGCATGGCTATCCTCCCCAGCTCAGCTCACAGGCACATGTTGTCTTCTTAGCTCGTAGGGTTGCCAGGTGTCCAGTATTGAACCGGACAGTTCAGTATTTTCACCTGCAGTCCAGTAAAAAAAATTCAGAAAATACCGGACACCTAAAATGTCTGGTATTTTCTGATTTTTTTCCTGGCCAGGAAGCAAAAATCCCAGGCTGTCCGGTTCAATACGGAGGCAGCCTGGCAACCCTAGTGCTTACCAGGTTCTGCAGGGGAGCTGTTTGGCCTGGTGCAGGGAGGCAGGATGGTGAAAAAGCATTTTTAAAGCAGCCATGCTGGCATGCTGGTTTGTTTTTTGTTTTTTGTTTTTGCTTAGCAACTCTCAGGGTCCTTTTTTTTCTGTATTTTTTCAAAAACCATCTGGCAACCCTAATAGCTTGGCCTCACTCAATGTGACCCAAGAACTTTAGCTGACCCAGAGGATGAGATTCTCCCCAGACTCCTCACTCCCTCATTGGTCTGCCTGCCCTGGCATTCAGGCTGATCTGGAGCCCTGGCCTCTTCCTATTGATCTTGGGGACTGTCAGTCTCAGGATCCGGATTTCTCAAAGACCCTTCCCCTTCCTTTTGATACTGGGAGCCAACCAACCAGTAATAGGTCAACAGTCCCCTTACATATCTAGTAGCTCTGAAAGAAATAGTATTGAATAGATTACATCATGCTTGTGACAAGGCTTTGCTATGTGATACCCTGCATAATTCCTCCTCAAGTGGTCTATATTATAGTATGTATTTAAAGCATTAGAGGGAAACAGAAAAATGCAAGAAAATCAAATGGTATAACCTCTGAGGCTGCTATAGCTACAGATAGCTATGTTCCATTATCTGCTGAATGCTCTGATTTACCATTTTCCCTTTGCATTTCTTTTTCAAAAAAAAAAAGTTGGTGACAACTTATCTAAACAAAATAGAACTTCTTAATGTTAGAGATGCACATGATGGGCTTCCCATTAAGCTACCATCGACACCTACTCCCCCCCCCCCACAGGTTAATTGCTAAAAGAAAAGTTATTTGTCTCCAGTGGCTCACACTGGCACTGTGATCTGCTGTCATGCAAGTTGTCCAGATTCAGTTCTGAATATGGCCTCTCCCTCTCTAAGGCTATGTCTATCCTGCAGAGTTATTTTGGGATACTGGAGATATCCCAAAATAGTTATTTCGCGTCTTAAGAGCAAGCCCGTTATATCAAAATATAACGGGCTTGCTATTCCGACATCCCTGTACACCTCATTGCACGAGGATTAAGGGACATTTTGGAAGAGCGCCTTATTGCAAAATGTGTAGACGGCGCCAAATTTTGAAATAAGCTATTTTGAAATTACCTCAAAATAGGCTATGCAACTTGTGTAGCACAAATTGCGCAGCTTATTTCAAGGTAAGGGTGCTCTGTAGACTCACCCTAAAGGTTAATAGAACTTTGCTCTTTTGGTGGATTAATCAACTCACTGATGGTTTTGGAAGGGAGTGGCATCCTGCCTTCACCCATAAGAGTATGGGACTCTTATAATAACAGTCCCAGAATGGGATCTTAAGGGCACAGGTGCTAATGCAGATTTAAAATGGCGGAATATTCAGGCCTTCATCAGAGATGTGGTGACTCCTTTAATCCAAGAGAATGTCAGGTGGGCTTTATCTATGAGCAAATGTTTCCATTTAAAACATTCTCATAGCGTAAATGAGACAATGGAGAGTAGGGGGGTTCAGGCTATTGATCTAATGTAGAAAGCCTATTGTGCTGAGAAAGGAGAGCACCCCGTTTTAGCTGTAAGACGGCACTGCACATACATGCATCTGAAGTGGGGTGTGCATGGCAGAAACACATTCCTGATAATCAAGGGAAATTTGAAAGGCAAACAGTGACCAGAAGAGCATGCTAGCCAGCAGAAGACTAATCCTGAACCCAGCTCCACAGACAGTTGCACAGCCTGCTGTAGTGCCAGGGCAGATGCTAGGGAAGAGACCAGCCACAAACCTAACAGACATGCAATCCAGAGCTTTGGCATCTGGGGTCTTCAGCTGCCAACCTTGCCTCATGAGTAGCGACAATGGTTGGCTCTTGTGCAGAAAACAGCAGAGGAAGAGGCTAAAGAGGTCCATGTGCCATACTGCTAGCGATGGGAACAGCAGTGCCAAGTGAGAATTGCAGTTTCATGCATGTGCCAATGTGCCTTGGAATTGGTTTTACATTTTCAAAAGTAACAGCCGAATTCCTCCATAAAGCACAACAAGCTCCAACATCAAGAGCAGTTTTGCTTGCTTTTATCAACATTCTGTCTTCGCCGTTGTTTTCATTTTAATTTCTATTATTCCGCTAAAGATACAATGCTTGTGTCTTTAACAGGCATGGTCGCAAAGTCACTGTCATTCTTTCAATCTATAGAAGGGTGAGTACCAATAAAATATTTTCTTACATAGCTGAGTATGAGCACAGCAAGAGCTTTTCTCAGGCCCAAATTACAAAGGTCCTGACTGTGAACCAGTCATTCTCTCTGGTGGGCAGTTACTCATCCCAATAGCCCCAATTGTGTGTTTCTCTGTATATATTTGTGTGCCCACATTTGTGGGGGAGGGAATATTGGGAGATACTTCATGAATGTGCTATGAATGTGTGCGTTGTTTTGGGAACAGTTTGCACTTGGTGAGCATAGTGAACTCGGTTGATTAAACTCATGCAAACAGCCAGATGGGATTGGGCCAATATGAAGTATACATGGTGGTCTGGGTCCATAGTGAAGGTTTCTGAAATCTCTTATTACCTGTGACTGTTACTCAGCTCTATAGCCATCTGTGAATGCTGAGTGTGGAACCTTAGGCCGATATTGAGGCTCAAACAGTAAAGCAACGTGGTTGTTTGGGGTATTTTTATATTACTTTTGTAATCCTTCAGTCAGGTGGAGCCAGCAGCAACCAGGCCGGGTTCAATAGCTAAGGGTTCTTATTGACCAATACAACACAGAACTGACTCACATCCCCTCCCTGTAACCTGGGAAATTTACACACCACCCCCGGGCACCTCTGAGAGGCAATACCCACTCGCAAGCACAGACCCTGAGTGTAGAAAAGGAAATTTTGATTAAAGGAGGAAAGTAACTCAGCCTTAATTTGTGAAAAGACTGCAAACAGGGTTCACAAACGTAAACCATGAGTAAAAAACTCACCCCCAAGCACGGAGGACAGTGTCCTTTTCTCCTCGGGTTCTAAAGTCCAGACACTGAAAAGCCCCTTTCACATGTTCTTTGCACCGCATTCACACTTGCTGCCCTTGATCAGTGCAGACCCAGAGTTCAAAGGTGTACTTGAAGCGCTCAGCTACCTCCTTGGAGAGGGTAAAGAGGACCTTGTTCATTCCACTACTCAGGTACTAACTCACCGATCCTTTCTGCCAGCCACCTTGCTGGCCACTTGCCAGCCACTCCTGCTGGCTACCTGCTCACTGCTTTTACCCTGCCTGTCCACTACCTTGCCAGCTGCTTGTTGTGCCTCTCCACTGCCATTGTGCTAGCCACCAGCTCACCACTTTTGCCACACCTCTCCACCAGCTGCCTTGCTGGTCACTCATTGCATCTCTCCTCCACTGCTCAGCTGGCCACTCGCTGAGCCTCTCCAGTCGCTCATTTAACAGCTGTCAGTCACCTTCTGCTGCCACCTGCCTTTCTGACCTCTGCACATCAATCTCTTAGTAATTTTCAGCTCTTTGCAGGCTGGGCAGACACACAGTCCTTCCACAACTGATTTCAGCTCTGACTGAGCATTTAACATGACAAAGAGGCTCCTGACAAAGCTTATTTAGACCTTTCCTTCAAGGAAGGTAGGGAACAGGTTAAACCATTCCAGGGAGGACCCTTGGAAAGGACTTGTAGCCTCCTGGCTGGGACACCAGGGCTTTCACAGGGCCCTGGCATTCAAGCCCTTGGCTGAGAGTGACGCCTAATGTGAGACAGGTTAAGTACAGTCCTGCTTCCTTGCTTCCCACAATAATCACAACATTGGTAACCCTGGCAACTGGTTATTTCACTAACCCTGCATTCAATACTAAGATGATATGTATCAAACACCAGCCAAAGCTGATCACCTTGACACCTCTCTATCTGCTGAATATGTAAGCAGAGCAGGAGCAAACTGTGTTTACATAAATATACCCAATGTCTATCCCCCTCCCAAAGAAGGCTGTCAAGGAAGCATTCATTCAGACCCTACTTACACTTTGACAATATTAGAACTGGCTCTAGACACAAAAGGATGAGGATACCAACCTTCCATTTCTCATAATCTTTTAACAGGGCTTGGCTAAATCAATCTAGCCCTGAGAGTGTGACAAAGATTTTTATGAAAAAAGTAACAGAGAGGTAGCCGTGTTAGTCTGATCGTGGTAAAACAAAAAAGGCAGTCATGTCGTACTTTAAAGACTAACAAGATGGCTTATTAGGTGATGAGCTTTCGTGGGGCAGAGCCTTTTCAGAATATGACCTGAAGAAGTGGGTCTGCCCCATGACAGCTCATCACCTAATAAACCATCTTGTTAGTCTTTAAAGTGCTACATGAAAGATTTTTATGTGATTAAAATGTTAGATAGGGAAAATAAAATGCCAAGAGAGACACGATAACTAACAACACAAGTCCTATTTATTTTTAAGTTCTAGCTATCAGCATAGGAATCTGCTCTTCTCCTGGGAGCTTCTACAAGATATATCTTAGCCCATAAATCACAGCTGGAAGGGTAGCTACATCAGCCCTCTCCCCACACATTCATTGCTCTGTTTAACCACTTTTATGTTCACCACCTCTCTTTCCCCACACTTCTAGCTACTCCCTTATTTTCAGACAGATCAAATCAAAGAATGAACATGCAGTTTGTCTACATTGTGCATTACTCCATACAAATGAGTGTAAATTCTGGTGTGCACTAGCATGTTGCTCACTAACTGCCCATGTGTACACTACATTAGAAGTTCTCTAGTGTGTGTTAGCATGGTACACTTTGAAACAGGACTACAGTAACATGCACTTTGGAACTTAAGTGAAAACCAGTAGGATCCACAACAGCTAGTTCGTGTACAATATGCTAGTTCACATTAGTATGTACACACCTCTAGTGTAGGCTAATGTAGACAAGACCTTAAAGTCTGGCACGCCTCAACCCTGTCTTCTTTTTTGGACCTGCAGTTTTGATGCAAGTAACTGCAAGATAATCCCTACAAGTTAGATGTCAACCTAATAGTGCATACATGTCAGGCTGTTTCCTATATTTTAAAAATGCTCAGCATTGGCCTGACTTTGCTTCCACTGAACTGATGTAACTCGCACTTACTTCACTGGGTGGCAAATGGCTTCAATGGGAGCAGAATTAGGCTAACATGATGAACTCCTGAAAATCCCTAATGTCATTCTGGGCACAAAAGAAGTGGATAGATCTTACAAACGTAGCCCGTAATGTTAATACCTTGTCAAGTGAATTAATTCCAGCATACACAACATTCTTTAATCTTCCAGTGAATTCTCAGTTTGTTGGCATTTGGTTTTGTTACTGCACCTGAACTCAGTTTCATTTCCAACATTTTTATTGTCATCATTGTTAAAGCTGTCAAGCTTCCACAATATTTTGTAGCAGATGAAGATAACAGTACTTGAACAGTAAGGAAAAGCCTGAGTGTGAAGAAGTTCCTTCCCAACAGAGTAATAATAGATGAACTGTGTTCACCTGCGTTTAACTAAACACTCCTGAGCAGTTTTTTGCTAAGTAAGCATAAACCCCTCAGTGAGGTTAATGGAAATAGCCACTTAGCCAGGTTCACCTCACTTACAACCTGCTGCATGGCTGTGCTTAGATCTCTTGTGAATAAAAACCTAATCCTTCTCTCATTAAAATCAAGGGCAAAGCCATCAGTGGCATCTGAGCAGGACCAGGCCCTGCTGATGATGGGGCTCATGGAAAAAAATCAACCACCCTAATTTACAAAGTCCATGTACCTTACTTAGCTAACATACTAGTAACCATGTATCTTGCCAGGTGTGTCATGTTTTGTTTGTTTTACTTTTCTCCCTTTGAAACTTCAGATGCAGATCACTTTCAGATATGAAGTATGGGATTAGATAAACCAGTGTTCTGGTTTAATACAGTAAATCCTATTTTCCTAAAACCTGCATCTAGATTCTTAGCTGGTGTAAATTGACATGCCAAAGTTTCTGCAAAGAAGCTACATCATTTTACTCCAGCCCCCATTTTCCAAACACAGAGAGTTAGGGAACGTCTACACTGCAAGACTATTTTGGGATACCAGAGTTATCCCAAAATAGCCACCCTGCGTCTTTTGAATGTGCCCGTTATTGCGAAATAGTGTGTTATTTCGAAATTTGGCACTATCTAGACACGCCAAATTTCAAAATAGTCTATTTCGAAATAGAATTGAAATAAAATACACAATTTGCATAGCTTATTTCAAACTAAGGGTGCAGTGTAGACACACCCTTAGTTACAAATGTTATTGCAAACATGGGCCACCATGTTTTTTTATTTACGATACATGGGATAAGTAAGGCAGGTCCCAAATACCGGACATCACTGACGTATAGTATTCTATCCAAAACCTCCTCTGATCCAAAACAAGGGTGTGTCCTGAAATGTCTCTGAATGGCATTAGAAATTACCTGCTTTAATAGTGACAGATAACAAAAGCATGGCTCTCCTCATTTTGGGCTTCTGCTGTTTCAGTTCTTAGAGCACAATAGTGCAAGGTGAAGAGCATCTTCTGGGAGACAATCCCACTTAAATTCAAATAAGTCACTGGGTCTCACACAGCAGCTCCCACAAAGCACTTGGCCACTTACAAAGTCAGATGTAGAACATAAGACTCAATGGGCAAGGACCTTATTTGGCCCCTTTTTTGTGCAGTGTTAAGCACATTACCAATGCTCAGCAAATAGGGCCAGAGCCTGCACCCACTGAAGTCAATAGCAATACTCCCATTTATTTCACAGGGGCAGGATAAGTCCTCTAATGCATAGCAGTTGTAGTAGCAGCTCTGTTACTCATGGGCTGAGCTTAGTAAGATATAATGTCACTTGGCTAACCTCCTGACCAAGCTAAAAGATATAGTAAGTTGGAGGCTAAAACAGAGTATAAAAATGCACTCTCCTTACTAGGACCCAAGTATTCAAGTTTTTCATGATCATCTTAAGATGTCATATACAGCGATGGAGTTAGGAGACTTGTTTAACAATTATGTTGAACCAGTACATACATTATGTATGTAGTCATTTTTGTTTAAATGGCAGTTTTGGACTGTGAACAGTTAGTGAAATGCTGGATCCACTGAAATCTATGAGAGTCTTTCCATTTACTTTGGTGAAGCCACTACTTTACTTATGACATTTTTTGCATGAAATGCTTTACAAATTGGGCCCAAATGAGTTATATTTCATATTGCACCTCATGAAACTGTGCTTTACTCAAGATCGTATTTAACATTGCAAAGTGACACATTGATACAAATGCTCCAATATTCAAATAGACCTCAGACTGGCCTTCTATCATGCGTGTGTCCCTCTCCCCACCCCCCACCAGGGTTTTGTAGGTACAAATTCTATGGCCTGTGCAGAGATGCAAGGTCCTATCTCCTGAGTGCATAGGTATAAGTACTCGAGAAGTGTGCAAACAGACATTGCATGTGCACAGATGGAAATACAACAATGCAAGCTCTGACCCGCAATTGTCCATATTTATGTCAAGTTCACACACAGAAAAGGAGCAAGTCTGTTAGACATGGGGTGTCCAGTTTTTTTCAGAACCCTGCACTGTATTCCGCTCTGATAATTCTGTGAACTTGAACCAGCCAAAAAAATGGGCATAGCTCTTTAATCTTTTGGGACAGAGGTAATAATTAATCACTGAGGTGTGTACACTGGATATAGAGTTACATCCTGTACCCTGTGTAATGATGCATCTTAATGTAATGAACCAGTACATGCTCAACATTTTAACAATACATACACTGCTTGGGTAAGTCTATGTTAGTTCTTATACCAGGGTAAACTGTGAATTCCCAGCAGAGAGACAGGTATATAATTCAGCATTGGAAATAACAAGACTATGGTATTATGATCTCCAGAAAAATCTGCCTATTTTCCCACATCTCAGCTTGTCAAGTAGGCCAGGAATTGTTGACTAACCAACACATAAAGACTGGGGAAGCTTGCTTTGCACTTATCCTTATGCTCATACTCCGTGAAGCAAGCAAGAAGACACATTATTAATGTTATAATTCATAAATGTCACTCATCTCAGAACACAGTCACTGCTATGTAAATCAATGGCTACAGTTCATAAAATGTTACTGCATTACCAGACTGGTTTTCTCCAGTTGCCCATTAAAAGCCTACTTCTGTTCTCAATGGCAAAACTTTCATTGGCTTCAACAAGAGCAGAAGCAGCCCCTCCAGTATGTGCCTAATGTTTTAAAATAATAATCAATGAAAAGCATGCTGGATTGTTTCTTGTCTGACACTAGCATGGAGCCAAATTCTGCTCTTAGTAGCACCTACAACCCCTGCCCCCATTGGCATCTTAGAGCAGCATGAGGCCCATAGAATGCAGAGGGAAATAACATTTTGATCTGGAAAAACTGGATTCGTTTCATAGAAAGGTGGCGGACTAAAAAGTAATTTGAACAGTAGGGACAGGGATTCTCCCTGGCCCCTCCCCTGTTCCTCTGCAAAGATCTTCTGGATACATTCGAAATGGGAGACATCCCATTCTTGTGCCACTCACTAGCCTCACATCTAAACTTCATTGATCAAGAAAACAATTTGCTAAAAACCAAAGCTCCCACAATTTAATCCAGACAGATCTAAATTAAATTTCCACAAGCTCAACATTGCCCTGTGCAAAACCAAAGCTTTTGCCAAACTATCTAGCAAAGTTCACTGGAGAGAATTTATTTTCTCTCCACTACCCAGCTCTATATGTATATTCTTTCCCCTTTCCAGACAAACAATATATATATTTTAGTGGGTACTTCAGCTCATAGTGTCAATGCTTGTATAGTCCCCAAATATTCAGTCTAGTTCTTTTATTCACATTCACTCACCAGTGTTTATTCCTTTTATTCTAATCTCTCTGCTTTTAGGCAATTGGCCGTGTATTCTGTTCAAAAGGAATTACTTTACTACACAGGTTTTGTAGCATCTATTTATTCGATAGGTAAGGAAACTGGATGTAAATATTTAATGCATGTAAAATACTTCACTTTTAATACATTTCTAAATCAAAGGCACTTTCTATGGATTGGTAAGCACACTTGGAATGATTTATGGAGAGGGCTTGGGGGCTTTTGAGGGAGTTACAGGCTGAATCTGGCCTCAACACAAAGTCAAATGTCTCAACTACAGATATTTGACAAGGCTCACATTTTCAGTAAAAAGCTGCCACAGCCCTATTTTATCATATATCCTACCACTCCTAACCCCCCTCCTGTGCCCCCATTCATGCCAATTCAGTGAATTCTGAAACAGTGTTACAAATATTACATAAATAAAAAAGCATCAGGCAAGTGTGGAACCTTTTTCAATGCAAGCCCAGCAATCTAAGTCAGACCTATACTCCAAAGATACTGGATCCATCCATTTTCTCTTCCAAGGTATCACCATTTTACATCAGTTCATACACGATGGGTCACAATGAGATTCTCAGTTACTCTCTTGGGGCAGGGACTAGGGTTAAGGCAGAGGCTGCCCTTGTGCTACTTTACACCGAAAGGTCTTTGTTTTTTAGGCCAAGCAGGCACATACTTGGTGCCTAATACAAGTTAGAGCAGCCCCTGTGGGCCCTGGGAAGCAAAGAATACTTATAGTGCAGAGCATTCTGAACACACCTCTTACACCAAAGCCTGGGAGGAGGGCTGATGTAGATGCCTTATGGCAGCTCCACACTGGTCTATGAGACCCCTTGTTCAGGAAATTTTCACAGGGGTCATTTCCACCTACTTTAAGACCTTTTTACTCTGCCAGATCAGCATAAAAGGCCTACTGTAAGTGGGGGGGGAAAATCTGTCCCCAGAGGCTTATGCACACAATATCGTAGTGTATCATACCATATGATACACTTATGCACAGTGTACCAGGTAGTCTATATTTAGGGTATTATTGCATTACTTTAGATGTCATTCTTAATCATTATCACCAAGCACATTGCTTCCACTTGCACACAAAATAAAAACTACACTAACCTTTAGCCATGCCATTAAGAAATCGGCCATATATTTTTCCCTTTGTGACCTGAGTACATGTAGAGAAGGAAACAAAAAAATTAAAAATATTAGCTATTGCCTTTCGACTTGACTGCTAACACAATAAAGCAGCATCGTAAACTGATTCATGGAAGTCTGCAGTTTTCATTGCTCCCTTCGCTGGTATTACTTCATGGATATTGGAGCCCTTAGGGATACTGGAATATGAATAAAGATTTTTTTTAAATCAGCCGTTTTTTTCTTGGTTCTGTTTCTAAAAATAATGCAGTTTGCAAAAAAACAGAAGGTTTGGTTTATAACACAAACAAAATTGTTACATTCTGAATGGGTTGTAAGTACCTGATTCTTTGCCTTTTTACTCATCCCTGCTTAAAAAAAAATCTGCAAATCCATTTGCTAACCAGCTGCACCTCTGTACTGAACAGATAACAACCTGTGCAAGCCAGGGTTTGCTGTGAATCGGTGCTGATAGGCCTGAATCTCATAGCTTTTTTTAAATGCTAATGACAAGAAACATTTCCTAAGCCAAAACGCTCTTGTAGATCTGTCTACTTCTATTATGACTGATATTTGCTTGTAAGTACATAGAACACTTGTTCACTGTGCCTTATCTGCTATGGTGCAGCATGCTGACCTACATACCATCCAGCACAATATGATGCACAAACATCTTCTATATAATTTTTCATTTTCGACTTAAAAACAGTAGAGGCAAAATAGGATTGCTGCAAATCTAACAAAGAGATGGCATTATTTCCAAATAAAAATGTGCATTTTTCCAAAGAATTTATTTGTCTAGCAGCATGAAGTTCATACATAGCAATGCTTAAAAAGGGTGTTGAATTGCGATTAGGAAGGAAGGACTTAGGAAGAAGAACAAACCACATCTTTTCTACTTACATAGAATAATTAAGCTAACTTATTTCTCATCACAATTAAAAGTTCAGCCTTTATGAACCATGTTTTCACAATGTCACTAAATGCTGCTGATATAAGAATGCTGAAGTAAGCTTGATAATAACAATAAAGAATGAAGGATAGAAAAGGATACAGTAGCTAGGGGAACTGAAATGATACTCTATTACCTGCCTTGTCAAGCTGTACGGAACTAGCATATTTGTGATTTTTGCTGTGGTGTGGGCTGTGTTGAATAAACCTAATCTTTATGGTGATATTCATCTACTGAATTAAACAATTACTACATGTGATTTTATTGTAAATTGATCTAAATATTGTTGAAAATATATCTCAATCTTGTGAGGAAAATATACTTTAAGAACTCAATTTTAAGAGCAAAAACAATAATCTTATGAAACAGAAAGTCCTCATCAGCTCTGAACATTCCTAACCAGTCTGTACATGTAAATTACTTGGCAAATCTTGAAAAACTGTCCTTTTAACTAATAGATAAAGAGGATACTTTGTATTAGCCATAGCCATTATTTTAAAAAAATGTTTAACTAAACATGATTCCTGCATTCTGAAACAAAACTGTACTACTTTTTTTATATCAATGTGATTGCATACATATTGAATTGATTTGTCCTTATTACAATGTTATTATCTGACAATGAAAAATATACTATACAATTTCTAGAGAAAATGAACTTCTTCTGTAAGTTTAAATGAACTATGCAGTTTATATTTAATACACATTTTTTTAAAAAAGGTTTTATGCCCATTAAGCACTGGAATATTTTCCAGTCATAGTGAGTTGGTTAGTGCAGGAGTCATCACAGGAGAGAATACAACTTAGAGCCACATCCAGCCCTCAGGGATGATCTACACTTGGACTTTACACTGAATTTAGCCGTCTATGGTCAATTTTCTACCAAGCCTGTCGTGTCGACTTTAAGGGCCTCTGAAGCTGATTTCAGTACTCCTGCTTTTCACAAGGAGTAATGCTATGCCCAACCTTGCATGGTCGAATTTACGGTCATGTAGACACAGCTTTGGGTGAAAGTTGAAGCTATTGGCCTTCCGCAGGCCTCCAGCCATTCTCCGCTCTGACCACTCTGGCCAGACCTTGCACCTCTACTACTCTCCAGGTGAGAACAAAAAGCCCCAGGAAAAGTTGAATTTCATTTCCCATGTGGCCAGTGTTGTGAGCACATCCCAGAGTGAGCAGCAAACCACACAACACATGGACATGACTTCGACTAATTCTGATAACACAGCAATGAACGTGAATACTTTTGTTCCCATGGGCTCCAGTTCCCAACGGCATAGAAGAGTGCCAGTGTGGAATGTCCAGGAGATCTTGGGCCGCACTGAGGTGTGGAGAGCTGAATCCATTCTCTCCGAGCTCCAAATCAGTATGAGGAACACTGATATTTAGGGCAAGATCTCAAACTGCCTGGTGATTAAAGGCTATTCTGGGGATGCCCAACAATGGTGAGTCAAAATCAGGGAGCCGAGGCAGTCCTACCACAAGACGAAGGAGGCGAGTGAACAGTCTGGTGCAGCAACTCACACGTGCCACTTCTATGACCAGCTGGACATGATTTGAGGGAAGAGGGGCCTGGCCAGTTTCTCCTGTGTGACTCTGGAGTCCAGCCAAAACATGCCTGGCATAAGCATGGAGGACTCTTGCCTCCATAGCTCCATGAAGCTCTCAGATAGGAACTATTTAATCCATCTCACAAGGATTCTGAGGATGCCTGCCTTACTCCTTCCTCTGCAGTAGGACACCTTCCCATGCCAAGCACCAATATGTGGTCTGGCATCATGGCATCATTGCACCACAAGGCCCAGATTTCTGGACACATTCAGTCAACATCCACTCCCAATCACTCTGTGTAATTTGGAGAAGACTGATATATCACATGGCAACCTATAGGAAGGAGGAGGGGAACCTATTAGCACTCTCCAGATGTGCCAGACACCCTCCCCCCCACCCCCAAGGGCTGGTAAAGAAGCACTCTCCTTGGGAGGCCATATGCGCCAGACACACACACACATCCCTGCAGGCTGGGAAAGAAGCACTCCCCCCAGTAGGCCACGTGTGCTGGACCAGGTGTGTGCCAGAGACAGTGGGAAGCCACCCTCTTCCATTCCCCACTTCCTGCCTGCAGGCTTCTGCCCTGGTTGGTCCCTTACCATGCCTGCCTGCCTCCAAGATGACTGTGCCCTGATGTTCCCTTGAGAACTCCACTACAGAAAGGATGTGGACGCATTGGAGAGGGTCCAGCGGAGGGCAACCAAAATGATTAGGGGGCTGGAGCACATGACATATGAGGAGAGATTTGGGTATTTGGGTTTGTTTAGTCTGCAGAAGAGAAGAATGAGGGGGAGATTTAATAGCAGCCTTCAACTTTCTGGAGGGAGGTTCCAAAGAGGATAGAGAAAGGCTGTTCACAGTAGTGGCGGATGGCAGAACAATGGAGCAATGGTCTCAAGTTACAGTGGGGGGAGTATAGGTTGGATATTAGGAAAAACTATTTCACTAGGAGGGTGGTGAAGTACTGGAATGGGTTACCTAGGGAGGTGGTAGAATCTCCATCCCTAGAGGTTTTTAAGTCTCGGCTTGACAAAGCCCTGGCTGGGGTGATTTAGTTGGGATTTGTCCTGCTTGGACAGGGGGCTGGACTTGATGACCTCCTGAATTCTCTTCCAGCTCTATGATTTACATGCTGTAAAGTTCCCACTTTAAAACAAACATTTGGCCTTGCATGGAACACATCTCCATTGTCTTTACAGAGACCTTCAAGGTATGCAAACAGATTAGGGGTAGGCTTAACACAATGTATCTGCTATAAAGTCTGCCCTTGTAACTTTCCATTGCAGTTGGGACAGCAGTCAGCTCAGTGTGTACTCCCTCTCTTACAGCATCCGCCCACCTGGCTCAGATCTGCAGGTGAAAGCAGACAAGGGAGGACATGTTGTGGGAGAAGATTGACTGCATGAACTTCCTCGTGGAGAAGATGCAGGAAGACCAGACTGAAGAATGGCGGGAGAGAAGAACTGCCAGCGAGCAGCAGGCAAGATAGCAGGAGACCATTATTTGCCTCCCTGATGGCTGTGTTGGAGCGCCTGGCTTCATGCCTGGAGAGGGCCTCCTCTCAGAACCCCGTCTGTTCTGCTTCCACTCCCAGGGTCCTCAGGGATCACCGGGACTCCAGGACATGGAGTGAGGAATTCAAGAGCAGCTGTACCCTCCGAGACCTCGGGCAGCAAAAGGCAATCCCACGGACATTCCTGAGTGGTCCTTCCCCCTTTGGGTTCCCAGTTCTTCCATTTCCTAGCTGTTTTCACCAAATAAAATCTCCTGTTCTTTGAACAACAGTCTCTTTGTTGCTTGAACTGCAGGGATGGGGTGGGGGGTTAAAAGCAAATACAGGGAATGCAGAGGCAACTTGTTGAGAGCCACATGGAAGAGTCTCAAAATTGGCCATGCATAAAACTATCCTTCAAGGGCTCCCTGATTCATGCTGCCCCTGGCTGTGCTCTCCTTATCGCACTGTTGTCCAGCTGCTCAAACTCTCTAGCTAGGTGCTCTGCCTCAGCTTCCTCCACCCCACCCCCCCCCAGACGCACACACACACACCAGATAAGCTCCCCCTTCTCTCACAAAGATTATGGAGCACACAACAGGCTGCCATCACCAAGTGAATGTTGGTTTTGCTCAGGTCCAACTGAGTCAAGAAACTCCTAAACCTACCCTTTAAACATCCAAAAGCACATTTAACCACCATTCTGCACTTGCTCAGCCTGTTGTTGAACTCTGCCTTCCTGCAGTCCAGGCTGCCTTCATGAGCCATGGGAGCATGGGGCAGGCTGGGTCACCAAGGATCACAATAGGCATTTCCACCTCTCTGACTCTGATTTTCCTATCTGGGAAAAAAGTGCCATGCTGCAACTTTCTGAAGAGGCAGGTGTTCCTAAAGATGTGGGCATCGTGTCCCTTTCCCCACCATCCCATGTTGATGTCAGTGAAATGGCTCTTGTGATCCATCAGCACCTGCAGCACTATGGAGAAGTTCCCCTTGAGGTTTATGTGCTCCGTGGCAAGGTGGTGGGGGGCCAAGATGGGGATGTGTGTTCCATCTATTGCCCCACTGCAATAAGGGAACTCCATCATGGCAAAGCCCTCCACTGTGGCATCCGTGTTTCCCGGAGTCACAACCCTCCATAGCAGAATGGTACTGATCACCTTGGCTACTTGTATAACAACAGCCCCTACTGTAGATTTCCTCACACCAAACTGATTCACCACTGGACGGTAGCTGTCTAGCATTGCAAGCTTCCATAAGGCAATTGCCATGCACTTCTCCACAGTCATAGCGGGTCTCATTTGAGTATTCTGGCACCTCAATGCAGGGGCAAGCCATTTGGAAGTTACACAGCCACTGCTGATCAGCCCATGTCTGCATCATGATGCAGTCCCACCAGTCTGAGCTTGTCTCATGGCACCAGAACCGGCATTGCACTGTGTCGATGGGATTCACTGGTGGCTGCACTAGCACCAGCAGTAGGCCTTGTATGAGCAGCGCCTCCATGCCACATTGAGTTTCATCCTTGTCCTTTTCCTGCCAGAGTGACATGTGTATGCTCTCCAAGTACAGAGCCATTAGATGCACCATCATACACATCAGCATCACAATGTTTTGCTGCAAACTGGGCTCCATGCTTGCGTTGCTATGGCATCTGCACGGACAACCAGGGCACAAAAAGGCATAAGCACCCTGTCTCCCCTTTATTTCATGCAAGGGGGGAGGAACTAGATGAGTGCATTCGGGGACGCTGGCAACATGAACCCCTCTAACCACCTGCTGCGGAGTTTTGGTTGCAGTAGGCATGGTGACTACAGCCCAATAAGCAAAGCTGCCCAGGGTGCCTCGCTCTTTGAGTCAATGGTAGGGGGTGCACTACTTCGGACTACATTCAATTCTTCCCCGCAGTGAGGATATGGACCTTTGACTTTGCCAAATCGGGTGATAAGAAATTAACCATACTAGATTTGACCTTACCTCATAGTGTAGACATGTCCTCAGAGCAGTCAGTTCCAATAACTTCAGCCTACTTGAAGCTTTTGGACTTGCTGATTTTAACTGGAATGTTTATCATTTAAAGGACACTGTTTTTGGTGTAGATTTGGAAGGCCCATTCCCTCAGCGCAGTGATAGATTTCTATTAGTATGGCATACAGTGTTTTGATTCCCATTCATTGTATATCATTAATGGCAACAGAGTATTATACATCCACAGTTAGCTCTATAAGTCTAACTTATTAATGGTTTGCTCTGATGTGATTTCCTGAAAAAGCTTATTATTGGTACCCTTTTTTTAAATTATATTGCAGACAAAGTTTAACCATTGGATAAATTGCTCTGACTAGATTTGGCAACACAGGAAAGATGGATCTACCACTCAAATATCAGAAATTATTTTCATTGTGATTTCCTAATATTTGTCAGTCCTCCCTCATTTCAGTCACCCTTAGAGGTGCACATGTTGCTACTCATATCAATAAGACCACTGTCATGAGTAAGAACTACTCACAAAACACCTTGCTAGTATTCTAGCACATAATTATATATTTCTCAAATCAAACTGTTATGACATAGTGTTTGCATGTCGCACCCTGGATATGTTAGATCCCATGCCTTCCCATGGTTTGTTTTGCAGAAGGAGTAATTGAGAACAAATTTTATATTTACAATTTTATAGTGCTTTTCTTTTGAGGATTCCAAGTTGCTTTTCAAACCTTGGAAAATGTTTTATCCATATATTTTAAAAGGTCTCTGAGGTCTTCGTATTATGATAGCACTGGACAGGTATATATTATCATATTGAATGGTGATCCTTTCCGTTAAAAAGGTATTTTCCAAAAAAATTAAGTCTTCTGCACAAATTTAGCTAGTTTCTAATAATTAGTGGAGCTCTGTAAATAATGTATTTTTCAGTTCACTGGAAGTTCAAAAATATCAGGTAAAAAAAATCATTCTGGGTTGACCCAAACCCAAAATTTTTCAGAATTTTCAATAAATCAAAAATTTGGAAAAAAGTTGTTTTGGGTTCAACAAGACATTTCATTTAGATTTTTGGAATATAAAACATACTAAAAATAAAATTAAAGAAAATTTTAAACAAATGTCATTTGAACTCAAAATTAAGGTTTTTTTTTACTTTTTTTAATGAAAAATATTTGCAAAATTTTACACAAATTTGCAACATATTTTGATTGATCCAAATTTACACTTTTAACTGAAAAGAGTTTCAGGCAAAAAACATTCAACCAGCTCTAGCTATTAGTCAGCATGTTCTGAGCAGAGTACAGTAGACTTCCGATAATCCGGCAACTTTGGGACCTAGGTGGTGCCCGATTGTCGGATATGCCGGAGTATCGGGAGGTACTCTGGTGGGGGGCTGTGATGGGTCTGCCAGGACCCGCACTGCATCCGGGGGGTGGGCAGGGAATGGCGCAGCAAGGGGTGAACCCTCTGCCGTTTTGCAGGAAGGCGGGGGAAGCCCCATGCCGCCGCCGAGAGTTTCCGGGAGGGGAGCAGGCTCCCCACCTCCCAGACTGCAGTAGTTATCGCCAAGCAGGGGGGTGAGGGGCGGTGCTGCGGGACCAACCGGGCAGCACCCCAGCTGCTCTGCTCTGCTGCTTCCCTAAGTCCGCCACTCGTCAGTTTCAGCAGCGGCAGTGGCGGACTTGGGGAAGCGGCGTGGAGCAGAGCAGCTGGGGTGCTGCTGGGCACCGAGCAGGGGGGTGAGGAGCGGCGCTGCAGGATCAACCTGGCAGTACCCCAGCTGCTCTGCTCTGCTCTGCACCGCTTCCCCAAGTCCACCACTGCCACTGCTGAAACTGACGAGCGGAGGACTTGGGGAAGCTGCAGAGCAGAGCAGCTGGGATGCTGCCAGGTTGGTCCCGCAGCGCCACCCCTCACCCCCCTGCTCGGCGATAACTACTGCAGTCTGGGGGGTGGGGAGCCCGCTCCCCTCCCGGAAACTCTCAGCAGCAGTGCGGGGCTTCCCCCGCCTTCCTGCAAAACAGTGGAGGGTTCGCCCCTTGCCACGCCATTCCCCGCCCACCCCCTACCCCTCCAGCCGGTCGCAGTGCGGGTCTCAGCAGACCCGTCACAGGGGTATAATCCCCTTCCCCTCTTCTCCCCTTCCCTTTCCCAGCTGCGAGCACCCATGGGGCTCACAGCAGCTCCAATTGTCCGGCTGGCCGGAGCACTTCCAGGTACCAGTTGGTGCCGGACTATCAGGAGTGCCAGATCACTGGTTGCCAGACAACTGGAGTTTTACTGTATTACTTACAGTCCTGTCCTTTATCTTGGGGAGCCTAAACTCTCGCTAAAATGAACAGAGTGAAAAATGAGAGCCTCATTTTAGAACAGTGTTGCAATTGAATACTGTGATTGTCTTTTAGCTATTATTTCTGAAAATTGTGTATTTTTTACAGTAGAGTAAGGACTTTATTGTGATAGACTGTGTGCAGAGTTTGCAGTCTTCCTCCCATACTATTCACTGACATCCCTGTGTAGAGGGCCAATAATAAAACGAATTCTTCTGTCCATATAGAGTGGACAAGGGAATTGGCCTTCCCAAGGCATGTGGAAAGGGAAAGAGTGCGGTTATCCCTGTAACCTCGCATCACAATGGCTGATTCCATGAAAAAGGTAGCATATGCAGAACCCTGCCTTCAAGGAAGCTTATGAGCTACTTGTGAAATGCTTCTCTTTAGGAGGTTGGGGATTCTCATCAAAAAACGAAGACAAATAGAATCAGGACTACCACCCTCCCATCCCACCTCCCACCCCCGATCATGCACCAGCCCAAAGAACTAGCTGGTCATTCAAAGGAATATGATGTATCTCTTAAAGGGATGGTACAGCTTGTATTCCCCAAACTTAACTGGGAAGCTCTGGGAGGCATTCTGACTGTTGGGGTACGTCTACACTGCACACTTATTTCGAAATAAGCTATTCCTGAATAGTTATTCTGAAATAGCTTATTTCGAAATAGCACGTCTACACTGCAGGGAAGCCTCAAAATTAGCCGGAGGCAGGTTTCCCTAGTGTAGATGTGCTCCCTCGATTTAGAGCCCTCGGAGGCACTGGGGAGGAAAAACTTAGAATGGCCCTGAGGAGGGCTATTTCAAAATAGCAGCAGTGGAGTGTCTAAACACTTCTTATTTTGAAATACTTATTTTGGAATGGGTGTTATTTCTCATAGAATGAGATTTACAGATTTCAGAATAAGCTGTCCGTTATTTCAAAATAATTTTGAAATAACGGAATGGCTGTGTAGACGTTCACCTTGTTATTTCTAAATAATGCTAGTTATCTCGAAATAATGGTGCAGTATAGATGCAACCTTACATACAGAGAGGGCCTCCCAAAATTCCCCCTGAGTTGTGCAGTTCCATTTACCTGCCAGTGCAGGGCTGTGGCTGAATGCCACAGTCTAGCACTGGCCACACTCTCCCACATGTCTAGAATCATTGTACTTGCTCCAGGTGAGCTACAGGTCATTGTTCCCTTGAATCGCTCTATCGGTGCCCAAAAGCCTTCAATTTATCCCAAATCCCTCAGAAAGAAAATGAAAGTATAGCTAGGTTTCCTATCCTTTTGACCAGATGTATGCATAACTCAAAGCCAGTCTCTATTTTAATAAAAGAAAATGAGGTAATACTACAAAAATAACTTCCTTTGATCCTAGAAGCACTTTCATTACAAGGTTTGCAAGCCAAGTGGAATGAAAAACTTTTAAATAAAAAATTAATGCAAAAAAGCAAGGCTCAGAGATAGATAGATTTAAGAAATATTGTCTTTTTCTACTCAGAACTTTTGCAAGAAATATTTTTGTGAAAAAAATATTGATACCCCTTTCAACTCATTCCAGGCACAATTTTACAGGTAGGCTCTGTGACTCATTAAATTTAGCTTTGAAGATCTACCATAGCATATAGTATTACGGTTATTATATGCTCTAAAACCCTGTTTGAAAACTAGTTCAGTACATTTTATTAATGATCTGAAAGTGAAGGTAAATTTATAGACAATGCTTAATTGGGAGAACTGCTAACTCAGAGAAATAAAAAGAGACTAAAGAGGATGGGAAGAAAATGACAGTATGAGCCTTACATTGGAAAAAATTAAGCTAAACCTGTGAGCAAAAGTTATCTGACACTTCACTCCTCATTGTAGAAACCATCTCTTCTGATATGTCTCTAAAGCACCATTCTCACACATATAGCTATATACAAATAATAAGGGCCTGATCTGATGCCCATTGAAGTCAGTGAAAAGACTTCTCAGCACTTCAGTAGGTCAAGCCCTAAAAAATAAATACAGTTTTCCTGGAATGCAATGCAGTAGAACCTCAGAGTTACAAACACCAGAGTTATGAACTTGCCAGTCAACTGGAACTATGCAATCAGGCAGCAGCAGAGACAAAAAAAAACCAGAAAGCACAATATTGTATTAAATATAAGCTACTAAAACAATAAAGGGAAAGTTTAAAAAAAAGATTTGACGAGTAAGGAAATTGTTTCTGTGCTTGTTGCATTTACATTAAGATGGTTAAAAGCAGGATTTTTCTTCTGCATAGAAAAGGTTCAAAGATTGAACATTGACACCGAGTTAATGTTCAGCTGTAAACTTTTTAAAGAACAACAGTAATGTTTTGTTTAGAGTCATGAACAACTTCCATTCCCAAAGTGTTAGTAACTATGAGGTTCTACTCAATTCCCCAAGAAATGAAAGGAACTATTTTGATGTTACAAGTGTGTGTAATTCAGAGCAAAGGGACAAAATTAAAATTAATATTATTTAAGGAGAATTTAATTTGAATATGGGGGGATTCTTGACAGGGAAATCCAGTAGACTACGATTAGTCTCTCAAGGGAAGTAGTGGAATCTCCCATCATCTCTGACATTTAAAACAGTCCATAGCTCTAGCAAATGTACTATAGAAAATGATCAGATACTGGCATCCGGTGACCTGCAAGGTATCTTCCATCTCTTTTTCTATGATAAATGCATTGAAAGAACTTTATGGCTGTAATAGGGGACATGAAGGACCGTCTGACCTAGCAATTTGCACACCTGTCCTCTAGACCCTTGTCTCTCTGTCAGGAGGGAGGAAGGGGTGTCTGGCTCCTGCCTGTAGGTAAGAAGAGTTTGGCTACAACCCATATCTGGGTCTTTACCTTTAATTGGGGTGTAGTAGGGAGACCCAGGTCCAATCACTTCACCAAGTCCCAGTCCAAGTCCCTACTATGGGAAATAACATGAGCAGGGTCCCCCTCTACAGAGACTCTAAGTCTACTGCCCTGGGTTACTTCCTATCGATATGATCCTTCAGTTTGGAGTGTGGCCCCTGCAGTGCAAAAGCTCAATAATGTAACAAAAAAAGACCAAATAAGCAGAGCCCTAACAGACTTGCTGGTTCTCAAAGGGAGTGGTGGTTGGAGAAGGCACTGCCTGGGGGCCTTACCTACTGTGTTGTCCCTTCTCAAACTCAACGTAAGCCTGACTTTTCAGAGAACGATTCAGCTCTCCTGCCTGGGCTTCTGAGCTCTTTTCAACTCACTCCTCGAGGCCCAGACTGGTGTGGCAACTTGGGCCCAGAACTGCCCTTCAGGCACTTTGGGCCCAGAATGGGGTTTGTATGCCCCATCACAGTGCCACACAATTAATTAGTTACCATAACTTATGCATAAGAGGTGATTCTGCAAGAGACTGAGCCCCTGCTGGGAGGTGGAAAACGTCCTCCACACCCGCTAACATCAAGCTCAAGCCCAAGATGTGTTCTGGCTGCAAAAAATTGAGATCCACAGTGTACAAAAGTGCCATCGAGAGGCAGTTCCGTCATCATTCCCTATTCTGCACTGCCATTAAAATCCATGCAAGTTTTCCCTTAAAATCTGTGCCAGGGTTTGGCTCTGCACACCAACATATCCAAAAATAACCAGGCAGACTGAGTGTAAAAGAATATGTTCTGAGAGCGAATGAGCATAGTCTTATTAATCACAATGCAAGGGCTCTCTGTTCTACATTGCAAGATGAAGATACTTGCCCAGCTATAAGATAAAAGTTCTACAATAACTCACAGTATCCCTTTATCTTCTTTTCCTCAGAAAAAAAAGATGTCAAGAAAAAGTACTCCAGATCCTTCACCTTGTCGTTTGAAAAGTATTTTTCAAGACAAGAGGGGATTACTGCATGAGAACTAGCAAGAAAGAGCCTGCCATTGAATAAAAAGAAATCATTCGATGACATGGATCACACTGGAGTATAGTAGTCCAAAGAGTATGAAACAAAAACAGTTTTTTGTCAGTCTGAACAAAGATGAGGTCTAATTTAGGCCCAAATTTCAAGGCTGTACCGATGCATCATTACTCGGTGAAGTAACAATGTGAGAGATTGTTGCATAAGTAAAACTTATTAAAGACTGATGGGCTATAGTACAGATGTCAGGAAGATATTCCATTTACAATCATCATTTAGATACTGTGGTAATAAGTAGCTTTAAAATTAGATAGATAGATAGATAGATGTACATATTATATTGTTTAATATATCACACGATGTACTGCCCTGAATTACTCCTTTGTACATTTGATAACTTGATACCAGTGCTGTAGTATGGAAGCAAGTGCATTCCATAGTAATTGCTGTGCCTAATAGGCCCATGCAATGGGTCAGATAATTACCTTTGCATCAACATAGGATGACAACCTGTTAGATTTGGATCAAGGTAAAAGAAGTGGAGAAGCACTGCCTCTGCATCCTTGTCATCTGTTTCCCCAGCACTACAGCCACTTCGATAGGCTGTGTGTAAAGAGGGAAGAAGGTTGGGAAAATGGCTTCTCTCCACACCATGCACCAGTGAGAGAATAAAGGAAAAGAATCAGTCTCCACTCCCACACTATGAACAAGATATCTGGAGCCATCAGGCAAGCTCCTGGCAATGTAGCTCCTGAACATTCTGCAGTGGGTTGGCACTGCCCAGGGACCAGTACAGAAGTGATGGCATTCAACACTGATAGCCTTGACCTGTGGCAGATTCCCCAAGAGCCATGGGTTGTTTGGGCTTAAATCCCTACCATTATCACTGAAGCAAAACGACTCCTGGGAACGATGAGAAGGAAATTCTATGGAGTAAAACTTGTGGATTTTCCAAGCTCCCATCCACCCAATCATTTATGGACCATAGCAGCAAACTGTATAGACTAATAAAAAGATCCATTAAAATATAAATTATCTATTCAACTTCTGTGCAAGAAATTGAGGTGGGGGACCCAAGAAGGGAGCCTAAACTGGTTAACTGAAGCAGCAGTACCAAGGCAATCAAAAACAAGCATGCAAGTACATTATTAATTATATATTATTGCCATTATTCATATTTAGTGGTATTACTGAAGCAGTTCTAAGCAATCCCACTGACAGATTAAGACCCCACTGTGCAAGGCACCGTACAGAAAAAGACAATTCCTGCCCTGGTGATATTAAAATCTGAGCAGTTTTTCAACCTGAACTTTTTCACCTGGGTGTTTTCATAATTTTCCTTTGATCACTAAAGACAGTGTAAAGGTCGTTTTGGAAAAGTAAAGTCAATTACGGTTTGCCAGATTATTCTGCTGGTTTAGTGACTGCTATTAGCATATTTTATTTTAGATCACCAGTTTTATAGTTAATTATATAACTGTAAAAATCACATTAGCATATTATTAGTATCCCGTCAATGCTGCCCCTGTCAGTATTTGCAAAGTGCGTAATACATGTAACTGAGTCTATAACCATATGGAACCAGAGCAAGTTTCTAAATTTATGAATAAGATTTTCTCTTCAATGCATTTCCTGGGAGTGCTCAGAAGCCATCCTTTCATGGGTGGATATTTACTCCTCCTCTCAGTCCAAAGGCCTAATTTAATTCTTCTCTACAACCCCATTATGCAGGTGACATGCACGGCAAGGCTTTGTGGGTGCGTAAATGAGGCTTAGAACATAGAAGCTATTCACCCACATGGAGCAAATGTGGGAGTTTTCATTTGTACAAAGCGTGTATCATTTCCCAGGAACAAATCCTGCCTCTGACTCTGTGACTGAGAACAGAGCCCTGATGAAGGAACCGGTGCAATTCTTCTGCCCAAAAGAAGACAGGATCTGCAAAGAAATCACTGACATACCTCATGTTCAAAAGCTTCAGAGGGTAGCCGAGTTAGTCTGTACAGGATAAACTTCAAAAACAACAAATAGTCTGGTAGCACTTTAAAGACTAACAAAACATGTAGATGGTATCATGAGCTTCATGGGCACAGCCCACTTCTTCAGATGACCAGAGTGTTGGATGACCTCATGTTGAGAGCCCTGCTCAAAGGGGATTCCTAGTGCAGCAACACACGCAAGAGATTTGAGAACAGGGCAGTGAAAGACTGGGCCACAGTTTCTGCTGCTACTACAGGTTGAATCACTCTAGTCCGGCACCCTCGGCATCTAACCAGTGTTGTACAAGAGAATTTGCCAAATCATGGGAGGTCAATATTATCTAGCAGCATTACCAACACTTCCACTGATTACTGGACTCTTAGAAGACATTTAGGAGTAAATTAGAGCTATATAACAGCACAGAACACTGAGAGCTAGGACCGGCTGCTGTAAACAAACTTTATGGGACCACCAGAAACTTGACCACGCCCATGATAAGTAGACATCTGACTAACTAAAAATCACGCCAGACCACAGATGTTGCTGGACCAGAGTGCTGGAGTAGAGAGGTTCAACCTGTATTTCATCATCCAGTCCTCCCAGCAAGGCAGTGAGAGACATGAGGGCTGACATAGCTTGTGTAACGGAATTCCCTTACCATTTCACAGTCTTGTAGGAGAATTCCTTCCGCTTATCCTCTTGGATTGCTCCATCACAGAGGTGCTCAAGCAGATGGGTGTGGCTTTGCAGCTAAAAAACTACATTTGTAAAGCGGATGCACAATGTTAAAGGAAACAATTTTAAAATGCCATTTAAAGGGTCACTACAGATCTAAGTAGGGATATCAAATCTGCAGTTAAGCTCGCAGAGTTTTATCACCAGCACAAGAAACTTTCTGTTATCCAAAGTATTAAATAAGAATTCTGTTTGTATCAAATGTGTACAGCCTAACAGCCTGGCACCACAGAATACTCACATTCAGATGCTGGGCAGAGCATTTGCCTTTTATATCTATGACCTCGCTGTTGCACCAAGCCTTTTGGCTTTATTAGGAAATCTTTTGTTCCAACGTGTGATTTGGAGCTGGTTACTGCGAAAAAGAAAAGTTTATGAAGGAAAGAATTGGATCAAAGCAAACCCATATAAATTTGCAGACACAAATTTACATTTACCAGGAAATAAAAGAGTTCACAGTGAAACCAGCTAGTCTCTTTGGTTACACACTCATCTGTGCAAACACTGTAAATCTGATCTCTACCATGTTAACAGGAGGCATTAAGTATGTAGAAGAAATTCTATGATGCAATCTAATGATGTCAGAAACAGAAGCTGCAGTTACCTCGTAACCTAATTTTCCTTCTGAATAATGCAAGGTTTCATTTTTCCTTTTTTTAATAATTTTTAAAACACCTTTGAATAAAATGTAATTGCCTGAGAATTTTGATTGCTGTTTTTACTTCCATGTGACCAAGAGAGGGTAGGCACTTTACTGACAGCTATGAAGACAGGTTTCCTGCTCTGCAGGCCTGACAGTCTAAAATAAGAGAAGGGGAAAGGGTCTCAGCACTATGGAATGATGGAAATAAGCACACGTATCATTTTCAGCAAGTTCAGGGTAGAAGTTGGGCTGGCTAACATTAATACAATGTGGTCAGGCAGCTCAAATTTCAGAACATTCGTTAAAACTGAAGACTAATATTTTTCTATTTTGATTTGGTTTGGTGTTGTGTGGGGAGGGGGGGGCAGGTGTTTGGTTTTGGTTTTTTTAGATTTTGGCCCCTACTTGAATTATTCTTTAAGGGCAAAAAAATAGATGTTTTTATTTATTCATCTTCTTTCTTCCTTATTCCTCACACACCTTCAACACCTTCCACAGTTTACTCATTCCCACATCCTCCCTCTTACAAACAACTGCACAGCTGAAAAACTACAACGTGACAGCAACTCCGCTTTCTAAATTTCAGCCCAGTTTAAAAATGAACAGCTACCCCTTAAAGTAACAGCGTAGCACATCCCATTTTCCATTTTCATTGAGGCATCTGAAAATGTCCTACTTCCCAAGAGACAGGGAAAAAATGTAGGTAGCTGTCTGGAGAAGAAAATGTCTTTCTTTTGTCTGTTTCCACAGGGATCCAAGTCTAACTATTTTCCAATGAGTTTGTAACATGAGAAGGCCACCGCACCAACATTGTACAGATCTCTCTTCAGACTGGAACTGTCAGCTATTGTCAAGGCATCCATGTATTGTATTTCCAGAGGAAAAAAGTACACAGATGTATAGTTTGCATTTGTGCACCTTAGGGACACCCTTGAACTGTGTTAAAATATATCAGTCAAGACATCTGGTCAGCTGTCCTAATCCATATTGGGGTTTTTAGGCTACTGTTATGCCCCAATATGCTTTGAACATTGCCAATATGCTTTCCCTGCTTTGTCCCTTTGGTTTCACAGCCCATCCCCAGCATTGTTTTTTATAGTGTCACGTACTGAGAAAATCAAAAACCACATACTGTATCTCGTGTGTCTGGCTAATGAAACTGGTAGGACAAACCTTGTGCGATTAGGAGCAGGGATGGATTGGCTTAGGTCTAGTTCATCTTACGGACTGCAAAAAGAATTAGCTGTCACTTGTGCCATGCAGCAGATGGACAGTTTGCATCCGATTTACATTCAGGCGCCAAAGCCTTTAGAAGCTTTGGCAACCCTCTTGCCATCAGGCAGCAGACATTGATGTCCTGCAGATGGTTACAGCAGCCATCTTGCATTTGCGTTGTGCGGCACTGTTGCGCCTCCTTTCTGCACACAGGATTCGACCGGTCCTTATTCAGTGCCTTTGGAATTGTGGCAACACAACGGCACAGAAAAGTGCTGTATCCACCAGGCTTAGTCAATTCCCCAGCACAGTTGTACATTTTTTTAAATACAAAGCTCTGCTGTGTTTTTTTTATGTTTGCACCCACATTAAAAATCCTAACAGTGCCTATCACAAGCTGCCCCCACTCTCCCTCCACAGAGTTCTGGTTTATTTCACATTCCCTATCTATAACCTTAACAAATCTGTCTCCTCCACTCCCCCAGATCATAATAGCATAATTTCAGAATAATCGCTGATCCACTTTCCGTATGAATTTAGCTCACCAGTGCAGCTTTTCCTGACTTTGGTTCAACCCGTACTAGGTAATGAGACAGAACAAAGAGTTTTCTTCAGGGTGGTCAAGCTAATCTTGCTCCATGAATAGCCCAGAATAATCTGTCAGCAGTGGAAAGCTCTGACTGGAGGTCTTCCAAAATCAGCTCTTTCACATTTGGTAGGAGCAGTTAGGAATTGTGACTGGCACTATCAGTCAGAAGTCATGTCATTGCTCTACAGAATGGACTGCATTTGTCCCCACTAGGTAGGATCAGCTCAGAATATTCAACACCATGTTTTCCTGTCCTGGCACGTTATTGGGAATGCAGTGAAAGTATCTGATAAAGCTTTTTAAAAAACCAACATAGCAGAGGCCAACTCAATAATGCATGATTTCCAGTCACTTCAAAGTAATGGATAATATTGGTGGAGAACTATATATATATATTATATAGTCAATTAATGCACACTGGTTACAGCCAGCAAATGAGTACAAAAAATAAACAGTTAATTAGGGCTTTTTGAATCATTGTTATATATGCTGTACATCATTTGCAGGTGCTAAAAAAGTAAAAAATAACCATTATAATTACTAGTATTCAAAGATTCATATTTTTCCCCATGTAATTGATTTAGGATTATCAGTTTTCTTGTAGTTATACAAAAGCCCTGTCAAGGTGTTTCACACGTGTTTGGCTCATGTGTCTTCCAAAAACAAGTCAAAACACCCTTGGGTTTTACATGATGCAGTTAAAGCACTGAAAAATAGGCCAAGTTTTACCTGGATCTTTATCTTGGTTAAATTATCTTATATATGTTTTAATTTTTTTGTTCATTCTTTCTTTATCTTTCTTTTCCTCTCTCTCTTTTTGTTAAAATACATCTGTGTTTGTTGACTGCCCCAGATTATATCTAAGTGAGGAGTGGGAGTACTTGCACCTGGTACAGTATATGTAGCTTAACAATACATATCATTACATTATTTACAGCTCATTTTATGTTATTCAATAGTAAACTGCACATTAACCCTTTGAGAACCTGTGTAAAACTGTTCAGTAAGGCAGAAGAGATCTGTGTTTTTCATGATTGTAAGAGAGCATCTATAACTGTATTCATAAACATGGAAGTGTGTTCATTACAACAGGGATCAGCACCAGAGCCAGCTAATTCCTCTCTCAGGAAATCTGTTTCATAATGATATTCCTTACTACACCACACTTGTACTTCTGCTGATAACACAGGTTGTAAAAGGGACTCAGTACTGGAGTCAATTAATGTACAGGCTTTTTAACCTCCTTTATTGGAATACATTCGGCACCAAAGGGACCTAATGTTGTGCTGCTGGCAGTAGAAGGACCCAAGTGATGCAATTTCCTGCAGCCTCAGCCTTGTCTTTAGTTCACAGAAATACACATCATGATCTGACCTCATTAGGCACTGACTCAGCAGCCTCAATTCCATGACAATATACAGTAGAATTAAGAGCAAGGACAGAAGAACTAACTCTTGTATCCTTGCCAAAAGAGGGAATACTATCTCCAGTCTAAGGACTGATTTACAAGAACCTGAAGTATGCCTTTCAAATTCCTCAGTATGTAAAGCAGAACACAGGTCACCACCATATATAAAGATATAGAGACAGAGATATACATAGATATATGCCAGGAACATGGTGACTGGTGGCAGAACAAGGGCAATATGAATACAATGGCATGCAAAAGGTTTCCAAATGTTTCAGAAATAATTGGAAATTACTCAATCACAATGTCCAGAAGAAACAACCCTGGGTTTGATGCATAAATTGAACCTTCCTGTCTCTGGTAAGTAGTGCAACGTCTGGGTCACATATCTGTTCTAGACCAAAACGGTGCATATGTTACACAATGTAGAAATAATCCTTCATGTATGGCTAGGAAAGGAATCTTGCAATGCGAGTCTGCTTTCCTAACCTTTAAATGCTCACCAATATCTCTGTTACTGAATTAATCAGCCACAAGATTATCAGCAATTTAGTTGCATTTTGTTAGTAATTAGCTTGATAAATTAGCATCTGCAATATAAAACTTGACATCTTATTGTTCCCTCAGTTTTATGGTACTTCTGAAAAACTGTAGCTCACTTTAAAAATGATCATTTCTGTTACAATAAAAACAGATACAAAAACCAAAGTTTGACAAGCCTGGTAACAGACAGAAACAAGCTCCATTTACATCCACTGGGCAAAATATCAAAGATTGGTAGTTCATAATGCAAACTTCAAAAGTGTGTTTTAAAAAATAAAATTTGAATCCTTTCTCTGTGGGCAGCTGCTTCTGGTGAGTGAAATATATGCTCAATTAATTCATTTTCTGTGTTTTCTGTGGAAAGGCTGGCAAGCACACTTTGAAATATGGAGGAAAGCAGAACTGATAGGGAGTATATTTATTTATTTCAGGGGTTCCCGCTGTACTAGCTGGATTTTTTAATACTAGGTAAGGAGTTAACCCTATTGTCATCAATGTCCTCTTTCTGCTCAAGGCCAAATATTTATGCAGGCTGCAAAAGGATTTTTTTCATTTTAAAAGCAATTTTCAAAAGGACTAGAGAAGCATCTTCCCAAAGAGCATGCAAAAGTGCACCAGTGCTCCAATTTCCTCACTTTTACAATGAATGGAAACTAGGGTAGATATCTCCCTTTGAAAAAAAATGCTAAAAATATAGTAATTATCCAGTACAGATGTGGTGTTATAAACTCAAGATTCCCTGGCATTTTGTTTCAGCCATTATTTCCATTGCAAAAGACTGTACTAATAGAACCATTCCTATTAATCTGAATTTGAGATATTTCATACAATGTATATTACCTTTCAGTTGCCTGCAACCTTCTGCCAGGGTTGGGGATTTTTTTTTTAGGAGGTGCTTTGAGAGGAATATACCATGAGAACAATACACAGCTGCTGCTATATAGAGATATCTAATTGTCAATATTGTGGAATTTCTACAGCTTATTACTTGCATTCAGTCTAATTCTGGGCAAATTGCCAGTCACTTCAGGGACATTCAAGTGAGCCATATTACACGTGGTACGGCATCACAGCTTTAAGATACCCGGCTGTTTTGCCTCTGGCCAGGGAATGTTTGTATCAATGCTACCGAGTGAAGGGGGGTAACTACAAATAAAATAAAATTTGTATTTTTTCAAGTGGGCTGCATTTCAAGCCCAGATGTTAGTAATGAAAGATTCAATTTAAAGATTTAAATTACAAATAAATAAAGTATGAAACAGATGTGATTTTTAAGGAAGTTCAAATTATCCAGGAAGAAAAATATCTCTGTGCATGACAAAGTAATCGGGATTGTCTTGAGAGTCTGTTGAAAACAATCTGCTGTGCTAGATACACCCTTAGGACAGGATTGGTTTGGAATGGGAAGGACTGGTGGAGCTTGTCATTAAACAAAAATTGTGTTTAATAAAACTTTATAACCGTGATTAATCCTATGAGGCCCTAAAGGAGTTTGCAATTTCTGATAAACACATTTTCCTTGTTTGCAATGGTAATGATATTTTGAAGTGAAAGGAATCTGAACAAAAAAACTCTAAGGATAAAAAAGACTTGTCAGGTACCACCTATGAAGAAATTACCATGTCACAAAGGAAAGATGGGCCACCCACAAGGGAAACCTGAGATGGTATGTTTGAAAGAAAAGAAAAACACCTAGGTAGTTGCAGGTCTTCCTTTACAGGGATCTGATCAGTATAGATTTGCCTAAAAGAGAAATGGAAATTATTCAAAGCCATCTAGCATGTGGAAATTAGAATCCCACATGCTAAATGCAGGTGCTTGCCTATAAATGTATAGAGGATAGAACCTACAGTAGCAATTTGAAGAAATAATCACACACAGACAGCAAGGGATTTTGCTCAGTGACGGTGCTTTGCTGACCATCACAAACTTCCAGGGAGTACTGATTTTAAAGGGTCACACCTTGCAAGGAGAATTGGTAGGCAGGAGCTGCTGCTGATAGTGAGAATTAAGGTCCTGATTCAGCAAGGTGTTTAAGCATGTGCCTGACTTTAAGTACTGAAGTCAATGGAAATAAGTGTTTTGCTGAATCTTGGGTTTCACTACAAAAGTAAGTTTCAACCATGATGTGAGAAATCAATAAATCCACATGTCTAGGTTCTTGAATGGTTCTCACCTCAGTAATATCTGAATATCGAAACTATTCTTTTAAAGAGTGAAATGAAGGCTGCCCAGTCACCCCAGCACTGCTGCCATTGGGGGTTCCTGGCTGGGGCCGCCTGTCCGCCGACAGCCCTGCACAACCGGGGTTCCTCAGCTGGGGCCAGGACTCACCATTGCCTGCCCCACTAATGCCAGGGTTCCCCAGCTGGGGATGGGGCTTCCCAGCTGCCTTGCTCTGCTAACGTCAGGGATTTCCCAGCCAATGCAGGGAAGGGTCCCCAGATACCACTTGTCCCAGCCAGGGCTCCCCTGCCCCTGCATTGCTCCCACCTCTAGGGCTCTTTGGTCCCACAACATCCATGGCCCAGCCACAGACCAGAGGGGCCTGGATTTGGGAGGTTCAACCTGTAGCTCCATGTCAGAATAGCTCCAAACATGAAGTACTATACAGGGTGGGCAAATATTTTGGTACCTACCTTTCACCTAATTGTGCTTAAGACTCTATATACAGTAGTTGAGATGATTTGCATATATTATACATACTGAATGCCAGTGGATCTGCTTGCCCCAAAAAGCCAGCCTTCTGTCATGTGAACTCTCCATGACTTCCCGGAACTGCCAGCAGCCATTTCAGCATGTTCTGACTGGGACAAAGAAACATATTGTCTGTGTGGCATCAAAAGGGAAATGTATTTTTTAAAATATGAGAACCTAGAAACTTTCAAGGTGTGCTAAAACCAAAAAGCCTTTCATGGGCCTTCTCGTTTTTTGTAGTTTTTTGTAAAGGTCAACTTTTGTTTGGGACTTCTGAGACTGGAGCCCTTTCCATTCCATATCTGAATTTACGATCACAGGGCATAGTACCATACCACCCTATCTTCTTGTTCTTTGTGAAAGCTTTCCCAATTACTTCATCATTCACAATGGCTTTTTATAATTTTATATGGCCCAGATAGTACTGCATATATCGTTACCATAAATGAAGCCAATAGGCAACAATCTTTGCACTACAGGTTGGACTCAGCACCCTTGGGACCTGAGCAGTTCCAAAGGAGGGAGTTTGCTGGACCAGGGGAGGTCAGGCTTCGGGCTCTCCTGGGGCTCCCCACCTGGCCACTGGCCCAGACAGTGCCCTGCCCCCAGCTTGCTGGCAGGGCTCCACTCCAAGCTGCAGCCCTACTCCAACCAGTGGGGCTCCCTGCCCCAGCCGGCGGCAGCTCCCTGCCCCCAGCCTCAGGGGGTTACCTCCTGGCTGTCAGGCCTCACTGCCCCCAGCCAGCAGAGCTCTGCTCGTGCCTCATGGAGCTCTGCTCTCCCTCTCCGCACTGCTCTGGCTGCTGTCCTGCTGGCTGGGTTTCCTATCCCCAGGCCACTGCCCCTGCAGGCTGCCTGCTGTCAGACTGGCTGAGTTCCCAACTGCTGGCAAAATCTGTGACCGGAGTTGTCTCATCCGTCAACATCTGTGGTCTGCCAGATGATGGAGAACCATTCATGTGGCCCACTTACTAGCCTACGTTGCCCATCACTGGTTTAGAAAGAACTATAGGTACAATTCTGCTAGTTATGGAGGAGTTCATGCCAGCACAGCTTCATCCTTGCCCAACAACCACATCACACATTTTAACTTATTTTTCTGTGGTCTTTTGAGTATAAGTGCACATCTGCAGAAATATTTCTAAAGCTACATGTAAAGTTTAATGTATAGTACATAAACAACAGATGCACAAGTGCATCTTGAGATGAACAAATTCTGTGAGCATATTCATAATTAGAGATTATAACACATTGCAGACTTCAGGAAAGATATTTTCTATGAGGAATTACAGACATTGATGCATTTCAGAGCGAGGGGATGGCTTTCAGTCATGATTTTTTTTCCAATTTATAAAGCTACCTTAAGCAGTAGGTAAATTAATTGATAGGCCCCATTCTGTAAATGTTTAGGCTTCAAACGGAAGCTTAAAGTTGCTAGAAATCTTGCAGAACCCAATAGTGGCACACTTCTCTTAGACTGTCTCTCCCACAGAATATGTATATGAGCTATATTATACCCATTTTACAGGGGGTTAAACTGAAGCAAATTTGCTCATAGTTTCACTATGAGACTTTGCAGAGCTAGAAGCAGCTCTTAGCACTTCAGACTCTTAACACTCACTATCTGATGACTCGCTAGTGTGCCGCAGTTAAATGACTTATTCAGGATGCTGCCCTCTGGCATTCCAAGCAGGAAAGAGTAAAAAACGGGATGGTGTGTTTTTGCCAGCACTGTACCTGTTCTCTGAGTTAAAAGACCACTTCAGTTTCAGGGCTGTCAGTCTGGAGGCTTTCACAAGCACTAAATTCACTTTTTAAAAAATGGAACCCCTCAATGGAATTATAGTTCTGTAATTCAGTTGCCAGTTATTTATTTTATATTTAATAATCCCTTTCTGTGACACACATTGGAGATATAGGAGATACACTCATAAACTTTTTAAGATAAACCCATTTCTTTCCCAGGAGGCTCCAGTCTGACACAAGCCATTACTGAAGATTGACAGGAAATGTTCTGGTAGCCAAGACATGCTATGTGACAGGCAGAAGATATTTAAATGATTTATTTGTGGTGAGGTGTTTGAGGAGCTGTTAGGCCTATGCAGAAAAGAATTATGGAGATACCGTACCTCCAACCCCAGACAGTATTTGGGGGAATAAATTAAATTATTGGACTTTCAGCCTCATCAATGACTCAGAGGTTGATCATTTCTTAAACCTAGGGTTGTTTTTCCACACCTATTAGCCAGATATCATTATTGTCTAATTATGAAGGTGAAAAAGATAAGGGGTTTAAAGTGCCCTTGGGACTCCCATCCTCATAGGAGGATAGAATGTATTTTGATCACCTACTGTGCAGTAAGAATTTGACAGCAGATCATGTTTAATCCATTTCAAACTCAATAATGCAAACTCAGTAAAAGTACAGAGGCAAAAAGTGGGGAAATCCTTCCAGAAATCTGACTTTCAAGAAATATCAAAGATAAGTCAGTGCATCCACACACACACAAAACTAGAAGATTTGGGTGCCCTTATGGTGACACCAAGTTGTTTTTTGAAACTATAAATTTATTTTACTCCTTTCATGATAGTTTATTTCAAAGAGTCTAATTTTTGCTGGAAGGATTTGGGTCCTCGGTGCATTTTCTCTCAGAAAATCATAAATTAAGTGAATTTAGTAGCAATCAATGCAGCCAAAAGGAAAAATGTTATGAGATGGAGAGCCATGATCTTGTAGTGTGGCCCACCTGCCACCACTACATGAAAAACATGCACCAGATTCTGTCCCCATTTGTATCCATGCATGTCACAGATGCCACAAGGGTAGTGTGAGTTGAACAGTACAGAATTTAGCCATATTTCTCACAAAGGTTATATACTTCTGAATGCACAAAATACTATTCTGAAACACTTGGCGCATCTACTAATAGCAACCCCAAGTTCTTAAAATCAGGAGGAAGGGCTAAAATGAAGTGCCTCATTCAGAGGAGCCAGCAGTCACTCTGGACCCTTGGGCAAGGTGGGAGAGGCCAGCACCATGCTCCCGGAATGGGAGGTTCTGAGGCAGCCAGCCCTCAGCGCCACCCAGAGCATGCCACGCTGCCCCTCTCCTGAGCATGGGAATAATCAGCTTAAGGAAAGGGAAACTTCCCAGCTGCCTGCCATACTCAAGTTGAGCGACACGGAGCACAGGAATAAGGCAGGTCTGACAAGGCTGATGGTGGAGAAACAGCAGCTGATCACTGAAATGGCAATTAGTGGTCACACATACACCTGAATATGGGGACTGTGCCAGACTGATAACCTGAAGATAAGCTGGAGAGAGTTAAAGCCTCATTAACTCAGAGGGTACACGGCACAGGAAAGAAGTGCATAAAGGGGAGAAGAGAAAAAGAAAGAGCTCTAGGATGCCAGAGTCACAGACTTGAAATGTCTGCCATACTGGGCTCAGGAGCCTTAGAGCCCACAATAAAGCTAAAGCTGCTACACACTCTATAACAACAGTGGGAATTAACTTCATAAATAAATCACTAGTTTTTCTACCTGCAGAAAGATTCTGTGGGCTGTGTTTGTCTGGTATGAGGCAGGAACTGAGCACACCCCTGCCAGAGATGGGGTTGACCAGCAAAGAAGGCTGTAAGACAGTGGTTCTCAAACACCCTGCTCAACGCAGACCACCAGCCAATCACCCATGATAATAAAATGGATATAGGAGGAGGTGAAGGTGTGGGGTTGCACCAAGAGTAAGGGTGCAGGAGTGGTCTGAGAGTGGGAGGGAGGTTGCAGGAGCAGGCTGAGGGTGAGGAGTCTTGGAGGGAGGGTGCAGGAGCAGGCTGAAAATGGGGGTCTGGGTATGAGGGGGAGGGGGTGCTTACCTGGCTCTGCCCCCCCTACCACTCCTGCTGTGATTCTGACCAATGGGAGCAGTGGAGAAAACCTCCACGGGAGTGGTTTCCTATGTTGCTGTTTCGCTAGCTGGAGAAAGGGGGAGCAGCAGCACGTGGAACCACTTCCTACCCCCAGGAGCTGGATCAGTCGCATGAGACTTGCTCTCACCCTACCATGGAGGGAAGCTGGCTCACGGAGGAGAGGTGCAGGGCTGGAGCACCAGTACAGGCTCCCCACTACAGTAGGGCCTCAAGCTCTCGGCACGCCTACAGTTAAAACCTCTCTAGTCCAGCACCCTCAGGACCTGACCAGTTCCGAACGAGAGAATTTTCCAGACCATGGGAAGTCAATATTGTCTAGTAGCATTACCAACACTTCTACTGCTTACTGGGCTGTTAGAGGACATGTAAGGGTAAATTAGAGGTAAATAATATCACAGAACACTAAGAGCTAGGATTGGTGGCTATAAACCAACTTCATGGCACTGCAGGAAACTTGGCCACATCCATGAAAAGTGGACATCCAGCTAACTAAAATAATTCCGAATGAAGGATGTTTCCAGACAAGAGAGTTCTGGACTAGAGAGGTTCAACCTGTAGTGGTCTGCAGACCCCTGGATCTGTACCGAGTCCCAGACATAAAGTAGAGTAGTTTCAGGCTTGTTCTTTTATGCCCAGCTATCCAAATCATCTAGGGCCTGTGTGCCAAAAACAACTACTTGCACTAAAGGAACACATCTGCTAGTTTTTTGTTCTTTCTAAGATGAGACCAACCAATCCTCTCATATACAGAGGGCTTGTTCTTCCTACAGCTAAAATACCTTGCCTTGACATCAGCAGCACCAGGCATGAGTAAGCCTCAGTTCCCAAGGAAATCAGTAAAAACTGTATTAGGCCAACTGTATTCATTTAAAGGTCATCCTTTGTGTTTAATCACAGTTCATTCTCCTTAAGCATACTGTGGTTGGTTTATTCAGTTTTTTGGATATTTAACTACATAGAAAAGTATAAGGGTTAATATGTGGTTTTTGTAGCTAGAAAAGACAAAAATATTAAACAATAGACAAAAGTCAAAATTTTAACTACTGTTGATTTGTCATTATCTGTGAACTGTTTGATGGATTTTCTTCAAACCTTGCAGAAATGTTTACCACCAAGGAAAACCTGGCAAATTCCAGGCCAACCAGGTTTTCCAAGCCACAGTTATACAGGGCCTAAATTAAGGCTTTATTACAGAAGCTTCTGGCACACTTAATTAAGGCAAGCCTACTGCTTCTCCTTACTGTCTTCTTGATTTAAACCAGTTTACACCTCACACCAGCCCTGATCCAACAAAGCACATATGTGCATACTCAACCTTAATGCATTAGGACTAATCACATGCTTAAAGGAAAACATGCACCTTCATTCTTTGCTGATCAAGGCCATAATGCAACATCTTTGACATCTGATTGGTTTTCTAATTTGAGCAAGGGCAGCTGCTGCTTGGGATCCATCACCTCACCAATGCTTCTTACTCTGCAGTCAATATTCCCTTGCATCTCAGTAATTTGACATTCCGTTGTTTATGCCATTAATATCTTGTTAATGCTGGGCAGGTGTTTCCCAGGGCAAGATCTTCCATTAGCTGGATGTCAGTGGGATTAACACGGGAGAGTGGGATTACTAGAGCTGTGGGAAAACTGGCACGGCATCTGAAACTGTGCTGAGAAACAGCATGGTATAGAAATTTACCTTTAGAAATGTTCTAATATCTTGTGTCACTTATTTGACTAAATGATATCTGCCTTCAAACCTCTACCCCTCTTTTTCCCCCAGTGTAATATCTGAATCAGCAGATTTTAAATACTCAATATATCTTTAAATGCCAATGCACAACAAGTATAGCAGGTGTTTAATTGTCATTTAAAGATCCACATTTTTCACATTTTACAATCACAATTAAAATTAAGCAATAACACCAAAGGAGTTCCGGTATGCAGCAATAATACTTACCCATATAGTGAAATTGATAAGGATCCAGATATAATGATGCCCATTGTAGTAACCCTGTGGTGACTGATTGCTATTCTGCTGTTAACAAACAACCAAGAAATACTTTATTTTTTCAAAATTATCAATTTGTTTCTAGGGTATGAGAACAATGCAAACCTAGAGGGAGAAAGCAATAGTTAGTGAGGTATTAAAACAGTTATATAACTAATAAAAACACTAAATCAAGTTAGATATGCAGCAGTGTGTCATTTCTATTTTAATAAAAAAGTACATTATTCTCTCCTCAAAATTACAAAATTTTATTTTTTTACCCATTGCCAACATAATCGGAAAGTAAAAAAAGGTCATAAATCTACAGTTTCTGGAATTGTCATTTATGTGATTTTCTACCCTTTAAAAAGACAGAATAAAACTGGCATGTTCATAAGATGATCTATTTGAAAAATTATTTCCATCCATTGTTTTGGGGCGTTTTTAGAGGGAGAGCTTGGGGAATTGCAAATAAACCATGTTTGATTTTCATAATGTCTCTGTACATTCGGTATTTGGATCTTTGCATGGGAGAGCTATAAAAGACATCTTTTCAAGAGATGCTGTGGATAGATCTCAAATATTCGGCAAGGTTGCAAAGTAACTGTGTTGGATCTGGACTCTGCTGTACAAAAGAAAATAAGGCAGAGAATTTATTATAGTATAAGCTCATGGTAAAGATGTTACTAAAAGAAAGCTGAATGATATATTCACAAATTAAATGCAAGAGATCATACTCCTCAGGTTTTTGTTTTGTTTTGTTTTGTTTTTTTTAAGGCAAATGAGAGAGAAGGGATATTCACATGGCCAAGAATAGCATTTCTAGGGATTTGGTGATTTGACCTTCATATCATATTACCTGTCCAGTGCTTTTTTTGTAAAAAAAAAAAAAAAAAAAGTGCCAGTACTCCAGGGGAAAAGTTGTTGAGCTCTGAATGGAGGTGCCGGTACTGCATCTGGAGGTGCTGGTACTGCGTACCGGGCAGTACCATCACAAAAAAAGCACTGCCTGTAGCTTATGGTCCAAGCTCAGGTGAATTTTCCATTGATGTCCCTAATTTGTATAGTTTTGTGGAAACGGCTCAAAATACAAGTAAGATTTTGGGACACTTAAAAGAATGAGTGGTTTAGGTGTTGGAGTGTGAGCGATGGTGGAGAGAGGAAATGGCAGCAACTACATAGGGTGATAGGGTGTGGCAATGTGCACTAAAGGGATCTGATTCTAATGAGCACTGCGGTGTTGGGCACTACCTGGTCTGTTTAGATTCTGCTGGTGTACACTAAAGGTTCACTAGTGTGCTTTAACATAGTGCTGTTTTCCACATAGTTGTAAGTATTAACCCTTTCCGAGCATAACAGAAATACTGTTGCATTCTGAGAAATGAAGAATTTCTAATGGATTCCTAGAATCATAGGGCCTGGTCATCCATTCATGACTGCAAGCAGAGAGGGACCCAAACTGGGTGAGTGGATTGGAGATTTCTGCTTCCACGGAACCCCCTTCCTCAACCCTGTATCATCTAGGGAAGTTACTCGGCAGTAATTCCCTGAGAAGCAGGGAAGTCTGGGAATAAGAAGTAATGTATCTGGAAAACAGCTGTTCTTGGAAACATCACCTCCTCAAAAGCCTTGAAAAACAGGTAAAAGGGGAGCTGGTAGACCAAAATATAAACACTGGGATGGATTGTTAGCTGGTGCAAATTAGTGTTGTTTCATTGACTTCAACGGAGCTAAGCTGAAGAGCTAGCCCACTGTTTGGGGTTTGTAATCAGGTTTGCTCTGTATATGTCACAGCACACTGGGACCAAATTCTGCTGCAACATTAATATAGTCTGCTGCCTCGAAATATGTTTTATTCCTACCCTACCCTCAGACACAGGCACAACTAAGTCTCATAAGCACAACATTAAAGCTATGATTATCTTTGTCATTTACTGTCTGTGAGGATGTGTTTTGATGGCCTGGTTCCAGTCCTCGGATTTTGCATCATTGTCCAGATGACCCTTTTCTGAGCCTCCTTCTTCCCTCTCCTCTCTCCCTCATGCCTAGGTGCTAGAAAAGAGTGGGCTTTAGCCAGTTTTGTGGGGGTCTCTTCCTTAGCTCCCTGGGTTTTGTTTATTGCACTGGATTCCAGCTTCGGTGCCACCTCCTGCTGCCTGGCTCCAAAATGCATGCACAGTAATCCAATGAACTCTGTCTTATGTGAAGAGTTGGAGAATAAGGGGCAGTTGTAGACAGGTCCCAGCCAAGCAGGGACCCTGAAAACCAAACATTTAACACTGTAGCAAATGCTATGGCATCTTGAAAAAATAGCAGATTTCATAGCTGTTCAATTACAAGTCCACTGGGCCCTGATTGAGATGAATGGGACAGTTCACATCCATCAAGGTTATTATCTCAGGCTCTCAGCAGACTCAAGCGAGCCATGCTGAGTTTACACTTTCTCCATGCTGTTGAGGTTTTCTCCGCAACCATGATGGATGAAAAAACTTAAGTGAAAGCTGAGATTCTGAAGCCCAGTTTTGCATCTAGGGCTGTATTCAGCATCCATGAAATCACAGAATACATTGCGGTCCTGTCTCTGGCATAGTTTTGGTAGTATAGGGTGCAGTACTGCCTGTCGCCCCAGGTGTCCTGAGTTCCCACATCAAAAGAGCTTCAGGCAGCCAGGGGAGAAAACTCAGAGCCAGAAGCACAAGCCCGTGAAAAAGCTAATTCAGATTAGTCCCAACCCAGAGGCAGTGTATGGAGCTCACTGCTACCTCTCATCTAGTCCCTCCTCTATAGATTCAGCCCCAGAGTAAGGGCTTGACTGGTATTCAGAAGTATTTTTTAACTGGAGCAGGCCAATGGGAGGTGCACAGGAAAGGGGATTCTGAGTTTGGCTGGGTCAGGTGGTAGTAGGAGGAAAGGTACCGACATGAGAGAGGTTCTTATCTTGGGGTGACTGAGTTTGGATGGATCAGATGAGAGAAGGGAAGAGTTACTAAACTGAGATAATTCTAAGCCCTATGTGATTGAGTGGGAGAAGGGAAATCTTAGTCTGGTAGATGGGAGGCTCTCACCAAGAGGAAGTGCTGGATGTGAGTGGAGTGATGTTACTTATTTAGTGTCACAATAGCGCATAGAGGCCTCAACTGAGAGTGGGGCCCCATTGTGCAAGGCACTGTTCAAACACATAGTAAGAGACTGCCCCTTCCTCAAAGAGCTTAACGGGCTAGGAAGAATCCTGCAGCAGTGAGAGGTCTTCACTGTGGGTATGTCTACGCTAAGAGTTTTTTCGGAAAAATGACCTTTTTCCAAAAAAACTTCAATTACGTCCACACTGCAATCACATTCTTTCGTAAGAAAATCGAAAGATCAGAGGGTTTTTTCCGACATTGGTAAACCTCTTTCTACGAGGAAGAAGCCTTTTTCCGAAAGAGCTCTTTTGGAAAAAGGCACGTGTGGACGGGGAAGAGGGAGTTCTTTCGAAAAAAGAGGAAAGAGGAAAAAGCACAGGTGGCCAATCCATCTATAGTAATCACAGCTTACATGCGAGATAGCGTCCATTCAGTTTGGACTCTCTCTTTCAAAAAAGCAGATCACTTTTTCGATGCATTTTGGCACTGTGGACACTCTCTTGAAGTTTTTTCAGAAGATCTCTTCTGAAAAAGTTTCTTCCGAAAAAAGCCTGCAGTCTAGACATAGCCTGTGTTGAGGACAACAACCTCTCTCTTTCCTTCTCATCAAAGCTTGTTGGGGAGTCTTGTCACAAATGCATTCATGATGTGCTTAACAAAATGTATTCACTTGGTCCAATTGGCAAACTCGAGTGTTGCATCAAAAATCTTTGATGGCAAGTATCAGCATTTTTATAGTTTTCCTTTTGCATGTGTTTAATAACAGGGAAATAGCAAACAACAGCTGTGTAAAAGGGAAGAGCATACATAAATAAAGGCTTGTGCTACATAATGGAAAAGATACAGGATTCAAATAGGGAATTTCCCCAGATTGCAGCCAGATGTATTGTGAATAGTTTACCAGAGTACAGCACAGGAAGAGGGTGGTGCTAACGTACTGGGCCACAGTACAGTTCTCCCATGGGGCACTTGTGAATATCTGATGCAGATAAACATTCTTTTAGGGCAAAGCCTGATGCTGATATATACAGAGGGCCCAAAATCCAGAGTCGTCTGAGCATAAAAGCAAGCACATCCGACATCCTTTTAAGAGATGTAACTTTGGGCATGCTTGCCCATGCACTGAAGAGCTCTGACAGCGGTCCTTGAGGACCCATGTTGAAACCCTGGCCCCAGAGAAGTCAATGGCAAAACTCCCATTTGACTTCAAAGGGGCCAGGATTTTGGCCCACCTCTTCTGATGCTCCTGTGGGGGTAGCGCGGGTCTGTATTACCCTTGATTAAGGCCTATGCCTAGCTGAACCGCATTTTAAGAGTACTGTCATGGCTGGTGAGGGTGTTTTTTATCTCCCTGCCTCCCCTGATTTGAAGATGCTGCCCTAAATGAAATGATAATACCAGAGTTAAGCGAGTTACCTGTTAAGTCTTGTGTCCTGCATGGTAACAGCATATTGCCTGCGTTCTGAAAGAACCTCATGTCTGTTGTTTTCCAGATTGGTACTGTTTAGGCATGTCACAGAGGAAATGATAGAAAAGGGAAGATTAACTTATATGGTCTCCTTTCTGACCATATTATTTCTGCATAGTGCAGCAAAAACCAATAACTGTAGTTACAGATTGAGGCTCACTGAGGAGCCTGAGGGAGTTAAGAACTCAAACCCCATTGTATCCTAGGGCGGCTGTACACTGTTGCTGTACTAGAGCACTATATGGGGACCAGAGCAGCGGCCAAAATTGGCCCCAATGTTTTAAAGTGATTTTTGTATCTAGCATTAATCACTCCAGGAAAAACAACATCACGTGCTCCAGCAAAATCAATGTCTCACTTTACGTGTAGAATTTTAACCTGTGCTTACATACAGGAATGTTCACAAGTGTATACATTTTGGACAAGTGCTAATCATGTTGATTCTTATATATTTAAAAATATATATAAACATTTGCCAGTGTATTGGTTGCTGCCAACAACAAAAAAACCCGAAAGCTGAACAGTCATGTTTCATCCAACAAGCTTGCTGCTAGCCAAATGCAGGCTTGCATTTCTTTGGATGAGAAAGAGATTACCATCCATTCGTTTCTGTATTAAGGATGTGATGAATTGTGAATGGCAGAGTAGGAATCAATCTTTTGGAAAGAACTGCTATGGATTCTTACTTCAGGACAAGGCAAAGCTTGTGGCTTTCATAGACCTATTTCCTGCAAAATAGCTGCAAGCCTCGCACTATACATCCATTGTAGAGAGAAACCCTAACACCCTCATCTACAAGAACTGTATTTGGACTCACAGAATTGACCCATATTGTGTCCCTAGCGTCTTCCTCTTTGTACTGCTTTAGAGGCACAAAAGGGGGATGATTGACTCAATCTCCCCAGATGGGACTTTCTGCAGTATGTGGGAGGCCTCAGGTTGGCATGCAGCCAGCACAGCCAGCTCCTATGCCACCTCCTCTGTAGCCCTTGCGTGACATAATGGAGATGCGGGGAAAGGGCAGGCCCAGTATGCAGTGAACTCTACCAGTCCCTTGATGGATGACGAGGGAATCAAGAAGCCATTGGAGACTCTGTGACAACCTCTGTGTCTGTTGCACCAAGAAGAGCTCTCATGCTGAGCAAAGAATATGACCTGTCATGTGGTAATAGACTGTGTACTTTCATATTAATGCCTTTGTGAAATATTAGGCAGTAATAATCCAGGATTTATGCCATGTTATGCAATTGTAAACACTGGAGGGGAGTCCCCCAGGTGGAACATCAATTGAGGGAGGCTCTGGTATTGGGAACTAGTTACAGTCTCTCTATCTCATCAAGGGATCACAGGGGGCCAGTGTAGCACAAAAGGTGGGTGGGGACAGCTGGCGAGAAGTAGCTGGAGGATTCTCTGCTGTAGCATATTCTAATAGTAGGGGCTGTTCTGGAACTATAATTGAAAGCTGCTCCCGTCTCCTCCCAAAAATAGGCACTGTCTGGGATCAGTGACAGCAAATACTGCCTGCCTCCTTCATCGCAGAGCTCTTGTGTGGTAAGGGAAGGTGAATCTGGCCCCTAAATTGTATTGAATGCTCATAGGCAGCTGCCTGTTGACATGATCTGTCCTGAGGTTATAAAGCACATTCTAAGCACTGTATGCATCCTCTGCATGAGGCGAATCTTAAAGAATTCATAAACACCTTGCAACTTACAGTAACTTCGCCTGGCAAAGGAACAGATGCCTTGATGGCATACATTTTCTTAGCATGCAGCCAGAAAATAATAAAGGAGCCCTCTTAAACAATTAAGCATTAATGGAATAAACCTGTTAAAATAATTCCTTTTGCATGCACAAAGGTTATGGGTTTAATAGAGTTTTACTCTATTAGCACAGAATTGTACTTTCACTTGCAGTAGCTAATCTTCAAGAAATACACATTAATACACTGCATTTTTCTACAGTATTAGTTAATATTACAACTAAGGCAGCACTATACTCATTATGACCCTAATAACTAACATGTGATCACAAAGCCTTATTGTGTTAACACTTTCATGCAAAGCTGTAAAATGAATAAAGCCTCTCTTTTGATACTTACTGAAGATTCTTTCTTAAAGAAACAGAGAGCTGTGCATAGTCTCCTCCTAATCGCTTAGAACCTACCTGAAATTCCAAACGCAACTTCAGGCCGCTCCACATGTAGAAGATGTACCATCCAGGACTAGATGTTTTGTGAGACGCTGAGAGCTTTCGCTGAACACATTGTTGAGGAAAAATAACCTGTGGCAAAGCCATTGTCATCACTGGAATGACATGAGGGATTATCTTGGCCCATCGATTTATGGAAGTTATTCAGGCTCCAATAAATATTCACTGGTTTTAAAGAAACATATCATGAGATGTTTTTACCTTCATATTCTCAGGTAACATATACAACAATCACAGGCCCTTTTAAAGTTTATCCTAGCTGACTTTCTCCCTATATTTTGCATCCTTTCTTTTTGCATCCATATTCCTCTTTGCATTGCTCACGGCTGGGGTGAGGCTGGTAGGAAATACATGTGACTGCTTGTTATTCTTCATCAACTGCAAAACCACCAAGGTGGTCCACTCTTCCTACCTGGCAGCAGGACAGATGGGGAAGGATATTCACCATCCCTTGGATCTCCTCCCTCAAGGTCCCATTTTCGCAAGGGATCCAGAAAACCATAAATCAGCCTCCATGCTTAGCCAACTTTCTGTTCAACAAGTGCTATTGCCCCACATCCTACCTTCCCGTTCTTGTGTCCTACCTTCTAATCTTGCTGCCACTCTTCAAGCATGTTACATCCTGCCCCTCGCTTACATACTATAATATAACAGATAGATTTTGCAATCAGTAAAGAGAATCACTGAACTTCCATTCAACTTTTCGTGCTCCAAGACAGTTGGTTTTGGAGGGACAAGCCATGTAAAGAAGAGAAAGTAAAAAAGTTAATTCAAAATGATTTCTCTTCATCAGTTTTTTTCATTGCTTACAATATGTTAATGACCTCCTAAGTACAATTCTTACATTTCAACGACTGAAAGTATTATTCGGGAAAATGTCAGGATTATAGAAATAGAAGGGCCATTTCTGCAACATTTCTGGGAAGTAATATCAAATTGGCACAGAAAATAATATCCTGCCCATAAATGGCAGTTGCCTTACACTCATGACATATTGCAGCTGATGACACATCAGTAAGAGAACTCCAAGGCTAACTACAAACCAAAAACCTCCTTTGCTTGTAAATGAAAACAAATATGACCTGTATGGCTCTCTGCAAGTCTTGTAACAGCATTTCTGTCTCTGGCTTTTGAAGGTTATGTTTGTGGGTGCTCATATAACCAACTGTTCTTTTATCAATGAGTGTAACTTCAGTGAAGCTGGGTTTAAGTGATGTGAATCCTCATGGAAGCCAGGGAGAAACTAGGTCTATGGGATTTTGGACACTCTAGTACAGATCCTCAAAAGTATATAAGTGTCTCTTAATTTCAAGTGGGGTTAGGCACCGGAATACCTTTGAAGATCTAGACATATATTCTTTATTTTTGTTTTAGAGCTTTTTCCCAGTGTCATTGTTTGCTTTGCTTTGAGGGTTTGCTGTCAAAGCAAAGCAACCTTTTCTCTGATGTTACTATATACATGATGATTTCCTAAGTATAGTTGGTATCTGTTGCAACATAAACTATGCTATTAACCAAAAGTGTTCCTGAATTTAGGGTCTTTCCCTTTTCCAGTGAACAGACTTTGTTTTATTATTTACGAATTATAGATTAAGTACATTAGCAAATAATGTTACAGAGTGGAAAGAGCCATCAAATGTTGTCAGAGTGCTGAAAGAAGGACTTTCCTAATGAAAATAAAAACATCAGTATTATGTAGACCCATCACTGCCTGACACCTCTCCCCATGAAAGACCATGGCCAATCTGTGAGTGGGCATGGTGATGGCTGAACACAAGGCTTCTACTGTAAGCAGCCAACAAAGAGCTTCCAGAGCTGAGTATTGAAATCCCAGCTGGGAATATCCAAGTGACTGTCAATTTTCAGGTTACACATGAGTGGTTAATGGAGTGTGCCACTGCTAATCTACAGTAGGTCATGATGGGAGTAGATTTAAAAGTGAGAAAGGTTCCACAACTGCACCAGTCTTATTTTCTTGGAGCTATCATCAAGGGATAGGAGATGGTTGAAGGTTGCACTTTGCCTGACCTCTTTGGAAGATACAAAGACTTATTAACATAAAGTAAAATGGATAAATGAATATAGATGTGACCAACAGTGTAAATGAGAACCAAGAAATGGAATCTACAATGGAAACCAGTTATTCATAAACTTCTGCAGCATGTTTCCAATTCTAGCCATTGTCCCTGCCATAGACTCATGAAGCAGTATGGGCTCTGATGCCACTGTCCTGATTTACTTAGTAAGGGTTTTATACTAGGATGTGATAACACATTTTCTCATATATTCCTGGAGCTCTCCTTGTTTTACAAACCTTAGACTGAATAGCCCCCTTCCACAGCCTATATAAGAACCATCCAGGATTGCTGCCTGTGCATTGCAGGACCAGAGGGGCTGCTACCAGCATGCTTTGCCTGTGCCCAGAAATTACGCAACTGAAAAGGAGCAGTTAATGGCTGGGAGTCAGAATCATTGTTCTGTACTTGGTGCAGTTCACCCCTGATGCCTGTCCCTTCTGTGGCATGAGGGAGGCCCTGGTGCATGTTTATCTGGAATGGATTAGGTTGCAGCCCTAATTATGGCTCCTCCTAGATCCTTTATTACATTTTTGGCTTAGCTTCTCTCCTCACCTTCTCATTTACATGCACCCTGTCTGTGGACTCACAAACACGTGGGACCTCATCATCAGCCTTCTCCTAGCAATGGCTGAAGTGGCCATCTACAACACCAGAGAGAGGATGTTGGCTGAGAGGGTTCCCAATGACTGTGGAACTTATTTCTAATCCTCCCTCCATGCACGCAATCAGGCAGAGTTCCTCTTGGGCAGCATCCACTGGATCTCTTGACACATTCATGGGACACTGAATGCTGCCTGAGGTTCTCTGCTTGGTGTCCCCTTTTTGACCCTTTGACCTTTACATCTGCCTATGTTGAATTTTTTTTTTTTTTTTTGGTTGTCCTGTGAAATCATTTGAGTTCCTGGACTCAGCAGAATCTCCCCAAAGGCCCACCCATGTCCCTGTAGACCAAAGGGACCAGAGCTGATCAGATATGGCTGGGGGGAGGGCAAGTTAGCTGCATTCTAAAAAGTGAATAGGAGCAGGTGTGCAGATGCCACATACCAGAAATCTCTAGGAGGTATTCAGTTTCCTCGCTTCTGAAGTCAATATGACATGTGCATCTGAATCAGTCAGGTGCTTTACAAAATGCCACCCAAAATGTGTAACTGGCTCTCTTAGACAGGAAATACTTGCTGGTTTTTACAACATGCAACTGAATTCAGATTCAGACTGTATTTTGTAATTAAATACATTAAGTCATTACATTGGGAGGCTTTTTGAGTAGCAAATGCAAGTTTTTGGTGCACAACTAAGTTAATATATTTATATTCTCCTTCCCCCCAGCAAAGACTGTATAAAATAACATATATTTGTTTAGGCCTCAATCCTGCCACCTTGCTCATATTGAATAGTGCCTTACTACATAAGTAGTCCCATTGCAACTTCGGTATTAAGGCAATGTAAGTATTATTGAACCAGGTCTGAACAGTCTGAATTCTCTTTTAAAAAGCACAAACACTACTAGAAAAAGTGCCACAAGAGAACTATTTTTCATGGCAGCAACCCCCTAGCAATATAACATTTCTAGTAATTAAATACTTCTGTAATTCTATAAGTGACAAAATTATTGAAAATTTCAAAGTGGCAGCTTTGATTTGAAGATGCACTTCATTGACTATCTAATTCACTCCTAATGATATAATCATTGGTGAACAGTAAACGCAATTCAGAAGGTCAGAACTCTAACATTAGTCACTAGCTTTTATAACCAAAGAGCTCTTTTACTACTGATTCCACTATTTTACTTTCAAAAAGAAAGTATTGTTTGTTTTAGTTTGGGTGATAGAAATCACCTTCAGAAAATGAACATTCATAATTCAACTATACATGTGAATTGGTCCTAAATGAAAATATTTTATGACTGCCCTAAACATACATTCATACAAATAAAACCAATCTTTAGATTAACTACTGCATTATGTTCCATGTGATAAGCAAGTTCTAGATTTTCTACTACTGTACTTTGTTTGTAGTAAACAATCAATATTTTACTATCTTACCATATTTAACTTTACAGCTTTACAAAATCCCTTTCTTCTAGCAATTCTAGTACAATTCTCTGATCACCCCTCACTATTATATTCAGATGAATTAATGATTCCCTGAAATACATCATGAAAAGGAATCTATATTTCATCTGCATCTACTTCTCTTATTCATTACCTAATCTTTCAAACCCCAGATCATTATGCAGCTCTTTTGGATTTAAAAACAACATATTGTACTGGTTTCTTCCTTGGCAAAGATAAATCTTACCTTATCACAGAACATTAAGGGAAGGCCAGCCAAAAAAGAACAAGACAAACAAGACATGAAATCCTAGATAGATAGCTACATATGTCAAAATGGTTTATGAAAGGTTTATGAAACTAAATGCACAATTGCCTTTGACTTTTGTGTCTTTCTGATAAATTCCACACTGCTTTCCCGCCCCGCCCCGCCCCCACCCCCCCACCCCCCTGGTCTTGCACTGGGACCAAGAGCCTGGGGGGAAGTGTTTGGAGCAAGAGAACCACTTACCTGGGCTGGTAGCCGGCAAGATGGTAAGCCCCATCCCCAGCTAGCCACTCTCTTCCTGATGCAACTGCTCCCAGTGGTCTCGCTGTAATACAGCTGTCCCCTGCACTTGCTGCCCCAAATGGTGACCGTGCAGTATCGCATCCCTCCAATCAGCCCCCTCCCTTTCCATGTTTAATCAAATTCCAGGCACATCCTGTTTTCCTGCCTCAACCAAATCCTTACCTTGAAGTTAGGATAAGAGGAAGCTGCATACCAAATTTGGTGATCGTAGCTGTTACCATTTAGGAAGAGTTTATATATATATATATATATATGACTGGGATAAATCATTCATCAAAGTCTTGAAATGGGCTACAAATGCAATATACATAAGGTATTTGAAAAGTTTAACAATTGGAGGGGGTGCTGAACAGTAGGGTTGCCAGCACTCCAGAATTGGCCAAGAGTCTCCAAGAATTAAGATGAATCTTTAAAGATTATTTCATATGAAGAAACTTCCAGGAATGCTTCCAACCAAATGTGGCCTCCTTACTAAAGATTCTCCTCATGTAGGAGACATTTGGTCTAATGTCAGCCCCACATATGCTTAAGTGCTTTCCTGAACTGGGATGGCTTGCTAAATTAGAGCTTTAGGCATCAATATCTTTAGTCCAACCTTGCTCTAGTTGAAGTCCACAGTAAAATTACCACTTTGTTCACTGGAACAGGAGTCATTATCTTTCTTTTGAGAAATCGAGCTGGATAAGTATTTGACATTTAGATTTTTGTACGTGCATTACCTAAATTTGTAATATGTAGCTCAAATAACATTGTATTTTTAAAATAGTATCATTTTGCAAATGTCACTGTAACTTCCCCCAAAAGCATAATCTATTATAAAATATACAATTGATAAGTTTTACAATTAAGAGGTAGGTATCTGTTGGGTCTCACTCTTGGCTAAACAATTATATATGTGTGAGGAAGAGATGCTCACTCCAGTGTATTGCACATTTTTTATTTATGAAAAGGAAAGGGAGCGAGTGCTATTAATGAGAATAAAAGACATAGCAAGTACTTCTGAGGTAAAGAATGTGAACAAGGTCTCCATTTGCAGACTCCCAACCCACCAAAATACTACTTAAAAATAAAAGAGAGAGCTCGCCTGCTTGGCAGTTAGCATTTAGAATGTTGTCAGCTCACATCCTAGTGTTACAGCATGTTGTTGTTTTCAATTACTGGGTCCAGATGTGGCTACAAGTTGTCATACAGCTATCTTGGTGAGTAAACCACCAAATGTCACATAAACTGGCTACAAACCATACTGATCTATCCTTCAGTAAACCCACCCAGTATGTAAGATAGATAAAGCTGTGTAGGATCACAGTTTCCTCTGTATTTCTATCCCTGACCCCACTTCTCCCCTGATATTTCACATCCAGACACTGAACACCCAAACATGTTAATTTTTTTATCACAAATTAAATTACTTATGATGAAAACCAAAATGCTTCAATTCTGAAATGCTTCATGGGAGTTGTAGTTTGTGTGTTGCCTTCCCTCAGTTAGGCTTCTGTTTTTGCAGAAGAAGTCTTTTGCGGAAGAGTTCTTGCGCAAAAACTTCTTGCGCAAAAGCACATCCACACCTCAAAGCGCATCGCTTTTGCGATGCGCTTTTGCGCAAGAGAGCGTCCACACTGCATGGATGCACTTGCGCAAGAAAGCTCTGATTGCCATTTACAGAATGGCCATCAGAGCACTTGTGCTTTTTTGGATAGGCTCTGTTTGCTCAAGAAACCCCTGTGGAACGTCCACACTTGCCTTTTTGCACAATAGCTGTAGCACAAAAAGGAGTTACGCCTCGTAGAAGGAGGTTTACCTACACCACAAAAAGCCCTCTGTTCTGCTGTTTTACTGTTGATTTCGTGCTTGAGGTGTGGACACTCCACTGGTTTTTGCACAAAAACGGCTGGTTTTGTGCAAAAACCTTGTAGTGTAGACGTAGCCTTAGAGAAGAGACTGTGGTGCATCAGCAGAACAGGGAGCCTCATGTTTGGAGGTTTATGGGTTGCGGGTTTTTTGGGGGGAGGAAACAGCTTTGACAAATATTTCAGTTCTCAAATTTTCAACAAAAAATCAGAATTTACTACGAAAAATAACTTTATTTTCATCAATTTTCCTCAGTGAAACCCCTTGCCCAATTTTCTGACTCACTTTAGTCACAATCCTATCTCCTCAGTCTTACCATTGCTACTTTTCTACAGTTCAGAGTAAGTATTTAAAAATAATAAAAACTAGACATGGTTTAATTATTCAGTACAGATGTTTAAAATGAAGAGCTTCTTAATTTTTTGTTGTTTCTAACCAATGTATTTACTGTAGTGTATTTGCTAAAGTTTCTTGTCCTATCACCTGCCTTGCTACCATCCACTCTTTCCTGCCTTGCTTCATTGTAACTATGAGCATAAACTAGTTGTATGGATAGCATTCAGGTGAAGAACAGAATACTCAAGAAATGTTGAGTACAGGACCCCAAAATGGACTCACACTGTCTGCCTAGGTTTGCCCCTCATTTTACATAGGGGGAGAAATAGCTCAGTGGTTTGAGGTTTGGTCTGCTGAACCTAGAGTTGAGAGTTCAATCCTTGACAGGGCCATTTAGAGATCTGGTGTAAATCTATCAGGGATGGTACTTGGTCCTGCTGTAAGGGTAGGGGACTGGACCTGATGACCTTTTAAGGTCCTTTCCAGTTCTATGAGATAGAATATATATATCTTCCTGGTATTCATTTCTAGTCCCTGTAAAGAGAAAGAAGATGCACTGACACCATTTTGTCCTTTCTGTGTTGAGAAAAAGGATGAAAATAACAATGAGTGAAGCCTCTGTAATTTTTTAAAATGCTTTTAGCAATCTGTGCACCTCTTAATTTTTTTTAAGTAGTCTACTATGTACTACTGTAGTTCATGGCTAAGCAAGTTTACACAATCTATAAAATATGGAATGTGTACATCTAAAGAGCCACTGCCCTTGAATTCATTTTCACTATTGAGGTTACTGCCTGAAGTAAAGGTCCCTAGTATTGCTATCTGCGCTTTGTGTCTTATTTTCAGAAATGGCCTCTAAATTTCAGCATCCAAATGATTTACATTTGCAATGTTGTGCAGCCATGATTTTGTAAATCCTCTGTTTTCAAGTGTGCAAAACTGGGAAAGCAAACATACTTGGTTTGCTCGCAGGTGTTTAAACCATAGTTTCTCTAACGCATCATTTAAAAGTGATGACACTTCTTTACAATTACTGTTGTGCTGTGATATTTAAGTGTTCTGTATCTGTGTATATATTCAGATCCAACCAGTCAAGCCTGCCAAGATATATATAAAAAAGCAAAATATTTTGTCTTCTGTTTATAAATTGTACTTATTTTTTTGTCCTGCTTCATCAGGTACCTCATTGTTCAGGAAGCAATCTGTGGAAGCTGAAGGTTTTATAATAGAAAAGCCACTGAAAGAAAAGTAATATATACTAAGTATACACCTCAATGCTTTTAATGTTTCATTACTATTTGCATGAAAGACAACTTAGAAAACATAGTTATTTGTAACTATATCTGGTTGGAGACAGTTTCCCCATTATGCAATTTTTTTTTTATTTTGAGATTTTGAACATTTTTCCCATTCTGGATTTTGAATATTTTTCCCATTTATCCCAATGGGATGAAACTGAGACTTTTCAAAATGTTCACAAAAACTGAGGGACAGGCTCCCAAAAAACCAGTAGCTTGATGGTTAAGGTACTTCTCCGGTTCAAGTCCTTGCTTGGAATCACACAGAGCATAGTTATAGAGTCAATTTTCTATTTCAGTCTCTTCTGTTGGAGAGGTTCTACTTCATATAAATAGAAGTTCCACTATCCCCCACATCTAAAGAGAGTGCCTGACCACTTGGTTATAATCTGTCTTACTTGGTGGCCACGGCTATCTCTGATTGTTTATACAAAGTGAATACACTCTAGTCCAGTAGTTAGTCCACTCTACAGGTCATGGAAAACCCAGGTTGAAGGGTCTGATGTGTATGATTTGGAGCAAAAACTTGAACCGGGGTCTTCTACAACCCAGTGAGTGCTGTCACCACCAGGGCTGCTGATCTGAGGAATCTCTATTTATGAATCCTGTTTGATATTGAGTATCCTTTATATGTATCTGTGTCAGACTGCAAACTCTATTTTAGATGGGGAATTTTTAATTCTCTCTGTTGTCCTGTTACCTACATGCTGGGTAGATATTCCAAAGGTAGTAGCAAGGCTAATAGTAGAAGGTTATCGACTTAAGTGCTCTCCTGTGGAAATGGAATCTCTCTACAAAGTAGGTGGGCTCTTCTACAGGAGAACTTGTTAATCAGGGAAGGGCTGCCTAAATATGAAGTCACCGCATAAGGGTTTGTGGGAGTTACCTGACTGAGGGACAGAAAGATTACAAAAAGGACTCACACAAGGAAGACTGAGAGCCATACAGGACATGGAAAAGGGAGGGACCAGTGAAGCTTAGGGAAGATGATCTACTGGGAGATGTTTCAGAACACAAACCATGGAATACAGCATAAAGATTCTGGATGGGCCCCAGTGAACATCTGTGTAGTGGTGAGGAAAATGAGGTAGGGACATGCATTTAGGATTTTTTTTAAAGATCTGTGTAGATCTTTACATTAAGTAAAGTCCAGCGGTTTCAGAGTCCTGTGCTAAGTCTTCCTGTACATTGTGCTGTGCTACGCATGTACTCCGTGAAGAGAAAAACTGTGGGCCTAGATAATCCTCAAGGCTAGAACTTTGTGTCATAGAGGCCAAGGCCAGAAGGGACTATTGTAATCATGTAACTTGACCTCCTGTATAACACAGGCCATATTACATCCCCCAAATAATTTAGAGAATAGAGAATAATTTTAGAAAAACATCCCACCTTGATTTTAAAATTATCAATTATGGAGAAACCATGACCCTTGGTAAATTGCTCCAATTGTTAATTACTCCTACTGTTAACAATTCATGCTTTATTTCCAGTCTGAATTAGTCTAGTTTCAACTCCAGGCCATTGGATCGTGTTGTACCTTTCTCTGCTAGATGAAGAGCCAATTATCAAATATTTGTTTTCCGGGTAGGTGGTCACTCCTTAATTCTCTATGTTAATAAGCTAAATAAATTGAGATCCTCAAGCCTGTCAATATAAGGCATGTTTTCTAATCCTTTCATCACTCTGGTGGCTTTTCTCAGTCCTGTTTCCAATTTATCAACATCCTTCCTGAGTTATGGACACCACAACTGAACACTATATTCCAACAACAGTCACACCACTGCAAACAGAGTGTGTTTTATAGGGGAAACTGAGCACCATTGGTTCTTGGGGCAGGGCTGAGGGTTTTGTGGTCACAGTTCTCAGAAGATGATGCTACATAGAGAATCTGCACAAAGGTAAGAACAGTGCATGGTCCACGTTCAAATTCCAGAGGCTTAAAAGACCTGGGGATTCAGCAGGTAAGCCCCCTCCCAATAGCTTTGTGAGTAGATCAGGACTTGGCTGGACCTGTGACATAGTCAGTGTCTCCCTGGTTTTCACCTGAAATTCCAGCCTGGACCTAAGACCTCTATCCTGTGAAACTTTCATGTCCAACAAAAACCATTTAGTTGAAAATTTCCCAACCAACTTTCCTGTAGCCTGTCTGCCAAATGCCAATGACAGCAAGCGGGGCCAGGTTCAATCTGTCCAGGAATCCTCCCGTTTCCTCACCTTTCTAGTAACTATTAATAAAGCCTTACTTTCTGAGTTAGATCTTCAAATGTAAATTCTCATCACTCCTTTCACTTTAATGTGAGGCCAATTTATTCAAGATGAGAATTTGGTCTTCTGTCTTAAAATGAGAAGGTCGGGGGAGGGAAACAGGATGATCCAGTTAGAAAGTGTGGTCTCTTGGCATTGGAACATGGATAAAGGGATCCCACCAGGAAGTGAAAGAAAAAAGAACAGTCTTGAACAGGGCCAACCCTGCGAGGTTGCTCCAGGGTGTGGGGCCTGTAGCAACCCCCATCAATGTCCAAAGCGTGGGCCCCAGGGCAACCCCCACCCCCCATTCCATCCTTTCCCCAAGCCCCACAGTGTCCCGGAAAACCCCCACAGTGTAGACATACTCTCAGGGCTTGTGTGAGGAGTAGGCCTTGTGGTCAATTGTTAGATGATCAGAATGAAGAGGCCTGGATTAATTTCAGGTTAGTGTTTGAACTCTGAAAAAGAACAACTTGATTTTAGCGATTCCTCTGAGGGAATTTTCTGACAGTGCCAATGGTGTGGGTATAAGCGCAGGTAGTATTGTCCTGGGGTGTAAAATGGTATGTGTGTTCTGTCTCCTTTTGAGTGGTAACAGGATATGTTCCTTGTTTCCTTTAAGTTTGTTGTTTGATGCACTATTACAGATAGACTTAATCTTCCAAAAGCACATTACACTCTAAAATGTTTGCAGCTAAAAGCACCATCATGACTTTTTCACAACTTGTTAATGGAACAAAAACCAGTTAGAGTCTATGTTCTAGGTATACATTAATGGGTGCTTATTCCTGCCTTCCCTGAATCCATCTGTACTGTTTCACAGACATCAGGGAAGCCTATTTGCTTCATAAATCATTGAAACACTTTGAAACTTTATGTATAAGCCAGAAATATTCTTAAAGTGTTTAGCATCCATAATAATGAAAAGTGGCACCACAGCATCTTAAGCAGTCTAAAAGGTGGTATAATCGGGTTCAGTTTGACTTTCATTAAAGGATTTCTAAAAATAAGAATACATCATCAACACTGAGCCCACGCTTCCATCTTTTAAATGACTTTTTGAAGAGAAAGAAAACATGGGAGTCATTAGATCTGCACTTCTAGACGGACTCAGTGGAGAGTATGCAACTACCAGCACTGCACTGCCAACTCTCATAATTTTACTGTGAGTCTAGCAATATTTGATGTTATCCCTAAAACTCCAGTAACTGGAATCAAGAGATTAGGTGAGATTCTCCAATCTGAAAGTAAATTTCTTGACCTCATGTTTGCAGAGAAAATTTTGAAACTGTGAAGTGAGTGCACCTGAGAGTCCCAGGAACTGAAAGGTAACTAAAGATAACCCAATATTTAATAATGTTTTAAAATCTCATAATTTTAAACCAATCTTGTTATTCTTGGAATGCTGGAGATTAGCAATACTGCCAATAATATTTTCTACTGTAAAGACATGTATAGTAGTTACTTCCTCTGGGTGTCAAAACTATGAATACAACTGGTGGGTAGTAAGAGAAAGCTGGGGGAGAGAACTATTAGTGTAGATGATGTATCAAAAATGCTACAGTAGAGATCAGTGCAAGGGTGGGATATTCAAAGGCATAAGGACTAATTGTGATGTTTGAATTGTCACACCTTTATGCTGCAGTAGGAAACATTTAACCACTGAGTATTGTTCAAGTGTAAACATTTTTCTTTTTGACTAAAAAAATTTATTTCTACCTACCAAGCCATTTATTGTGCATTAAGTCATTCCTTAGACTTGCATAATCATTTGAAGGGTATTACACCAATCTAAGCAAAGTGATATGCTCTTCTGGTGAATGTGTGCTACTGTTCATATGCAGTGGAGATCTAGGTCAGGATCCTACTGAAAGCAACAAAACAACACTGATTTATACCCACTGAGGATATTGCCCCTTATCCTGAATATGCTCTAGGTTTTGAAAAGTGAAATACAAGCCACGTTACCAGGTTGTATAGTCAACACCCTTTTTGTGACTTGCCAGGGCATGACTTCCCTGCTGTGGCCCTGATGGTGGGCTATCACCCCTTTAGTGCTGGTACTGTGGTGCCTTCGCTCTCTGGCTATTTCACACCAGAGTCCTACCCTTTCCATTGTGAAAAGTCTCAGAGGGGTAGCCATGTTCATCTGTATCTGCCAAAACAATCAAGGTCCTATGGCACCTTAGAAACTAAGGGTGCATCTACACAGCACCCTTAGCTCAAAATAAGCTAAGCTCTGCACAAATTGCATAGCTTATTTTTATGCTATTTCAAAATAGCTTATTTTGTAATTTGGTGCTGTCTACGCAGTGCCAAATTTCAAAATAACTCACTATTCTGAAATGCCCCTTCACCCTTGTGGAATGAGGGTAACCAAGATGTCAGAATAAGCCACCCATTATTTTGAAATCATTTTGAAATAACAGGCTGCTTAAATAGATGCAGAATAGCTATTTCAGGATACTTCTGGTATTCTGAAATAGCTCTGCAGTGTAGACATACCCTAACAGATTTATTAGGACATGAGCTTTAATAGGTAAGACCCACCTCATCAGATGAATTGAAGTGGAGTTTACAGAGGCATGGGTATATATAAGGACAAAAGGTACTATCCTCTTTCTTTTTTTGTCCTTATATATACCCATGCCTCTGTAAACTCTTTGTTTCTACCCTTTCCAGCATGTCTGAGCACAAAGCAAAAAGGAAAAGAGTAAATCAAAAGTCGAGGTTGTCTGAGGAGTCATTGGCTGTGCCCTGCCCTTCTGCTCCAGGCTTGTCTTTGTCTTTGTGTGGCTAGACCCTTCTTGTCCAATTTCCTAGGCCTGGTCAGTGCATCCACCCAATGGCTTGTCTAGGTAGCAAGCTGTCTTGCCTGAAAGGAATCAGGCTTCCTTAATTTAAGAAAGCTCTGCTCTCCTTCATTGTAACAGTGGTCAGCCTTCAACTGCATGAGGCTTCCTCCTTTTAATTCTCTTCTCCACTCCTGACTTGTAACAGTGATTCACTGGGTCCACAGGATCTCTTTAACTCCCTCATTGCCAGTGTGGTTCCTATCTGCCCTCATCACAAGTCCCCAATACCTTATGCACTGACTCTGTGTGTGTTCTGGGGCTGCAGCACCCACAGGGAAAAAAAAGGTGGGTGCTCAGCACCCTGTGTCAGCCCCCCATCAGCTCACTCACTCCCTGTGCCTCCTGCCCAACATGATCAATTGTTTCACAGCATGCAGAAGGCTTGGTGAGCTAGGAGGAAGGAGTGAGGGCATGGTGCACTCAGAGGAGGGGGCAGAATGGGGTGGGAAGAGGTAGAGCAGGACACTGAAATTAAATGAGGAGCTGAGGAACCAATAGAGGGGGGCGAAGAAGCCCAGGGGTAGAAGAGATAGATATTCTGAGCAGCTAGAGTGCAGAGGAATAATGGGGAGAGGCTTGGCAAAGAGACTGGGATAAAAAATGTAGAGTTGAGATGGGGGATCAATATTGAGATTGGATTAGGGCAAGACAGTCTGGTACAGGAGACATGGGAGGGAGCAATGTGAGGGCAGGGGAGGGCAGGGAGAGATCAGACAATGAGTCAAGAGGGGGGAAATTAGGACTGTGTGGACAAGGGAATGGGATTGGGAGAGATGGCAGCTGGATGGGGAGATGAGACTGGGGCATCCAGAGAACTGAGACTAGAATTTGCAGGGAGACTGGGACTGAGATGAAGAGTCAAAGGTGAAGAAGGAGAAGTTCAACCATTTAGAAGGAATGGGACAAAAGGTGCTAAGTTTATGGGGCATGAGCAGAAGAGTCTATATCTGTAACTTCAAATGGTACCTAAGATCCCACACTTCTGATGTCAGGAAATACCTATGGAACCCACTGACAACATTGCCCATCCACCTCTACTGCTGATCCAGACATAGGATGACAGCTTACTATTGCTCTCAGTTACTCTGTCAGCTCAAGTGGAAGAGGACTAGGTGTGGTGGATCTAAAATTTCCAACCTGGTTGGTGAACCGTATGATGTCAATAAGACGCTGGAATTTCTGGGGGGAAGAGGGTTCAGTTTATTTTTTTAAATTAGAAAATTTTTAAAAACCATTACTCTAAAACAGCATCATTAAAATTTTAAAGTCAAGTACTCAAACTTGATCACATGACATTTCCCCCCAGAATCTCCATCTTATTTATTGCACAGGATACATCAGCTCTGGGGCTGAGCAGTGAAGAAAGCTGTTGTCTACAGTATTCTTGGTCTTGTTTGCTGCAGTAGCTTGAAGGTGTAAAGTAAATGAGGTAAGGGAATGCAAGAAGAGACTGGAGGACCTCAAGTTTAGGCACTTGAGTAGTGCCCTGAAGAACTAGATACTATCCCAGCCTCTGCCACAGAGTTCCTGTGTAATGATGAGCCAGTCACTTGAATCCACCTTTTCACAAGTGGGCACTACTAATGTGTTCCTCATTTTCTAGGTGCTTAACTTGAGACCAAAAGTGCAAAGCACTTACAGCTGCAAATGAATCAATGGGAGCTGTGCTTAAATATATAGGGTGCATACAAAATTGCACAGGCAATTTGTAAGTCTGAAATTTCTAACTTTTGAGTGGCGATCTTAATGTTCTTTTAATGATGTGTGTAGCTACATATAAAACTGAATATAATAAATAAAATAAATTATTGATTTATATGATTGATTTTTGATTAGGTACAACTTCAGATTTATTTATGCCTTATTTAGGGCTACAGTTTGTCACAAGGACATAGCCTATAGTTTGTCAGCCCATATAGTTCCTCTTACACACAGAATTTCTAAAAGGAGGTATAAAGGGCTCACCCTCTCTTGAATGCCCCCTTGTGGCCAAGTAAGTATGTCCACCAGCTCCTCTGCTCTGACTGGCTCTGGGAGTAGAGGTGTCCCAGCTGCCCTTTCTGGTCAGTTGCCTGGGACTAAGCTTCTTTTCTACCCCATTTTTTTGTAGCTACTGGGGGCTTGGAAGGCCCATCCACTCCTCTGGGTCCCAGCCCAGGAATCCTGTAAATAGCAATTGCCCACCAAATGCCCTTACTGTCCACTTCTAACTTACACCCTGGGCCACTTCCCCAAGAAGCTGCTCTGTCCAGCCCTCTCTTTCAGGGCTTTAAGATGACATTCTCATAGTGCCCTGTCCAGGGTTCTGCAATTTGCTATAGTCCACCACTGCAGGTTTTCAGCCCCAGATGTGGGCTTTAGGCACGACTTTAATCCAGCCCACACTCAGATCTGTCCAAGGTGCCGAAGCTTTTCCAGTCAATCTCTGGGTCTGTCTGGCTTGAGCTGCAGCAAACAACTGCTAGGCCCTAGACTACCAGCTTCTTTATACTGGCTTGATGGGCCCTGATTGGCTACCATAGAAGCAGCCATTCTATTTTGCCTAGAGGACCTTTCCTCTGCTCTTTTACCTGGGGAAGGCTGTGGCAAGGCTGCCAGCCTCCAGCAGGGGGCTTTGGGCCTACTTCACCCCATCACAGGAAGATTCACATGCATTAATGTAATAAAAAACAGTTATTCTGACAACTACTTTCCTTAAATTACTATGCTAAGATAATTCCATATACATGATGATATGTGCAGTGTATCTGAGAGCAGGGCAGCATCCAAGGGTAGAAAATAAATCCACAGTTATAATTTTAACTATCCTAAAAGGAAAATCCTAAAAATAAGCACACAGGATATGCAAAGTTGAAGCTTCAACAGCAAGTAGCGGTAGCTGAATACACATGGAGTATTTTCTCTATTAATCACTGCCAACGTTTCTCCACTTGCAGGTTATTTCAGCAAAACTGTGCTCACCCCACTGGAATTATTGTGCATTAATGGTAAGTATGTTTACAATAGGGTTGAAGCTGAATAAATAACTGAAAATTGCCGTAGAGCATAGGCAACTGCCAGCAAAAATGAGGAAGGAGTTGATATATGGAGCACATGTTTATAAAAAGAAATATAGAATCTGGCAACCTCTTCAGGGTGTAAACTATACTCTGATAAGGTGAACACAGACAATTTACAATTGCCCCAAACCTACAGTAGTGCAAGGTTATTTCCACAGGACACACTCCAGAACATAAAAAACTGTCACTGTTTATACATTCACTTCAAGCCTGCCTGCAGGAGTTTAATAAAAGGTGAGGGTAAATATCAAGCACCAGTGTTACTATGATCTCAGTAAGGGGCTGGAAGAAAAGTCTCTGCCTGTTTTGCAAAGGTTTTAGAAGTGTATATATTATGGCACTGTCCAGCACCCTAGTGTACCAAGAACATACTTTTTTAAGTAGATTTTTAAATTAAACACTGGCATCCTGAATGAAGCTCAATGCAAAAATTACAGAAAACCTTGCCTGTGGTTCAAGGAAAGTTCTTTGAATCCAAACTCCTTCCACAAAACATTTCAGATTTCACAAACCATCATTTTCCAAGAAAATTTCTGACCAGCTCTCATTGCTAGATTGGCCCATTTTTCAAAATCCAGCATGCAACTGGACAACAGATGATTAAGAAGCATGATTTATACGCAACAGGAGGGCAACAGTGTATGTGGACCCACCAGGCACACAAACTTTAGTAGAAATATTATGCAGGCTGCTTAGTTCTTTTTTCGATGAAGACAGTTCACAATATCAGTGAACAACATGTCCAGCAGGAGGCAGCATGATGTAACCTTTCCTGTATGCCAACTCCAAAACTTAAAGAAAAAAATAATTAAAACAACTAAAAGTTAATTGCAATTTATTAAAAGTGAAATCACAATTGTGTTTGTTTTTTTAATTATTTGCTAGAGTTTGATCCTCCCCTGCAGATATAAAAAATGTTAGGACAGTGACATTTCAACACATAATCTATAGATAAATCTTCCTCCTGATGCCATTACTGTAAAATATACTTTCCTTCATTATAGAAAGAGGATGCTATTTTGTCAGAGAAAAAAATGTGGCACTATTAGGTATATGTTAAAAATCCAGCTATATCTAAAGTTATTCATTCTAGGTATAAAATAATGGTTCCCGTTTAAAGCAGAATTTTCTGATCATGGTATTTTTTGCTTGTCTTGTTTCTTGCCAAGCTTAGATTAATTAAAGACCAAAAATATTCTCCTGTTTCATTATAACCAGGCAAAAGCTTTCCTTACTTCTCAATTAAAACTAAGGATGGTGGTTCTGAGCTAGATATGGTTCTGATATTGAGCCAAACAATTTAGATTTTTGAGACTGGTACGTGTAAGTAAACATCTATGTAATGATTATTCTCAAGCCAATCTGAACAATAATAATTGTCAGGTTAATACTATAAAATAGGTCTGTGTAAATTCTTTCCTTCAGAAACAATTTTCTGTAAACTTATCTTTCTAGATAAAAAGTTATGAATTATTTATATTTATCATTTGAATCTTTTCCCTTCATATTTAGTCCCTTGTTATGAATTAATCTGAATTATTAATTGATACATTTAAAAACCCACATGCTATACTAAATCCACTAGAGGAGCACTAGTTTTTTGTTTGTTTGTTTGTTTTTGTTTTTGTTTGGTTGGGGTTTTTTTTTAGTGTAATCTGTGACAGTAGTACTTGCAAAGAATGGTACTGAAGCTGGAAGAACTGCCCTTTGGAACCAATAATTCCAAAAGTCATCATCACACTGAAGCCATTTGGGCAAACTTCTAGTGAGTGGGTTTGGGTTTTTTCTGCCCTAGGATATGGAAAATACATCCAATAATAGAGACAGATTCTGTCCTCTGTCAGTCCCTGTAGATCTTGAATCCATGGGGTAAACCATCACAGACCTATCCTTCACTCAGCAACTTACTGACAGCAGCTTGGAACAGATCCCATGAAGACCAACTGAGGCACAGGCCCCCTCCCCTAAACTTTGACTGGAAAAGCTCTGTGACTCCTGATTCAGCTGCAGCCCCTATTTAAGCCAAGAGAAGAAGCAGGAAGTTGCCTGAACAGCTGAGTCTTACCCTGCCCTAGATCACTTCCCTTGTTTTTAACTGTTTCTGGCTTCCTGACTTCCCAAGACTCTTGGAACTGGCTCCTGATTCCTGCTTTCTGGTATTGTTGCCTGATAAGACTCTGCCTGCCTATTAACACCTGTCTCTTGGCTGAGGTACTTGGTATTTGGGTTTGTCACTTAACTCCTGTCTCCTAGCATTCTAACCAGGCCTGGCTGTTGTAATTGGCGCCTTGTCCTTGCATCCTTGGCCTATGCTTGATGCTAGCCCAGGTCAGGATGTCCATGCCTGAGCCCTGAGACTGTTACACCAAACTAACCCTGTTGAAGTAAATGGGATTGCAGCGCTGAAATGTATAGAAGAACATGACCCTGGATGTCCAGTTTAAAATGAATGTGGGCTACTTTTGGAGTGCGATGTGGGGGGAGGGTTTGGATGGGTGAAATTTGCCCCTATACAACAGAAGATGTAGGCACCATTAATGCCCGCTTAAGCCCTGTTTGGAGGGTTTAAATAGGACATAGATTTTTCTGAGGGCCCTCAGTGCAGGGATAAATTTCACCTGGATTTAAATAGAAAAGGCTTGTGTCACTACTTCAGAGAGTCATGCACTGGGCCATCAGATGGTCATCATTTTTGTTAGTTTGGCAATGTAAATGGGTAGATTGAACTCAAAGGCCCGCTGCTGGAGACCTCAGGGCTCTGCCACACACATTCCAGGAAGGGAGCAGTGGAGAGGTCTTCCAAGCAGGCTATAGAGTCTGTGCAGAAAACAACCAATCAGAGCCTACGAAGGCCATATAAGAAGGAGTGATAGACCAGAGCAGAGAAAGTAAGAGTTGCTGGGCTGAGCTGCTACTAAGAAGTGGGAGGAGGTGGACTGGATGCCCAGCTGTCTGAGGGGGCTACAGCACAACCACAGGTAAGTGGAGGAAGGGACCAGAAGAGCAAGAGGCTTCTGGCTAGCTGTTTGGACTGGGTGAGGACTGAGCCTGGGGAGTGTCCCAGGAGAACAGTGTCTCTAAAGGGGGAGCCCTGGGGAGCCCATACCAGGGCTGAGATTATTTAAAGACAGAGTACCAGGCAGGGCTAGAAAAACCTCCTGAGAACCACTAAAATGGGGGTCACCAGAGAATACAGAATATGGACACACACAACAGAGGAGGAGCCCACAAGAGGTGGGTATTGACCCTGTCAGAGGGAGGCTGAATGTTAACCATTATTTCATTACCACAGCACCTAATACCAAAGTTCTTGCTAATTTTTTTCCATTGATATGCAGAATCAATTTTATGTGCACTGAGGCATGTGCAGATATGTACCACCAGAAGAAACACATGCTGCTGTCTTTGCGTGCTTTGCTAATCAGCTGGGGGGCACTTGAATCTCTCCTGGGTGGCCTCCCAAGCACTCAACTTTCTGGGAACTCTGCCTAGTATTACTACCCATTGTGTCAGGTCCTGTACAAGCACAGAGCAGATAGTGTCTGCCCCAAGGAGAATACTGTCCAAGTATAAGACAAGAGACAACAGGGGGATACAGATATCAGCATGACTTTTGTCAAGTTACTTGTAGGCATCAGAGTAAAGGTGAGTTATAAGAGGGTATCTGAAAGAGGATAATGAGATAGTTGCTTGAATATTTAAGAGGAGCACCTCCCAAATGGGAGTAATTACTTAGAAGAGAGCACAAAAGTGCTTGTTTGAAAATGTAATAAGTGGTTGATGGAGGCTACCATCATGGGCCCATCAGTGGTGATAGTTGATAGCACAATAGGAAATGAGATGATCAATAGGGTGGCTTTTTTTATGTGGTGATGTCAGCAGCTGACCAATGCTGCAACTATCTGAGGATTATATGAAAAAAAGGTCTTTTTATGTTAATCTAGGTCAAAAGAGTCAGGAATTGATACAAGATTATATACACTGTTAGTTTAATTTCCTCTAAATCTACTCATAATGGTACAACAAACCTAATGGCTATTTTAGATAACAGAATTCCTCAAACATGAACTGATTTGTAATGATGTCATTATTGCTACCATTACCTCTCCTGAAATTCTTCCATGACCACAATGTTTTTATTTTTTATAATCTCACTACGAATAGTATGCAACTTCCAGCATATTCACTAATCAATATTTTCTCCTTCAGTACCCTGAGAAAATAAGGGTATTCAAATGATGTTTCCTTAAATGCCTTAGGAGAATGCCTAAGGCATCTGAAATGCCTAAAATGCTAATCTGAAAACAAAAGTATAACACGCATCCCCCTTCTCCAATCACTCATGTACAGATTCATTGCACAGTAGGTAATTTTTCCACACAAAGATGACCAAGTTCTGAGATAAAGCTAAACAATACTTAAGTGCAGATTGAAGTTCTCCATACAGCTCATCACTCCATTCTTTCCAAAGTATACAAAATGTTTTCACTGGTGGAATGGTAGACATGACATCTATTTTGTGCATTAGGGATTAGATCTAAAGTCATTGTAATGACTAGGAAGACATCCATTGAATTCAGTGGGATTTGGATCAGGCCCTAAATCTTTTTTTTTTTCCCACTTCTGTTTGAGGAGAACAATCTATTTCTCTTTTATTTAGAAAAGAGGAATGACTTGCCTATTTATAGCACAAGAAAGCAGAATCACTTTGTCCTGCATTTATAAGGCTGAAAAATGACGATTGGAATAGCCAACTTGTAAAACTGGGTTTTTGCTAATAAGATATTTAAATACTGCTAGTGATACGTTTAAATACTGTATATGCAGGGTGGGCCCAGTCATGATCCCACAGAAGTCAATGACAAACCTCCCAGGTTTTCAAGAGTCCAGCTCCAATTTAGGCATCTCAATAAAGTGACCAGATTTTGAAGTGGTTGGCTCCCATTATTCTCAGTGACAAGAGCTGAGTGCTGAAAAGTTATAACAATCTGACCCTTAGTGTTCTGATTTATGGCCTAATAACTTGCATGTATTTGGAATATACGTTAGCTACAAATAACACGTCAGGGCTAAAGTGTCCCTTCTTCCCACAGAGGAATCTCATTGGTAACGATGCCATGAGGGTGACCTCCATTTCCTTTGGTAGATACATTTTGAGGGCCTAGACTGGTAGGAAACAAAGATGGGGACCTAGGAAACCTGAGTAACTAGGCTATTGCTAAAAATGCAGAGGCATCTGAATAGCAGACTGGACCCTTCACCGTGCTTTAGCATCCTTAATTCTCCCTGGGAGCAAAGCTGTTGAAAATGTGGTAGCAGGTGAGAAAGGGACATAGCAGCAGATAATCAAGCTTAAAGCTGAAAATTCATTTTAAAAAAATCTGTCCCAGAAGTCAATGTAGAATATCCACATAGAGAATTCTGCCCTTGCCTGGGGTAAGTGCTTGGATAACAGATATCTACTAATTCATTGTGATATATGTAATTGCTTCTGAAAGCACTAACAAAAGAGCTGATGCAGAGTCATAAAATCCCAGAAAAGCTATAGCATAGGCTAATTGGGGCTAATTTGAGTTTGACTAGAAGAAACATATTCATTGTTAATTGATTATTACTTTACATTCATAAAGATTTCTAAACTAAAATAACAAGTAGTAGCATGGTGATTGTCCACCTCAAATTACAGTCTGGAAGTAATGCGGTGGTCACCAACCAGTAGATCAGGATCTACCTGTAGATCTTGGAGCCTCTGACAGGTGATCCTGACTGGTTTGGCCAGGAAGCTATTAAGCACTGGCACTTCAGTTGCCCCTCCACCCACTGTCATGCTGCTCCTGCCCTCTGCCTTGGAGCTGCCCCCCGGGAGCCTCCTGCTTGCTGCACAGGATGAGGGAGGGAGAAAGGGGGTTGCTGATGTCAGTGTGTCCCTCCTCCCTCTACTTCTGTACCCTATCTCCACACAGAGAGAAGGGGATGGAGGGAGCTTAGCAATGAAAACTCTGTCACTCTCACACACTGTGTGTGTCTCTGTCATTCTCACAAACACACACTGTCCTTCACTCTCATCTCCCGACCGAACACGTACGTGGGGGGGGGGGGTTGTTACTACTTTTACTGCTTGCAAAGTGGGTTAGTTTTGGTTTTTGACTGGTCTGTGCATTTCATAATTTTCATTTCTCTCTTACGGTTAAATTTAATTCTTTGAATAGCGAGTTCTAAAATGCCTAACCTGTCGTGGCTGGAGTAATTATCCCCATGGTAATTGCTACTCCTGGAAGTGGCTTGCATGTCCTTGCAGCCCCTGAGAAAGGCAGAGCAGGGGGTCTCCACATGCTGTCCTTGCCTGCAGACACCACTCCTGTAGCACCCATTGATCAGTAATGGGGAACTGGGGCCAGTAGAAGCTGTGGGGTCAGTGCCTGTAGATGAGGGGCAGCATATGGAGCCATTGCTGTACATGCCAGCTTCTTTCAGAGTGGTGCAGGGACAGGGCAGGAATAAGCCTGCCTTAACCCCACTGCTCCACCACCCAGAAGCCATCTCAGTTAAGTGGTGCCCAGCCACAGCCTGCTTCCTGAACCCCTGTCCCAGTCCTGAACCTTCTCCTGCACCCAACCTCCTGCCCCAGATGTGAGTCCCCCTGCACCCAAACTCCCTCCTAGAGCTTGCACCCTGAAACTTCTCCTGGACCCCAGTTGCCCACCCTGGGCTAAACCTGGAGCCCCTCCCACAGGATGGGGGAAGAAAGGGGATGAAGTGAGCAGGGTGAGGCCTCAGAGAAGGGGTGGAGCAGGGGCAGGGCCTCAAAGAAGGGGCAGGAAAGAAGTGGGGGAAGGGTATTTAGGTTTGAGGTAGATCTTACATTGCACTTAAATTGAAAAAATGATCTTGTGGTTAAAAAGGTTGGAGACCACTGAAGTAATGGAATGCTAGAGATTCTGATTCCTGACCGCTGACTACAATTCACCATCCTGACACGTCAGAAACTTGTGAAGACCGCTTGGAGCACTTCACCCTGTTGCCAAAATACCTACAGAGTAAAACAGCTGAAAGTGCTAATCTGAAAGAGTATGTCTACACTACCACCCTAGTTCGAACTAGGGTGGTTAATGTAGGCATTCGAAGTTGCAAATGAAGCCCGGGATTTAAATATCCCGGGCTTCATTTGCATCTTGCCGGGCGGGCCCCATTTTTAAATCCCCTTAGGTCGAACTCCGTGCCCGTGGCTACACGCGGCACGGAGTAGGTAGTTCGAATTAGGATCTCTAATTCGAACTACTGGTACACCTCATTCCACGAGGAGTAACGGTAGTTCGAATTAGAGATCCTAATTCAAACTACCTACTCCGTGCTGCGTGTAGCCACGGGCATGGAGTTCGACCTAAGGGGATTTAAAAATGGCGCCCACCCGGCAAGATGCAAATGAAGCCCGGGATATTTAAATCCCGGGCTTCATTTGCAACTTCGAATGCCTACATTAACCACCCTAGTTCGAACTAGGGTGGTAGTGTAGACATACCCAAAGATACTTTAAAGAAAGCTAGTTATGACAACAAAAATCCATAGCTAACCGTTGGATCATAGGAATATAATAGACCAATAGAAAAGTGGCTTCCCCAGCACAGATGGAAATGAGCAGATGAAAAATGACTAGCTCCCACAAGACCTCAATTACTCAAACCTAAACAAAAACCAAATGTATAAATACAACTAGAAGAATGTGTATCTTGGTTCTAGCATTGAATTAGTAGAGCAGTTGAGACGATGTAATGCTAATACAGGAGTGAGTGTGCTAAGCCTCTGATCATGCCTAGGATAAACTAATTCTTTCCAGAGGGTTGAGATGACTCAGTCTGTGCAGTGTACTCAAACAGTTAAGGATGTTGTGCCTTCTCTCCAAACAGTATGTCTTCCAAGCATTTTACTAAATAAGAAAGCAGGAAAGGAGGAATAATGCCATGGACAGGGTACAATTGCCTCTTATCTGCCCATAAAAAAGAAGCCAACTCCACAAGTGGAAGTCCTGGTCTACACTAGGATTTTATTTCAAAATAAGTCCCCCCGCCTCCCCAGCCAGAGTGAATTTATAAGCAGAGCATCCACACTATCAAGCCCATTATCTTGAAATAATGGGCTACAGGATTCAAAATCTATACTCCTGCTTTTCATCGGGAGTAACGCTAATTCTGAAATAGTTATTTTGAAATAATGTTAGTGTGGACATGCTGGTGCCGCTATTTTGTAATAATTGGCCTCCGAAGGCCTCTTGCATCTGCAGCTCTGACTGCTCTGCGTCTGCTCTGGCCACACCAGATGTCTCTACTGCTTTCCTCCTCCTGTGGAGCTCTAAAAGTCCCAGGAGCAGGAGAAGGGCTTGTCCCAAGCGGCCAGCTTCTCAAGCCCTGAGAAAGAAAGCACCACAGGGAGACATGAGCGATCCCAACGTCCCCTCGGACACACCAACAGCTGCCAGCACATCTGCTGCTCCCATGGTCTCCACTGCCCAGGGACCCAGAAGAGGCCTGGTCTGGACTGGTATGGAGATCCTGGACCTCATCGAGGTGTGAGGGGAGGGATCCAACTTCCAGGATCTCTGCACCAAGAAAAGGAATGCAGACATCTATGGCATTCTGCATGGCCAAGAAAGGGCACACCAGGACCCTTGACCAGTGCCCCATGAAAATAAAAGAGCTGCAACAGGCCTACCACAAGGCCAGGGAGCAGAGCGGATGCTCTGTGGCAGCTACACACACCTGCCACTACTAGGAAGTAGTTCAATGCCATCGTGAGAAGGGGGTGAGTCACCTTCTGCTGTTGTCATCAAGTCTGACCAGGACATGCCTAGCATCAACCTGAAGGAAGATGGGGTAGCAGAGAGGAGGCCAGCCAGGCGACCATGCCTACAAGCCAGGAGCTGCTCCTGACCTTGGACATCTCCTGGGCTTCTGAGGAACCTGGAGAGGGCACTTCTACCTTTCTCTATCTAGAAGCCAGGACAGGTGACAGGCGGTGAGGGGTTGTACACTCCTCTCTCGGCCTATTCAGCCTGGGGGTTGCACAACAGCTTGTTCACCTGTGTGCCTACGGACCACCTGTCCAGAGCACTCAGCTCCATGATGCTCTCACACAGGAACCCCTCAGTCCATCTCACAATGTTCCTGGAGAGGCCTGCTCCAGCCTCCATGGTGGGACCCCTTCCCATGACAAGCCATCACTAAGTAGTCTGAGGTTATGGATCTACACAGCAGTGCCACATATGTCACAGGGTCATGCCCGCACTCAGTAAGTTTCCACTCCTGATCAAGCACAGTGATGCAGAGGAGACTGATTTTGTCCATGGGAAGCTCCCAGGAGAAGGAAGAGGAGGGGAACCCATTAACACTCTCTCCAGAAAATGGCATCTGCTCCTCATGTAACCACCACCAGGCAGATTTGAACCTGGGAACTCTGGAGCTTAGTGTAGGAGCGTCTACAGCTTCATCTATAAAGCTAGCTGGCTCTTAGCTTAGACTGTAGAGTGCCTTTGTTCTTACCTCTCGTTGTAAGTGGTCTAAGTGCCACTACATGGGACAGTGAAGCACACCGACTAGGTGTGTGGGTTACACTCACACACACCTCTCCCCAACCCTCCCCCCTCCTCCAGCAGGCAGGGATTGAAGTTCTCTCTCTGCGGGATGCCACCAGTGCCGGACCCACCATATGAAGGACACAGAAGGAAACCAAACTGCCCTGTCCCCCACTCCTGCCCACAGGCTCCTGGCCTGGCCAGCATCTTCCCATGCCTGCTTGTCCCCAGGCTGTGGGTGTTATGATGCTCTCCTGGGATGTCTATGCACCTGATAGAAAGTGCCCACTGTCTAGGCAACATATGGCCTTGCTCGAAGCACATCGCCATCATCTGAACTGAGACTTTCAGTGTCGGCTCAGACTAGGGCTAGGCTTCATGCAAAGTGTCTCCTGGGATACTGCCCTTTTCACTTTGCTTCACGGCTGGGCCAGCTGCGAGCTTGGCGTGTTCCCCCACCTCCCACTCCATCTACCCAACTGAGTGGGATTCACAGGCAGAAATGCACCTGGAAGGAGCTCATGAGGGAGCAGATGGCCTGCCTCAGTCCCTCATCCAGGGACTCGAGGAAGAGCACCAGGAGCAGGCCACCAATCAGGAGGAGCACTAGGCTGACTGGGAGCAGAGCAAGGCCACCTGGAACAATCTGGTGCCATGTTCTCCACCCTCACTTCGTTTATGGAGCTCATGATGTCATGCATGGAGTGGGCCACCAGCCACCTCCCCGCTCCCCCCATGGCTTCCCGTCCACGGCTCCCCAGGGGCCACTGGAGACCCAGAACATGGGACAATGGGACCTTTAGGGCAGCTGGAGCCTCCAGATCTCCGGAGGTAGACACTACTCCCAGCCCCATCCCAGAGCCCACCTCCCCAATTCCAGGTTATTTTCCCATTCCCTCCCTTGTTGTATGTCCTGCAAATAGAGTCCTGTTTTTTCACAAAATATGTTTCTATTGTTTGCGCTGCAGGGCAGGGAGAAGGTGGGAAAGGAGGGCAGGGAAAGGGAGGCGTGGGGAATGGAAGGCACACACACAGGGAATGCAAAGGTCCCTTGTGGAGAAACAGAGGGGAAGAGTCTCAGTACTGACCTTGCATGAAACTCTCCTTCAAGGCCTCTGATGATTACAGCCCCTTGCTGTGTTCTCCTGATGGTACTGGTGTCCAGCTGCTCGAACTCCCTGGCCAGTCATTCAGCCTCATCCCCCCAACCCTAGCAGAAGAGTCTCCCCCTTGTTCTCACACAGGTTGTGGAGCACACAATGGGTCACCACCATGAAGAGAATATTGCGCTCACTGAAGTCCAGATGGGTGAGGAGACTCCTGAACTTCTTAAAATGCCCAAATACATGTTCCATGACCATTCAGCACCGGCCCAGCCTGGGGTTGAAATCCTCCTTGCTGTGGTCCAGGCTGCCCATGTAGGGATTCATGAGCCAGGAGAACAAGGGGTAGGCTGTGTCAACCAGGATCACTATGGGCATGTCCACCTCTCTGACTCTGATGGTGTGGTTGGGGGGAGGGGGGGGGAAGTGCCAGCGTGCATCTTTCAGAAGAGGCAGGAGGTCTAGTCATGCACTTTTCCCAACCATCCAATGCTGATGTCGGTGAAGCATCTCTTGTGATTCATGAGGGCCTGCAGCACCATGGAGAAGTACCCCTTTGGTTAATAAACTCCAAGGCATGGTGATTGAAGGCCCGGATGGGGATGTGAGTACCATCTATGGTCCTCCCTGCAGTTGAGGAAGCCCATGGTGGCAAAGCCATCCACAATGTTATCCATGTTCCCCAGAGTGATGACCCTCCAAGGCAGCACATGGTTGATGGCCTTGGCTGCCTGCACAAGCACGTCCCTGACTGTGGATTTCCCCATGCTGAACTGGTTCCTGACTGAGTGGTAGCTGTCCAGCATGGCAAGCTTCCAGAGCTCCTGCACGGGGATGATGGGTCTCATGCCGGTGTCCTGTCACCTAAGGGCAGGGGCAAGCCACTCGCAGAGTGCCAGGAAGATGGCTTTCTGCATGCAGAAATTCTGCAGCCATTTCTGATTGCCACATCCCTGCAGGATGATACGATCCCACTAGTCTGAGCTCATCTCCCTCTGCCAGAAGTGGTGTTCCACAGTGTCCAGGGGATTGAAGGGCAGAAGCAAGAGCACCAGGACCTGGGTGAGCAGGGCCGATGGGCCTCTCTGGGGTTTGTCGTCCTCCTCCTCGTCCTGCTGGAGCAGCATGCGGGCAGTTTGGAAGTACTGCGCCATGAGGCACAGCATGAGGCCCATGAGCTGGCATTGCTTTGCAGCAGCTCTGACTCCATGGTGCCAGTGCTGTGGCATCTGCCCAGGCAACCAAAGCACAAGAAGGCACATGCCCACTGTGTCCCTTTTCTGTCCCGCGAGGGGGGAGACAGTGGAGGAGTGGCTTGTGAGACACAGCCATAGAGAGGAGCCCCTGTCAGCACACGTCACAGCTTGCCAGACCAAGCAGCCACAGGAAGTATCCACCCTCCCCAGTACGCTTCCCAGAGTGCTTCTGGGGGCTCTAAGTCTGAGGCAGGCTCCGTTCACTGTGGACGTGCCATTCTGGACTAACTTGAACTAATTTTGAGGCTTCCCCATAGTGAGGACACACTAGTTTGAATTTGTTAAATCAGGAGTTATTAAGTCGAATTTATTAATTTTGAAATAATTTCCTAGGGCAGACATGGCCGAAATGGACAGGATGGTGTGGTCCTTAGCAAGAATATCACGTTGGTTGTTTTCCAACCTTGCTAATTCTGTCCTTGAATGTACACATACAGCTTCCATTGACTTCAGTGGCCATTGTGTACCTGCATATGATGGCAGAATTTGGGCATTCTTCATTGTGCTTCTTTATAAAGATAATTATTAGTGTCACATGCAACAAATTTTGAAGACAAGAATAAACCCATGTACAAAACTCAAACAACTGAGATCTTTCTTTGGACTAAGAAAGCTGGCATATGATTTATATAATCCCCCTTGAAATGTTAACAACTTTTAAATATTGTTGATGGTACTATTGCTTAATTAGAATTCTGCAAGTAACCTCTAAATTCACTATGCAAAATATGGTGGGGGTGGGCCCAATCTGGAGTCTCATTTCCCAGACTAGTATAGGCTGAAAGAATGACAGATGCAATGAACTTGAGTTCCCAAGAAGGGAGAGAGGGCTGTGTTATACAGTGACCCTATACCCAAGACAGCACTGTGCACCTTGACAAGAAGGATGGCAACTAAGAGACAAACCCTGAACAAGTGAAAGACTGTAAGGAGGAGGAAAATGACAGCAGCTCAGAAAAATCTGGCAGTGCTCCAAGGAAGAAACAGGAAATCTTTGGGGAAGTAGGGAGAGATTCAAGAGTTTGACTTAGACCAACAAAAAAAGGAAATTAAGCTAAGTTTGACAAATTTGATCATTTTTTTATCTGCTCATCCTTCTTCCTGGCTATCTCAGTGGTATTGGGGCAGAAAATAGTGTTAAATTGTGTGTATGCTGTAATATCTAGGCGTAGGTCAGCAGGCTGAGTGGAGTGTGTTAGTTTATTTCAGAGTCAGTCCAGCTATGTTCTGTTGAGAGATGTTTTTGTATTTAATTTTTGTTATATTTTATTTATGTGTTGTTAGCAAGATCAGTGTACAGAGGGGAAAAACAAAAACACAAAAGTTCTTCACAATCTGTCAGGCCCTGATGAAATTGTTACTGTCCCCATTGACAGTTCATTCAAAGGCATTAGAATGCAAACCTCTTGCCAGGATTTTACGCTTGTACAATGGACTGACTTCTTCTGACAGGATTTAGTTTGCAGTGTTTCATACTGTAAGAATAGCACCCACTGTTCTTATTCGTCATACCAACTAGCAGTTCCCCAGAGCCATTAATTTGATGGAGTACCTAAATACTGTGGTGCTGGGCACATTACAAATACCATAGATAGAATGTGACTCTGCATAACACGAATTCTGTTGTAATGCTTCTAATTTCACAGTACAGACATAGGGGCAAATTTTAAGAACAGAAGGGTCCCTTTTGGTCTCACATTTTTGACCCAGTTAACTACCTCACTTCAAGTGCCTGGTAGGTAAGTGAAGGCCAATTAAAATAACCACACAGACAGCACTAGCACAAAAATTTAGGTGTAGATTTTGCAGGGGGCAGTGATACCCAATGGGGCTAGGCCTCAGCTCTTTACATTTGTTAAGTTTTTTGCAGTTGTTCTTTTCCTTTCTTTACTCCTTTCTTTTAATATTGCCAAAAGTTTTGGATGACAGGAAAAAGAGGAGGAAAATCCACAATCTAAAGCTTTCTTATAGATAGAAAAATTAGTCTTTTTTTACCCATGTTGCAAATTCAGTTTCCTCAGTAGTTAACAATAGAGAATTAAAATGTTACCTTTGATTCACAGGGCCATTTGCATCTGTGCTCTTTTCTACACTAAGCTACAGAGAAAAGGATGGGTCACTGATAGGAAGAGTAAACACTCCCATTATAGCCGGACACTGTGGAGGGTTGATTTGATGAATTACACTGCATTAAAAGGAGAAATGCCTTCTGTGAGCGTAGGAATAGGCTCAGACTGCTGATCCTACACCCGTGAGATAAACTAATGACAATGGAAGCCATTTCCAGGATCCTCTATTAGAGGGGTAGCAATTCAAATAAAGGATACCATCAGAATCTTTCTTATCAACAGGGTGCCGTTAGTTAGCCTGGATGATTATTGACTATCTCTGGCACACGGAGACGTTTAGTAACAGTCTATGGGTATATCTACACTACAAAGGGGTTTTTTTTTATGTTGATGTGAAAAATCAACAAAACAAAAATTGCCAGAAGGTGCTGTCCGCCAATAAATCATGTCCACACGGGACATTTCACGTGGACAGTTCATGTCCATCATTGGATGGTTAGCTTTTGCGCACACATATTTATAGTACTCTTCCTGTTAACTTTTGCACACGCACACATTTGTAGGGCCACCTCATACAGATGCATCCTCCTCAGAAGGGGAGGAAATTGGGGGTGAGGCAAATTATACCCTAGAAGACAATAGGAGGTTCAATTGAAAAGGAGTTTATACAGATCATAACTAATGGAAAAGCAGAATTTTTCCATGTACAAAAAGTAACTATACACTCTGAATTGAGTTTTATTTAATTTGTTTAGCTTTTTAAAATAAAAATCAAGATTAAAACTAAAATATTCTACAAAGTGTAATTCTGTTTGAAAATAGCAGTGGTATACAAAGAAAAATAATTAACAGATAACTAGCTACTTATAACACAGAAATCAGGGAAGAAGAATGCCCATTTAGAAACATATTTTTGTCAGAGTCCAAGCTCTAGAAGACTTTTTTGTTCTTTCTATGCATTTATGGGAAAAGAATACAAAAACAAATGTCATGTGTCTGAGTTTAGGGTTTCCTGTGGAAGCTTTCTGGACTTTATACAATGCCACCAAAATACACTGTATGGGGAAAACTTAAGAAAACTGAAGCAGCAGTGGAAACTGACCAAAGTCTAAAGGTGGGTTTTTTGTTTTATTTTTGCATACAGCACGCATGACTCTTGCAGTGCTGGGCAATGCCAGTCAGTACAGTGCAAACATGGAAGCCCCAAGAATATTGAGGAGACCAAATTCCAAAGGAACACACGCTACAGATCATGAGGGGTCTGTAAACATAGGTTTTGTGGGCTCAAAAAGTAGAATAATGGTGTGCTGTTGCTCAGTTATATTTTTGATGAATCCAATTATAAACAGACATTTGCAATGGAAACATTTTAGACAACTGATCAATATGGGTCCAACAAGACTGCATAATATATTCCTGTAACTGAGTATTTTTGTATAGGACCTTATTTTTCATTGCTGAGATCTTCTTTTCTGCTTCTCCTCCAGCAAAAAATACAGAAGTGGTTATGGTATCAGCCCTTCTTTGAGGATACCTGGGTGCTGGGCTTGACTGGATAGAAGTACAGAAATGCCACTTTTTGAGACTACAGCACAATGATTACAGTACATATCCTCAAACACAAAGATGATGTACAAATCCCTGATCCATACCTGAGAACACGAGCTGTATATACAAAGAAGTAATCTGGGAGTCAGGAACAGAAACCTTCCAAACAGACGTCAGACAGAGTACAGGTCACATGCAGCCCGTGGGCTATTGTAGAAACTTAAACCCACATATATTAGTGAGCAGTAAATTTACAGTTTCTGGATACATTGGTCATGCTTCTATACTTAACCTACACAGTTCGCTCACATTGGCTATGTCTAGACTGCTGAGAAGTTGGAAAAAGATACACAAATTGTGAACCACAATTTGCGTATCTTTTTCCGCTTTTTTCCAAAAAAGACTTTTCCAGAATTTGGCCTGTCTACACGGGAATCCTGGAAAAGCTCTGCAGTCTAGACATAGCCATTCCCACTACCTATGCACCAATGGAGTGGGCTACCACAGTGCACAGAGAAATGCATGCATGCTTTGCTTCTTAACCTCTCCCTGTAGCAGAACCATGGCAGTTCTACAGTGCCCTGACCCATTCAAATGGAATTTAAGTTTTTGTATCTCATCAGGTTGAAATCCACTTGACTTTTTAAAACCCTATCGGGTTTTTTTGTTTGGTTGGTTTTTTGTTTGTTTTTGTTTGGTTTTTTGCTTAAACAAGCTTGGTTGAAAAAAATCAAGTAAACATTTAGCTACACAGTTATTAAAAAAATTAGACTTAAATTTGTATTTAAAAATAGCTCCTGTTACCATATTTCAATGATGAAAATGATCAAGATAGAACCTTTTCTCACTGAAGCCAGTGGGGAAGAAGGGAGAGAAGGTCCTAAATGATTTAGAAAACAAAACAAATAGTGAAGTTTTCAATGAGAAGAAAAGAGAGGGTGCAGCTGGAGGCCATAATGATATGTACAAAGAAGCTTATTCCACAGGAAACGTGACCATGACATGATTATGTTTCCATAGATGGGCCTGTAATATTTGGTGTTGTATTCTTTCCAATGTTGTAGTTAACTTTCTTGAATTTTATAGTGGTGGCATATGACAAAAATTCCCCTGGGATTAATCACAAATATTTTTTTAAAATGAGGTTTCTTTATATCTTTGTTCTTTGTATCTTGGCTTTTGTTAGCGCATTTTAATTAGGATCTGGTATCTGCAATAAACAGTAAACATAAAGAGCTTTGCAAAAATGTATTAGACTGTTTGTTTTCACACTCTAATGCATATTTGCACAATTTTACCATGAAAAAAGGAAAACATGCTAAGCTCTTGGGCTCTCTCCCAAATGTCCTGGAATAGAATCCGGAAATTACTAAGAATGCAACCAAACCACATCATATTTCAGCAATTAACCTAAGAAAAGAGGGTACATTCTCTATGTGAAAGACAGTTTTGTGGAAGACATTTGAGAGGAAAAGAAGCTTCAGTAAAACACGTATATATTATTATTTAAAATTTTGGTTTCATTCTCTTTCATCTGGAGAAAGCCTAATAAATTCACTAAGGTCAGAAACTTTTGTTCCTTTCTCTACAACACAGACAAAACTGTTGTTTATCAATTAGGCCTAAATTCATCATTTAGCAAATTATGTCCAAAAGAAATCATAAAATGAAAATACTACTGCAGACCCACTTAACCTAAGAGTTTCCTGCATACCAAAAGCATGTAGAAAAACAAGTATATGTATAATCGGGAATTTACGAGGTATTTGAATTTAGAGTGGATGAAATAACCTAGATTCTCATAACAGGGAGTTTCAGATTAAAGGGGTTCAACACGATCATAAGTATGTTCATTTCAAGAAGGTTCTGGGGACTAACTTGGTTTCTGTAATATAATATAACACTATTAAAAACATAGAATAATTGAAAATGCCACTTGCCAAAGACAGATGTACTTTCATTTTAAAGTATTCTTATCAAACTCTGTCAGAAAACTTGAAAGGTTTAAAATGTGACTCTTGTGAGCACTTGTTATTGATATGACACCTTGATAGAGTTTGAACGTGACACAAAAAAGTCATAAAAGTATATAAGCAATTCTAAGGTGTAAAGTGATTTTTTTCCACCAGAGCTTGGCTTTAATGTGTTTCCAAATAAAACACAAGATTAAGTAATTTATTTTGTCATATGATTTATTTATGGGCTGAAACACTGTAAACAACAGATAAAAGATACAGACTCAGATGTCAAAGTAAAAGATGAAAATCATTACATTTTATTAGCAGAAGATACATAAAAATGCCAAAATGAACTGTAAAGAGAGGGAAAGTGTTATACTCAGAGGTCCCACATCTGAGTTGCATTTGTTTTTCCCACCTCCCCTAAAGGGGAATAATAGCTCTGAATTTAATTAAAAATCTATTTTTAAAGATTAAAGTCATGAAAAAGTTAACAGACTAGATCACAAAGAAGAGTAACTGTAAGGATCTCAGGGAATTTGAACTGATGTACACCCTTATATTTTATTTGTGGGAGGATCACCAGAGTTGCATAGGAATTGTAAGTCTTGGATAAAAAGGAAGGATTTTATAAATCAATAAATTTTTCATTAGATTTACGTAGATTTTAGGAGCAATAGTTTAATTCCAGTCATATTATTGCAATGAGAAAACACTATGCAACATTATGCATTCTATTAATTTGTTTGGTCTTTTAGAACCCTGGTTCCTAACCCCCTGCAATACTTGGGACATTGTTTCCTATAAGATTTTCTTTACATCTAAAATTAAAAAATGAGAACAGAAAAAAACAAACAAAAAAGGAGTGGTAGAAACATTATCCCAAATAGTCAGTTTTTAAAAAATGACAGTAGTCAGACAGAACATTTAGAAAAAATATTATGTTTGATTTAACATGTTCATATGTATGACATGTGCATGGCCCCATATAAATAATATAAAAATAATTAATAGGACAAAAACATCATAAAATAAATTGCCAGCTTCTCAAATTGCTCCCCTTTCATCTACTCCAGGGATGGGCAAGATACCTCTTGCAGGCCAGATTCGGCCCACAGACACCCTACTGGGACCCTCAGGAGCACAGCAGTTGCTGATTTAAGTGCAGGGCTGCTCCATGTGCCTCTCTGCTCTGGAGGGAGGGGGAGATTTTGTGTTTTGGCCAGAAACAACCAACCAAAAGGAACTGACCCCAGCCAATCTTTCAGTTCCTATTGGCCGGAAACAACCAGCCAATAGGATCTGAGAGACTGGCCTGGGAGACAGGGGGCAGCACAAGCCTTTTTCCCCTCCTGGAACTGAAAGCCACATGGAGGGAGCAGCCTGCAGTTTTAAGCGGTCTGGGGCTGTAGCAGGCAGGGAGCCCATCCTGCTTTGGGGGTGCTGCTAGGAGATGTGTAGATAAGTTCCTCCCAGCCAGAACCTGCCTCTGGCACCCCTACCCCTCTTGCACCCCCAGATCCCACCCCCAGGTCACCATCCAAACTCTCTGCACCCCCCCCCCCTTTCCCCAGGTCACAACTCCCTTCCAAAACCTGTGCCACCCTTCCCACAGGCCAGAGTCTTCTCCTGCACCCAGACCCTCTCCCAGACCCTGCAGCTGAATCCCCTGCACCAGGTCACAACCCTCTCCTTCACCCAAACTCCTTCTCAGACCTCACACCATCTCCTGTACCCCAGTCCCTTACCCCGTGCACCCTTCTGCACCATCCTAAACCCTGCACCTCCTCCATGGAAAACCCTAGACCACTTTCCAAAATTTGAGTGACCCTCCCACCAAAAATTATTGCCTGCCCATATCTATTCCATTATCCCAAACAACCCCCTGTGCCTCAGGAAAAATTTGGAAGAACCAATCAGTCTTGCAGCAGGCCCCGCCAATCACCAAATCTAGACTCTGGCAGTCCAAGGGAGGGACATAACCTAGTCAACAGCCCCCTGATGAGTGTGCCTTCCCAAAAGTAACCTGATGCTCAAAACAGGCATTTAAGCATCTCAGGACTAAGGTATCACATGGGGGAAAGGGTCAGTGTCTCAGATCAGGGGAAAGCCAACATATTTAATGCTTTGTAGGTCAAAACTAACCTCTTCTACTTCACCTGGAAATCAGTGGGTAGTTAGGGCAGATCATAGAAACAGATGTAAGGGAAATCTCATTTAAGGAGCGTAGAACCACAGTCTCCTTCCAAACATAGCCCCTTTTGGAGAACATTCCAATCATTCAACCACAAAATGGAAAAAGCTTGGATAACCATGTCAAGTTCTGAGTCTGAAGAAAAAGCTGTCAGCCTTCATTTTTCACAAATGAAATTGATTATAAGCTGTCTTGGCTACCACAGCTACCTGAACATCCAGAAGTAGCCAATGATTCAGCAAGACCAGGTTGTGAACTTGGAGAACGAACAACAAGTACATGTTCTCCATCTGGGTATTGAAATCTTTCTGACTTTTTTTCTGCTTGCATTCCCCTATTTACAGTCATTCTAACATTCATTATTATTCCTTTATCTTAGTGAGGTATAAGCATATATTAGCCTGGTCCTACAGTTCTTACTGAGAAAAACAATCCCCATTTTGCCTCAGGCAGAACCACGCGCTGCACCCAACCTGTACATGTGGGGATGCATACAGTGCTCACCACTGCCAACTGAAACTGAACAGATCTTTCTCTGCTGTGTGATTTATAATTTTCTTGATCCTGACTTCAATGGAAATGCTGAGTGTGGAACGATGACAAGATTGGGCCCTCAGGCAACAGCTCTGTAGAAAAATGAAGGCATGTAATTGCCAGAATTTTAAGGAACCATTTCTCCAAGTGGGGCCAAAGCCTACACATCTCATCCATGCAATAAGTCAATGGGAATACTCATGTGAGTAGGGAGAACAGTTTTAATCTATTATGGGTAATTATAAGTTTGCTGAAAATAAGATTTATCTTTTTGAGATTATTTAATTGGTACCAACATGCATTTGTGTTAATTTCACGTCCTTGACACTGTGAATTGTTTTGCTAGCTCATTATTCCCAAGATATAGACAAATGAGTTGGCCTTCACCTAGTTTCTAGTGGATTTTTATCTGTATTCCAAAACCAGCCTGCATTTTACTATCTCTGCTCTAGAAAAGCTCAATTTGAAGCAGAAGGAGCATTCAGTATTTAGACATTTTCCAAGGTTGTATATGGAAACTTGCAAAACTGGCTGCACGATACTTAGCACAGCGATCCCTCATTTTCATGAGCAATAAATCATTATATAAATAATTCTAATTGAGGTAGCCATTCAAAATATATTAGCCTTGCCCTTTAAATACTGGTGTTCGTAATAACTTGGTCATTCTCACAGTAACAATTTTAATGGGCTACTTAATGACCTCAGTAAAGTTCATAATAATTGAGTTGATTTTTATGCAATTATGTAACATATTTTAGATGTTAAAAGGGCTACAGTTACTGTTTCTTGTGCATGCATGTATTTTTTACTGATGAACATACAATAATGCTACTTTATCGTATTCAGTTCTTGAGCAGATGAACAGGAAAAATACTATGATTTTGAAAATACAAAGCAATACTTGTTAATCTTTATGTATCCTGATAATCTTGGAAGTACAACTATTTTCCCTTAAAATTTCATCCTCTCTTTACCAAACATTTTAATTTGTTGTTTTTCCAGTGCTGAATAAGCCAGCATGGCTTTACCTTTTTCCTTGCATTTCTGTTGGTGTGTTAAAATCATACTATTATATTAGTAAAGGTGTCAGCAGCAATGTGCAAAGCTCTGGAAACACAGTAGTATACTAGAAAATTGCCATGTACTCCCCCAATTGCTTTTCCTTTGTATAAAAGGCACATTGCTTGTTAATTACACACCACAGTACATAGAACAGAGGGAAGTCAGGCAGGCAATGAACACATTGAGCCATATCATCCCCTGTAGTGTAAAAAGGAATGTAGAGTAAAAAGATGAACCAAAAATCTACTTTCAAGCAGAGCAGTGTAAAAAGCACCCTAAGTCCCCATTAACTCTAGGTGAGTTTGTAATGTGAGCAGAAATCAAGTGGCAGTGTTTCAATGAGTGGGGTTGTTTCCAATAAAGAAAAGGCAATGTTTACCTCAATGCACTAAAAGCATCTGCACTTATATCTGATTGCTAGATATTAGGTCTCCAAGAGATGTAGTAGAAGAGCTATCCGTTATATTAATACAAAAAAGGCAATGCAAAGCAGCAGATACCATCAGCTCAGGCTGATATAAAGAAGATGCAATTGAAGAAGAGTAATATCACAAAGGAAGCAGGTAAGCCAGGTTATATGGGCAAGGACATGCCATCTTATGGAAGTAGGGGTCATAGACAGCTGGCATAAGTATAGACAGTACCAGCATTCAGCAATGTGGGATGGCTGCACTGATAGATTAGTTCTCTCCAGCTTTCACTGAACTCATGTCATTTTCAAAGAACTGTTTGATTCCTGGATGATCTCCATTGTCTCCAGCAGCATATAAGTACCCCCAAAGACTAAACAAATCAGGAGATAAAAGCATCCTGAGTATAGATGGTAAAAGACAGACTTACCTCGTGTGACACATAGTCAAGAAAATATTGTTTAATATTGGCCATCACAGACATAGCCAAGAAGCAGAAAAAATGTACGTAAGAGACATCTTACCGATTATGAGACTAATAAATCATGGACATAGAGCCCCAGCACATACTAACTGAAAATAGAACACAGAACGGCATATATTCAAAAGGAAACAAGTTCAAATCAAATTGATACACTTTTCAACAAGAAACCATCCATCCCATATATATATATATATATATATAGTGTTCACGCAAGAGCAGCTATCCTACAGCAGCATCATTAATGGCTGTGTTCACAGCTGCAGAGATGAAAATGAGCATTTGATTGCTGCCTTGGCCAGATGTAAGTTGCTCCCTGTTTACTTACATATGTTAGAGGTTTCTGAAGGGACTTGGCCTTGAAACCATCTTTCTAAAAGGCTCTGCCTATTTTTCTTCACTTAGGGGCCTCATCATAGGAGTCTTTCCACTGCTTTCAAGGGCTCTAGGATCAAGCCCAGAATACATAATACAGGAACAACCAGTACACATTACTTTCCAACCTGATGCTTCCAACCTCTGCTTCTGAGGGCAGCATTTTGGTACTTTTTTCTAGTATATTTTGTCTGCGAGGATGAAATGTTTTCATGCTTTTCAATGTACCTCTAGCACATTATGGAGCAATATGTCATCTTCATGTTCATCCTAAAATGGTACCTGATTTGTTAGCTTTTTCATTTAATCAGAAGTAAGTAGCTGATTTAAAAAAAAATCCCAAATGTGTTTGATATTTGTAGCCTGAATGGTATTTGTGAAGGAGGAAATTCTGTCCTCACTTGCAAAGCTTGGGAGGATTTGATTTTTATCAGTAATAAACATTGAGTTCACCATACACACACAAACCAATAAAAGAAATTTCCATCAGTGATTGAAATTTACAGATAGACAAAGTAAGAAAAATGCTACTTGAGAACTTTGTAGTTTGAAGAATATTTACATATTGAAATCATCCATTGAAATTATATAGGTATATATTTTTAAAAATGATTTATTCCAATAGAAAGCAGCAGAACTTGCCGTGCTGTGATGCAATGCAACTACGCAGATCAAATAGTCCAAATCACTCTCACATGAGAAGCTCAGGGGAAAGAACTCCTACTACAGTCAAAGAGTTCTAGTAGCAGCTGACACTTTGTGCCAATCAAGGGCCTTGCATTTTTAGGGATTGTTGATGTGATGAGGGGGAAAACACTGCCATGTTGCTAGAGAAAAAAAGGCATTGCTCCACTGAAACTAAAGGAGCTATATGGATTTAAACTGGCTGAGAATCTGGTCCAGAAATTTTATTCCAACCCCATTGTGAAGGCCATGAGAAAATACCTTGCAAATACAAGCACATTCTTGTTCCAACTATTTTCTTACCCTGACGAAGAGAGCAAAACCTGGCAAAAGAAGAGCTTAAAGCATATTTGAACAGTTTACCTTTTAGCCAGCATGAGAAACATCAGCTTAAATAAAACTAATGACAGTAGAAGAAATACTGTCTAGCACAAATTAATATTTATAGTGAGTTATTTTGGCAGCCTACAAATGCAGGTATCCTTTTAACTGATACTTATTTTTGCACCACATTATATGGGACAGACTCATTAAAATAAACATCTTTTAACTTGTCTTTAAAAGTGAAACTGGTAACACATCAGATTGACTTATGCAAGTCTCTTTTTTCCAGTCTGGCATGGATCTTTTATTACCATGCAGCCTTTTAAAAAAGACCAAGTATTGCATTATTTTAACCACCAGGTACTTTTTATGGTACTTTGCTTATTTGTCTGTCTTCATCATATCTTGTTTGGTGTTTTGTAACCATTTGGACTGATATTATAAAGCTGTTACTCATTAACAATGCCAGCAAAAGAATAAGAAAATGAAGTGACCACATTAATAATTTAAGCCCCTCAACTATATGACAAAAATAAGGAATTAAATTAGAAAACGGAATCCATATCCTGCTCTGTGAGGAAGGTTCCTAAGTGCTACAGTAATATAAATAATTATTAGAGTATTTCTCAAGTAAATCACAAAGGCCATGTCTAAACTACAGAGAAGATTGAAGCAACCACTGCTGATCGGGGTTTGAATTAGTAGGTCTAGTGAAGACACGCTAATTCGAACTGAGAGGGTGCTCTCGTCAATGCTGGTAGCTCTGCTCCTATGAGGAGTAAGGGAAGGAAGAGTGTGCTCCCTTCGACTTCCTACAGTGTGGATGGAGCCAAAATTTGATTTAAGACACTTCAACTCAAGCTACGCAATTAACATAGCTGGAGTTGCAGATCTTAACTTGAACGTGTCCCCTAGTGTAGACCTAGCCATGAGGAGTAAGGGACATCAAAGGGAGAGTGTGCCCCTGTCATGGCTCCTTCCCCACTCTGGCATGATAAATGCAGAAGTGGAGGCCAGCAAGTATACCCCAAAACCTTATCTACCAGGCTTTGGTATAAAACTTCCCCCCAAAATCTTAAAACCCTAGATTTTTTAAATAAAACTTCCGCTGCCACCACCCAAATTAATAAAGAAACCAGGGGAGAGACCATTTGGGAAAATCTCACCCCTAAAGTAAAAAGCAGGACACCACCATTAACCAATACCAGGTTAATAGAAAGAAAAGAGAAAACTTTTATTATCACAACACTATTCCTGTTGCAAGTATAACGATTAGATGGAAAAGTAAGAAAATAATATACGCATGGAGAAACTCCATGGGCCTAGAACTTAGTTTAAAAAAATGTTTTGGCTTTCCTTTGTAAGTGCACAGACAGCGGATCCCATACCCAAACCATAAAACAATGAAACCTAATGGATTTATCTAAACTTTACCCTACTTACAGAAAATGAAGAAAAAGTCTTTTCTTGGACGGAGACATAGTGTCTGTCCCCCTCAACAGCTGGAGAGAACTGCCCCCAGAACCAAGGAGGGAAAAACCAAAAATTCCTTTGTCCCAGTTTGAAATTCCTACCTACATTCCTATTAGCCATTCCACCTGGCTAGGTAAGGGACATAGTTAACCCCTTAGTCCCCAGGCTGCTGGCTAACCCTCATGATCATGACAGCCCCCTTGAACTTCCTGCAGTGTGGATGTGCCAAAATTCGATTTAAAACACTTAGACTCAAGCTACACAATTAATGTAGCTGAAGTTGTGTATCTTAACTCAAACTTATCCCCCTAGTGTAGACTTAGCCTAGAAGATTTGTCTTATAGAATTAAGCACTTCTATTATCTGCTTAATCAATAGTCTCCCAATGCACTGGACAATTCTACACAATACTGGGGTAGATTTCTTTATCGCCTCATTAAAATATATTCAATCAGCAAACATTTAAAAAATCAGAAGATTAATTAAGATATAAATTTGAAAGTTAAGCAATTTTGACTATTTTTGGTAAGCTTGCTGCCCTCATGGGAACAGACTGTGCCACCATTGGGAAGTACCTTACTCTTCTGAGATTTCCATTGTTCAGGACAAATGTGCTAATCAAAGAGCAAAGTTAGCAGAACCTGGCCTTTAGGATTTCTTATATTATTTTTCATAGAAATTGCATAAGAAAAGTAGTTATTTAAGTTCAATTGAAAGTGGAGTGGAATAAAGAAAGACATAACATGAAAAGAAAATAAAGGAAATTGAATTCTTGAGGCTATGTCTAGACTACAGTGATCTATCGGGAAAAGGTATACAAATTGCTCTCTGTAATTTGCATACCTTTTTCTGATAGTTTTTTCGGAAGAGGCTTTTCCAAAATTTGGCCCATCTACACCGGGCCAAATTTGGGAGAAGCCTCCTCTTTCGGAAGAGTCCTTCTTCTTTGTGAAAGAAGGAAGACATGGCTTCCAAAAGAGCATGTCTGCTCTTCTGCCAAAAAAAAAAAGCAGAAGAGCAGATGCATTCCCTGGATGCGGCGGAGTTTTTCCGGGATACCTCCAGTATCCCAGAAGAACCCCGTGATGTAGACATAGCCTGATTCTACACATGTGCACATGAGTAACTTTATGCACATGAATTTCACTGAGGATAGGACCAGGTATCTTCTTCTGAGGTAAATCAGTCTTATGTGAGATTAGGTATTTTGGCATAGACAAACTATTTGGGACTATATTGGGAATTAAGGTGCATGGTCTCTTTTTAGCTGATCACACACAAGTGGAATAATAGAGATAATACTAACAGACGAGTATAAAAAATGTTTTCATTAGAGATTCAATACTCTATTATTTAAGGATAAAGAATTTCTAATAGCCATTAAAAAGAAAATCAAGGAATGTATAAATTTTAATTCAGGCTTTGCATCACATTGTATATACTGAAGGCTTTCAAAGTGACTTTCAGAAGCTGGATTTTTAGGTTATATCATGACATTAGGGCTACATCTAGACTGCAAGCTTCTTTCAGAATAAGCTTTTCCAGAAGAGATTTTCCGGAAAAGTTTATTTTGAAAGAGAGTGTCCACATGTGAAAAGCGCAACAAAATAGCGATTTGCTATTTCCAAATATAGCATCCACACTGATTTGATGCTATCTCGCATTTAAGGCCACCCAGAACCAGTTCAGGCAGGACATTAGGTCAGCAGTTGCTTCCGCGTGCTGTTGCCTAAGGCTACAGCATGGGGACGTGTGCTTAAAGGGATCCCCCTGGACAGCCATTTCTCAGCTTCTTCTGCTCACTTGCCTACCTCTCCAAGGGACAGCAAAGCATTTGCAGTGCATGCTCTGGTTCCCCTGCTTCAGGACACCACAGCACACTCCTTGCCATGGAGCCGGAGCTGCCCCTGGGCACGCGATGGCCCCACACTGCCATGCTGCAGTTTCTGCAGCAGTTTCTGCAGGCTGCCCTTGTGGTCCTGCATGAGTTCAACTCAGAGCTCATCCTTGAGACCCTCTGCCTGTGTGTGGGAGCAATGCCCTTGCAACCGCACCCCACGGTAAAGAGATGCTTCTGGAAGCTGGAGACCAGTTCCGACTGGTGGGACCAGCTGGTGATGGAGCGTAGGGTGACCAGTAGTGGCTCCATAACTTCTGCATGAAGAAGGAGATACTCATGGAGCTGTGTGCCTGGTTCACCTCTGCCCTCCGTCAACATGACACCCAGATGCGACCCACCATCCCCCTGGAGAAGCAGGTTGCCATTGCTGTCTGGAAGCTCACCACGGCAGACTGTCTGTGGGCAACCAGTTTGGCATAGGAAAGTCCACCGTCGGGGCCCTCCTCGTGGAGGTAAGGCACTCTCAGGCTGCAGTCCCTGGGGAGGGGGGGAGTACTGGAAAGGGGGACCATAGGGAAAGGGGGGGGTTAGGTGTGCAAGGGGGTGGGCTGGGGGTCAGGAGGAAGTCCTGTCCTCAGGGGGTTCTGCAGTCCCACCCTCACACAGCCCTGCAGGGGGAGGTGGCCTGCATAGGGGTGGCTCCAGGGGTGTTGGGGGGGGGGGAGAGGAGGGACTCAGGGACTTCCCAAGGGCTCAGGCACACCCTTTGATTCTTTGTTTTGTGTGATTGTTTGTCTCCTTCTACAGGTGGTCAGGGCCATAAACACCATCCTGCTGTGCAGGGTCATCTACCTGGGAGACCTGGACCTGTGGCTGGATTTGCAGCCCTGGGCTTCCCCAACTGTTGGGGGAGGAGGGGCGATCAATGTAACCCATATTCTCATCCGTGCCCCAGAACACCGGGCCGCCCAGTATATCAACTGCAAGTGATATTTTTTCATGATCCTGCAGGCCCTGGTCGACCACCACGGACAGTTCAGTGACACTTTCGTTGGCTGGTTGGGGAGGGCGCATGACGCCCATGTCTTCTGCAACTCAAGCCTGTATCAGAAGCTGGAGGCTGGCACTTTCTTCCCCGAGCACAACATCAGGGTCAGGGATGTGGAGATGTCACTGTGCATTGTGGGGGACGTGGCCTACCCCCTCATGCCATGGCTTATGAAGCCATACACCAGCCACCTGGACTCAAGCAGGGACTGTTTCAATGCCCACCTGGGAAGGGCCTGCATCCAGGTGGAATGCACCTTTGGGCACTTGAAGGCGAGGTTCAGGTGCCTCACGACCCGCCTCGAAGTGGGGGAGCACAACATCCCCCAGGTAGTGTCAGCCTGTTGTGTTCTCCACAACATTGTAAAGAGGAAGCGGGAGGCCTTGCTTCCAGGGTGGGCGACAGAGACTGTCCGGGAGAGATGGGCCTTCGAGCAGCCGCACACAGCTGTCATCCACTAGGCCCATCAACTGGGGGTGTGTATCCAGGAGGCCCTGAGGGAGAGTTTCTCTCAAGGACCCCAGTAACTGTCCCCAGGGCCTCCCCTCTAAGGGCCTGTGCCTTGCCCCTCTCTGCCTTTCCCACAACAACCCCTCCCTTCCCCTCAACAACCCCTCTTCCCTGCAGACAAAATTAAAACAACTGTTTGGTTAAAAAGATAACTGTTTGCTTTTTTATTTGGGATAAAAGTAACCGGGAAGGAGGGAGGGGGGCTGAGAACCTGGATGTGGGGAGAGAGGCTGAGAAGCTGGATATGGTGAGGGGGGGTGAGAACCTTGAAGAGGGGAGGAGAGGCTCAGAGCTGGGGCTGAGATTGACACATGGTTCAAGTGGTATTTCCACCTCATGTCCGGGGACCTCATCAACCTCGGGGGTGGGCAGAGGGTCCTGGGAGAACAGGGGGATAGGCTGGAGTAGGGTTGGAGCAGGGTCAGGCATGGCGGGGCGGCAGGGGCTGGCATGGTATGGAGTCAGGGACAGGAGGAAGACAGGAGCAGGGACAGGAGCTGGGTAGGCCATCATCTCCCAGACAGTGGCACAGATGCTGCGGCCCTACTGCAGCAGCTCAGTCCATATCCAGACCCGCCATTGTGCATCATCCTGGACCTTCTGGGCCAGCGTCTGCTGCATGTCCCGGAGGACGGACACATGATCCCTCATTAGGTCTTCATAGACCCTCTGGCATCTGCAGCTCCCCCGGGGTGAGGTGGCTAGCTAGGCTGGTGGTGTTTGCCCCACAGTCATGGCTGGTCCAGCTGGGGAGAATAAAGAGATTTGATCAGTCATCCCTGGAGACACTGTCCCTGAGGCCTTGCCCTCATCAGCGAGCTGAGATCAACAGTCTTCCAAGCAGAGGAGGGTGATGTCCTAGGATCAAGGCCATGTGTGGCCTGGACAGCAGGCCCTGCCTCACAGGGGCCCAGAGGTGCCCAGAGGACCATGCTTTCTGTCCTCTCTTCCCCCATCCCATGGACAAGGAGGCAAGGAAAGTGTCCAGCCACACTGGGATCCAATGGCCAGGAGAGGGGCCTCGAGCAGCCTGGGCTTCCATCGGGCCACACACACACACCTGTGCCTGGCAGCGCTGTCCCAGGGAGCGGGTGGTGCCTCGATCATGCCCATGTGCGGCACTCCAGAGTCTGTGTGCAGGTGTGCATGTGCCCTTGTCCCCAGCCTCCTTCCAGAGGTGGCTGATGGTGGGATGGTGCCAACCCCCCCGCGGATCAGAAGTGTGTCTGGCCTCCCCAGAGCCTGTGAGCAGGAGCCAGGGGTGCTCCAGGGCTGCCTCCTGGGTCTGCATGGAGCAGACTGGCGTTGCACATGCATTCATGTGCACGGACTGCAGCACTAGGGCCTGACTGAGAAGGCTGAGCAATGATCACATCACAGCCCTTCAGCACCTGCCACCCCCGCCCTGTGTGTGCAGAAAACTAAGAGCACTCATCTGATGATCCTTCCCCAACCTCAGAAGATGCCTGGGAGATGTGCAGGCCCTGGGGTACAACTCCAGGGTGATGGTGCTGTCCGTCTCTGTCCCGGGTATCTGTGGCTTTAAGAGCTGCCAGGAGATAGGAACTACAAGTTGTGATGAGTGTGGACAGAGTCGCCAGCAGGGCACCTGTGTTATTTCCTGGAGGCCTCTTTTTTTAACAGAACTCCCTCTTCCACATCCACACACACCTTTTTCCAAAAAAAGCTTTTTTGGAAAAAGCCTTATTCCTCATAGGATGAGATTTACCACCGTTGGAAAAGGCCCTCTGGTATTTTGACTTTTTGTTGAAATAATGCGATTGCAGTGTGGATGCAAGTATTGTTTTTCTGGAATAATAGCTGTTATTATGGAAAAACGCAGCAGTGTAGACATACCCTAGGAAATGCCAAAGGCAAGAAAAAATGGAGTTCCTAACAATAAAAAAAATTAAAACATCAAAAATTCATAGTAAAAAGTTCATGTAGAATTGACATAAAGACACTATTGAATAATATTGCTGTTAAAGCGGCCAATTATTTTTAGAGAGAAAATACATTTTTCTGTAATAATTCAAGTAAAACTGGTAAATGGTTAACTGCTTAAATAAAAAGGGAAGAGAAAACTCAACATAGCAGCAATTTGTACAAAACAAAGGGTGATAATGAAGCAATAAGAATGAGATAAGTTACATCTTTAACTCCTATTATGAGACTACATAAATCTGAGACTAGAGCATCTGGAGATGAAATCCAAATTTTGGGGCTGAAAATTAAAATCTTAAGTTTTATGTGTCTTTTTAAACTAAAGGAATAGAATGGTGGCCTATTTATACTAGATGAAATCTCAAAGAAGCAATGAAATAATTAACACTTGGTAACACACCAGGAGAAGATGACTATCCACCAGAATTTTTTTGTACTGTCTTTAAAGCTGTGGGCCCCTTGATTCTACAGACCTTTTTTTTTAAACAGAGCCACAGGCATAAATCAGCTTGTGATACTATTATAGCATTTGCATTGACAAATGATAAAAGATCTACTTGATTGTTCAGTTTGTCATCCTCTTTTTCTAATTTGCTGCAATAATACCTAAAATTTTAGCCAAAAGGAAGAGTGAGGTGATGAAACAAATTATTAATGGATATCAGATTCACTTCAAAAAATAAGCTTCTACCAGACAATATGAACACGATATTAAATATTATTAGTTGTGCCCAAAACATTTGATCTCTAATAACTGGCTGCAGCAATAGATTCTGAGAGTGTTTGATCAAAATGATTGACAGTGCTGTATATATTTGTTTGAAGTACTATACTAAAAGGGGGGCCCAATTCTGTTCCACTGAAATCATTTGAAAAACTCTCACTGACTTGAGTTTAGCCTCAATGGCTGGTTTCAGGAAATCATTTACTAGATTATTAAAGGGGTGACCCTTTTCAGAATTTCCTTAAAGTTATTATTATTAATGAGTGCAAATCTGCATTCTTCAGTATAAGAAAAAACTCTTGTAGCCATTATTATTTTTGTTGTCTTCTGATTCATTGTGATGGGGCATTCACCCCACACTGGCAGAGAAGGGGTTACTACAGCCTTGGGAAGTCTGCATGGGAAACAGCCAATAGGAATTGCGAGGAACAGCCAGAAGGCCCATATTAAAAAAGAGACTCAGGGCAGAGTAAGGTAAGTTGCTGCCAGGACCCCAGGGAATAATACCTGTTCCTGGATGGCTGAGAGAAGGGTAAGTACCTTGGACAGGGCAGCTGCAGCCATGAAATAAGAATGAAGAAGGTGCTGTGGCCAGAGGAAAGTGGCCCAGGGAAATAAAGCAGCCTTGATTGAGGTTACAGAGGAGCAACAGAAGGCTGCAGGGTCTGTGAGTTGGGGCCTGGAGTAATAGGTGCCCCTGCTCCACTTGCTACTGGGGAAATGGTTGGAGTGTGGGACAGAGATACCTAACTCCCCACGGGAAAAATCAGATGATGACCTAGCTAGGGGCTGAATTGAAAAGAGAATGCTGCAGTTTTAGGAGCTGAGAGAGGAGCCATAGGTGGGAGCAGAGATGGAGCACTGGTATGCACACTGTAGACATGGCTATTGGCTTCAAGTTAATCCCCAGCACAACCAGGAGAAGGTGCTAGTATAGCGACGAGGGCTAGACCCCATGACGCTCATCCACACAGTTAATTAGACAAAAGATACGTTAGAACATAAGAATGACCATACTGGGTCAGACCAAAGGTCCATCTAGCCCAGTATCCTGTCTGCCGACAGTGACCGATGCTAGATGCCTCAGAGAGAATGAACAGAACAGGTAATCATCATGAGATCCCTCTCCTGTCATCCATTTCCAGCCTCTGACAAACAGAGGCCAGGGATACCATTCCTACCCATCTTGACTAATGGCCATTGATGGACTTAACCTCCATGAATTTATCTAGTTTTTTTGAACCCTGTTGAAGTCCTGGTCTTCACTCCTTTGACAAGGAGTTCCCAGGTTGACTCTGTGCTATGTGAAGAAAAACTTCCTTTTGTGTGTTTTAAACTTGCCACCTATTAATTTCATTTCGTGACCTCTAGTTCTTATATTATGGGAACAAGTAAATAATTTTTCCTTATTCAATTTTTCCATAACAGTCATGATTTTATAAACTTCTATCATAGCCCCCTTTAGTCTCCTCTTTTCTAAGCTGAAAAGTCCCAGTCTTTTTATCTCTCTTCATATGAGACCCGTTCCAAACCCCTAATCATTTTTTATGACCTTTTCTGAATCTTTTCCAATGCCAATATATTTTGTATATGAGTCAACCACATCTGTACCCCGTATTCAAGATGCAGATGTACCATGGTTTTATATAGAGGCAATAAGATATTCTCTGTCTTATTCTCTGTCCCTTTTTTAATGATTCCTGCTTTTTTAACTGCCTCTTTACATTGAGTGGATGTTTTCAGAGAACTATCTACAATGACTCCAAGATCTCTCTCTTGAGTAGTTGCAGCTAAATTAGTCCCCATCATATTGTATGTACAGTTGGGATTATTTTTTCCAATGTGCATTACTTTACATTTATCAACATTAAATTCATTTGCCATTTTGTTGCCCAATCACTTAGTTTGGTGAAATCTTTTTGAAGCTCTTCTCAGACTGCTTTGGACTTAACTATCTTGAGCAGCTTAATATCATCTGCAAATTTTGCCACCTCATTGTGGCAGACAGGGTACTGGTCTAGATGGACCTTTGGTCTGACCCAGTATGGCCGTTCTTATGTTCTTATATAAATAAAGTTTTATATCTGGTTTTGTGGAACAATTAGTTTAACAAAGTAGAACTCATTCCAACTGATCCTGATACTCTTCCCTCTCCTCTCCCATGCATTACTTAAACTAACCAGATTCCTTTTTTTTTTAAACCTTCCATTGGAGCACTGAGTAGAAAATCTTCCAGTGAGGATAGAAGTTTGAAGGGTTGACACTCTGGTTGGTTGCATTAGTGTACAGTCAATTGCCTGGTTCAAAATAACATTTCCAAAATGGTACACTTTAGTGACAAAGCCTGGGATTTTTGTTACTAGTATCACAACATGACTAGTGGAATCCTTTTTCATAGCTAAGGACAGAGACTGGGTTTTCAAAGGGTTTGGAGGAGAATTCCACTATTATGCACAGATACAGGTCCCCCACAAGAAAACAAGTCCTCCTCTGGTAATGGTATGATTTGTGGTTTGCAGCTTGTGGAGGGGATCCATCTCATTGGTATCCAGGCACATGATAAATACCCTCAAACTTTATATTATTTAGTACCACAGGGACTATTAACTGCTGGGTAACACTGTAATTTGAATGGTTGGATTTCAGTAATAGTTGCAGTCCAGGCCTTTAATCTAATTACTGTGTGCTGTGTTATTTCTGGAGTCAGCAATGCAGACTCAGGCCCTTTGAATTTGCTTACTAATTACTAATATTATTGGACTTAAAATTGTGTTTTTGCATCAGGGATTTAACTTATCATACGTATGAGACTTTCCCAACAGAGAGATATTTAATTGGTTCAGGCATTAGAAATGTCATTTTCAGTCCCCAATCCAGACTGTTTGTTTTTTAAAAACCTTTCAGGTATTCTTACAAACAGGAACAAAAAAAGAGAACAAATTTTTCAAAAAAAGCTTTGAGGTGATAAAACACCTTGAATAACCTTTCACAAGTTATGTTGGGGCACTCACCTTATTAATATAAACAGAATATTAACCTGTCTCTTAATGCTGAATATCAGATTCAATGTGATTACAATCCATATACTGGAGAAACAGCTGAGAGGAGTTGAAACATAATTAATTAATGTAATAAAATGTACATATTACTTTGAAAAGACCTACTCTTCTAGGAAATTATTTTGAAATAACTAAAATCAATTTAATAACTCCTGAAATAAGAAAATCGAAATAGCATGTCCACACTATGGGGAAACATCGAAAGTAGTCTGAGGCAGGCTCCATTACTATGGACGCACTACCTCAACTTAGAGCCCCACGAAGCACTGGGGACTAATTACTTTGAATTACTCTGGGGAGTAATTATATTGAAATAGTAGCAGCATCAACGTGTCCACGCTAACACTATTTTGAAATAAAATAACTATTTCAAAATTAGTGTTATTCCCTGAGGAAATCAGGAGTACAGATTTTGAAATAACCAGCCTGTTATTTCAAAAAAATGGGCTTGGTAAGAAATGTTGTGTTGACAAATGCAGTGGTCCAGAGGACAGACCGCAAAAGAGTTTACCATATTTATGAATGGAACCTTATATTTTTGTGATTTTTTTTGTGATTGGTTTTCTTCTGACCCTGTTTCCTTGCACTCTTTTTGGAAATAATGCAATGATTCCTCCAGATATTGTAGTTACCATAAAAATTAGCACTTACCAACATGCATGAGATATCATAACTATTTCAGGCATAAAAAAATACAGTGACATCACAGAGAGCTGTGATGCTCTATACAACAGCATTATTTCAGAATACCTGATGTTATTTTGAAATAACATAGTGTGCATCTACACAGTAAGCTGTTATTTCAAAATAATTTTGAGCTGCAGAACTTCTTACTCCAACTCCTGTAACCCTCATTTCATGAGGAGTAAGGGAAGTCAAAGGAAGTGTGCTCTTCCTTCGACTTCCTGCTGTGTAGACAACGCCAAAAGCCGAATTAAGCTATTTCAACTTCAGCTACACAATTGACGTAGCTGAAGTTACATATTGTATCTTAATTCAACTTTTGCCCTGCAGTGTAGACATGCCCTAAATGTTTAGGGCCATACTGCCTCTGTCCCTGTGGGAAAACTATGGAACAAAGAAGCCACAATCTTATGCTGTGATTGTCACCAAAACTGAAATTAAGAAAAAAAACTTAAAAAACAACGAATAGTCTAGCAGCACCTTAAAGACTAACAAAACATTATTTCAGTCTTGCTTTGTCTTTCCTCCCTTACCCATTGCTTTGTCTCCCTCGCTCTCTCTCTCTTCCCTACCATTAGTTTTAATCTATCCTTTTTTAGCAAGTGTCCTCAGCAGTAGAGAAGTGTCATACACACAACAATGCCTTATTCATATATAGTAGTATTGCTTTCCTTGTGGGAGCAGCTGACAGGCATTATGAAACTTACCACAACTAAGTGATGCATGTCAATTTCAAACTGCTTTTGAAATACTGCTGTGAAGGAGTACTATAAGTCTGATTGTATTGCTGTAGGATTTTCTGAGGGTCTGCAGTTGCAGTGAGTATCAGGCTAGAATTCCTGTAACTGCTCACCAAGTCTGAAGTGTATATTATTGGAATGGGTAAGAGCCATTGATCACAAATGTTCTTCCTGTTCTACTTTTGGTGGATGGTGCAAATAAGACAATGTAAAGATCTTAGCTTAGTGCACATACTGTAAACCTTTGAAAAACGGAATTAATCACAAATGTTTGAAGTTGACAATATATATTGATGGCTAATCAATTGCTAAGTTTGAAGTTTTAAATTTCAGCTCTTTGAATTATACAGTATAAGGGCAAAAAAGATGAATATTTTTCAACACTGAGCTTTTTTACATATTCATTACCAGTAAGGTGAACAGATTTTACTCAACACTAAAAAGCAAACAAATAAAAATTTCCCCCAAACTCATCTCAGAGTAGAGATTGAGGACCATGTGCCGATTTACATAGCTGAAGGTCTGGTCCTTAATGTGTGAAATTTCAATCCAAAAAGGGGTATCAGTCAATAACTTACAATGATCTCTTGTTTATCTTATTAAGCACTCCAGTTAAACAAACCAAAGCGGGGAGGGACTTTATAATGTCTCAAATTGATGTTTAATTGGTGTTTGCAACCTTGTATATTATGCTCAATGTCCTACTGTTGTGCCTCGCCCTCAACCCTGTATAAACCCCAGTTTGCATCTATGCTGAATCTGCACAAGGGCTGAGTGAGCCCCATTGATTTCAGTGGAAATCTACATGGGTGCCTCACACATCCACGTGGATCAGATTGCAGGGTATCCAGGCAATGCTGTAATGCAAATAATAAATAACAATATCAATAAGAAAATACTGAGGAAATTACTAACAGCCCAAAAGAGAGCTGTATAATACAAGTACCTTCACAATGCTATCTATAGTGTTTGCTCCTGCTGTACATTATAATATGAAATATTCTGGGTATATACCTATTTTAAAAATTAATTTTACAAGAATGACTACATTGATTATTAAACTTTTCCTGTGGAACTTTCTTTTGATATCCCAAGAACATAAACAGCCCTGAGTTACCAATATGTAAATATTAATTGCTATGTGATCGTTTATTTAAACAGCTTGTTTAAATAGATTATCAGCAATAATATTTCAAAGTTTCTTATTAAAATATATAAGGTCAATGTTATTTTCCTCTCCATTATGAGCAACACCAGCTGTCAACATGTGCTGGCAATAGCACTGTTAGACCTTTCTTTGGCCCTGCAAATGATGTGAAACTGAATCTGATGTTTATTTTTAAATTGCAGTTTAATTTTGCCATAATATACAGGCTTTGTCTGAAATATTTTGAAGATTCAGATTTTTTGCTGAGGTGTGGCCTTTCCTACACAGATTGGAATTTCACTGCACTTAGCTCCATTGTCATGTACACTTACTGCAATCTGATTCACTGGCTGTTGTTCATCAGCACACTGCGAGTATGCTGATCACTAAATTGTGGATATGAAAGACTTCCGTCCTCATGCCAATGCAGAACTGCAACATCTTGTTACTTAGTACTAGTTCTGCTCTAGTTTTAAATAACTCAGCTGCTGAAACTTTTCTCAGAATTTATGCCATACAATAAAGTCCCAGCCCTGCAAACAATTTATGCAGGAGTATCTTTATTTGAGGTGCATAACTGACCTTGATTTAGGAAGGTACTTAAGCCTCAGTGAAATCAATGAGACTTAACCACATACCTAAGGGCTGTCTACTAGAGGATGCCTATTATTCAGCTAGCACAGTGTTTCTCAACCTTTTTTTTATAAAAAGTACCCCTTTTTCACAAAAAAAAATTATAATTCCCCCAGTACCTATAGTTTTCAGAGAGACACATTTTTTTTCTACCATTGCAACACATTTGTTTAAACAACTTAATCGTAGTTGGGTGGGAGATGAAATTTTTGGGTGTAAAAAGTACACAGATAATAAAACGCTGTAAAACTTAAAACAAAAATTCAGTTTTCTCCAAATTTCAGTTGTGTTAACGTACCCCCTCAGACTTCTCTTGAGTAACCCCCTAAAGGTACTTGTACCACTGGCTGAGAAACACTGAGCTAACAGCATTTTAGCTGCTGTTATAGTGTACACACGGGACTCTGTCTGTACTTTCAGTTCTCATCACTGTGTACTACACATATCAGAAGTTTACTGTGAACTAAGCATGGGGAGTTCTTTGAGGGTACCCCATGATCTTTTGTCTAGCTCAGGGCTACTCAACACGCGACCCATTTGTTTGCAGCCCAGGGTGTGGTTTGGGTTTATGTGGGGCTCAGCATGTGGTCCATGGGTGGGAGCCAAAACAAAAAAATAGTCACCATAATGGTCTTCTGTTGATATGCATTTTTGTAGTTAAATTCCTGGACTGTCATTTCTCATTAAAAGTGCTGTCATATGGGTAGAAATCGGGTAAATATTGCATTTTATTAATATCAGCAGAACTGACTTACATGGGGCCTGTGTGTTGTATAGTCTTGCCTTAATCTTTGTATTCATGCCCATCCATGTGAAAGAAGCTATTTGCATATATTTGCATCTATATTTGCATGTATATGCAACCACACTTAAACTGCAGCCCTCAGCATGTGCTGTGAGTATCATTGTGGCCCCCGGGACTTCCGAAGTTGAGTAGCCCTAGTTTAGCTGGTCAACAATATGCATTCTGGGATTGTTTTCACTTTGTATTTTGCATGCATAGTAGAAGCCAGGCTAGTTAAAATTTTAGAAAATCCCATGCTTCCACTGTCTCTGCTCCACTTTTGAACTGCTGTCAGGCACCTGGCTTTCATGGGACAGATTTTCACTGGCCTCTTCTGTTGTATAAAGCCTCTGCCCAAGCTATTATTTGATTTACATATAAATTTTCCAGAAATGCATTGCACTGGAACAGTGGTTCCCAAACTTTTCAGCATCACGCCTCCCTTTTTTATTTTTGAGAAACCCCCATGTCCCCTCCCCTCCCAAAATAGCAGCAAAACTTGTTGAGGAAAAAAAAGGGAACTGACCAGAGATGAAAAACAAAAATAGCAGCAAAACTTGGGGAGGGGATTGACCGGGCATGGGGGCTGGGTTGCCTTGCACCCCCCTGGAATTTCTTCACTCCCCCCCAGGGGGGCATGCCCCCCAGTTTGGGAACCCATGCACTGGAAGGTCCTGCCAACACATGACTTAGAGAATGACAAAACCTGCTGCTGACTACATTCCTGTGAATACTATTTGAGGGGGCATAGTTGTCTTCTAACTTCTAAGTCACTTTATTACTGATTATTTGTAGATGGGAATTGTTCTCAGTCAGTTGCTGTGCTTTGGAAGGTATCTTTGTAACCATTGAGCTTTGAAGCTTTGTAAAGGTTTCTTTGTAACTTTCAGCTATCTTACCTTTTAAATTCTGCAACTTTTGGTAAGATTGTTGAGCTTTATAATCTTTGGAACTTTCAGCCACTTTGCTTGTAACTTGCTCTAAGCTGCATTCCACCCTGTGATAAGAATGTGGCTATGTCTACACTGGCGCATTCTCACACAAAAACTCTTTTGTGGAAGAGTTCTTCTGCAAAAACTTTGCCAGAAGAGAGCGTCTTCACTGGCATGTGCTTTTGCGCAAGAGATGTGCTTCTGCGCAAGAGCATCCATGCCAGTGTAGACGCTCTCTTGCGCAAGAAAGCGCTGATGGCCATTTTAACCATAGGGCTTTCTTGCGCAAGAAATTCATGTTGCCTGTCTACACTGGCCTCTTGCGCAAAAACAGTTGCGCAAAAGGGCTTATTCCTGAGCGGGAGCATCAGAGTTCTAGTGCAAGAAGCCCTGATTTCATACATTAGAACGTCAGTTTACTTGCGCAAGAACACGCAGCCAGTGTAGACAGGCAGCAAGTTTTTGCGCAAGAGTGGCTGCTTTTGCGCGAGATCACGCCAGTGTAGACACAGCCAGGGTGTGTGAATGGAGAGGAGACTGGAGTGTTTGGGGTGAGGGAAACAGCAAAGCTAAACAGGTGGAGCCAGGAGCCAGGTGGTGACTAATTAAAGCAGTCTGAGAGACACTACTGCTCTAAGCAAACAAAGGACCCTGATCAAGGGAGGCCTGGGCATGCTCCTACGTGAAGAACTTGGAGGAAGGACCCTGGGTGCATGACAGGAGCTGCCCAGTTCCAATAAAAGGAGAGAGCATGTGGCAGAATCCCTCTTTATGATCAGCTCCCCAGCTGGGATCCATCACTGTAGGCAGATGCTCTGGACATAATTATGTCTTAACTTGCTCTGCAACCTTTTGCCTGTGTAAGTGTGTGAGTGCCTAAGGGCATGAATGAATGTGTGTGTGAATGAATGAATTTTTGTGTGAGAGCTGGTTCCCATTGAGTTTAACCCTATAGTGGCACTCTATGACAGCTCAATCCCCTTTGGTTTAATAACCCTATAGTGGATTGTTAATTCCTCATTTAATAAATCCATATGAATGTAACCCTTGGGTGGTCTTCAGTGAAATTTGGGGTAACACCTTCATGTGACTGAATCTTGCTGGTTTTCCTTGGGTGAAGCTGTGGGGAATATGCAGGCAACAGTGGCCACAACCTTTTTGGGTTGAGTGGTCATATAATTGGACAAAATCCTGCCCAGCTGCTCCAAAAATTGGACAGGTGACTTTTCTGCTGCTTGACTTTTTCCTAGCATCCCTTGGTTTGAATGAAAGTCCATCTGTGCTGCTTGCTGTTACATAGCATTGATCAGTGCTCTGGTGGTCGCCCTTCATGGATATCTGCCTAGCAATGTCCATACAACAATCTTTATTCTGGGGACTAAACACAAGAGTTTCCTGAACTGACAGTGCTCCCCAGATAGCAGTGAGATCCAGGTTCTCATCATGACTTAAGTGGCTGATTAAGGCATGTTATAGAGTTTGTGGAATCGATTATTATTGCAGCAATCCCATAGGAAATGGACAAATTTTGACTCCAACCTGTTTTTTAACAAGGGGGAAGGGACATTTATTCAACTTTACAATAAAGCAGCGGAGGGCACACAGGTAAATAGACAAATCACTAATGGTTGCTCACAAAACAGTGTGGGACAGCCATTGAAAGACTGCCAAAATAGTGCACAGAAATATTGTGTCCACACAAGCAACATACTGAACTAACTCAATTTGCTGCAAACTTAGTTCACTTTGAAAGAGGAGTTCAGAGTTCCCAATAAATCAGAATTAGTGTACTATAATTAATTGAGTTGTGTATACACAAGCATTTTCAATCTAGTTTAATTCAACTTAAACTAGTTTAAACTTCCACTGTACATCAGCCCTAAGTGTTTGTGACTGAATCAGGGTCAAAATTCACATTCACAGATGTTTGCAGGGTTGAGCCCTGATAGACCTTATTATTAGAAACTAGCTATTCAGTCTCTATTATCCTTCAGTCACTTGCAACTAAGGTGACCATATTTCCCAATGGGAAAATGGGAACAACCCCAGCTGCTCACCCAAGCAACCCACCCATGTGGCTGTTGCCGGTCACTGGAACTCCGATGACCCCCTGCATACTGTCTCTCCTCCCACCCACCTGGATGATTCTAGCATCTTCACTACCTCCACCCCAGCTTGTTTCTCTGCACTATACCCTACTTTATTTTTTTTTTACAAAAGTGAGCATTTATTCAGTTTTCTCTCACCAACTGATCAAGTCAGCAAGAGCAAACTGGACAAATGCCCACTTTTACAAATCTCAGAGATGTGGCCATGTTAGTCTGTAGCTGCAAAAGCTGTTTTCACTTTTACAAACAACAACAACAACAACAAAAACCACAACAACTGAGGACAGCCAGGACACAGTTTAAAAAAAGGGATGGGCCTAGCCAGAGTGGGACATATGGTCACCCTACTTACAACCCACTATTCTTCCTGATAGCCTTTAGCTCTGATGAACCATATCAGGCAAGGGCAGTGGTCTGACCTCATGCTACCTTTTTTAGGATTGGGACAGTTGTTTTTACTCCTTTCAAAATAAGTAAATGGTTATGTCCCATTTTTGCTGAACTATCTTTCCACCTCAATGCATCATTCCATGCTCTTCCTTGTTGATAATTCTCCACAGAATCCTCTGCAGGATGTTGGAGAAGCCAACAATGATGCCCTTTCATCAAAATATATTTTATGGTGAATTTTCTTTTTTGTAAATATTGCTTTAAAAATAATGATATGCCCTTTGCTTAAAATGCACAGCAGTTTGGTTCCCTACTGGCGTGTAGGCAGTGTATTTTGGTAAGTTGCCTGGAAGGCATAAGCCATACTAGGTGAATAAGACTGACTCTTGTGCATCTGACATTAAAATCAAGTGCAATGACACCGAATCTGAACTCCATAAGAACAAGCATTTGAAGACTAAAATATTTCAGTAAAATCTTTGTGTTTATGGCAAAACCAACATATGATTAAAAAGCAAAATTTGGAATCACACATTTAAACAAGGAATTTCTTGTACTGTTGTTCCCGATGTTAGATGCAGACAGGTGAGAAGAGATGAAGAGTGAAAGGGATATAGAGTACTGTTATTTTAATCAGATAGAACCAAAACCAGTATGAAGCTTATTTTATTGTGGAGAAACCATTAACAAAGACTGAATAAAATAATCCTCAGAAATGAATGAGTGATTTCCTTGCAGTGCAAGTTGAGGGCTTCATGTGTTCCTCTTTTGATGTCAAACAGGATTCTGAGTTTCACAGGGGGAGATCCTTGACACTCAAAATCAATGTAATTATTCTTGAGTGTTTCAAATGTGTATGCTTAGAATATCTCACACGATGAGGAACAATTAAAAACATTCTCATTATTTTATGTGGGAGTGTTGCTAATACTTATTTGTTGTGGTCCATAGGAGAGGCTTAACCAGTTCAGATATGTAAAGTATGCTGAGATCCTCCAATGCAATGCAATATTAGTGAAAAATAGTATTATTTCAAGTTAAAATACAGTGCTCTCATAGGTCTCGTGTGATTATGACAGAGTTTTCATGTGTCAGTAGTGGTACCTATTCCATTCTGATTGAAATAAATGGACTAAGTCACAAGTACTAGTTGTGAGTACTAGGTTGAGATATTTCATCTTACATGTACAAAATCAGGAAATATGTATGATTGTAATGCAACCTTGCTAACTTATGACATATGTTCTGTATTATTTTCTATATATCTAAACAAAATGAATAATCCAAATACCAGGGATTTGGACACATGCAAAGAGTCTTTTCCAGTCCCTTACCAGGTGAGTATTCTGGAAGTGATCAATAAAAAGTCAGTATATGCTGGCCTTGCTTACTCCTAAATTAGCTGTGATTTTGTGACTGGCTCTCTGCAAGCTATTTTCATGGAGTAATATGCAGGGCAATCTTAAACTATCAGAACAAATCATTTAAGGCCTTGATCCTGCAAAGTCATATGCGTTTAAGTAGCTGTACAAGCGGGGTGTCAGCCCTGCCCAGTCAGGCACGTACTTAGATGTCCCCACTTGCGTTTTCCCTGCCCTGGGGTAGGTCCTTAGTGTCCCTCGTGCGCTCAGGCCTGTTGCTAGGTGTTTTGTTGACCCATTATTGCTGGGATGCAGGGGTAGGGGGGCCCGGGCCCGCCCTCTCTCACGGGCCCCAGCCCAGGGCCCTAAGGACAAGTTCATTGGAACCTGTCCAGCCGGCGGGGCTAACGCCCGCAACACACTGGCTCACCGGCTCCACGCCCCACCCTGGGCGACTTCCTACCCCACAGTCAGTCCCTAGACCCACTGTTGTCCACGTGGATCCAGTTCTCAGCCTAGGGCGGCCCCTCCCCGGAGCGGGCTCCTTCCCCAGGGTCCTCCTCTCCCCAGGTAACCTACTCTCTCCTCGCCTCCTCTCTCGGTGTCCTTCCCCCGGGATTCTCCTCTCCTGGGTTTAAAATGGGCCGCACCAGTGTCCCTTCGGCGTGACATCGGCCGCCGCGCCCGTCACAGTTCACGCGCAGCACGCCTGGCTCCGGCACGCCGGCCGGTACTCCGCTTTGGCTCCTCCCCCGCCTCTCAGCTGAGAGGCGGCAGTGGTACAGGGGCTGCACGCCACCCGCACTTCCCGGGCTGCCCCCAGGAGCACGAGCGCAACCGCAGGGTCAGTGCGGGTCGGGTCTGCCTCTGCGGGGCGGAGGTCGCCCACCCCATCACAGTAGCCTCCTTGAAGTCAATAGGACTATTCACATTTGGAAGGTTAAGCATGTCTGTAAGTCTTTGCAGGCCTTAATTCTGCATTATTTAAATGTAAAAACAGCACCAGAAAAAATGAATTTAAAATACAAACCCTGCTTTTGCACTCCAGGGTAGCTCACAGACAAATAAAATTTCACCAAAATCTCTCTTAAAACTCATACTTAGAGCTAGACTACATAAATGTTCCAGCCCAAAGGGTATTTTCCCCATAAAATTATAAATGCCTAGTTATAAACATCAATCTTCTCAATTACACTGTGTCTGTAATGGAAAATGACCTATATATAAACAATTAGCAATTGCCTGACTTGAGTAGCCAGTTGGAATCTATCTATCTATATATCTTTTAGATAGCTTGTGTGTGTATCTGTCTGTTCGTGAGTCCATCCATCTGTCTGTCTGGGAGTCCATTTGTTCAGGAACTCCTCCTAAATGGTAAGAGTTAGGACCTCCAAATTCCTCTTATCCTAACTTAAATCAAGGTCAGGGTTTGGTTGTGGCAGGAAAACAGGATGTGCCTGGAATGACATTGTTTTCCATTACAGGGACAGGAAGGAGGCTAATAGGAAGGACAGTTATACTGCAGTGACCACTAGGGGCAGCTATACTGCAAAGTGACCATGGGGGTTGCCACCAGTGTTCCCTCTAAGCTGCATGGTAGCACAGCTTCACAGGTGATTAATCAGCCCTGCCCAGTCAGAGGTTCCAGGCTCTATGCATGGAGCTCACTGACTGGGCAGGGCTGATTAATCACCTGTGAAGCTGTGCTGTCATGCAGTTTAGAGGGAACACTGGTGGCCACACCAGGGACAGGGCTCTCCACGTTGCCAACCACCTGCCCAGTTAAGTGGACCCCCTGCCCCAAATCCTTCCCCCAGCCCACAGCTGCAGCACCAGATCGGGGTGGGGGAAGCCAGGACGGCCAACAGCCCCAGCCAGTCAACAGCCCTGCTGACTTGGAGGAGCACCACCAGAGACTGAGGACCTAGGCCAGACCACACAGCCCTGGTCCCCCGAGGACTCCCCACTTGGAGGAGTAACGCTGGTGGCTGGGGCTGGATACTGAAGACCAAGCCCCTGGCTGTCCCACCCCCCCACCAAAGCAGCCAGCAACTGGGGCTGAGCACTGCAGCCCAAGTGCCTCCTCCTTGGAACCCCACCCCAACAGGAGCAGGGGGCAGCAGCTATAGTGCCAACCTTGCCCTGCAAGAGGCCCTGATGAGCCCTCCCTGACCTTCTAGCCCCCTCTCTGAGCCTCTTGGCTTGAGCCACTCTCCCCCTGCCCTGAATCCTGCACTCTTTTGCTTTGAGCCCCATCCACACCTCCCAGCCCCCTGCCCTGAAGCCTCAACTCCTGTTCTGATTTCTGCACCCCTACCTCCTGCCCTGAACCCCCCCCCCCACACACAACACCCTGCCCTGACTCCTGCACCTTCCACACTGCCAACCCCCTGCCCTGAAGGACCCAAACAATGCCAGGTAAGTCTTCTAGTTTATTTCATATAAAAAGAGTAACAAGTTTATGAAAGAGGGTGTTCGAGAACGCCATTAGAAATCATGACCTAAGATTGCTTTTAGTGAATTGTGCAAAAGTTGCATTGTGTTGCAGAATATGCTGTAATTCTCTCATAGAGGTTTTCCCTCAAAACATATTACAGCTCTCAACCTGAGAGCTTTTACAACAATCCAAACACAGACACTGGATAGTTGCATATATATTGCTACTACAAGAATCACCATGTTATCCAGATATATTGACTGCATATGGTTAAACAGCTACTATAGCAGTGGTGAGCAGCCCATCAGAGTTCTACACGTGGCCCATGTGACATTTTGTTTACCATTGCCCACGTGCAGGGTTGCCAAATTCAGCTGGTTTCCTTCCACATAGGTTTTTTTTTCCTACCAGTATTACTAAAGTGACACACATGAAAAACAAGGGAACATGAAGTGAGAGCTGTGCAATCCCTCTTCATCCAATCAAAGCGCTGTGGCTCAAGTGGCACACCCTGCAAATTTTAGGTACGCAAGCACAATTAGCAAAACTAACCTAGGAGACTGTGGTGATTACAACAAACATGCAGCCCATGGAAATGCAGGTGGGCCACTCATGTAGCCCACTCACTAGCCTAGCATGCCCATCACTATACTATGGCAAGATCTGTATTATGCATTGATAATTCACTGTTACTGTTTCTTCATTGGCCAGTTGAGAACATCTATTGTGAAATGATCTCAGCTGCCCAACATTTTGAAACTTATTTTGCTAACAGTGTTTATCTCTAGACAAACATTACATGGCTGATTACAGGATTTTTAATATAACCAGGATTCTCTATAACACTAAGTAAATGTAAGGAAACACAAATGGAAATACGATTGGAATGAAATGAAGGCTATAGAAGTAAATCTTCTTGTGAATATTCAGAAGGGTTTGTTTCCTTTTAACCACACTGGTAACAATTAATTTTAAATTGCTGTTTCTATAGCAAGATTACAAACTTTACTTTGCTTAAGTTAGGACAGGCTGTTGAAGCGAGCTGCTGTAAAACACCATTGTCAGCAGTCTAGTATTTACATTGGTCTCATTTTTATGTCAAAAGCTGGGGGAATCAAGAACACTGATAGGCTGCTAAGAAGGTACGATTTTTTTCCTAAGAAAATCCTTTGCAAAGTTAAACAACTAGGCAGGCCTGGAGACAGGGAGAGGATGTTAAAGGAAGCAATTGTGCCAGGGTCTGGTGTATCAAAGGGGACTGGAGCTCCTGGCTACCGCTGCTGCCAGAGCCTGAGGCCCCTTGGAATTGCTGTGGAAGCGCTGCTCTGTTTGGCTCTGAAGGCATGGAGGGGGCGGGACCTAGCACCACTCTCTGGGTGGCGCTAACAGCTGACTGCCCTCAGCCTCACCCCTTCAGGCCTTGGCCCCACCCCTTCCATGGGTGCATAGAGCCAGGCCCCCCACACTTGCCCCCAGGCCCATGGTGGCTGTTGACCCTGCTGCAGTTAGGCGTTCTTAATTAATGAAAATGGCCTAGAGAAACTTGCTCTTCTGTTAAGATAAGGAAAGGTATATTTTACATGAACAAAATGTGTTATGCTTTATAATTTTTTTGGTACCTGTTCAATTTTTATTCATGGTTCATGACTATATTGATATCAAAATACCATTCTTTTCTAATAAAATTTAACCCAGGAAACATATATTTACTTGACCTTTAAATAATTATGAATAAGTAGGTCATTATATATGTTGCTAATATTTTTTTCAAGTTAAATGAACCTACTTCAAGTGGCACACACTCCTAAAATTGTAAATTTTTGAATATTTCTAATGGTGAAAAGGCCACTGGCAAACAAATGTAAAAAGATGTACTGAATTCCTAAAATGAAACTATTAAGGAAAGTGTATTTTTTTGATGAACATGACCTCAAGAAGGCATGCACTGATAAAAAAGTCTGACTTGCAAAGCCAAATATTTTGCCTCACCTGAATAATTACTAGCTTGTTGAAAAATACATTTGCAGTGTTGAAATTGCTCTGTTGGTGCCAGGACAGAAGAGAGACAATGTAGGCAAGGTAATAACTTTTATTGGACCAACTTCAGAGGTGAGAGACAAGCTTTCAAGCTACACCCACTTCTTCTTTATAGTGAGTACAAGTATCCTATTTCCTGGCAAGTTAAGCAGAGCACAAATGATAGTAGCCAACAAAGACATTGTATGACAACTGACCCTTTCTGACAGGGCAAGAATTAGAGGTCTTTAGGATCATAGGTGATGTATAAAACAAGAATATCGGGGATCCCATCCAACTTGCAGGAGACTGGACTAGATGACCTCTCGAAGTCCCTTCCTGTCCTAGCATTCTCTGGTAATTCAGAGAAGCATGACCAAGTCCCTTGCACTTTTCTTTCATTGGAAGTTAATTTTAAAAGTATTTAAAGTCTCCTAATTTGACAAAGTATTTTCCAGGTATGTCTAAAGCTGGTCAGTCATTGCCAAAGGACTAGTGAATTAAATTCACTTTAAATTATCTCATTTTAAACTGTAGACTTAGATGCCAATCTCCGCTCACAGCTGGCTAAACTGTAGGCATATTTTAGGTATATAGAAATGTCTTGGGCTCCCCCCAGGGTAAAAGGCTCTGAATGCATGTAAAATTGACATCTGTGCAAAAATACATCGTATGTTAATCGCGCTGTCTTCAAAGGCATTCAAAGCACTTTTGCCACCATTTGCCTCACAGTAGCACAAATTACACTGGATTTTCAAACACATGGTCTTGTGAGGTGGTCAGAGAAGTGTCTGGAATCACACTCCTCTGGAAGCATAACCTACAATCTTCTCACACCTATAGATTGATACCTCTCCTTGCTCACACAATTGAATTCAAAGTTCTTTATGGGCATGACCAGTTAGTTTCAGTTTTTTTAAAGGAGACAATGTCATCAGGTGTCTGCAAAGGACACAGTAGAGCCTATGCTCATACAAAGACTTCAAGGTGGATCTAAGAGTTGGTTCAGGGGCCACGAGTTGTCCTGACTCAAGGTAGGAGGGTGGGTTGTACTAAGGACATTAAGTATCTGGTAACTGACTAATCGAATAGACGATAGGGCACCTCTGCCTTTGAAGTGGAGCCCGGGGTCAGCTGGGGACTTGCTGACCCCGGGCTCTATGTGGCACTGCTGCTTTGAAAAGCTGCATGCAGCCTAGGGACACCCCAGCTGGCCCTGGGCTGTATGCAGCATTTCAAAGCAGCAGCGCTGTGTGGAGCCTGGGTTCTGGCTCCAGGCTTCAAGTGGCATTGCTGCTTTGAAGTACTCCCCTTTGAAGTACTCCCCCTTATACCCTCCTTGCTGTCTCTGACATAGGCACTACCACTTTGAAGTACTCCCTCTTCTTCCCACCCCCTTGCTGCCTCTATATCATGGGGGGGAAGGGGGCGATGCGACTAGTCGACTATCTGATAGGATAGTCGACTAGTCCTTCACATCCCTAGGTTGTACTGTAACATGATTCATGCACAGGCCTCCACCTTACCAAAAAAAAAAAAAAAAAAAAAAAAAAAAAAAAGGTAATGAAGCTTCATGGTCAAGGTGCACAGTGAACATCTCCCTTGTGGGAAGAGACCACACAGCCCAAACCTTTCTGCCTCATTAGATGAGGAGATATGCTCCTGTCTGCACAGTCTGTCCCCTCATATCCTGTAAATGGGAGGGAAAATCCTGTCTCTATTTCAAGAGTCCACCACACTCTGCTGGATTGGAGTGCCTGCCTCCATCTGCACAGCCTGCCTCCTCCTATCCTACTAGATGTCCTACTGCCTCCATCCACTAGTACAGCTTTCCTGGCCTGCTGGATGCCACTTTCTGCAAAGCTTGCCCCTCCTGGTATCCTAGATTGGGGATCTGCCTCTGTCTGCCCAGCTGCCCATTTCCACACTGCCTTGCCCCTCCTGCCCTATTAGATGGGGGATCCCACCTCCATCCATATAGGATGCCCCTCCTGCTGTGTTAAATGGGAGAACACCCGGCTCCTGTCTCCATTAGGGTTGCGAGGCATCTGCTTTTTGACCAGAATGCCCTGGACCCTGGTAGCTCTGATAAAAGTTGTTAGCATCCCACACTGGGGAAGGTGGCTTTGCATGAGTCCCGGAAGCGGCCAGCATGTCCCTCTGGCTCCTAAGTGCAGGGACAGCCACTGGGCATCCTCCCTAAGCACTAGCCCACAGTTCCCATTGGCCAGGAACTCTGGGGGTGGCACATGCAGGCAGAGGCAGCTTGCAAAACCACCTGGTTGCAGCTAGCCTCTTCCAGGATCTGCCTGGAAGCCATGCCCCAACCAACACCAGCCCTGAGCCCCCTCCTTCACTGTGTACTCCTTGGCTCCAGCCTGGAACCCATTTCTACACCCCAAATCCCTCGTTCCTGGGCCCCCACCAGAGATGCAACCGCACCCCAAGTCTTCACATTCCCTCCTGTCCCTAACCCCCCCCCTGCCCTAGCTCAGAGCCCATTCCTGCACCCTTGAGCCCCTCATTTGTGGCCCTGCTCTGGAGCCGGCGCCCTTATACCCTGCACCCTCTCCCACGGCCAAACCCCCAGCCCCACTGCGGAGCCCCCACCTCCAAGCCCTGCGAGAAAAGGAGCAAGTGAAGGGAGCCGGGGCCGGGCGGGGATAGTTAGTTTTCTGCAAATAGGAAGTTAGCATCCGGAGCCTCCATCCACGCGGCCCGGTGGGGGGGGGGGCTAGTTTTATACGCGAGCGCGCCCCCTCCCGACCTTCCAACCGGGGGGGGGAGGGGCGCGGCCTTAGGTCGTGCCCCGCCCAGGAAGTTCTCTCCCCCTCGTAGCGGCCAAGCGTGGGCGGCCTACGCTTCCCTGCAGCCCGGGCGCCTGCGTGCGTGCGTGCGTGCGTGCGGGAGGGGGCGGCGCCGCGCGAGCGTCCGTGTGCGGGCAGAGCCCGTCCCCTTCCCCCCGCCCTGCCCCGCTCGCCTTGCGGGTCGCCGCCGGGCCGGCGTGGGGCTGGGCTGTGGGCAGCACAGGCAGGGAGGGGAGGCGGGGAGGGAGAGAGGCTGAGCCAGATCTTCGTGCCACAGCGGCCGCAGCAGGTAAACCCAGCCCCAGAGCATCTTACCTCCCTCCCTCCCCCCCCCCCCCCCGCCGCCCTCCTTCGCCCAGCCCCCTGCAATAAAAGTGCCCCCCTCCCCTCCCGGCCTGCCCCTGCGCCCCATCCCGCTCGTGGGTCACGGAGCTGCCGCAGGAGGGCTAGGAAGTGGCGGTGAGGCCTGTATGCCAGAGCTGCGGCAGGCGGCCCCTTTCTCGCCTCTCAGTGACTTCCTCGGGCTCGTTTTGGGGAACTGATGGGTGCCTGGCTGGAGGCTGATTAATTACTAGCTGAGAGCAGAAAGTCTCAAGCAGATAATTTTTTCTCTCTTCCCCCCCCCCCCCTTTCATTCCTGGCCGTGGAAGTGCATAGGGAGGAGGGGACGTGCTCGGTCACCAGATTTTCCTCCTTGGATTTGTTTTTTTTTTTTTAAGTTTTCGTTTCCACTCTTGGGAAGTTAAGAACTTCAGAGTTCCTCGCAGTCCCTGCAAGCCATTCACGTTAGGTTAGGTTTCCCTCTCCCTTTCCTTCCCGTCCCCAAGTCCTCGCCCCTGTTCTTTACACCCTTTGGTTTCAGTGCACTCTAGTTATCAGTCTGTTTCACTAAAACCCGCAGCTTTACCTGTCCCCTTCATATTTGTTTTCTTGTCCACTAGGGTAGTTTGAGTTACTTCGTATCAGTTTCAAGGCAAAGACCCTTGTTAGTATAGTTCTAACTAATATAAAGTGCTGTATACTTAGAGTGCTATAGTATCTCTCCATAAGTAGTTTGGTTTTAGCTAGAGATCCTTGTAGCTTTTTTCCCTAGGACAAATACTAGGAAAAGTTTTGTTGCTGCCCCATTGGCCTCTTGCCTTAATATTGTGATTGTGCATGTTTGTAAATATTTAGAAACCATTTTTTTCCTGGAAGAAGCATGTTGCATTGGGTGGAAAACTGAGTGGGGGTTAAGATCTGGATTCTTTTCTCAGTTCAGCCTCTTTGCGTCCCGCGTGACAGGTGAAAGATGCTTTGTATCTGTTTTACCCAATGGCAAAAATTGGTGATAAGTCCTACCTTTGAGATTTATGGATGAAAATCTTTATGTAAGAAAAGCACTGTTATACCAGTGGCCATCTCCTTTGCTTTTGTAAAATGTGCTAATTGATGGATGTTATTTTTAGTTCTGTTTATTACACTGTAGTTATTTGTTTACTTGTATTATCTCCGTCAAGGATTTTAGGCCAAAAAAACTCTACAAATGTTTTCCAAACAAATCTGGTTTACATTATTGACATTGAAAATATTTAATTAAAAATTTAGAGAGATAAAATGGAATTAGTAACCTCACATCATAGGCTATGTGCATACCTCACTTTGAGTCATCACATACTGTTATGTTTGGGGCTCAGCTGGTTGGGATTTTATATTCCTTGATAATTGCCTACAGAGAAAGGAATCTGATGACTTTACTATTTTCAAACCAGTTTGTCTTTTGAAAATGTAGCAAGTCTATGGCTTACTGTCATTGCTAAGAGGTTCATATTTAACGTTCCACAGGCCTACCTAGTATGGAGATCTCCAGTTTTAGTATCAGAAGGCCCTAGCCACTGTCCTTCTGAAGTCCAAAGGTGAAAGCAATGAAGTGGAGTGTATTTTGGTCAATTTATATTGTGGTAGCACCCAGCATATGCCAGGCAATCACTGAGGATGATGAAACCTCCTGTGCTGAAGAATTTGCAATCTCAAGAGTTTGGTTATTTTTACAGCTCCATATTCTAATAATTTTAGTTACAGCTGTGCCAGTGTTTTTCATGTGTTCTTTTATGATTTGTGACACTTTGGTGTGAACTGCAGTGTGCAGATGAAACTAAGTGTGAAAACAGAGTAATTGTTAATTTGTTAGACACGTGGCAGGGTTTGTGTACGTGTATTTCTTGGGCTTTGATGGCTTCATAATTCAAATGAAACTACAAATCAGTTGGAGGCAAAAGCTATTTAATGGGCTCTCTTTGGCTCACAAGATAGGGAGGAGATTCTGTACCCTTCTTAGTCCCACACCCTGCTTCCAAAGTGGCAGGCTTGAGTCTTTGATTCTTCTGCTTTCGAGGACAGTTACATGAAAATGGGGATATGAATGTGAAGTTCTTTGAGTTGTACTGATGTAAAGCACTATTAAAAGCTATGGCTTTTGCTTATTACCTAATCACAGTAGGAAATGAGCTAAAAACCAAGGTGGAACCTACAAGTACGGTCCTACCAACAAACATTTATCTTTCTTAGTTTTTAAACAGAAATTAAAAATCTTCATTAACACAGTGGTAAGGTTGCATGATGGTAGCTTATGCCTGTGTTTCTCAACCTTTTTTTTTTTTATAAAGTATCCCATTTTCCCCCCCTCCCCCCCCAAAAAAATACCCCCAGTACCTATAGTTTTCAGACATACACAATTTTTTTCTACCATTGCAACACATTTGTTTAAACAACTTAATCGTAGCTGGGTGGGCGATGAAATTTTTGGGTGTAAAAAGTACAAAAATAAAAAAATGCTGTAAAACTTAAAACAAAATTTCAGTTTTCTCCAAATTTCAGTTGTATTGACGTACCCCCCAGTCTTCTCTCAAGTACCCCAAGGGTACTTGTACCACTGGTTGAGAAACACTGGCTTATGCCATTCCAGAATGTTCAGTTCAGCAGAACTCAGACTTCTGAAAACCAGGGAAATAGAGAATTAAAGTGAATGCTCTGCTGTCTTTGAGCAATGCATCACAATGCTCACAGCCTTTTGACAGAAGTGGACAGGCACTACCTGCTTTTGCCTTGCACTCAAACACTGTGCATATTTCTCCAACAGAAGACCACGCATTCAATTTAACCACATGATACCTTTTACAACCCCATCACACTTGAACTTAAGATATCACTTAAAGCTCTACTTTTTTCTACCCCTCATTAAATCCACAGACTGCTTTGATATCCGACCTCACTATTGACCATATTCATGGCTTTGGACACAGTCTGTACAATTCTGAACTGAAATGATGTCTATTGGAACTTCAAGGTACATACACAGTTCTTTGTTTAGATGACAATTGTGGAGGACTCAAACCTAGAGATCATTATATCAGTCACAGCTCTGTGGTGTGTCTCAAACTAATCTCATATCACAATCAGAGCTCTTCCAAACTGTTCCACCCATTCCTCCACAATTCTGTATAGCTACAGCCAACACAAGGAATGCAGCTGGAATGCATACACCTAATTCTCAGTGGCTGTTGCAGTACAGTGGGGTGGGTGGGTGGGAGAGAGAGTTCGGGTTGTGTGGACATTTACCTTAATTCTGTATTTCAGAAATTTGAGTTTTCATGACTTCGATATTATGGAAGGGAACAAGTTACCACTTGGCAACCTTAGTTTTGCCTTAATTAAATATTTTGCCATGTAATATCTACGGTCTACATCAACAGTTCTGTGTCCACTCTATGGCCATACCTTATGTAATAAAGTAATGATCACTGCTCCCTTGGCAACCACCACCTTCTAGTTCAGTGATGAATTAATCTTTATCTATCAGAAAACCCCAGATAGTTGCATTGTGTGGTACTCTGCCCTTTGTGTTAGAAACATATTCTCTAATTTTTAGAAACTCTAGTAGCTTTAGGGACCCCGCTGCTTGCAGCAGTTGTGAGCTGCGGGATACCCCTGCTGCCCAAAGGAGCTGTGGTGTGGCCTTGAAGCAGCTGGCTGCTGTGGGGCACCACTGCCACCTGTAGCTTTGGGGGCCCGCAGTGGCCGGGAGTTAGGGAGTGCCCCACTACCTGCAGCTCTGAGACCTGCCCTTGTCCACAGCGGCTGGCAGCTGTGGGATCCCCTGCTGCCTACAGCTCTGGATTACCTCTGCTGCCCATGGTGGCTTGAAGCTCCGGGGCTTAGAATTTTTTAGTTAGCATATTGATCCATAAGTATTGAAGACCCTGTGGTTCTGAGCTATTGATAACCCTAAATCAGGAATGTATGAACTGTGTTTAGCATGAAGCAAAGAAGGCACTTATTTGATAAACATGTCCATGATTATGTAGTGGATAGCTTTTCTTTATATATGTTTTTGAAAGTACCCTTTTCTTTTTACTGGGAGAAATATGGTTATTTCATAGAATCATAAAATACTAGAACTGGAAGGGACCTCAAGAGATCATAGAGTCCTGTCCCCTGCCCTCACTAAGGCAGGACTAAGCACTGTCTAGAATCCCTCATAGATGTCTGTCCAACCTGCTCTTAAATATCTCCAGTGATGGAGATTCCACAACCTCCCTAGGCAATTTATTCCAGGTTTTAACCACCCTGACAGTTAGGAAGTTTTTCTTAATGTCCAACCTAAACCTCCCTTGCTGCAGTTTAAGCCCGTTGCTTCTTGTTCTATCATCAGAAGCCAAGGAGAACAAATTTTCTCCCTCCTTGTAACACCCTTTTAGATTCTTGAAAACCACTATCATGTCTCCTCTTAGTCTTTTCTTTTCTAAACTAAACAAGCCCAATTCTTTCAGTCTTCCCTCAGAGGTCATGTTTTCTAGACCTTCGGTCATTTTTATTGCTCTTCTCTGAACCTTCTCCTATTTCTCCACATCTTTCACAAAATATGGTGCCCAGAACTGGATACACTACTCCAATTGAGGCCTAATCAGCAAAGAGCAGAGCGTAAGAATGAATTCTTATGTCTTGCTCACAACACTCCTGTTAATGCATCCCTGAATCATGTTTGCTTTTTTTGCTACAGTGTTACACTGTTGACTCCTATTTAGCTTGTGGTCCATTATGATCCCTTTCTGCAGTACTCCTTCCTAGACAGTCACTTCCCATTCTGTATGCGTGAAACTGATTGTTCCTTCCTAAGTGGAGTACTTTGCATTTATCCTTATTAAACTTCATCTTATTTACCACAGACCATTTTTCCAGTTTGTCTAGATCATTTTGAATTTTGACCCTATCCTCCAAAGCACTTGCAACCCCTCCCAGTGTGGTATCATCTGCAAACTTAATAAGTGTACTCTCTATGCCATAATCTAAATTGTTGATGAATATATTGAACAGAACCGGTCCCAAAACAGAACCCAAAACCTTTGCGGAACCCCACTTGGTATGCCCTTCCAGCATGACTGAATCATTAATAACTATCTCTGAGAACAGTTATCCTGTCAGTTACGCACCCACCTTATAGTACTCCCATCTAGGTTTTATTTCCATAGTTGATGGATAAGAAGCTCATGCGAGTCCGTTTCAAATGCCTTACTAAAGTCTAGGTAGACCATGTCCATCGCGTCTCCCTTATCCATGAGGCTTGATATTCTATGGAAGAAAGTTATCAGATTGGTTTGATATGAATTATTCTTTTATAAGTCCATCCTGGCTGTTACCTATCACCTTATCTTCCAGATGAATTCCTTAATTACTTGCTCCATTATCTTCTAGGGATGTTAAATTTTGATTAATTAGTTGATAAGGGGAGCACTCACTGTCCCACTGTGCCTCTCCCTTTGAAAAGTACAAGAGCTGCCAGCAGCTATTGTATATTTCAAAGGGAGAGAAGCAGTAGTTCCCTCTGCCCCCTCTCTCTGTGAAATGTACAGGAGTCACCTGTGGCTCTTGTGTATCTCAAAGGGAGAGAGGCGGTGGGAACCCATGCCTGTGGGGAGCAACGCTGTCCCTGTTGGCACGGGGCTTCCCCTAGGTGCCTCTTCCTTTGAAATGTAGAAGAGATGCAGGTGTCTCTTGTACATTCCAAAGGGATAGGAGCAGCAGTGGGACCAGCACAAGCAGGACTGTTTCAATCCCCGCTTGCACCATTTTTCCGTTGCCCCTTCCCCCCCGTGGAGACGGTGTTGGGGGCGGGAATCGGCTTTTAAGCCGGCTTCCCTCAGTACTGGCTTGTGCTCCGCCCCCCTTGCTGCCTCTCTCGGATAGAGGCAGCAAGGTGGTGGTGGGGGAAGCAACTAGTCGATTTCCTACTTGACTACCCGATAAGCACTTGCTTATTGGGTAGTCAGCTAGTTGTCTAGTTGCTTATATCCCTATTATCTTCCCTGTCACAGAAGTTATACTGATTGGTCTGTAGTTTCCTGGATTGTTCTTATTTCCCTTTCTATAAATGGGCACTATATTTGCCCTTTCCCAGTCTTCTGGAATCTCTCCTGGCTTCCATAACTTTTCAAAGATGAGAGGTAAAGGTTCACCTACCTCCCCTATCAGCTCCTTGAGTATTTTAGGTTGCATTTCATCAGGCCCTGCCTCGGGACCAGCCCCTAGACAGCATGGCTGTGGCAGCGGTGTCTCTGGCCTCCAGGATTGTGTGGCCATTGCAGCGGGGCCTTCCTCCAGGGTGGCCAGGACAGTGTGGCTGTAGCAGTTGCTGCAAGGGGGCACAAAGCCAGGTAAGGCCGCCCTCATCCTCAGAACTCCCCCACCCCAATCCTGTCACTCTCCCTCTCCCTCCCCCCCAAGACCTGGCAACCTCAGCTTGCTCCGACGCTCTCCCTTGTTCTTGCACCCTCTCTCCTGGCCACACACTGCACCCTCCCTTGTTCCTGCTCCCTCTACCTGGCCAGACACCCTACTCCCAGCCTGCTTCTGCACCCAGCTCCCTCCCAGATCCTGCACCCCATCCCTTTCCTACTTGCTGGCAGCCCTGTCTCGCACACTGTACCCCTCATTTTTGTCCCTACCCCAGAGCGAAAAGAGGTCCATAAAATCCACTAACTCCAGAACCCTAGGAAATGAAATCTGGTCTATGGGAAGCCCTAAACATCAGTTCCCTCCTTCCTTCCCCTCACCCTGTGAGGCTGACACACCAGAGGAGTGAGGTGTCTCAGTTGGAGCCACGTCAGTGAGCGTTGGTTGGGTTTGGAGGAGCTTTTTGGTTCTCGCTTGTGTGGCCTCCAGCTGATTCTTTTGTGGGTCAGTGACCGCCAACCCAAAAAGGGTTCCCCACCCCTGACATAAAAAAGAAAACATTGAAACATTTTGTGTAGGACATAATATTTTACTTTATTTAAAATGAAGTTGGATAAACTAACATGTGAAAGTTAAAATGCTTAATCTGTTTAATAATTTAAATTAAACTGTTCTTACTAACTGCAGCTAGTTCAGAAAATAAGGTCACCATACCTAGCAGAGTAGTTATAAACCCCACTCCTTCAGTGTCAGCCGGCAACCATGTCCGAAATTTGTGAAGTGGCCCCCCTTCCAAAATTATTGCCCACCTCTGGTCCAAGTGTATACATTTTTAATATATAAGGCAATGCCTCCTCCCTTTTTTCCCCGGCCTATCCTTCCTGAGCAAACTGTACCCTTCTATATCGATATTCCAGTCGTGTGTATTATCCCACCAAGTCTCTGATACCAATGATGTCATAGTTGTGTGTGTTTATTAGCACTTCAGGTTCTTCCAGCTTATTTCCCATTTGTATATAGGCATGTAAGATACTGATTTGACTTTGCCCCCCCCCCCCCGCCCCGCCCCAGTTCTGCCTTGTCCCTTCTTTATCACTGTTATTGTAGCCCATGCTCCCTTCCATTTCTGAGCCATCTCCCAGGTCTTCATGTTTTTCACTTACCTGTGGGCTTTGGTCACCTGCCCGCTTCAAACCTAGTTTTAGATCCCTTCTCACTAGGTTGCCAGTCTGTGTCCGAATACTCTCTTCCCCTTCCTCAAAAGGTGAACCCCATCCCTGCTTAGCAGTCTTTCTTCTTGAAGCCGCATCCCGTGGTCAAGGAATCCAAATCCCTCCCGGTGACACCATCTTCACAGCCAGGTATTCACCTCCAGGTTGCACCTGTCTCTGTCTGGGCCCCGACCTTTGACAAAAAGGACTGAAGAGAATGCCACCTGTGCCCCAAACTCCTTCACCCGTATTCCCAGAGCCCTGTAGTCACTCTTGATCTGCTCAAGATCACACCTTGCAGTATCATTAGTGCCCGCATGGATGAGTAGCATGGGGTAGTAGTCGGAGGGCCAGATAATCTTCGATAATGCCTCCATAACATCTCAGACACGGGCCCCTGGCAGGCAGCATACCTCCTAAGATGACATGCCAGGATGACAGATGGGTGCCTCCGTCCCCTCAGAAGAGATTCTCCAACCACCACTATCCTACATTTCCTCCTCACAGTGGTGGCTGCAGACTTCCCAGCCTTAGAGATACAAAGCTTCTCCTCTTCTGCTTTAGGAGGTGATTCCTTATCTCCCATATCCAGAACAGTGTAACGGTTTTTGAGAACCACGGTGGGAGAGTTGGGAGCAGGGGTGGAGCACTGCTTGCTTCCAGAATTGACCAGCTGCAAGTATTCCCCCTGAGTCACAGCCATCTCCACCACCACCAGTGATGAGTCGGCAGTCTTTTGTAACAGGGTAGCTTCCTCGCCCTCAGTTGTCTCCACATGAATACTCTCCAGGAATTCCTTGTGGATTCAGATACTCCTCAGCCTAGCCACCTCCTCCTGTAGCTCTCCCACCTGCTTCCTGAGAGATTCCACCAGCAGGCACCTTTCACATTGGATGGTTTTCCCAGCCTGGATTTCCTAACCATATTAGGACTTCCCCTCTCAAACTCTCCTGTCTGCAGCCCCCTGTCCTTTGATAAAACATGATTGGACTTAAATTTCAAAATGCATGGGGGCTACAGTTACCTACCTTGAGACCTGAGGGAAGTATTTTTGGTATTTTAATTGTGTTCCCATGTTGTCATCAGAATTGCCATTTTGGATCATAATGGTGATCATCTAGATCAGTGGTTTTCAAACTTCATTGCACTGCAACCCCCTTCTGACAACAAAAATTATTTCATGACCCCAGCAGAGTAAAGCCTGAGCCTGCCTGAGTTCAACCGCCCCCTTTGGTGGGGCCAAAGCCAGAGCCGCCTCATAGTGGGCCAGGAGTTCAAAGCCAGCCCCAGGCAGGAGACCTGTAACTTGAGTATTTCTTCTCAGGGCTGAAGCCCTCAGGCTTTAACTTCAGGAGGTGGAGCTCAACCTTCAGCTTTGGCCCTGGGAAGCAGGATTTAGGCTTTGGCTCTAGCCCTGGGCCCCAGCAAGTGTAAACCAGCCCTGGCGATCTCTTTGGATCCTCACCCACAGTTTGAGAACTGCTGAACTAGACTACTACTATGTCTCTTACAGTGGCCAAAACCAGATGCTTCAAAGGAAGTTTCAAAATCCCCCGTAATCTGTAACTGCAGAATAACATGGCTTATAGAAAAGGTTTCTACAAACTCCTATAATCTACTGGTTGGCTTATGGCCTAAAGCTTGAAAGTTTCTATCCCCTAGAATATTTTTCCTTTTTTGATGTCTTTTGTAATGTGGATGTCTTCATTATCCATACAAATAGCTCATCCTTTTACAAATACTACTGTTAGCTAGCCACAGTAATGCTCAGCCCTCTTATGAATGGTTTAGAGAAACGTAGAACACAGCAAATAGTTTAAATTATTTTTTCAAGTATTCATTACATTGCATTTGTCAACAATAAATTTAATCAGCCATCATGTTGTCCATCTAGATTTTATAGATACTTTTTAGGTTCTCTAATCTTCTATAGTGTTGATTAATGGAAACAATTTTATTTTTTATTGAGTTGTAAGAGACCCCACTACTAACCCTTTGCCATGCTGAAAATAGTCCATATGTATCTTTTCTGTTTCTAAGCCATATTCTTTCCAAAGTAGTAATGTATGTAATATATCATATCATATAATTAGTTTTTCTTAACAGCCTTGTTATGAGGAATGCTGTCAGAGGCCTTTTTGAAAGTGTTTCTTCTTTATCCACTATTTTGTTGATCTGTTTAAAGAATTTCCATAGATTAGAGAAGCAAGATTTTCGTTTACAGAAACAGTATGGGTTTGTTTTTATTCAACCTACAGATTAGGTATGTTACCTAAATTATCTACTGTAAGGTAGCTACTTTGTACGCTTCTACACTACATTAAGTAATTCTATAAGATCATCTTTGAAAAGTAACTTGTAAAAATGGCATTGTAGATTTTATGTTAATCTCATAATGGTTTCCATATCAAATGTGCTCTGTTTGGTATAACTCTGACTACAACTTGAATAAATCTGAGTAATAAAGAGCCATTTCTGCATAGCCACTTTTCAGTCTTTGATCACAAGGTACTCAAAAAGGAGCAAAGAATTTGATCTAAATTATTCATGTGATTAATACTTACAGGTTTTATAGTGCTTTCCATCCGTAGATGTTGGTGCTTTACAAAGGTGAATATCATTTTCTGTGAGAGGGAAGTGATTTATCTGAGACCTGATAGTAAGTCAATGATGAATCTGTAATCAGAACCCAGGTCTCGTGAGCCACCATTACAAGGTCAGTTCACCAGCATGAACCAAAATATTTGATAACTCAGTTGATTTAAATGAGTTCCTCTTCCAAGCTTTAACAACCATTGCAAAACTCTTTGTAAGAAATTAGCGGTGTGTATGCATCCTTTCCCCTTTCTAGCTGGTTACCTAGTGTTTGTATTATTTTGAGCTTTTTGCATCTTATTAATAATGAAGCCTGCCTTGAGGAAAGGGATGTTAACTAAGTGGTGGCTGGTTACTTTATTCCATCTTCCCTGGTTTATGAATTTGCCTACTAGCTTATTTACATATTTCCACAATGATATACTTATATTATGACATTAAGGATAGAAAAGCTGCTGTTAGCTTCAAACTGAGTCTTGTCTCATCCTTGGCCTTGGGCAGATGTAACTTTGGAAGGAAATTCCATATTTGGGGAGATGAGCTGAAAACTTTTTTGTCAGACTATTTTTTTAAATGGCAGCTATTTGAAAGATTAGAATAAATCCCGGGAGATGGATCAGTTGGCAGAGACTAGCTAAGGTGGTCAAAGGTGACTGCTAAATTTATCACGTGGATTGTATAGTAGACTATGCGTAATTTGTTTGATAACTTTGCCCATTAGAATGCAGTATGAGCTTATAAAGAGAATCAGTCCTGATGAAATTGGATGAGGAAAAAGTAATGGAAAATAGCAGCTACTGTCAATGGACATAGGCACATTTTGAAATAATATGCAGCTGAGACTAAGGTTCCCAATACATCACCTGGTTCCAAACTCAGCTGAACTTGCATATGATTCTGGTAGCAATGGTATGCATGCCATTGCTTTCGTAAAAGGAGTTGATTCTGAAAAAGAATAATAAACCTGTCAAACAGGATAAATAGGATGTGAGGGCAGTGCTGAGTGAAGAAAAGGAGATGGACATTTAAGACAACTCAGGAAAAAATGCTCCATGATTTATTATGGTCAAGAAAAAGTGGTGTAAAACCAGTACAGGCTGAACCTCTCTAGTCCAGCACACTCTGGTCTGGGATGATTTTAGTTAGCCAGATGTCCACTTATCATGGGTGTGGTCAAGTTTCCTATGGTCCCATAAAGTTTATTTACAGCCACCAATCCTGGCTCTCAGTGTTCTGTGCTGTTATTTAGCTCTAATTTACCTCTAAATGTCTTCTACAAGCCCAGGAAGCAGTCAAAATGCAGGTAATGCTGCTAAGAATAAGCATTTTGTTTGCTTTGTCTACTTATTTCCTTGTACCAAGACAGTAAAATTGTATAACAACACTAACACTTCGTTATGAAGAGAGCAGATAAGCCTTGGCTAGGTGTAGGCTTACATGGGGTGTATCACTACAATCATACATTACTAAGCAGCATTGCAAGAATTTTTCCATTTATTCACCTTGGCGCAATAATAATAGAGATCCACTCACTACAATATTGACCACCTGTGGTTTGGCAAATCTCAAGGGTGCCAGACTAGAGAGGTTCAACCTGTACAAAAATGTAATGCACTCTTGTGTAATCCTAATTTGTGTATGGCATTGTATGGCCTTGGTTGGCATAGTAACATGAATATTTTTCTCTCCAATTAATAGGCTTTGTCCAATCCAGGGGTGGGGAATGTATGGCTTGTGGGCCTATGATCTGGTCTGTAAGGCTCGGGGTCCCCCCCCTCAGTGGTGTAAGCCAATGCTTGTACTTCAGTCACGCGGGAGACACCATGGCTGGAGTGCCAGCATTGGCTTCCTATTGTGTCTAGGGGGGAAGGGCCCTAGTCTCATGGGCCCAATCCAGGAAAGCTGTCTCTTGATCCAGTCTGAGGGCTGTGCCTGGAAGTGGAGAAGTGGCTATCTGTTCATGGGAGCACTCCATGCAGGCATCATCCCCTGCTGCTATGATTGGCTGAATCATAGCCAATGGGAGCAGTGGGGAAAGGTGTCCTGCAGTGCATAGAGGTGTGCGGAGCCATGGGCACTCCCCAAGCTCTGCCAGGTAGGCACCTGTGCCCCTGTCTTGCTCCTGCACCCCCTTTCCAGACTCCATAACCCAACATGCTCCTACACCCTCCCTCCCACCCAGACACCCCTATCTTACTCCTGTGCCCCTTTCCAGACTGCACTTTCCCACATCGAGCCCACTCGTGCATCCTCCTTCCCTTTCAGACCCCTCTCCTGCGCCCTCCCTCCTGTCCAGACCCTCCACCCTCAGCCCATTCCTGAACCCTACCTCCTGCCCAAACCCCATGTCCCCAGCCCGCTCCCTAGCAACCCCTTCCTGTGCATTGAACCCCTCATTTTTGGCCCTAGCCCAGAGCCTGGGGGCCCCACAAAATCTTCTAGCCTCAGCCGCCCTAGGCTCTGGGGGGGCCACATCAATCAGGGTGTGGTTTTGGGGTTTTTTGCCTCTTACTAGCATGTGGCATTTGACTGATTTTTATGTGGATCAAAAAAAGTTCCCCACCCCGGTCTAATCAGTGTCAGTTAGATTTTCTGAGTGCCAGATACTAGAATTGGAACACAGTACATGGCTTTATACCTATAGATTAGGGATGTGAATGACTAGTCGACTATCTGATAAGCAAATGCTTATTGGATAGTTGACATGCTAGTTGACTAGTCATTCCCCCACCCCACCTTGCTGCCTCAGAGGCAGCAAGGGGGTGCGGAGAGAAAGGGGTGCTTCAAAGCGGCAGCACTACATGGAGCCCGGGGCCAGGCCTCAGACTCCATACGGCGCTGCTGCTTTGAAATGCTGCATGCAGCCTGGGGCCAAATTGCATCAATGATTCGATTTGACAATCGAAATTTTACTATAGATCAGGTGTTCAAATTTGAAATAGGTCAAAAGTGAGTGATAACCATTGTCATTTTATAGCTGTTTAGTGAAACTATACAAAACTTTTTTCTTAGACTGTAGCAGGCATCTGACCATGGTTTTAACTGTCACCCTTGTTGATAATCTCAGTTGAGGTAGCTCACAGACTAAATTGAGAGGGTGCAAGAGAGTTTATTCTGTCTCATCTTTCCCTGCAGTTCCCGCACTTTGGGATATCAGGGCCATGTTAGTCTGAAGAAGAAAGAGAAACTGCTGGGATGCAGAAATGCAGCTGGTAGGAGCAAGGATGGGCAGCTGCTCCAGGGACCTTCAGCACTGATGATGATGTCAGTGGATCTTCCCTCTCCTTTGCTTTTTGGCTGTTCACTTCAACTTCTTCCCACCTCTTTCTTCAGTTGTATTTTTTTTGCTATAAGAAGTCATGAAATATCTTTTCCTGAGTTGTCTTCAGTGTGTCTCTTTGTCTGATCTCCATGAATTTTTTCTTCCCCTCTCTCTTCCTGTGTCTCAGTTTGGGTAACTTTCTCCCAACAAAAAAGTTTAACCACACCCAAGTACAACACAAATTGTGGCACTGATGTGATATTTGCTGACTATTCCCTCTTCGTTCTGCTTACGTATTACATCATTTCTTCATTAATGATTTGTCTGCATTGTCTGTTTTAGGGATGTTGGGATGTAATTGAATAGTCGTGTAACTGCATCAAATTTTAGTGATTACATGACTATTTGATAGTCCCTGGAGGTGACTAGTCCTCTGCCACTCACACTGCTGCCTCTCTCAGCATGGAGTAGCAGGTGGGATTTGGTCCACGAGGGGAGCCAGTTTAAAAACTAGCTCCTCGTTCAGACCATCCCCTGCCTCCTGATGCAGAGGCAACAGCTCAGGGTGGTAGTGGCCCCAGTCCACGGGAGGTTTGAGCTCTCCATGGACAGAGGCTCGCCAGGAACAAAGGTTGCTCCGTGGGATGCTGGAGCAGCCCCTGTCTGCAGGGAGCTCAGATTAAGTGTATTAACTATCAGTTAACTGAATAGTCGACTAACCGCATGAATTCTTAGTGGTTAGTCAACTATTCTGTAGTCCCCAGGGGTGGGGCTAGCAGCCAGTGCAATCCAGCCCCACTCTCAGGGAGCCCCTTGCCACTCCACACTGCTCCCTCTGTACCAGAGGAGGCAGCACGGGGTGCCAGGTGGGAGCCAGTTTAGAGGCAGCAGCACGGGGTGGCAGAGATCCCGGTCCGCAGGGGGTCCGAGTTCCCCATAGACAGAGGCTGTTTGGGGGGGCCTGGACTCATTATAGGCAGAGGCTGCTTCACGGCAGTCCCCACTCCTCTCTCTGCTGCTGCCTCTTAGAGGCAGCAGAGTGCGGGAGACAGGTGAAACTGTGGAGCTGGTGCTTGGGGGGGGAATCGGCTTTTAAGCTGGCTCCCCCAGCAGCGGCTACTAGTTGACTAGATTAACCGATAAGCCCAGGCTTATCCATTAATCGAGTAGTCGACTACTCATTCACATCCCTAGCTTGAACTCCCCCTATGGACAGGGGCTGCTGCCACAGAGCTACCTCTGTTCCCAGCGGGCTCAGGCTCACTGCGGACAGAGGCTGCTCCTGTCTGCAGGGAACTCAGACCCCCCCACAGACAGGAGCTGCTTTGTGGCAGCCTCCCCGTGCTGATGCCTCTGACAGAGCCAGTTCCAGGGGGAGCTGGCTTTTAAGGAGTGGGGAGAATGCATGTTGTTGACAGGATTAACTGATAAGCCCAGGTTTATTGGTTAATCTTGTAGTTGTCTACACGTTGACATCCCTAGTCTGTTTAGTGTGAAATCTGTTCAGGACAGAGACTTTTATTTTGTGTTTGCACAGTGGAGTGCTATCATAATGTAAATAATAATAATGAGTTGTAGGTGAGGAAGGACAGATTTAATATCAATATCATTACATGGTTACTCACTGTAGTGCACAGCATGACGGAGTACTTTCCAAGATAAACAAGTAGATGATTTTTGCTAATTGTAGGCATCATGGAAGTAGTAGATCTTAAGATGGGATATAAATAGAGAGAAGGCTTTTTTGAATCATCTCATAAAGGACATTCATGTGCTCCTGGGATTATTGAAAAAGTCTTAGGGCTGGCTAGAGGAGACAGAAGGAAACAGGGTGAAGAGAGGCAGAGACATGTGTTGTCTAAAAGGAGATAACAAGATTGAGTTTTATCCAGTGAAGAAAGTGTGAAGCCATGGAGGTATTTTAAGAGTAAGGTGATTTGTCAGATCATTTTACTGTCTTCATTTTGTATGGATTGGAGGGAAAGTGATGTAGGTTACACTGAAAAGGAGAAAGTTGGAGTAATGAACTCTGGAGATGAGTTTTAACTCTGTAGACAGAGAAAAGTGTGGCTCTTATTAATTATATGGATGAAGAGGTAACAGTTCTTACAAGGCAAAAGAAGGATCTGAAGATCACCCAGCACAATCTGAGCCTGAGTGACAGGCGGGTCAACCATATGTTTGTCAGGCCTATAGGGGTTAGGGAGCTTTTAATCCAGCACCTCTCAAAAATATTGACTTAAGAGAAAAAAAAATTAATGCTTTAATGATTGTATTAGTCTTTGAGAGAGCACCAACAAGCAGCAGCAATATACTGTATGTTATTTCCCCTCTGGTTTAAAAAAAAAAAGTCCAGCTGGCAGTAAATCTCTATATTTCTTAGTGTTACATTTTAACTAATATCTCTCATTTGCTCTGACCAGACAACTGCTAACATTAGTAATCAGATTAACCTCTGAGTAAATGAAAAATTGAGTACTAGGTCTCCTTTTTTCCAACTCATTGAGAAATTACCTTTCAAAGCCCTGAGCTACAATTTTCAATTATTTCATCATTATATGGTATTAGGAACAGACAGGAATAAAATAGCTGCCATTTGACTTAGGTCCAATTTTCAATAGATAGCTAAGGATTTTGATTAGTAAAGGTAATGGGTATATCAATTTATATTGCTGTTTATTTTGCTGAATTTTACAAGAACTGAAATATGCTTTCAACTTCAGAATGCTTCTGTGGCAACCAGCACAAACTTTCTCGTTTTCTAACAATCCATCACCTTTCTCAGTCACAATGCTCAATGGATTTTATGGCTTTCAGGCTCTAGAATGACATGTGCTAACAACTTCTTTGCTGCACCACATGGGGTGGAATTTCCACAGTTCCCTTATCTTTGACAGTGTGTTCACTTTTTCCCCCTCTCCCTTTGATTTGGCATTCTCTGGAATTAAAGATGGGTTTCCCCTCAGTAGTTTTCAAAGTGTGTGCTACAGGTTGAACTTCTATAGTCTGGCACACTGATCTGGAAAAATCCGTGGTCTGGCATGATTTTAGTTAGCCAGATGGCCCCACCCATGATAAGTGGACAAGTTTCCTGGGGTAGCATAAAGTTTGTTTAAAGCCAACAGTCCTGGCTGTCAGTGTTCTGTGCTGTTATTTATTCTTAATTTAGCCCTCTGTCTTCAAAGAGCCCAGTAAACAGTGGATGTGTTGGTAATGATGCTGGACAATATTGACCTCCCATGGTTCGGCAACTTCTCTGGTTAGGCAGTGGTCGGGTCCACAGGGTGCCAGAGTAGACATGTTCAACCTGTATCAGTATCAGATACCCTGGCACAGTTTTTGGAATTTAAGTTTAAGTGGGTATTACCAAAATAAACAGAAGTGTTAGGTTATTCTTGCAATGACCAAACCTAGCCATGCCTGAACTTAGTAGTAACCTGTTGATTTATCAAGTTGAAAATGTTACATACCGGTAAGCTTTATCCCTCCTAAGAGCAGCATGTTGTGTCTTAACATCTGTCTCAGTCTTTTATGACTGATCAAGCTGTGTCCACGGTCAGTGTCTGTCAGTTTTTCCTTGACTTGTCTCCATGTGTAGCCAGAAGCCCTCTGTTTTTAATTCTCTGAGGGCTTTATCAGCCCAGGTGTTAACAGTTCATTACCTTATTGTGTATTATGTTGGCCTTTAATTCAAATATCTTTACACAATTACATGTAACAACAGATTTAATTACATCCATTCCTGTTTTATTTGGCTCCACTATTTTGTTATAAAGTCACTCTTGTGTGCAGGGCAAGGTTTTTTATTTGCCCATTTTAAAAGATGCACTGTGTATTTTAGACTTTTAAATTGGATGCCTTACACATAATTACTAATTAAAGTCAATGTAATTACCTTTGACATTTTGTATCCATTTGAAGAGTCTTCATCCCAAGTTGGTGCCTGAGTATTTCTGTTTTAGGAGTGTCTCTCTGATTGGGTAACGTACACTGTATAGCTGCAATATCAGAATTATAATAATTTAATATTAAATCTGGCTTTTGGATAGTCAAGGCATTAGCTGTCAAAATGTTCATTGAGCTGCTTCATTGTGAAAGACAACATTTTATCAAACTTTTAGAGCAGGTAAAATGGTTCTTTCTTGAAGCAGAACTGAGTGATCATAAGTGAAATTTTCAGATTATTTACAGTAATACAAAATGTTGGAACGTGATGTTTAACTTGACTTTATTTAGAAATTCAGTTTGCATATTTCAGTTTTACAGCTCTTCAGCTTATTCACTTTAAACAGTTGTTACAGAAAACAAGTCAGGAATGTTTGTTCCAGGACTCTTTGGAATCTTAGATCTAACATTAAGAAAAACGATTGGGGATGGCAGGGAAATGGGGACATAAATGTCAATAACTACGTACATACCTATCCTATCAACAATCTTAAATGATTTAATCATCATGATTTACTTTATTTTGTCATGTGACTAGAAAATTGAGCAAATTTCTTCTTGAAGTAAGATCATTTGAGATTGGTGTTCATGTTGTGCTGCTTTAGATCCTGAAGGTAATCTGTCATAATCACAAATGTTAAAGAACATTAAAATTACATTTCCTAAATTGATGTATTTTGCTTTAGTAAAAAATACATAAGATTAGAAACTATCCTGCATAAAACTTGTGTGAATGTCATTCCTGATGTTTATATTTGACTTTGCTTTATTTTTAGATTTTCGGTTTTAGATGATTTCATTAGCTATTTTTTTTTAAATAATCATTACTTGAACTGTATGTAAAATATAAGGTTAAAATAAAATGAGTTCCTCTAATGGAATGGAGCTCTGGATATGTGCCTTATAAATAATAAATAAAATAATGCTGTCTTTCTGACAACCATATGATTTCATAAAATTAGTTTACGATGAAGTATAGCATTTGATACTATACATGACTCAAAAGATGAAGCTTGTACAGTAGGAATAGAAAATTACTTCTGCTGTTTATTTTTTATCATAGGCATTTCATCTCACTGCCTATATTTGAGTTGCCATAGGCTTTCTCCAATATTATAGATCATTTTTTTCTATGTTGCCTTGTTCTGCTGTTCTCCTGACATTTCATCACTGATAGGGAAATTAATTGACCTGACAGGGGTCAGACAAAATATCTGTTGTTTTCCTGTATGTTTTTGCATTATGTCAAACAATACACTTGTTGTTATAGATTCTTATGTAAATGGATAATAGTGCTAGTATGGTTAAGTGGAGTAATGCATTACCTTCTGTATGCCTGCTGAGTAAGCACTTAGTTTATGAAGTCAAACATTGCAGTCCTGGGTTTCAGATTGTTTGAGATTTGTTCCAGGAAGGGGAAATGGGTCTGTTCTCATAGGCGTGGAGTCATGAATGGCATTGCTGCTGACTTCAGCAGTGGAAAAGCCTCCATTTAAATAAACTTTGAAGTAACTGTTCAATATAATTACAATCAGTATAAATTTACTAAGAGGCTTGAGAGGGAGGATGAGTGTGAAGCATACCAGGCAGTTATCAAGTTAAACCACTTTCTCTTCATTGTTTCTTCCTTTCTGTTAATTGTTTATATGCTTCTACTCATTTTTTTTGGTGTGCTGGTTGAAATGTTTAATATGTACCAATTAGTTTTTTGCCTTATAGGTTAATATTTTTTTCATCTGAAGTGAAATTAAAAACAGAATCCATTGCTGCTTATTTCTGTTTCAAATAAAGTAATGGCAAGAATACTACTGAGAGAGGTTTAATGAATGAACAGCACGTGTGTGACGGGTGTCTGCCCTGCACTGGCCCTTTAAGGGTTAAAATCCGCTCTGGGAGCTGGCTGAAATGGTGGAGCCAGCTGCTGAGGCAGAGACAGCCAATTAGGGTCCCGCTGGGGCTATATAAAGGAGGACTCCTGGAGGGGTGGACATGAACTCACTTTTGCTCCAGCTATGGAGCAGGAGGATCCTAGATGCCAGAGAAGCTGGAGCAGTGGTCTCCAATCTTTTTACACCCAAGATCGCTTTTTAAATGTCAGGGCAAGCCAGGATCTACCCCATCCCTTCCCCAAGGCCCCACCCCTTCCTTGAGGCTCTACCCACTCCATTCCCCCCTCTCCATCAATTGTCCCCAGCCCTTACTCACTTTCACTGGGTTTAGACAGGTGGTGTGGGCTCTGGGGCAAGAACGAAGGATTTGGGTGTGGGAAAGGATGAGAGGTGCAAGCTCTGAGAGGGAATTTGGGTGCAGGAGGGGGTGGAGAACGGGATGCTGGCTCGGGGGGGGGACTCCAGACTGGAGAATGTTGGGGCCACTTGGGAGGCTGGGGTACTAAACAAGCCTCAGGACATGGAAAAATCCCCTGAATGCTTGTGGGAAGCAGGGCTTTGCATTTCTCCCCTTAGTGCAGTGGTTGGCAACCTTTTCAAACCAAAAAGCCAAACTACATCAAAATTTGGAACCAGTGGTCAACAAAGAGCCAGTATAAGAATGCTTATTTGCATGACTGAAAATATAGAACTTAATCATCATGTCATTATCAATAATATTAACAGTAGATGAAACATTGTACTCACAGACTCTAATGGGACTTCTGCTGCTGCATCTTTTCACACATTTCTTTGAAGTTTACATCATAACTGGTCAAACCCAGCTTCGTGCACGCATTCAGGCTGTCTTCTGTCAGTTTTATGGTGGGGGCTGGGGATGTGGGGGTGCAGGAGTTTGGGGATGTGGGAGGTGTAAGGGGCTCAGGGCAGGGGGTTTAGATGTATGATTGGCTCAGGGTTGGGGTTTGGGTGGGTTCAGGTGTGTTATGATGCTGCGGCCAGATGGGGGCTGGGCCCCAATTGTAGGCTTGTTAGCCAGGCTTCAGTTTTAAATAAAGTAAGATTTTATGTCCAAAACAAAAGGTTTCAATGTAGTCATTCTTTATGGCAGGGGTGGGAAACCTTTTTAGGGTCAGGGGCCGCTGACCCAAAAAAAAAAGTCATTCGGGGACCACACAAGTGAGAACCATAAAAAAACCCAACCCCCAACTGAGACACTTCACTTCTCTGGCACTCCAGCCTCCTGGGGGCGGGGAAGAGAGTAAGGGCAGGGATGACTGATTAACTCCGGGGCTAGTGGATTTTGTGGGACCCCCCCAGGCTCTAGGGTGGTGCCAGAAATGAGGGGACCAGTGTGTGGGACGCGGCTGCTGGTGAGTGGTATGGGGTGCAGAATCTGAGTAAGAGGTAGGGCCCGGGAGCAGGGTGCTGGTGGTTGTCTGGCCAGGGGGCATGAGCAGTCTACGGTGGGTGTCTGGCCAAGGGACAGGGGGCAGTAGTAGGGTGCTGGTGGGTCTCTAGCCAGGAGGGAAGGGACAGGAGCAGCGCAGCTGGTACCTGGGAGTCTCCAGGGATGAGTGTGTCTTGGGCAGGATCTGCAGGAAGACGCGCACGTGCTGCTTCTTTAAGAAATCCAGCCACTCCTCATACCCAAAGTCCAGATACTCTGCTGCCATCTTAGCCACACCCCCAGGTCCTCCACGCTCCATGTATCACCACCACACCAGGCACAGCCATATGCACTCTCTTTGGTGATCACCAGGCAGAGGGAGGCTGCGCAGTTCCCATGTCCTGCCTCCCTGGAGCATGGGGTAAGGTAGGGAGGATTAAAAAAGTGCATACGCTGTGGTGGGGAGTGGAGGAGCAGCGCTTGTGTGCTTCCCAACAAACTGGATCTGGCATGGAGCCTCAAGTCTCCTCCCTCCCCCCACAGGAAGCCAGCACTGGCTCCTTTTTTGTGAGGGGCATTAAGCTGTAATGCCAGCGTGGGCTCCTCCTTGCAGGTGGGGAGGAACAAGGGGGGGGGCATAGGTTGCCGGATGGTTTGTTAAAGCACTGTCTGCTATTGTAAAACATAGGGGGAAGGGAGAAAGTGTGGGATTGCAACGGAGATTGACTGCCAGTGCCTCTGGTTGATTGTGATCGACTGGTTGGGGATAGCTGAGCTAGAGGCTTCCTGACTTATAGGAGGGCTGGGGACAGGCAGGCAGAGCTGGGGAAGCTCTGACCAGGCAAGCTCCCATGCTGCAGGGCCTGAAGCAAGGTCTGAGGCTACTAGGGCTGCAGAGGCAGCCCAGGTAGGCAAAGGCAGCAGGTCCTCATCCCCTTGCCAATGATGAGTGGCATTTCAGACGGCAGTTTGTCCCTGTGGCAGGGGCTAGATGAAGACTGGCAGTGGGTCACTGAGGCAAGGTGGATACAGAGGGTTTGGGGTTCCCAGAGGGGGAGGACCCCAGACTGTGGGGGCACTGCGGCAGAGCTGTACCCAGGAGGGAGGATGCCACGGTCTGGGAGGGACATGGGTCCTAACACAGCGGTGGAGGAAAAATAGGTAACAGCAGGTGAGACGCCAGCTGAAAGGGGGAACTCCAGAGCTGAAAAGCTAATTCCGAGAGTGTCCAGCAGGTGGTGCCAAGGCAGCGAGTCATGTCGTGTTACAACATGCACTTCCTAAAGAATAAAATCAAAGCTGGTTAAGAAGAAATGGTCAGTTATTTTGGGACTTGAAGGTGGTTATAGGGGATTTAAGCTTGATGTGCTGTGGGAACTCAGTGAAGAATTTGAAGAGGGCAAGTCACAGTGTTCCCTCTAAGCTGTTGGCAGCCACCTCCACAGCTGCTTAATCAACCCCGTGCAATTGGGTAGCTTCATGCAGGAAGTCCCTGACTGGGTGGGGCTGATTAAGCAGCTGTGGGGTTGTGCTGCTGTGCATCTTAGAGAGAACAGTGGCAAGTCATGTGCTCAGAATGATGACCAAGATATATAAATATTTATATGTCTACTTTTATTTTAGCAATAGGAATGGAGCAAAATGGGCATCATCGTAGTTAGTGAAGGAAAAAGCTAGAATAAGTAGGAGAATTGATGAAGACCTCTCTTATGGTTTTATCTGTGTCCCAAGAAAGATGTGAATCTTACAAATGTAGTAAATGAAATTCCAAGCTTGTGATTCTATTTGGAAGTGTGAGGCAAGAGAGCAGGGGAGTTTCAGGTGGCCTCTTGGGTGAGAGGCCTCAGTGATACACAGAGGATGATGATATACTCACAATGTGGGAACTTGTGACAATGAAAAAGAGGAGGTTTAGTAGGAAAGATCATGTTTGGCTGTTTGAGATGATGGTATTAAACCCTATACTATATTTTATGGACACTTTCTTTATAGCAGGATGAGTTTAGATTGCTTTTATATATCAGGAAAGCACCTGATTTTGCAATATCGAAGGACACGGTCAACAATTCCATCTGAGAGTCAGAGTATACATAAACGCAGGAATTCAATCTTTGGAGTAGATTTTTTTAGAGCTTAAAAAAAAATAAGTGGGTGGCTAAAACTTTAATTTACAGTTCATATTTTGAATCTTGTTTATAATGATATTGGCATTTAAGAGACAAAACAGTAAAAGTAAGATTAGTACATTAAACCAGTATCATTGACTGGTTTCTGATTATGATGTTCATGGGCCGTGGTATCTCACATGTTCATCTTAAATTTTTCTCAGTAAGATTAAGAATTTCCACAAATATACCATGACATCTGGCATCAGTAAATTCATTGAGGAAGAAAAGTGGAGTATTTCTCAGTGTTGGTTAAGATCTTACATTTGGATTTGAAGAGACTGACTCATTTTATAAATTTAGTTAATAAATAGCACAATTATTTGAGGCTTCACTTTTTTGTTCTATGTGTTTGACAGAAGAAAATGCAGTCAACACTGTCAGGCTTTTGTTGTTTAAGATAAATTCTTTGACTCATTGACAATATGAGGCGTAAACAAGCACCCTTTCTTTGAGTTTGTAGTGTCTAGTTGATTCCTAAATTAATAGTACTTGTTTAAAATTTATTAAATCATGTTGTTGTACTAAGCTTCATGATTGTACACATGAACATGGAACAGGTAGCTTGTCATTAAATAAGATTATTTAAATTATTTGCTTGCATCTATTCACTTGAAGTAGAGCCCCACTAGCAGTGCACAACATATCTGCACTGCCAGAGTCGTTTTGGGTTCCATGTACACTTTCTCTGCCCTCACAGGAAGGCAGATGTGTGTGGCTGAATTGGCTTAAGGCCTTGTTCAAAATTGCCAGCTGCTTAGAATCTATTTCTAGTAATGAGACATAAAAGAAAGTAGTGGCGGGGAAGGGAACACTTGGGTTGGCGGTGGGGGGTGAGGCCTGTGCCTATTCATGTTCGGTTCCTAGTTGCCTTCATCTGGTGCTATTGCTTCCAGCTGGGGGCTTCCTCCAAAACCCCTCTTGTCCACTTTTTTATACTCCCCCTTCTTTGGGAGTTGTCCTCTCTGTTTCATGCTGTCCCTTACTGAGGGGTTCCTACTCCTTCCTCGCATATTCTGGTTCTGCCCTTACCTGTTCTCAGCATCCACCTGCTAATTTTATGCCAGTTGTTGACTACCCCTGAACTTTCACTCCTTCCATATCTAGTCACTGGTTGCATTCCATCCTATTTTTTCCTACTCCTGGTTAGCCTAACCCTTCATTCATTTCCCTATTCACCTCTAATTACATACTAGTTTTGTGTATATTAGTAGTTGCTTCTGATTCAGTGCATCAATGTACAATTTTTATCACAATCATGGAGCAGCAATGGGGATAGGATATGTACATTCCCTTATGTCCATTTCTCTTCCCTACATTGTAAACTTGAAGAAATTACAAAAATTAATTGGAGCATTTAAAATTATGTATTAGTAATCCTAAAGATAATGTATCAAACCAAAGGGGAAAACATAACTGTGATTGTGTATGATTTTTTGTTTTCATTGGAAACTGAAATTAGCCAATTAATCATGCTGAACCTAGTTAACAATTATTACTTTTAAGAAGCACTGTAACAGGTGTGATCAGCAATTACTTCATGTAATAGTGATACAATACAAGTCATTTTGAATGTCCATTGGACTAAGTGAATAGGGGTTATCTGGAGTTGGCACAGGGAAATTAGGTGTTTTGCAGAGTGGGGTAAGTTATGCTAATGCGATGGTGGGCAGCCTGTGGCTCATTGGGGTTCTATATGTGGTCCACAAGATATTTTGCTTACTATTGCTCATGCGCAGGGTTGCCAGATTCTGCTAGTTTCTGTCCACATTTTTTTTTTCCTACCGGTATTACTGAAGTCAGCATGGTTTCTGCAGAGGGAAGTCGTGTCTAACTAATCTGTTAGAATTCTTTGAAGGGGTTAATAAACATGCGGACAAGGGGCACCCAGTGAATATAATATACCTAGATTTCCAGAAAGCCTTTGACACGGTCCCACACCAAAGGCTTTTACGTAAATTAGGTGGTCATGGGATAGGAGGAAAGGTCCTTTCATGGATCAAGAATTGGTTAAAAGACAGAAAACAAAGGGTGGGAATAAATGGTACATTTTCACAATGGAGGAGGGTAACTAGTGGTGTTCCCCAGGGGTCAGTACTGGGACCAATCCTGTTCAACTTGTTCATCAATGATCTAGAAAATGAGGTAAGCAGTGAGGTGGCCAAGTTTGCAGATGACACAAAGTTGTTCAGGACAGTCAAAAGCAAAAGGGATTGTGAAGAACTACAAAAAGATCTCAGCAAACTGAGTGATTGGGCAGCAAAATGGCAAATGAAATTTAATGTGGGTAAGTGTAAGGTAATGCATGTTGGAAAAAATAACCCAAATTACACGTACTACATGATGGGGTCAAATTTAGCTACGACAGATCAGGAAAGGGATCTTGGAGTTATAGTGGATAGTTCTATGAAGACATCCACGCAGTGTGCAGCGGCAGTTAGTAAGGCAAATAGGATGTTAGGAATTATTAAAAAAGGGATAGATAATAAGACAAAAGATATCATACTTCCCCTATATAAAACTATGGTACGCCCACATCTCGAGTACTGCGTGCAGATGTGGTCTCCTCACCTCAAAAAAGATATATTGGCATTAGAAAAGGTTCAGAAAAGGGCGACTAAGATGATTAGGGGCTTGGAAAGGGTCCCATATGGGGAGAGGCTAGAGAGACTGGGACTTTTCAGTTTGGAAAAAAGGCGATTGAGGGGCAATATGATAGAGGTATATAAAATCATGAATGGTGTGGAGAAAGTGATTATAGAAAAATTATTTACCTTTTCCCATAATACAAGAACTAGGGGACACCAAATGAAATTGATGGGTAGTAGGTTCAAAACTAATAAAAGGAAATTTTTCTTCACACAGCGCACAGTCAACCTGTGGAACTCCTTGCCCGAGGAGGCTGTGAAGGCCAGGACTCTATTAGGGTTTAAAAAAGAGCTTGATAAATTTTTGCAGGTTAGGTCCATAAATGGCTATTAGCCAGGGATAAAGTATGGTGCCCTAGCCTTCATAACAAGGGCAGGAGATGGATGGCAGGAGATAAATCACTTGATCATTGTTTTCTGTTCTCCTTCTCTGGGGCACCTGGCATTGGCCACCGTCGGCAGATGGGATGCTGGGCTCGATGGACCTTTGGTCTGACCCAGTATGGCCATTCTTATGTTCTTATGTAAGTGACATGCATGTAAAGCAATGGTGTGTGAGGTGCGAGGCATGCTAACTGCACACAACATTGAATGGAGAGCTGTGTGCTTCCTGTGCATCCAATCAAAGTCTGGCGATGTTTCAATCGACATGCTCTGCAAATCTGAGGTATGCAAAAGCAGTTTGCAAAATTATCTTACCTCGGGAGACCATCTTAGTTTAAAACGATTTTGCAGTTCACTGAGATGAAGAGCTTCTCACATGGCTCACTCACTAGCCTATGTTGTCCAGCACCGCTCTAGTGCAGGGGTGGCCAACCCATTAAAAGAAGAGAGCTGAAACAGTGGCAGAAAAAATGCAAAGAGCCGCACTGGAATTGTTGAGCAAAAACAAAAGGACAAAATGCCCCTTTAAAAACCACGGGTTAGGCTTTTTGGACACATCAGGTTCCCGCCAGCTGCCGCCATCTTGCTGACGCCCTTTTGCCACGCCAGATGGCTCCCCTGTACCCAGTGAGCACAGGGAGTTGGGGGCCATTTGTAGGGGTGCATGGGGCAGCTTTGCGACCCTGGGAGAGGCTTCGCGAGTCGCACTTTCAGGGGTGAAAAGCCACATGCGGCTCGCAAGCTGTGGGTTGGCCACCCCTGCTCTAGTGTTTCCAGATCAAGTAATCACCAAACTAGGTTACTTTTTCTCATTAGTGGTATACATTTAGGTAACAGTTTTTGCTCATGCAGTTCATATACATACAATTGGTATTCTGAAACATTTTACCCAATCTAAATCTCTTATGCAATTTTTTTATTAATGCTTTTTGTCGTCTTCCACTATTAGATGTTCATTCTTCAGTTTCTGATCCTATTAATGAATGAATTGGACACTGCCCAAAATCCATTCTTACATAGTAGGAAGAAGATAGCCTAACTCAATACCGTTATTTCATGTAAAATATTAATTTATCTTAATGGGAGATTTTGCTTTATTTAAAGGTGCGTAAACATTAGAGGATTAACAGAATGAGATGTCAATGGCAAAATGGCAAAAAACATTCATAATTTCACGTATAATTCAAAAAACTATATTAAAGCAACACAAAGAGGCTACATACCCTATTTAAAAACAGATTGTGAATGTTCTCATAGTCACTTTAATTAGTTCTCTGTGCATACACTTGTGATGCTTCCAGGCTTTCCCAGGATTGAGAGGCACCTCACTGCCACCTACTATTAGTATGAAGAAGTCTTGTCTGTGCCTGCTGTTGATCAGCTCTCTGATTCCACTAGCTTCTGGCCACTCAGATGCTAATGTTCGTGGAAAGCAACCTCCCTCCTCTCGCCCCCCTCCCCCCCCCCCCCCCCGCTGGGTCAAGTCCCACAAGCATTGCTTTGGAGTGCTCAGCCGCTCTTCGACTAAATGCTTACAGAATTCTCAGATTCTCTGCTTCCAAAGGAATAGTACTGAAAACAGTCCACTCTTGAATTCCATTGCATGTCTTGTGGGAGAGTTAGCTTGGTTCCCCTGACTTTTTCTTCAGAGCAGCTGCTGCAAAGTGGTTGTTATGGAAGTATTTTACCATTTCAACAACATTAGTCTTTATTTCTGGAACAATGAAGCCTTTGGCTAGGAGGTGCATCAAATGAGCACTGCAATGGTATGTTGTTAGCTTGGGACTCTCTTCGCTCTTCAGCTTTTAAGCAGGCTCTCTGCAAGCACTGCCTCCCTCTCCCAATTCATATGAGGCCATTGATAGCTGTTTCCCTTTGTCAGGGGGTGAGAGGAATGTGCAGTTTGCTGCCTTCCTCACTCCAGCTGGGGAGTTCAGGGGGCAGACAAACCTGGACCTGCCTCAGCTGGGGCACATACACCCCTACCCCCATTATGCCTGTTGGAGCTGCAGCCACTGTAGAACCATAGAATACTAGAACTGGAAGGGACCTCGAGAGGCTACTGAGTCCATGGAGAGGCGCTTATCATCAGGCCCCAAGCTGCTGCAGTGTAAGAGGGCTGGGGTCGTCCTCTCTCCCCGGGCAAGTCTGCACTCTGAACTCTACCTCTCCAGTCCCACCACAGAGCAATGATTTAAATGAAGAATGTACATTTTCATTTTATTTTCCAAAAAGCAAAAATTGAAATAAGGACCGAACAAAGTTTGGTGAATCTTCTAGTGGATTCATAAATAGAAAATGTTTGGAAAAAATTTAATGCTTGCTCATTTGCAGTATTATTTTAAGGGACCAGGTACACGTGATGGGAGTTTAAAGTCAGGCAGATGCCCTGAGTTTGTTTTGAGAGACCCTATTTGGTAAGAAAAAATTTGTAAGAATTCTTCATCAAGAATTTGGGATTTTCCACTTTTTTCTCATACTTAAATAATCATGGTTTCTCATTTATTTCTTTATACAAGACTCCACTTAATCAGTGTTCTAATGCAGTTGAGTAACTGATAGGGTTAGCAATTTCTTTAGAACATAAAAACGGCCATACTGGGTTAGACCAAAGGTCCATTTAGCCCAGTATCCTGTCTGCTGGCAGTGACCAATACCATATGCCCCAGAGGGAGGGATCACAACAGGTAATTCTCATGTGATCCCTCCCCTGTCACACACCTCCAGAGAAACAGAGGCTAGGGATACCATTCCTACCCATCCTAGCTAATAGCCATTGATGGACCTAACCTCCGTGAATCTATCTAACTCTTCTCTGAACGCTGTTAAAGTCCTAGCCTTTTCCGCGTCCTCTGGCAAGGAGTTCCACAGGTTGACTGAGTGAAGAAAAACTTCCTTTTGTTTGTTTTAAACCTGCTGCCTATTAATTTCATTTGGTGACCCCTGGTTCTTATATTGTGGGAATAAGTAAATAACTTTTCCTTATTAACTTTTCCATACCAGTCATGATTTTATAGACCTCTATCTTATCCCCCCTTAGTCTCCTCTTTTCTAAACTGAAAAGTCCAAGTCTTTTTAATCTTTCTTCATATGGGACCCGTTCCAAACCTCTAATCATTTTTGTTGCCCTTTTCTGAACCTTTTCCTTTCATGACCATTCTCATCTTTTGTAGACAAAAGATGTCTGCAAAATGTTTCCCTTTTTTATATAAAATGTCAGAGCACTCATCTTTGCTCATTGGTACTATGAAAGGCCCCAGATTTGATGGTGTCAAATTTAGGAGTTCAGTTCATCTATACAAGTGGTTTGTGTTGATGTCGCTCTCCCTGTGTAGTGCATGAAACTAACTTAATCGCTGTGTGTCAAGGAAGATGGCTGTTTTCTTTGAATATGGAAAGTGTATAACCCAGTGCTTTGTCCCATTCCTCCAATTTATGACACAAATAATATACAATTGATAAGATATCCAAAACATTGATAGATTATCTTAAAAGATGTACTAAATCATAGAGGAGACTAAAAAATAATCTTATAATGCCTCCAAGAAAGTAAGTTAATTGCAGTATTTTTTATTCAGCAATATGCAGAAAGCCATGGAGAGAAACTTTTAATTGGGACTATCTCAGTTAGTGAAATACAGGTTCAACCTCTCTAGTTTGGCACCCTCAGGACTTGTGCCAAACCAGAAAATTTGCCACCGGAGGTCAATATTGTCTAACAACATTACCAGTACTTCCACTGCTTACTGGTCTCTTGGAAGACGTTTAGAGGTAAATTAGAGCTGAATAACAGCACAGAACACAGAGAGCCAGGTCTGGTGGCTGTAAACGAGATGGTCAACATTACAGAACATCATATTTCCTAAAATATGATCAGGGAAATATTTTTATAAGAAACTTTATCGTACAATAAGATCCTAGTTTTGATGGAAAGTCTACTTTTACTATCAAAACAGATTTTTTTATACAGTTACACACACATTTACTACTTTAAAAAAATATTTGATTATCCATTAAAACTGAAGTGATACAACATATGAATGCTGATTACATAAATAGAGAATAAACAACGGATGATTTTGTGATTATTTGCTGATCACTTTTTAATATTTAAGGTTCTTTCCTCTGTTGAAATATAACTAAGGAAACATTCTTCTAAATCTAAATTATATGCTTCAGATATGATTCCAATAAGCTCCCAAAATCCCATATATGAGTCTAATATTAGGATGCTTATTTTTACAGGAAAATACTTTTCTCATAAAGTGGCTTACGACCAAAGCATTCCAATTATCACATCCACACAGAGATCATTCCGAATGTTTTATTTTAACGATCGAAGATGATGCTTGGCCAAGGTCCACCACCACCTAAGCACAGAACAGAAACAATCCTATTCAGCTTGTCTGTCTTTGCACATTTATTTTTCTGTTTGCTGATAAACAGAAAGTGAAAGCCCAGAACTTTCAAGAAACTGGATGTTAAGCTGGACAGACTAGAGCCATTAAATCATTTTTATGAACCTGTAAGTGTAGCTGTAGCATGTTTGTGATGAGATTTAATTGTAACTGTTGTTTTTAAATGAGAAATGTAGCATTTTATTTTTTTAAAAACTGATTTAAATTAAAAAAAGATTTTTTTTTTAAATCACTTATTTTTATCCATTCTGGACAGAGCCAATGGTGCCAGACACCTCGCCAGAGAAGACCAATTTGTTGTCTTCACTGGACAAGGCCATCATGCTGCCACCTTCCATAGCAGCTAGTGACAGCTTTGATCCCTGCCAAAGCTATCTAGCAAACCCCAGCTACCATACCATCTAGCTGCAAAAGAACGGTTTGGAAATATTGCATCCCATCCAGGGGCACTGATTTCCTCCTTACACATCCGCACCAGATTTGTTGGTGTGAAAGCCAAAAAATAAGCAGCAACACTTACATTCTATTCCCTCCGATTGCAACAGTAAAAGGCTGGATTTCTTCGGCCACAGTTTATATCCCAGCCACCCTATAATTTAGAGTGGCTCTCCTCTCCAAATACGACCACAAAAATTACTCTTAAGTTTAATGATTTTAGTAACGATATCCCTGAGGCAAAAAGACAACAATTTAAAGCTGTCATGAGAGGATCGCACAATCTCCTTCACCGCTCTCCAGGCTGCTCTTGATGCTGTGAACACTGTTGCTAGTCCATGGCTTATGTCATGAGAGATGAGTTGTGGTTTGACTCTTTCTCCTTTCCATGGGAGATACAATCGGTCATAGAGGATTCAATGGAGAGAAATTCTTTGCTGCAAAGACCAGTGAGGCCCTATATACCATGAAGGACTCCAGGCCTACCCTTGGCATCCACACACCGGCATGAAGGCAGTGACAGAACAGAGAACAGCCATATCTATGACTACAATATCCCTCTTACACTCAGCAGCAGTAAAAACCATACAAGCAGCACTTACTTCAGTGACACAGATCCAGGTCTCAGTGCTGACACTTACCCCATTGATGGAGTCCCAGTTCCCTCAACTGAACAAGCAATTTTGAGGGATTAGTTGAGCATTTGGAAAATCTTACCTTCCCCAGCTCTTCCAACATCTGATGGGTTTTTTGATCACTGCTCGCTCCTTTCTATAATAATTGGCATGCCATCTCCTCAGACAGATGGGTCCTGCAGTAAGGATGTTAAAATGTGGATAATCAGCTCATTGAGTAATTGATGGAATTTTGATTAGTTGATAAGCCTGCATGCCTGGCTCCTACTACATTTAAACTGCGGAGCCGCAGCAGGGTTAACTCCCAGGTGTGGCCTGAGCTGGGACTAAGCAGTCCCGACTTGCACCATCCCCTGGAGCTAATCCTGCTGCAGCTCTGCCTTTTAAATGTAGCAAGAGCTTCTAGGCTCTTACTACATTTAAAAAGCAGAGGTGCAGTGTCTGAGACCGGTCACGAGCCAGAACAGCTGGTGTCCAGCTCATGACCGGTTCCCTGCTGTGTGTCTGCCTCCCCTGCCCCACCTTTTAGATACAGTGTTGGTGGGAACTGGCTTTTAAGCTGGCTCCCCCCTGCTCCAGCTTCTGCTCTCACCCCTTGCTGCCTCTGATAGAGGCAGTAGGGGGGAGGGGAGAAATGACTAGTCAAATAGTGACTCAATTACCCACTAAGCCTAGGTTTGTCGACTACTCAACTAGTCACTTACATCCCTATTCTGCATATCAGCTGATTAGGCTATACAATCCCCTTCATAACAATGCCTCTTCAAAGACCTCTCTCACAATCACTTGCTTCAGCAAGAGGTCCATCTCCTTCATCTTGGACAAGTACAAATTCTACTGGTCTAAGTGGGAAGGGATTCTATTCCCATTGCTTTCTGAGAGAAAGGAAAAATAGTGGGTACTGTTCCATTCTTGACCTCACAGGCCTCAATAGAATAGGCCTCTATCTATTAGTCCTTTGGGCTCCTAATTGAGCATAGGACCTCCACGGTCATTCTCCATCTCTTGTGATCCTTAGCGATAGACTTGATTTGATCCCACGTTAAGCCAGCTGCTTTTACTTCATCTAGGAAGCTTCGTCACCATGTTTGTTTGGGACGTCCCCTTTTCCCCTTTGGATTCCATTATAACACTTGTCTCGTGATTCTCTTAGTGTTGCTCTGGACAATGCGGCATGCCTCTGAGCCATACAGCAGCACTGATATCATATTGGAAGTGAAAATACGTAGTTTGGTTCTTGTTGAATTAGCTCTTGTACCCTAGACGGGTCATAGTATGGCAAAGGCTTGAGAGCAGTACAGGCCTCGATAGATATATAAAAAAGCAGTGTGTCAAAACAGTGACCCTCAACCTTTATTCCAGCATGGGAGTAGAGGCATTGGTTTTCGTGTCTCAACCTTCAAGGTGCCTATTTCCTCATTACATCCAGCTCACATATGTTTTCTCCAATTTGTGCACGTCACAGTCACTGCCAATACAAAGTATTACCATTTGGCCTCTCTACAGTGCCAAGAGCCTTTCCCAAGATCCTGGCACTGGTAACGGAGCATCTCAGAAAAAATGGAGTCATCATCTTCCTTTATCTAGACAGTTGCCTCCTAAAGGCTCAATCCTTTCGGGATGCATGATGAAGAATGCTCTCAAGCATCTGCTGTTTTCACCCCTTTGGCTTGCAAATAAACACAGGCAAATCCACACAGATGCCTACCCTAGCAACTACAGTTCACAGGAGCCCAGCTTGTCGCAATAACTGATATTGATTTTTCTCCCACATGACAGATTCAACACCCCACCATGGCCTTAGTCAAATAACTGCAGGGCAGCCCAGCAAGTCATGGCCCGTGACTGTCTAGAAATACTCTGACATATGGCCACCTGCAGTGTTGTCATCAAAACTACACATATCTCTTTAGGTGGTGCTTCCAGGGCTGGCTGAACACAGTATATAGACCAAATGTTGCATGCCATCAACAGGGTCCTTTCCATCCCTCCCACAGTCAGAGACTCTCTCACGAGGTGGTCGTGGAGTCCCTTTCACACAACTTTCTCTGTAACTATCATCTGGATGCTTCCCTTACGGGGTGGGAAGCACATTTTGGACACCACACTGCACAGTGGTTGTGTTCCACCACAGAAATTTCAGAAATTTCACTTTACATAAATTTGCTTAAGCTTTGTGCTGTTTGTTATGCCTGCCTCCAGTTCCTCCCTTTCATTGAGAACCAAAACTTCAGGATTTACACGTGTGTGTTTTACTTAAACTGATGAGGATGGGGGGAGAGCTCGATCCCACTCGCTCTGCATGGAATCTATGAGACTCTGGAACTGGTATCTCCAGCATTTCTGTCTCCAGCCTCTTACCTTCCAGGGGTGCTAAATACTACTACAGACTTACTCAGCAGGTCCTTTCCCTGGGAACCCAGATGGGAAATAAATGACAATGCACTGCACTCTATTTTCAATCTCTGGGGCTCTCCCACAATGGATCTATAGCATCTACTGCATGTGTACATCTCTCTTCCCTAACATCACATCTTTTTATTTGCATTTTCTTTTAGAAAGCTACTTCCTCTTGTTCCTAATTTTAAAATTATATGCTTTTCTTATTTCCCTTCTTTCTCATCTGGCACATTGTCCACTTCCCTCAAGTGAAAGAAGAAAGTAGTACACTCTTGTGACACTGGCTAGTTCCTGCAAACAGAGGAAACACAGCCTCTTTACCCAAGGCAATTGATGGTGCTACTGTAGATGTTGATGTTGGCGACATGGAAAGTTTTAGGCAACCTTAACTGTACCTTGGAAACTTTTATTTTCAGTCACTTTGCGAAACTGTAATCATTCAAGGTGAAATTATGTTTGCTCTCTGCCTCATACTGAATTTGTTTAGGAAGTTTTTCAGCAGAAATGGTTCAGCCATTTCAGAGAATGGCTTTAGGAAAAAAGTGGTTTTGCCAATGTTAAAAATTTTCTGACCGTTTCTTTGAGCCGTGGCATCTATGTAACTTGAAGCAGGAACTTGAAATTAGCCAGAGTGATGGTGTAGGGTTGAGAGACGGGTGCCTTTCCCAGCTCCACGAAAATCCATTGCAATTTAGCTAAGGATATAAATCTTTTTGAAAATTCTAATTTGTATATCATCAGTAGATTTCATCACAGACTTGCTGTTAAAATCTCTGACCATTCCATCTCTACTAAATGTACTCCAGTTACAGAGCCCCCTACATATCAAAGGGATGTCAGAAAATTGGGTGGTTGGGCAAGAAAATGGTAAATCAGATTAAATATTGATAAATGCAAATTAATGTATATTGGAAAACATCCCAACTATACATACATAATGATTGATTTAAATTAGCTGGTACCATAAAAAAAAAAAGAGATCTCAACATAATTGTGGATAGTTTTCTGAAAACATCTGCTCAATGTCCAGTGACATTCAAGAAAGCTAATAGAATATTAGGAACCAACCAGGAAAGGGACAGATTAAAAGACAAAATATAATGCCACTATATAAATCTATCACACACCCACACTTTGAATACTATATGCGGCTCTGGTCGTGCCATCTCTAAAAAGATATATAGATATAGATATATTAGAATTTAAAAGTACAGAGAAGCACAACAAAAATGATTAGGGATGTAGAACTGTTTCCATATGAAGAAAGATGAAAAAAGATTGGGATTCAGCTTGGAAAAGTGATGGCTGGGGCAGGATACGAGAGATCTGTAAAATCACAAACAGTGTGGAGAAAGTGAATAAGGTAGTATTATTTACCACTGTGTAGAATATTTGTACTGGGGTTTCCCCAAGAAATGAATAGGCAGCATGTTTAAAACAAATACTAGGAAATATTATCCATAATGCAGTCATCTGGTGGAACTTGTTTTGTGAATGCCAAAACTATAAAGAATTCAAAAAAGAATAAGTGTATGGAGTAAGGGTTCATCAATAGCTATAAACCAAGCTGGTAAGGGATGCAACTCCATGTTTTCTGGGTGTCCCTAAACCTCTGACTGCTAGAAGCTGGGGCTGAATAACAAGAAGTGAATCACTCTCTAAATTACCCAGTTGTGTTCAGGTACCCTGAAGTTTCTGGGCTAAATGGACCATTGGACTGACCACCTTATTCTCTTACAAAGTTTTCTGCATTTGTTCCCTTGCCCCATAGCCACTACCAACAGCTTGCATCAGTTTTGACACATCTGCTACATGTGTTTCTCTTCATCCCCCTCTCCCAGGTTGTCCCCAGATTTTGGGGGTGTGAGAACATAGGGTGCTTCTCAACCTGCCTCCCAAACTGGCTATTATATTTTAAGGTTTCCCAGATCCTTGATGTGGTGACAAAATAACTTCCAAGCTGCTTTCTGGTTCTAGGGGAAAAAAAAGTCTTGCTCCCCAGCCTGTCCCAGGCAATCCTGAAAGTACTGGTAGGGGTGTTCCTTCCCAGTTCTCCCTACAGGCTTTCTACCATATGCTGTGTTTATGGGAATGAATGTAGGATGTTTCTTCCTAGGTTTTCCTAATGATCTCCCAGTTCCTTTTGAAGATGACAGAATCAGTTATCCCCTGGCTCTTAGAGTTGCAGATTTTTTAAATAGCTGCAATCTCTGCTAGTTTAGATGTTCCCAACATTAACAATGTACAAAAGTATCTGAGCTGGGGAAGGGAGCCTCTACATGCAAAAACCAGAAGAAATGTAACTAGGTCAATCCATTATGGTCTAATTTAAGCATTAAAGTTAGAACAAAGGAGAGTTAACAAAAACCTAGTCACTTACCTTGATCTACACTTTTATAAAACATAGTTGTGAGTATAACTATGCTCTTTACTGTAATTCTTTAGTGAATAACCACATTGCAACACAAACTTACAAATAGTAAATGAAGTCCTGTAGCTTAATAGTTATGGTTCAGACAAACTCTGATTCCAAAGGTTCAGGATTAAGCCTGGTCCATTGTGTATCCCAAGAACCTTTTAATCCTTTCATCTTTGAAGAATTTATGGTGTGTAGTTTAAAGGAGAGGAACATTATTAAAGAAGTTAAGTTTGTTTCTTATTCATATAATGCCATCTCAATATCAGGAGAAAGTATCTTTTTTTAGGTACATCTCATTTATCCCCAACTTAGACGATTATATCCTGAGAGAGATATATTTCAAATTCCTTAAAATAGAAGTCTCTCTACTGCTGTTTTAGGGTTTGTAATGTTACCTCAGAGAGAACTTGTGTTTTTTCAGGATGTCTATATTTAGCCAGGAGGAATAGTCCTTTTTAAAGCAAATTGAAGTGAGAGTATGAGAGCGTGAAATTATCAACAGCGCTGGTGCACATTTACATTACTTCTACATACTCTTTTGAATGACCACACAACAGAACAAGTACTTTGTTTCCACTATGTTGATTTTTCTTGACAAAACATGGCAGTCTATCCAAAGGAGGGTGTTTAGCCAAGATAAATATAAAATTTATGATTAAGCAAGTGTTTCCTTATTATAATCCCTAAAGAGAATGTGAGACTTGTTAAATATGACATGTCTTCAGTTCTTCTAGGAATGAATTGTCCGCTGTACTTTGAATGCTGAAATACAACCAAACCAATGCAGTTTAAAATGTTAATCTTATCTGTAAAGCAAAACAATTCTGCCTACCCATTTGAATAGCAGAATTCACGAATGTGAAATTTGTACGTAACATCTTCCTGCAATTTCACAGACCTGTACAGAATCCAAAAATATCTGTAGGATGATTTTGCCTATAAGATGTGTTGCAAAAAGGGGGCAAGTAAATCTCAGTTTGGAGAGAACAGCCATGCTTTACATTTCTGGCATGTTTCTTTAAAAAAGACTATAAATACAACTTTCGGAAGCAAACTACAGTCAGTGTCAATATAATGTGTTAAATTCATTCTGCAATTACTTTGTTAGGGCAGTAGTTTCTTGATAACTTCTTGGTATCATAGTTGTATTTGTAGTGTGGTGTGTTAATTATATTGTGAATGAACTTAGTGGAAATGTAGTGGTCTGCTGTATTCTTTGAAGGGTTATGTGCTTCCAAAAACCAGGACAGCATTAGATGTCAGCCCAGAATTTGTCCTTCTTACATTTTGTCTTCACATCTGATTTAGTGTTAGTCAGTCCACCAAAGACTTCTAAAAACTTAGGTAGTCTGCAAACAGCCATGGTTGTTTCACATTAAGACGTTTTATAGAATTATAAAGCAGCTTTTCTTGTGCTTTCAGATAAAATGTTGTCATCCTCTAATGAATGAGATACCATCTGTAATAATTAAGGTTATTCTACTTGTTGTCCCCTGCAGCACAACTTCTAAAGGTTTAGAGAAGATAGTGAGAGAACCACTAAGAAAGCTATAGCAGTATTGTAAGTACTGCACTGAAAAGAAAATGTGAATTAAGAATGTTATAAAGAGGCTGTCCATTTATATTTGGGAAAAAATGAGCTACATTAAAGGATTGCATGTAAAATACAGAGCAGGATGTATTGTAGGAATTGTGTTAATAATTTATAAGGAAAAAACTGTCGTCTTGTAAAATCTGAATTGTATCCTTATTCAGTGTAATCAGGAATTTACCAATAGCAGTGAAAAATATTTCCCTAGCCAACAAAGATTGATCTAGTTTATATACATTTGTTTATTTAAAACTATCAGAATTTAGAAAATTATTGTAGTTTTGCAGATTTGTCATTTGTTTTAGTGACTTATTGTTTAGGTTATTTTGCAGAATTATTTATTTGCTGATTTATTTATGTATTTCATTATTTATTTATTTGATTATTTAGTAAATTATTTATCTGATGAATTATTAATACATCTTCATGACATGCTTTAAATTATTTATAACTTAATTTTGAGTTTATTGCTTTTCGACGCTGCATTGTTACTGACTAGTTTTGATTTTTTTTCTTACTTTAATTTTCAAGAACCAAGTATTAGCTCTAAGGGACAAGTATAGTCATTGCAAGATCCATGAATGTTTTTCATATGAAGTAATTTACCATATAAAAACAAATTGTATATAGCTGTATTTTTCTTAACATTACAGTTTACCTGTATGAGTTTTTACTCCACTTATTCCTAGAAATATAAATATTAAATGAGTGACCGTCATGGAGCAAAAATTAAAAATGTATAAAAATAGTGTTTCTTATACACCTATTAATTATTGTTCTTATAGTTGTTGAAGTTGATTCCAGTATTTTTGGTATATAAAGATGCTTTTTTTAAAATGAAGTCTCTTGATAGCAAAATATCTTTTCTGTTAAAATCATAAGAATTCTTTTCAAGGGGAGAATCAGTTCTACTGTGACCTTTTAAAATATGTGATATGTATATGCACATACAGTGTGCAGATGTATATGTCAGATTAAAATTTACACACAAATAGGAGGGCAGTAATATAAGACAATTTTGCAATTCTTGGGGGCAGATTTTTTATATCAGTAGAGAATTTATAAATTCCTCATACTTCACATTTGTGTTTTCCCATGGGTCAATAACTGTTAGCCACTACTTTATGTAATTCACAAAGAACCATTCTTAGTATACGGAACATCTTTTGATGGTGCTGGCTTTAGGCAGGTCTCTTAAATCTGGGTTTTCACTCAATGAAATATTGAAATTAAAGGCTAAATTCTTGCTTCATATATGAAAGTCAGCTTCTAGGAGTTGTGTACATATATCTGAGATATGAATATGTCAGTATAACTTACTGTTTATGGCTCCTGTGATCTGAGAAACTGTTAATGTTGTATCTAAATTTATCTATTTAACTTCCGGATCTAATAAGTAAATTGCCTTTTTAATCTGACTCTACCTGGTACCCTGTACGAAAGCATACACTGCCTTCCTACCTTACAGGAAAGCGTAGTGACTAAGGCCCTATTGCATTGCACTAAAGGGGATTTAATGAACAGGGCAATGCAGTAGTTCCCGTAGAAAAGTGCCGTGTGCATAACATGGCCTTTATTTGTGTTTAATGCTTGAAATGAATTACTATATACTTTAAAGTTTTAACACAGCATAGAAAAGCTGTATTGTACGTTTCAAGTTAGGATGCTGTTGAAATACAGTAGAAATGGCCTCTGTAGACAGGTTTCACTATAGAACTTAAATTATGCATGTGTATATCCAAATTCCTTATTTTGAAATATTGAATGTATGAATATTTAATTGGTATCTTGCTTTAGTATCTTCATATGCTTGCCTTAAAGGAAGCTGTTTCCTTTGATTTATATACATGGATAAAAATGTGTGTACAGTATGTATCAATGGCTTTTTCTTTCTACAATATTAGATGAGCTGCGTTAGATAATGATAGTAGTTTGATTTTTATTCTAAGATTTACCACTGTTGTGTAAAACATATGTAGGTGGCATATGTCTTTTGGATTATTTTACTTTCTAGAAATATTTTTATATGTTTAGAAAGGTCAGGTAGATTGCAACTCTTAATACTCTGATAAAAGCCTGAAAATATTTTCACTATTTTGGGAAGAATTTGTGAATTGTTTTGTTTTCTCTCTATTTGAACACTTTGGTTGAACCTGAAAACTGCAAGAGAGTTCCTTAATATACATTAAAGTTATATGGCATGTTTGCTAAAATTTTGTACAGTTACTCTTATTTTGCTGCATACATGAAATCTTATTGTTGAGTGAGATCTGTTACGCATTATTACAGATAACAGCAGGTAAAGTGCTGTCAGTATAATCTGCTTCAAGTTTTTCAGTGTATGAAACATTTCCTGAAATATGCATTACTATAGTTACAAGGGTAATATAATGAAGCTTATGTGTTGGCACTGAGAGTAGCTACTTCATAATTATGACAAGTGGAAGTACAGCCAAAGGTGCATTAAGCAAGAGAGTTCTTTCACACCTAATCCTTTTTCTGGATGGCACAAAAAAAAAAATGAATTTAGTCCCTAAACTACTGTATTTTTAAAGAGAAAAGGAAAGCAGAGAGTCAGTTGTCCTGAAATGTGTTTTGTGGCTTATATATTATTTTTGTTCATAGTTCAAGAACTGAAGTATAGAACTTTTGCTTGTTCACCTAAGCACTACTAAGGACTCAAAAGTAACTTAAATTCTGGAAACAATTCTACAGTATTAATAAATATTTCTGCTTTAATATATTTTAGTGTATATACATTTAGTTAAAGGCATAATTTCATATTCTAGAAAGAGAATTATTTGTGACCATGTGCATGGTATGACTATAAGGATGGCTTTCCTCTTGCAGTTAAGTGGGAAAATGCTGATTTTCTGAAATAGTTTTGTAAGTGAATTTTATCATCTTGTAAAGTGCTAGACCCACTGTCCTCGTAACTGAAGTCTGCTATTTAGCAGCAGGAAAAGAAAGTACAAGCCACTCCATGCTGACCCACTGTTTTTCAGCCCCTCTTGGGATCCTGCTAGTAAGGATGAGAGGGTAATTCATTTTTTAGGGTTATTCAGTTCTTGGCCTGCTGCTGAAATTACCAACCAAGATGATGTACTTAAAGTACTGCATGGGGTCTTTTTTAGGGATAGGGCAAAACACTATATTTATTGGTAATACATATAGCAACCAACATTTATCATATGCATATGATATATTACTCTGTGTGTGTCTCTCTCTCTCTCCCCATCTTTTTGCCTCCCTTAAGTGCACTGGCCAGGTGAGTTAGATGGGGGAAGGGTGGAGCCGGGCATCTGCCAATCGGGATTGATGCTCCCATGTAGACAAGACAAAACCCGGGGTCCTCTTGCAAGATACCTTTGATTTATAAAAACAACGAGAAATCCTGTGGCACCTTACAGACTAACAGATTTATTGGAGCATAAGCTTTCGTGGGCAAAGACCCATTTCATCAGATACTTTGATTTATGCAACTCTCATGCAACTCTAATATCATATGCATATGCAAAATCTGAGTGAGTTATCATATGCATATGCAGTTAGCTGTCTCTGGCGCCTTCTTCCGGGTGTTGTCTTAATGTTGCCACATTCTTCAAAGAAGGTACTTCCAAAAGCAGGCACCTGCTGCTGACTCCCAAAGCATCCATATGTCCAGTCTTCTTTCAGTGAGTCCACTTAACAGATCTTATTGTCCTTGGATCTGGCTTCCATCCCCTCTCCAGCTGTTGCAACTTTCTGGAAGTGCTTTCCCGCCTTATCCATTCACACCTTATTCAACAGGGAAATCTTTTAAGTAAAAGGGGAGAGATCTGTTCTGGTACAAAGACATTCTCTTTACCTTACTTATTTTTGGGGACTTTTCTACCAAAACTTAATACAAAGTTTCTGTTTCTATATGAAAAGACACAAAGCTTCTATATAAAAGGACTTAATACAAAGCGACATAAAAGGACTTGATACCAAGTTAAAAACTTAATGCAGAGATTATATGAAGATGACCACACTCATATGAAAATGATTAATACAGACATGTATATACATTGATAACAATGACAATAGTTTTTGTGATATGGACACTTATTTATCAGGAAGCAATGTGAAATGACTAACACACTTCACATAAGCCGCTGATGTGCCATCTGATAGAGCAGTGGTCCCCAACCTATTTTATGCCGCGGACCAACAAATCCATTCAGAAACGTTTGGCTGACTGGTAACATTTGATTTGCATACTTGCATATTAATTATACAAATAATGAATATGCAAATATTATGTTTCCTGTCCTTCTAGCCCTTACCCTGACCCTTCCTCCCCAGTGCCTAACACCCTTTGACTCCCACCCCTATGGTCCATGCAACTTTTGACCCTTTAACCTCTGACCCCTACAGCCCATGCCAACACCTGCCATTACTGCTGTCTGGGCAGGGGGAGTGGTGCCCATGCTCCTTCCTCCTTCGTGCCCTCTCCTTTTGCAAACATGTTTTGCACCCCCAAAGGCAGGGGGAGAGCACGGAGCCTCGGCCATTACTGAGGACGGAGGCAGGTACTTTCTGCTTCTCCACCTCCTGCTGCTGCCTCAGTACCAGTGTAAAAATCAACCACCATGGCTGTTGGAGCTGAGCCGCCGTGAACCGTTAGCTTCAGCTGCGGCAGCCACTGTGGCTCGGCAGCCAGTGGTTCGCGGACTGGTACCGATCCACAGACCAGCAGTTGGGAAGCACTGGGATAGAGAGTCTATGATCTGACTTCAGGAGTACTACTGAATAGTATGGTTCCGTAGACATCAGATTGGATTCTATTTAAACTCCTGCTCTAAAGATAAAAGGATTTACAAACTCTTAGTAAATTCCTCTGAATAACGTACTCTCCCTGTCATGTTAAATTAATATTTAGTATTTGTCGTCTTTTGTCTTCTCCTCCTGTTGGCTGTTCCTACAGAGTCTGTGGAATATCTCTATACAGTATTTTGTCATCCATCACCATGGTATCATGGAAACACCAAAAGAAGTAAATATCTCCCACTCAGCCACAAGGTGGGTGAGGTAATCTGAGTTGGTCCAATAAAGGAGATTCTCACCTACCTTGTCACTCTATTAGCCTGAGACCCACATGGCTGCAACCATACTCCCAGGTAATTTTAATCAAATAACACAGTAGTTGTACATTCTTTTAAAAGAGATAGTAGGGAAGTATTAATGGACTTCAGGTAAATTACTGCAGTTTAGTTTTAGGAAATAAGGAGAAGCAAGCAGTGGATGACCAGCCAGTTGTCTGTAAAGCTGTTTCTTTTGCTTTATATACATGGTTAAAAACGTGTGCACAGTATGTATTAATGACTTTTTTTCTTAGATGAACAACTTAGATAATGATAGCCTCAAGATTTTTATTCAAAGATTTACCGCTATTGAGTAAAACATGCAGCTGTGACATCAGGCAGTAAAGTCTGCTTTTGAAACAGAAGCTAGTACTGCTTCATGGATGAACACAGGAGCCAGCAAACAGAGCTGTAAACAGGGGAGTTTGAGTGGGAGTTTGTAAGGGGAGTTTGGATATTGGGATTTGTTTGGGGTTTGTTTTTGCTGTGGAGGGGGTGTTTTGGTTTGTTTTTGTGTTCACCGGACTAATAGGATTTTGAAGAGAAAGTAGATATAACAGAGGCAGTAGTGCCATGACCCAAGTAGTAGAGAACACAAGGAGGATGATTGGATGTGGTAGCTGCGGTATGTACATGATTCTGGAGGGGTTACCCGAAAGGAGTTTTGTTTGCATGAAGTGCCGCCTGATAGAGTTGATGGAGGAAAAGATCCGAGGATTGGAGATGCAGGTGTAAACTTTGGTTGAGTTTAGAAGGGGGTTTGAGCAGATGATGGAGCAAAGGCATGACGTGGCTAAAGGGGAAAGTTTAGATATGCAGATAGAAGCAGGATCAAGCCCCTTAGAGGGGGACTGCTGGGTGAAGAAAATGGACAGTGGAAGCATGTGACTAAGAGAACCAGCAGAGGAAAAGATGGGTTAGTGAAGGAAAAATAGAGCTTAAGAACAGGTATGTGGAGTTGGAGAATGAAGGAGGGGTACAACAGGCAGATAATGAAGATGGAAGGGTAAGGAAGAAGAGAAGAGTGGCTAGCCCTATAGATAAAGGGGAAGAGTTAATGGAAACAGCACCAATAATGAGTATTAGGAAGATACAGGATGGGTTAAAGAGGATTACAAGGGAAGACAGGAATGGCAAGGACTTGCAGCTAGAGGAAGCTAGAGATAGACCAGGCAATCACACTGTCACTAGAAAAGGCAGGTCTATGTGATTGGGGACTCCTTATTGAGAAGAATAGATAGGCCTGTAACCAGAGCTGATCCAGAGAATAGAAGGGTGTGTTGTCTGCCAGGTGCTAAGATACGGGATGTGGAACTGAGGTTGAAGAGTATTATTAAGGAGCAGGAAGGAATCCGTTGATCATCTTTCATGTAGGAACAAATGATACGGCTAGATTTTCGCTGGAACGAATTACGGGCGACTATGCTAGGCTAGGGAGGATGCTCAAGGAAATTGAGGCTCAGGTGATCTTTAGTGGCATCCTGCCTGTTCCTAGAGAAGGGCAACTAAGATGTGACAGGATTATGATGATCAATAATTGGCTTAGGCAGTGGTGCTATAAGGAGGGCTTTGGGATGTATGGCCACTGGGAGGCATTTATGGACAGAGGACTGTTCTCTCGGGATGGACTTCATCTAAGTAGGGAGGGAAATAGACTTCTAGGATGGAGGTTGGCTCAACTGATAAAGAGAGCTTTAAACTAGGAATTTGGGGGAGATGGTTGGGAGATGTCCAGGTAATCTCTACGCCAGATTTTAACACTGAGGGGGAGGCAAATGAAGTAAAGGATATAGCTGGGGGTAGGAGAATGTACATGAGGAAGGGTAGGGTGGATACTAGTCTAACAGGTCATATTGGAGGTACAACGTCCGTGCCAAATTGGGTAAAGAATGTGAGTGAGGCCAAACAGCAAAAATTAAGATGTTTGTACACCAATGCGAGGAGCTTGGGTAACAAAATGGAGGAACTAGAGTTAATGGTCCAGGAAGTGAAACCAGATATTATAGGAATAACAGAAACACGGTGGAATACTAGGCATGATTGGAGTACAGGTATTGAAGGGTATGTGCTGTTTAGGAAAGACAGAAATAAGGGTAAAGGTGGTGGAGTCGCATTGTATATCAAAGATGAGGTAGATTGTAAAGAAATAAAAAGTGATGGAATGGAGAAGACAGAGTCTGTTTGGGCAAAAATCACATTGGGGAAGAAAACTATCAGATCCTCCCCTGGGATAGTGCTTGGGGTGTGTTATAGACCACCAGGATCCACTTTGGATATGGATAGAGACCTCTTTAATGTTTTTAATGAAGTAAATACTCGTGGAAACTGCGTAATCATGGGAGATTTTAACTTTCCAGATATAGATTGGAGAACAAGTGCTAGTAATAATAATAGGGCTCAGATTTTCCTAGATGTGATAGCTGATGAATTCCTTCATCAAGTAGTTGCTGAACCTACAAGGGGGGATGCTATTTTAGATTTGGTTTTGGTGAGTAGCGAGGACCTCATAGATGAAATGGTTGTAGGGGATAATCTTGGCTCGAGTGATCATGAGCTAATACAGTTCAAATTGAATGGAAGGATAAACAAAAATAAATCTGAGACTAGGGTTTTTGATTTCAAAAGGGCTAACTTTAATAAATTAAGGAAATTAGTTAGGGAAGTTGATTGGTCTAAAGAAATTATGGATCTTGAGGTGGAGGAGGCCTGGGATTATTTTAAGTTAAAGTTGCAGAAACTGTCAGAAGCCTGTATCCCAAGAAAAGGGAAAAAAATTATAGGCAGGTGTGTTAGACCAAGCTGGATAAGCAGGCATCTTAGAAAGGTGATTAAGAAAAAGCAGAAAGCATATAAGGAGTGGAAGATGGGAGGGATAAGTAAAGAAAGTTACCTTATTGAGGTTAGAGCATGTAGGGACAAAGTGAGAGAGGCTAAAAGGCAGGTAGAGTTGGACCTTGCAAAGGGAATTAAAACCAATAGTAAAAGGTTTTATAGCCATATAAATAGGAAAAAAACAAAAAAAGAAGAAGTAGGACCGCTAATTACTAAGGATGGAGTGGAGGTTAAGGATAATTTAGGAATGGCCCAATATCTAAACAAATACTTTGCTTCAGTCTTTAATGAGGCTAGTGAAGAGTTTAGGGATAATGGTAATATAACAAATGGGACTAAGGATATAGAGGTAGATATTACCATATCTGAGGTAAAAGCCAAACTTGAACAGCTTAATGGGAGTAAATCGGGGGGCCCAGATAATCTTCATCCAAGAATATTAAAGGAACTGGCACATGAAATTGCAGGTCCATTAGCAAAAATTTTTAATAAATCTCTAAACTTAGGGGTTGTACCATTTGATTGGAAAATTGCTAATATAGTTCCTATTTTTAAGAGAGGAAAAAAAAGTGACCCGGGTAACTATAGGCCTGTTAGTTTGACATCTGTAGCATGCAAGATCTTGGAAAAAATTTTGAAGGAGAAAGTAGTTAGAGACATTGAGGTTAATGGCAATTGGGATAAGTTGCAACATGGTTTTACAAAAGGTAGATCGTGCCAAACCAATCTGATCTCTTTTTTTGAGAAAGTAACAGATTTTTTAGATAAAGGAAATGCAGTGGATTTAATCTACCTCGATTTTAGTAAGGCATTTGATACAGTACCACATGGGGAATTATTGGTTAAATTGGAAAAAATAGGGATTAATATGAAAGTTGAGAGGTGGATAAGCAACTGGTTAAAGGGGAGACTACAGCGGGTCATATTGAAAGGGGAATTGTCAGGTTGGAGGAAGGTTACTAGCGGAGTTCCTCAGGGATCAGTTTTGGGGCCAATTTTATTTAATCTTTTTATTGCTGACCTTGGCACCAAAAGTGGAAGTGTCCTGATAAAATTTGCAGATGACACAAAGTTGGGAGGTATTGCTAATTCAGAAAAGGATCGGGATATCATACAGAAAGATTTGGATGACCTTGTAAATTGGAGTGATAGCAATAGGATGAAATTTAACAGTGAGAAGTGTAAGGTTATGCATTTAGGCATTAATAACAAGAATTTTAGTTATGAGCTGGGGACACATCAGTTGGAAGTAACGGAGGAGGAGAAGGACCTCGGAGTCCTGGTTGATTATAGGATGACTATGAGCCGCCACTGTGACATGGCTGTGAAAAAGGCTAATATGGTCTTGGGATGTATTAGGCGAGGTATTTCCAGTAGGGATAAGGAGGTGTTAGTGCCATTATACAAGGCATTGGTGAGACCTCATTTGGAATACTGTGTGCAGTTCTGGTCTCCCATGTTTAAGAAGGATGAATTCAAATTAGAACAGGTACAAAGAAGGGCCACTAGGATGATTCGAGGAATGGAGAACCTGTCTTATGAAAGGAGACTCAGGGAGCTTGGCTTGTTTACCTTAACCAAAAGAAGGCTGAGGGGGGATATGATTGCACTCTTTAAATATATTAGAGGGATAAATACTAGGGAGGGAGAGGAATTATTTAAGTTTAATACTAATGTGGACACAAGAACAAATGGATATAAGCTGGCTAGTAGGAAGTTTAGACTTGAGATTAGACGAAGGTTTCTAACCATTAGAGGAGTGAGGTTCTGGAATGGCCTTCCAAGGGAAGTAGTGGGGGCAAAAGATCTACCTGGCTTCAAAATTAAACTAGATGGGTTTATGAAGGGGATGGTTTGACAAGATAACATGGTCTTGGTAACTAATTGACTAGTCATTATCAGTGGTAAATAGGTCAATGGAGGGATGATAGGGGTTACTATAAAGAACTTTCTGGGTGTCTGGCTGGGGAGTCTTGCCCACATGCTCAGGGTTTAGCTGATCGCCATATTTGGGGTCGGGAAGGAATTTTCCTCCAGGGTAGATTGGCAGAGGCCCTGGAGGTTTTTCGCCTTCCTCTGTAGCATGGGGTACAGATCACAGCTGGAGGATTCTCAGCATCTTGGGGTCTTCAAACTATTTGAGGGCTTCAATATCTGAGATATAGGGGTGAGGATTATTCTAGGAGTGGGTGGGTGAGATTATGCGGCCTGCATTGTGCGGGGGGTCAGACTAGATGATCATAATGGTCCCTTCTGACCTTAAAGTCTATGAGTCTATGAGTCTATGAAACAGTAGAATTTGCTTGGTCTCAAGCAGTGTTTCCTCTTGCCACAATGAGACTTGTTACCTATATAATTAGGATGAGACAAACATCTACAGTACAAAAAGAGGTGTCGTTTTTACCTGGGTCAGCTTGGCCATATGAAAATAGCAGTGAAGACATAGCAGCTCTGCCTTTAATTTGGGTTAGCAGCTCAAGGTTATAGGTTTCAATTTGGATTGCTAAGCTGAGTTAAAAGCCCAGTTGTCGTGTCTTCACTGCTATTTTAGCCCAAACTAGCTAACCTAAGCTGGTATCTTTTTTCAGTGTAAATACACCCAGAATATAGATTTGAGAGGAGTGATCCCATCTATATAATTTATCTATGTATTTCAAAAAGTATGCTCAAGGAATTAGTAGAGAAATATTAATATCTTTCAATATAGTATTTGCAATGAAAATATCTGCATTGGATTAGGTAAAAATGAAGGTTAAAGAAATTGATAGATTTACCTCGTTTGCTAGAAAAGATACTCTTCAGCATATTTTTTCAGTGTGCAATGCAAGATGGCCAGAACTGACAGTGATGGCAGCATGACATTAAGAAAAATTGCAAGCATCTTAAAGAAAAATTAGATTCAAAGAAGGCGAAGACCACAATGTCTACTATTTTAAGTTGAAATGCCCAGAGGCATGTACAACATTGACTTGAAGAAAAAATTCACAGTAAACCTTTGCTGCAGTGACCAGGAAAATAAAGTTATCTTGGGGGGTAGGGAGATATTTCTTCCAGAGAAATTGCTGTACTAAACCTAAGATCACACACTGTGTTGTGGTCAGAGAGGAGTAAACAGTTGTTCTTAATTGAACTCAGAGTCCCAGGGGAAGACAGAGTTGTGGAAACATGTGAAGTCAAGAGGAAATAGGCATGTAGGCATGAGAAGGTAGTATAATGATAGGAACTTCTGGGTATAGGGCTGGCAGCAGGTGTGTACTTTTGGACAACCTGTGTTGGGACTTGGATGAGCAATTGTGAGCAACACTGGCAATAAATCTTCTAGTACTATTAAGGTATAATACTTCTCTCAAAAATATATTTGTGTTTATACTTGTGCAGTGTATATGTATATGATGCAGTTATTAAGCACTCAGATAATACATCACAAATTAAGACTTCACAATCTGTGAATATATATAAATAATTTTAATTACATGATAATGTTGTAGTAATCAGCTTTATCAATAGCATTCTACACGTTTATAGCCTTTTATTGTTATACTTATGCTGTTTTCTTTGTCTTGTATTTTTAACCAAGAGCAAGGGTTCTCAGACTTTTTCTAGTATAGGCAACATAATACATAGTTTGTAGAATGTCTCCCTTTGTTTCATAGTAATGGTAGCCGTGTTAGTCTGATCTTGGTAAAACAAAAGGAAAAATATATAGCAGTGAGTGTGTGGACCACTGTCATCTCTAAGTTTTTATAAGATCATCCATCATCATGGTATCTCAGTGCTTCCATGAGAAATAAATATCTCCTATTCAATTTGCAATCAAATATTACCCCTGTGGAAACTATAGCAATTGTGCTTGCATTTAAAAGTGATAAGTAAGTATTTAATGTACTTCTGGTTTATTAATGCAGTTCATCTTTAGGAAGCCAGGAGGAGCCAGCAGGAGATGGAGATGACCAGTTAGCTCTCTGCAGACTAGAATTTGGTGATACACAGACCATACTTTGAGAACTACAAACTCAGTACACTTTTATATGACAGATTTCTCTTTCTCCCTCCAGTATGTGTGTGTAATGATTCAGGCAAAGTTTATACTAGGAATGCTTGTTGATATGTATAATGCTACAACTATATCAGCAAAAATATAGTGTGGGTGCAGAATATATCTGAAAATCTGCCCTTTTTGCCAGCATAGCTTATTTTAGCTCCTACACAAAATAAACTATACCAGCAAAAGTGCAGTTTTGCTGGAAAAACTGCATCTACATTATGGATTTTTGCTAGTATAGCTATGCTGGACAGATCACATCATCACACCACTGACTGGCACAGTTGTGCTAGCAAATGTTTTTATCTTCACACCCATTTTATAGATGGAGAACAGAGAGAGAGGTTCAGTAAATTGAAGGTCATGTGGGAAGTCTGGAGCAGAGAAGGAAACTGAACCTAGGTCTTTCAGTCCCAAGGCTTGGAACATCCTGCATCTAAATATGTGCTCTGTCTTGCAAACATTAGGCATGTGCTTAGTTTAAGACATGTGACTAATCGTTTGTGCATGGGCAAACTGGAGGAATGATGTCTCAGGAGGGAGCCATATTTGTAACAATGAGTAGCACCTTAGTGACTAACAAAAGTATAAGATCACAAGATTTTATGGGTAAAACTCATCTATTAGTCTCTAAGGCCATGTCTACACTATGGGGAAGATCAACACTGCTGCGGTCGATCTTCCAGGGTTTGATTTAGCGGGTCTAGTAAAGACCCGCTAAATCAAACAGAGAGTGCCCCCATTGATACCGATACTCCTGCACCTCACAAGGATTAAGGGAAACCAACAGGAACGTTTGCTCCCATCGACCTCCCGCTGTGTGGATGGTGCGGAAACACTATTTAATATATGTTGACTCCAGCTACATAATTGACAGAGCTGGAGTTGTGCATCTTAAGTCGACCTTCTGCTGTAGTGTAGACCAGGCCTAAGATGCCATAGGACTACTCACTGCTTTTGGAGGAATGGTGTAAGGTTTGTGGAGAATTGTGTCCTAATGTACCTTCAGTTTAGGACCTCAGCAGGAGCAAATATGTTGGTATTTTAAAAACTAGGTAACTTTTGTGTTTTGTGTGTGTTAAGAGGTGTCTATCATTTAGTAATTTTTGTTTTAAAGCAGATTAGCTCTTTGAAATATGTGGTTTTGAGGAAGATTGTCGTCACCAACATACAATAGGCATTATTTTCTATTTAAGTTACTTCAGTGCTAAACATGTGTACCTTACTTTCCAAATGCAGAGGAGGATTTTTTCCTTGCCCCCAAAGAAGATACTATATAAACATAAATTGTTCAGAGTTGTCGTAAAGTTTGCTCATTGTTTCACAGAGTGCTTAAGTGTACATTATAGGAGAATGCCATTTAATATTATTTCCTTTTAATGATTATAGAGATATAATACTTTATATAGTGAAAGTAACTATTCAACATTTTGTTTCTTGTTTCCATTATTGGAGATATTTAATTCAAATAAGACCTTCCTTTTTTGTAAACACTCATGATAGATAGAAGGAAATAAGTAGTTTCAAATAAGTGAAATTTAAAAAAAACCAAAAACCAAATCCAACAGAACACCCACACGTTTAGACAACTTTTAGAAACATTTTGCCTTTATTAATTAGTAGTAATCTATAAATCCACAGTATTACTCTTAAGATTTTGTCCACAAAATAACTGTAATATATGTAGTATTCTTTGATTTTACTTTTTCATAGAATGCTTCTGAAGGAACATACGGTACCTTAGTTACCTTAGAACAGAGAAATTTTTAAGTAAAGACCTAATCTGTTGAGTGAAGTTTTCCATTACATCTAAAGAATGCTTTCCAGTAATCTGGTGAATGAAAGTAGTGATAGTTTAGAAGTTCCTGCCTTCATGACCTGCAGTTATTGGAGAATAATGGAAAGTTTCATTTTTAGATAGCTTGCTTGAATCCAGTTTTGGTCAGTAATGAAGAAGTTTCTGCCTTGTGATGGCAGCTTGTCGATGTCAGTTTGGTGCCTCATGCACACTCGTTTAGTGGCATCTCAATTCATTCATATTACTGAAATGTCACCACAGCTAACCAAGTCTGCTGGCGGGTGAAGTGGGGGAGCAAAGGGGGCAACTGCCCTGGGACCTGGTGATTCAAAATGGCTGGGGCTCTGAGGCCCTTTAAATTGTGTCTGGGAGCCCCGCATAGTGTACTCCAGGTAATACTGAGGGCTGAGCGGAGGGCGCACCATGCTCTGAGTGATGCTGAAGGCTGGCTTCCCTTCTGCACGAGGCTCTGTATGTTCCAGGGCCATGAAGCTTGTCTCTCCTTCCCCCCCCCCCCCCCCCGCCTCCCATCCAGTGACCTGATGAATCTGCTCCCCTGCAGTTTAATAGGCAGTTCAGTTTCAGTAGAAAGCCTAACACCTAATAGATGTGGAGGCTGAATTTATTTCTTAACTCCAGAGATAATTTGTCAGGGTGGATTTGATTTAAATTAAATTGATTTAAATCATGATTTAAATCACTACTCAGGAAGACTCAATTTAATCATGGTTTTCTACATACAAAGTGCATTCTTGTTGGTTGTTATAACCTTATTACGTATTTTTCACAACTCAGAAATAGATGTAGAAGGTACACACTATACATTTTTAAACTGATTTATTTTGAAAACTTTTCAGATTGGTTTTACATCTAAAGCAGAAAACGAACGATTAGTTATTCCGTTTACCAAAGGTAATTGAAGTGCATATTTATTAAATCATTGGAAGGTGAACTCTCTCCAATTCAACAGGTTCATTATTAATATTTGGAGGATATTCTTGCCATGCTGGATTAGGAGGAGAACATCATTGGACAGACATTTTAACGTTATGTATTCTGTGTTTTTTTCAACAGCAAACATATAATATTTTAATAAAAGAAGCATATGATTTTTAAAATTTTAAACAGTCAATCAGATTTGTGTTTGTTATGTTTGAATTAAAATAGTTAAATTAAGTATTTCTTTTTTAAAAAACAGAGTAAATTGACTGTCAGTCAAGTGAATGTGAGAGAGTTAAAATATTGGCTTCTGCGGCTAGCATGGTCAGCTTCATCTTAGTTTTCCTGTTTGTTCATAATCTGGGAAAGAAAAACAAACTTTCCTGCTTTTCAGGTCTCAGACACTTTCTCAAATTGGAATGAATTAGTCCAAAGGAAGAAAATATTCTTTCTACACCAGCAGAAGAAGCTACTGTTGTTAAAAGTGAGATTACCACTTCAACAGTCTCTGAATTCAAGTGTTTAAGTGTCTTCCACCATTTCACTGGTGTGACTTTCTTGAAAACATCAACAAACATGTATATTTTGAATGGTTTCCCATTAGCTCTGAAATTTTATAGTTAGCATTATGTAGGGATGATCGCTAGATGTCCATGTCATAGCTAACTCTTCTTCAGCACTGAAAATTTGACCCTGGTACTGAGTATTGAAATATTTGCAAGAAAATGAGCTGGAAACAGTGCTTGTCCCATTCATTTTTTAATGCTTGTAATTTAACTCTGTCATTACAAATTTCTCTTTTTAAGATCTCAGTCATTTCCTTCCAAATTTTAACAGCATCAGCAATAAAACAGCTGTTTCTCTGCATTTTGTTGAAGGCTACTGAAGTAGGCTTCAGAGTACTCAGCATGTGTTCAACATTTCTCTGAAGCCCAATGTTGAGAACTTTGGCTGTGATAATGTCATCTATTTTTTCATGATTTTTTTCACAAACTGTCATCAGATCAGACCAGTTCTTGATACAGTGATCAAAACAGTCCACTTTTTTTCAGAGAAGCTGCTGCAAAGTGGCTGTTATGGAAATATTTTTCAATTTCACCAGCATTAGCCTTTATCTCTGCAAAACGGAAATCCTTGGCTAGTGGGTGCATCAAATGAGCACTGCAACCGTATGTTATTAGCTTGGAACTTTCTTCATTCTCTTCTAAATTTTTTTCTTATCTTGGCTACATTTGCAGCATTGTCTGTGTCCAATCTTCATATTAGCCATTTGAATTTTTTTCAGTTTGTTATAGCTTTTACTGCTACTTCTTCTAAGTATTCTGCTGTGTGTGCATTTCCTGATGTATCAATTTTTTTCTGTAGGGAAGACATTCCTTTCTTCTGTTGTCACACAAGCACATACAACAGGATCATTGTGGACATTGCTCCACCCATCAAGACTCAGGTTAACAAATTTACCCTTTAGATCAGGGGTCGGCAACCATTCAGAAGTGGCATACCGAGATTTAACTTATTCACGTCTATTTATGGATCTGTGTGTCGTTATTACTTTTTAAAGTCAATAATTCCACCGTTAGTGGCTGAGAACCAAGTCTTCCTGCTGCCAGGATCTCTGTATTTTTTTAAAATATACTGTTTTGATGGCTTTTCTTCTTCTCTCTGGCTCCGGGTGCCTCAGAAAACACCAGGCCAGTGCATATGGGGGAAGCTGGAGACTGTCAAAGAGCAATAGTTTTTCCAGTCAGTACTATGCATTAATGATGAAATGCACCAGTGATGTGGCCATCAACCACATTCAATATTTAAGCCCTGAGTTGGAAGCCATACTGGGGGAGCCGTGTGCCACTTTGCCAGGAGATCTGCACATATCCTGGGTGCTTCAAAAAGACTCTGTGCTGAACAGAGGAGGGATCATCAGATCCATATTTAAGTAAATGTGTTGGCTTCTGTATAGTGGGGTGAAGTGGATACTATTGTGGCATAGATTGGAACAATAGCCATGGGACAGGGAGGGTCTGTTTTGCTGCCTAACACTTTGGTTGTAAGTGGAAACATGAATTTAAACTCCCCAGCCCACTTACGTTTCTGCATAAGTCAGTCACTCAGGATTTATGCAGTTTGTATTAAATGCATTCCTTTCAATCCCTGATTGTTCCCAGGGATTCTGATTGCTTGTGACTTGGTCTTAAATGTCCTTGATGCTTTTTTAACCATGGAACAATTATGTATCCACGGCCCAAGTCCCGACCCTGGCCACTGGAGGAGCAGCTGTTGCAGCCATGCGGCTCTGGCCCCAGCCACCAGAGGAGCAGCCACTGTCAGCACACGGCCCCAACCCCCAGTGCAGCTGGGCACCTACAACATGGCCCTGGCCGCAGCCCTGGGGAGTCAGAGACAGCAAAGCTGCCCAGCTGAGCCCCCATGTGCCAGCCACCTTCAGCAGCAGCCCACCTTCCACCAGCTCACTGCTAAGCAGTTCTGCAACTGAGTCGGATGGGCAGAGAAGGGGGAGAGCACTGGCTGCCCACGCACAGCCCAATCTGCAGCCTCCCTCCCTGCCCCGCCAAGCTGGTGCTGCAGCTGCGTGCTGGTGGCAAGGCTCCAGCGGTAGCGCGAGGTCCCCATGTGTGGGGGAGGAAGCGTGGGCTGAGCTCCTGCCACGTGTGCCACTTATGGCACGCATGCCATACGTTGCTGACCCTGCTCTTGACTTTTTGCACACTCAATTTCTCTTTCATACACTTTATCCAGCAATTTGCCTGAAACCTCTGCTCTTTTAGATGGACTGTGTCCTGGCCTTAATGACTGAACTATATTAATGAAGTGAGGGTTCTCAATTAAACGGAAAGGAGAGTTGTTGCATAAACAAATGGGGAAGTTTTTAAAATTAATTACTTCTTTGTAGTCTGCTGGTTCTTATCTATGGTTGTTTCTGGATGATGGAGATTTTTTTTCCATTTTGCTATAGAAGATATACTATGGCCATGTTAAATACATGTTGTTGTGATTGAAACACATTGGCAGATAATTCTGAAACTATAGAAAAAGGTGATCTTAAAGGTGGATAGTCTTCAGAATCCTGTATGTTGAAGATGGATTCTCAGTGCAGTTATTTAATTATTACCATACTGCTTATTTAGTATGGTAAACTAATTGCATCAACTGACATTGCATCAACTGACATTCAGTACTACTTTAAAGAAGAAATCGTAAAAGGAAGCTCTGCCTATTTCAGCTATTTATTTTTTTATCACAATGGCATAAAAAATGATAGTACCATAGAGTAACAACTATATTTTTTTTGCTCAAACATGAGAATTCATGAATAGTCCGGAAGAAAGACCGGCAGTCCTTAAGAAAGAAGTATGAAATAAAAAAGTTAACCAGTTTGAAGATACTTCATGCTCAGACCATGTTCCTTTCATCATCTTCAGTGCAGCTTCCTCTTGAGAGGAAACACTTATGATGTTTCGTTCGGGCAACCAGGCCTTGCATTTCTTTATTGCACTGTTCACATTTTGCATGTATGTCTGTCTTACTCCCAGGTAGTGGAACTTCATTAAAATATTCCCAGAATTCTCTTTTACGGCCTGCTGCCATTATAAGTTTCCCTTCTAGTGAGAGAATGTCATGGCAGATCTCAAATCAATGAAGGCTACACTCAGAAAAGACCTCAGACTTCTGGAGTATGCTTCTCAGTTTCACTTTTGTTTCTACTGCCTGTCCCTCCCTTCTCACATTCATCTCCAGGCTGCTTCTTCCTGTCCAGATCTATTCCACCCCCAACAATCTTCTATCACTGAGTTTTCTGAAACTGCATTTTTAGAGAGAAGTAAGGAATTGACTGTGTGTACACAAATTTTCAGAGACAATAGGATTGAGATCTGTTTCTCCCCTCTACATATTTATTTATTTATTTATCGATTTAAAAACATTTTTGATGTTAACAAGCATGTTATCTCTGAAGACAAAGCCACAGTTTGAGAACTGCAAAACTGTGCATCTCTGATGGTATCTTCTAAACTGAGCACTGAGCCCCATTGGGTAGATGGAAGAATTAACCTATATAATCTATACAGAAGCTTCTGGAACCCCATAAGATTGGGTCCCTAATCCATCAACTACTGGAACTCATGACAAAACTTTTATTAAACATTACATGAATATATTGTGTCATACTATAGAATTAGAATTTATAATCACTATTCCATGATCAGATATCTTTGAGCTATAATGTATCTTAATTAAAACTTTAGATAGGGTTTTCCTCAAAAAAGCATTTATCAAAAAATCTGTTTTAAATAAAAAAAAATCTGATTTTTAATTTTATCCACACTGTAATCTGTTTAAAAATTCTACAACAGAGAAGATAGCTTGTCTTGAAGCTGTTATTTTGAATACATTATATTGATAAACAGAAGTCAAATTTGCAGAACTGTCAAACCAGTAATCAGACCAAAGCCAGTTAAGGATTTAAAAACCCAAGACAATGTAAACAGTAGCAGTATTTGGATTGCTTATCCAAATCTAATGAGGGACATAGAGGTCCTGTGGCATGTGTCGCAGGCCAGAGACAGGGATTAGAGAAATTTGTCATTAATGTTATGTTCAACCACTTCTAAGTTGTCGAAATTAAATCTGGTGTTGTAAAAAAAGAAATTCATGAGAGAAATAACCAGTCTGTCAAACTGAAGGCTTTAAAACATCCTCTCTTCTGCCTCCCAGGGCTGGCAAGGAGTTGAACAAAGGCAAAATGCTCAGCTTTCTAGGAGGAACTGTATCTCTTGTAAGGTCTTCATAGATGCTATTTCTGGTGGGTTGTATAAATAGCTAAATGGATAGATAGGAGTGACTTGACATTCATTGACCCCCATAATTAGTTTTACATTGGTGTGATAGTTTCTAAAAGGGAAGCCTGTCCAGTTCTCCTTAGGTGAAAACATAGTGGCTTTAATGTAAGTCTCTGAGGATGGGAGGGGAGGATTAACCTTGATAAGGATAAATGGTTGTGGTCATAGGTGATTGACAAGGATACATCTTCCCTTTCTCCCTTTTAACCCCTCATATAGAGGAAAAATCCAAAACTCTTAATGTATAAAACAGTTGCTTCAGAGATACTATGGTACAATCCCTATAATATAATACACTGCTTTTAAAACTGCTAAGGCTGTTAAAATATTGGTAGTTTGATAGAACATTTCAGAACACAAATCCATGCAGCTTCACAATTTGTGGTCTCTGTATATTTATTTGTCTTTAAATGTGAGCGAATATACTGAGTGGTATTGCAACTGTACTTTACTAAGTTAAAATGGCCTATGTCCTGAGAGCTCTACCCCAAAAATTTCCAGTTTTGATTATTTCCAACTACTCCCCCACACTAAGACTATCAAGCTCTTACAAAAGAACTTAGGAGTTCAAGTACCAGCTATATGTCGCAGATAAGACTCACATAGCCAGCTATTGTTCTTTCTGCAGTGACCTGGACCAGGCAACCTAGCATCTGGTGCTGTTTTCTCTTCAGTGACCCCAGCCAGATTTCTTTGAAGTCTATTGCTGATTTTTCCTGCAGTCACTTATTCTAATGTCTCTTATATACTACAGCTGTTTTGTAAGGTCTCTTCACTTTTCCTTTTTCTATCTCAATCTTTATTTTTTAAAATAGCAGAGTGATTTTTTTTTCTTCTTGAGTCCCCGGATAATGTTTATCTTAAGGATTAATTCTGTGAATATCTTTGCCAAAAAAAGAAAGGCACATGCCACCTCCTGTGGATTATGGGAAAACAATGTGACACTAAAATATTCCATGCTACCTGGCCTCTTCATAGCCTGGGGAAGATACTGAGTTGAGTTACTTTGATTTCTTTCACATTAATAAAATTGCTGATGAAGGAATGGGATTGAGACCACATATGCACTAGAGATGTAATAGCATAGTTGGTTAACTGATTTATGGATAAGCAAAAACGTATAGGTAATGCTATAGACCACAAGCATTCCCCTCCCCCTTGCCAGTAAATTTTTAGCTGGCTGGCTAGCAGTCTGGCTTGCGATGGGTCCGGGACCTACCCCGCTGCAACTCTGCATTTCAAGTGTATTAGGAGCCATGTGGGCAGGCAGCCTGGCTCATGCTGGGTCCAGGAGCTCATATCACACCCCCTTTCAGACTGGGGCTGCTGCCACCCTGTGCTGCTGCCTCTTTATCAGAGGCAGCATCACAGGGCGACAGGCAGCCTGTCTGTGATGGGAACTGTTTTTTTTTTTTTTATACTGGCTCCCCTCATGTACCAGTTCCTGCCTGGCACCCTGTGCTGCTGCCTTTGATACAGAGGCAGCAGCGCACAGTGGCAAGGGGCTCCTCGGGAGTGAGGCTGGAGTGCACTGCCTGCCAACCCCGCCCCTGGGACTATAGAATAGTCAACTACTAACTGATAAGAATTCATGAGGTTACTTGACTGTTCAATTAACTGATGCTTAACATCCTTAATCTGCACTGGCTGTGCTGGCAATTGATCTTCTGGCGTTCCATTTAGCAGGTCTTGTAAAGACCTGCTAAATTGAACAATGACAACACCTGGTTGGCACAGGTACTCCTCAGTCACAGTAAGATGCTCCCGTCAGCTTCCCACTGTGAAGATGGTGCTAAGTTTGGCTTAAGGTGTGTTGACTCCAGCTACTTTATTTACATTGCGTTCCTTAAATCCACCCTCTGTGTCTAGTATAGACTTGGCCTGATTAAAGACATTGCATGCAGAAACAGAAGATAAACTGGGGAGCAAGATTTTTTGTGATCAACTAACAGTGTGAAGCAATGTATTAATATTTACTGAAATTGATTTTTTTATTTCTAGTTAATAAAATTATTCATTACACAAATGTAAATCATCACAGGATGAGTTTATCACTTTAATATATGAATCAACAGTGAAGTTTAGATGTCATACTTTGGGAAATCTAGTTTTTCCTCAGTTCAAAGAGGATTTATCTAGATTTTTTTTTAACCTCTCCCATCAATGCCAGTTGAAGTTCTTTGTGTATTGGTGAGTTATACCTCAACGAAAACCAAACCACCCTGTGATCTCATTGTCAGATGTTAAGTAACATTGGATTCAGGACAAGGTTCTCCAGTTCCCAATGATCACATAGTAACAGAGTATCTCTCATGCCTCCCCTTCCATTTGCAAGTGCATAACATTATGGTGGCAATTTCACAATTAGTTACATAGAAAAGCAAGGTGAGAAAAACTTTTAGTCTATATTAGCTGTCTATAATATTATCGAGCAGCTTGAATCAAGAAGAATTAGCATACATGGTTAGCTAGCACTGCTGGGATGACCATATAATGCTTTATGAGCCAGCCACCACAGTCCCCAGTGCAAGCAGGGAGGAGGTGGCTCTGTGCCCCTAGTAGGAAGCTCTAGGCCTCTTTGAATCACCAGGGCTTAGGGCAACTGCCTCTTTTGCCCTCCTCTGTTGGCGGCAGGGAGGTAAAATCCTGTTTAATTAACCAGTTAAACTTTAACTAAATACACAAGGGCCGCTCCAGCTCAGCTGCTTCTGACTCCATGTTGGGCTGCAGAGGTGGCAGCCCCTGAATGGGGGCCCAGAGGTGCTGCTTCTCTGTTACCAGTTACCCAGTAAGCATCACCTGTTACAGTGAAGCTCAACCACACACCCCAATTGGAACAGTAATCATGCAAGCAGGCAGCAGCAGAGACCCCCTAAAAAACCAAAGAAAACCCAGCACCCCCAACCCAAAACAAAACAAAAAAGCAAACACAGTATGGTACTTTGTTAAATATAGACGACAAAAATATAAAGGGAAAGATTAAAAAAAATTGTACACAGTAAGGAAACTGTATCTGTGCTTCTTTCATTTAAATTAGCATAGTTAAAACTTCTGCATTGTAAAGTTTCAAAGCTGCATTAAGTCAATGTCCTCACAAACAGGGAGGAACTAATAGGGGAAGTAGAGGTGGGTGACAACCTGCGAAGCAGTGATCATGAGATGGTAGATTTCAAGATCCTGACCAAAGGAAGAAAAGAGAGTAGTAAAATACACACCTTGGACTTCAGAAAAGCAGATTTTGACTCCCTCAGAGACCTGATGGGCAGAATCCCCTGGGATGCTAACATGAAGGGGAAAGGAGTCCAGGACAGCTGGCAGTATTTTAAAGAAGCCTTATTGAAGGCACAGAGAGAAACCATCCCGATGCGTAGCAAGAGAGGCAAACATGGTAGGAGACCGGATTGGCTTACAGGGGAAATCCTTGGTGAACTTAAGCACAAAAAGGAAGCTTACAAAAAGTGGAAACTTGGACAAATGACCAGGGAGGGGTTTAAATGTATAGCTCGAGAATGCCGGGGGGTTATCAGGAAGGCGAAAGCGCAAATGGAATTGCGACTGGCTAAGGATGTGAAGGATAACAAGAAAGGTTTCTATAGGCATGTTAACAAGAAGAAGGTGATCAGAGAGGGTGTGCGGCCCCTCCTGGATGAAGGAGGTAACCTAGTGACAGATGATGTGGGGAAAGCTGAAGTACTCAATGCTTTCTTTGCCTCTGTATTCACGGACAAGGTGGGCTCCCGGACTAATGCACTAAGTGATGCAAGATGGGATGAAGATCGACAGCCCTTAGTGGGTAAAGAACAGGTTAGAAACTATTTAGAAAAGCTAAACGTACACAAAGCCATGGGTCCGGACTTAATGCATCTGAGGGTACTGAGGGAGTTGGCAAATGTCACTGAGGAGCCTTTGGCCATTATCTTTGAAAAGTCGTGGAGATCGGGAGAGATCCCGGATGATTGGAAAAAGGCAAATGTAGTGCCCATCTTCAAAAAAGGCAAGCAGGACGATCCAGGGAACTATAGGCCGGTCGGTCTTACCTTGGTTCCTGGAAAAATCATGGAAGGGATCCTTAAGGAATCCATTTTGAGGCACTTGGAGGAGAGGAAAGTAATTAGGAATAGTCGGCATGGATTCACAAAGGGCAAGTCGTGCCTGACCAATCTGATTAGCTTCTATGATGAGGTAACTGGCTCCGTGGATATGGGAAAGTCAGTGGATGTGATATACCTTGACTTTAGCAAGGCTTTTGATACGGTCTCCCACAATATTCTTGCCAGCAAGTTAAGGGAATGTGGATTGGATAAATGGACGGTAAGATGGATAGAAACCTGGCTAGAAGGCCGGGCCCAGCGGGTAGTGATCAATGGCTCGATGTGAGGATGGCGGTCGGTTTCTAGCGGAGTGTCCCAAGGTTCGGTTCTGGGACCGGTTTTGTTCAATATCTTTATTAATGACCTGGATGAGGGGATGGATTGCATCCTCAGCAAGTTTGCAGATGACACTAAGCTAGAGGGAGAGGTAGATATGCTGGAGGGCAGGGATAGAGTCCAGAGTGATTTAGACAAATTGGAGGATTGGGCCACAAGAAATCTGATGAGGTTCAACAAGGACAAGTGCAGAGTCCTGCACCTGGGACAGAAGAACCCAAGCATTGTTATGGGCTGGGGACCAACTAGCTAAGTAGTAGTTCTGCAGAAAAGGACCTGGGGGTTACAGTGGATGAGAAGCTGGATATGAGTCAACAGTGTGCCTTTGTAGCCAAGAAGGCTAATGGCATATTAGGTTGCATTAAGAGGAGCATTGCCAGCAGATCCAGAGATGTCTTTATTCCCCTTTATTTGGCTCTGGTGAGGCCACATCTGGAGTATTGTGTCCAGTTCTGGGCCCCCCACTACAAAAAGGATGTGGATGCATTGGAGAGGGTCCAGCGGAGGGCAACCAAAATGATTAGGGGGCTGGAGCATACGACCTATGAGGAGAGGCTGAGGGAATTGGGGGGGCTGGAGCATATGACCTATGAGGAGAGGCTGAGGGAATTGGGTCTGTTTAGTCTGCAGAAGCGAAGAGTGAGGGGGGATTTGATAGCAGCCTTCAACTTCCTGAAGGGAGGTTCCAAAGAGGATGGAGGAAGGCTGTTCTCAGTAGTGACGGATGGCAGAACAAGGAGCAATGGTCTTAAGTTGTGGTGGGAGAGGTCCAGGTTGGATATTAGGAAAAACTATTTCACTAGGAGAGTGGTGAAACACTGGAATGGGTTACCTAGGGAAGTAGTGGAGTCTCCATCCCTAGAGCTATTTAAGTCTCGGCTTGACAAAGCCCTGACTGGGTTGATCTAATTGGGATTGGTCCTGCCTAGAGCAGGGGGCTGGACTTGATGACCTCCTGAGGTCTCTTTCAGCTCTATGGTTCTATGATTCAGTTGTAAACTTTTGAAAGAACCATAATGTTTTGTTCAAAATTATCAACTTGTTCGTTATGAACAATATCCATTCATGAGATTTTGTATCTCTGAGTTTCTACTGTGCAACTGCAAGTGCTCTTGTCGTCTTCCTCTAAATTGTATATTCTGCTTAGTTCTGCTTTTGCAAATCTTTTCAGGAAATACAATGTTGAAAGAATTTCTTTATGCACAAGAAAATATATAGAGAAAAATTCTGCATAGACTGGAAGGAATGGGATATTTTACTTAATATTATAGGCCCTTTTCCATCTCTACCCACTGTCTGTAATTCTCTAACCTCAGCATTTTTCTAAGATAAATATTGTTGCAAAAATTACAAGGATTTTAAGATAACTTGTCCATTTACAGTATGAAATTATTAGGCTTTACTTGTATATTTCTCCATTAGTCCTATAGTCAGTGGTTCTCAACCTTGTCCATACTTGGACCAATTTCTTTATAGTGTGAACTCTCTCATTCAGCTAGACTCTTGCATTCTCTCACATAGTAATGTGCCGTGCTTTTTTTGTGATGGTACTCCCCGGGATGGCACCTATTTCCCCCTCTTACTAGAATTTCCCCTCTGGCATACTGGCACCTGTTTCCTGGGGTGGCTTGGATCCTGATGGAAGCCCCGCCCAGGACACATGGCGCTTTTTTTTTTTTCCTCAACAATTTTGAGCCTGGAGTACCGGCACCTTTTTTCTTAATTGATAACTGAGACGTCAGTTAAATTAAACATTCTATACATGTAAGTGCACGTCTGTGAGTAATATTATATATATTTAAAGAATTACTTTCCTGTGATTTGATCTTCATGGAACAGAGTACAGTATTCTACTGTACTTTTATTTTTCTCTGTTCATAGACTCAGAACACACAATGTGTCATATGACAATTATAGTTTGATGAAAGCGGAGAGCTTCATAGAGATTTAAGCAACAGCCAATGTAAGGTACACTTAAGTTTAAGAATAATTAACATAACTCATGAAAGATCTGTCAAGAATAACAACTTGAGTAAAAACAGTAGGTTCAAGAAATTGAGTTAGTTTAGCAACCTTCTGATTTCATCCTGTTCTGTTATAAAGGACCACAATTTTAGTTTTTTCGAGTGATCAGAAGCTCAAAATAAGTGAAATCAGCTCACTCAGCCACAACATTTCACCAGTTCCACATGGGTTAATTCTTCCACCAGTTGGGCAAAATACATGTTGAGGCCTGCTGGTGACTACTGCATCTGGTGCCATTGTAGGTACCATACACATATAAGACAGTCCTTTCAGGGAGAAAAACTCTGGATACAAATTAGAACTATTCTTCACTTAGGCTTACCATACTTGTTGACAGGGTCCTGATCTTGTCACATAAAGCAACATGAATAAGCAATTTACATTAATATATTTTTATCTCTTCTGCGCAAAGAAGATCCTAGCAGCCTTGCATAATTCTGGAGAATCTATTGTCTGGCTTATGCCAGAGGAACAGATCTTTTCTCTGCCAGAACGTAGCCCAAATGAGGCCAGCTTCTCCTGCATGATAGCCCTCCTTTCTCTTTCCAAAGTAGTGCCAAATCCTACCTTAACTCTACCTATACAGTCTTTTCATCCTTCAAGGGTGATTTTTCCTTCCCTTCAAGTAAGAATAACAAGATTCCTCTCCTGAATTTGATTTGTCAAGAGTCAGACTTTTCAAAACAGGTAGCCTGCCTGTGCTGAGTTAGGTGAATAAATAGCTTGCACATTAAACTAAAAGATAATTCTGGAGGGTCTCTGGAGGAGAAGCTATTTTGGCTAGGCCTCCAAGACTTTCATTATTTGATTGTTTTATTAGGGACATGTCATGATGCAGGCTGTTCCTAACAAGAAATTACACCACTTTAGATTCTTCAGGTGGCTTTACACCTTCACTGAGGTGGTTTTATGTGGTTTAAGACTGGATTTACCATCTGGTAAGTAGCCAAGAAATCTCTTTAACTGTTTGATATCTTGTGGTCTTAAGTGGCCTGGAAAATAGTAGTGTGTCTTAAAAGTTACAGCTGTCCTTACAAATATTCTTTTATAGCGCTTATTTGGCAAGGGATTTAGTAAAATAGATGGAAAATTTGTGTCCAGGGAAGAGGGTGTCTAAGCATGCTCTCCTAAATAAAATTTTCCTTCTCTTGTTTTAGGTTTTTTTCTACAATCTCATTTGAGCTTTCTCTGTAGTAATACACCCTGACAACTTACTTTGGAGGACATTACAGTATTTCAAATCTGTTTTGATTGTTCTTTCCTTAGAGAGGAAATAGCTTTGTGGTGTTTGAGTTTAGAACAAAGTTCTTTAAGAAGAAATGTGAATAGGAGTATGAGTGTAATGACAGATCCATGTCCTATTTTCTGCTTTGCAAAATGGAGATGACACCTTTTATGCCAATGTGAGATTAAAAGATGAAAAATGCTATGAGTTAGGATTTGTTCCTAAATATTCTCTCCCTTGGCTTCATCCTCATACTTTACTTGATTATACAAATGGTCTGTGAATGTAAAGGGTGGAAACTACAGGGAGAGATGTGAAAAAAAATCACACTGAGCTTGACTGATAAAAAACTGTGGTTGGCTGGATACCACAGTGAGTAATTTGCACGCATATAAGGTATGAAGGGAAATGAAGCTGGTTTGAAGGCATGTAGTACTATCTACTGAGAGGAAAAAGTCTTGTTAGGGAGGCCTGAGTAATTCTTCACAAAAAGAGGAACTCTTTACTGGAGAAATATACCATATACCTAACCTCTCTATTAAAAAAAACCCCAAAACCTAGAACATTTAACCGGTGTTGCGTGGGTCCTTAACTCAAATTTTGTATTTCTTCATTTAAATCATTGTTCTGAGCTGACACTGGGGGATAAGAATTTCAGTTTGCAGGCCACCTTGGGGAAGAGGACAACTCAAGCCCTCTCTCACTGTAGCAACTTGGGGCCAGGGTGAGAAGTGCCCGTCCATGGCGGCTGCTTGCTGAATCCCTTGGATGGAGGACTCTCTGAAATATATAGTAGATCACTCTCCCTTTCTCCACCTCGGCCCCTGCTGACCTAGTGGGGTTACAACTGTCCTGCTCCACATCTCTGGCGCGTTGCTACCCCTGGCAATTCTGCAGTATTACTGTCCTTCCTGCCCTTTCCATTTATGAGAAAAAATTGAATTCCAAGCACATCCCTTTGTCCTGGCACAACCCAACCCTGACCTTGTTTTAAGTTAGGATAACAAAAAGTTGCTTCTAAATGTGGTGGTGTTTAGGAGGAGTTATTGCACAGACTCACAGATGGACATAAGATATGTAGTAAAAAGAAAAAGATACTCACAATTCCACATTGTCAACTGTTTGGTTCACTTGCCTTTTGTAAGATTAAAAGACAATAACTATGGGATGCTGCCTTGATGGATAGAAATTATTTACATGTGGCTCCTGGCTGCTGCTGGCTAGTGTGGACTGGAGGAATAAGCAATATGGTAGATGAGGGCTCACCTGTTATCAGCTCTTGACAGCAGCAGAGCTGGAACTAACAGAGGACTGTAGCAGTTGGTCTTGAGCAGCAGTATTCAGCAGCCAGCAGCAGGTGGATACTATTTCAGCTTGAGAACAGCAACATGAGCATGATGCAATTTGCAACTATGCATTCCCAGCCAATACTGGGACTGGAAGTCTTCCATTTGGTGTAAAGGACTGGCTCACTGAGCAGAATTCTTGCTGTCTAGGTAGTCTGTGTGCACCTTTCCTATGTTAGTTTTCTTTGGTATATTTTCAAGGTACACTTACGTTATGAGCCTAAGTACAGTTTTTATTACACTGTTTGAGAAAAGCATTGAGAGTGTCAGTTTCTTGCCTTTTAATTTGGTTTCTTTAAGCTTCATTTTGCAGCCAAAATGCATTGTTTTTTGTTATTGGTTTGGAGGGTTTTTTTTAGACCCTTTTACCAGTATGTAGCTGTTAGTATTCAGTTAATGCTGTCATGTTCAGGCCAATTGTAGCAGTTAAAGTTCTAGAGCTGAACTGAAGGAAGGAGACCTTGCTATCTCATAGAGTTGAAATACAAATTTTAGAATCTTAGCTTTAAAATGCAGAAATAATTGATATCTGTGAAAAGGACTTAAAGGGCCAGTTAATTTCTTTCAAATGTTTTATGTTCACTTTTCATCTGAGAGAATGGTTAATATAAGATGTGTGTAGTATTTAAAGTAGTGTAAATAAATACCATAGATGTGATTTGTGTGTTGGATTTTTTTGGGGGGGACTTCATGTAGTTCATACTGTAATTTTCCCTGTATTGAGATTAATGAGAAGAAAAAGGGTAAGGCATTTTTATGGCCAATTTATTTCATTTCAGACTGTATAATCATTTGGTGAAAGCCCTATTGATTAGCCTTCATAGCTTTACAGAGCTTTTCTTCTAAGCACTTAAAGTTTGAGTTGTCTCAGTCCCATAGGACTGAAAAGAAAGCTGTTAGTACCATGAAATTCTTCTGTATGTTTCCAACAGCTTGACGCTTCTTCTGAGAATGCGAAATATTAGCACATTAATGTTGTTAACCCATTTGTACAAAAATACATTTGGAAGCAAAATATTTTTTATATCATCAAAGTCGGGGTGGTTTCTTCCATATGAGTACAGTTTCTTAAAGCTGAAAAATGTGTTATGCTGTGCAACAAACAGATGCTGCTCTAACAATGCAATACATTATGTACCAAAAATGATCTCTGTTTTAATCATAGATGCTGATTTAATGAGACAAGTCTAGCTAACATCAAAAATGGATTTGGGGTGTGATTTTGTTTTCTCTGTGTTTTCTCTACATAATTAATAGAAATATGGTACCTTATATACTCTAAATTTGAAAGCATACTATAGTTTTATGCTCCTTGGTCCTAAATATCTGCCTTGTATAATACTCTTTTTCACTATTCTTGCTTTGAATGAAAAGACACTCACCTATCAAATATATACTGTAGTTAATTAAAAAATATTTTAAATAATTAAGAGATTTCCATAGGTCTATTACTATAACTGCGAGAATACTTAGTCTCTCAATTATTTTTTTAATGTTACTGCTTCTTCAACCTTGTCCCATTCAATGGCTTTGTCTCATGTTTCCCTTTTAGGATACATTAACAGTTTCTCTCTAATGCTGGTACTAATTCATGGATCAGCGTGATGATACTGATCAATGTGCTGGATTCATATCTGTATCTTGGACACACTCCTGACCCACTGGGAGTTTTATTGTTGCTGTCCCTCCAGTTTGACTTTTTAACTTTATTACATGGATATTCTGATTCCACATTAGTTACCAGGTCTAATCCTTGAAATTCTTCTATCACCAGATATAAATAGCGATTGATAATTTTTACCTTTAGATAAAGTCAGATAATACAATACTTGAAGGAGAGAGAGAGTGTGTGTGTGGGGAGGGGATCTTCATATTGTGTTTCTGATTCAGCTGAACCCAGCAGAGTTAAATGCAGTTTGGATGCACAGGGAAGAATTAATGATTGGAAGATATAGAGTTGGTAAATTATTTATTCTGGCCCTGAGGAAGCTGAAAAGCTGAGTGAAAGACTAATAAATCATTTGTGGTAGTGCTGGTTGTCACTTCCAATTATTTTAGACGGTTTTGTGATAAACTGCAGCACCTGCTAGATATCCCCATACCATCCCTTGATGCTTGCAGTGCAGCTTGTTCAGTCGATTATCAAAGGCAAGTTTGCCTAAACTTTCTTCAGGTTGGGGAGAGAATTACTCTTTGCCTCAAACCCCATTTTTGTTAGCTCTCTTTTCATTGTACGTGTTGCATTGCTGCAGTTTGTGATGTACAGAGCAGGGAAGTCTGAGTAATGCTGTAAAATTCAGCTATTTTCTGTTGATCCAGAGAAGTATGCATGAATCTAACCAATGAGGGATGTTTTTATTTCCTCATTCTTAAAAGTGACTACCTGAGGGAATGCATCCCACCATATTTTCTCCATGATAACTATAGTAAGGCTCACTTCAAACTACTAAGATGACTCCTGACTTGGAAGAGGGGGGAAAGAGACCACTATTTGAGAGAGGTACCGGGGTTTCACCTGCTATGACCAGTCAGTTAGAAGCAATGACAAAATAAAGGAACAGGAGAGCAGCAATTTCCAATTTCTGAAACACCCTGGATCTAGACTTAAATTTCAACTCATCTTATCACCTGCCGGTTTCTCTTTCTGTTCTGTTAGGAAGCCATATCTAGAATGATTATTGTCTGCAAAGAGTCTTGTTTTATTCCCCCTACCTCCAGCATGAGGAATTGGGGAGGAGGGCCAGAGACAGGTAAGATGAGGAAAGAGAAGAAAGAAACTAGATGGGACCTGCAGCAGAGGGAGATAAGTGAAAGATAATTTAGAAAGGGAAAAGTGAGAGAGTGGTTCAGAGAGCGAGTAGGAGAAATTGGAGGGGAGGGAAAAAAAACTGCCCTCAGATTATATTGGGCAGGTCTGCACAAAAAACTAATGCATTTTACTTCTTAAAAACTTCAAAAATATAATTCAGTTATATACATGAGAATGGCCATACTGAGTCAGACTAAGTCCATCCAGCCAATTATCCTGTCTGCCCAACAGTGTTCAATACCAGATGCCCCAGATGGAGGGAACTCAACAGGTAATCCTCACATAATCCTTCCCCTGTCACCCACCTCCAGAGAAACAGAGACTAGGGACACATTACTCAGATGGGACTTCTAGATTGGGAGTCTCCTTTGCAAAAAGGTAATTTACAAAGTAAGATTCAACTCTCATTAAATAGCCATTCAGTTTAAGGGGAAAGCTGTCCTGAAAGAATTCAAGAAAATATAGTTTCTGTCCCACTCCAAAGATCCAGGATTATTGTCCCACAAGTCCCAGTTGTGATCACAGATGGGTTTCCATAGGTACAAGTTTAGGAACATCAGTTTGGGCAACAAGCTTTACTTCAGTTTGAAGAGAAGTTTAATCAGCTTTTGTTACCCAAGAGAGAGAGTAGAGGAGCATCAAATCACTTTGTTGGTGAAGCCAATTCACAAATCCCCATTACTGAGGAAAAAATAGGATTTATTTATTTCATGCCTGGATCCAAAAGACTAATTTGTGTGACCTAGATTCCATCTTTCATTCAGTCTTCCTGATCTGATTAATCCAAAAAAGCATGAAATACAAACCAGTCAGAGCTACCTTCTTGAAGTCACAGCACCAGTTCCAGAATATTAGAAGTGTAAAAGAGTTTATTTAATCTATTTCACCATCCTAAGAATCACAGGAAACTTGCAAATAGTCTTGGGTTTGAAGAGGGAACTTTTTTCTTGGTCTTCCAAGGGTATCAAGCTTCAGAACAAAGTCCTGACTTGTCTAATTTGGGTTAAAATTTATCAGCATACATTCCTTTTTAGTTTCAATATGTACCTGCATTTAGTTATTCTGTGCTAACCATAATCTGTTCTGCTTGCCCTGACTACAATTCCATGAACTTTTATCAAGATCACAGTGCTGCTGGCAGCTGAATTAAGGAAGCAGAGGTTGTGTGCTGGCTGCTTATTGAAGCAATTGGCCACTCTAGGGATCAATAAAATTTGCAGCAACTTGTAGCTCAAATGTTGGATTATAAGTGAGGAGAATAGCTTTGTGGTTTTGTCATTGGCCTTGTTGTTTCCTGAAGCTATTTCCACATTAAGCTTTTCTAGCACAGAAAACACTAATCTAGTGATTCACCAGAGGAATATGAAAGTATGGAGCTACCTACAAATCTTAAGTTCTAAAGCAGTAAGTCCAGGAGCCCATTTCTGTATGAAATCCCCTGCATCTTGCAGATAGTCACTTCTTAAGTCTTCTGACAAAGAAGTTTCCACTATTCTTTGCCCAAAAAGATTCCATTGATTTGGTTGAATGTACTTCAATGGCACCTGAAACCTCCTTCCCTGCACTCAAAGAAGCTATCCTGTTCTGCTCCTTAACCTGTTTTAAGACTATCTGGGCATCTATCTTCAACCTTGTAGCCACTACAGAAAGGCACTAGAAGTGGTTATTTACCACTAAACTCTCCATGTTTGTTAAAACTATATTTCTGTGAATTTATAAAATAATAGAATCATAGGACTTGGAAGGGATTTCAGTAGGTCATTTAGTCCAGTCCCCTAAACTAATGGCAGAACTGTATTTTAATTGAGACCAGTGTTTTTCAACCTTTTTTATAAAGTACCCCTTTTTCCAAAAAAAAAAAAAAAAAAAAAGTACCCCCCAGTACCTACAGTTTTCAGACACACAATTTTTTTTTCTACCATTGCAACACATTTGTTTAAACAACTTAATCATAGCCGGGCGGGCAATGAAATTTTTGTGTGTAAAAAGTACAAAAATAATAAAGCACTATAAAACTTAAAACAAAAATTCAGTTTTCTCCCCATTTCAGTTGTGTTGATATACCTCCCCAGACTTCTCTCAAGTACCCCTAAGGGTACTTGTACCACTGGCTGAGAAATGCTGATCTAGACGATCACCTGACAAGTGTTTGTCTAACCTGTTCTTAAAAAAACTCCAAGGATGGTGTGACGGGTTTCCTGGGTGCGATCGCCCCCTCTCAGTCGAGCAGGGGGGTTCAGCGGACCCACCGTCAGGCTTAGGGTACAGTTATAGGGTCCTAGGCCCTGGTGACGGGTTTCCGGGGTGCGATCGCCCCCTCTCGGTCGAGCAGGGGGGTTCAGCAGACCCACCGTCAGACTTAAGGTACAGTTATAGGGTGGGGTTACGGGGTCCTCTCCCCTTGGGGTTAGCCCCCCCCCTCCAGGGGCAGTGTCCACTTGCCTGGATTTCCGGGCCTGCCAACTATGGCGTGCACCGGTGTAATAGTGAGGACGGAGTAGGGTGGGGGAATGAGGACCCGGGCCTGCCCTCTCCACCAGGTCCCAGCCCGGGGCCCTAAGTGCAGGGGTCAACACTCTCCCTGCACGACAGACGGGATTCAGTCCCAAAACGTGTCTGTCCACGGCGCCAGAAGCGCTCTGCCGTGGGCTGCTTCCTATCCCCCTCCCTGTCCTCCAGCCCTGCCAGGAGACCCTGGGGGGCTTACCCGACCGAAGACGTCCTTCCGCTTGCTCAGCTGCAGGGGCGTCCTAGTGTCGTCCTGCCGAATCCTCCAGCGAGGGGGGATGTCCTGCTGCCTGGGGCGGGATCGGCGGCTCCTTTCCTCTGAGCCCTCTTCCTGCCTCCTCCCGGGCCGCTTTTCAAATGGCCCGGGAATGGGCCCGGTGTCTGGAGGCCCCGGCATGCACACGCCCGGCGTCATTGTGCCATCTGCTGAGAGCCCCACCCTGAGGGTTCCCCGGGGTTGACTGGCAGCGCCGCTCCACTGGCGCCTGATAGGCGAGTGCCAGTGTGGCTCGGCCCCTTCTCCTCCGCGGTGGGGCCGCACGCGTCCCGCACCCCATGCTCCGGACTCGGCGAGCTGGGCGCCGGGGCCGCCCAGACCTGCTGCGGTGCCGCGCCGTCCTCCGGGCCGGGGAAGGGGTGAGAGATCCCCTGGATCAGTGCAGGCTGCCCCGGGCCTGTCAGATGGAATTTCCACAGCCTCCTAGGCAATTTATTTCAGTGCTTAACCAGCCTGATAGTTTGGAAGTTTTTCTAGTGTCCAACCTAAGTCTCCCTTGCTGCAGTTTAAGCCTGTTGCCTCTTGCCCTATCCTCACATAAGAATATTTTTTTTCTCCATCCTCCTAACAACCTTTTATGTACTTGAAAACTGGTATACCTCCCCCCACCCCGTACCCCGGTCATCTCTTTTTCCAAGCACAATTCTTTTAATTGTCCCTTAAAAGTTCTTCTAAATCTTTTAATCATTTTTGTTGCTCTTCACTGGACTTTTTCCAGTTGCTCCACATCTTTCCTGAAAAGTGGCACCCAGAACTGCACACAATACTCCAGTTGAGGCCTAATCAGCACAAAGTAGAGCAGAAGAATGATTTCTTGTGGCTTTTTACAACACAGCTAGGGATATTAGAGTGTAATTGGGTCGGCAGCCAGTGCGCTCCCAGGCCCATTCTGAGTGCCCTGTGCCATCTTATGCTTCTGCTTCTCTATCAGAGGCAGCAGCATGTGATGGCAGGTGGGAGCTGGTCTGCGAGGGGAGCCAGTTTAAAAATCAGCTCCCTGTGCATACTGGCTCCCACCTGTTGCCCCACGCTGCTGCCTTCTGATACAGAGTCAACAGTGCAGGGCAGCAGCAACCCCTGTCTGCAGGAGGCCCGAGCTTCCCTCGAACAGAGGCTGTGCCGGCATCTCACAGACCTTCCTCTGTCCATGGTGAGCCTGCGGACAGAGGCTGCTCTGTGGCAGCCTCCCCTGGTTCCTCCCCCCACCTCTGCAGGAGGCAGCAATGGGGGAAGGCAGACAGCTCCACGGAGCCAGCACATGCAGAGAGATGGCATGAAAGCTGGCTCCCCATGCATATTAGTTCCCACCTGCTCCTTCCCTCCCGCTGTCTCTGATAGGCAGCAGCGCGGGGGAGGGAGGGCAGGTGGCTCCACAGGATTTGGTTAATCATGTAGTTGTCTATACGTTGTCATCCCTAAACACTGCTGCTAATATATCTGAGAATGATGATTGCTTTTTGCAACAGCTTTATGCTTTTGATTTCTATTTAACTAGTGCCCCACTATGACCTCCAGATCTGTTTCTGCAATACCCCTTCCTAGGCAGTAATTTCCTATTTCTCCATTTGTCCAGATCATTTTGAATTTTCATCCTATCCTCCAAAGCATTTGCAACCCCTCCCAGCTTGGTATCACCCGCAAACTTTATCAGTGTACTCTGTGCCATTATCTAAATCATTGATTAAGATATTGAACAGAACTTGGTCCTGAACTGATCACTGTGGACTCTGCTCATTATAGCTGTAAACCATTGATAACTTGTCTCTGGGAACAGTTTTTAAACCACTTATGCACCACCTTATAGTAGTTCCATCTAGATTACATTTCCCTAATTTGTTTATGAGAAGGTCATGCAAGACTGTATCAAAACCCCTACTGAAATCAAGATATACGTCTACAGTTTTCCCACCTATTCACAAGACTTGTTACCATGTGAAAGAAAGTTGACAGGGTAGTTTGACACAATTTGTTCTTAACAAATCCATGCTGTTGTTATCTTCTAGATGTTTGCAAACTGATTGCTTAATTATTTGATCCATTCTCTTTCTGGGTACAGAAGTTAAGCTGACAGGTCTGTAGTCTCCCAGGTTGTTCCCTTTTTTTTTATAGATGGGCATTATATTTGTCCTTTTCTAGTCTTCTGGAATTTTTTCTGTCTTCCATGACTTTTGAAAGATAATTGCTAATGGCTCAGTTATCTCCTCAGTCAGCTCCTCGAGTATTCTAGGATGCATTTCAATTTCAGCAGGTCCTTGTGACTTGAACACATTTAATGTGTCTAAGTAAATTTTAACTTGTGCTTTCCCTATTTTAATCTCAGGTCCTACCTCATTTTCACTGACATTCACTTTTATATGCTCAATTGCTATCAACTTTCTTGGTGAAAACAAACAAAAGTCATTAAGCACTTCTGCCATTTCCATGTTTTCCGTTACTTAATAGAGGGGAGAAACAGTAACAGGCCTACCCTGTCCTTGGTCTTCCTCTTGCTGCTAATGTATTGGTAGATTTTTTTGTTACCCGTTATGTTTACAGCTAGCATGATAGTGTTCTGTGCCTTAGCCTTTCCAGCCTTGCACCTACATACTTCTGTTTTTTGTTTATATTCATTCTTTGTAATTTGACCTAGTTCCTACTTTTTACATATACCTATAAATGTCCACTTCATGAGCCTGGTAGTGGAAATAAAATGTGATATTTTGAAAAGTCCAGACATTTGGGCTTGGTTAAAAAATTTAAGAAAGGGAAGGTAAATTTTTCCTTATCTTTTCATTTTTTCTTTGAGATCTTCTATGTCAAAGCAAACCACACTGCTGTATCAATTAGATCACTGATATAAAGTTTTAGTTTATAGCATTAGAGATTTAAAAAAAATCTGATTTAGGTGGTTGCTCATATGCTACCATTGCTTTTGAAATTTCAGCTTTCCTCTGTTGAAGGAATGTCATCAACGAGAGAATTAATTGTGTTGAGAGCAAGCAGGGCTGGATTACCCAATAGGCAGACTAAGCACGTGCTCAGGGCACCAGCAAAGCAGGGGCACCAAAAAAAAAAAAAAAAAAGAGATTTTACGGTATAGTATTGTTTTTATTTTTAATTACATATGGGGAGGGGGCACCATAATCTCTTCAGTGCTTAGGACCTCTAAAGGTCTTAATCCGGCCCTGGGAGCAAGGTATTATTTCCTGCAATGATATTGAAGATTTTAAAGAAAATTAATAGGTAACAAATATTTCCCTCCTCCGTTCTTGAGGAGGAGAGTGGAGGCTTCCCTATTAGGTGATCACGATTAGTGCAGGTTGGCTGAACTAGACCAGTGGTGGGCATATGGCCCACCATAGTTGTATGCGTCACCCACAAGATATTTCCTTTACCGTTGCCAGTTTCCACTGGTTTCCATCTACGTCGTTTTTTTCCTACAGGTATTACTAAAGTCACACACACAGAGCAAGGCAATGTGAAGTGAGGTGCTTGTTCATTGCACACAGTGGTTGTGAGAGCCATGTGTTCCCTCTGCATCCATTGAAAGTGCTGCTACAGTTTAATTGGCACCCTGCAAATTCTAGGTACGCAAGCACAGTTAGCAAAACTACCCTATCCCAGGAGACTGTCTTAGTTATGACAAGCTTGCGGCCCACTGTGAGGAAGGTCGTCACTTATATGGCCCATTCAGTAGGCCTAGGGTGTCCATTGCTGAACTAGACAATGTGGAGATAATAGTGTTACTTAAAGGGATGGAATCACACACAGTAGACTAAACTGCTATTCTGAATAGACATGAATACAAATGGAAATAGTCAAGAAAACAACATTTAAATGTGTTTTTTAGATGTATGTTAGATCTGGGAGACTTTCCCAAGTGTTGGAAAATGGCAACTTCTGCATTTAAAAACAAAAAACCAAACAAATCAGAAACTATAGCGCAAGTAACCCTAACATCTGTTATGGAGAATCTCTTGGAAATTATTTTAACGCTGTAGTAGAAGTACATCTGGAAAAGCGGTCTACGGATAGCCAACTTGGTTTCAAGCATGACAGGTCATGCTTATCTAATTTGTTGGAGTTCTATGTAGATATTACTGCCATAATAGATGAGAGAAATTCCATGGATGCAGTGCACTTAGTATTCCATAGGTTTTTAGCCAAATTCTCTTTGAAATAGGAATAAGAGTGAACTGGATAGAAGACCTACATAAAAGCTGGATTTACTATGTCACCTGCTTTCAAATTAGCTTTCTAACTGGTATCCCGGAATAGCATTTTCAGTTAGAAAATGGTTACTACATAGAGAACTGTAGGAGTCAGTTTGAGATTTTGTTTGCAGTAGTACAGTGATGCCTTTCTATGTGAATCCTATGTATGGGAGCTATAGACTGTTGCCAGCAGTAGGGAAATCAGTAGCAAAATGGTAACTGTGGGACAAACATAGAGGATGCGGAGGCAAAAATCCACATAGAAGATAGCATTGAGATGGAGTGAGACTGAGATATTTATCATGTGTTGGGGTTTTTTTTTTTTTTTCCATCCTTTCCACAAGGAGAGAAGTGAGTGAAGTCAAGTGTCTTGGTTTGGTAGGGTGATTTTTCTGTTGCTTTAAAATGTGTTGCTATGTATTGTGACAAAGCTCCCACTTACACTCGGTGGGTCCTGTGGTTTCAGGCAGGTTTTGCTTACATCAGAGACTCACAGCAGCCCTCAGTTTTAGACCCCACGCCAAGGCATTAGTTTGCTGTTTGTCTGAGCTCTTTTCATCATTGGCCAGCGTATGATATAAGGGGAGAATAAACTCCAGTCTTTCCCCAAACGAAATGGGGAAGTGTGTGTTGAGCCCACTCTCTATTCAGGATTGCAGCCCAGGACCCTGTAATAGTAACTGCCTACATAGGATCTCTTAGCACCAATAAAGGGTGGGGAGCCCCGGTGGGTCAGCCTTTACTCCACCTTGCTTCTGAGGCCTGCTGGAGACATTAGCTGGAGAATCCTCCATGGCGCTGTGAGCATGGGCATGTACTTGACATGGTTTACCCCTGTTCCCAACACTTGCCCCTTCTGTGGCATGAGAGAGACCCTGGCGCACGTCTGTCTTGAGTGCACCAGGTTACAGCCCCTTTTTCGGCAGACTTCTTGTTGAGGTTCTGGCTGCACTTCTCCCCTCACCTATTAATTTATGTACACCCCATCCATGACCCCACAAAGTTGCAGGACCTCATCCTCCTGACTGTAGGCAGGATGGCCATTTGTAAGACCAGGGAGGAGACGTTGACTGAAGTAGGGGCCTGCAACTGTGGGGATTAATTTCATTTCTGTATCTGTTCATACATCTGGCCGAGTTCCACTGGGCAGCTTCCGCTGGCTCTCTCGAGGCCTCTGAGGGACAGTGTGCGCTCTCTGGGGTTCTCTGCTCAGTATCCCCATCCGATTCCCTTGTTTTAGCCCTTTGACCTCCACACCTGTCCCTGTTTTTTTTCTTAATTTGTCCCCTATAATCATTTGTCTTTTGGATTCTATGTAGGCTGGAGGAGGTCCTTTAGATGTGCCCACCCAGCTCCCAAATGTCAAAGGGACTACTTTTTTTTCTAACCTTCTGATCGGACTCTGTTACAGTATATGTATTAGAGAAATGTTCCTTGCCCCTGACGTGGGAGAAAGTGAGGTTTGGAGTTCTCTAGTTCTTAAGGTAATTCCATAGACCAGCCCTAAGAAGTTCTGTCCCCCACACAGACAAGCTTTATCCCTATGGCAGAGAGTTCCATTTTGCCAGAGGAGTATAGTATTCAACCACGGCCTTCATCCCACGGCTTTTGGTGGTCTTTTAGATATCCTGGGCACAGGCCATTGAGGGCCTTTAAAATGAGGACCTGGACCTTGAACATGATTCACTCATGGGAAGGCAACGTAAAGAGTGGAAAACAGGTTTTAATGTGTTTCCTGTAGCTTGTGGTGTTGAGAAGACGTGCTGCAGCTTTCTAAACTAGTTGAAATTTCCCAAGTGCAATGCTTCATGCCCCGGTTTTACATTGCTATAGTTCAGCCATGCTATTTAAGATTTGGAAGCGGACCACTGCTGCGGTTTTTGAGCTGTGTGTTCGAATGGATATATACCTGTAATTGAATCTTTGAAAATGTGTGAAATGAGATGTAACTATTTATATAATGAATTACTCCATTCATATTTTTTGTTAAAATGGTAGATTTTAAGGAGGCTTATGTTATGCTGTAAGTAAAATGTATTTTAAAAAGTACTGTATCAGAGTCAGTGTTACGTTTTACTTCTGTAATGTTTTCTGTGTAGTTTGCTCCTCCACCCCCTGCATGTAACTGCTGAAATTTTCAGTGGTTATACAGTTACTTAAACACAATTTAACATCCCTAGTAGATGGGGAGGTACAAATGAGGTGGCAGGAGTTCCCTATATGCCTGAATCAGCAGAGTATATAGTCTACATGGCTCTTTACATGCCCAAACAGCACCTCATGCTTCTAGTCTGCAATTTTATAGCAGTGTAGTGGTTTATAGTGGTTCTATTAGTCTGCTGCCAGAGCCTTTCTCGTTGTCTGTACCCTGCCAGAGCCTTTCAGTGCCATGTTTAGCTAAACACTCGAGTGACAAATGCATACACAGCCTGCTTTAACTGTGGTGTGCAGTTACTGCCTACATGTGTAGGACTGTAAGTGTATACAAGCATAGGATACAACCAAAAATGCATTTATCTAGGGCAGAGCTTGTTTAGAATGGCATGTTGGGGGTGGAGTGAGGGACATTGTGACAAAATGGGCAACCTGGATGTTGGATAAGTCAGGATCATACTCTGTTTTCTGAGAGTGCACTTCAAATTTCTAATTCTAATTATATTTTTTAAGTATTTATTTTTGGCTTTGCTGAGATTTTGAACATCACAGATAGTGGAAGACTTATGATTTGAATGATGCATGGACACAGTTTTTGTATGATGTACTTGAGTAAAGGTGGTACCAAGACACACATTAATTGCCTCTTGAGAATACTGTTAAATCACATGGAATTACTTAAACTCACCGTTAGTTACTTACAATAACAGCAGTGTTGGGAGGAATGTCATATTAGCCTAATCATAGATGCACATTCTCACTGCTTAAAAGTTTCTTTTTAGACATATTTAGGAGGTGCTTGCTTGGTTTGTGGGACAGGGATAGTTATATTCCGAAGAGGAAGAGATGTGTGTTGCACAATCATAGAATATGACATTATTGACTCTGGTAATTGTAATAGAACAGTGGTTCTATTAGGTTCCAGATGGAACTTTAATCTGGCTTCTGATTGAGCCTAGTGTCCTTGTAGAGTCTCTTAGCATCTGCTTTAGAAATGTATATGACATTATTCAAAATTTGTACCAAATTAAACCACCTTCAGGCTATAATTCAAATTTTCTTTGAAGAAACGTATTGTCAATAATTTTAAGCCACAAAGTAAAATCTACACTGAATTTATCATTTATTTTGGCTGTTCACTGGTCATTTAGATTACTGTGATTGAATTGCTAATGATTTCAAATTTACATTAGGAATAGAAGGTTTCTAGTAGCAAATATGGTCAGATAATTTTTGCTATGAAAAACTTAAATTAATTGACATGATGTAACACAAATCATTTCTGTTTGGTTTACATTTTTATTTATAAAAACCTCATGAGATTTTATGTTTCTAGATATTTCCTGTGAGTCATATTTGAGATCTGTTCTTGACATTTGCATTTCATCAGCAGCCTTGGAAATGTATTGGAAGCATTTAGTCCCATTCATTAACTTGTGTCATATGAGTTGGTTCCTATTACGTCTTAACTGCTGGCAATTGTGATTTTTGTAAATCCTTTTCTTCCAGAAGTTTGTCACATTTAATTTTACTTTAAAGCTATATTTTGGGAACACTTCCTATTGACTCTCCCTCCGCAAATGCACGCTATAGCTGATTTTGATAGGGGTTCCTTTAATAAATATGACCAGATACTTTTTGCTAGATTTAAAAGAATTGACAAGACGCAGTGCAAATCATTTCTGTTGATATCCCATGACAGTGGTCCCCAACCTTTTGGGGCTGCCGGGGGTGGGGCCGCTCACGCACTGCGCGCCCGGAGGCAGGGCCGCTCATGCACCACACATCTGGGGAGGGGCTGTGCACGCGCTGTGCGCGGGCCGGATTAAGTGGGGGGGCTAGCTGGGCAGCTGCCCGGGGCGCCTGATGGCAGCTGTAAGGGGTGCCATGCGCCACCCCTTAGAGCTGCCATCAGGCACCACGTGGCACCCATTAGAGCTGCCATCAGGCGCTGTGTGCCCAGGACCGGGGGCCGCGTGGTGCCCCTTAGAGCTGCCATCAGGCGCCATGCGCCCGATTGCAGCTGTAAGGTGTGCAACACGCCGGGGGGTGGAGCCGCGCAAGTGTCGCTCGCCTGCTGCTTGGGACGCAAGAATGGCTTGAGCTGGCCCTGGCCGCGCGCCCGGGGCTTGGGGCGCAAGAATGGCTTGGGCCAGCCCTGGTCACTTGGCGGGCGCACATAAATGTCCCGGCGGGCGCCATGGCGCCCGTGGGCACTGCGTTGGGGACCACTGCCCCATGATATTGGCTAGCAAACTTCAATAGTTTGGCTTGAAAAGCCTGAAATCTTTTTACTTGCAAGATAAAATTCTGAGACTTCAGTGTACTCAGTGTCTCCTATTGAATTTCCAGTCTTAGGAACATTTGTTCAAAACCTCCCAGTACAAATTGTGCCAACCTTGGTTGAGTGCTGAGCACTTTTGAAAGGGATGTGAATGGTTAACCAGTAAGCATCATACCTTATGCTGATATACTTATCAGTTATGGTTAACCCATGGGTTGGAGCAGCTCAGTAGTGCCTGCCACTGGGAGAGGGGTGTGTGTGGGGGGGGGGGGGCGGTGTTCCAGCTCAGCCAAACCAGCACCCATCCACAGCGTGCCTGACCTAGCTGGAGCAGCCGCTGTGGGCAGGGGCTCTCTAGTCTGGCCAGAGCAGCCTCTGCCCTCAGCAGGGAGGCCACTCCAGGCCAGTTGCCCCTCTTTAAGTGGTTATCTAGTTAAACATAATGTTTAACCGGTTAACTGATCAAATGGGATTTTACATCCCTAACCTAAACCTGAACTCTGCTTTTTTGGAATTCTGGTCTATAGTAAGGATGTTAAATATTGGTTAATTTACTAGTCGAGTAGTTGATGGAATTTCCATTGACTACTCAACTAGTCGATTGGCATTTCTGCATTCCTCCTTTGAAATGTACAAGAGCCCCAGCGGGGGCTCTTGTGAATTTCTAAGTTGGAACTCCGCGTGCAGCCCGAGCCAGAGGGAAATCCCACTGATTCTGGGCTTTATGCACTTTGAAATGCACAAGAGCCCGACGGCTCTTGTGCATTTCAAAGCGGAAGCGCCCACGTGGGGCCCAGAGTCAGTGGGACTTCCCACTGGCCCCGTACTGCACGCAGTGTGCTAGCTTTGAAATGTACAAGAGTCCCCAGCAGGGGCTCTTGTACATTTCAAAGCGGAAGTGCCCACATGGAGCCTGGGGTCAGTGGGGGACTCCCCAGCTGATCCCGGGCTCCTCGCAGCATTTCAGCAGAACCCGGGATCAGCTGGGGACTCCCCAACTGACCCCAGGCTCTGCGCATGGTATTTCTATGGAACCTGGGATCAGCTGCGGACTCCTCAGTTAACTCCCAGTTCCACAGAAATGCCTCATGGAGCCCAAGGTCAGTTAGCGAGTCCCCAACTGACCTCGGGCTACATGTGCAGTGGTGTTTCAAAGGGGCAGCGCTGCACAGCTGATCCTGGGCTCTGTGCAGTGCTGCCCCTTTGAAACTCTGCGGCGGTGTTTCAAAGGGGCAGCTCTGCACTGAGTCCGGGATCAGCTGTGCAGCGCTGCCTCTTTGAGGTACCCTCCCTCCTGCCCCCTGCTGCCTCTATCTGACAGAGGCAGCAAAGTGGGAGGGAGGAGCGACTAGTCGACTCGACTATCCAATAAGCATTTGTTTATCGGATAGTCGACTATTCCTTAACATCCTTAGTCTATAATCTTTTACCTATGACTGATAAATGATTGATACTACTGCTAACTTTGATAAATATTCCCTTGTTTTGAATAAGTCTGTGCTTCCTCCAAGTACTCGAAGACATTGGTGTTTAGATTTTCTGGCTTGTCTTCACTGTGCTCCTTGCATAAAGCTATTCAGGAACCTTGCACAGAGAACAGGGCTCTATAGTGTGTTTGTTCCTCACCTCTAGTTGCATCCTTACTGCTTTCCATAGCAGAAACTGACTGGATCTGTTGACAGTTTGGCAAAAGATGCTGATTAATCAAAGCTACAAAACTTTTATTGGGTAAGCTTTGCCATAGAGGTTGACTGGCTGAGTAGTTAGGTTACTAGCCCAGGCTGTGGGAGACAGAAGTATTCAAGTCCCTTCTCTCCCTGATTGGGATGGAAAAACACTGTTCTATACAAGAGAAGAGGAGACCTGACCTGGGTTTCCCACATCCTAGGTCAGTACCATCGCTGCTAGGCAATAGTGTGCTATGTTCATGTATTTTCATTCCAGGGCTGCTCCTTGGGAGTGACTAGAATATATGCTGGTCTTGCTTACATGAAGCTAAAATCTGCCATTATATCTTCAACTTTAGGGAGAAGAAGGGACTGAGCACATTTCCTGAAGTGAAGCCAGAGATTTTTTTGCCTCATTTGGTCTGGTCTTGGTAAGGTGAAACTCTGCTCATAGTTACATTTTTTTTTATTTATAAACACTGAATTCTAGGAGAATTATACTGTTGCACATATGGCTTTTATTATAAATAATAATACAAATTTACTTTAAACACGAATGAAATAAGAACATTTGTCAGTAATTACAGTAATAGAAGACTTCTCTTTTTAAAATGTGACATTGGTATGTTAAACTTGGCTACAGCCTATGATAAGGAAAACATCTGCTATACTAAGGTGTATTCTTTATTAAATATATTTGTTAATGTAAAAGCTATTTTGGATTTCTGCAAATACATTAAATGCTAAGTAGCTAATTGTTTTAAAGACCAGAACAACTCCAGTTACCTGTCATAGCTCAAGGACACTCTTAAATTGGACTTAACTTGCTTCACTTCCTACTACTCTTATGACATATTACTTCTCTGTAGCTGGGATCCTTCTGATGTTCCAAACCTGCTTAGAAAACATTGGTACTGGACTAGTTACTGAGGTATTAAGTAAAAAGTACTTGGAGTGAGAACACTTTACGAACAGCGTTCTTCCAATAATTGACACTTATTTTAAAAATATGAATGCATAAAATTCTCTAGGCTTTGTATATACACCACGCAGACTCTGAAGAAGACAGCAGAGTAGCAGCCACATGGGCATATACTCAGACCTTTGTTGCTCCACCGTTGTTCTGTTTGTAATGATTCCATCCCTGTGAATCCCTTCTTCTAACAAAATAAACTAAACATACTTCTTAGAAAGTAAAGAGCATGGGAAAAATATTCTGTTCTATACAGCTTGTTAAACCACACTCATCACCACAGTATCTGAGCATCTACCAGTTTCACTGCAGCTTATGGGACAGAAGAGAGTTGTGAATGGCAATGCTAATGTCTCCACACTATTCCACTCATTTGCTGGGCCTCACGTTTTCCCTAGCAGAGACACGTTCTTGGTATGTGAAGGTGCCTTTTCCCATTGCTTATTTGCTCCTTAGTATTCTTAGTAAGATTGATTATATAAGCACTAATTGGTATTAATTGTTGTGGTGGTTTAAATTAATCACTTTTAAATTAGGATTTCTAGTTGAATTTTTAAATTGGTCTTTTGAACATTTATATATTTATTCAAATTTAGAAAAAGACAGTTATTTATCTTGTTTGGACAATATATTAAAAACACAATAAAATCAATACAACAATATGAAAAGAGAAATACAGTGGAGCCCCATAAACACAATAGCTGAATTGCCATATAGCACACACAAAATTGTAAAGATTACCCACTTTTTCTTATACATCATCTCTTGGAGAGTACTTGTTTCCTCAAACTCCACCTTAAACACATGAATGTATATAGACAAACAGACTTTGACTATTTTGCACCATAAGTGGAGTGCATTAGAAAAGGAGAGTGCTTTCAAGGAACCAATCTTCTCCCTTATGTGTTGAGATGACGTGCCTCCTTAAATCTTACTGTTGTAGTTGAGGAGCAGAGAGAGGATCTCTGTCAGGAATAGGTTAATTTTAATATTTAATTCCACCTGGAAACCAAAGAGCAGCCAGTGTGGTTCATGTAGTACTGATTGAATATGTAGTTGGACATTCTGCTTAATTAGCCAACTCTGTGTTCTGTATCTTTTGAATGAATTTCCGATGTAGTTCCAAATTGAGCATTTTAGAATAATCCACCCTTGATGTACAAGGTAGGTGAGTGTAATATCTTATATTGGACCAACTTCTATTGGTGAGGGACAGAGATCTTCTTCAAGTCTGGGAAACATACTCAATGTCACAGCTAAATACAAGGTGGAAGAGATTGTTTTGCATAGGTAATTAATACATATTTCAAGGGATCGTTTAAGGTGAAGTGATGACAGGGATGAAAGACACAGCTTCATGAGCAAATACTTTTTGCGTTTTTGTCTAGTTTTCTGTTATTTGTAATAGCAAAAATGTACATCAGCAGCAGAAAGCCTGCTAAACGAATAGATGGGCTATTGGGTGATCACGATGCTAAAGGAGCATTCAAGGACAGCAAAGTACATAGGGGAGAAATTAAATTAATTCTTTGCATTGGTCTTCATGGCTGAACATGTGAGGTTGATTCCCAAACCTAAGGCATTCTTTTTATATGACAAATCTAAGGACTGTCCTAGATTGAGGTGTCATTAGATGAGATTTTGGTACAAATGGATAAACAAAACAGTAATAAATCATCAGGACCAGATGGCATTTACCCAACAGTTCTGAAGGAACTCAAATGTGAAATTACAGAGTTATTAACTGTAGTTTGTAACCTATCCTTTAATTTGGCTTCTATACCAAATGACTGGAGGATAGTTAGAACATAAGAACATAAGAATGGCCATACTGGGTCAGACCAAAGGTCCATCAAGCCCAGCATCCCATCTGCCGACGGTGGCCAATGCCAGGTGCCCCAGAGAAGGAGAACAGAAGACAATGATCAAGTGATTTATCTCCTGCCATCCATCTCCTGCCCTTGTTATGAAGGCTAGGGCACCATACTTTATCCCTGGCTAATAGCCATTTATGGACCTAACCTGCAAAAATTTATCAAGCTCTTTTTTAAACCCTAATAGAGTCCTGGCCTTCACAGCCTCCTCGGGCAAGGAGTTCCACAGGTTGACTGTGCGCTGTGTGAAGAAAAATTTCCTTTTATTAGTTTTGAACCTACTACCCATCAATTTCATTTGGTGTCCCCTAGTTCTTGTATTAGTTAATGTGATGCCAATTTTTAGAAAGGGCTCCGGAGGTGATCCTAGTAATTACAGGCCAGTAAGTCTAACTTTAGTACTTGGCAAACTGGTTGAAACTATAGTAAAGAACAGAATGGTCAGACACGTAGATTAATGTAATATGTTGGTGATCAGTTATTTGTAAAGAGAAATCATGCCTCATCAATCTACTTGAATTCTTTGAGGGGTCAACAAGCATGTGAGCAAGGGGAATCCAAAGGGTGTAGTGTGTTTAGATTGCTAGAAAGCCTTTGATAAGGTCCCTCACCAAGTCTCTTAAGTAAAATAAGCTGTCATGAAATAAGAGGGAATGTCCTTTCATGAATTGGTAACTGGTTAAAAGATAGATAATGAAAGAAAGGAATAAATGGCCCGCTTTCATAACGGAGAAATGTAATTAGTGGTTTTCCCCAGGGGGTCTATGCTGGGACCAATGCTATTTAACATATTCATAAATGATCTGAAGAATGAAGTAAATAGGTGGCAAAGTTTGCGGATGATACAAAATTGCTCAAGATAGTTAAGTTCAAAGCAGACTGTGAAGAGCTTCAAAAGGATCTCTTAAAACTGGGTGAGTGGGCAACAAAATATTGGACAAAATGTGTTGATAAATGCAAAATAATAGCTATTGGAAAATGTAATCTCAACTATACATGTCAAATGATGGGGTCTAAATTAGCTGTTACCACTCAAGAAAGAGATTTTGTAGTCATTATGGATAGTTCTCTGAAAACATCCACACAATGTTCCACGGTAGTCAAAAAAGCAAACAGAATGTTGGGAATCATTAAGAAAGGGAAACATCATAAGGCAGAAAATATTTTACTAACTTTTCATATTACACCTGCATCTTGATTGCTATGAGCAAATGTGGTTGCCTCATCTCTAAAAAGATATTAGAATTGGAAAAGGTTCAGAAAAGGGCAACAAAAATGATTAGGGGCACTGAAATGCTGCTATAAAGGAGAGATTAATAAGACTGGGACTTTTCAGCTAGGAAAAGACAGCTGGGGGCGTATTTTAGAGATCTATAAACTCATGACCTGGTGTGGAGAAAGTAAATAAGGAAAAGTTATTTGCTCCTTTCCATAGCACAAGAAGTAGGGGTCACCAAATGAAGTTATTAGGCAGCAGGTTTAAAACAAACAAAAGATAGTAATTCTTCACACAGTGCACAATTACCTGTGGAACACCTTGCTAGAAGATGTTAAGACTGTGACTATAACAAGGTTCAAAAAAGAACTAAATAAATTCACGGAGGTTAGGTCCATCAATGGGTATTAGCCAGGATGGTCAGGAATGATGTCCTTAACCTCTGTTTGTCAAGGCTGAGAATAGGCAACAGGGGATGGATCAGTTGATGATCAACTGTTCTGTTCATTTCCTCTGGGACATCTGGCATTAGCCATTCTTGGAAGACTGGATTCTGGGCTAGATGGATCTTTGGCCTGACCCATTATCACTGTTCTTATGTTCTTTACACTGAAAGGTGCTTGTCAGGCAATAAGTTGGAGTCTAGTTGGTTTTCTAGTTTCCAAACATGAACAAAAATTGGTGGGAAGGTATCTCCAATGGATAGTACAGGTATGATGTTTGCCTTGCATCGGAGTTGCATTCTTCAGCCCACCATCCTATTTCTCTTACCTGAACTGAGTCTGTCAGTTTGTTTTTTATGCATGCCTGAATCTCCTCCAGACATTTGGAAAGGCAATCAATTCAGTACCAGCATCTGGGTGAGAGGAGATTGAAACACAAATAAATGTCATCAACTTGCTCAAGATACAACCTACATTTCATTACTCATGCTCCTCACTATCATATAAATATTGCTCAAGTGAGAGAACAGGTGGAAGATTATAGAACACCATGTGATTGCTCTTGTGTTGGAGGCACAGTTGTCTGGGATTTGGTCAAGAGAAAAGAATGAATTCACTTAAGAGTAATGCCATCAGCTTTTGCTGAAGAATGCCTGTTTGTGGTAAATATTTCATAATTAATTGTATTGAAAGCAGTTGAAAGGTAGAGAAAACCAGCCTGGATATTTCATCTTCATCCATTGATAGCTCATGCAGCAATGCCTCTGGAATAACCCATGTCAATACTTGGATGGGGGTCAAGAAAATGGGACATTAGATACTCAGTGATACTGATTACTCTGACTTTTGCAGGTTTTTTAAAAAGTTTAGGATATGAGTGTCTCTGGGGAATTTACCCACTGTCTCTCGTTGAACATTTCCTGTTAAAATATTTGTACAGATTTCTCAATTTTGTGAGAGTCATAAAAATATCTTTGGCTGTTTTTAACTCTGTTTGCTATTTGACCCTCAAATTCCTATTATTTATATATGTGCAGGCAGTTTTAATTGGGTAACTATTTCAATTTATTTTACACATTTTGTGTTGTGAAAGGCCGAACATATTTTTAAAGATAAATGACAATATTTTATTGTCCCCAAAAGAATTGATTACAACTTTGTGTGGATCATAGTTAGAGCTGTTTCTTCTGATTGATCTTATCTCATGTAGAATTTATAATCTAAGCATATAGTAAAAAGGGAAATATAAAGCATTTAATGGAAAGCTTCTTTCATTGATATCTAAAAATTACTTTGCAGCTTGAACACATCACCATATGCATACTATGATCCCCATGAGATGGTGGCTTGCATGGTAGCCATGGAACTGAAATAATTTGAACTCCAGTGTGTGGTCTGCATGGTTATTATACTAACAGGAGACCTAGACCCTGATATAGATTTTTAAAATTGTAGGGTTGACCACAAAGGTTTTTATTTTGCATTGTTACTTTGGAGGTGGAAATGCAGAGAACAATGAGTTAATTCTGTTGGGATTTCACCTGTTGGATACTGGCAAACTCCGCTCCTGTGTATTAAAAAAATAAATTCTATACTACATATCTTTGATAAATTAAGATTTTTTTGTTGCAAGGTAGCAAAAAAATCTGTTAAACTTGAAAAGTGAACAGATGAAAGTAAGAAAATTTTTAACTTGTAGATTTTGAATGTCAGCATGACCTATGTACATTTAAGGAAGGCAGATTTGTCATACAGATATGAAGGTGTTTTTTCCAGACCTCATTGACAGAATCACACCTACTTCTCCCATTTATTATTATAATAGTCTACTGGATGTTGTATGCTACAGACTAATGAAGGTGTCTTTTGTTTTGTTGCATATACTATGTATTTTGTTTCTTTCCTTTGAATTTAGATAATGTTATTTGCTCTTTGACACTCATGGAGTTAATGTACAAGAGAAGAAAAGAATGGATTTTAATAATTAAAAGCATTTGAGCGTAATTTAAGGGATTTTAGTTTTTCCAAATGCAAGTATCCTTAATTAAATGCTGAAACACATCGTTGTACTTTACATGCATTTCTTGAGGAATGGTCAGACTAGAAACCTTTGCAGTATGAATTAATTCGCTTGTGGATAAAAAAGTAACAGTGTAGGTACAGTATACAACTGTCAGTTTCCAAAGGAGCTTATCGGAACATTTATTTTTGTCTCTATGCCTATTAGTCTTTCTTTTATTGTATTTTTAAACTTTTTCAAATGCACATTTGGAAAATCTCACTTTTTGGGGTTCAGTCCAGGCCTGTGGGAGGTTGTCAATGCTTATCCTGTAACCCTAAGGGCCATAAAATGTTCTGCTGTTGTAACTCTGTGTAGTTGCTCTTATCTGGCATCCAGGCATGCATTCAGTGTCTGTATGTTGAACAGTCCTGGTTCAACAACTCTGACTCCAGCAGCCTGCTTGTTGCACCATAGTCACTATGATCTTCCACCAGTCTTGGCTCTTGTAGTCAAGAGACCACAACATAACCCTAGTCTCAAATTTCCCCAGAATTATTTGCCCTGAAATGTCTAGTCCTCTTCTAGAACACTGTGGAATAATACTGTCTGTCTGTTCTTTTAAAGAGACAAAAGCACAGAAGTTTGTTGCTTTTACTGGAGTTGATAATCACTTTGGGTACATCTACACTGCACGCTTATTTCGAAATAAGCTATTCTGGAATAGTTATTCTGAAATAGATTATTTTGAAAAACCATGTCTACACTGCAGGGAAGCCTCAAAATTAGTCTGAGGCAGGCTTCTTTAAATCGAGATAGCATGTCTACATTAGAGCCTCAGGAGGCACTGAGGAGGAATAAATTAGAATGGCACTAGTGGAGCATCTACACACACCTTATTTCAAAATAGCTGTTTTGGAATAGGTGTTATTCCTTGTAAAATGAGGTTTACAGATTTCAGAATAAGTCATCCGTTATTTCGAAAGTATTTTGAAATAATGGAATGGCTGTGTAGAGGCTCGCATTATTTTGAAATAATGCTAGTTATCTTGAAATAATGGTGCTGTGTAGACTCACCCTTTAAGTCAAATAGAGCATTGGTTTGATCTAGAGTGAAAGTAAAATAAGTGTATTTAATCAAAAAGAGAGCTTTTGAGTGAGTCCAGGTATGAGGGATGAAATGCTACAAACAAGTAGGCATGAAAATCACTTTTTATTTAACAAAACATCTGAAAAGTATAGTCTTGGCTCAAGATAAGATTCTTACCACAACTCCTTCCAGCAAGATGACTGACTACACTCTTGATCAGGATCTCCCACAATGTCCAAAAATGCTCACTTCTGTATTCTTAGGGAAAAGAACTTGAGATCCTTTTTTCCCCTCTCATTTTGTCTTCAAGTCCAGAGCCTTTGCTACAAGGTAGGGTGCCATGGAGTTTGATGAGGATGGTTCTATGGTGGTTTTCCCTGATGATGCTTTCTATAATGCAAATGGATCTTTTTCTACTGCTTTGGATTGTCAGCCAATGGCCATTTGATTGTGCTTGCATCTAGATGGGGATGTCAGCCTTTCCTTGGACTAGAAAAAATACTGTTTACTCCTTTACTTGTCTGCTTCAAAGACATTTTAACACAATATTTCCTTTATATTTGTTCATTCCTGGAGTGTTTAATATACATGTACCATGCAAGAATATTAAAGATGAGCATGTTATTGGTTTTCCAGTGATACCTTAGATTGACATAAGTGAGCTGTGGCACTGAACAGGGCAGGCCAACTGAAACTCCTACCTAATACCAGTGAGTCCCTTGTCCTCTGAAGTGGAATGTTCTTAAATTTGCCCAAATTTTTTTTGTCTAAATTTTAGTAGATATTAAGTCCAGTAACTCTTTTAAGAACTCATCACTGTTTCAGTATATATGATAATAAATGGGACAAGAGCAGAAAGTACTGTATGTAGCTGATTTTGGTGACAGTGGTAAATGATTCCAAAACTTCCTCTTAAAAACCCGTAATAGAAATGGCTAAGATATTATTCATGATAAATATAAATTTGATATGCCCCAAAATGGTGTAAACCTTTTTTATTTGCCTGAATTGAGTTTTGTTGCATATACAGCAGCGAAACAGTGTAGTATCTTACAATTCACATTGTATGAGCAATTTAAGAACTTCCAGGACTGCCTATTCAAAATGTGGTCCTTTTGCTTCTGTTTCATGCATGCAAAATTCTATGGAGGATCTTATTTCTGTGTTTATAGGAAAGTTGACCAAGTTCAGAAATCTGTAACATGTAAATATGTTAAAGGTTTGCAGACTTATTCCTTAACATGTTTGATTTTTAACCCCATGGCAAGAATATTTGATCTCAGTTATGTGACTATGTACAGATAGAGAAGGCTTCCTAACAAGGAAAACTTTTACCATTTTATCCATTTTGTCTGTATATAAACTAGTCATGGAAATACTAGTGACCATTTAGTTTCAGCAGTTCCAGATGTGTACCCAGGAAATAGGACTCTAGATTTAATCATCCTGCTGCGTTGTCAGTCACCTATTAAGTTTTCAAGGTCAGGTTTGTTTACAGCATGTGGGTGAAGGTTAGAAAATCAATATTTAATTTTCTTCTATATACAGGAACATGAGAAATGCTCTAGAGGAATAACCTGAGGTGTGTGTTGCACCTAAAGTGGGGGAACATGACGATTCAAATAAGAATTAGATCAGCTGCACTTGAAACTATGCATTTTCACATGTCTTGCCTGTAGGAGAAAATTCAGATTGACTGGTGGTACAGTTTTTATTGAAGGCTTTCATTTTTGAAATCAGGCAGGAAAAATTCAAGTTAGATGCGGAGCATACTGAAATAACTGATCTAAAGTGTTCTTATACATGAAAGTTCTTTCTTAGGGGATAGTCTGTTGGAAAGTTGTCCTGCCTTTCCTTTTCTGCTTGTATGAAAGGTTTTCCACTTGCTTTATGTAATGGCAGGCAAAATAATTATTGGCCTACCTTCTTCCCTTTTTTGTTTTGTGAATTTTTTCCATTCAGTTAAATCTGCTGAAGTTTTGAGAAATGTTTCCTAGATGTAAAGGTTTATAGTCATCCATACAAAAAAGAGAGTTTTCGAAGACCTCCTTTTCCTTTAATTTTTTTTTTTTAGATGCTTCAGCTCATGATATATGGCTAAGCTTTTAGGCAAGAGGGTGACTGGTTCATAGGCATAGATAGTTTGGATCTATTTGCCAGCCTTTTTGTCTTGTTGTGAAACCCTTGAAGAACAAGATTACTTTGTTATTCAAAGAAGGTAAATATTTTAGCAAAAATACTCAGTTCTCTGTAAACTGCTGAAGGCTGTAGCTCCCAGGTTGCTAGACTAATTTGTCTTTGAGATGGCAGTATGTAATATAGATTCATTTGACCCAAATCCACATATAAAGCTGTTATTTTTGAAGAAAGGCAACAGTCTCAGGAAGAGGTCCATATTATTTTCAGTGTAATAGTTCCTGAAAAGATGGAGGAAAGGCAAAATTTCAGGGATTTTTAATTGTCCCTTGACTGGGCTAACACAAATGATCCCTCACTTAAACTGACTCCCAAAAATGTTGTTTCCGTCACTTAAAAGGCAAACTTGTGTGCAACCGGAATACCAAATGGGTATGAAGACATGGCAAATTAGACTTGCTTTAAACAAAACACTCTGGAAGTAACAGAATTCAGTTGTATGTTAAATTGAAGGTTAACCTAACCATATCCAGTAATATGGCACCTTTTCAGTCCTAGTTTAGTTTCATTTTCCAACAGAGAAAAAGCTTGTGATACGTAGTAAATGTTTAGAACTTTTCTCCAAAAATAGCATGGTGCTTCTAAATAGATTCTAGTAGTGTGACATCAAATTTCAGGATATTTTTATTGTGATATGGACAAATATGGCGTAGTTAGACTGTATACAAAACTATCTTAATTTCTAATATTGGAGTTTGAGTCACTTGAAACTTCCCCTTGGTCAAATGGATACGTTAATTGGTTTACTGAAAGAAATATTAACTGCTTTATCTTTTAGATACTGCATTATTAGGTTGATATATCAAAAACTAACCTCTCACAAAAACATTAATGTGAAATAAAGTGAACAGGCATCATAACACAGAACATAGTAACACTTTGCTTTAATTTTGTGGTCTAAGCCATTGGTTTCCAACCTTTTTGATACCAGGGACTGACAAACCCATTCACAAACTTTTGATGGACTGGCAACATTTGCGCATCTGTATATTCATCATTTGCATCATGAATATGCAAATATTCCAACAAAATGTTACTGGTCCGCCAAAAGCCCTGGCCTCCAGATTCCGCCAGTGCCAGCCCTAACCTCTAGAGCACCCCCAACCCCTCCAGTGCCAGCCACTGACCCAGAATTCCCTGAATCGAACCCCCCTAGTGCCAGCCTCCCACCCTTTAGAGCCCACCACCACCAGATCCCCCAGTGCCAGAGCCCCACTGCACCCAACCCCCCCAGGATATCCCCCCTGTACCAGTCCCCAATATTAGCCCTGTACCCAAAGTCCCGCAGCACTAGCCCTGCCCCCCTCACCTAGCCCTGTGTTGACTGCCAGCTGAACACTGCTGCCCGGGTCATGGCTGCTCTAAGTCTACTGTACCAGGTTCCACGCAGCCCTCCCACCGCATAGCAAAGCACTTTTCTACGGCCAAGAAGAGACCCTGGCCTGCCAGGCCTGGCAGCAGCCCAGCCCGACACATACATGGGATCGGCAGAGTCTGCAGCACAGGCAACAGGGGTGGGCACATGTTTCTGACTTTTTTCAAGAGTTCCTTCCCAGGCAGTTAACAGTCGGGGCCTAGAGGTGCAGGGTCGCTCAGCCTGTGTGTGTTTCACGGCACCCACCCTACAGTAGGGCAGTACTAGCCCCCTGACACCTGCTGGTTTGAAACAGGGAGTCCAGCTCCCCCCCTACTACTCTGACCGGTGCTGCCAACTGCAGCACCCTGGGATGTTGGAAAGTGGCCAGACGCATGGTGCAGGCCAGAGCCAGCAGGGGAGACCCCACAGGGGAAGCTGGGCCCTGCTGGAGGAGGGGCGGAAATCGTGGACACCCAGCATGGCCCCCTGGGGTGTCTAACCTGATCCTTCTCGGGATGCTCATGGCCGCGAAGGCTTGCTCCCTTGTCCCAAACGTGATGCTTGCAATGGAAAGGACACAGAGCAGCTGACCACCATGCAGCCCTACCAGCTGGGCCATGTGGCTGCTGCCGGAGCTGGAACTAGGGCCATGGTGAAGTCCCAGTAGGGACAGCCTCACCATGGGCTGGCTCCAGCCACAGCACACTGGGGCAGCTCGCAGCTCCACTCATTGTGGGAGAAGAATTTTTAGTGTGTGTGCAGGCACACACATTATAGGGAATGGAGTTCCCCTGGGGAGGAGGGGTGGCACTCATCAGCTGGGGGCGTGGCCTGGCAGAGTGCTGTGGCCTGGCAGGAAGGTGTTAGCAGTCCACCACTGGTCTGCGGACCGGTGGTTGGGAACCGCTGATCTAAGCTTGGAGCTTTTTATTTACTTGTTATGGTAACTTGAACTGATGGAATTGCAGAACATTAAACTTTGCTAACAGATTCAAAATATGATGAACTCTATGAAAATACTGTAATTATGTATACTGAGACAGGGAAGTCACAAAACCAAATAATACTTGTGGTAATAGTTTTTGGCTTCAGTGTTGGATCATATAAAGTAAATTTATAAATTTTTAGTTTTTAGCCACAAAAGCAAAGGATGGTTTATTCAGCAAGACTCGAATGGATTCTAACAATTTATATTGCAGGAATTTAAATATTACTGGATTGCTTTTAATAACAATTCTGTGTTCATATGGTATGTGTTTAATTAATTGTTAAGTCTCATCTCGAACCCAGCCTCCTGACCCTCCAGCCACCACTCCCCTCCCACAGCTGGGAACTAGAACCCAGGAGCTTCCAGCTTCCCCTTCTACTAGGCCTTTATGTGATCCCTGCACAAGGGATGGGGGCATCAGGGCCTCTCACTCTTCCAGCCGATTTTCTTCTGGGTAGTGTTTTAGGCTGCTCCTTGCCTTGGAGTATCCGTACTCCCTGACCACCAGGAGCTTCCTCTGGCTCCCTCAAATCCCAGTGTCCCCTTACCCTTTTGCTAGCCATCTGATCCTTCCCCTCTGCAGTCTGTCTGCATCTCTAGCCAACATGTTGATCATATGCAAGGCTGTTATATTGCCAAAAATAATTGGCATATAGACTTTATCTGAATGCGTTGGTAAACCCGAGATATTGGATTTAGAAGAGATTTCAAGTAGAAGATAGCTTTCAGCACAGTGCACTGAGTGTGAGGTTTAACTGATATGTAAAGGAATATATCAAATCTTACCTTAAGTGCATTTTAACCTAATAGATAAATAGATAAGTTAAATAATTTTCTTTGAGTGATTTGGGCATTCAAAGCAATACTGCAGATCACCTTTTAAAGCTGATAAAGCATTTTTAATGAGCAAAGAACTGATTGTGAAAGATCCTTTAATCCCTGACGAATTTTTAAAAATTGACACTATTTAAATTTATAGGTGACATCTTGACTCTTTGTTTTTTTGCTTGCAACATCACTTCAGCTTTAAACCCAAGCTTTGGAATATATATTTAATTCATATTTTATCTTGTGTTCCATTAAATTATACACTCCACCCATCCACTGGATCAATTAACCTAAAGTGAGAGTAATGGTTTGGTATAAAATTAATGTTAATTTATTAATCAATTTTATTTATGAATTAGCATCCTAATAGTTACAAATTCTGGTGCTCTGTGATAGCATGGAAAATTAATTCTCCAAATACTTAGTACGGTAGGTAAAGTCACCACAAAGTATATCAGGTCTGGGACATGAATGCACTTTTGTCTCCCTAAAGTAGTTTTAAAAACAAAAAAAAGGAAGTTTTTCTTCACTCAGCACACCGTCAACCTGTGGAATGGCTTGCCAGAGGATGTGGTGAGGGGTTGGACTTTAACAGGGTTAAAAAAAGAGCTAGATAGATTCATGGAGGTTAGGTCCATCAATGGCTATTAGCCAGGATAGATAGGAATGGTGTCCTTAGCCTCTGTTTGTCTGGAAATGGGTGACGGGGAGGGATCATGTGAGGATTACCTGTTGTGTTCCCTCCCTCTGGGGCATCTGGTACTGGCCGCTTTTGGCAGACAGGATACTGGGCTGGATGGACCGTAGGCCTGACCCAGTGTGGCCATTCTTATGTTCTACAATCTGTAAACACACCTTGTGAAGAATAGGTATAATCTGATTACAATCGAAGTCTTGCCTTTCCCTACTCAGTCAGTTCAACTACAGGAAGATGTCTTTGGCTATAGTAGTGGTCACTTCATAAGCAATGCTATAGAGTTACTAGTTGCTCATAGCTGCAAGTCATTCTCTAGGCATCTTCCTAAATTTTCAAATGTAATTATGCAGTAGATTTCCTTTAACAAATTTTGTGTTCCCAGTAGGGATGTTAGGTATCGGGTAATTGAATAATTGAGTAACTGCATGAATTCTTATTGGTTATTTGACTATTCTGTAGTCCCTGGGGCGGGGCTGGCAGCCAGTGCACTCTGGCCCCACTCCTGGGGAGCCCCCTGCCACCCTGTGCTGCAGCTTCTGTATCGGGGGACTGTATTAGTTTAAAAATCAGCTCCCCATGCATACTGGCTTCCTCCTCTCCCCCCCTCCCCTCCCCGAGTTGCTGCCTTTGCTAAAGAGGCAGCAACGTGGGGTAGCCTCAGCCCTTGTCCCTTGGGGTCTGAGTGCCCCATGGGCAGAAGCTGCTGTGGGTGGAGAAGGGGGCAGGGCAGTTTGCTGTAAAACAGCCTCTGTCTGCAGCCGCCTGGGCTGGCTGCGGGCAGCTTCAGCCTCTGTCAGCAGGGAGCTGGTACCTCCCATGCACAGGGATTGCTGCCAGGGACCAGCCTCTGCCCACAGTGGGCCCAGGCTCGTGGACAGAAGCTGCTCCATGGAATGCAGAGCAGCCTCTGCCCATGGCCAGCCTGGGCCCACCATGAATTGAAACTGCTTTGCAGCATCCTCCCCTATCCCCCACGCTGTTGCCTCTGATAGAGGCAGCAAGGAGGAGGGAATGCAAGTAGTTGTCAAGATAGGCTGATCAGTTAATCGTATAGTCAACTACTTGTTGACATCCCTAGTTCCCAGGTATAATTTTAACAGCTTTTCTTGCCTCTTGCCTGTTCCCTTACCTTAGAACCCACTTCCATATCTCCCACTCCAGGTTAATGCTATCCAGTGACGCTGGAGTTTCTTAAAAAAAAAAAGTCTTCTCTTCTTTTTAAGGATGGCTTCTTCATCCCAGAGGATCCTGCTTTCTACCTACTGTACTCTGATTTACATCTCCCATAAAGCTAAATAATGTACTTAAGGTTGCACAAAGACTGATTGACTTACCATACTACTTTTATTTTTAAAGTTTATTTGGCTTTGTAAATTAGTAGGTAAAAAATCACAAAGTACTGGAGATGAAATAGTTCAATAAGAAGGGAAATGCACATTTTCTGTTATAAGCACTTTACTTTTGTGCAATTGTATTAAGTGTGTAATTATTTTTCTACTTGTGCATTAGGGTTTTCATACAGCTAGCATTTTATGCTCCCTGATGGAACATGTATCTAACACAGAGGTTTTCAAACTGTGGGGTGTGGAGGAATGTGGGGGGAGGTAAGCTGTGATGCGGAGGGGCTCAGGCCAGCCACATGTGGTGGGACACGGAGAGGGAGCACGACCCACCTCCTGACTCATGTCATTGGACCCAGTAGCCTGTGGGTGAGTGTCAGTATCCACCACACTTTTAAAGGCAGCCTCCATGTGCCAGCACTGGCTCTGCCCACAAAGACTGTCACATGTGCCTTCTCCAGACCTGAAAACCTGAGGGAGGAGAGGCAGGTGTTGTATATGGTTTTCTCTGGGTTAGTTAGGGGCACAATCAAAAAGTGTAATTCAAAGTGTGTGTGTGTGGGGGGGGGGGTTAGCTCAAAAAGTTTGAAAACTGTTGATGTAACATAATAAACTGTAATCTTGTGTACCCTTTTTATGCATATTGGTTTGTAGTGCCAGCCAGGGGTCAACCAGAAATAAACAAATAAAAAGTCATTCATTAATATACTATAAAGTTTCCGTACATGGTCTCCTCGTTATGCTGAGGAAACAAAATGTGCATATATAATAACACAGATATGGCTAGATATTTAACAAACATTTTTCAAGCTAGAATAAAAATAGAGTAGTAAAGGCTACTCTGTATTTTCCCAGTTGCGTGCGATGCATCTCCTTTCCCAAATAATTTATAAAAATAGAATCCAAAATATTTATAACAAATTGATACTCTTTAAAATGCTATGTTCTTTTTGCAGTTTGAATTATCTTTTATTTCCTTTCAGTTAACTTTATTTTCCAGGTCATTTAATATTTGTAGCAGTTCTTTAGTATGAACTAAAAAGCAACTTGCTGAATATGCTAAAGTCGGTATGGTTGATTTTTTTTTTTTTTTTTTTTTAAGCCTGGCATTTAAGTAGACAAGTAAGAATCATGTTTAATGCTGCTTTGATAATAAATAGTACTATAATTGATTGTTGATAGAAACCCTAAAATACATTTTTATGGTTGAAATGTACTTTGGGTAAACAGCATTCAATTTGCCTATTAAAATAATTCAATGTGTATTGTGGTTACTTTGAGTATTAAGGAAGTAGGACTTTTCTAGCAACAGTAATTGGTTGACACTGTTTGACCTTAATGCAAAGCTACAGTATTTAATGAACAAAAGGGGAGAATAAAGTTTTGATAAATAAGGCAATTTTCCTGAAACCTTTAGAAATATGCTTGAAGTCTTTTAGTGTTAGATTGACGGTTTCTTCTTTTGTGAAAAGAATAAGTGAATAATTTAAGGTTATATTTCATGTTTTCAGATCTTCATTCTGTCATATAAATAATAGACTGTTGAAGTGTAGAAGTTTCTGCATTCACAGCTTTAATAGGCCTATATTAGGGATCCTCTTACTCCATTTTTTGGGACTTGTAATCCTTTTAGGCCACTTATATTAGAAGGAATGTAATTTTTAATCTGGAGAAGTGGGATGTTCTTAGGTACTCCTTAGTTTTAATTTAGAATATATTTCAATCCTTAAATGCTATACGATTATCCTCTTTTAAATGAAACTTTATATGTCCAATCTTTAATACATCATCATGATGGCTTTAATATTTTTACTAGTTTAAAATCCTGTAAGATATGTCGGATGTTAGGAGAGAGAGCTGTCATGAAAATACAACACGTACATCCTCGAAACTAAATCTCAATAGGAATTTCTGATTGTTAAATGAGAAGACTCCTACTGAATGCATTGAGCTTTTGATCAATCTTGTTTTTCATCAGTTAGGCTACATCTACACTACAGGCTTCTTTCACAAGAACTGTTTGTGCAAGAGTACTTCCACACTGCCATGTGCTTTAGTGCAAGAGCGTCCATGGCAGTGTGGATGCTCTCTTGCGTAAGAAAGCTCTGATGGCCATTTTAGCCATAGGGGTTTCTTGCGCAAGAAACCCCTGTTGCCCGTCCACACTGCCTTCTTGTGCAAGAGCTCTTATTCCTCATGGGGAGAGGAATAACTCTTGTGCAAGAAGCCCTCTGTTCCAACGCTTTACTGTAAATTTACTTGTGCAAGAACACGCGTGCAGTGTAGATGCTCCGCAAGTTTTTGTGCAAGAACAGCCATTCTTGCGCAAAAAGCCTGCAGTGTAGATGTAGCCTTAATGTTTCAAGATTATGTAAAAGATAACACCCTCTATTGGGGACTTGGGAATTAATCAAATTTTGATAAGCTAGAGATGAAACTTGTTTGGATAGGGTTTTGTTACCTTATTTGATGAAAAACAAGATGCTTATGCATTACATGTATACTTTTGGGGGGGAACGGAGAGTAGCTGATCACTGATTAAACAAAGGAACAGTAAGCAGCCTCAGGCTGCTGTGTGTTGCATCTAAAATAAGAACTATTAAGAACATATTTTAACCGACATGGGTCATCACTTGATAGCAGGAAAATGGTTTGAGAACTTTCTCTTAATGGAATGAAAAGTATTTATGTAAGATATTTATATTGTTCAGTCTCATTCTTGTTCTCTCTGAGTGTGTGCACACTATTTATAATCATTTTATATTTTAGAAATGTGTGTCCGTCCATCCGTCTGTGAGTCTGTTCAACTCCTAAATGGTAAGAGCTAGAACCACCAAATTTGGTATGCAGTTTCTTCTTATTATAACCGAAAGAAAAGGTCAGAGTTTGGTTTTGCTAGGATAATGGGATGTATGTGGAATTAAATTTTCTCGTAATGGAAAGGGAGGGGTCTGGTAGGAAGGAGTTATACTGCAGAATGACCACAGGTAGGAACCAAGGGGCCAGAGATGGGAACCAGGACAGCTATAACTCCTTGGGCCAACAGGGGGCAGGGGTAGAGAAAGAAAGAGCTATCTATTGTATATTTCAGAGAGTTTATGTATCTCTGTGTGTCCAGCTGGGAGACATAAACCTTTCCCCTGGCTATGCCCGTTGCATCTGCAGCAACCATGGAGAGGCATTTCTCACCTGGCCCCAAGCTGATGTGATGAGAGAGCGCTGGGTTGTCTTCTCTTCCTGGGGCAGCCTGCATGCTAAACTCCTCATCCCTAGCCCTCTCCCCAGAATAATAATTTAAATGAAAAAAACAAAACTTATATGAGTTAAGGACTCATATAAACATATGTAAACACACAGCTTCTATTGAACAGGTTCCTTATAACAACTTGAACTGAGGAACCTGTTCAGTTTGACCTGACACTCTTGCCTCCATCTCCCAGATGACACACATGCCTACTGTGAGTGCCAACAGATAGTCCTTATCTGACATTTTCATTACTATTTTATTCTTCAAAATAGGATTTAGAAGTATTGCTTCTTTATGCCTTTTCATTTTTCAACTTAGTCCTTTATTCTGCCCACAGAAGTGGCCAGTCCTTGATGCTTCAGAGAAAAGTGAAAACTCTCAACTAGTGTTCCTGACCAATTGCACTTGTTTACAACATGGGAGGTTTCTTGCCTTCCCTGGTCATGCATATTCTTCATTTTATAGTCCAATTCCTTTTAATTTCTTTCTTTCCAAGATCAATAATTTATTCTGTAATCTAATCTCATACACTATGTAAGTCTAGATGTTTATGAAAAAAATCTGTTTTTAAATAATGCAATTATATTAACACAGTAATATGTCCTTTGGAAATATTTGCTTTCCATTGATACAATAGCAGTAACTTAGAATGTAATGGTATGTGTCATGTGCTGAGTGGCTTTGGCAACTATTGATATGAAATCACTGATTTTACCATTGTTTTCAAAACATTCCTACAGTAATATTGTAGTTCCTACTATGCACACTTTTAAACTCAGTGATAGAGATTTAGTGTAAAAAGTATTAATTATTTTGCCCACACTAGCCACTGAACTACATTCACCAGAAACCAGATTTATAAATTTTTCATATCTAATTGTATACATTTTATGAGCAATTATATTATTTTTAGTGTTCAAGTATCCCAATCTGTATTGGGTGCCATTGTATTAGGCCCTGAATGAATACAGAGTAGATCAGTCCTTGTTCAGAGTTGACAATCTAATTTAAGAAAGGATATAGCAAGTCTGTCAAACAAATGGTGGAAATTCAGCTACCAGACTACTGCACACACAACTAAGGGAAGTAGGTGGGCAGCCCTCTATGGAGAAAAAATGGGTTAAGAACTATTTAGAAAAGTTAGACATAACAGAAATCCATGGGACCGGATTTAATGCATCTGAGGGTGCTGAGGGAGTTGGCTGATATGATTGCAGAGTCATTGGCCATTATCTTTGAAAACTTTTAGCGATCAGGGGAGGTCCCGGAAGATGGCAAAAGGCAAATGTAGTGCCCATCTTTAGGGGGGGGGGGGGGGAAAAAGGGAAAGGAGTACAATCCCAGAGAACTACAGACTGGTCAGCCTCACCTCAGTCCTTGGAAAGCATGGAGGGGGATCCTTAAGGAATCCATTTTCATGTACTTAGAAGAGAGGAAAGTGATCGGGAATAGTCAACATGGATTCACCAAGGGCAAGTCATGCCTCTATGACAAGGTAACTGGCTCTGTGAATATGGGGAAGGCAGTGGACATGATACACCTTGACTTTTGACTATATTCTTGTGAACAAGTTAAGGAAGTATGGATTGGATAAATGGACTGTAAGGTGTATAGAAAGCTGGCTAGATGGTTGGGCTCAACAAGTAGCAATCAACAGCTTGATGTCTGCTGGGGGTCGGTATGAAACAGAGTGTCCCAAGGTTCAGTTCTAGGGCTGGTTTTGATCAACGTCTTTATTAATGACCTGGATGAGGAGATGGATTGCACACTCAGGAGGTTTGCAGGTGGCACTAAGCTGCGGGGAGAGGTAATTACATTGGAGGGAGGGATAGGGTCCAGAGTAACTTAGGCAAATTGGAGGATTGGGCCAAAAGAAATCTGATGATGCGCTTGGAACAGAAGAATCCCAAGCACTGTTACAGGCTGGAGACTGACTGGCTAAGCAGCAGTTTGACAGAAAAAGACCTGGGGATTATAGTGGATGAGAAGCTGGATATGAGTCAAGTGTGCCCTTGTAGTCAAGAAGGCTAATGGCATATCAGGGTGCATTAGGAGGAGCATTGCCAGCAGATTTAGAGAAGTGATTATTCCCCTTTATTTGGCACTGGCGAGGCCACATCTGGAGTATTGTGTCCAATTCTGGGCCCCCATTATAGAAAGGATGTGGATGCATTGGAGAAAGTCCAGCGGAGGGCAATCAAAATTATTAGGGGGCTGGAGCACTTGACATATAAGGAGAGGGTGATGGATTTGGGCTTATTTGTAAGAGAAAAGTGAGGGGGGATTTGATAGCAGCCTTTAACTACCTGAAGGGGGGTTCCAAAGAGGGTGGAGCGAGGCTGTTCTCAGTAGTGACAGATGACAGAAGGAGGAACAATTGTCTCAAGTTGCAGTGTGGAGGTCTAGGTTGGATATTAGGAAAAACTATTTCACTCGGAGGGTGGTGAAGCACTGGAATGGATTATGTAGGGAGGTGGTGGAATCTCCATCCCTAGAAGTTTTTAAGTCATGGCTTGACAAAGCCCTGGCTGGGATGATTTAGTTGGTGTTGGTCCTGCTTTGGGCAGGCGTTGGACTCAGTGACCTTCTGAGGTCTCTTCCAGCCCTATGATTCTAAATTCAGGAGGAAGAACCAAGTAATAAGCACAAATGACTACTACAGTGTGAATTAATCATTTACATTTTGCTTTTTAATGATATAAGGCAGTGCCTCTCAAACTTTTTATTCTGGCAGTTCCTTTCACACTGCAAGTCTGAGTGCTACTCCCCTTTAAAAATTAAAAACACATTTTTATATTTAACACTATTTAAATGCTAAATTTATAACCCTGTTTAAAATGAATTTGCCATTTCTCACTGCTTTTAAATTGACTCGTGGTCATTTTTATGGAATTGTTAGAAGCAGAAAATATTTTTGTAAATGATTACTGTTTAATACTAAGAGGGGGCATGAAGATCAATATCAATATCACAGCAGATTTAGGGTATGTCTAGACTACATTTCACGAGGCATACCGGAGCTGTCGACAAAGGCTCCCCTTGTCGACCGCGGCGCGTCCAGACTGCCCCGCTGTGCTGCCAAACAGCTGATCGGCACAGCGTGGCGGCCATTTTGATGTAAATGAAGGGACGATTATTTAAATCGCCGCTTCATTTTCCTATGTCTAGTAAACTCGTCTACATGGCTCCGTCGACGGAGCCATGTAGTCTAGACATACCCTTACTGCCTATTGTCACTCTTACTTCTGTGCTGCTGGGGGTGGAAGGTGCTGCCTTTAGAGCTGGGCAGCTGGAGAGAGGTGACTGCTGGCCATGTGCTCAGCTCTGAAGGCAACATTGATATCAAGAGCTCAGAGCACAAAGCTGCAGAATTAAGGATGGCAAGCCATACTACACCACCTTTATTTCCGCATAATATTTTACCTTTGTGCTGGGAGGAGTAGCCACAGGCGTGTGTGACTAAGGCAAATGTTGAGGACACTTTAGACTCTGTAAACCTGTCCCAGTGCCAGCCCTCCCTGCGTGTCTGGCTGTTAATTTATGAAATACTTTCTTTTGTTGATCTCAGTGTTTTTATTGGTCCATGATTTAATATAAAGGTAGTCTTGGGAGAAATGGCACACAAGGTGATATTCTATTTTGGTGCCTGTTCTTTGGAACTGGATATCTACTATGTGTGGGGCTGATATCCTGTGATCCCCTCAGGGGACACAATTCCCTGCTTGAACTCTTGCTATAAGGTACAAATAAAAAATCTGAAATCTCCTCTGGTCTTTTACTTACACAGTGAATTTTTTCCCTTCATATGTTACATCATGTGGAAATCACTGGGGATTACTAGCCTTCATATAATCTGAAAATTGAGTTTTATCACACATTTTGGTAACATAAAATGTTCAGCTGCAATCAATTGTATAAATGCCATTCACTTAAGTTATTAAGAAATAATATGGGAATGCTGTAAGTCCTCTTTGTAACTAGATGCATTACATCTCATTCAAGTTCTATAACAGGATTGGTATATCAAATTATGTTATGGATGAAAATATTTTTTGTATTTAAAATATTGCAACTAGAATGAGTGTGTGTTTGATTATTTTGGTTTCAGAATGGCTGAGGCCTATCCTTTGAAACCTAGAAGTAATTATTTAATATACAGTGTTCATGATGATGTTGATCTAATTAAAATGAAAGTGTGTAGGTTCCCTTGTCAGTGTCTGGGCTATTTCGAAATATATTAATTTCACCAAACTTTTTTTTAAAAACACTTATTGTTTTACAATTAATACTAGTTTTTCAAAGTTTGTATTCAAAATGAAGTATTATTCACTAGACAATAAGGACCAGATTTTTAAGGGTGTTTGGGTGCCCAAATACGCAAATAAGCACCCAGTAGGATTTTTAAAAGTACTAATGTGTGTCAGGGCCAGGGTTTCTGATATAATAATTGTGGGAATAGAAAAGTTGTGGTTTTTCTTCTGAAAAACACTGTTTACCATTCAACAGGATTATATTTTCACTTGTTTATAAAGAAGTATAAAATAGGTGGTATTTAAAAATACTTATATTATTGATATACTTGTTCACACTTATCGTAGTGTACCTTTATAAACAGTTTGAAGGGATAAGTAACAGTAGATATTTTCATAATCCAATCATTGAAAGGTTTGATTAGAATTATAACAATTTGTGTCTTTTTTTTTGACCGATATAACCATCTGTAACACATACTACTCAATGTAGAATGTGGCTGATAAAATCTGTATACTAGAAGTATTTGAGGACTTACAGGGACAGAATCACGATACTACAAAGATGTAGCCTGAAACAGAGGAAAATAAAAGTTTAGGTTGAATTTTGGGGAATATTTCTAATGATGGAATTTCCTAGACATTGGAATAGTCTCCCAAGAGATGTAATGGCTCCATCACATGTATTGGGCAAAATATTCAATATAAAATGTTTTGTTTTCTTTCTTTAGGTATACATTTATTTATTTAATCAATAGATCACATAAACTGTTACATCATTTCTATCTTTAATTTGTGATTCTTTTGTAATTTGATATGAAATATTTATCTTATCAGAACCAGGAAGTTAAATTTGTCTAATGTTGTTTCTGTTGTATTAATAGATTCTAAGGCTAGAAGAGATCATTGTGATATGTAAATGTAATCTCCTGTGTAACACAAGCTATACAGCTTCCCCAAAAATAATTCGTAGAGTATATCTTAGAAAAACATCCAGTCTAGACTTACAAATTTAGTGAAGAATCCACTATGATCCTTGCCATTTATTAACATATTGATTATTAATTTGTGACATGTTTCCAATAGTTGTCCAAAGTTTAAAGTCCAGTGTCCTTTAAAATAATGCCTCCTTCCATGCGTTCTCTTTACTATGTACTTAACTGCATAAACAGATTTTCCTCACTTTAATGGCAGATTTGAAATGACAAATGTTTCCAAATATTTGATTTTAATTCCTTAATCCTACCAGCCTATCATCTTTAAGTCTGCTGTTCACAGACCGGATGGAATATAGAAAACATCAGTGAAAACTTTCCTATACTTTCTCACAAATGTGCCTCACTCATGGTGTGGAAGGATGATTCAGTACCTGATTCAGACTTATTCTGACCTTCTCAACAAGGGAATATTTGGTAATGGTACAAAGTTTGCTTTTAGATACTTCACAGTTTTGCCTTAAATAGCTATATTATGTATATAAGGAATGCCCATATTCCTTCTCCTTAGATTAGAAATAAGCAGGTCACGGCAGGTTGAGACTATTGCCACTGGTCTACTGGAATACACCATCAAAGGGCTTTTTGATGAGAACACCTTTTGGGCACTACTGGCCTGCACTGCATTCAAATAAATTTATTTTTATTTTATATAACTGTGTGTGTGGAAAATATGTGAAACTTCTGTGTTTTCGTGAAACATGTGACTTTAGATACTCATTTCCGTATTGCTATCTACATGGCTCCAAGGAATTATCTTCTTTCCAGAGACACTCCCTGGTAACAGGGCAATATGTGTTGAATGGACTAGGTGTGGGTCACATAGTAGGGATGTTAAGGACTAGTTGACTATCAGATAAGCAAATGCTTATCGGATAGTCAGTCGACTAGTTGATTCCCTCCCTTTGCTGCCTCTATCAGATAGAGGCAGCAAAGGCGGGGGGAAGAGGGAGTACTTGAAAGGGACATCGCTACACAACTGAACCAGGGCTCAGCTGTGCAATGCTGTCGCTTTGAAATGCCACCTCGGCATTCCAGAGTGGCAGTACCACACAGCTGAGTCTGGGATCAGCTGTGCAGCGCTGCCACACGTGGAGCCTAGGGTTAGCCTGGGCACTGATCCGGGCTCCAGTGCGGCATTTCAGTGGAACCCAGATTCAGCTGGGGACTCCCCAGCTGATCCAGGGTTCTGCTGAAATGCCACACTGGAGCCCGGGTTCAGTACCCAATGCTGATCCCGGGCTCCACGTGGCATTTCAAATCGGCAGCGTGGCATGGAGTTTGGGGTCAGCGTGACTGCCAGGCTCCATGCTGCGCTGCCACTTTGAAATGCACAAGAGCCCCCACTGGGGTCTCTTGTACATTTCAAAGCTGGCATGCCGCATGCACCTTGGAGTTAGCGGGACTTCCCACTGGCCCCAGGCTGCACGTGGAGTTCCTCATTCCTCCTTTGAAATGTACAAGAGCCCCAGCGGGTTGTGTCAGGTAGGAATTGAGATTTTTTTCATACTTCTGACATAGCTATTGTGACACAACTTTGTGATAAATGTGGCCTAAATCTCTAGTGTGATCTTGGCTCGTTTAGACCTGCTGAAGGGAAAAAAGCAGAAGTGCTGAAGGCAGGGATCAGTCTCAGAGTAGAGGAGTTCTGGTGCTCCATTGAACAAAGTGGAAGACCTGTCAGTACGCTGTGTATCATTTCCAGCAAGGGTCAAAGGCTCAGCATTCTCAGTAATATTTTGTGTATGAGTTTCCGTGCATGCTTTAAATATATTTTGTGTAGCCATAGTTGCAATATACATTAAATTAAAGAAATAGAGCCTATGCATCAGAACAATTTTCATGCCTCACTCAATTCCTAATGTAAATTAGTAGGAACATTGGTTATCCATTTGAGAAATTGAGTTGGTATAAAAATAAAAATGCACTTATGGTGTGTGGTGCTTTGTGTATCATCTTGGGAGTGTTTTTCTGTTTATCTGTCACTTGCATTAGAAAAAGCAGTCACTGGCTGCAGGTGACATTAAAAATTAAAGGTTAACCTCAATTTCTGTACTGACCAGACATAGGGCAGAAAGTTCTGGATGTCTGCCTGAATTTTGGAACTATCAAAAAGAGAGTTAAGAAGTGAAGACTTGTGGTTTGTTTTAATTATTGTCCCTGCATGTGTGTGTGGCTTTAATATTATCGTATATTCCTGTCACTTGTATTTGGTAATTTCAGTAGCATTTCTTATCACAATAAAGGCCTGAAATTTGAAAATGAAATTGTAATATTTTAGTTGAGAATTGCAGTTTAGGTTATAGTAGCTTGCATCTACAAGAGCCTTGCTCTTGAAGCTTAGAAAAATGCCAAATAGTCATGCTTTTTTGTACCATCCAGTTATTTAAAAAACATGTGATTGTTTTAGAAATAAGGGATTTTTAGAAACTCATATTATTTCAGTGTAAATATAAATCAACTATAATTTTACAATTTAATGAACTGTACTGGAAATCCTTCCTCTAAATGCCAAGGATTTGTACCAGGTTGGCCCTTGAGTTTCAGGTGAGCCAGCTTAGTATTATGATAGTGTTTTATGTATTTCTTCTCTCTCAGTGTAATCAATGGAAAATGTCCTTTGTATTGGTTTGGCTCTAGTTTTAAGGAACAGGTGGTGAAAAGTGTTCTCTAGCTAATCTGCATATATCATCTGTTAAAGAAATAGGTCCATCATGTTTATTCAGTGGTTTACCTAAGCCAGGAGCAAACGTCTTGGCATGTGTGCTGCAAAGTTATTGCAAAGTGAGGCTCTGGCTTCTGCCCCTCCAGGGCTGCTAGTCTTACCAGCATTTTGCTTCCTGACTTCATTTCATAGAGTCCATGGGCAGAAGGGACCATTGTGATTATCTAGTCTGACCTGCATAACATAGAACTTCCCCTAAATAATTCCTAGAATATATTTTTCAGAAAAAACATTCAATCCTGATTTTAAAATGGTCAGTGATTGAAAATCCACCATGACCCTATTGTTGAAATGCTTAATTACCCCTACTGCTAAATATGTATGCTTGATTTCCAACTGAATTTGTCCAGCTCAGGGGTGAGCAATTACTGGCCTGCGGGCTGGATCCAGTCTGCCAGGGTAAGCCCCTGGTGGGCTACACATAATGCTGTATTTACCTGTATTTAAAAGGTGATCACAGTTCCCACTGGTAGCGAGTCGCTTTTCCCAGCCAATGGGTGCTGTGATCCCCATACCTGCAGAGGCGCAGGTAAATACAGCAGCAGCAACCACCAGGGTGAACTGCTGCTGTTTTATTGCCCACCTTTGGTTTGGCTCCAACTTCCAGCTATTGGATTGTGTGTTATATCTTTCTCTGCTAGATTGAAGATTCCATGATTAAAATTGTGTTCTCCATATAAGCACTTATAGACTGTGATCAAGTCACCTTCTCATTGTTATGGAAAGCTCTATAAGTCTGTCTTGATATGGCATGTTTTATATCGATTTCATCATTCTTGTGACTCTCCTCTGAATTCTCTGATTTATCAATATCCTTCTTGAATTGTGGATATCAGAATTAGACATGGTTTTCCCGCAGCGATCACATCAGTGCCAAATATAGAAATAAAATAACTTCTCTACTACTACTACTACTTCAGATTTTTCCATTTATACATCCGAGGATTACAGTCATTGTCATGCTGGAAGCTTATGTTCAGCTGCTTATCCACCACGACTCCAAATGTTTTTCAGAGAGACACTTCTTCCCATGGTAGAATCCCCCATCCTGTAACCGTGGCCTGCATTTTTGTTCCTATATCATGCAGGGCTTGACAAATCAGTGAATCTACTTGCCTGTGACGAGTAGATTTCAGCTGGTCGCCCCATTCGCTGGCGGCGCACGCATGTGCAATGCGGGTCTTGCGCATGCGCAGTGTGGGGCTGGTGAGTAGATTTCGCCGCGGTTTGTCAAGCCTGGCTATATGCATATATTTACATGTAGCCATATTAAAACAAACATTATGTGCTTATCTCCAGTTTATCAAGTGATCCAGATTGACCAGAATCAGTGACCTGTCCTTTTTATTTTCACCTCTGCCCCAATTTTTTGTCAGTTGCAAACTATTTCAACAATGTTTTTTTTTTTTCTAGGAACCTAGGAGAAACATAGCTGCTTGGTGATGATTCCATATTTACAATTACTTTTTGAGACCTATCCGTTAGCCAGCTTTTACTTTATTTAATATGTATCATGTTAGCTTTACTACTTTATACATGTTGATTGGCATTAATTATATTATATATCCTTTAATTTTTTATCAATTGAGTCCTGTATCAGATGCTCCATTATCTTATCTGGGATGTCGTCAGACTGACAGGCCTATAAATACCTGAGTCATATCGCTTACTTATTTTAAATATTGGCACAGCATTAGTTTCCTTCCAGTCTTTTGGAGCGTCTCTGGTGTTTCAAAATGACTTATGCAATAACATAGTTTGTATATAATCAATATATTTATTGGTTTTTTGACGGATAAGTAAAAATGAGCAGGCAAGAAAGAAAACTGAAATTGCTTGATTAAAATAGGCTACTAAAATGTACTTGCTTCCTTTTTCTTTGCAGAGGGGTCAGTCTCTTCTGTTTCTTGCTACTTCTTCACTTATACCTCCATTAAAATGTATTTAGGGGATGAAATGAACATTAATTTAGGAGAGAATGTGGGGATTGAGGTTTTAGGAACCCTAATAGCTAGGTTGTTCCTATCATTGATCTAAAATGGCGCACATATGTATTGTTCTTCACAATAAGCTTAACATAGACGTTTTGGCATTTTGTAGTTTTTAAAAAAAATTCTTGGATTAAATTACATTCATCATTCTTTGATAGAAAAGTATGTATGCATATTTCACATGATTTACCTGTTCCTTTTGTCAAACTTATATTTTAAACCAATGATTTATCTTAAGATACAAAATAAATATTTAAATGCAAATAAGTTACTTATTTTTCTTTAGTCAATCCAAGAATAGATTGGTTTTTGATAAGCTCTTAGCATTTATCAAGTCAGGTTGGAACTTTGTATTACTAATTTGTAGGGACATAAAATCCTATTTAATTACTTAATTGGTTGCCACGGCAAGTGGGGAGCTGCTCCAGCCCCTTCCAGTTAACCTTTCACATCCGTAGGCTGAACTTGAACAATACCTTGAAAAAAAGAAGAAAAAAACAAACCAGTTAGAGCTATCCATCTGCTTGGTGAAGCAGGCCAATACTAGCATGCTGCACTTTTGAGTTATTCCACTTGCTTGAGGTAACTAACACATTTCTACATGACCCATGTATTGTTGCCCAGATATAGAGAAATCAACATGATAGAAGTGACTTCCGTGTATCCTGAGCTGTGGTAGTGACAGAGCAGTTGCTGTCACATCTAAAACCATAGTTTGCAGATGTTGTATTGGAAGATGTTTTTCATTCCAAAATAACATTTCACATTTCATCTAGTAAATTTTAAATATACAAGAATGGGTTTTCAGGATTAGGCATAAGTATGAAATAAACAAAGGAAATATTGCAAGTTGACATCACCAGATTCCAATTAAAAGTGGTGAAATGTACATAAAGATTTATAGTCTATATTATTGTATGTGTGGTGTTCCTGTCAGAGTTGAATACTCACTCTTAACTAGTGATTTTAATATTTTTTCATGTTAAAGACTTTTTAATTTGTGTAATCATATGTTTTTGTGGTATCATTAATTGTTAACTAATAGGATTGCCAACCCTACTTGTTTTGACAGGAGTCTCCTGGAACTGGGCTCTCATTTCCCTGAAGCTACTTAAGCCAAACCAGAAGATTTTAGGCCACTACAGCAGGCCTGGGCAAAATATGACCCGTGAGCTGCATCTGGCCCGCCAAGTGCTGCAGGGAGCCCCAGGCAGGTTCCCTGCTTGCCTCACCCCATCTGCTTGCTGCTCAGAAATGCGGCTGTGGGGTGATTTCACTTTAAAAACTGAGCCCAGAGCGGAGGGGGGGAAACTTTAGGAGCTGCTCCAGCCCCCAGCACAGTCCTGTTGGTTGGCTTCTGGCCAGAAACTGGCCAAGGAGAGCTGCCTGTTTCAACAACAGGCAGCCACAAAGCACAAGGGGCTTGTAGTTATTCATAGAGCACATGGGTGCAGCCTATGCAGGGGTGGGACAGGCATGGAGACTGATTCAGGAATATGCTGCTGGCTGGTAAGTCTCCTGGCCAGAGCCTGCCTCTGGCATCCCAGTCCCTCCCTTCCCCAACCCTCTGCCCCCCACTCCTGTTTCCCTACTCTCTATACCCAAATCCCTCTGCTCCCCTCCTGTACCCATACTCCCTCTCAAATCCAGCACTCCAGTCCCCTGCCCCAGATGACAGTCCTCTCCTGCCCTAGCTCACAACCTAAACCCCTGCACCCCCTCCTGTACCTCAGTTCTCTGCCCTGGGTCACAGTCCAACCCCCTGCACTGTGTTCTGGGTCACAAGTACCTCCTTCACCCAAACTCTGTCTCTTACCCCAAGCTTCCTTCTGTGCCTAACCTCCATCTCAACCTCCCCATTTCTGCCATTAATATCATGGAAGTGTGACCCTTGACCACTTTTCAAATTCTTGGAGTAGCCCCCCATCAGAAATTATTGCCCATCTCTTCACTACATCCCTCTGGTTGATCTAAGATATGCAACTTCAGCTACTCAAATAGTGTAACTGAAGTTGATGTGCTTACCATAGTGTCTTCCATGAAGTAAGTTCGGCAGGTCTACTCTCTCATCAACTCCACCTCGTCTCATTGTGGTGGAGTACCAGAGTCGATTGGAGAGTGCTCAGAGGTCCACTTATTGCATCTAAACAGACATGATAAATCTACTGCTGGTGGATTGATTGCTGCAGTGTTGATCCACCTTGTAGTGAACAGAAGCCCTCAAAGTTTGACAGTGCACTGGGGCGATGGCAGACTCTGCACCGCTCCTGGAAGCAGCCAGCTCGTCCCTCTAGCTGACTTGCTGCCCCTGCCATGAGCTCCCATTGGCTGGAATCCTGCCTCAACCCTGCTGCATAACTGACTGGGAGCTGCCCAAGGTAAATGCCACCTGGTTGGAGCCTGCATCTCAACCCCCTGCCCCAGCTCTGAGACCTATCCCAGAGCCCACATCCCAAAACACCTCTGACACCTTCACCTCTCTGCCCAAGTTCTCAGCCTCTCTGAGCCAGCACCCCAAACCACCTATGACTCCTAACCACCTGCCACGTCCCAAGCTCCTACCCCAGCCTGGTGAAAGTGAAGATGTGGAAGAGCAAGCAACAGGGGGGGAAGGAGGATGGAGTGAATGATATGGGGCCTTTTGGAGAAGGCATTGGCTGGACCTTGAAAGGGCTGGGCAGAGAGTGGGGCAAGGGTTGCTTGGGTTTGTGTGATTATAGTTGGCAACTTTATTAGCTAATTAACTTGATATTTGAGGATTTTCATTTTTTATATTTGTGGTTTTTGATTGCCACTCCCTAATTAACACAGTCCTTTCAAAACATTGTGGTAATGGGTAGGCAAATTGAGTTAGATATGAGTTTGTATGTGAAAGGGGCTACCTTTTGTTTCATAAAGATAGTGGTAATTAATGGCTTTGAGTACATTTGAAAGATCTATATAAAATGACACAGAAAACCATTAAGGCAGCTTTATTAAAAGTTTTTAAAATGCCCAATATGTGAAGTGCAGAAGGAGACCAACTGAAAGAACAGCTGCAGAAGGCTCACAGATTAAGTCTAGCTCTCTGTTTGCAGAGAAGTAAGAACAATTTAGAAGTAGATGCATACTCCTTTTACAGCAAGCATTTAGCTTTTAACCACTGTTTCAGTGCTTGGACAGCTTCTTTATTTTCCATTGGAGTTTTCCACAGCTTGTAATATACATAGAAAGTTAATGATGAAAGAATAGTAAAGTATTCAGTGAAACAAAAAATTAGAGAATTTGCACATGTAAAATCATAATTTACATAAATGTTATAGTTGAGAACACTATGAACGTAAATATGCCTTCATCTAATCTCAGTCCTGTAATGCCATTCTTTGTCCAGTGGGAGATGAAGAATAATTTAAGACTGCTGTTTAACCTATTATAACAGTTTAAAAAAATAGCACTGATGTAAATATGAGGTGGGAAAAGAGTATTTATCTCCATTAAGTCACAAAAAAACCATGGTAAGAATAACAGGCGGGTGGGTGTGCATTAAGCAGCGAAATCCCTAAATTCAGACACTAATTATAAGCACAAGGACAATTGCCTCCCACATACTTAACTGTTATGGGATTTTTCAGACAGAAAATATGCTTCACAGTTCTTCAGGCACTAAATATGGATTTTATTTTCCATCCTTTTTTTTTAACTTGATATATCAAGTTCTGATATTAGTGCATGTTAACCTAATGCTAAAGATTTTATTCAGTGTTAATTACTAGGCAAGTTTAGATCTTTGTGCTGTTTTGCTGTTTAGAATAGGTCTCATATCTGATCTAAACATACAGTACTGTTTTTGATTGCAGATAAGCTGTTGCAGTATTATGCTCAGGTGATTTAGGACATAGTTTGAACTTTCTTTGTTTTATTTGTTTCATATTCAAATTAGCTTTTATAAACTTAGACCAGTAGTTCCCAAATTGTGATCAGTGGACGATCAATGGTCTGAGTAAAGCAATTGAATCATATGGGACTGGTTTGTCGTCTTGTTTTTGTGATACGTTCTGTTAAAAGAAAATGAAAATACTTTTCTAACATTACTTTTCCATGTAAGCAATTGCTTTAGTTACTACAAAGATATTGAGTAACACTTAAAAGGAGGGTAGATGGACCACACAATCACAAATGAGGAAGGAGATGATCTATAAACATGCAAGAACCTTTGGTCAAGTTAATCTTGTCATTAAAACTTTAAGCGAGAAGAGACCATTGATGATCATCAAGTCTGACCTCTTGCTTAATATATGCCAAAGAATCTCATCCAGTAATTTCTGCATTGAGCTCATAATTTCATTCGGGGTATAAAATATCCTTTTAGAAAGATAACTAGTTTTTATTTAAAGACTTCAGGTGATGGAGAATGCACCATATTCCTACCTAAGTTGTTCCAGTGATTGATTACCATTAAAATTGTGTGTCTAATTTTTAGGCCCAATTTGCCTATCTTCAGCTTCTAGTCTCTGGATCTCTCTTATATCTTTTTCTGCTTGATTAAAGATCTGTCTACTATCAAACTCCCCTGCCCCCCTGCAGCTACTTGTGCACTCGGGTCAAGTCACCTCTGAAAATTCTCTTCAATAACTGAATATACTGAGGTTCTTATGTCTGTCTCTTACTGCAGGAAGGTTTTCCAGACCTCTAATCATTCTGGAATTCTTTTCTGAACATTTCACAATTTAACAACATGTTTGAAGTGCAGATGCCAGGCAGGGATACATATAGTAGTGGTCTCACTAAAGCTATATACAGAGGAAATATCACCTCCTTACTCCTACTTGGTATTTCCATACTTCATCTTAGAATTGCTTTCAGCATCTTAGCTAAAATACCACAGTAAGAGTTCATGTTCATTTATTTATTTACCATGACTTTATCAAGCCTCCTTTTCAGAGTCATTAATTTGTACCATCTGATGTGACATTTTGTTTCAAATGTAAATAATATAATGTAAAAATATCTATAATATCTATCATAAAATGTATTTGGTATATACATCTATTTGGAAGGATTGACACTTACTTTGACCAAAGCAGGATTCAGGCTAGTACCACAACAATGAAAAGTCAGTGATTAGTCTTTAACTATTTTGTGATTTATATTTTTAAAAGAAAATGACCTCGCAAAGTGTTAGAACCTGAATAGTATTGAACATAGCAGGCTTCATGTGTTTAGCTTTTGCTGACTCCTAAAAGTATAGCAAAAAAGTACTCTTCCTGGAAGTCTGCTTTTAAAATCCGAGGGAACCAGAGGAAGTGTTAAGAATTATGGATTTCATTTGTGGATTATTATTTTTAAAGTTTATTTTTAGGAACAGAAACACAAAAATCCTGTCTTAATCTTTCTTTCTCTTTTAGTTATGCTGCTTATTTAGCTTTTAGTAACTTGTAATTTAAGATCACAGTTATTAGGTGTATTTCTGCATTTTATATATCGCTCCCAGATGCTACAGTATTAGTTTTTATCACTGCATATTTTATGAAATGTCAGCCTTCTGTTGGCTGTTCACACAGCATTGTTAGTGATCAAAGCCACAACATAAAGGAGAGGAATCTAAACAGTTGGCTTATCTTTGTCCTTCATTCTGACATAAATACCATAAAATTACATTACTAGAAAAGTGAAAGCCTCATGTAGCATGTTCTGAAAAGGTGAACTTTTTTGTGAGTCTCTGTGAAATAAACACTTTTTACAATGGTATTTATGTAAAAAATTAAGCAATTTGATCTTCTTGAAAAAATTTCACAGTAAAAATTTTGCCTAATTAAATTTTTTCCCAAATGTTGAATGTATGTTTTAGCAAAACCTATGGTGTAAGTGACGTAACTGTGAGACCTACAAAATGCAGTTAGCCCCACCACGCTAAATCCCTTTGAACATGAGAGTAAAATTAGATTTTGTTTTCTGAATACTACTGTGGATGCAAAATACATTTGGTTTTACACACAGGGCTTGCCAAGCAGCAGCGAGCCCCACTCGCCAGCCACGCGGTTTCGCACGGTTCTGCATTCTGCACATGCGCAGATCGCTCTGCTCCGGCTCTTCCGGGTTGTAATCTACTCGCCATGGGCGAGTAGATTACATTATTTGTCGAGCCCTGCATATAAATAGTATTGTGAGCTTTTGTGGGCAAAACCCACTTAAGTCTCTCTTTTTATATATATATATATATATATATATATATATATATATATATATATATAAAAGTCTCTAACTGCCACAAGATGACTTCTTTGTTAGTTACAGACTAACATAGCTACCCTTCTGAGACTTAATTTTTCTGTTTGCCTAAGTATGTCCTGAATCAGAATTGAACTGATAAGGTGTTGGGGGATGGGAGGCACAAAGCCTCTTCATGCTCTGGAGAGATTCTATAGAAATAAAAATCTTGAATGATTTTGATCAGCTGTTGTGTATGCCCTGCACAGCAGTTGGTTCAATCAATTTTATGTTTTGGAATGGTTTTATTAAAACGAGCTGCTGCTTTCAGTAAATCATTAAGAAAGATGCTAGCTTTGTACATGAATTTTTAGGCCTGCAGCTTACCAGTGTGACCTCTCAAATTATTGTGATTAAGTCCATACACAGAGAGGTGGATTGGATCAGTGATTTAAAATTCAGGGTGTCAAGTCTCATAGAGGGGGTAGCCATGTACTCTGTATCTGCAAAAACAACTAATAGTCATGTGGCACCTTAAAGACTAAGGGTATGTCTACACTAGCCCCCTAGATCAATCTAGGGAGGCTAATGAAGGCGACCGAAATTGCAAATCAAGCCTGGGATTTAAATATCCCGTGCTTGATTTGCATGTTCCCGGCCGGTCGCCATTTTAGAAATTGACTAGCCTGAAGTAACTGCCCGCGTCTATACGCGGCAGTGAAACAGGATTCCGATTTAAACCCCTAACTCGAATTAGCTGGTATTCCTCCTGCAATGAGGTCAATTCTTGCCAACTGCTGCCAGCTTCCAGCCTCTCCTGGGGAACCACCAGCCTCCCGACTGCCAGACTCCCCTCTGTTGCACTCCCAGGCCTGATCCCAGCCCCAGCTGCTGGCCACACTACCTAGCTCTGCCACCACTCTGACCCCTGCCGCTGGCTGCCAGACTCCCAATCAGCTCCTACTCCTCTTCTGGCCTGGCAACATTCTGCCAGACCACAGAAGTTGCCAGACCAGTGTGTCCTGTACCAGAGAGGTCCTACCTGTAATAATTTTAAAACTTAATGATAAGATATCAGTGTGTTTCTTTTTCAATTTTAGGGGTACATACATTTTAAAAAAAACCCTTTTTAAGGAAAATGAGGCACTGGGTTCTGTTTTACAGTAATGGGGAAAAAAAGTATTTTCTTCCCCTGTTGGAAATGTTTTAATGTCTAAGTGTTTGGAGGTTGTGGGGGAGGAGGGTGTTTACTTTTAAAATAACTTATTTGAGCAATAAAAATGGCTTGCTGCATGTGTTAATTCTTTTGAAAAGAGGTGTTGGTACTGTCAGTTTATAGCAGATTGCTGGGACATAGGACCAGGGACATCTCTTGGCGTTGAAGTACAGCATCCATCAGCCAATGGAATGCTATCATTTAAATGGGGCGTTTTGGCTAACCTTAAGGTTCATGGATCGATAACCTCTGTCAGCAGAGGTTAGTTTAATCTAATGAAGGGAGGGAATAGTATAAATGGGAGAACCCTAACTGGTAGGAAAGAAGTGAGTAAGTTATATGTGTATTAACAGTTCTGAAGCCTGGTAAAGAAGAATCTGGTATAATCTTATAGAGTCTAGAAAATAAAGTTTCTTCACTTAAACAAAATTAAATCATTAAACTCTGTCCATTACTCTCAATGTTCTTTTTTAAATTTATTGCATAACCTTAATTTTATTTTGTGTGTGAACACATTACAAGAACAATTTTTACATTATAATTCCTCTTTTTTGTTGCTACTATTATTATATTCCTCTTGTACTTATTTTATCTTGGTGTGTGAGTATTTTGAGGCTTGAGAATAAGGAACTTTTCAAATAACATACATTTCAATCTCTGATAAGAAATGAATTATAAAAGTTCATAATTTGTTGTTTTTGTAAGAGCTGAAATTGATTGCAGAGATACTGTAAATTAGAGTTTAAACTTTTTGGAGTCTGTTTTCTTGAGTGTAAATCTCATGGCGTTTAAACGTTTCATACATTAACAGAAAGATATCCTTTTGGAACAGATTTTATTTAATTGTATATAATGGTTCATTGAAGCAAAATTCTTCTACTTGCACAGAAACAGATTTATCTGCTTCTTCTGGGTAACTCTTTCTGAAATATTTTTTGTTTACAATTCATCTAACCCCACTTCAACGAAATATAATGTTCCATGTATCCCGGACACCTCCCAGGAGTATGCAACGTCAAAAAAGGGACAAAGTTAGCAGAAAAAGAGGTGGTCTGCGCATTTATGTGTTAAATATGCATGTTAATTAGAAAAAATTAGAAAAAATATGAAAACAGATGTTACATAAATTATTGTAGTCCCAGGATAGCAGTAACTTAAACACTGACAATAACTTTTATATGTGCATATGCATCTATATATCTGTGTCTATATTTCTGAAGAGAGATTCAACTCCTAAGTGAGTAACACTAGAAAAATAACTTGTTTAAGCAGAGCCTTGGAGCTTTAGAATTCCATCTTTTCTCCAGGAGAATTCCTGTCCTGCAGCATGAATTCCATTGGGTGACAGTGGTTCCTGTTAAATATATTGCTTGCCAGACAGGTCTAATCTGAATGCTCCAGGACTGTACTGTAAGTATCTGAGATTTTCACTGGAGAAAACATTCTGACTGCCTCCAGAATTTTAAAATGCTAGAATTTTAAAATGCAACTCCAGTTGAGTTAGGTTTCTCTTGGACTATCTTTCAGCCTCCCATATCCCATCCTATATTCTTATGTCTCTCATTTCACTGTTGCTTGATGTACTCTGTGGTGCAAAGAGCAACTTCCCAACAGACAGCATAATATAACCTAGCAGCAACTAAGAGTGAGAATTTGTAAAATGAAGAGTGTTTTAGAACTGGATATTTGTATATTATAAACAGCTAAAATTTCATTTGCTTTCAGTACAAATGTATTTTGGTTTTCTCAGATGATACTTCTGACTTGATCCAATTCTTCCAAGATGAATTCTGATATAATTGGAAAAATTACATATTTCTGTGCCCATGTAAGAAACGTTTTGTGCACTTTGTAAACTATTTGAGAAGTTGACTTGTGAGCAAATGAAATAGATAATGAAGATAGTTGAAGACTACTGACATTTATTTTTATTCTGTAAAGTACGTTTCAGGTAATTGTTCCAAGATAACATTCTACTTCTCTAGCTCCATAGCATGTTGTTTGAATTCTTATATTGTAACTTTTATTACTTTCTTATCATATTTTTTTCTGTAAAACCCTGCACGTATTGTAGAAAGACACAACAGCTTCAAGAAGCAGATGATGAATTCGGGACAAAGAGGGATATCATTTCTAGCTGATTGTTTAGTATTGAAGTGTTTTTAAGAGTATTCAGGGTATGCAATTGGAGTTCTAGCAGATGCATTACAGTATTAAATGTATGAGAATATGGCGGTATATGAAAATCTATTAAACATACCTTATTTATATCGTGAAGAAATAAATTACCATAATCTAACTTTATACCAGTAAACTGAGTTACTAACAGATGTATTTAAAAGGAAAAATAATGTTAAACTTTACAACACACGTATTCATTCATGTGACTGAATTGAGTTCACATGAAGGGGAGAGAAAGTTGTATAAAAGGAGAGTAAAAGTGTTCTTGCCAGGGTACATTGATTTAAATCAAGATAATTTTAAATCATTGATTTAAATCACTCAAGTAATCTATTTAAATCACGTTTTCTACTGTTTTTGCTACTTTACATATTTCTTGAAACAATAGTGCAAATCTGATCACTAAAACGTGTTAATTTACAACTCAGTACAGCATTTTCAACATCCAAGAGGTTATACTTTGTGCATTTTTTTGATAGCTTGATTTTTATTAATTTAGGAAATAGTACGTAATACTCATTACCTATGTGAGGCTTCAGACGCAGTGGCAGTATGTTAGGAATGGTAAGAACTAAATCATACACCAAACACAATAGCATTGATATTTTATTAAACTAAATCTTAAATGTTACATAAATGTTTCACATTTGCGGTGGTAGTAGTCTCCTGAGTTGGCTGATGGCTGTCTTTAAACTCTTTTATTTTTTTAATTTTCAAATTTTATTAACTCTGACAGGTCCTCAGAACACTAAATGTACGGTATCCTTAGAACTTCTACAGCTAGCTCTCATCTTCCCCACTGTCATTTTGATTTAGATCTGATTCCAAGTTAAGCTAAGACTGACTGTGCTTAGAGTGCACTTAATTTTGGAATAAGTCCCACTGAAAACAAGTGCAGGATGGGATTCCTTTGGGAAAACTGAATTATGCTGGAGTAAAATTGGGAATAGAGTTATGACATCAACATTATGGTCTGTGTCCATGATGTTCCAAAAAGAAAGCATGCATTATGCAATATAAAATAAGAAAATGATGCTGAGTGTAGCGAGCTCAGCCCCCCCCGCAGACAGGGGCTGCTGCTACCCTGCTCTGCTGCCTCTGTATTGGGGCAGCAGCAGGCAGCTGGCCCATGAGGGGAGCTCAAACCTGGCACCCCGTGCTGCTGCCTCTGATACAGGGGAGTGAGTCCCTGGTAGTGGGTCTAGAGTGCACTGGCTGCTGGCCCCACCCTCAGGGATCATAGAATAGTCAACTAACCACAAAAAAAATGTGGTTAGTTGTCTATTCTATTACCTGCTATCTAACAACCCTAGCTCAGTGGCAACTGGGAATTCTAGATTTTCCTTACTGCAGATTTCTGTTCCGTATACTTGGGTGATAGATTCTGAACCTAGTTAACTAATTAAACAAGCCATAAAGATTAACTAAGCTAAACATTTTTTTTTTCTGGCAACATTCAACATAGAAAACACCTTCGGAATTTATTTGTCAAATCATACATACTAAAAGACATCTAGAGAGAGAGTCTTAAAGAATGATGCATTGCAAAGTTCATCCCCATTGTTCTTCAGACATATTTACATAATTTTCTCCCATTTAGCAGTTTTCCTTTTATTCTTGCAGCTAGGCCTGCATCATCTTCTTGCATTGCTTATATTTGACACATTTTCCTTTTTTACCCAGGGAACAAATTTCTTCAAAGTATTCCCAGATTCGGTTTCTTTTATATCCATAGCAATGATACTTTTTCTATGGCAAAAATGTAGGAGAATTCAGGAAGCTGTATGTGTGCTGAATAAGGCCTTCCTTGGCCTGTGTGTGTGCTGAATAAGGGTTTTTTCCTTGCTTAATTGGGCAGGGACGCAATCGTCCCATGTCATCCCCCATTTCAGTGAGGGTGTTTAGTAACAAAACCACCTCTCCCACAGGGGAGGTGAGGACAGGATTCAGAATTGCTAGTAAGGGACCCTTGTAGTGCGGCAGAGCCATGACCAGAATATGACGCCTCATCCCCTGCGAAAACGGAAAGGAGTCTGGGCCTGTGAAGTTGGCCTCGTACATGCCAATCTTCATGGCTTCCTCCCGGAGCCTTTTTCCGGCCTCATCAGGCGTTTTCCACTGACTAGTCTTGTCAGGCCAGGTGGTGTGGTCTGGATACAGTGCTATTACCCCCAATAAAGCACACTCCATTAGGCTGGGGTTGTTCCCACCTGGCGGTAGGGTATGAATCCACTGGTTAATAAGAGGGTTTGAAGTTAGAGCTCCCATCTTTCGCAACTCTACTACTTTCATCGTCATATCATGTGCCGCCGAATCCCACAGATGAACCAGCCAGGTATCTAGTTCTTCCCCCAGCTGCTGTCTCATGTGACCGGCCAAATCCGTTAGCTCAGCCTGGATATAGTCCCTCACCTTCTGGCGAATCTGAGGAAGCTGTACTTGGACACCCTGGGTGACAGTGGTGGTCACATTTTTGGTTTGGGGACGCACTTGCAAGACTAAAGGATTGTAAGGAGGCGGATCTATATGGTTCGACCCCTTTTGTGGATCCCAAGGATCCGACTGAGGCAGGTCGTCATCATCTGATGAATCCCAGATGTCCCCATCCCATGTGGCGGGGTCCCAATCATTGGACCGGAGCGCACATACCTTTGCTGCAAAGGCTGGTGGTCCCGGTTATGCTTATACTTCTGATTGGCATAGCGGACAGCCATAACTTGCAAATTCTGACCCATTTCCGCTGTCTGCTTTTGGGCATGCTCTAGAGAGGCTTGCTGTATTCCGGACAAAGCTTTAACCCTGTCCATTTCCTCCTTAAGCTGTGCCACTTCCCACTGTAACCCCTCCTTTCATATACACAGCGGAGTGCACTTAGGAATAGCCTTCAGGCTTGACACACTTATCCTTCTTATGCACTTCCAACGCCTCCAGCACCTTTTGGATACCAGTGGGACTGACCCCTTCAGCTAGCCCCCCCTCAAACTGCATGGCAGGCATTACATTATACCAGGATTGAACAACCAATTCCCAGGCTTATGTGCACAGCCAGCCTGGAATTCGGCGCTCTACCCTATTCTCTCCCTCGCCCTTCTGCTTTCCCTTTTTCCACATATTGAGTGAGTTGTACCAAGAGAACCCTGCTCGCTGTGCCAAAATGTTGCCGGCAAGAGTAATTCTCAGGTCTGACACTGGGTTCTCTAAGTACAAAATATGCTGTACCAGTATCTGTCAAACACAAACAGTTTATTTCCGGACAGATTTCAGCTGTACCCCATAACTAAAAGAACAACATGCTAGGAAGAGCGTCTCTTATGTTCCTTCTTCAAGCTGGGGACCCCGTTCAGCTGCGGACGAGTGGGAGGTCGTCTAGGCTTCCGAAGCACCGGTACCAGAGTCCATCGGTGAAGTCCAAATTGCCATACTGTTGTGCAGCTTATATACAGGTTTTCACCCTGTTTTGCAGTTTGAAACTTTCTGGGGGTTACTTATCACTTGTTACAGTATGGCTTAGTCGTTGACTATCGATTTGGTACTGCTTGTCCTTTGACCTTGTTTACATGATTAATACATCTGGTTAAGCAAGATTATGTGTTCCTGTCCTTTCCCCTACCCTTATCTATAACTTGTTTTCGTTACAATGGCACCACTGCCTATCTTAAATGGTGTGTGTTCCTGAAGGCTTGTTTCTGGCTCATCAGATATAGGAGGAGGGGGGAGCCCTATGCTTTCACGTACAAAGTTCTTCCGCAATTAACTCCTACACTTGCTGCAATCACAACTCTATACCAACCAATAGACAGTACGTTGGTGTTCACACACCCCGTAACTAAAAGATTTCTCAAAGGCCTGTGAAACACCTATCCTCCTATCAAACCACCAGTCCCCGCTTGGGATCTCAATCTCTTTCTAACGAGAAGGCCCTTCGAACCAATGGCAACATGCTCACTACTCCACCTCTCCATGAAGGTGCTCTTTCTGATGGCCATAACATCTGCCAGACAGGTGGGAGAAATTGCAGCCCTCATGACAGACCCACCTTTTAAGGTCTTCCATAAAGACAAGGTGGTACTTAGGCCTCACCCAAAATTCTTGCCAAAGGTCTCCTCTGCGTTCCACTGCACTGAGCCTATCAACTTACCTGTCTTCTTTCCCAAACCTCATGACAAGACACAGGCAATGCTTCATACCCTCAATCTCCACATGGCCATCGTGTTCTGCATAGATAGAACCACACATCTGCAAAACCAACAGATTGTTCATTTCGACTGCAGAACCATCTCTGGGACTTCCTGTCTCCTCTCAGAGACTCTCCAAATGGATAGTGGAATGTATAAGACTCAGCCTTTGGCAAATATCCGCCTGCACAACTCCGTGCGTACTCCACCAGAGCCACAGCTGCATATATCCAGGGTATCCCCCTGTTAGATATTTGCAAAGCAGCTACTTGGTCGTCCACCCATAATTTTGTGACCCACTACGCACTCAACCTTTCTAGGGGAACCCTTTTCAGCCACACCATCCTGATGGCTGTCCATAGAGCTAGTATGCCAACCAAGCACCTGCCTCCAGTGGACACACTGCTTCGTAGTCACCTAAGGCGGAGCACTCCCAGAGACAGCCTTGAAGAAGAAGAGAAGGTTACTCAGCCTCTGCAGTAACTGAAGTTCTTCAAGATGAGTGTCCCTATGGGTGCTCCACCACTCGCCCTTCTTCCTTCTGCTTCGGGGCATCCTCTCACGTGCCAACCAGGGCAGAGAAGGAACTGAGGGAATCGGGGTTCATGCATGTGCATTAGCTGTTGGCATGTCAGGATTTCTGCGTATGTGCAAACAGCCTAGCTAAAGCACTGCTATACAAATCTTTTGGCCGGGCATGCTAGGGCGCCCAAACACCTAAGGTGGAGCACCTGCAGGGGGACACATCTCGAAGAACTTCAGTTAGTGCAGAGGGTGAGTAACTCTCTCAACTAGTTCTCTCTCATCCTCTTCCTATGGGGAGTACTGTGAATGTAAAGTTCCTTTGGGTAGATGTTTTTAATGTAATTTAGTTTATATGTAATGTTATGTGTTCATATTGGAGAAGGGAATAGTGTAGAGGTTCACTTTACACTTGGAGCAGAAGACAGTGAAGTTAGTGATGGTCCTTAGTTTGTGGAAATTTGTTTTACTGTCTCAGGCCAGCCTTTGAGAAGGCACCTGCAGAGACAAATTTTACTCTTGTGGTAGTAAGTTCTGTTCTGTCTGCGAAATAGAGTTGATGACCATAGGCCTCATTGTGCAGCTTGAGGTAATGTTTTCAGTTTCCTGATCCCAGGCCATTGAGCACAATGAAAATAAGGATTGGGACCTTGAAATTGACTTCACATTCCATTGGAAGCCTGTGTAGAGAACAGAATAAAGATGGATATGCTATAGTAACCCATGTTTCTGAGAATTCTTGCTGTACCATCTAGTATGAGTTGGAGTTTCCAAAAAGCTACTGGCTTTGTGTCCAGGTATATTGCATCACTATGATAACGTGGGAAGTAATGAAGAAGTAAATAACCAAGACAGGTTATCATCTACCAGGTTAGGACAGAAGCCCAAAGCCACCACAAGATGGTAGAAAAATCATTTGCAGAGGTTGCAATGTAAGTGCTTTTATTCCTTTTATTTTATATAGGTTCTTTCTTCAGTCAACTCCACAGTAGCTCAGAACCTTCCATTGATGCATTAAGCAACATGACTAACATCTGTTATGTGCGCTCTCATCATCTCCCCAGGCAAAGTTTTTACACTGGAGTGCTTTTGTTTTGGATCTCAGAGGGGTAGCCGTCTGTAACTTTAAAAACAAGTAGTCTGTGGCACCTTAGAGACTTAACCACAATATATTGAATCATGAGCTTTTTCATGGGAAAACCCCAGTTAATCAGGTGAATTGTTTTGGATGTTTGTTTTAACAACTCCTCCCTCCTATCTGTTTGAGAAGGCAAAGTTAAAGAAATGTATCTTGAACTTGCAGTGGAACAAGGTGAGGTTATTGAGGGTCCTTTGCTCCTATGAGAGTTCATTCCACAGCCCTTGAGAAAGCTTTGCCATTTCACCTACAGGTTTTAGTGTTGTCATGTTAAGTTGTGTTGTTCCCGAGGAGCATGGATATTGACCACAGGCCTCATTCTGAGGCATTAGACGCTCTTAGATACTCTGGCCCAAGCACTCTGAAAATAACCAAGACCTTTACTTTGCTTGTGCTATGGTATAGAAAGCTAATGTGGGGAGTAGTTATGTTTGCTGTAGCTAGTGTTGCTGTCTGTACTAGGGATGTAATCGTATAGATGACTACAAGATTAAGTGATAAGCCTAGGCAAAGGCGGGGGCGGGGAATGTGTGTAGTCGACAAGATCAGAGGCAGCAATGGGGGGAGAGTGGGAGCTGGTGCCTGGGAGGAGCTAACTTAAAAGCCAGCTCCTCACTAGCACTGGATCCCCCCTGGCTTCCCCCCGCCTTCAGAGGGTAGGCTGGAGCCAGTACGCACGGGGAGGCAGCTTTCAAGCCACCTTCCCACATGTATAGGCTCCTGCAGACCCCCCTTGCTGCCTCCTACAGAGTCATTGGGGGGGAGGGTAGGTAGGAGAGGATGCTGGGAGGAGCCAGCTTGAGAGAGCCTGCTCCATGGTGCTGCCTCTATCAGAAGCAGAAGTGTGGGGAGGGGAAGCGGCAGGGCAAGGGAGGCTGCTGTTGAAGCAGCCTTGGCCCACCGTGAACAGAGGCTGTTCTGCGGCAGCAGTCCCCGTCCATGGGCAGGTCTGAGCTCCCTGTAGTCAGAGGCTGCTCCAGACCCCTTACAGATTGGGGCTGCTTGCCATGGAACAGCCTCTGTCCATGGGAGCTTGGACCCCCCTGCAGACAAGGGCTGCTGCCATCCATATTAGAGGCAGCAGCACACAGCCAGTCTGTGCGGGGAGCTGGTTTTTAAACTGGCTCCCCTTGCAGAATGGCTCCCCCTAGTACCATATGCTGCTGCCTCTGATACAGGGTGCAGGATGGAAGGGGGCTCCTTGTGAGTGGGGTTGGGAGCGCATTGGCTGCCAGTCTTACCCTTGGGAACTATCGAATAGTCTGTAACCACTACAATTTCACGTGATTACACAACTATTCAATTACATGATAGCTAACATCCCTAGTTTGTACCAACTGAAGTTTCCTAAGTGAAGGTTTCATGCTGAGATATGTTGTATTGCTGTAGTTCAGCACAGAGGTAACAAATAACTAAGGCCAGATGATCATTCACCAGGATGAGACAGTATCTCTTAACCGACAGGAGATAATAGAAAGTGTTTCTCATACATGATGAGATTTCTCTGAAAACTTAGTAACAAAGGATGTCTCTTAAAGGAAGGATTAAATTTCACAGTTGGGGGTTGCAATAACTAATATCAATGAATGTATTTTACAAAAGGGTACTCATTCTCTGAACCTTAGGTGCTGTTGCTGACTGGTCCAACAGTAGGAAAAATGTTGTAGTAATAAAGTAGCAAGTGAAAGATGGATGGAGGTAGTTAACTATGTTTCTCTTACTGTAGTCAACAGATACTAAGTTTAATGTAGGCACATTTTTGTCTTAAGAAGTTGTTGAATATTTAAATGTCAGACGTTTCAAAGACTTCTTTAATATGACTTGATATAAATATTTTAAAATTACATTTAATGGGCTAATTAAAGAGAGGATCTTAAATGACCACAGACTGAAATAAGCAGTCAATTGTATGCACACATGTAACTTGTTATATTTGCATATACTTTATAAGAAATTCTCGAGAAAATACTGTGTATTTATTTAAATATTTATTAAATATACAGTGTAACATTGAGATGTGTGGCATAAACTTAGCTGAAAACAAAATGGATTTTCACCATATATTTGGAAAAGTGCTCAGATTGCAGTGGGAACTATAACTTTTGAATATTCTGATATTTTGGTTATTCAGTTCTGAATCATTTTACAGTAATGTAGATGGATTTAATGTTACAGTAGAACCTCAACGATACAAATACCTCAGGAGTAGAGGTGGTTCGTGACTCTGGACAAAACATGTTTAAAAACTTTACAATAAAACATTGACTTAAATCAGCTTTGAAACTTTACTGTGTAGAAAAAAAAATGCTGATTTCTCTTTACTGTTTTAGTAGTTTAACACGGTACTCAAGTGTATTTTTTTCCAATCTCTGTTACTTCCTGCTTGTGTATTTCTGGGTCCAAATGAAGTATACAGTTGACTGATCAGATTGTAACTCTGGTATTCATAACTCTGAGTTTCATACGGTACATACATACAGTATTTGAAGAATAGCATTAACAATGCCATACTCTGAGGTATAGAGGAGGAAGCAGCTTTGCACACTGCTACTCCCCCTTCTCCCAGTAGGGAGAACAGCAGCCCAGTGATGTACTTCCCCTGCAGCTTTTCCCTGCTGGTCTTCCATAGTGCTGGGATCAACTCCTGAGAGTGGCGCAGGGTGCAGAGCCATGGGTGCCCTCAGGAGCAGGGTGCCAGGTAAGCAACCCATGGCTATTCCCCTCATGTCTCGACCCCCACAGCACCCTTTCTGGCCTGGCAAAATCTTTAATTCAGCTTATCCTGTTGCCCATGGTTGCCGGATTAAAGCGGTCCAAATGTAATATACCTGTAGACTGCACTAAGAAACTGACCTTTTGCTGGCAATTCTTATGAGCAACCAGTTCTCCTAAGTGGGCCTTGAAAATAGGTTTATAATTGGGACAAGAACAATTTTCAACATCATTACAGAAAACATGATTGAATCTCAGTGATGGAGTTGGAAATCTCTTCCATCTGCGCAAGCATTTAACCTTATCTCCACACCAGTTCATAGACTCTGTTTTGAACCCTGTTATGATCTTGGCCTTACAACTCCCACTGGCAAAGAGTTCCACAGGTTAACTGGGCATTGTGTGAAGACTTTCTTTTTATTTGTTTTAAACCCACTGCCTATTAATTTCTTTTGGTAATCCCCAGTTCTTGTTTATGACAACCACTGTTAATAATAGGTCAGTTTCCTAGTGTAGACAGGGATGATCTGTGTACAGACTGTTTACAGAAAAAGGAACGCTGCACCTTGCTTTTCAATGTAGGACACACATAGATAGGATGGTACTCACAAAACATTTAGTCAGATTTACCTTAGATCAAGCAAAGAGTATATTGGCCTGCTGAAACAGAGGACAATCCTACCAAAGACAGTATTAGTAATAATTATATAGTATTTTTGTTTGAAGAATTTGGTGTGCTTTACAAATATGGCTAAGTATTACCCACAATATAGGCTCCAGTTCATAAAAGTATCCCTATTCAGGAATGATGCTTAAGCATATGCTGAAATGACTTTCAAAGACAAGAACATGTACTGATTTTCTGAACCAGGGCTTTACAGTTGGAGGAGCCGATATACAGATAAAATTGTCTGTATGCATGCAGAATGAACCAAAGGGGCAGTCTGGACTGGAACCCAGTTTATCCATTCCTAGCCTGATGCTTTAACCATCATCCCACACGGTCTTACAGATTCAGTAGTGTTTCTGAATAGGCCTTGAACTCTCACAGTTCCCTCTTACCTTATATCCTATCAAGACAGTTAATATCAGTTGGGAGATCATTATCCTGGGTTACTAAGCCTCATCAGTGGTAGTTTTTTTCAACTGAATTTCTCTATCTTTGGAATTTGCTTCCCTTCATGGTGCATCAGAGCATGATTCAAAAAAGAGTATAGACAGAACACAATACATGTAATAATTTTGCATTTTTACATTCATAGATATATTTAATGCATCTGAACAATGAAATTGTAACTTGTTTCTATAGCCAATCTGGCAGCTATTATGGATAGATACTATATAAATCCGTGAAATAGCTAAATAGTCCCTAAACTTAATTTGCTGTTCCTAGATATAGCAAGGAACAACACACAGCTAACATAGACAGGTTAAAGCAGGGGTGGGCAACACTTTTTGGCCAGGGGCCATTTCAAAAAGTTTTGAAGTGCCCCCAGGCCTAAACCAGAAGGGGAGGGGCCAGTATGCTTCTGGGCTACCCCAACCACAGACCATGATTGGTCTGGGGCTGGGCAGCCCCTTTGTCCCCCCTTCCCACTAGGCACCCATGCCACGCCCTGCCGCGTGCTCCTTAAAGGGTGGGGGTAGGGCGGGAGGAGGCTTCAGACGCTCGACACTCCACCCCCTGCCCCCAGGCCAATCAGGGCCTGGGGTGGGGGAGAACTTGAAGCCTCCTCCTGCCCTTTGAGGAGCGCATGGCACTTTGATGTGCTGCGCACTCCTCACAGGGCCAGGGCAGGGAGAAGGAAGCCTTGCTCAGCTCCCTCACCCCCAGGCCCTGATTGGCCTGGGGAGCATACAAAACCTCCTCCTGCCCTACCCACGCCCTGCAAGGAGCACATGGCACTTCAAAGAGCTATGCGCTCCTTGTAGGATGGGAGGAGGCTTGCACGCTCCCCTCACCCCCACGCCAATCAGGGCCTGGGGGTGGGGGAGTTGTGCAAATCTTCCTTCGCTGTGCCCTCGCTCTGCATGAGCGTATGACACTTTGAAGTGCCGTGCAATCCTCGTGGTGGAGGAGGGCGGAGGAAACTTCGCTTGTTCCTCCCGCCCCCAGGGCAATCAGGGCTTGGGGGTGGGGGAGGGCATGATGTTTCCTCCCGCCCTGCGAGGAGTGCGTAGCACTTTGAAGTGCAGCATGCTCCTTGCAGGGCAGGCAGAAGTTTCACGCGCTCCCTTGCCCCAAGCCCCAATTGGCTTGGGGTCAGCGGAGCAGCAGGGCCTGGCGGGCCCTTTTGCCCAGCCCTGGGTTAAAGAGTGTTTTCCAGCTTGGACTACTTCATACTGAACTTCCTTTTTAGAGTGAAATAGGAGAACTCATAACTGGTATCTTGGGGGGAAAACATGGAGTGGTAGGGTGGTGGACGTACTAGACAATTGGATGGTCAGGAAACAGGTTGGGTGCTGGAAGGAAACCACAGCAACAGATAACCAGTTCAACTGCAGTGCTAGCAGTGTGCTGGCTGGGTAACTGAAAAGCAGTGGTAATCGTTGCATGTCATTTGCACACAGCAGAAGGAAATTTCACTTTTCTCTCAGTAGTGAGAGGGAAAAACCTACTAGTGGGAAAGGGAACAGAATTTGGAGATGAAGAGGAAGACCTAGAAGAGAAGTTACAAAGAGGGCTGGCTGTTGGTACTGTGTTTCAGTTTATCTAAGAGCACTTGAAATCCTTTGGTTTTCTGTCCTCAGTACACCACCAAAGTCTTGCCTCTGGACCTAAGTGCTCAACTTCCTCTTGAGTCATCATATTATTAATGTTGTAATGTATTTAAGTCCAAAGAGGACATACGTACATAAGAATGGCCATACTGGGTAAAACGAAAGGTTCATTAAGCCCAGTATCCTGTATTCCGACAGTGACCAGTGCCAGGAACTCCAGAGGGGAGTGACCAGAATAGGTAATCATCTAGTGATCTATCCCCTGTCACCCATCCCCAGCTTCTAGCAAACAGAAGCTGGGGACATCATCCCTATCCGTCCTGGCCAATAGCCATTAATGGATCTATTCTCCATGAATTTATCTAGTTCTTTTTTGAACCCTGTTAAAATCTTGGCCTTCACAACAACTTGTAGCAAGGAGTTCCACAGGTTGACTGTGCACTGTGTGAAGCAGTACTGCCTTTTGTTCATTTTAAACCTTCTGCCTGTTTAATTTCTTTTGACTCTTGTGTTATGAGGAGTAAATAATACTTCCTTCTCTTTCTCTACATCAGTCATTATTTTATCAACTTAATCAGCGTGTAGTCAGCCTGTGGAACTCCTTGCCAGGGGAGGCTGTGAAGGCTAGGACTATAATAGAGTTTAAAGAGAAGCTAGATAATTTCATGGAGATTAGGTCCATAAAAGGCTATTAGCCAGGGGATAAAATGGTGTCCTTGGCCTCTGTTTGTCAGAGGCTGGAGAGGGATGGCAGGAGACAAATCGCTTGATCATTGTCTTCGGTCCACCCTCTCTGGGGCACCTGGTGCTGGCCACTGTCGGCAGACAGGATACTGGGCTAGATGGACCTTTGGTCTGACCCAGTACGGCCATTCTTATGTTCTTATGTTTTTATGCTCCTTATAGAGAAATTGTCTATAGAAGTATTTGAGATGCTGCATGTCAGTGGATTTTCCTGTCCCCTTTTTAAAGATACATATAAAAGCATTAAGAGTTTTTAAAGTGAATGTTCACACCATAGTCTAGCAACCTGTCGGAGCTGTTGTGGCGTTTTCAAGGACTGTACAGCAGAATTTGTATTGTATCAAATATTTGTATAGTGGGCAAAATATTAAAAGTAGCTATTGGGCTGTAGCCAATTTTTAAAGTTAAAATATCTTTTTTGAAATATCTAATGTGATGAGGCGGTCAGTTAACCCATGGCTCATTTGTGTAATTAAATTCATTACATTACTTTTTAATAATGATAAAAGCTGTTATAGAAATGAAAAAAAAATCGTTCAAACTACTCTTAAGTTCTTGAAATGTAATAGTGCCTGAGATATTTTTCAAAAGTTGTATTTAAACAGTTTAAAAATCACTGCCTTATTACAAGATCAGTTAAGTCGGTTATGTTAGTCAAACAGAAACAGCAACCGTTCCATTTAAAACTCTGTCTATGCCTTAATAGCAATAGCAAACATATGATTTAAGTTTACGGCTTCTATTTGAGCTGGAGTAGTGACACTGGCTTTATTAGTGGGATATTTTGGGTATGAAGTGAGATCATTTATAAAAATGAATATTTTTCTTTGATTTTATAATCTGATTCCCATTGTTAGATGCAGATTAGAGAGAATTTTGCATTGGTTTGGGTTCTAAAGTCTTGACATTGTTTTAATCTGATAACGAATGGCTTTAAGTTCATGTTCTTTCAGTTGTTGGCAACAAATCTAAACCTGTGTTTTTTGGATTTATGAGGATAAGTCCTGCTTTGGCAATCTTGTAGATCCTCAAGAGAATAGTTAAACAGTGATTAATCATTGTTTCTTCACTGAGTGTGCAGAGAAGAATGGAAAAGCTGCATTTCACACTTCTGAAGCAATTAATCCCCATGATCTTAGCCAGGTTTGTCTTGTAGATAAGTCGGGATACAAAACTGTACCTAATTTATCAATGTATGCATGCCATAAAGTATAAAACACGCAATTTATTTCATATCATTTATAGTCAAATGTAAAAAAAGAGTGACTTTGCCATATCGAAGAGTGTTTCTTACATTACCTTCATATAAACTAAGTACCAGAGATTACAATGGGATTCCTGTTTATTGTGCACATCTGGTGCAGTCACTATGCATTTTCTCATTCACTTGCTGGCATTTTTAGTGATTGTGGCATAAATCACCTTGCTAATCAGAAACATAAGTGACGGGAAGTCATCTCCTTTTTTTGAACAATGGGAAAAAACATATGGCTGCTTAGACAGGACTTGGCTGTTATACTATTTATGTGGCATTATATTCTGTATTTAGAATTTCATATTAATTGTACTGGTTTGATTGAAGGCATAGAATGCCCAAGCTTTATGGTCAAAGTATTTGTTTTATGCTCTGTTCACGACACACGTCATGCTTAACTTTTAAACATGGAATACATTTTAAAATACAACAGAATGTTTTCAACCACTCTTTAATTAGTGTGATAAAGGTATCTGCATGTTTTGAGAGGTGCTACATAGTAGAAAATTATTGCAAATTGCATAGTATAAACCTAAAAGAGGCAAAAAAATTGTTGGTAAATTATTCCTGCTGGGGATAAAGGCCTGATCCTGCAAAATATTCTAGGCACGATATTTATTATTGAGTGTATTACACATAATAATGCTTCCAAGATTGTACAAAATTAGGTTGGAAATCACTGGTGGTAATTTTTAAAGGGGAATGACTGTGGTAGTTCTGTATTAAAATTCCCTTTAAGCCAGAGTTTTAAAAAAAGTCAAAATTGTATCATCAAAAAATACAAGATAATTAATCACAAAAATGAACAAAATGCTCACATTTTGCCTCAAGTCCCTCTTTTTTTTATATGCATGTTCATATTTTGCACTTTATTTGCTGTCACTTAAACCAGTTTTTTATCCAGAGCAAAATGTTTACTCCTTAGCCAAATGGTTTATTGTTCTTAATATTTCTAGTGAGAAATTTTGTCAGAACACTACTGAAAATCCAGGTTAACTTATATCCAACTAGCAACACTTCTATCTGCTGTTTTATTAATTCTTGTAAATTAAAATTTTATGTACAATTATATAATACAATAATATGGTACCATGATGATTTTTTCCAAATTAGCTTGAAACTTAAACTCATAATAATAATAAGATTTATGAATGGGAAAAATCTAATTCAGAAATCCTTTTCTAGGCAGGAAAATTAAGAATTCAATAAATAATTGCTTTCTCAGATCTGGGGGAGGCGGAGTCCAAGTTTCCTTTTGTTAATTTTTTTGAGGGCCAACATGATGGCTAAGGTGGTGTCATGACATAGGAAACCGTGGTCCTTAACTAATTTTAAGGCTCATGCATTCCAGCCTCTATGGACTGAATAGGACACTGAGAGTGGCAGTCTGAGTTGAAGGGGAATGGCAGCACTATTAATTTCTCTGTGGCAATGCATATTGGCAGAAAGTATAACCTGGGAAAAATATTAAATAGAGCAGTAAAAAATAGTAGTTGTGAACTCAAAGAATAGTAGAAATGAACTCATTCATTACATAGTTCCAGTCACTATCCGTTCTAAAGAATTAAGAGCTTACTTGTAGAAAATTCATATTCAGGACAGTGACTACCCCAATACTTGAAAGACCTTGTTTTTGAAAGCTCAAAGTTAGTTTTTGCCATAATTATTTAGCATATTTTTTTTACAATGCAAAATGATAAGTTAGATAAGATAACCCAAAGATACCTTTTATAAAAATAAAATATATAAAATAAAATATATACCCCACACACACACAATATGCATTATAAAAAGTAAATTGATATATGTAATTTTATTTTTTTAACGATTTTTATTAACTTGTTAGTGCAATTTTGGTGCTGGTTTAGCTTTGCCCATGCCAAGTCAATTGTCATTTTATATGGAGAACACAAACTGAAATTCACAATTTTCTGTAACAGGTTTTCAGAATGGGTGCCTGGAGCCAGACTGTGAAATTCATATTAAGGTGCCTAAATAAATAGCCCGACTTTTCAGAAATGTTAAGCCCCTGCCAGCTTCCTTTGACTTCTTATGAAATCAGTTGTACTAAAATATTTATTACCTGTTGTGAGAACTTAAATTCATATAAAAACAAGCATCTTCTTCCAATAATGATGTTTTAATGTTCAACTTCGTTAAAGTTAAGAGTTAATAATGGTACGTTCTAACTGTAAGGCAATGTTCAGAAATTGTTTGATTGAAAATAAGACCTTTTTGTGATTCTGCATGATAATGCATGGTGGTCATCCCCTCCTCATCAAAGATTCAGGGCTTGAATATCCACAGTGTGTTATAAATCAGGGTGCAAGTCCACTGACAGAGCTGAGCTCTGTTGGGAATCTGGCATGTTGCCTTGCCATACCATACTTAGCACATATCACTTGTGTAATGCATTACTTAATGAGTGGTAAACTAACTCAAATTTTAAAAGAAAGCAAACGGAAAGTAAATAGCTATCTTCTTCGTGACATTTTATATGCTGTTAGTGTTTAGGCATGGGGTGTTATATAAGCCATTCTTCATAGGAGAGATTGTCCTCCTCAAGGGATTCCATTCCTGCTCTCTGCACTTTTCTCTTCCTGATGCACTCAAACTAGGGATATTAAATTTCGATTAATCATCTAATCGAGTAGTCGATGGAATTTACTCAATTGAAAAGAAGTTGGGCGGGGCACTTACTATCCCAGCTACGCCTCTGCCTTTGAAAAGTAGCAAGAGCCCTGGTGCGAGTGGGGACTGCTTCAGTCTCTGCTTGTGCTGTTTCCTGCTGCACCTCTGCCTCCCTTGTCACCCGTCCCCTCCACGGAGACGATGCTGGGGGGTACCGGCTTTTAAGATGCCTTCCCCCAATACTGGCTCCTGCTCTTCACTTGCTGCCTCTGATATAGAGGCAACAAGGAGGGGGTGTGTGGAAGCAACTCGTCAATTCAACTACCTGATAAGTTTATGCTTATCAGGTAGTCAACTAATCGCTTACATCCCTAACTCAAACTTCTCTGTAATTCCTTGCATTTGAATGATTGATGTGGCTCCCCAACATACTATTTTAAATTGATAATTTTGGAACCCTAGATAAAGGCAGCTTGTCCAGTTACCCTCCCCTCAGTGCCCACCTTGGGGAGGGTGTAATGAAATGTTAAAATGTTATTACAATTCAGCCACTACAAGGTCTGTGTGTAAAGTACTTAATTTAAATGCACCTCAACTGTAGATGGCAGAGCATTGCAGGATCTTATAATGAATACATCTTGTGTATATAAGTGATATCTGTGCGCAGTCTGTATCTAGTACAGAACAACATGACATGGTGTAAGGAGTAAACTAAGATCAGAAACAGAAGTAAACCAGCAACAAAAGTAACGGACAGAAGGAACAAATCTTTCAACATGCCACTCTTCAAGGCCACAGAGAACTTCAGCTTTGACAAATCATCACAATGGACATCCTGAAAGAAGTATTTTGCAATATTTTGAATTGCAAACAGACTTCACAAAAACTGGAAACAAGTAGGTGTTGTCTACAATTTATACTATGGCAAGTAGTTAGAGCATCTTTTAAAATCCTTTTACTTTACTTAAGACAGCCACAAGGATGACTAGGGAAGGGTTCTAGCTATGTTTGATGCATACTTTATATCTCAGAGCAGCAGTTCCCAACTGCCGGCCCGTGGACCCCTGCCTGCCGGGCCACGGCACACTGCCAGGCCAAGCCCCCAGCTGCTAATGAGCCCCACCCACTGGGGTTCCGCACTCAACAGCAGGGTGAGTGGCCTAGCGAGCAATAGGGTGTGCTGCAGCTGGAGCTGGGGCCTCAGTGAAGCTGTTTCTACTGGGGCAGCCTCACTGTGGCCCTGGTTCCAGCTCTGGCGGGCTGCTAACCAGCCAGGTTGACAGGGCAGCTGCGGCACTCAGCCGGGGCCAAGTGCTGCATGGAGCCCGGTTGCCACGGTACTCAGCAGAGGCCTGGCTGCGGCAGCTGGGCTGCACATGGCACTTCAGCTGCGCTCCATGCGGTGTTTGGCCCCGGTCGAGTGCTGCAGCTGTGCTCAGCAGGGGCATGGCTGCCATGGCACACAGCCGGTGCCAGTGACATTTGGAGCTTGGCTGCCATGGTGCTCAGCGGCGGCTTGGCATGCTGCAGGCTCCGTGCAGCCTTCCCGCCATGCAGGGGAGCACTCTACGCTCAGCTGGAGGCTGGGAGGCAGCATCAGGGTTAGTTGAGGAGGGCTCTAAGAGGCGGGGTGGAAGCTGACACTGTGGGGCACTGTTACATCCAGGATGGGGAGCTGGCATTGGGGGAGTCTGGGGGTGGGGCTAGTAGTGACGTGTTTAGGGAGGCAGGGTTGGCGCTGGGGACAGGGCTAATATTGGGAGTTGGCACGGGGGTACCTGGAGAGATTGGGTGCAGTGGGGCTCTGGAAACAGGAGGCTGCCACTGAGGTATTTGGGGTTGGGGGGCTGGCACTAGGGAACTCCGACGGCAGGAGACTGGCACTGAGGGGGCTTTGGTGCAGTGGACTTGGGTCAGTGGCTTGTGCTGGAGGGGGTAGTGGAGTGGTGAGGGGCTCGAGGAGTTAGTGCTGGCTGTCGGGGCTGGGACTTTTTGTACCATGGACTGGAAAGCAGCAAACTGGTAACATTTTATTTGCATATTTGAATATTCATTTGCATAATGAATATGCAAACATGCAATTAAAATGTTACCTGTCCGCCAAAAGTTTGTGAATGGATTTGCCGGTCCCCTGTATAGAAAAGGTAGGGAACCACTGCCTCAGAGGAAGGAAGGAAAACGTTTATACCTCAGGAAGAGGAAAATGTTGAATATTTTAGAAAAGCCTTGCGTACATTGGCTGAAAACTGATTTTTGAAAATGCAAAACATGGATATATCGGAAGCAGGATGGTTATTGCTTAACCAGAATAAAAGGCAGAAGCAACTTGAAAAACCTATAATTAGCTTAAAAGCTATAAACTGACACTTGAGTGATATGTCATTATCATAAAACCCTGAGGCAATGAGAGAGAACTCCCAGGCTAACAGGGACAAATTCTAGCCTATGTACAAAAGGGTGGAAAAAGTCATTTTGCAAGAGTGAATTCTTGTCCAGCCAGAGGTGCAGAATGTAATTAATGCATGAAATATGGACATTTTGCAGCTGTTTGCTGCACCTAAGCAGTCAGAGAGCTGACTAATATTACAGGTAGTCAGCAGCCATTTTCATTGTCTGGGATCAGTCATTTGTGATAGAGAGCCTGCTGGGAGAGTGAAATTGAATAGTGACATCAAAATTATTGATTTCAAAATTTACTCAGGAGTTGATGTCAGAGTTAACTCAAAAGGGACCTACAATTAAAACCCTCCCAGAACTGAAGTCACCTGACGAAACTCTGTCTAGCCCTGGAGGAATTATATTCTTCTGGGGCCGGTTGAGCACAGAAATAATTTACAAAGACAAACCGTGTGTATTCAAAGAGTATGTGATTAAAGAGCAACAAGCTTCTCAACCAGCATGGCAACCATAATGGGCCCAGTGAGAAAGGTGGAAGAACTTAATGGTTGATTTGATGGAACTGGTCTTTTGAAAGGAGATTCAGTACAAATCAGTTTGAGACAATGTTGAACCATACTGTATACAATCACTTCTGTCAAAGAGACCTTGGAAGGGACTATCTTCAGATTTATGTGAATTCAGAGGTTTATACAAATTTTACCTGTTCATTATGGCCTATTTTCCAGGCATATAAAATAATATATTTGAAATACATAACATGTTGCAATGTTATTGAGAAGCTAAAGTACACTATTTTGGTATTCCAGAGCAACTAATGATGGACCACAGTTTTCTCTTCAGGAAAATTTAAATAATTTGAAATTAAATAAAATTTTGAAAATATTACTAGCAGTCTGCATCACCGATAACTGAATGGAGAGGCTGAGAGCATTGCACAGAGAGCCAAGAAAATCCTGCAGCAGGAAGATCCATTATTTGCTCTTCTGAGGTACAGAGCAACATCAATAGAGGCCTCTAAATATAATCCACTATAACTCCCAATGAGAAGACAACTCATGATTCTTTCTCAAAGTTGTCCTGGTAGTTCTATCTCTAGAATGGCTAGAGATGAAGAGAATATCCAAAATGGATTTTTCTTTTAAAAAGCTAACATTGGAGATTCATCAGAAACTGTTGACATCTACAGTTTGTTCTTTAAAAAAAAACATCTATAGAGCAAATTCTATACATGGCAGATGCAGAACAAGAAGAAGAGGACTCAAGGATTCCAAGCCGGTCTCAATCATTTGGTTCAACTAAGGGACAGTGAGAGAACCAAGATTTTATGTGTTTGGATCATGTAATTGGAAAACCAGTACAATTCAGAGACAATGAAGACTGATATATACTGAACTTCAAAGACAGTGTAAATATTGTAAATGGTAGGAATGTAGACTTAAAAGGGAAGATGTAATGGAATGTTAAACTGTGTTATACAGTCTCTCCCCGAGTTACAAACGAGTTACGGACCAAACACTTGGCTGTAACTCGATTTGTTCGTAACTCGGACCCCATTGAGTTATATAGTGACCACACTGTTCGTAAGCGCGGGTCGCCTTCGTAACTCAGGGACCGCCTTTACGACCGCTCCATGGGAGCTTTGGTCATAAATGCGAACGGTCGTAACTCAACTGTTCGCAACTCGGGGACCGGCTGTACTATTCAGTGATTACATGGCACTGTAAAATATCTTATTTAAATGAACCTCAGCCATACCTGCCAGAGCATTAAAATATGTAATAATGAACACATCTGATGTGTATAAGCAGCTGTTGTGACCAGTCCAGATCTTCTATGGAAGAACATGACAGAAAATTAGGAAGAGGGTTGTCTTCAAGGAGTATGGAGGGAAGTCCGATTATCAGAAGGATAGCCACTTCTATCATAATTGGTCTAAGGAAGTGTGGTGATGGAAAAGTATTCTGTATTCTGGGAGACAGCTGCAGAAAAGAAGTGTGGTGGTGGTGTTCATGCGAGTGTGCACCTTCTTCCTGCTTCATTAAGCTGTGCCCTGTTCACTCTCATTTGTTACTTCAGCTAGTAAAGATATCATAATGAAAACTGAAGAAGAAAAGGAGGATGGGAGAAAAGAAAGGAAGTAATGTTTAATCATTGTTGTCATAGTGCCACCATTCAGCAAAGAAGCTCATTACTGGGTATGCCTTCACAGCAAAGAAAAATCTGTGGCTTGTCCATGTCATCCTACTCGGACTCATGGGCTTGATCTGTGGGGCTGTTTCATTACTCTATACAGACTTATGGGCTCAGTCTGGAGCCCAAACTATGGGACTCTCCCACCTCTCAGGGTCCTAGAGTCTGGGCTCCAATCTGTGTCTGGAAGTCTATGCAGCAGTTAAACAGCTCCATAACCCAAGTGCTGTGAGCTGAAATTGACTGGCACAGTGGGTGTCTAGTTGCTGTGTAGACATTCTTCGTGGGGTATGATACTGCTGCAGGATAATTAACTTGTGATATCTCACAAAAAATGAAAGTTAACAGATTTTTTTAGGGAAATATACAATATGACCTAAGATTGACAGTGTTACTCCATGGGTATTGGAAGCAGTTTTTAATCTAGACCAGGGGTTCTCAAACTTCATTGCACTGCGACCCCTTTCTGACAACAAAAATTACTCCATGATCCCAGGAGCGGGAATTGAAGCCTGAGCCCAATTGAGCCTTACTGCCTTGAGTGGAGGAAGAAAGCTGAAGCCCAGACATGGGTAAGAGGGGACAAAGCTGAAGACCAAGTCCTGGCTACCTCTGGCTCATGGCTTTGGCCCCATGCACTGAGGCTTGGGCTTCAGCACCAGGTCTTAGGGCTGGTTTAGACTTCCTGCCAACCACATTTATATGTGGTCATGACCACACTGAGAATGAATTAGACTTATATGCAATGTCTGCCAAAGGCCTGCATTTTATTTTATACTCTTTTTGTGTGTTTCAACTTGAAATGTTTTTTTTTTTTTTGCAAAAAGAAGAAATGTAAAATGTAGAGAAGTCACAGTTTAAATGGACTTTTTAAGGTTGATAGGTGTAAATCTTATCTGTCTGCCCCTCCCCTGCAAAAAAGTCAAGGAAACAGCTTTTATTTGAATTATGGTCATATGTAAATTGAGATTGGGAAAACTCTGTACCATTGTAGCTTGACTCTACTCCCTAACTATGTTCTTAGGAGCTGAGTGGATAAAAATAATTTTATTATAGTTATTTAAAACTTAAATTTGAGTTTACAGCCATCTGTCTCAAGGGCTAAGCTCACTTTAAACTATACTAATCATTTAAATAAATTGAGGAAAACCAATCAGTTCAATATGTTGAATCAATATGTCATGCTTTGCATATCTACATAATTTCCCTCAAAGTAAGATCCATGACACATGTACCGTACAGTCTATAAATAAAATTGGATAGAAAAAATGAATATCTGGGATTATGGCGTGACTGCTAATGGTCTCCAAAATTCAATACTTTGGTTTTGGTTTGGAGAAAGCTTTTATCATAATCAATGCATGTTTCATACCTATACCAACTGATTTTAACAAAAATAATAAATTGGAATGGCTGAATGTATCTTGTAACCAGGTTTTCTAGAACATGGATTCTTCATCTGCCACCTGGCTTGTGTCCATTGCTTGGAGTAGAACGGAAGACTAGCGTGCCTTACTTTCTCTATTTCTGTTCAGTTTCTCCAGTTTAAAAGACAAAGTGAGGTTTTCCACCTCAAAAATCTGCATTTAGATAGTTAATTTAGATAATAGACTATTTGTGTTTAACTCCTACAGCACCATTTATCTTTCTGAATACATCTATGGTTCAGGACCCAGTACCATCTACCATTTATGCCACATCAGCCTTGAGTCAGCTTTGGCCAGGAGAGAGGATCTTCATTGTTTTTGGTCTTAACTGGTGAAACTGGTTTAATTACTAAAGAACTATTTAGTTATTAAAGAACTACTTAATAATTGTAAATAGTTTCACAGAATGAGGTGTTATGAAAATATAGTGGGGACAGATTTACTATAAAATAAGGATTTTAATAGTAAGTTGTTACCGCGGTCATACTTTTGATAAATACACACAGGTTGATGACAAACCAAAGGAGAGACTATGTACTGATAATGTTAACCAGTGATGAGGAACCTGACAAACTTCCCATGACCTGGGAAAATCATTACATGGGCATAGACATCCTGAAAATTGAGAGGCGCAAACCAGCCCAATATGGGAAGAATAGTAACAAGGGCAACCATGTGGAATCTCACCCACTGGGTGTACTTGTTGAGACTGGGGAGATCAAAGATAGGTCTCAACCCATCCCTTGAACTTGCAGATCAGAAAGTACCAGGAGTAAAATCCCTTTCTCCAATTAAAAGGGAGAACAACCTCTATAGCTTCTATAGCACAGTCTAGTATGCTGTAGAAGCAGTGACTCATGAGTTATTGCTGAGAAGGGACAGAGTAGAGAAGTGGGGTGAGGATGGGCTGGTATTAGATGGCATAACCTAATCCCATCCTACTTGGGATTAATCTCTGAGATACTACTTCACAAGCAATGTAGAAGCAGGACAGTCAGTCTCTGAATGGAGAATTCATTTTTGAGATGTTTGCAACCAGTATACTACATTTGATACGTAAGTAAGTGGAGGACAATAGGCTGGGTTGGTTAAAATTAGACCCATAAGGTCTTCTCTAATTTATGCCCTTCGTGGTGAATTCTTGCTGCCTAGTAAGGGAGGATGACTGCTAGAAGTATCACTGATAAGGATAATGGTGCTGTTACTGACCCCTGGAATGATTTCTCTTTTGTGACCTGAAAATAAACCACCAATGACTGCAAAGTAGCAATTAAGTTCATAAAAGATTCCATTGTCTTGTCAGTTTTCTTAGAAAGTGAAAATGGCCATCAAAATGTAAGTCCTTAATGGTTGGACTTTAGGAATTATGTCAGCGTTCTCTCACCATGAGACTTTTCTCGTTTTTATTAGCTGATAAGTCTGGACAAAGTATTTAGTGATCAAGATGTTTTTGGAATCAGCCCTGGATGTGGCAAAAAACATTCTGCAATAAAGACCTTAGTTTTTTATCCTGGGGAATTTTGGCAACTTAGCAAACTTGCACATAATTTTTGACAATTCATAGTCATATTTGGATAATATATCTGCTAGTCAACATTTCACGTTTGTAATAAGGGGGTTGAATAAACTTTTCATCAGGCCCCCCTTTAAGTGGGGATTAGGTGTTTAGGAGTTGGATGTTAGGAACAAACTCTTGAAACCTTGCATGGGGATTGAATATCTCTTATCAATATATACTTTATGGTGGGTGCTAAAGATTCTGAGTTATTCCATGGACGCTTGGCAAGCTGTTACATTGCTTCAGTGCTTGGTCTGCTGTGAAGGCAGGGGACTGGACTCTCGAGGTCACTTCCAGTTCCAGTATTCCATGATTCATTTAGAAGGAATGAGCAGTTCTCCCAGAAGCTGAGGACGGAAGAATATCCACCAACTTATTGATGATCTCCTGAACAAACTTAACCTGAATACCCAAAGTCACAATACCATTTGTCTCAGGAGATCTTGATATGATTTAGTATCCTCAGGCACTGGAGATGAAAAATTCAGCGTCAGTGAAGAGGAAGAAGAGGGAAGAGAGTAAATGGAACCTCCTGTAGCAACATGTGACTAACAAGGGACACAAGTTTCACCAACTCAGAGAGCGCAACCTCCATCGGTGGCCAAAGCACAGGTAGCTTAGGAGGGGAGAGTGCTGGGAGAACAGGTGATCTTGCCCTGGACTGAGCAAAATGATTCCCAGGCATTCGAAGGAGGCCATTCTGAATAGTACTACAGCATTGGTGTCCTGGAGGAGCGAGGCCAGGGAACCTTTATACCTAGTATGGGAGAAATATCCATATAGATACGATGGTGTTTCCCATGAAGTCTTCATGACCTTTCAGATCCATTTTGTAAAATTGATGGTGAGTGAATGGTCTCTGTACTGAATCCTGTATACCCTTAGTTTATCAGTAATGGAGCAGCCACTCTAGGTAGAGCTAGTAAACACCCCTGTCTTCTGCAACCTAGTACACTGATCTCATCAGTACTGATGACTGTACAGTAGATGGCACATTGAGCAATGCTAAAAGTAGCAGTACTGAACACAAAGACGTTAACTGCATTGAAGTCGTCATCAGCACCAAAGACAGTATCGATGCTGCAAGCCCCTTTGTAATATGCAGGAAACTGACTCCAGCTCTGCCCTGTGTGAATGAGACAGTATGGATGATGCTGACAACAGCAATAAGTCTGCAACCAGTCCGGGAGGTGCCAAAGTCATAATTTGTCAGTTATGTTCTCCTGAATAAGTGACAAATCAGGAACAGAAAGGCATAGCAAATCCATTGCTGCCTGATCATTGGTGTGAAAACCGTGCCAACACCACTGTTATTAGTACTGGACTCTATGACTATCTCATGGGTGGTACCAGAGCAGCATGATGTCTAAGTGGTCTCACATCAGTAGTGGAAAGTAGTGGGCCACTTCTTTCTACATATTGGAAAAATCATGGTGCCTATCCGCATGCCTACTAAAAAGGGAGAAGAAACTTCTCCAAACTCTGGAGCAACCCAATTTGCATTTTGGGAATTCTTTTTCTTGGAGAACCAGAGGAAGGAAAACAACCTCTCTTCCTTGTGGGCTCGGAATCAAAGTGTGATCATGGAGCTCCAGGCTTTAGTGGCTTATGTTTTCTCTTTGGGAAGTCTGGTGATCTGCCAGTGTGGGCCTCATGATCTGTTCTGTAAGATGCTGCTTCAAGCACAAGTCTGTAGCCACCTGTGTTCTCTTCTTGAATGACTTGCAGATGGAGCACCTTTCCTTAATATTACCTCTTAGTAGGCACAATAAACATGATGGTCAATACTTAAAATCTGGTGAAGGTATCACACCTGGCAAAAACTCTACTAACTACACTCAACTACACTAATTCGAAGGTACTAAAGTATTTACGGGGGAAAAAATGCAGAAATACTGTGATAGACAACTTGAGGTGTGAGACAGCACCAAATGCTCCAATTCAAGCTGCAGGCAGATGGGGAGGGGAGGGTATTTTTAAAGACATAGGAGGGGCTAGGAGTACCAGAAGGTTCTCTGGCTTCAGTGTGTCAATCATGCACACATGAGTGGAATACATCTGCAACTACTCAAAGCAGAACACACAGGGTTCACTTGTTGTAATGTATAGAATCAGGGCCTTGGCATATGATTGTGTGTCTCATTTAATTTCTCTGTGCAACTGTTTCCCTATCTTTAAAGTAAGAGAGAGATACCATCACAGGCTTGTTAGGCCTTGGTAATGATTGAAAAGCATCTGCTGAATACTCAAAGTAGTCCAGTTATTTGTTCAGAAATGCATAACTTTTCTGCTGACAAACAAGTTTTTGTCAAGAAATTCTCTCATGGTGAATGATAGGGCCAGTCAGACTCTTGAAACACAAATTATGTAGTGAATGAAAATACGTAGGTTCTTTGCTTTTTCATTTTCTTAATATAGCAATTTAAATTACTGTACTGTCTTAATTTTAAATAAAATTTATCTTCTAATGTACCAGGATCCCTTTTTGGCAGCTGTTTGTCTAATGCCATGGTACCTTTCAGTCTTTAAGGTTCTCCAGTGTCTTTTCAGCTATCATTTTTCTGAATGTTATTAGCACTTAATAAAACTCAAGTATGTTTGTAGTTTGGGAGAAAATTAATCCAGCTTTCCTTCATTTTGATTGTTTGGCTTGGTGATAAATAACTTGGTTCTTTTACAATCTATTTACAATTCTACATCTTTTTTTTAACCTTCTTGAGGTTTTCTTACCATTTTCAATTTGATTAGCAAAAATGTGTATTTGTTTATCTAGATCTATTTGTACTTACGCATGCCAAGAAGCAGTGAGGACTGAAGTCTCTCTGTAATTTATTTTCAGTGTGTAGTGTAAACTGCTGTGCTGTATATACATTTTATATTTATGTCAGAAAAGGGTTGCAGAGGGGTGCTTTAAAACCACCTTTTCGGCTCTAAATAGCTATTGTGTACATATGGTAAGGTACTGCTGCTTAACAATTAGTAACTGCTTTGATGAAACTAAATTACATGTTTAAGTTCCCATCAGGAAGTCGCTTCACATATCTGTATTAATGTATTCAAGGCTTGAGAAGGAAAGTTAATTTTCCAGCTTAAATATTTAATTCAAGCTTAAAATTTAGTCTGTAATTAGAGCTCCCAAATGGCAGGAACATGGAGTATTTGTCCATTTTAATTAGATTGTTGTTTACCTATTAATTATATATCATATCTTGTCATATAGTTTTGATGGTAACAGATGGTGCTAGGAGTTAGTAAGGGTTTGAACGAAATAAGATTCCACATGATTTATTAAGTTGCACTTTATTAGTGAGTGGTCTACTTTAGTCAGGTTATTCTCTGGAGTAAGAACTTTGAAACATTTCACTAATTTTGGTTATTATTCTTTTATGGGCTCTGTAGAAATATGGAACTTAAAAACTTGCACCTCTTTGTTTGTTTTGAAAAAAATATTACAACTTCAGGAAAAAAAAGTATTCTGTCATGTTGCATAGCTGACTCCAAGGCTTTTTTTAGCTTAGTATAAATCTGTATGTGTATGGCATCTTAGAAGCTAGTTGTTACAGTATGAAAGATCACAATATTTAGTAAAGCGATTAGCTTATGCAAGGTAAGGTGTTGTAGTTCATCCTAAAGTTGAGAAGAGGGATAAAAACAGCACTATCCATTTAATGAATTGCAAATTCTGATATCAACTAAATAATTGTATGTTTGAGGGGCAAAGTGGCAAAATACTAGGCGCTAACACTCTTAAGCACCAGAGTTACAAAAGATAAATGCCAAAAGCAGAGTTTTCAAAGTTCTGTTACGGGTTGAGTGAATCTTCGTTTCCTTAACCTTTGGCAATGACTGAGCACATTATTAAGTAGTCCATGTGTCTGAGAATGTTTTACAGAATTAATATGAGGAAGTATATGGTATAAATATATGGAAAAAAGATACAATGTTATACATTTAATACGGTATTCAATTATAAGGAGAAGAGGGAGAGAGAAACTGAGGTATAAGTAAGGGCAGAAAAGGATTTCTGTTGAAATTTGAAAGAAATTTGGAGTCAGTAATGGAGAGAAAATACATGAGTTGCTGTGGACTTTGTGGTTAGATGAAGAGTATTCAAGTTGTGGAAAGGTTCATGGAGGTGGCAGGCACTAGCTGAGAAGGAGAGATCAGAAGAGTAGAGAGCAACAAGGCCAATGAGAGAGACTGGAGCACGTTTATGGAGAAGTTTAAAATACACACTTTCACCCACCCAGCCATGAGAGAAATGTAAGAGGTTCCTAAAGAGAATGAGGATCAGGTACAGGTTGAGGATGCAGCTAATGCAGCAAATTTGAATCATGTGAGAAGGCAGACAATGGATTACATTCCTTTGCTGGAAAAACTTAAACAGTCTAGTAGCACCTTAAAGACTAACAAAACATGTAGATGGTATCATGACCCCATCTACATGTTTTGTTAGTCTTTAAGGTGCTACTAGACTATTTGTTGTTTAAGTTTTTCCTATTATAGACTAACACGGCTACCCCTCTGAAGCTTTTATTCCTTTGCTGGTTGGCCTAAGTTTCTAGAATCTATTTTCTGCATGCGTACAGCAAAGGAACTGCCTGCCTGTCTTAGGTTGCAGCCTAGCTAGAGCCCCAGCTACAGCTCAAGCCTGAATATCTACATTGTAATTAAAGGGCCCCTTAGCCCAAAGCCTGTGAGCCCAAGACACCTGGCATGGATCAGCCATGGATTTTTAATTGCAGTGTAGACTTTCCCCTAGAGGCCCTGTTGGTGTGTTCCTGTTGGTGAATAATATATTTGAATAAACACAGAAGTATTATTCATACTATTATTTTTTTCTAAAGCTAATTGAGTCCATTTTTTATGTAGCTCTTTTTACAAAGTAAAAAAAACATGCACAATCGTAGTACAGTAACAATATTTGTGTGTGTTACGCAGGCTCTTAGTATTTCTTTTGAAGCTGCAGTCAGAGTTTTGATAGTGGAAAGTAAACAGATGGCAACAGTACATGCACTGATTTCAATACTTGCTTCAGTGGGCGACTTGACAAACAGTAGATCCACAAACTGCTTCCTTGTTCCGGCATACATTTTGTCTACACACCAGCAGCAACAGATTCCTGATGCTGATACTAGTTCATTTTTGCCTCGTAACTTTTGTCACACATTCATAGTGTGTATACTGTGACCTTTCTGGTTTCGTGATTGCCCCTTAAAGCATACTACTTTCAGCTGTATTGGTAAGCATGCCTATGTTCAAATCAACAGGAGGTGGAGTGAGCAAGCGGAGGTGTTAAGTGAGTGTGTGTATGTGCCTTGGATGTGTTCCCAAGCCCAGCATCATTTCATTACTACCTACATCTTAAAAGAACTGTGACACTGAAACTATGCAGATTTCTTTGCTAGGATAAGCTAAGGTTTGTTTACATGGTACACGTCCATGTCACAAGGCCGTATAAATTCTAGTGCACGGTAGTGTGTCACACTAACTGGTGTTCATCACACGCTAACCATGTGTGCCCCCTCCCGCTGGCAAGACCTAAAAGTTCCCTGGTGCACATTAATGTTGTACTGTTCAGAACTATATCAGTGTTTTCCAGGGTCCACATGGGTCAACTACAGTGTGCATCATGCTAGTGTGCTGTAGACCAAGGGTTTTCAAAGTTGGGTTGTGGGCCTGCCCAGGTAAGGTGCTGGCGGTCCGCAAGACATTTTGTTTAAGCATCCATAGGCAAAAAGCCTTGCAGCTCTTATTGGCTGCAGTTTGCCATTTTCAGCCAAGGGGAGCTGCGGGAAGTGGCACGGGGTGGGCCACTGCTTCCTGCATCAAGGGGAGCTGCAAGGCTCTGTGCCTGTGGATGCTTAGATAAACAAAGCATCTCATGGCTCACCAGGAGCATATCCAGGTGGGCTCAGGACCCAACTTCGAAAACCCCTGCTCTAGAGTTTACACCACTATGGTGCAGGCTAACACACTATGTAGACAAACCCTGAGTGACTTGGCCTGTTGCCTACTGTATTTGTGAAAAGATCACCTTCTCAAAATGTGACCCTTTATCCTTGTTTGCTCAGATATTGTGTTTTTCATAGAAGTATTAAAACAGAAAACAACAATAGATTTTTAGTGACTGAAATGTAGAGATTACAAAAAATGCAAAAGACAATGTTAAAATATTTCACTAAATGCACACAGGCTGAGTTTGCATTATCAGCATTGATTTACACAGTTTCTGTAAAATGTACAGGGTTACTTTTTTATTCTGTTGACCCTGTTTATCAAATGTGATAAAATATGCTATCTTGCCACTAAAAACAGATGGAAAAATAAAGTGAAGAGCTGCATTAACGGCAGTCTTATCCAAGTTCATATAAAAATATTACAAAAATAAAACATTGACATAACTGGGTCATTGAAATGTTCCTTAAGAAGGACTGCTTATGCAACAAAATCACACCACTTTTAAATACTGTAGTTCATAATATTCTTTCAACATAAAAATTAAAAGCCGATGATAGTTAATAAAATGTCTCTGCCTGATTTTTAGTTTGTTTTTAAAAGCTTATGGTGATTTAGGCAAATCTGCCATTAATAAATACAAGTATAAAATAGTTTTTGATAACTAACAAACAACAAAACAGTGGTGTATTTGCAATGAGACTTTATCCACAGTGGCAGAATATCAGGGTTCTAATTTTTTTTACTCCATGATCATAAAAAGGTTTACAGCTGACTCACCATCTCTGATTTCATTTACAGTGCCTCATAAGGCTTCTGTTTTACTTCTATGATTTCTGTTTGCAGTACTTGTAATTTCTGGAAAGATTCACATTTGGCTCTTGAATTGTAATTGTCTGAATAGGAAGTTGTAAAATGTCCAATTTATACAAAATAGCTAAAACCCTGTATTAATCCCTGCAGTTCATTTTTCACAGATCGTCTAAGTGGCAAGATATAAATGCTGTTAGTAGGAATATGAACCCTCCACTTTACGTGCTGGCTTTGTGGGAGTGAGACACATTGTTTATGTAAATATGGATATCAGATATGGGAAGCTGGCTTCCCACAGAAGAGACTGCCACCAAGCAAATATTTATACTTAACAAATATCTGAGCACTTAAGATGGTATTAATGAAAAAAGCTACCTTTGTCAGTATGTGCATTGCGAGAAACTTGGATAATAGTTCTGTCGGACAACGGGGCTACCCTAATATCACAGTTTCCATGTCATAAAAGTGATGTCATAAAAGTGACTGCCTCCTTGTTCTTCAAATAAAAATGCCAGTGCCCACACGAGTGAAGGATTGGGTACAGACCACATGCTGTACATTAAAATATCAAAATGAAAAAAATAAATCTCTCCCCAAAAGATGGAATTTCTTGTGCAGAAAAGCTAGACTAGAATCCTGATGGAAGGAGAGCTTATAAGTATAGAATATGAACCATTGGACTCTGAAAATCAGAAGAACATACAATATAACCTTTAATGGAGATATTTTGTCTTGTCTACAGAAAAGATGTATGTACTGAATGAAAAAGTAGCATAACATGAAGGTACACATCAGAAAGCGTTCTTTCTTTTTGTCTCCCACTTTGATCAATATTCCTAACCTACTGTCATGGTCAGTTTTTGTACAGGTTGTTTGCACCAGATGTTAGAGTTGCCTCAGGGAAGTTTTCAAATTGCCCACAAGACTTGTTCATCTCAGAGTTCATTTTCATACTGAATTTTCCTATTGTATGTACTTGGCTCTCTTTGGACTTATGAAAATGTTTTTTGGGAAGCAAGTAATCAGCACTCTGTATTTTTTATTTCGTCAGAGATATGTAGGAGATGTGGTTACATACAAGTCCATTTTACATGTGTGATGCCAGTGTGAATAAAAGAACAAATTTGCCTAATAAACAAGAAAGAATTAGCATAAAAAACCTCATCTTGTTGAATTAAATTTTGGCAGAAGCATTTATTCTGATATCTGAAGGCCACCCCCTTCTTTATTAGAAAATTTCATTTGTGATGGAAGTACAGGGGACTGGAGAATAACACCTGAATATTTAAGCCTGAACAATAATGTTTGACTTCATTTTTTTGTCATAGAGAATTAAGTTTACCTTATTTAGTAAAAGTGGATGGAACTTAAAAGAGTACATTAAAAGAATGAGGAAATGGTTTGCCTGTTTCTTTTGCTTTGTATAAATGAGATAGATATGCTTGTTTAAATTTTCAGTTGTTAAAGCTTTGGTTATGAGGCTGAAATAATTTTGGTCCAGATTTTGACACACTCCTCCTCCCTCCCCCCCCCTTTACACTGACTGGTGAGCAGTTAACTCCCACAGGTAGTCCTGGAAATTGTTCCTAGTATAGTTGTGTTATAATTTATTTGGTTAAAGATTATACCAGCAGTTCGCTGGTTTCTTCTATTTCCATTGATATCAATTTTGTTACTAGAATGAGATTATGGTCTTCCATATTAATACTGACTTGAATAATGTGTGAATGGGAGTCTTATTCTATTGACCATTAAGTTCATACTGGAACTGTTAATTTACCCTTTCACAGTATTATTTTATGATATTAATGGTCTGTTGTAGGGATGTGAGAAGGTAACGTTCACAGGTGATGCTTACTGGGTAACATCTGTTACCTGGGGGGAGTCGCCCAGCCCAGCCCATGTGGGCTAGAAAGTGGAAGCCTCTTGACCCCACGCTGCTGCTTTCGGCCCCGTGTGAGGCTGCTGACTCCCAGCCTGGGTCTGGAGCAGCCCCTCCCCATGGTGCAGGGACCACTCCAGCCTGGCCTTAATGCCCCCTCCCCCACTTGCCCCCAAAGTTAAACCGGTTGGTTAATTATATGACCTTTCAGATGTACTTAAAATGTATGCCTTTGGTTTTGTTCTGCTTGTATTGTGAATAACAAACATGGATATTCTTTTACTCTTCTGAAGTAATATCCCAATATGCACTTTGTTAGTGACTTCATTTCCACACTGGAAGAGTGTTCAGAACATGCATACTCTATTTATAGATAAAGTTATCTTGTGTTTGCTTTAGTACTAAGGAGATTTCTAAAGTTAACATTATTTTATACCTTATAAGGTATAGAATATTATCATTAAAATGCATAGTATTGAAAGAAAATATAAATTTACCTTTACTTCACATGTAGCTTGCTTTCCAGAGCTCTTCAGTGGTTTGCAGTATCACTAGTAGTTGCTATTAGAACACCAGTTGAGAACTCCAATTCTTGATGGGGCTGCATTGAGAGAGAAATTTGTGTCTTAAGTTAGTGGTTAAGTTGATGGTCATGCATTGTTAATTTGAAAATGTTGGCACATAATATGTTTTTCCTTTTTTTAATTTGAAGTTTGAAGTTCACCGTTAATGTGGGGGTTTAATAGTTTGAGGTCTTGTAGGGATATAAAATCATTTATTGTAAAGCAGTTGTTTTGAATCCAGCGGAAGTCAATAGTAGGCTAAATATACTAATACCTGATAGCTTTTTGGTAGTCCAGTTTCTAGTAGATAAACATGCAATTTCTATATTAATTGCTAATGGATAAAATACAGCATCCCAAAACTTCCATTTTGACTGGCATGCTTGTGGGTTACCTCAGCAGACCCAATTACCTTCTCACCTAGAATGTCTTCTCATATCAGAGTAAAGAATATCTTGAAAGGTCAGTGAAAAAGTTTGCGCTGCTCTGTTATGCCTACTCTGTGGATAACAGATGTGTCTGATGTATTTCTTGAAGATTAAAGTGGCATAAAAGAAAAAAAATAGTCAACTCCCTTTTCCCCAAAATCCAGGAAATTCAGACTAGTTTCTTACACCATTGTTCTCTCACATTGCAAGCGTATGAGAATATTGTATGTTCTTACATAGCATATGTGCGGCGAAAGGTGATCACAGTGGTATGAATTAAGGATGTAGTGAGAAGCTTTCTCTAAATTTCCTAGAATTGTCGATTTAGACCCTGAACATTATTTTACTGTACAGCTATTTTTTGTGTTTATGTTCTGTTTTGATCACTGTTCAGTATTTAAACTCTTTCAAATGTGCAAAGATTAAATGTTTAATAAAAATTGCTTGTTGTTTTCAACATCTGTGTTCAGAGAACAATGGCACACTAGAGTGCTGAAAGCTTCTAAAGTTTTCAAATGTATTGAGAATGACAGAAAGTTCAGTGAAGAGTTTGCTTTCCTCATTACAGAACTACTTCTGTGGCTGCGATTACACTAAGAGCATCTTTAATTGCTTTAAAATCTGAATGCATGATAAGAATGGATTAATTTGATTTTTCTGTTACTACAAGTAGCAGATGGTTTATGTCTTAGGAATGCTCATGTTGTAAAATGAGATCCCCAGCTCATTCGTGATTGGTCACTGTTAATGAAGCATGCTGTGCTGATTATTGATTTAGAAAATGAGGATGACATGAGTATTGTGTGTGTTGCTATAATAAATTAAAGAGGAGTATTTTAATAGCCAGCAGACATACACCTTAAATAACATGAAATATTTGATTTTCTATTCAGGTGGTCTCTGCCCTGTCAAACTAATTTTATTGTTTATTAAAAAGATGTACTTTTATAGTTTCAGCTAACAAGCAGATGGTCGTCTTTACTTATTTCTGTTTTGTATTGCTGTATGACCGATCAGATGCATGATAGGAACCCAAATTAGCTTGTTGTCTGCAAAGCAATGGTATAGCCATGGGAGAAAATCTTTGTAGGTATTGTGTATGTGTGTGTTTGTGTGGGAATGTCTCTCCTTTTACATTTTGTAGTATTTAATCCTCATTTGTTAGTCTGGAAAGTGAAGATAATATGCCAAAATGCATTAAAAGTTTTTAGTTTAACAGTTTTGATTCTTTCACCTTCAAACTTTTGAAATATAAGGGGGAAGAACGTAGTTAAAACTAGGGATGTAAAATCCTGTTTAATCAGTTAACTGATTAAATGTTATGGTGGTTAACTGCTTAAGCAGGATCAAGAGGAGATTCCTACGTCCCAGCCGGGCTGGAGCAGTCCCCCACCTGTGTCAGGCCTAGACCCCTGCTGCGAGCCAGGGCTGCTCCAGCCAGGCCAGGCCCACCACGGGTGGGGGATGCTTCAGTTAACCATTCACATCCCTATTTAAAACATTTAAGCTACATAGAATGGCATATACCTGGAGTTATTTTTACTTTTGTAAATCATGTGAGAGGTACATCATAAAAGCCATAGTAATTGTTTATATTTGCTCAGTTATTCCTGTAACTTTTAAGCTTCACATATTCTAGCTGTTGTGGGTTATGGTATTAGTCAAGGTCCAGTGGTGCATAAGTGACCTGTATAGCAAAATAAGACCTATTAATACAAAACCTATGGATTGCTGCTTTGTGCTTAGCAAAGAGTTCCTATAGCATTATTCAGTATAGTTGCAGAGAAATGCAGAAGGATAGTTTTGGCTACTTTGATGTGTATTATAATATATAGTACATTCCACATGTTAAAGAACACATTATTGATTTTTCTCTTTTCAGTTTGCTCTTTTCATTCAACAAAAATTACCTACATTTTTCTTCCTTGACCTCAAATCCAGTTTCAGTGCACTAGACTGACATACCTCAGAGACAGCGCTAGCCAATTGTTTATGTATAGCAGTGTGAAACCTGGCTCTAGTACCAAGACACAGAGCCATCATGCCAATTAATTCTTTGCAGATAAACTGGGCTGCCGCTTGGTTTATCCCAATTGTGAGCCCTGTCTGTTTCTGAGTGGCATTTTGAAACCCAGAATATGATGGGATTAACCTGAATAGTTTGAGGGGGCACATGCTTAGAATTGCTTCAAAAGAGAGCTGAAGGAATGACTTACTAGGGGGTAAAGGTAACAGTAATTTGGAGCAAATGTACTCCAAAGCTCTCCAGGCACCATCCAGGCTATGTAGGAATTTATATTTGATAAGGAGGAACACAGGGAGGTGGTTGTCAACCACAGCAAGCAAGTATTGTCCCATGCTATGATGACTGAGCTGTCTCCTCTTTCAGTCCATCTGTGAGAACTGGAGGTGGAGTCCAAGGAGCTCTATCCCGTGCTAACGTACATACTTTCTGACAGCTCTTTCTTGGTAACTCCTAGACTCATAGACTTTAAGAGCAGAAGGGAGCATCATGATCTTCTAGTCTGTCCTCCAGTGCTAACTCTGTCCACATATTGGCTACATCTACTCTGCAGGCTTCTTGCGCAAGAAGCTTTCTGTGGAAGAGATCTTCTGCAAAAACTTCTTGCACAAGAACGTGTCCACACTATGAAAGCGCATCGCAAAAGCAATGCTCTTTTGTGCAAGAGAGCATCCAGACTGCATGGATGCACTCTCGAAAGAAAGCTCTGATTGCTATTCACGGAATAGCAACCAGAGCGCATATGTTTTTTTTCTATTGGCTCTTTTTGCATAAAACCCCCCTGTTGCCTATCCACACACACCTTTTTGCACAGTTATTCTTCGTAGAAAGTGGAATAACTACACCGCAAAAACCCCTCTGTTCTTTTGATTTACTGTAAATTTACTTGCGCAAAATCACGCTTGAGATGTGGACACTCCATAGGTTTTTGCGCAAAAATGGTCTGTAGTGTAGACATAGCAGTCTACACAAGCGACATCATCACAGGACCTAATCACATAAGCCACCATATCAGAGGCTCATACAACTGAACATCCGCTAATGTGATCTGTGCCATCTATGTGATCTATGCATATTGGCCAAACTGAACGGTCTCTGGCAAAGTTTACACTATAGCCTTTTTTTGGAAAAAGCTATGCAAATTGCACTCCACAATTTGTGTAGCTTTTTCTGATTGCTTTTTCCGGAAGAGGCTTTTCCGGAAACAGGGCCAAATGGCGGAAGAGCCTCCTCTTTCAGAGGAGCCCTTGTTCCTCGTAGAATGAGGTATACAGGGCTCCCCGAAAGAGCACTTTTGCTCTTCCTCAAAAAAAGCTGAAGAGCAAATGCGTTCCCTGGATGTGGCAGAGTTTTTCTGGGATACCTCTGGGTTGTGGGGAAAACCCCACAATCTAGATGTACTCTCTATGACAAAGGATTAATGGACACTAATCAGATATTCAAAAAGGTAATGTACAGAAACCTATTGGAGAACATTTTAACTTACCTGGGCACTCATTAATGGATTGAAAGGTGGCTATTCTCTTGCAAAGTAATTTCAGGAATCAACGAGAGAGAGAGAGTCTGTGGAACTGGCCTTCATATGCCAATTTGACATTCTCTCTCATGGCTTGAATAAAGGCATGATCTGCATGGGCCGTTATGTTCAACACCCAAATTATATCAAAAGCTGAGTATGGGGCACTTGTAGCCCATTCTTAGCCTCATTTAGTGCAGACACTTTAATTGACCGTTTTCCCCTCCCCACTCCACTCTTTTTCTGCTTTCGTTTGAAGCTCTGTGCCTCTTTCTCCAAAGTTGTCGTCTTAAGAAGTGGGTTGTGCCCACAAAAGCTCATGATACTATCTCTATATTTTTTGGTTCGTCTCTAAGATGCTACAGGATCATTGATGTTTCTACTAGTATATGTTCTTAACAACTGAGTGGATGGATAAAAAGAAAACAGATATTTTAAACTCTAAAGTTGATTGTGTAGCAGATTTTAACAAATATATGTCAAATCTTTAAGTATTTTTATGGTTGCAATAAAAGAGAAAAGCTACAAGGAATTTAATTTTGAATGTATATAGGTATCTAATTTCTTTCAGGGAATTCTAAAGACAGTTTAAAACACTGTACATTTTAGCAAATACATCAAAAGGAGTTATCTTTGGTAGGACCTAGTTACCATTAAACAGTAGCAAGCCAAATGTTTCCCATTTATTATGACTTGATTTTTTCCTGTAAGCATTTTTCAGTGCTTTGGATGGGGGGGGGCATAATATCCATATCACCTGGAGGACAGAAAACTCATTTAACATATAAGTCTTAGGAAGGAATTGAACTCAGATCCTAGAAACAAAGAGCACATAAATTGATAGATGGCACAGTAATTTATCTTCAATAGAAGCAAATGTATTACTTTCCTGTGAATAGGGTAATGTTAGTGGAAGAAGATTAAAACAGCACAAAAATTTAGACTATAAATGTCTGTATTTATGTATAACATATAGATACAGATATATTTTCCATGAATAGCAGGGCCTGAAAGTGCTGACCAGGCTTATAGGGAAGGGAATATTACACAGGAGCAGCCCACTAGTCAGTTTAAGGGATGACATCTGTGAATTCTGAATTGTCTGGGTCTCAACTTTTATTTATGGTAAAAATAAAAAGCTGTGGAGTGTAGACAGCATTGACCGTGTCACAGGAAATGTAAAGTGCAAGGTTAAAGGCACAGAAGATCCTTTGGGGGGGGGGAAGGGATGGAAAAACTCTATAAAAGATTAAACAATACCAAACCATTTTAAAATAGCTTATTGCATTGCCGTCGATGAATTGAAATGCTAATTGTAGGTAATAGAATGCAATACATGAATAAACTTTCTTATATCGTGGGCTAACTTAAAATAAAATTTCTCATATCAATTACTGTATGCTAGTAAAGATCCCTACTGTTTTTGTTTTGTTTTGCTTCCTAAAACCCCCTGCTGCTGTTGATTACACCTAGATCTGCTACTGATTGCAACTGTTAAAAGGCAAAGATAGTGTGGATGGTTGCTGAATCATTTAATTGTAGAACTAATAAGATGTTTTCTCTGGGACATAACAGAACTGATAATATTAATAACTATATGTAAACTGTCCAAAAAAAATTCCCATTGCTTTTTAATTTTTTTGTAGATGCAAATCTAGTATTTTCAAGATTAATGTGGCATATCAGGTGCAAGTTTCTTTTTTAAATAATACATCTCATGGGTAGGGATGTTAAAATGTGGGGGGGGGGGGTTGGTAAATATGTAACTGCTGAAATTTTCTACGATTTCATATTTATACGTGGGGGAGGGCAGCTTTTAAGCCAGCTCCTTATGCGTACCAGCTCTGTTGGAGCCGCCCTCTTCTGCCTCTGTATTAGAAGTAGCAGCATGGGGGGTGGGGTGGGGCAGGCAGCTCTGCACGAACACCGCTGCCCGCCTGCTACTTCCCTCCCTTCCCCTGTGCTGTTGCCTCTGATACAGAGGCAGCAACGCAGGGGAGGGGCTTGAGTGTAACCATGAATGTTAATCAGTGAGCCCAGGCCCATTGGTTAACCATTTAAATGTGTACACTATCGCAACCCTACTCATGGGTATGGTTGAAAGGAAGAGATGAGGGTGGAGGGAGAGGGACCGTATGTGAAGGTGTTATAATAAAGTCTTCTGTTCCATAATTCTAAAACACATGCGGAAATATAACATGTCTCACAGGTTATGGTAAAAACACATTTAAATATAAACCAGCAATAGACGTTTCAACTTACTTTCTCATGTTTAAATTTTACAGTTTTAATTTAAATATTTTGTATATAAGAACACATGTAACAATGCATAATGCTATATAAATTCATCTGCAACTGTAGAAAAAAATGTAGTTAATATTGTTTGACACACAGCACCTCCCTTTGCTTTATAATGAAACACACTAATTTCCCTCATCTGTGCATCTGCCCTCCACTTGTGGTATACCTTTAACTTGCCAATGCAGAAAGTAGTGTGTGACAAAGACCTAAAGTAAAAGGAAACTTGAAATTCTAAGTGTATAAGTAATTCTTCCTTTAACCTCAGTTTCCATGATTCTTTATTAGTGATGAAAATTACTTGATGACTGATTAAAATAACTATAGTAAGAGTGAAAAAAACAGCAAATGGTCTGGTAGCACTTTATAGACTAACAATACATGTAGATGTATCATGAACTTTTGTGGGCACAGCCCACTTCTTCAGATGACCGGAGTTACGAGTAGGGGATATGAAAACTCAAAATAAATAGGAGAGGGGGAAGAAAAAGAAAAAAATGAAAAAGGAAGGGGGGTGTGAGACAGGGCATCATTAAATATCTGGAGAATGGGTACTTAAACCTAAGCAGATCAAAGTTAATAGATAGATGCCAAGACAGGAAGGATACCACTCACAGAGCTGTTAGCACCTTCAGTGGTTATGAAGTAGGTAGTGTCCTAGCCAGCCCATATCTCGATTGAGTCCGTTAGCATGTGAATTGAATTTGTGGATGAAGTGAGATTCCAGTCCTTCCCTATGTATTTGTCTTGTGGAGCTGGCCTGTGACAAGACAGCCACCTGCAGATCTGTCAAAGTATGGTTAGGTAAGCAGAAATGTTCACCAACAGATTTTTGTGTGTTCCCTTTACGTATATCCGATCTGTGTCCATTGATTCCTTCCCGCAGAGACCGTCCAGTTTGTCCGATATATATAGCAGTGGGGCATTGCTTGCATTTGATGGCATAGATCGAATTACTAGATGTGCAGTCAAAAGACCCTTTGATTTTGTGGCTTATGTTGTTTGCTCCAGTGATGAATTCGTCAGTGTAGATATGTGGGCAGAGTTGGCATCTTTTTGGTTGCAGAGCTGGGTTCCTGGAGGCTTATGATGTGGTTGTGTGGCATGGTTATCAGAAAGAATGCGTTTCAGGTTAGGGGGTTGTCTGTAAGCAAGAATAGGTTTTTCTCCTAAGGCCTCTGAGAGTGAGGGATCATTTTCTAAGATGGGTTGTAGATTGCGTATAATGCGTTGGAGGGGTCTGAGTTGTGGACTGTAGGTATCAACAAGAGGAGTTCTGTTATTTTCTCTTTTGGGGTCTGTCTTAAAGTAACAAAAAACAGGACTATGTAGCACTTTAAAGACTAACAAGGTGGTTTATTAGGTGATGAGCTTTCGTGGGCCAGACCCACTTCCTCAGATCAAATTGTGGAAGAAAATTGGCATGACCATATATACCAAAGGATACAATCAAAAAAATGAACACATATGAAAAGGACAAATCAAATTTCAGAACAGAAGGGGGATGGGGGAGAGGGGGTAAATGTCTATGAGCTAATGATATTAGAGGTGATAATTGGGGAAGCTATCTTTGTAATGGGTAAGGTAATTAGCATACTTGTTAAGACCTAGGTGTAAAGTGTCAAATTTAAGCATGAATGACAGTTCAGAGGATTCTCTTTCAAGTCTGGTGTTAAAAGGTCTTTGAAGCAGGATGCAGGTAATCAGGTCGTTGAGTCAATGCCCTTTCTGGTTGAAATGGCAAGAAACTGTTTTTTCTTTGTGATCCTATCTAATATCTTTTTGTGTGCATTGATTCTTTGGCGAAGTGTCTGAGACGTTTGTCCAATGTACATAGCAGACGGACATTGTCGGCACATGATAGCATAAATTATATTTCTGGATGAGCAGGAATGTGTGTTCTTGATCTTATAACTCAATTGGTTAGGTCCAATAATGGTATCAGCATATCTATTACTGTCTTGAAGTAGTTCATATTTGGGCATATTTTTGGCTCTGTCGATTTGTTTTTTCACTTCCCCATTGCTTCTTGTTCTATCCTCAGAGGCCAAGATGAACAAGTTTTCTCCCTCCTCCTTATGATACCCTTTTAGATACCTGAAAACTGCTATCATGTCCCCCCTCAATCTTCTCTTTTCTAAACTAAACAAACCCAATTCTTTCAGCCTTCCTTCATAGGTTGTGTTCTCTAGACCTTTAATCATTCTTGTTGCTCTTCTCTGGACCCTCTCCAATTTCTCCACATCTTTCTTGAAATTCGGTGCCCAGAACTGGACACAATACTCCAACTGAGGCCTGACTAGCGCAGAGTAGAGCGGAAGAATGACTTCTCGTGTCACAACACACCTGTTAATGCATCCCACAATCGTGTTTGCTTTTTTTGCAACAGCATCACACTGTTGACTCATATTTAGCTTGTGGTTCACTATAACCCCTATATCCCTTTCTGCCGTACTCCGTCCTAGACAGTCGCTTCCCATTCTGTATGTGTGAAACTGATTGTTCCTTCCTAAGTGGAGCACTTTGCATTTGTCTTTATTAAACTTCATCCTGTTTACCTCAGACCATTTCTCCAATTTGTCCAGATCATTTTGAATTATGACCCTATCCTCCAAAGCAGTTGCAACCCCTCCCAGCTTGATATCATCTGCAAACTTAATGAGCGTAATTTCTATGCCAATATCTAAATCGTTGATGAAGATATTGAACAGAGCTGGTCCCAAAACACATCCCTGTGGAACCCCACTTGTTATACCTTTCCAGCAGGATTGAGAACCATTATAACTACTCTCTGAGTATGGTTATCCAGCCAGTTATGCACCCACCTTATAGTAGCCCCTTACATATAGTAAGAAAACGAGATTGCAAGACACTAAGAGAAAAGGTGAAAAAGCCTGCTGGATGTCCTTACTCTGAAGGAAAGTTTCTTTCCTGATCCTAAAAATTTGTGATCTGGTCAGATCTAGAGCATCTTGAAAATGCAGTGTGAACTGTAATTCCATTAAAGGGCAGCAATAGAAGAATGGCTGCTACTACATTCCCAGAAAGAATTTACATACAGTGATGGACACTACACATCTGAGAGCTAACCAACTCCCAAGGTTTGCAAGGGAAGATGGGATTCTTACCCTCCTTGCTTAGACATAGTTGCAGAAGTGGTTGGGATTGAGTGCAGATAGAGAAGGCTTCAGACCAGCTGACCCTCAGGTTTCCAGATAGGGGCTGAAGAACACCATTGAAATTGGGGGGGGGGGAGGGAGAGGAGGGAAAGATGGCAATGATTTGCTCCCCTCCTCTTCCTCTCTCAGACATCCCTCCCCTAGCAGCTCATGATTCCTACACCCATCATCTCCATCCAAATTTGAGTGTGTGACATTGTGATCTTGTGTCCAAGGTCATAGCAACCCAAGGGCTTGGCCCAACCAAAAGTGGTCAGGCTAACAACTGGGTGGCCCTTAGCTTGGCAACTTGTGACTCCAGGTGTTGCCTGCCCCCTGCCAACCCAATCAAATCCAGGCTCTTTCTCCCCACTCCATCTAGATAGAGGTATGTTTTTAAAAATCAGATTTCCTTCCCTTTTGTTACTAACTTTTAAAATACAATTTGCTTTTCACCATTTAGTCTTTTTTACCTCCTTGATTTACATTTGACTGTCATGATGAAAATAGCTTCCACTTTTATGGTTACTTAAGGTCAGTTTATTATCTGATTCCCTTATTAGCAGGAGGCTGCACACATGCTACAGATTTAGAAATTAGTGCTGAAGGGGGTAGAGCTAATCTGAACTTCAGATAGTTGTGACAGTGTTTTGCCAGAGCATACTGTACGTGCAGTAAAAATGTTTAAAATGTGTAAATTGTTATAATATATATTCATTTATTCTCTACACATTTCAGTGTTAGAATTACAAAGATCACCAATGTGAAATGAAGGGTCAGATTGTTTGCTTTGTATTACCATAGTGGTGGCTCCGTACTACTGACCTATTATTCAAATTGAGCATTCTTTGATTGACCGGGAGATTAGGACAAAGCCAATTCTGTTATTTCTATAGGAGGAAAAGTCCACTGATCACAAAACTTTTACACCTCCTCTTCTGTTACTGCCTTCCTTTACTTTCTGCAAAGACTAAAGTAGTGTTGTACTTCTTATTTTAGTCCACTATATATTTGATAGAATCTGTCTAAGAACTCCTCCTAAATGGTAAGAGGTAGGATCACCAAATTTGGTGTACAGCTTCTTCTTATAACTTAAAGCAAGGTTAAGAGTTTGGATGTGCTTGGAATGGGATTGCTTTTCAGAAAACCATACAGAAGAGAGTATCATAGAAGAGAGATACATACAGAATCACCAATCAAGTGAAAAGCTGCTGGCTGGGGATGCACCCCATCCAGGATTGCTTCATCCCTGAGCCTTCTTCCCTCTCCCCCCCCCAGGTGCCCTGATTATTATTGGGACATTGCTGATTGTCAGGGAGTGAGTGGAAAGTGTGCAGTTTGCTGCATTCCTCACTCTTGCTGGGGCGCAGGGTGCAGATTAGGGATGTAATATAGTTGATTAACTAATAAGCAAAAGCTAATTGGTTAATGCTATAGACTACATGTATACCTCCTCTCCCTGGGCAGTAAATTTTTTAGCAGGTGGGCCAGCAGCTTGGGTCAGTCACGGCTTTCGCTGGGTACGGGACCTACCCCTGCTGCAGCTCTGCATTTAAAGTGTGTTAGGAGCCAGCAGGCAGGCAGCTTGGCTCAGTTCCTGCTCACACCATGTTCGGGAGCTCAGATCCATCCCTCTGGACAGGGGCTGCTGCCACCTTGCACTGTGGCCTCTGTATCAGAGGCAGCAGCGCGGGGCAACAGGCAGCTGATCCGCGAGGGGAGCTGGTTCTTAAACTGGCTGCCCTCGCAGACCAGCTCCCACATGGAACCCCATGCTGTTGCCTCTTACACAGAGGTAGCAGTGAGGAGTGGCAGGGGGCTCCTCGGGAGTGGGCTGGAGCACACTGCCTGCCCACCCCACCGCTGGGGACTCTAGAATAGTCAGGTAACCAATAAGAATTAATGAAGTTAATCGACTCTTCAATTAACTGATATTTAACATCCCCAGTGTAGATTAACCCAGACCTGCCCCCCACTGGGGGACATGAAACACTCCCCTGGCTGTGCCCGCTGAAGCTTCAGTGGCTATGGAGCCACCAGCACTCCCAGTTACCTCCATGACACTACTGATTTCCTGAGAAAACTACAATGCATTGGTGATCTTCCAGAAAACACCATCCTAGCCACCATGTAGGATGTAGAGGCTCTCTACACAAACATCCCACACGTAGATGGAATACAAGCTGTCAGGAACAATATCCCTGATGATGCCACAGCACAACTGGTGGCTGAGCTCTGTGACTTTATCCTCACACACAACTATTTCAGATTTGGTGACAATATATACCTCCAGACCAGTGGCACCGCTATGGGCACCCGCATGGCCCCACAATACGCCAGCATTTTTATGGCTGACCTGGAACAGCGCTTCCTCAGATCTTGTCCACTTACGCCCCTTCTCTGTCTCTGCTACATGATGACATCTTCATCATCTGGACCCATGGGAAGGAGACTCTGGAAGGATTTCACCATGATTTCAACAGCTTCCACCCCACCATCAATCTCAGCATAGACTAGTCTACACGGGAGGTCCATTTCCTGGACACCATGCTACAAATAAGTGACAGTCACATAAACACCACCCTATACCAAAAGCCTACTGACCGCTATGCTTACCTGCATGCCTCCAGCTTCCATCCCGGACACACCACACGATCCATTGTCTACAGCCAAGCACTGAGGTATAACCGCATATGCTCCAACCACTCAGACAGAGACCTACACCTACAAGATTTTCAAGAAGCATTCTGGAAACTACGATAACCACACGAGGAAGTGAGGAGACAGATTAACAGGGCCAGACGTGTACCCAGAAGCCTCCTGCTACGGGACAAGCCCAAGAAAGAAACCAACAGAACACCACTGGCCATCACCTACAGTCCTCAGCTAAAACCTCTCCAATGCATCATCCGTGATCTACAACCCATCCTGGACAATGATCCCTCACTTTCACATGCCTTGGGAGACAGGCCAGTCCTCGCCCACAGACAACCTGCCAACCTGAAGCATATTCTCACCAGCAACTATACACCGCACCATAGTAACTCTCAGGAACCAATCCATGCAACAAACCCCGGTGCCAACTCTGCCCACATATATACACCAGCAACGCCATCACAGGACCTAACCAGATCAGCCACACCGTCACTGGTTCATTCTCCTGCACATCTACCAACATAATATATGCCATCATGTGCCAACAATGCCCCTCTGCTATATACATCGGCCAAACTGGACAGTCCCTACTGCCGTGAGTGGTCATGATTAAGCAAACCTCCCCCTTCCCTTGGGTTTGCTGGGACTGTGCAGAACTCTAGTCTGCCCCCTTGCTTACCTGGGAAGTCATCAATAAATTTAGACCAAATATCAATTTGTGTCTTAATCAATGAGCATAACTTTATTGATGTTACCACTTAATGAATAACAAAGTCAAAAGATAACAGCTGAGAATTAAAAAGAAAATAAAAAAAGAAAAATACAAAAAGCAAATTGTTTCTGCTAGTGTGATTACAAGGATACTTAGTGATGTCAGCTAAGTCGTTATCTAGTTTTTAAATTTCTTCTAGATTAATTTTTTTAAAAGAACTGCAACTATGAGGATCCTTGATCTTATGGCTTATCGGGATTATTTTGTTTTTCTTGATTTTTTAGAATCTTTTTGTTAGGTTTTTTGGACTCTTTTTGTTAGACTTTTTGACACTCTTTAAGTTTTTTGACTCACCCGATCAGGTGTAGCAGCATCTCTCTACTGGCCAGGTAGAGGACGACAAATGCTGTTACGATGCCTGCCTCGGTATGGACCTCCTGCCTCTTGTCGTCAGAGAGTAGCACGTGAGTTCAGTTTCCAGAATGAGTTGTAGATGATGAGGTACCCGCAGTCGTTACTGCAGGGTATTTATGGCCTGATCTCTCATTGTCTTTTCAGTTCTGTGGTTAATTTGAGATGAAAAAATTTTTTTCTCTTAAGGGCTAGCGAATTAGCTGAGGATCTTGTAAGTAGATGCAAAAAATTTTTTTCTCTTAGACCAAATTTGGTGTGTTGCTTAAGAGCTAGAGAATTAGATGAGGATTTTTACTCTTACAAATTTTACTGCTTATCCTAAATTATCATGTTTCATAACACATTTCCTAATACACTCCTTCTTAACAGCAAAAAAGGCAATCCATGTAGTCTGCGGTTAGGCTACTTCCTCTTAAACATAGCTGTCTGTGCTTTTGCTATGGCTTAATTTTAAAGAGCTGCTAAGCATACATGACACCTACGTAAAAGAATAAATGGGCACAAATCAGATATTAGGAATGGCAATATACAAAAACCTGTAGGAGAACACTTCAATCTCCCTGGACACACAATTGCAGATCTAAAGGTAGCCATCCTGCAGCAAAAAACCTTCAAGACCAGACTTCAAAGAGAAACCACTGAGCTACAGTTCATCTTCAAGTTTGACACCATCAACTCAGGATTAAACAAAGACTGTGAATGGCTCGCTAACTACAAAAGCAGCTTCTCCTCTCTTGGTATTCACACCTCCAGATCAGCTACTAGAAGTGGGCCTCATCCTCCCTGATTGGATTCACCTCGTTATCTCTAGCCTGATTCTGGCCTGCATATTTATACCTGCCTCTGGATATTTCCACTACATGCATCTGACGAAGTGGGTCTTTGCCCACGAAAGCTTATGCTCCAACACTTCTGTTAGTCTATAAGGTGCCACAGGACTCCTTGCCGCTTTGGCTATGGAGAGTTGCTTCTCACCTGGCCCCACACTGCTGCAGTGAGAGGGGGATGGGGTAGTCATCTCACCCCAGGCCAGCTTGCATACTGAACCTCTTATCCCCACCCCAGAGCTGCTATTTAAATGAAGCATGTACATTTTCATTTTACTTTCTATAAAAAGAAAAATTAATTGACTTAAGGATCTGAGGAATCCTGGGTAAATCTTCTAGTTTAATATAATATTCATCTGGTGTAGAAGTTGGATTTCTTCTACAGTCTGGTTTGGTGTTATTTTCTTAAACTTGTTTTTTTCAGAGTTCAGTTTTATCATATTTTAAATAAGGAATGGTGAGAATATGGGATTTAGGCACTGAGAGAAAAATAAATTTAACCTTTTACCATTTAATAAGTAAGTCTGGAGAAATGGCTTTCTGGGATTCCATGTAGGGCTCTTAAAGCTATCTAGAGATAATGGATTCTGATTACAAGTAAAAGCATATGTTTAACTACAAATAGTGAACATTCAACATGAATTCTAAAAGTCCAAATGTTGTGGGTTTTGATTTAGACATAACTAATAAAATTTCTTCAGCTAGAATTTCATTGTATTGATATGAATGAGAATAAAATTAATCTTGGAATATGTATGGATATACTGTGTACACAACAATGTGTGTTTGGGGGGAGTAAACTGTAAAGAGGAGCAATAATCATTCGCTTATTTTCTCCTTTCCCATTCTCAAACATGAAAAGCCAGGTACCAGATGATTATGTTGATAATCACTCTGTTTGCTCTTGAACTGTTCTAGCTTGCCAATGTTTGAAAGAGGTGCTTAGTTGAATTCTAAGTTCAAATATCTCTACTCAACAGCTTTTCATTGCCATTTTCAGAAAGGTCAAACTGAAACTCACCAACTCATGGGAGAAAACTGGAGTTGTTTTGTGCTTTTGCATATTCTTTACCTAAACTTCTATTACCACTTCTTCCATTTCTTTGGCTTCTCAAGAACAACTCCATCAGAATAAAAACCCAACGCTAGTAACAGGACTTGTAGGGGAAAAAAATCACAAACATTCTTCACTTGGGAGACAGGCCAATCCTCGCCTACAGACAACTCCCTAACCTCAAATAAATTCTCTCCAGCAACCATGAAACACATCTCCATTATTCATCTAGGAACTCACCCCTGCAATCAACTCCGGTGCCAACTCTGTCCGTACATCTATACTAGCAACAGTGTCACAGGACCTAACCACATAAACCACCACATCAGAGGCTCATACAACTGCACATCCACCAATGTGATTTATGCCAGCAATTCCCCTCTCCCATGTATTGGCCAAACTGAACGGTCTCTACGACAAAGGATTAATGGATACAAATCGGATATTCAAAAAGGTAACACACAGAAACCTATTGGGGAACATTTTAACTTGCCCAGGTGCTCGTTAATGGTTTTCAAAGCTTCCATATTATTACAAGCCAATTTCAAAAACCAGCTTCAAAGGGAAGCTGCAGAGCTTAATTTCATTTACATTTGATACCTACAATAGAGGTTTAAATAAAGACCTTAACTGGATTACCTGCTACATTCCACATCCTAATGACATAAAAGGCCAAAATCAGGTACTTAAAAGTACTTAGAACCCTCTCTATGAGCTTCATTTAGCATGGAAACTCTAATTGACTATTCTTTTCCCATTTTTTCTCCTTTCCTTTCCCTCCCCATACCTTCTTTTTCTCTGCTATTTATTTGGAACTAGGATCCCTTAAACTCCATTCATCTGGAGAAGGGGGTTGTGCCCATGAAAGTTCATGATACCATCTACATCTCTAAGGTGCTGCAGGACTATTTGTTGTTTAATTTTTGTCTATTCCAAACTAACACGGCTACCCTTCTGAAACTAACATTCTTGACAGAAATAATTCCTTATTTAATTTACTAGTAGGACTGTGCATATAAAAAAAAATCCACTTGTTTGCTTTGAGTGTGCGATAGCTGATCAGTAAAGAAACAGAAACCTTAATTGCTGCTCAGGGTTTAAGTCACTGTTCATTCATTCATTTATTGCTGAAGCTATGAACTATTCATATGTTGCCACAGTACGTTACTTACACAAGACTGGTGAAGGAAATAAGCGCTTAGATGCCTCACAGATACAGACATTGGGGGATTAACATGTCTGCTACATTAATATATATGTGCATACATTAATGTTGGAGTATTGAAGTTGCTTCCAATAAGATCAGAACAGCTATCTCTTAAGGTCTGCTGTAGCCATTCATATATTTTTAAAATTAGCATTTGCTTTGTTAATTTCCTTAATAGCTTGGCTTTTCTGTTTCTTTTGTCAGTGGAAATAGAAATGCAAGCAGAACCTGCCCTTTATGTTGATGACCAGTTTTCCCTTTATTTTTCCTGAATAGATCTTTCCTATCCATTTGCTTGCTGTCACTGAGTATATATGATTCTCTATGGATTGGCAGGTATGCGTATTGTGAGTAATGTTTCTGGCAGCATTCCCCCTGAACATGGCACTAGGCCTGGCTTTCAGAAGTGCTAAGCACCATGCTTTATCTGGAGATATGGGTGCTCAGCCCTCCTGAAAATTTGGTCCCTTATGCCCAATTTCGACTCACATAGGAAATAAGTTGTAATTTCTTAGGCTTCTGTTACTTGAAAATGAGTCTCCATATATGATAGTGCACTCTTCTCCACATTGGACTGCTTTGTCATTCCTATCTTTTTAATTAATAATATAGCACTTTGGCCCTGCAACAGTAGGTTTTGACATTTGTTAAACACTTCAATAACAATCTTTATTGGAGCGTTTTAAAATATATTTAGTATGTGTAAAACACTTTGATATATAGAAACACCCATCCTAATGAGATTACATTAAGCATCCTAATAAGATCAAGGCTTGAAATTATGCTTTTCCGGATTTTGGTGATATAAATTAATTTTGCTTTAAACCAGCGTCTGTGTGCTAGTTCAGTTTTGATATTAGCTTCAAATATTCTCATTTCAATTTACATAGGCATCTCTGTTTAAATAAAAATGCTCTCAATTCTGCTGTTAACTTTTCCTCTCATTCCAAGACACTGAAGCTAAAGATTATCTCAGCATTGTTCTAATTATTTAACCAACTAATAAATTATGAATTGGAGTGGCTGATCATTGAACCCTGCTGATGCTGGTCTTTCATTTCTCATTTGAGTCTAACATAATGTATAAAATGAATACAGTATTATCAATTTAGATTCATTGTGAACAGAAATCATCACAAAACCATCACACACAGAAATTGTTTTCTCTTCAGGAAGACTCTACAGCACATTTGAAACTAAAAAAGATAAACTTCTGGGACATCCTAAATTAATTGTTATTCCTAGTAACTGAGGTTGATGTTAGGCAAGGAAGTTAAGGTACAGCAGTACATCAATAATACCTATATGTAGATTTACCTATTAGTCATTGTTGATTATGATTTTGCTGCCAACTGTTGCATAGAGTCAGAGTTTAAGGCCAGAGGGACTGAGAGTTCTAGTCTAACCTGCAAATTTCACCACTCGCCCACATGCATGCTAAACCCTAGAACCAAGTATTACAGACCTCAGGATATTTAACTATTATTGGTGCCCTGTGAATCCGAGGCTATCTGTTTTACATCTGCGGGTATTCATATCTGTGGCTCATTTTTGCAGATACAGATGTGGATACAAATTTTGTATCTAGAACTCTGCAAATTTGTGGATATCCACATCCAAGGATGTAGATATCCATGGCTAATTTCTGCAGATGCAGATGTAAAATTTTGTCTCTATGCAGGGCTCTATTATGTACTACAGGCACAGGGACTAACCATAGATTATTCACACAGTATTTCATAACACGTTTTGATGTACTGCGTTATTATATGGTATACAACAAATGTCTTTGTGTGTGTATATAATAAAAAATTAAATTATACGCTTATTAATTGTATTTTTCATTTGTGTATGTGTTAGTACAGCATATGCTCCTACCAGCCTGATCTGCGAGAATACATCTGAGGGGAGTTGTCCAAATTCCCTCAACTTTAACAGTATCTATTCATTATTCCCAGTAGTATGGCTAATTATTATTATTTATTTGTATTACCATACTACCTATGAGCTCCTGTCATGGACACCAACCTCAATTGCTAGGTGCTGTACAAACAGAACAAAAACATGACCCCTATCCCAAAGTGCTTACAATCCAAATAGAAGATGAGACAAAAGAGGAAAACACAGTATTTATCTTTTTGCTTTAATTTTTAAAATATTAATGAGCTTTTTTTCTTCCCTTTAAGGTGACTGTTGGGGACATTTAATATATGCGTTCTTAATAAAATTGTTCTGCTGTCTTAATTATTTCAAGTTCAGACATTGATTTTTAGCTTGGGACTTGTCAAATTATGTTGTATTTTGGAAAATATGTACAGCTGACAAAGATGAGGGTTGAGTATAACATTTTTATTTATAAAACAACAAATAGTCTAGTAGCACCTTAAAGACTAACAAAACATGTAGATGGTATCATGAGCTTTCGTGGGCAAAACCCACTTCTTCATATGACCGGAGTATAAGAAGTCCAGATCCAAGAATAAATAAGGGAAGGCAGGGAGGGGGAGAGGAGTAGAGAAGGAAAAAGGGGATGGGAGGAAGAAAAAGAGAGACAGTGAGTAGTTACTACCTCACAAATATGAAGTACCCTCAAATGAGATTCATGTTCAACTGACATAATATTAATCTATTACCACCTTCTACATCCAGGATTTTTGAGTCAGTATAGCATGATGGTTTTAATCCATATAAAATAATTTGCACTGCATTTATTTACAGTCATAATAGTCTTGTTCCCCTGTATACTCTGGTCATTTTGAAGAAGTGGGTTTTTGCCCACGAAAACTCATGATACCATCTACATGTTTTGTTAGTCTTTAAGGTGCTACTAGACTATTTGTTTTTTAAGTTTTTCCTGTTACAGACTAACTCGGTTACTCCTCTGAAGATTTTTTATTTATAAAATGTCTACCTCTCCACTCAGAAGCAGCCTTTTTGCTCAAGGCCTGTTGAGGTTTGCTTATATTACTGTATACCAAAACCACAATTATATTGATGGGGGGAAAAAAAAAATCAGGGCTCATCAGAACTGTTAGGAAGATCTAAGGGTAGGTAGAGGTGTGGTTTTTTTTTTTTGTTTGGTTGGTTTTTTTTGTTTTTTTTTTTTTTTAAACTAGAATCTAATTCATGGAATGGTAAAATTAGTAGACTGCCCATCAGGATTTGTGGTGAATTTAATAACATTTTAAGAGGTGAAAATTGGATGATGTAATGGTTTAAAAAGGTTGTTCTAGTTAGTTTCAGATACTGCAATGGTAGATTTGTATAACAACTAGCAAGTGTTGATTCTTTACACTTACTGATTTTCAGATATCCATTCGTCCTATCCAGCGATAGTGCAGGTAGTGCATTCTGCTTGTCTGTCTGGCGTGCAACAGGGTAAAATCAATATTATACCTATATTTATATTTCTCCAGAGTGCTAGGCATGGAGTCTGTCAAATATTTTACCACTTTATTTGCTTAAAAACTTCATACCAAGCTTTGTAGCAAAAATAGGAATGACCCTGAAACTTAATTTTCCAATATTCAGTTCATATTGTGTAACTCACAAAATCCCCTTCAATTTGTCTCCCATTTGTCTCCCCTTTTGATTACCTCTTAATTAGTTTACAGTAAAACTTTTTGTATGTTATAATTTTTTTCTCTTAAAAAGTTGTACATTTTCCCTTCATTATACAAGAAATATTATAATTAACACTTTTTCATTATAGGAGTCCAAAACTGCTAGCATTCATGTTTTATACATATATTAAAATTTTCTATTCAGAGAGATGGATATAAAGTTTAAATATTTATGGAAATATAAAAAGTAACTTAAAAATAATATGTTTTGTCTTGGAAACTTCTGGCCAGAAATCCCTTTTGGGAAAATAGAGGAGCATACATAGTCAGTTTTAATATTTTTAATGCTTTTCATTTTATATTTTGTGGATCATATAAAGCCTTACTATATAAAATATATTCAAGATTTGGGATTTATAGATATTTTTCTTTTACCATATCTTATTTGTCCTTAGACAGTTTCATGGTCTTCTGTATTTAATGAACCATAGCAATTGTGCTGCCACTGTTCCTGCTGCCAGTTTTTTACCACACAAGTAGTTGAAGTTTATTAGTCCATCAGAAGTGCAAATGGTTAATCTGTTGTTTTGAATAGTGCTCAGTTAGTATATTTTTAATATAAGACTAAGATGCTTTCTCATGAAGAAGAAAAAAAGTAGATTTTTTTCAGAAGATGTTCGTTTTTTAGGTATTGATGATCTGATGTGAAATGAGATAAGCATTGTAACTTTGTGTATATTTTAAGTTTAGCAATTAAAAATGGTCAACCCCAAAATAATTATTATAGCTGAAATTAAAAAAACAAGTACAAATACTGGAATTCTTTCCACAGTAATTGTTTTTTTGGGAGAGCATAGCTTACTTAACTTGAAACATTGTTGGATTATTTATGTTGTTTAGCCTATTGATTTAGGGTTAGTTTTTAAACAATTTTAAGATTATAGTGAGAACTGGGAACTATTGATTAATTATTAGAAAAGACGCACATTGCTAAACCTCACACATTTCTGAAACTATTAAATATTTTTCCTATTTTTTGTATTGTTTTTAATATCATGTTTTGGGGTCCTAATATCATGCTTTCTATCATAAACATACCTACAGTGATCCTTCTCCAAGTTGATACTTGATAGGAAGCTCACTTAAAAAAAAATTAAGGACTTCAAAAAATATTTGTGGTGACTGCAGCACAAGTGTTTAAATTACCAGTTCCCTTCCGTCTCCCTGTACAGCTCTTACTATAATTAGCCAGCATTAACAACAAATGTTTGCTTTGGTTAAATTATTCAGAACATTTATTTTACTTGTCAAAGGTTAGATCAGGTTGTTTGAACTGGTAATTAAATGCAGCCTAATACATTTTTGTATTTATATGCATTATAAGCCCTGTTTCCTCCTCATTCTGTATAATTTTATAATGTTAAGGGCTGACATTTAAAAAGACTTTTTGACTCAAAGATTTTAGTTCTTATATACTGTTGTACACGTGCAGTCTCAGCAAAACCGGTACAGGGATGTTTAGAATGTCACAGCTCTAGATAATGTGGTGATAAATGTTTGTTCTAAAATTTTTAGTTCGTTGGAGGCCTTTCGGAATTTTTGAAATTGCACATAGCAGAGTCACTTGTGTAGCACTTGATACATAAATAGTGTGCATTTTTCAGAGCAAGAGGCTAGAAAAATCCACTTCTCCATCCCTGAGAAATGGATAGGAAAAAAAAAACCCTGTATGTTAAGCAAACAGATGAAATTTATGATTTTTTCCTCTTCTATTCTTAGTGTTTAAAAGAACAGTGCTAAGTACTTAGCTTTTTGGCAGGTCATTCCCGTATTATATGTAGCCATCTTTAACAAGTCAACTAAAATAATCATGGTATGCAAGTAAATGAATATTAAAGCCAAATCTTTAGACAGAGAATACTCAGACAAAAGTCTAAAAAATGCTTCTGGAAATTTTAAAATTTGACTCAAATACAGTTAAGAGAATAAAAACTTCAGATAGCCAAGTTAATCTAAATTGTGATCTAAACTTGGCTATCCCTCTGAAGCTTATCTACTAACTGTCTCTTTTTTCTTCCTCCCCTCCATTTTTTTCCTTCTCCTCCCATCCCTCTCCCCCCACCTTTCCCTTATTTATTCTTGGATCTGGATTTCCAATACTCCGGTCATATGAAGAAGTGGGTTGTGGCCAGGAAAGCTCATGATACTATCTACATGTTTTGTTAGTCTTTAAGGTGCTACTAGACTATCTGTTGTTTAAGTTTTTCGTGTTACAGACTAACTTGGCTATCCCTCTGAAGCTTGTCTGTAACAGGAAAGACTTAAAAAAACAACAAATAATCTAGTAGCACCTTAAACACTAAATAGTTACAAGAGGCTGATAAGAACCGTTAGTTTGCACTTGAAAAGGAAGATGACCAACACCAGATTCTACACAGACATCAAGAACCATTAGCACCTTCATTGTTTGGTTGGTTGATAATGTGTGAGCCATCTGATCACAATTCATACCATTTGCATGAGAATTAAACTTGTGAATGAAGTTAAGTTTCAGTCCTTCTCTGTGTATTTGTCTTGTGGAATTGGTCTGAAACAAAACAGAGATTTGGAGATCCACTTAATGAGTGTCCAGGAAGATTAAAGTGTTCTCTCACAGGTTTTTGTGTGTTGCCTTTTCGGATATCTGATTTGTATGCATGCTCAGCTCACTGCAGCCAGAGAAGTATGCCTCCCCAGCATCCCTTGTTCCCCAGTGACAGTCCTACACTCTTGCCCTACAGAAACCCCGGCGGGGCAGGGAGAGCAACAAGGTGAGTTGAAGAGGGGTGGAGTGGTTGGGTGGGAGAAGGAAGCAGCAGAGAAGAGGAATCTAGCACTGCTGGCATCACCCAACCTTTTACGGCCCTCCTCTTGTGGCTGGGATTTTGGTGAGAACATAAAGACATCATCCCAGTGCATGCCTTGCAATTGGTTTTTGGAGAGTGCATTGAGAAGTGGTCAGCATTTGGTGCCAGCCTGGGCCTGGCGAAGATCACATCCTCCCACTTCTTGGATTACATCCTCCCACTTCTGCTCTTGAGAGTGGTGCCCCCTAAGACTTACCTTGCTGGTACCAGTATCAGTACTGACTCTTTCCACATCGATGACATACCAAGCAGCTACAGACTTCCTCTGCCTTTTGGTCTAAGACTTTGCAAGGGCTGTGTCAACTCTAGCCCCCATCAGTTGAATGAATCTCTGTTCCCTCAGGTCTGTCAGCACTGCACCTGTATGTTCCCCTTCTACAAGTAGTGGAAGTAGAGCTAAAGTGGAGATTAGCACGAAGCACCTCAGTACCAGGAATCTCTTCAGCAGCAGCCACCGCAAATGCTTCCATACTGGCATTCACTGCCTTCAACATTCAGACACTTTGTACTGCTGCTTGCTTCAAGATTGACGCTGCTTTTGGCTCAGGCATGCTCAGACTGAAGATACCATTTCTATCAGCAGTGCCATTTTCTGCCTTGTTCTGTGCAGCAGGTGAGTGAAATGGGTTGCTTGTTCCCTCTGTTCTCACTCTTCCCTTATTTCCAGGATCCCAAGACTCCTCTGAGTTGAAGTTGGCATCCTCCTAGTCCATCACCTGACCAACATCTGTTGATAGATCATTATGGCTACTAGGACTGGTACATATATTGTGGTCAGAGCACAGATTGCAGGCCTGGTAACTGCTAGCCACCCATGGCTTCTCCGTGCCAGTGGCCTGCATGGAATCCATAGGAAGCTCCCAGTTGTGGAAGCTGCCCTTCATCTCATTCAAAGGTGAGCTCCTTGGCCAGATCTGTGGTGTTGACTGTAGATCCGCCACAAGCCCAAACACTGGCAGTCCTCCTTGATAGAGCCTCATCCTTGAACAGGATCTGGCTTTAGCTCAGTTAAGGGCCTTGTCTTCGTCTCTGGACAGTGCTGTGCTGCCTGGCTCATCCTTCCTTTTGCTACTTGAGGTTTTTAAGATGTATGAAGACCTTTTGTGCTGTGTAGCTTCCTTTGGTATCCAGGCACAGGGTTCTTGCAGGAGCAGAGCCTCAGGTGGCAGAACACAAACTTTTAGACATCATTAGCCCATGAGAGAGTTGCCTTTTCTTTCATTGATGCTCTAAGGACCTCTGGAGCATGTCAGCTTCAGTAATCCCTGCAGCTAAGCACATGGAAAAGCACTATTTCATTCCCATGTAGGGATAAGGGGGAGTTCTATTCCCATCCAGCCCCAAATTCCCTACTTGTAACTGTAGTGAATGACAGAGCCCAGCTGTGCAGATTAAAGCTCATCCCCAAGGGTAGGGATTCTGAAAGTTTGGACCTCATGGGCAGACAGATTTTCACTTCTCTTTGGGTGTGAATTGTTAACCAGCAAGCTTTGCTGTCCAAGTATGATTGTATTAACTGAATAACTATGTCAGAATTTGCAGACTAGCTGCCTAAGGCCCTGCAAGAGGGGTTTTGGGCATTTGTCCCTGAGGACTCATTGGTGATTAAAATGTCCATGCAGTCCATACTAGATGTTGCAGACATCTTGGCCAGGGTGATGGTCTATGCAGTCACCCTCCTGGCTGCAGAATTCAGCTATTGTCCCGTGTCCAGCAAGCTGTTGCAGATTTGCCCTTTGACAGGCAAATGCTGTTCTTGGACAGAATTGGTGAGAGGCTACCATCAAGGACTCGAGTGCTATCCTGCCATCCTTGGGGGTATACACACTGGTAATGTTCCCTCTAATCTTTTCCATCCATGTGGGGAATAAATCTTTGTGCACCGAGGCATGTGTGAATGTACATCACCAGTAGAAACAAAACCTAGCTGTGAGTGTGGTGCTAATCAGCTGGGCAGCATTTGAATCTCTCCTGAGTACTGTACAAATGCACAGCTTACAGGGAACACTGATGTGGTGCAGAGATGTCACAAAAGCATTTAACAGCAGCAGTAGTATAATCCTCTGTGCACATTTAGCCTGCCTTTGCCTTCTCCAAGGCAACAGAACTACCTAGAAAGAGGGCTAGATCTAGTGGGAGAAAGCAGTCAGGTTCAGGGTTTCCAATTCACTTGACCTCTCCTGGCACCTTATAAGTATTCATTTTGTCCCCTTGATCCAGAGCACTATTGCAGTCATTGCTCCTCCTTCCTCATCTACCTCCTTTAGGGTCAGGCTGGATCTATTTCATAAGTGTTTGGGGCTCTATCATTATGAACTTCTGGGTCCTCAGCACCATCAGATCAGGTTATGCCATCCAGTTTTTCTTTTTCTTCTCCCCACCCTGCCTCCCCATCCTTCTTCAGAGACCCTGTCACGAGATAATGCTCCTCGAGCAGGTCTATTCTCTGCTCACTTTGGGAGTGGTGGAGGATGTTCGGCTGGAACACCGGTGTCATGGCTTCTACTCCTGGTATTTTCTAGTTCCCAAATCCAAGGGAGGGATAAGATCTGTCTTCTACCTTCATGGCCTCAATAAATGTCATGTACATGAGGTTCTGAATGGTCTCACTCTATCAACTATCTTCCCAGTATTGTCTCAGAATTAGTGATTTGCTGCTGTGAGCCTGTAGGATGCCTACTTTCATGTGGCGATTTTGCCAAGCCACAGCAAGTTCCTTTTGTTCAGAATGCTGTGTTGAGAACGTAGCACTTCTATTCAGTCTCCTTTCTTCCACTCTGTTTTTTACCAAATACATAATCATTTTTATGGCATATCTCAGGAAACAAGAATTCATATCTTCCCATATCTGGACAACTGGTTATTAGTGAGCAGATTGGGAGAGAAAGTTCTTGCGTACCTCCTTGCCAGTCTGTGCTTTACCATCTGATTCTCATCTCCAAAACACCAGGAAGTCAACTTTGGCTCCCATTAAGAGACACTGGGTTCATTTGGACCCTGTTAGATTTCATGATCTAGAGAACATTTCTTTTGACTGACCATTTTCAAACAATTCGCTATGTTTGCTTCAGTATGCAGTTCAGCCTTCTACATGGTCCAAATGTGTCTGAGGCTCTTGTGCCAGGTGTGCACTTTCACAAAGTCTGCAAGGCTATGCTTTCAAATGTGGCTCAGGAGGGTCTACTTTCCTATTCTTTATCCTCCTAGACAGGCCAGTTTGCCTCCCTCCACTTGTCTTGGATCCTTAACGATGGCAGATGCATCCAGAGAATGATTACTAACACAATCCCTTTGTCTAGCCTTTCCCAACCAAGATGGTTGCTATCAACACCTCCCTGATTGGCTGGGGTTGGTGTACCAGGGATCACTGAAAGTATAGGGACTGTAGTAGGAGCAGGAGGCCTCACCCCATATCACCTTGTTGGAGCTTCAGGCTACTGACAATGCACATCACGCTTTTCAACACTGTCTCAGACTCAGTGGCTCATATATTTACCAGCAATACCACTGTTGAGTATTATGTGAACTAAGAAGGGAGAGCCTACTCCAGGTTGATCTGCCTCAAGGTGGTCAGGCTGTGGAAATTCTTCATTAATGTCACTTTGATAGTCATTCTTATGCCTAGTGTTCAGAATTGTCTTGCCTATGACCTCAGCAAGTTTTTTTCCCTAACACATGAATAGTGCCTAAAGACAAGTGTCCTCAAGGTCATCTTCACAGCTTCAGCTTTCCTGGTAATCAGCCTTTTTGCTTCAGGGGTCAAGAGAAAATGTCTGTACTGCTCCTGAGGGGGGACCTCAGTACAGGCTCCCTCTCCATCACTTTCTACCTCAACTGGCAGTCAGCTCTCCTGTATGCTTTTTTTCTGATCAGTTCTCAGGTCATCCTCAGACTTGAGGAGGATCTGCCCAAGCTCACGCTCATTGCCCTGGAGAGGCTGAGACAGTGCTGGTTCTCCAGACTTCTGACTTTTTGTATTCAGCCTCTGATATTGCTTCGTCGTCTTCCCAGTCTACTAATTCAGAATCACAGCAGCACCTTGCATCCTCTGTTTAGTTCCCTGCATTTCAGCAGTTGTCAAACAAGTCCTGTTGAATAATAGGCCATTTGGCCTGCAAGGACTTTCAATTGAGCAAAATGGGTCAGTTTTTGGTGTGGACATCAGCCTATGAAATCCAAGCAACGCTGGCTTCTCTCCAGAACCTCCTGCAGTACCTGCTACATCTGGCAGTGATGTCAGCTTTTCATTCCCCTGTTCAGGGAAGATTATTGTTCTCCTGTGCCATGGTAACAAGATTTTAAAAGTGCGTCTTTGTTTACATCCTCCCATGCAAAAGCAGATTCCCCTGTGGCACCTAAATATGGTCCTAGCATCTTGTCCTTTTCTGTTAGAAAATTACTTTCCTGGCAGTGTTAATACCCAAAAGGAGAGTGTATGAGTTGCAGGCCCTGGTGCCAGAGCTTTCTTATACATAATTCTTTCAAGACCAGGTGACACTGAAACCACATCCAAAATTTTTTGCTTTGGGCAGTGTATTTATCTGTGGGTTTTTTTCCTAAGCTGCATTAATCTCGAGGGAGTAGTGTCTCCATACCTTTCATATTGGGTGATGTCTTGCCTTTTATCTGAAAAATGTTGAGAAAAATGTTTTTGCTTTCCCTCGCTTAAATCATATGCAAATGGCCTGAAGGTTCAAGTGGTCTCTTCACACGTGATCTCCAAATGGATAATATCCTGCATCAAGATGGAATATGAAATAGTCTCAGCTATGCCCCATCATATAGGGGTACAAGCAATGTCCCTAACACTCCTCAGTGACGTTTCTATATTGGACATTTTTAGGGCTACTATGTAATAGTCAATAAATGTTATCACAAACAGTTGCATCATGACCATATCTTCTAGCATGGATGCTAGCTTTGGTAGAGTGATCCTGCAGTTGTCGTTTAGGTAGATGCTGAGTTCTGCCCCGTGGTGGGGGGGATACTGCTCATAATGGAATACATATCTCCATCTACTTGACGAAGAAGAAATGGTTGCTTATTGTAACTGTGGTTCTTCAAAATGTGATGCAGATGTGTATACCATAACCCATCCTCCATCCCCTCTGCATTGGAATTTCATTTGCCAGGGTTCAGTGTGGAGGAACTGAGGGAGGGTTGGGGTAGTGCCACTGTATGTAGCCAAAGGAGGCGATACAGCTATGAGGCATGCACACCACTCCTGTACAGGTACTGCTAGGAGCAGTTTTCCAACTCTGGTGCATTGGACTTGCACCCCTCCATGCAGTATATGTTTGCATCATATCTAGAAGAATCACAATTACGGTAAATAACCATTTCTTATGTTTGGAGTCGGTGTGTATGCTGGCGGAGAGATAGCATGAGTCTTTCCCGCTGCCTGTGTGCTGCTGGAGCCTTTCCCAACTTCACAGGGCTGTCAGAGGAAAGATTCCTGCCGTATAGACCTGCCATAGCCTTTTCCTTTTCCTGCATCAGGGGAAGAATATAGCAGTAGGAAAACAGGATGTTATGCTGCTAAAAATAGCAATGTAGACGGGAAGACGTTGCTGGCAAGTAGAGAGCCCTGTAGGGTATGTACCTGGGTAAATACCCTTAGAGTTCAGGTGTATTCTTACTCTACTTCCCTAAGCAGAGCTACAGGTTCACATAGCATACATATTCCACGCACCACCCAAGGAGAGTGAAGTATGGATATCTTTAATTAATCCTATCTAATAATTGTGGTCCCAAAGTTCTGTTGTGTGTCTGAGCCTGTAGAAAAAGTAGTATATTGTATTATTTGAGGAATGTTAGAAATAGTATGTAATGTAATATATATGCAAAGAAGAGTCTTTGAAAGTGTGGAGGCAAGTTTACATAAGAATGGCCATACTGGGTCAAACCAAAAGTCCATCTAGCCCACTATCCTGTCTGTGACAGTGGCCAATACCAAATGCCCCAGGAGGGAGGGATCATAACAGATAATCCTCACGTGATCCCTTCCCTGTCACCCATTTCCAGACGAGGCTAAGGACACCATTCCATTGATGGACCTAACCTCCATGAAACTATCTAGCTCTTTTTTGAACCCTGTTAAAGTTCTAGCCTTCACTATATCCTCTGGCAAGGAGTTCCACAGGTTGACTATGTGCTGTGTGAAGAAAAACTTTTTTGTTTGTTTTGAACGTGCTGCCTGTTAAGTTTGTTTGGTGAGCTCTTGTTCTTATATTGTGGGAATAAGTAAGTAACTTTTACTTATTCACTTTTTCCATACCAGTCATTATTTTATCGACCTCTATCATATCCCCCCATAGTCTTTTCTTTTTCTAAGCTGAAAAGTCCAAGTCTCTTTAATCTCTCTTCATATGGGACCCGTTCCAAACCCCTAATAATTTTTGTTGCCCTTTTCTGAATCTTTTCCAATGCCGGTTTAACTTTGCAATGTTCCGATTTTGTTTTACTATGAAATCTGACCTGTCTCTTAATAAAATTTATAGTTTAGAGGGGGAAACAAATCTATAGAGGTGAATACTTAGGTACAAATCCCCAAAACTTCCTATCTCATGTCACAACATCTAAAAGAGGAAAGATCTCTCTCCTCTCATTAAAAAGACAAGCACTGAAATAAGGAAAAGACACAGCAACCTTTGCACCATTTTCTATCAAGCACGTGTCAGGCACATTGAGGCAAGGCTTCTTGAGGTTTTATGTCCCCCCTCCCCCTCTTCCCCACGCGCACACTCCACCAGATATGTTAGTAATGCACACATTTCAACATCCCTTCACTTGCAGCATTGCTAAAATGTGTTTTGAAAATCTTACCAATTGTGCTGCATGTGTTGGAAATGCAGTTGTGAAAGTCTTGGGACTTTAATGAAAACTAGCTTTCACTGGTGAATTTTATCACTTCTCGACATTGTCACTTCATTATTACATGCTGTCATGTCTCTGTGATAGTGCAATCCTAATTTATTTTCTCCACTATTTTAAAGATGCACCGAATTGCATTTTATGGCGGAGATTGAAAAGGGGTCAGCTGCATCTGAACAATATCTTGAGACTGAAAACCACATTTTTTCCATGCATAGATAACTTAAAAGCCACTGAATTGATTTTCTTAATATGTCTCTCCATCCCCAAATCACTTCTGGGCTCAGAACAAGTATGAGACACTGAAGTCCAAAAGGTTTCAGGGAGAGTTGTAAGTCACTGAAAATAGGGTTTAGATCTGAAAGTGTATTCTCAACTATAATTACAGCATTGCTAGCATGAACCTAATGAAACTGTATGCCAGGCAATTTTTTTTTATTTTGCAGTTTGCTAATTTTTATACTTCTGGTTGTGGGAGGTAGCTAAAATCAAAAGAATACGTTGTATCCTTATGAAAAATTATTTAGGACCACTATGTACAGTACATTTATTTGTGTATACATAGTACAAACTGTGGGTTGATCTGATTGATGTAATAGATTGAGAATGTGTCATACAGAAGACCTAGCTTTAAACTTTTGTTTTTGAAATGTCTCCATACAAACTGGAATTGAAATAGCTAAATTGGTTTTAATTCACCTCTCTCTTTTTTTTTAAATTACATTATTTTTTTGGTGAAATGTGTGGGGATAATCTTATCTCAATTAAGATTGTCAATTTATCTATGTTAGATACATCCTTAAAGGTTAATACTGGCACTGTTCAACACATTTGAAAGGTGAGTGGGATGATAGCTAGATATCCCTAAATTTGGGAGATTTGAATTAAATGAGATGTGACTCTGAATAAACTGGTATTTGTTTTTCAAAAATCAAACCCTTTTCTTCTTTTTGCACATATCTAAAGATGAGTCGGGTTGCTGTGAGGAAAAGAAAGCAAATGATTCTAACAAAAATGCTTCCTTGCACTCCTCAGCTTATGTTTAAAAGACTGCCTCTATTTTCTGTGGATTGTATGTGGCAAGGCGAGGGCTCCTCACTGATCTGCTATTTCTGGAGTTGATGGATTGACTACAGACCCACCACTATATTATCACCTATTGGCTCAAAGTGGGTGAGGAAATATGTTTTCTATCTGGCTCACTTAGAGATAGATAGCAGTTCTGAAGGAGTAAATTTCCAAAATTTGGACGGAATAATTTAAAAAAATCTAAAATGTAGGATTGTTTTGTTATTTCTGGAAATTGTTTCATATTCTCATGTGGACTTCTTTACAAATAGAGGTATTTGCAGTCGGACCAAATCACTGTTAGTTATTTTTGATGTTTCAGCCCTCTAGTCTCAGAAGACACTATTAAATCACTAAGCCAAAAATGGAATGTAACTTTAAAGTTATGTATTCTCACCATGGGGAATATCGTCGTATATGTAATCACTACATTGTTTATAAATGTGACACGGGATAAATTCATGTTTGGAAGTGCTCTTTTTAGTTTAATTCTAATTTAGTGCTCTCTGGATTAAAACTTTATAAAAAAGAACCACAATCAGTGTGCAATTTAATAACTATTTTTATTGAAGACTTGGCAATGTTCTTTTTCACTATTTCACTGAAAAGAATTATTTAAATGTTTACAGAAATTACACATTTGCAATATGAAAAAAAAATGCTTTCTCTATATTTGTGTTCATGCAGCCAATAGGTTGAGTAACCGAATGTTACTATCCAATCTTAAATTGTCAGTCCTTTTTTTATTAAGCTTTTTAGTTATCACTAAAGAGGAGGAATAAGCCAAGACTTTGACTTCACTTTCTGACGGCATCTGTCTGTAGATAGTCAAAAGAATGTTCCTTTTGGATTGAGTTGTGCTCTGGGGAATAGAATAATAAGCAGTGTGTGTGTGGGGGGAGGAGGGGAGTGGTACACAGGTTCTCATCCTCCTCTGCTTCCTCATTCTTAGCTGTGGAAGTGAAGACCTGCCAGGCACAAGAGATTAAAGGAGAAGCATTTCAAGGAGTTAGTACCTGGTTGTGAGGAGTTTATGAGCTGCCCAACTTTCCTGACAAAGATGGGTAGGAATGAGCAGCCCAGCCAGGAGTCCCTTCTCTGTCACCTCTCTGCTAAAGAAAGATTAGTCTCTTAAGTCAACTTTTTTCTCTATCAGAAAGGCAAAGAGCACCTGGTCCTGACAGCTCACCACCTCTGTTCGAGGAGTGAGACTGATAAATAATATGTGATGGCCTAAATTTTGAAATGTGACTGGTGATTTTGAGCACCTCAGGAACAAAGCAGCATATCAATTAAGCAAGAGAGACAAATGAGAACATACTACACCTGTATTTTATATGCTTCACTGTTTTTCCATTTAATTCTGGATTCGATTCAAAATTCTAATCTACTGATAACTGCAAAAGATATGGAACAGTGCATTCTCATTGGCCTTTGACTGTGGAACTACTTAGACAGGATACAAGCCACAGTAAAATCTTAACTCACGTTTTGCAAAACTCTTCAGTTTGGCAACATTCCTCATATCCAGAGAAAGAGGAAAGATGAAAATTGACCAGGATAGAGTAGAAAGAGAGAGAGGAGATAACTGCAACGAATCAGTGAAAGTGGCAGAGTATTTCGTCCTTTAGAACAATGGTAATACAGGTTGCAGTTCATGGGAACTGCACCTGTGTTCCCCCTTTAGTCCAGCAAAGATATGCACTATAGGCTCCTAGCTCCTCAGCTATAACCTATTGTGGGTGGCAGTATGTCTCTCTCCCTCTTGACTGGTGTATTTCTAGACTGCACAGCTCCCTGCCTAAATTATGAGCTCCTCAGCAAAGACAGGCTACCTAAGCTGGCCTGCTTTAACTTTAACTTTCTCCCCAGAGATGGTAAGCAGTATAATTACCATAGCTAACCTGCCACAAAGCAAGTACATTTTATTCACAAAATAAAAACATTACTGAGAGAGGATATCTAGAACAATAAAGAACCTGCATGCATGCTAATAAGCTTACCAGAGCTCATCCCTGACTCCAGCAAGGACTCTGGATGGTGAACAGTCCTTCAAATTCCACCGAGCAATTTTCCTGTGATTACCAATTGATATTTTCTTTTGCTCAGAACTCTGTTGAGAAAGTTAATTGCTCCTTTATACAGTTTGATTTTGAACTTTCCTTTTGTAAGAAGTGACCAGCCAACAAAAAAAAAATCCTTTCCTCCAGGGTGAAGCTTCAAAGGTTGAGTCTGTAAACGGGAGTTTTCAGTCCTCTCCTCCTAAGTACTTCCTACGAATTCCACTTTGCACATAGTATCCAGAAGATCATTTATATCTGGTGCATTGTTCAACATAGTCCTTTGAAGCTCACAGTATTTCCCAGAGATTGCATTAATCTTATTTTCCTCCCTAAGGAAGTTCCATACTGTCCCAAAATACAGTATACTCTTTATCAAATATCCTATCTTCCGAGCTTCGGCATTATCCAAATCACTTCCTTGTTCCTCAGAAGGAAATACCTGCTCTCTGCAGTGTTGTCATGCTGAGGGACAAGGAAGGGATTTGGATAATTTGGAAGTTCAGATGACAGAGCAGAAATTCCAGGCTGGGACAGTGAGGAGGAGGAGGAGCCTCCAGCCATGGGAAAGGTCACCCTGGTATTGAATGGCTCCTGTGGCAGCCTGTGGCACCCTTTGCAGCCCTGCTGTCATGGGAGTGCAAATGTGGGACCATGACAGCAGAGCTACAGAGGGCTCCCCAGTGCTGCTGCAGGGCTGATGACATGTGGTCCTTGCAAATAAAAGGTTCAGGGAAGGCTGCAGTTTTGTCAAGGCAGAGCAGAGTTCCAGCTGACTGCTTCTGTTTGTCCAACCGGGACCACGGCCTGCCTGTCATGCCTTGTGAGAGCAGCAGTTCCCAACCTTTTCCAGATGGGGACCCTTTTTGACAATTCAGGAAGACTTGGTGTGACTCAAGGCAGTTCAAAAACTGGGGGAGGAAAGGGGGCAGAGCCACCTGGCGACCTTTTTGAAATGTAATGGCAACCCATATTTGGGTCCCAACCCATAGGTTGGAAAACCCTGCTCTAGAGATCGAGTGTCACCCCACCTCTGTGGCAGAACAGGGAGCCCTTTGCAGGTCCACTCTTGGGGAATGAGTGAACCTGGTAGAGTAGAGACCCCTGGTCAGGACTGTGAGGAGGAATATGACTATGAGCCCCTGGCTGTAGAGGAAGGCTACTGTGCTGCTGAATGTCTCCAGCTCTCTTGATTATGTGAACTCCTGATTTATCCAAATAAAATCGTCATCTTCCGTGCTGTTTGGATAATTTGGAGTATACTGTAGTACATAAACATTTACATTTTAATACAATTATCTCCTAAAAAATTTGTTTGATTCAATATGGGTTCTCTAGGAAATTACAGGAAACTTCCCTGTCACATCTCCTCTTGAAGTTGTAACTAGAGTGCTTGATTGGCACCTTAGGGAAAGTCATTTACGTAGTTCCCAGAGAGAGCACTAGGAACCATATTTGTAATGCTGTGAAATGTTGCCCAAATAGGGCTGCAAATTGCTGAGGGTCACACCATGGCAAAATATTATTTTTTTTATTGTTGCATATTTTTTCTCTGAGAAGCAATTTTTTTGCTTAGGTATACTATATTGCTTATTTTATGTACTTGATACTTAGATTGCATGGTGATGGATTATAAATGATATAGATAGGTAGACCATACAAATAAAAAGAGTGCAGGGGCATTTCTAAAAATAAAAGAAAAAATTAATCAACAAAATAACCCTATTTTGTTTACATCTGTTCTTTTTTTAATAAAATTGGCTTAAAAGCTTAGTCACAAAGGTATTGCAAGCTTTATGTAAAATATAAAGCCAGATGTTGTTCTAATATACTTCTTCAAATCTGTTTAATGCTGGGTGGGGGCTCCATTCTGTTTTGTTTGTTATAGACAAGTAATGTTTATATACAAATGATGCTTGGAAATTCAGTTATGTTGTTGTGTTGGGTGAAGTAGAGTGGGATTTTCAAAAGTTATTTAGGAGCATAAGTCTCATTGAAAATGAAGCACTTTTGAAAATCCACATTGTAGTGTGGGTGCATGACTGTGTACACATGGCATGGCAGTGAAGGAGGTGCTGGGAAGGTGATTGACAAGAACAAGAGATTCTTGACAGAAGTAGATCTTTGGTTCCAGCCTGTTCATCACCTACCCACTCCTCCTGTGCATTGCTCTGTGAACTTCACTCCATGTGGGGCTCCTTATTGCATATGGTATTGAAGGGTCCATTGGCCTCCTTCACCTTACTTCAGATACAAAGTAGCCCTCTATAACTACAGAGGATGGGTCTGAATTTAATTCTGAACATTCATTTGTTATGGCACGATAAATTTAGTGCTAAAACTAAGGTTGTTGAAAGTAATAAAATGTAATATAAGCAATGTTAATATTGCTTCCATTAAAACAAATACATCCTACATCCTTAGTCTTGCTATATAAAAATTACTGGATCTAAGAGTGTTGAGATTGCGGTTCTACTGTACTGAAACAGAGTTATGGCCATCTCAGGAATGAACATTTTCTGTAACTGAACAAAATGCATCTCTGGCTCTAGCAGTTTACATTCTGGGCCAGATTCAGGAGGCAGCTTCTTTCCTTGGCCCAGTCAATTTTGAGTTCTCCCTCCCAGCTGGGGTGGTGAGTGGCAGTAAAAACAGCATATTCCCTTTCTGGTGCACTGCAAGGCGAGGGGTGAAAACAGCCCCTCCCCCCAGATGAGGGAAGGAGGGTGAAAACAACATCCATGGCTTACAGGAAAGCAGGTCAGACTCCAATGCTGCTCATGCTCTACTTGCCTTGGGCTAGCACTGGGGTCTCACAGCTTTGCCTGAGAATCTCAGGGTCTTCATTTCCTAGCTACAAGCAGGTGCATCATGTGATGGGGAAAAGCAGCTCAGATGTGCCTACCTTTAAGGTGCAATACAGGCAAAGCACAGCATATGCTTTCTATTTTTTGTTTTTTGTCTCTGTTGCTGCTGCCTGATTGATTACTTCTGGTTTCACATGGTGTCTGGTTGACCAGAAAGCCTGTAACTGTGGTGTTCATATACCGTTAACATGGTTTGCTCTCAGGGAGAGCCTAGCATGCCTAGTTCCTTTGTTATTGGAAATTTCAACTGAACCCCTCACTCACTTCATTCACATTTTCAAATGTGAGCTAGATGCAGAAATCCTTATTTTGTTCAGGCGGGTAAGAAGGCTGAGGGTGAGCAGTGGGAAGAGGGGGCAAATGAGTTGCAACTGGCATATAACACTTGAAAAATCACACTCCGAAAAGGGAGTGGACCAGACTATAGTTCTTCTTCCCTTTATGACTTTCCAACCCCCCGATAGAGGATAGTACTTCTAGATTCTACTGTAATGTCAATAACAAAAAAGGTGAAGTGTGTAGGGCTACAAGTGGTCTCTCCCTTCTGTTGCTTATGTAAGAGAAGACTGTGAATCAAGCCCAGAGTTACTTGCCCCCAGATCTAATGGTGTTCCTCAGCCTCCTATTTTCATTCTTGGAAGAGTGCAACAGTGGTTGTGATATGCAGAGCAACCATACAAGCATAGTTTAAACATGTTAGTTTAAAAACATGCTTATAATAACAACAAAAAACCTTTGGCATAGGCATTACCTTGTGATTACGTGGTAGCAGAAGAATTACAAATTTCTTCTAGATGGTCTTTAATTCCCAGGAATTCCACTGCCCTGAAGGCATTATAGCATAAATGCAGCCTTCCCATAGACTAGACTATGTAGGTACAGTTAAAGAAGCTTAAGAAAGAATAGTGTAAACCTCTGGAAGAGCATCTTAGAGTCAAGGTTGAAGTAAATGGGGTGTGAGTAGGCACTGTATGGTGGTCAACATAAATGCTGCATCCAGCACAGTGTAAATTATGAGTGAGCGAGCTGTTGGCTATGACGTATAATGTTCATGGGAAGCTTCAGAATAGTTTCAGTGGCTGGCCCCCTTGGCTGCCCTGGCTTTCTTTTTCTCTACATACAGCTTTTCAGCATACTCAAGTAAGCCACTACTCCTGTTGGCAGTGCAAGTAATTGAAAAGGTGAGATTGCACCTTGTCTCTATCCTCCCTTCACACCCAATTTTTCTTCCTCAATAGTGATCATTTTATTGTGTGCATGGAAACTGGCTTGTACTGCTGAGCACGGTATACATTTCTTTACAGTGTCTGGAAGCGCATCATAAGGGACTGAGCAAACCCTTGCATTCAGTGATAACACTGACTCTCGAAGGCACTTCCAGCAATCTAGGAAACTGAGTGCTTTTTTTCCCCACAGTGAATGGGGAAATATACCAGCATTCTTTCTATCACCGTTATGAGAATATGCCCTTTAGCATGTGTGTCCAGGAAAACTATAACAGAAATATTTTATGTAAATGACTCTATGCATGCACTCAGTGTTTCTATAAAAATATTGTCAAATCAGTAAAAGAATAAAGGCAGAATCTTAAATTAATTGGTTACTACTTTAAAACTGTGATATCCTGGAAACTTACTTCATTTTAAAACACTTTTAGTGTCTAAGCTAGTTACTATCATTTGGGGTAAAGCTGCAGGCTAAGCTGCCATTTTTTCCAGTTCACTGTTTAAATGATTTCTTTCAGTCTTGACATTCTTTGGCCCTTTGAGTTACATATATATTACTAATACATAAAGTGTGTAGCATTACATCGCACTTGTTCTTGAAAGGAAAATTCTTGAATACTTAAAAGACCAGTTTCTATGCAGTAAACAAAATTACACTCTAGTGAAACCTTTGTTATCCGGCACTCTGTTAACCAGAAAACTTTAACTGGCATTGCCCCCGCCACAATACTGTCACATCTTCAGGTGCACAGGCCTGGCTTGGTTTACCATGATTGGCTTAACATTTTTTTTATTTAAGAAGTACTAATCATCTGTAACTCGAAATAGAAATGTGAGACCAACTGCCTCACACTACAAAACTATCAATATTAAAAACTTGAGTTTTACTATTATTGTCCATTGATTTTTCTTAGGTTGATGGGACCCTCAGATAACCGGAATTTTTAGATAACCGGAGCTCCCTAATCCCCGAGCATGCCGGATAACACAGGTTTTACTGTACTTTAATATCTTAACTATATTTGGAAATGCTATAGTTAATTTCCATTTTTATTTAGAAGTTTGGAAAACAGATCATACCTTAAAGTATATTCAAAATATGGATGACATTTAATATTTGGGCTTCAGTTTGTTACTAATGTTTGTGTTTCTCCAACTTGTGTAAATATTTTTTTTTATTTTTAAATTATGGGGAGGGAAAACTTTATTTTTCAAATACTGGGAGAGAGAAATCAAGTGGTGGATTTATATTTTCAAAGAAAAAGTTCTAAGGCCAATTTTACATTTCATAATTTTTTGAAACACTTTGTTATTATTGACTTAAGACTTAGATTTTAGAATATTTTAGACTGATATGTGTCTCCTCTCTAGGGAGAAGTAATGCCATCAGATTGATCCAATGCAGTTTCCCAGATATATCTCCATTTTAACAGTTTCAATAATGTAATGATGGTGGTGTAAAAGAGAAATTTGGAGGGAGGAGGATCCAGAGTGGGCTGGAACTCACATCTTCCAAACTCTAGAATTCCATGCAGACAACTTAGATTTGCAGATCAAAGGCATCCATAGAGTTGCTACTTTACACCTAGAAGAGACAGGCATGGAGAGCAGCAAATTTTCTGCTCTGATCAATTCCACTTCCACAACTGAGGATTGGAAAATACTTCTGAGCACCAATCACAGCTATTCAAGCCTTACATTGTTGAAACTGTTTAGGTATGCTAGAACTTACTGTCTGCTTTTCCCCATGTGTATTCTTAGCTTGAGTTGGAAAATGATTGTCCTGCTGGCACAGAGTACCAAGCATGTTGAATCCCACTTTCTTGCAATGGAAGCTGAACATGTTTGACACATATCTATGTCTGTGGGACAGACTTTCTCAGCACAGGTAAAACAAGTCCTGTGTCAAATACAAACCTGTACTAATGTGGGCAGGATTATAGATAATATGGTTAGCAGGCACCCTATGGTTCATAATTATGGTTCATAATTATCTAGTCCAATGGCCTATATGAGGTAAGAAATTCCTTCTCCAGGAGTTCTTACCCATACACCTCTTAATATTTTCCTTTGTGAAACAACTAGAAGTACTTTGAAAAAGCATGAAAACCAAGAGTAAACTAATGTATCAGCCAAATAAATTTGTTCCCTGTTTTGACAGATTTCTATTTTAGAATTTCATGTCCTCAGAATGAACAGGTGTTGTAAACAATGGGTAGGTTCTTAAATTTGGTGCTCTTTTCTCATTGTAATATGAAAAGTTTTAAATCTTCACATGCCAAAAACATATTTTGTCACGGTTCCAGCTATTTCTATTGCATTTTGTTCCTGACATTTTAATTCACCATTGAGTTTATATCCTGTATGTTTAAGTGCTAGTAAGACATGAAAGTTGTAGGGTTAAGTCTTCAGACAGTGCTTTAAAGCTCTTATGATAATTGTTCTTAGGTATGTAGCCCTTCACTGTGGCTCTAGAGACAACTATTTAATAGACAACATTTGAATAATACAAATGTGCGGTTGGTAAAAGTGGATTAGGGTTTCAGGGTGGTACCAATGGGTGATATTTAATATTGAATGACATGTATTAAGACAAATGCTTTTATATATAATTTATTTGGCATTGTAAATGCATTTATCTTGTGAGACTCAGACCCCCTGTTGCCATATGAAGTATTCTGGAAAGGTTTGCAGTAAATAAATAATAAAATCACTTTGATATACAATCTAACAATATTAAATATTAAGACTTTCACATGATTGATTTTAATACTTAATTATCTTATTTAGAGTCCAAAGTAACTCTGTTTTTATTGAAGTTTAGATAGACAGAACTTAAAATACAAGAATTATTAAATGGGACAAAATTAATTGCATTTCACAATGTTGGACTCACTGATGGCTTTTAACATATCCTTCATTAGTGATACGATCTAATTTGTTTCATTCTGGACCCCCACTGATGGTAATGTTAACTAACGCACTTCACAGTGTCATCCCATTTTCATGTTCGCATCATTCCATTTTAATGATATATAATCTGATGCATTTTATAAAACAAAAATGTCTTGTTTTGTGCTCTCTAAAATTTGTCAAATTGTGCAGTTTTCCTCATAGTAAATAAGTGCACTATCTAAACCAGATGCTTCTTCAGTGGGTGGAAGTAGTTCAGTAAAAGTCATGCTGATTTGCATCCTAGTTAGTTTTAAAGCCTCTTATCTTTTTTATGCCATGGTAGCTCAGGTACTTAAGCTAGCTTCTCCAGATTTAACTGGGAGGTGGTAGTGGTGAGGGAGTTTTGTGTCCGGGAAAAGAGGAAAGATTTGCATTGTGGTGTATATAGGCCCAACTGGACCTTTTACTTGCCCTGTATAAAAAGTACTTAACTACCTTTTCCATTCTTGGAGAGAGAGGCCAAAATTGTCTAAAATGTTTAATACTGAACTCCTTAAAAGCTTGATTTTCTGAGGATGGGTGTTCATCACTTTCTCATAATTAGGGTTACCAGGTAGCTTCAGAAAAAATACCGGACACACTTGATGGGGGGCGGGGGCAGGAGAGGGTAAGGGACCATCTGGGAGGGGCGTGGGGCTGGCTGGGGGAGATCGGGGGGGGGGCGGTTGGAGGGGGGCGAGGCTGGCTGGGGGAGATTGGGAAGAGGAGAACCAGCTGGCAGGAAGCAGGGCTGGCCAGAAGGGGGTCGGGGGCAGCGGGGCTGGTCGGGGGGGAGGAGCGAATCGGCTGGCGGGGAGCAGGACTGACCCGGGCATGTGCATATCCCAGGGCGCTGCCTGCCCCGTGCATGGTCCTGGCAAAGCATGAGCGAGTCCAGCTACTGTTCCACAACGTGCTTGAACAGCGCTCAGGAGCACAGACAGGGCTTCTCCTCCTCCCCAAGGCATCACTCCTACGTCAGATGCAACCAGAGGCTCCCAGCGCCAATCGCGCCCTGCCTCCCAGCCACTTCCCCCGCCCCTGCCAGGCTTCCGTCGGGCGTCTAGCCGGAAAACCAGAAAATACCAGACATTACACACGTCCGGTATTTTCTGAATTTTTTTTACCGGACAGAGGGCCCAAAAACCGGATTGTCCGGTTGAATGCTGGACACCTGGCAACCCGAATCCCTTTTGAAGTGTCTCGAGTTAGGCATGCAAAAAATCACTAGTCTCTCTTGAGAATCTTGGCTGAAGGCCCTAACCCTACAACGTTTTCCATGCGGGGGGTCCTCATAGGTGCAGACATGTGCCTAGGATAATCATTTGGCAAGACTGAGGCCTAACTCAATCCATATATATGGGGCACTACCTCATTTTATCATGAATTACTTGATCCTCTTCAAGATGCTGATGGAGTTTGACCTATGAGCCTGTCATTTTACCAATGTTCTTTGCATGCCAATATTAAAAAGTCAGAAGCTTCAGGAGGTAGCCAAGTTAGTCTGTACAGAAAAAAAAACCAATTGGTCTGGTAAGACTTTAAAGAGTAACACAACATGTAGATGGTATCATGAGCTTTTGTGGGCACAACCCACTTCTTCAGATGACTGAGTTTTGCTGCTATTTTTTTTGGGGGGGGAGGGTTTTTCAGAAATCAAAAAGGGGGTTTGGGAACCACTGTGAGAGAGTCCACCTAATGTTTTGTTATCAAGAGGGCTGTGTCTGAATTGACCTCTAATTGCATTATAGAACAATGCTATGACCTTACTGGACAGAGCAGTTAGCTATATAGCAGAGAGAAAGTTCTATGGATGAGGAAGGGCAGGTAAGATGTGATCAGTCCATTTACCTAAGTGACATTAACAGCTATATCAAGACTGGAGATGCTGTTCAAATGACACAGCCAGGGAACAGTTCACAGAATAGGCCTCTTTCAAAGACCTCTACCTGCTCTGTGATCCGAAGCCATCTGGATTTTTTTGATCTGCGAGATGGACAATAGATCACAACCCTGACGTGTGTTTTGTGACCTATAATAGTGCAAGAATTCCCCTGGTCACAAGAAGAACCATCCTGAGTCATTTCCAGCAGAGCCAACATTGTCCAATTGTCTTCCAGATTGGCCTGGTTGTGTCTCTTCTGCAGTCCTTGCCAAAGCCACATTGGAATTTCCCTAGGCTAACTGGCCCACTATACTTAGAAACAGAACATCGGATCCCACAGCTCAAACAGATACCTAGAAACTTCAGCTGTTTTACAAACATCCTAAAATCAACTGCTTAAAAGTACATCCCATTGCAAGTCTTCACCCCCTGCTGGACAAAGGAATCCAAGTCCCTCCTGAGGGAATGTGAAAGAAGCAATGACCCAGATAAAGCCACTGCACTGCTTGAGTCCTTGAACTCAGCACACCTGGTTAAAGTGAAGAGAGACTGCTGAAAGCCTTGATTTCACCCACTTGAGCTGTAACACACAAACTCTTGCATCAGCTTGGAGGATCCTGCCCAGTTGAGACACCAGCAAAGGTGGCCGCAAATGCTTTCGCCTCTCATCATCCTTTTAACTGTAGGACGCTGACAGACAAGAATCAGGCCAGGTGGTCCAGTGGGAACTCTGTGGAAATGTCCCACAATGCCCCAGGGAATCTCCACTCTTTTCTCCATATGTTGCATTATTGGAAATCAAAACCAGAAAGCTGCAGGGGTTGATGGCATTCTCCAGACTTTCTCACCAACCTAGGGAGATGGGGACAGGAATGGCTGGCCACACTTTTATACCCATGCGGAGAAGTGCCAGCAAGCTAGGGACAGGCAACAGCGGTTGCCCTATTGAAACTTGGGAAACCCCCTCCCCTCCCGTGGATGCAGTCAGCTGTCACCTCATCTCTCTCCTTTTAACCACCAGCAAGCTAATGGGACAGGTGCTGCTCCAGTGTCTGTCTAACGTTATCAAAAATATCCTCCCAGCAGAACAGGTGGGATTTTGCCTGACAAGGAGATGCTGTGACCAAAGTTGTTTCATTTACTGGCCTCAGCGATGCAGGATTCCAATGCCCTTGTTGATCTATCCTTGGCATACGATACAGTCTGGAGACAGAGTCACCTCTTCAAGATCTCTCATATCTTGTACATCTTCTACTTATATAGTAGGGTCTTAAGCTACTCCAAACATGAAAAAGAGTAGTGGCCTCACAGAAGGCCTGTCTTCATGCCCTTTCCTTGGGTTGACATGTGAATTTTGATATCCCAGGGGCTGTGTACTTCTCCTGTATAAATGCTGGTTAATATAACTATGCAAGTGCTATCCATTGAAGCATACTGAAAAGATAATGTGCCTTCTAAAATTCCATTTTAAATTGAAGAACAAGAGGATCTTAGCACTGTAGAAATACTACTGAAGCTGAAAGCCATGTTCCTTGCAGTTTTACAAATAACTTATTGCGAAAAATCACAGCCCCTCTTTTGGGTCAAACAGTAGAATTAACTGGATAGAAAACCCTTAGTCAATAAATTCTTGCAAATGAATTTTCTAAACCCTTTAATGTTGTACAATGAAAATGCTATCATTGTGTCTTATTTAATATGAATACTATGTTATGGGCCATTACAAATCAAAAACAAATCTGTAAAGAATTAATCTTTCTCAAAGCAAGATCCCATGGGTAATCATAATGATTTAATAGTTTTATTTGCTTATTTTTGGAAGAACTGGAAAGAATTAAAGTATAAAACTATCAAGAAAATAGCATGGAAAATAAAGAATGGACAGACTAATCATACTATTTAGTGGTTTGGCTTTTTACAACACTAATCACCAGTATCAATAACGAAACACAAACTGTGAACATTTGTGAGCATGAGTGTCAAAAGGTATGTCTCTTCAGCTATTTAAAAGTGGTCAGGTAGGCCATGTATAGTTAGTATATTATGCCATCAAACATAGGTTATGGATGCCAAGGCATAATTGTTGGGAAGTGTTAATGGAAATGATTAGAGAGATTGGGGTGAAATATAGAAAACAAAATACGTTAGTGCAGAAGCCTTGTTTTGTAAGTAAAGCTGCTATCCTGTTAGGTGGACTAAACAAATAGCATGTCTAGGAATCTAAAGTAAATTTTATATATTAACTATGTGAATACTGTTAAAATTGTAAAGACCAGCCAAAATGATTTTTGAACCTGATTCTCAATTTGAAAGGCATCAAGTGAAATTGAAAAGTAATGTCAAAGGGACCGTAACAGCAAGAAGTTAAGTTCTAGCAATAAAATTGTAAATAAGCTTGTAAATTCAGTAAAGAAGAAACTAGAAGGTCAATAGCATATCAGAGAGAACCAAGACAGAAGGTAAAATTCCAGTAAGTAAAAACAGTCATAAAAAGCTCTCTGTAGATGTTTTCTGGATAGCTTCATAGTTTTAATTTTTTCTAACTTTTTATCCACTTATCTCTGTTCTCTCTCCTTCTCCAGTTCTTCCCGTGCCAACTGGGTATAAACAACTCTCCCTCCTTGTTTTGTTCTAATGCCATAAGAGTGCAGGTAAAGCGTGAATCATTTTTACTGTGGTTAAAAATTCTACAAATATTTTGTTGATCAGGATAGTTATGTAGCAATATGGCATAGGAAAAGCCCAAAGTGTCCTCACACTCGTGCATCAGTTCATGTAATGTGCTTGTTTTGAGCTAATACATAGACATCTAAATAAACTGAGTTTCTGAAGGTTTGGTCATGATTTTAGCTGTACCTTTATCCAGAGTTCCCTTTGTTTTTTTGTTTAATACAACAACATAGGGAGAAGCAAGGCAGAGAAAAGATATATAAAACTAGGGGAATCTCAAAGATCCCAGGCCCATTTTTGAATCAATTTACTGCCTTGTATCACCAGCAAACTATGTGTACACCCTGTGATGAGCACTATACTTCATATGAACAGAAGGAAAAATGTGACATGACTGAATTTTGTGCATTTGTATGCTTTGGTATTGATAGTTCTAGAGACATCTTTTTATTTGTTGTAAAATATACTTACTGCTCCTTCCTTAGTGTTTTAGAAATTGTTCTGCTGGGGTTAGAAAGCCAATAAGATTGGTAAAAATGTCAAATAGTGACCTTAGGTAAGAGTAGTGATGATTCTGTAATCTCTGAATGGATGGCACTCTTAGATTACTAATTATTTTGGTAGAAAAATCATGCATTTATTTTCTTGGTAAGTTACTTTGAAGCTGCTAAGGTCGAAAAGTTTAACAATAAAAAATCTCGTTCTTCTAATTTCTCTTAAGAATGTTGCTGCAAAGATCACTTTCCTAGCCTGTTGCTTTGACCATTGAAACCCGCTCTTTGCACTCCTCCATTGGCTTCCCATTCTCTAGTACCAGACATAAACTATTTGTCTTTGATTTTAAGGCTCTTTGTGGCATATTCCCTCCCTACCTATCATGTCTTGTTCATTAACAGTATGTCAACTCTATCCTTCAGTTAGCCCATAATGCTTCCATCACACACTTGATAAATCTTCAAACAACCACTTTTTTTTTCTCCTATGTTATGTCTCACACTTGGGAGTAGTTCCCTGTTAACATTCATTACTCCTCTTCATTTACTCCTCCTTAAAGCTCTCTTTGCCTTTCTGTGATGCCAGCTAAAAACTTGACAATGATTTGGCTGCTGGTGTGCTGAGACTACTGCGTATCTTGCTGCATCATTGTTTCCTCGTACTCCACCATTTGTCTATGTTCTCCTGTTGTCACTGTCTTAGGTTATCATCTCTTTGGGGGCAGGAACATTTTATTGTGCTGATTTTACAGCAACTAGCACAGTGGGATCCTGGCCCATGACTAGAGTTTCCAGGTGCTTTAGTAATGCAAATAATAATAAAGCACATCTCAGAAACACTTGAGCAAGAAGTTATGTGATTTAGAATTAATTTTTTTAACATAATTTTCTTTAATATGTTTACCAGACTTAATTCTAGAAATTGGGAAAGTGTTCTAAGCATTTACAGCATTAAACTTTCTGCTGTCTTTTTGTTATTGTAAAGCAATGAAAGAAACATTTATGTATTAGTTGTCTTCCTGTTTTCTCTTTCCAGATAATTGCTCTGTAGTGGAAATTGCCAATATGTATCATTCAATATCTGAAACCAGTCATCCCTTGCAAACAGAAGAGCAAGAAATAGGCATCGATCCCTTGCAGGGTTACTTGAACAAGCCTGAAGAAGGTGAGTTCATTATTTTTATACTTTGTACTTAGAAACCTTATGTAAGAGTCTCATGATAGTTATGCCTGTCATAATTTGTTTAATTCTCTCAATGAAGTTGAGCAGGGCATCTCAAAGAACATTTCACAGAGTGTGTGTAGAGCACTCTGACACTAATGAAAACCACAAAAAGTCAACTTTCAATTATAGACAGAAACATTGGCCAAATGTTTAATGCACTGTCATCTTTTTTAAAATCATAAATCAAACAGTGACTTCAGCATAACAATATTGAAAAGCATCATGGCCTTTGTTGCAACTTTTTTTTTTCCAAAAATGGGCTCTTTTGCCTGCTCTATACTGTTTATTTTTTTCTTTGACAAAATTCAGCAATTTTTTGGGTGAGAGTTATACCAATGAAAAAGACCTCCCCCCCCCCCCCTTTTCTTCTTCCTTTGAACAAAAGTTAGCTTTCATGGTTTTCTTCAATAAAAACCCAAAACAGAATGGGTGGAATTAAAGTGGAAATTATTGTGTAACTCAAGATAAATTCTGAAGGCAATATTCAAACTACCTCAATGAGAATGGTAAGAAGAAACTGCTTGCATAATGCAAGTGCTTGTCTATGTTACTTGTCCTTTCTACTTATTTGCTAGTAGTGACAACATGACTAGTTAGAAGAAAATGATAAGCTTAACAAGATGCTTGAAACCTCATCCTTGTCATGAAAACATTCCTCAAGTACTTAGTTATACACAATGACACCTTAACTACCTATAATTTTCCAGTCATTGAATGCATGTACCAGGAGTGCAAGATAAAAAATTTATTTTAAATTAGAATTGAAACAACTTAGTCGTGTGTTTTTGTGTGCCTCTCTATGTAAAATGTGCTGTATAATAAATTGCATTAAAAGAACATTTCCGTTTTTAGTTCAGATATAATTTTTTTTTTTATAAAAAGCTAAAATCAGAGTTCATTTTTTCTCTGATTTATAAAGCTTTCTTTCAATGTGAGGAAAAGTTGAATGGACATCTTTAGACAACCCAGTCTATAAATGTAATATTTTTTCAGCTGATTGTCACTATGCTTTTACACTTCACATCTAAAGGGTTAATAGGCATCTTAGTTTGATAAAATAAATGCATTCTTAATACACATTTTCAGAAGCCTAGGAGCAAAGATTTATAACATTATGAAATGATACATATTTTCCAAATGAAGTATTTCTGATTTACTTTCAGGTTAGTGTGTAACCCCCACAGACCAAAAATAACAAGTTTCTTGTTTAGATTTAAAAAAAAAACAAAAAACTGTTTCCCTCAGCTTTGCTTCAAGATACATCAAGATTTTAACCCTTTCACAAAAACATTTTAAATTAATTTTACCCTACATTGTGCCCAAGTGATTAGTTACCTTGAATGAACAGGCTTTTAGTTTTTATCCCAACCTTAACATTTCTATGACATACAAAGTTATTAGTATTGAATTGATGTTTAAAAGTGCCATTAATTCATTTACCCCAAATGTTCATTAACAATGTAAATGTATGCTGATGTTCTATGAGACAAGGAAGTGACTAATGACTCTTCCCACTAACAACACTTAAAATGAATAGAAACTTTAGATAGCTCATCTTGAAGTAATCAAGGCCCTCATTCAGCTTGGCATCTCTGTATGCTCTAAAACAGCTGTCAACTGTTAAAAATATATACACAACACACACACACGGGAAGATAAGGATATGTAAATACATGGTTCCCCAATGTCATAAAGGTTATCAATCATAGTACAGATTTTTTTACGTTCTGCATATGTAAATGTTATATATAATGCATCTATTTTTCTTCTTTTTTTACTATGAAACCATACTGCATTTTAATTTTTTATCATATGTAACAAGATCAATTTTCTATATTTTTTTAAATTTAATTTTAAATAATGTATATTTTTGGATTGTTGAGCGATAGGGATTGTGTATCAATCCGTGTAATTTTTCCTTGCCAATCCAATCTGTCTTGAAAATTTGAGGCACTTGTACTGATTCCTATATAAATATTCTAACCATTGAGATGAATCCATCTGTTGATTAGCAACTTCCCATGAACTGTTGCTCTTCATTACATATTGTCCTTTTTTACTATAATGTTGATGTACATTCTCTCAACTACAAATATAGTTTATGGTAATACGAATGGGCAGCATAGCTCTTAGAAATGTGAATATATTCCGGCTATTTCTGTTTCAAGGAAACTTACACGTTTCTCAGTAAAATGCCAGGAAGTGTAACTACTTCATCCTTTCCTAGGTGGAAGAATACATCTCATAGTGGAAGGCTTTTTAATTTGGCAGAAAAAGGCATAACAAGATCCAATGTCTGGAATAGGGATATAATAGCATCGTCAATTACCCGATAAACAAAAGCTTATTGGTTAATGCTATAGACTACATGCATTTCCCCCACCAGTAAATTTTTTAGCAGGCTGGCCAGCAGCCTGTCTCAGTCCTGGCTTGTGATGGGTCCGGGACCTACCGCCGCTGTGGTTCTGCATTTAAAGTGTTATTAGGAGGTAGGTGAGCAGGCAGTCCGATTCAGTTCTGGCTCACGCTGGGTCCAGGAGCTCAGACCCCCTGCCCAGATAGGGGCTGCTGCCACCCCTGAATCAGAGGCATGGGGTGACAGGCAGCCAGTCCGCAAGGGGAGCTGGTTTTTAAATTGGCACCCCGCACTACTGCCTCTGATGCAGAGCCAGCAGCATGGTGTGGCAGGTGGCTCCTTGGGAGTAGTGCTAGATTGCACTGGCTGCCAGCCCTCCCCCCCCCCCCCCCCCCCCCCGGGGACTATAGAATAGTTGAGTAACTGATAAGAATTCATGATATTACTCGACTGTTCAATTAACTGACATTTAAATCCCTAGTCTAGAAGGTGAAGCTTGACAAATTCAGACTAAAATTATTATATGCATCTGACCAAGTGGGTCTTTGCCCATGAAAGCTTATGCTCCAATAAATCTGTTAGTCTGTAAGGTGCCACAGGACTCCTCGTCGCTTTTGCAGATTCAGACTAACACGGCTACTCTTCTGATACTAAATCAAGATTGTACATCTTCTAAAAGTATATATTCTAATTCCATACATTCACTTGGTGAAATTATGTGGTATGTGTAATAAAAGAGGTCAGGCTAAAATATCATAGTTGTTCCTCGGCCCTTAAAACTTGTAATAATCAAATAAAATTTCTCCATGAATGACTGAAGTATCTCTACAATAATATGCTGGCCTAACATGTGAGAACCAAAGTGTCACTCGTTAACCCATTTCTTTCACATGGTAATATGTTGTACTACTAATGAATCATTTGTCTATATTGGGAGTTGAATTCATCTGAGTTGCTATTTTAATATTTTCTAAAATGCTGTACACTTTCGTATATTTAAGATAACTGTTACAGTGAGTCGCTGAAACCAATAGACATTATTGAGTTCAGTTTTTCAGAGAATAATAATAAAAAAATTACTAAATAATTTTTCTAGGCAACTTCGTGAAGTAGTACAAAAATTCACAAGAGATGCAGTATATCATGTAGCAGTGTCCTGTAGAATAATGTGAAATGTCAGGCTGTCTGTGTTATTCTCTTGAAGCAGTGATAAATCTTTAGAGTTTTGTCTTAGAGGCTAACTTGAGGGTGGGCAATACTATTTGATGGGGTGGCATTCAAAGAATTTGGAAAGTGGTCAAGGGCTGCATTCTTCTATATTGGAGAAGGTGCGGGGTCTGGAAGAGACTTTGGGTGAAGAAGGCAGCTGTGACCTGGGTTAGGGGACTAGGGTGCAGGAGGTGTTGGAGGGGTTTGGGTTGTAACCTAGGGCAGGATGGGGTTGTGAATGTAGGATCTGGGGGGTATATGGGTGCAGGAGGGGGTTAGAGGGTTTGGGTTATGTGGGGTAGGGGAGGCAAATGGTTGGGATGCCTGAGGCAGGCTCTGGCCAAGAGACTTACCTGCTTGACTCCCAGCCAGCAGCCTTCTCAAGCAGACTCCCTGCTTGCCCTGCCCCCACACTGGCTATTGGGGCCATGTGGTTTTTGAACAGCTACGAGCCTGAGGGGAGGGTGCTTTGTAAGCTGCCTGTTGACAACAGGCAGCTCCCATTGGCCAGAAACCGGCCAATGAAATTGTGCTGGGGGAGGAAGCAGTATGTGAAGCCTCTGCCCCCTCCCCCAGGCTCAAAGCTGTTCAAACAAAGCCCACAGCAGTTTCTCTCAGAAGCCTGCAGGAGGTAGGCATCTAGTCTGCCTGAGGCTCCACACTGCGTCTGCGGGCCAAATCTGGTCCTCAGAGGGTATTTTGCCCAGGGCTAGGGGAAACTGGTAAAGGTCTTCATGGAGATACGTTAAAGAAAACAAGGCAGATCATTAGTAAATATAAGCATCGTGAAAATAGAAGACAAAAACTTTAGTAGTCCGATTTGGGAAGTTACAGGAAATAATACATTTGGGGAGAATGTATGTATGTTATAGATATAAGATATAGAGTTGTGAGGTTTTCACATTTCTGTCTTTGATTTTGCTGAGCCTTCTTTAAAGGCGTGGACAAAAATTAAGGGTGTCATTAGTTTGAGGAAATAAATTTACCAATTCAATTTTTGTGTGATTTAGGATATTGGGATTTTGAGTCATAGTGAAATCTTGTGAGAATGTGCTTGTTTACAATTATCCAAATCAAGACAGCCATAGTCAGGCTACTAACTGATCAATAACAGGAACATTTTAAAAAACATTGTAAAATCTGATACTTAGAAACTGTAGAAATCTGAGTAAACAATATTTCCTTATATATAACTTTATAATTTCAAAATGTTGGCACAAACAATTCTCACAACAATACTGTAAAGTAAGAATCCCCTTTTTACAGCTAGAGAAACTGAAACAAAGTTAAATTTTCTAAAAGCCATCTGCAAATGAGATGTGGAATTTAGATCAGCTCCTTCGCATAGTAACCTGAACATAGCTATGAAGCAAATATTTTCTCATTTCAAGAATCCAAGCACGTTAATGCTGAATTCTGTCTTTCAGAAGGAAAACACACTTTGTAGCTATTAACTGTTTTAGCAATTTCCAGAGATAATCTGTTATCATGAAAACCTGCATGTTGTGCATATTTTAACTAAAAATGGAAACAAAATAAAACATTTTATTTTTAGTTTTCCCTTGTGCATTTAAATATGTGGAATCTTAGACCTATCCTGACAGTTGAATTTTGCTAATCCTTGAAGTTCTCACTCTCATCCAGTGTTGGACTTCCATGGACTCCCATATATCCTCTCCCTTCACATGCCTTGTTTGCCACCTTCTTCTGGGATACATTCTTGTTCTCATCCTGTATTTTTAGGAATTGGATACTTTGTGTACCAGAGACTCATCATGGTTGTCAAAGACTCTGGATCTGTTCATTTATTAGTGTGGTTAATTTAATCTCTGTTAAAAGGGTAATTGCTTATTTCAAGCCTTCAACCCCAAATATCAAGTATTTAAGTTACTTCCAGAGTTTGATCCTCTGTATGAAAGAATAAATTAATTTTATCACAGTGATCTCCCATTCATACTTTTAACATCGTATACTATTTTAATTACTTACTGTTTCATATATGGGATATTTGAAATGTGGTTGCACCTTGAAAATTCAGGTTTATTAACATCTGTCCTTTTCCAGAAAAGTCTTGAACCCTCCTGATGAAGAGAAAGTTGAAAGCATTATGTTGGAATCTGTCATTTTTTCTATTTCTCTAAGTACAGTACATAGCAAGTTATTTTTTTCTTTTCCAAGTTCTTGATGATTAAATTGCAGTGCAGTAGTAAAACTTGGAGTAGCTTTCGCTCTTTCAGAGTTGCAGTAATTATTTGTAACCCAGTTTATAGCATTATTTAATTTTTTAAATGCATATTTTGAAGAATGTAGTAGGCACTATTTCCCTTTCATGGGGAGGTTTATCCTCTTAAGGGCAGACTGAAACAATGTATTTAATCCTTTTCAATTTAATTTGCTGAATATCCCAATTAATACAATTAAGGTCACTTGAAATGAAACTATTAATGAATTGGGTAATTTACTTTAACAGTGTTAGTGTGTTCTCACAGTTTCATTTGCTTTAATTAGTGTACAAGCTATTATTTAATAGCATACTTCACACAAAAAATGTAATATGTTCTTCGGGTCATATTAAAAAAGGGAACAATTGAAATGAGGTACTAGTGATCTTTTTTAAAGATGTTGAGAGAAGAAAAGGGTGAAATGGTTGGAAAGATATAGCTATTGAAGGTTATGACTGAAATGAGCACAATCAAAGATTGTTAAACTGCTCATCTCAACTGCAGTATTTTCTTTAGTATTTTTACAGTACTTTGGCTATGTACCTGCCATATTCTGTAGTTATTTTAAAACTAGCAGACTCATCCAGCGTTGCCTGGGTCCTTCAGGGCAGGGCCTCGGGGAAGAGGGAAATGCAGGAAGCTGGGGGCCAGGGGTGTGTTCCCCCTCTCCCCCCCCCCCCCCTCCGATCCTCCTTTCACCCAAGGGCCTATTCTCTCCCTTCTGATGATGATGATGGGCAATCCACTCATTGCTGAGTATGATCATCTTCCATGGGTGTGATGGACCCTCAGGTGGCTGATAAGGCCGATCCTTGAACCACTAGTTCTGTTACAGTGAGGATAGATGTTTCCAGGCACAGCAGGAAGTGGTTGACCATGACTAGAAGTCCTGGCTCATGCCAGGTCCAGGACCTATCCCCATTTCAGCTCTGCATTTAAAGTGTATTAGGAGACAGGTTTGCAAGCAGCCCTGCGCAGTTCTGGTTTGTGCCACGTCCAGGAGCTCAGCCTCCCTCCTCCTCCCCTTCCCCCCCCCCCCCGTTAGGGGCTGTTGATCAGATACAGAGGCAGCTGTGCGGAGTGGCAGGGTGCTCCTCGGTAGTGAGGCTAGAACACACTGGCTGCCGGCCCTGCCCTGGGGGACTATAGAATAGTTGACTGTTAAAATTCATGCGGTTACTTGACTAGTCAATTAACCGATATTTAACATCCCTTCTTTCCAGAGAAAATTAATGGCTTCATTTTCCTTCAAAAGTATGGTTCCATCCTTTGAGCAAAGGGGGTTCATGCCATGACAAGCTGGCCCATAAACAGACTTAATAGTACTAAAGAAACCACATGTATTATAGGTTGTGACGGAGTGCGGTCACAGACAGTCCCTCAGGGGTGCCTCCCGGGGTGCTGACACAGCCACTGCCGCTCGCCTTTCTGCTCTCTGGGGCTCCTCACCACCCGGTCCTGCTGGGCCAGCTCCGCTGGTCTCCCCCAGCCAAGCCCCCGAGCTGAGGTCCCTGCCCCCACCAAGATGTAGTACAGACACTGAACCACTTCAGGTCCAAGGAGAGTGCAGTTTAGGGCCCAGCCTTCTGAGAGAGCACTCCCCAGATGGGATCAAACCCCAAAGAATTAGGTAAGCCTCCTTTATCAATGAAAGGGGGAATGTGCACACTGGTTGCCCCCCCCCCCCGGTGATGATCGCTTACACTGGGTTTGATAGAAAATAAAAATGGTTTTATTAAGTTGAAGCAGTAGGATTTCAGTAGTCATAAGTGAAAGTAGGCAGAGCAAAGTAGGTTACAAATCAAAAGAAACAAAACCACTTGACTAATCCTACATTGAAACCTCAGTACAAACTTAATCAAACTCACCCTAAAACCTCTTTTCCAGCTGCCCCTCCAAACCAGGACTTTCTTGCACAGCCTGGGGTCCCTGGCCCCTTCCTTCAGGTGCAGCCCAGCCAAAAGACCGAGACCTCTCCCCTCCTATTCTTTTTGTTAAAGGATTGAGGCCACTCCCTACCAATCACTGCTCAGGCTGAAGGACAAAAGAGAGAATTTAACAGTTGAGGGTAACACCCTACATGTCTCTCATTCATACATTTGAAACTCACAAATTATTCCCCACTCCCTGTGTCTAATTTTACGCACACAAATGATACATACAACAGAGTAAGATAAAGAGAACCAGTGCATCGTGACATGAAGATTGATGGGTTACACAAAATGATTCGCTCAAAACACTTTTGAGATATGTATATTCATGTCCATAAGTCCATTTCCAAAAGCATGAGGGGGGTCCGTCACATAGGTATCCACAAATTGTTGGAATTCTTGTGCTTTCTCAGTCCACTGTTTTCTTTTTGAAGTTTCCGGTATTATGTTGGACTTCCGCCTTCGCCTTAGCATGGGCTTCTCTCTTTGTCTTGCAATTTATATAATTCTGCAAAGCATGAAATGCCATTCTCTTCTCATTGATGAGCTGCTCAATTTCAACATCATTCTCATCAAACCAGTCCTGATGCTGTCTAGTGTGCTAGCCAATGGTTTCCTCACAGGTATTGATGACTGCTGCTTTCAGCTGGCTCCAGTGTTCCTCAGTTTCTTTCCGAAACTTTGATGGAAACCTTTCTTCTAAGACTGCTTGGAAGTGGGCATACTTAATGGGGTCCTTCAGATCTTGAACCTTCAGCTTGCACCTAATCTGTTTCTTTACAGCCTCCATTTGGGAGTGATCTTAATTCTCATTGTGGATCTAATGAGGTGATAATCAGTCCAGCAGGCATCAGCACTTGTCATTGCTCTTGTGAGAAGTACATCACTACAATCTCGAGCACAAACTATGACATGCTTGAGAAAATGCCAGTGCTTTGAACGTGGGTGTCTCCAAGATGTTTTGAACTTGTCCTTTTGTCAAAAAAGGGTGTTTGTGATAAGTTCATGTTCAACACACTTGGTCAGGAGGAGGATTCCATTTGAGTTGTGTTTGCCAACTCCTGCTTTCCTGATTGTTTCTTTCCACAGGTCTGAGTCTCATCTAACACATGCATTAAAATCCCCCAGAAGAATGATCTTATCTTCTTTAGGGGTCTCCGATAAAATGGTTTCCCGATGAGTAGAAATTTTCCCTTACCTCCTCATCAGTGTCCATTGTTGGCGCATAGGCACTCACAATAGTTACCTGTTATTTTTTGGTGAGCCTCAATTGGAGTGTCATAAGCCGCTCATTGATGCCTACTGGCAGCTCAGAGAGGTACCTTATGAGCTTGTTCTTCATAGCAAAGCGTACTCTATACAGTCGAGGATCATCTAAAGATTTTCCTTTCCAGAAGTAGGTGTATCCTCCTTTCTCTTCCCTCACCTGTCCTTCATCAGCTCTTCTAGTTTTGGATAAGGCAGAAATATTGATGTTAAACTGATTAAATTCACAATCAATGATAGCTGTACTTCGCTCTGGTCGGTCACTGCCTGAGTTGTCCATAAGGTTCCATGTGTTCCAGGTTCCAAAGTTGAAAAGTTTCTTACATTTTTGACCACTGAGGTGGTGATCCTGCAGGATGCAGCTATCCAGCCAGGAGGAAAAGAGGCAAGACTATTTTTAGGCACTTTTTCTAGCCCCCTCCCTGTGTGGGGTGAGTAGAGTGGGTCCTAGAGAGGACTGCTCAGTCATGGATGCAGCAACCGAGATGCTCGACCTGCCTCGGTCCTCGAGCATGACGACTGAATTGCATACCCACTGCCTGTGTGTCGGTCTGTGACTGGGAACTTCCGGATCTTACTGTCCTGTTCCCATTGCCACACGCCGATCGCCTCTGGACTTTTGACTTGTGCAGGTGGTGTTTTCCCAAAAACTGGAAGATGCCTGTGCAGGACTTCTTTTAAAGTTGGGAGACTGGTGCACAACTGTCACCGCGCTGTCCTTGATAGAGGGCTTGAAACCAATGGTATGGACATCACGACAATTGGAAATCCTCTATCTGCTGCAGTCTTCACAGCCGCTGTAACATTACACAGCAGTTTCAACTGCATTATGCAGTTACCCTCCATCTGCTCTGCCATTGAGGACTTTTTGGATCCAACTGTGTTTTGAACCTCTCCCTTGACTCTTCTGCCATGAGTGACCCTGAGGGGTACGTGACTCCAGGCAGCGTTGTTCTTAGGGGCCATTTGAACATGCAAGCTTCTCCACCACTACTAAGTGATGATCCATGGAGAGGATCTCTCCCCTCTGGCCCACCAGGGGCCTGTTCTCTCCCTCTCAGCTGCCAGCGGTCTGTTCTTTTTCCCTCCAAGCCCCCTCTCCCACAGCCATCTGTTCTCTTCTTCCCAAGCCTCCCTCAGCCTCCAGAGGCCTGTTCTCCCCTTCCCTCTCCAGCATTGTAGCCCAGTGCCAGTAGGGTGGGTGGGAAAGATTTGGGGCAGGGGTGCTGCTTGTCTGCTAGCACACCAAGTAAGATGGTAGAGCCCAAGCTGCTGTCCATGCCCTTGATGGGACAGCTGCCCCCAGTGGACACTCTGCAGTATAGCTCTCCCTTGTGGGCTTACTGCCCCCAGTGGACACTTTCATGTCACAGCAACTCCTCTCTTTGCATGTTATGGAAAACAACCCCCTTTTCCAGGGCTTCTGTTGTCCTGGCACAATCAAACCTTGATGTCGCTTTAAGTTATGAGATGAGGAAGCTGCATACCAAATTCAGTGGCCCTAGCTCTTATCGTTTAGGAAAAGTTTTTGAACAAATGGACTTGCAGACAGACACTCACAGACAGATGCACTCTAAAATATAGATTATAAATGTACTATGCTTTTATTGAAAATCAAATGTGGTGAAAAAACTTAAACGAATGGTCCTGTGGCACCTTAGAGACTAACCAAAAATCTTCAGATACTTACTGATTCCCTCAGTTCTCTGTCTGCCACCCTCCTCCTTTTTTCTTCCCTCCCCCCTCCCTTTCCTCTCTCCTATTTATTTTGAGTGTACACATCCTAAACTGATAACTCAGGTCATCTGAAGAAGTGGGGTGTGCCCACGAAAGCTCATACCATCTACATGTTTTGTTAGTCTATAAAGTGCTACCAGACCATTTGTTGTTGTTTTTTTAAAAAAATATATGGATAGTATCATGAGCTTTTGTGGGCACAACCCACTTTTTCAGATGACAGATATGAAACAAGAGGCACAGAGGTTCAAATACAAAGCAGAAAAAGAGGGGAGAAGGGGGGAAAACTGTCAGTTAAAGTGTCCTTGCTAAAGGAGTCTAAAAGCATGGGTTGTAAGTTCCCACTATTTAGCTTTTGATGTCATTTGGGTATTGAATATAATGGCCCATCCAGTTCATGTCTTTGTCCAAGCCATGAGAGAGAGTGTCAGATTTGCATAGGAAAGCCTGTTCCAGAGACACTCTCTAGTTGGTTCCTGAAATGACTTAGTAAGAGAATAGCCACTTTTCAGTCCATGAATAAGTGCCCAGGCAAGTTAAAATGTTCCCCAATAGGTTTCTGTGTGTTACCATTCAAATATCTGATTTGTGTCCATTAATCCTTTGTCATGGAGACTGTCTAGTCTGGCCAGTATACATGGCAGAGGGGCATTGTTCATAATCTGTTCTGTTCATGATGGCTACAACATCCCCTTTGTCAGCCTCTTGGATTATAATGTTAGAATTGTTTAGGCTGACAAAGGGGAGGTTGTAGTCATAATGAATAAAACAAATTATGAACAGGAGATTGTCAGGAAACTCACCAATTCCAGATTCTACAGAAGATGATCTAGATAATACTCCTGCCTCAGTGCCAAGGACTGAACCAGACTGCTTTTGAGATCTCTCCCAGTCTTACATTTCTGTGATTCTGTTTAACAAATATGTATTTAATTGTTGCAATATGGCCAGCCTTGAGAGATCTGAATTATTTGATTGGCCCCAAACCATGAGTTTTTTTTAAAGAGGGTTGTGGATTTTTGGTCTCTCTTAAAATCCCCTTGCCCATCACCAGTCTGTGTGATAATTAGTGCCGCTCACTCCCCAAAGTTGTTTGGTAAGGTCATTTTGGCCTCTGTTGAAGGAACTTTCACCCCTTTTCCCCCCAATCTTCTGTACACCTTCATTGCAGCCTTCTGCTCTCCAGTTCAACCCACCATCAATTCAGCTGCCCTCCCCCCAATCTGCTGCACATCACTTCAGTCCATCCAGCTCACCGCCCCATCAGTTCATCCTTTCACCCCCCGAGTTAGCCTCTTCCCAGCTTCACCTCTGCTCTTCCTGAGTTTTCTATCCCCTTTGCCAAACTCTGGTGTGGAGGGGACACTCTAGGAACTCTTCACTTCCCTCTACCCCTTCCCGGGGTAGGTGCTGCAGGGCAGGGGGAGGAGACTCTGAAGACATGAAAAGGGAGGGGGCAGAAGAGTGCCCTTAGCTGCTGGGCTCTTTAGCTGTTTCATGCCATTCAGTGGGGATGGCTGCAGGTTACTATGGAGATGAAGAGAAAGTGAGCTCAGCCTGTGAGCTCTGATTAGTTTTTCTGCCCCATGAGATGGGCAAGTAGGCCGAGAAGATTCAGATTAACTAGAGCTTGGGTAGCCAATTATTCTTGTTAAGGACCCAATTTCATGGTCAAGGTGTAGTAATGATCCAGACTCTACAAAACATATATTAATGGCTGGCCACAGATGTTCAACTCACTTGCCAGAAGGAAGGAGCACAGTGGCTCAGAGCTTTCCCCCCACAGAGGGGCAAGCTGGTGCTCATGGCCCCTGCCCTGTTGGGGGTGCCAAGACTTGTGGATTTCCCCCCCCACGCACCTCACATTAGGGCGTTGCTCGCAGCTCCAGACTTGAGGCTTCCTGCCCATGGGAGGGGGGGCAATGAGACTTGGGACTTTCCCTCAACCCTGTGTGTGGCATCTGTGTAGGATGAAAATGAACAAGCCATAGGTTCCTCACCCCTCTTGTAGTCTCTGACAGTGGCCAGCGCCACCTGACTCTTGTAGATGACAGGGATAGGTAGGAAATTCTCAGACTGGTTTATAGACAGAAAAGGGTGATTAACCAGGAATGACTTTTACTTAAACTTGATGTTAGCAGAATATAATGGGGAAAAAACCAGCAAAATATATTTAGCTTAAGAGGATATGTGTGACAGACACACCTGGGGAAAGGGTCCCATGCTGGGTTTTTTTGTTTGTTTTTTTCCCTCAGATATTCACTCAAACCTTGGAAACTCACTGTATTAAATCTATATGTCAATTTGCCAAGATTCATTACGATTGTGAGATGTATGTGTGAGTAATAGCTGAGGAATAATGTATTTATTTAAAAATGCATTTTCTGGATTTGGAATAGAAGTTAGACACACAAAGATAATGTACGAAAGGGGCAGTATGTAGAGAAGGGGGAGTTGTCACCAAGCTCTGTTTGACCAGTAATATATTCAATCCACAATTATTTAGCCTAGTGTAAGACTTGGTCATTGCATCTGATTCCTTCCAATACAATCAGTCACGACCTCTTGAAGGGAAAAAATAAAACTTGACAACAAGACAGGGGTTCGGCCCCTCTGAGGGGGAAAAAAAAAAAAGGTTTTCAGAACAACACAGAAAAGGGAGGAGCACTCTGTGTCCAGTCACTGAAAAATCTCGGGTGAAGCAAGGGTGTTTTCATGAACATAGGGATCCTTCTTCTTGTGAAGCTGGGCAGCTTGTCAACACACTGATCTCTGGATGGTTAACATATTTTATTATATAGGAGAAGTAACTATTGATATGTGTAGACCCTAATATGCATTTTATGCTTTTGTTTTGTATTGTAACCATTTGTTTCCACCACTTCCCCTTGTTTTTCATTAAATCTTTATTCTTTCTTACTAGGGGTCTGCGCCCCCTGCTCACTATGCTCGCCAACTCCCAGCTCCCCCCCTGCTCCAGCCCTGGCTCTGTTCCTCCCCCACCTGTGGCCCACACTGTGCCAACCCCAGCTCTATCTGCTCCCCCCCCGCCCCCATGCCTAACCCTAACCCTCCTCCTCCTGGCAGCTGGGGAAGGCTGAGCTGTGGGTCTGCTTTGTTGGCCCACAGACAGCCCCAGGCCTGCTGCTGGGGAAGGGAGCCCAGCCGCAACTCATGCTGCTGCCTGTGCAGGGCTGGCAGGGCCCGGAGCATCTAAGTCCCAGGAGGGAGGCAAAAATCATGGCTGCTGCCAGCGCCCGGATTTGTGCTTGGGCTGCAGGGAGGCCGACTGGGGGGCAGCAGCAGTGGCCTGGAGGAGCGGCTGAGACAGCCCCCAGTCCTGCTGCTGAGGAGGGGAGCCTGTCCATGGCTAAGTACTGCTTGCTCTGTGCCAGCAGGGCCCAGAGCATCTGAGACCGAGGAGCTGGGGGGTGGGGTGACATGATGTCGTCACACTGTCATCTTGCAGGAAGTGTGTGTGTGGGTGTGAGTGTGGGTGTGTGTGGAGAGAGGGTCAGTCTCTGTCCTGAGACCCTGACCACTGTTCTGTCCACTGTCCCACACTTTGAGGGCTGCAGCAGGGTCCTCACCTGCAGAGTTTTTGTCCCTGGGCCTTCCTGCCCCTTAGCATAAAGGATGTTGTAATGGGCTGAAGCCCTGGGCCAGTCACGGCTGACCAGAAAGCCCTCTTCTTGCCCTGAAGGGTGGGGGGGTACGGGAGCCCTCCAACACCCCTTGCTCAACTCCTCATCTCCCCCTGTAGCCTTTAGCAGGGCTGGCGGTTCCGCCTGCTCCTCCATGCTGAATCTCCTTAACACTGGGTTGTTTTCCTCCTCTCCTTCTCTCTCTCTCTCCTCCCTCTCCCTCAGGGAGGGTTTTTAAAGAGGCCCTGGGACAGCCCCAATCAGCTTTACCTACCCCTTAATTGATTTGCAGCCTCCCTTTCTCAGCTGCCTCTAATTAGCCAGGATTGCTGCTGTTTCCTCTGTTAGAGCAGCCTCTCTCCCCTTCCCCCAAGTCCTTTAACCTGTTCTGTCCCTATATATATATGTATGTATATATAAAAATAGAGAGAGGAGAGCTATAAATCTACTTTTGTTTTATTATAAGTGCACGAAAGTGCTGTGTGGTTTACAGGAGCAGCTATTTAAGTAAAAGCAGTAAACTGGCATAGACTGTACTTTTGGATGCAGAAGATGTGGAACTTTGAGCACCCAGAGTGGAGCTCGATATCAGAGGAATGTTTCAGAGGGAAGCAGGGATTAGGGTGCCTGTCTATTGTTAATCTGCAAGGTGAAGTTTGGACTGGAAGAGCCCAGAGGAGAGAGCTTGAGTGATTGAAAGGCTGGGGTTGGTAAGGAGCTGACATTCAGTTACCACAAGAAAGATTCCCTCGTGCTCCAGTTAAGGCTTAACGAAGAGACTCTCAGTCGTAGGTACCCCAAGAACTGCTCCAAAATGGAAAGCTGCTTTTGAAATCTGAGATACTAGAGAGAATATTATTCATATGATAGCAAATTCCAGCCTGGTGCAGGATGCTGTTGGTGATGCAGGGCTCAAAATTTTTCCATACTGTACTATATATGTTCTTATATTATCCTTGCAACTGTAGTATCTGAGCACTTACCAGTCGTGCATTAAGCAGTGTGACTAACATATGGCATGTGAGATATGTTCTTTCTCTTGGTTTCTCCCCGGGGAAAAATTGTATGTGCAGTGTAGTGTTTTGTTTTGAGGATTTTTTTTTAAATGTAAATGCTGCTGAGCCTTAATAAAGGTCGAAGAAGTGTGACTGACACTTGGAGAAGACAATAGTGAGGTTTGTGATGGTCCTTCGTTCCTTTGGTAGTTCCTTCTACGATCTCATACTAGTGTCCAAGAAAGTGCTGTCTTCTGCACAGACAGCTTTACCTTTATGGTAGAAAGCACTTTTGTGCTTAAGGAACAGAGTTCTTGATCATGGTCCTAGTTCCACAGTTTTAGGCAGGGCTGTGCCTAAGGGTGAGTGGGGCTTGGAGCAGTTCCACCTCCTCCACAGGCCCCACCTCTACTCCGCTCCAACCTTCCCTCAAGCTTGCCCCTGCTCCACCTCACTCTGCCTTTTCCCACCCCACCCTTTTCCCCCATTGCTTCGCTTCACCAAAACCCTCTCCCCTGAGTGATAAGACCTGGAGGATTACCAGGTGGCCTGGCATAGAGCGGTAGTAGAGCTTGGGCCCTGCGTCCCTCGGGGGAGTGGAGTGGAGTGGAGTGGGGCTAGGGCTGCATCATTCTGCTTCCCACCACTGCAGTGAAGTGAAGTGATCTTGCTGGGAGATAGCAGTGCAGGCTGCTGCATAGTTCCGCTTCCCGTAGCGAGTGCAGGGAGGGGAAGGGGGGGCTCAACCACTGCTGTAGCTGCCAGACACCCCCTGCAGGAAATTCCCTAGGCCTCCCTGGGACCCATAAGCTAACCTCAATATGGGGGACTGTCCCATCCATAGGGCTTTAGGTGATTTTTTTATAGAAATGCTGGGCCCAGGCCACTAAGCACTTTGAAGATACGACAGAGCTGCAGGAATAAATTTCACTATTGCATAGACGAATGAGTTCTGTTAAGTCTTCCTCACATTGTGGTGGTTGAACAGAAGCAAGGATATTTTCTGCATCATCCTACACCAGATGCTAACATAACACTGTTTTAATATTCATTTATTAATAAGAGTTACTGTTTAGTCTGTTTTTACTTTAACCGCAACAGACTTGTAGTGACTATCAGGCCATTGGAACAACACTTCCTCTTTATTTACATCTTGAATTAACTGTACCTGTCATTTGCTTTCTCATTTGTACTTACATTTTATTTTTCTAATTTCTTTCTTGGAAAAACATTCTGAACTGGATATCAAGCAAAAGAAAAATGGTAATACTTGAAACGTATTATGTAAAATTATAAAACAAGTTCGCAGTGGATACTACCAAACACTTTTCTTTAAAATAAACTGTATTTGAAATATTTTACTATACTTTAGTATAGTAAAATATACTATAATATATATATATATATATGTGTGTGTGTGTGTGTGTGTATATATGTGTGTATATAAATATAAAAAATATTATAGTATTTTTACCATACCGTTTAATTGGTGTTAATTAGATAAAGACTTTATGCATGCCTCAAATTACCTCAGGTGCAACTTCTGAGTAAAGGGGCGAGCTTTACACTTGTGCCCCAAAGGTCATCCAGGTTGTGCTCTCTGAAACTAAGAGAGAAAATGCATTGCGGACTGTGGATGCTCCTGAATGATCAGCTTCAATGTTCAAATCTATGGATGGTTAGAGCATAGACTTGTGAGTTGCCAAGACCAAGCCTGATTCTATAACAATCAGCACTCATTTGCAGCTGAAAATCAATGTGATTATTCTACCTATAGTTAACACAGACAAGCAGCTTCAATTATCTTACACTAATTGAAGCTTCATGAATTATGCTGTGTAGTAATCTGATTTAGATATCACTATGGCATGGATAACCGCCTGTTGACATATAAAGAAAATGTCATAAAATGGATTGTCAGAGACACATGAAAGAAGAAGGCCTTTTGGTGACAGATGACACTTGATCTAGATGTGCTTCAAATTGTGAACATCTATCCCTGACAATAAACCACCCCAATAATGAAAGCAGGGACACTACCTTAAATGATTCTCTTAGTTGTTTCTCTGTTCTCACTCTTGCCTTATCTAGATTGAGACCAATCCATTGTGCTTTTATCTTGATCCCTATTGTAGCAAAGCAATTTAAAAGTAATGCCAGAGGATCCAGATTTGATTAAAACAAAATGAGCAAGAGTTTCAATTGTTTTCTTTTTCAGGTGAAGGGCCTGACAAAGACATAACTTGCAATAGCATGTGGTTTGCAAATGAAATAAATAAGGGGGGTGTTTTTTTAAGAAAGTCACACAATTTTAAGCCCTTCTCTTATTTATTCTTGGATCTGGACTTCTCATACTCTAGTCATCTGAAGAAGTGGGTTGCGCCCACGAAAGTTCATGATACCATCTACATGTTTTGTTAGTCTTTTAAGATGCTACTAGAATATTTTTTGTTTTTTAAATTTTTCCTGTTACAGAGTAACTCGCCTACCCCTCTGAAGCTTTTGAACACAATGTTAAATCTGTTTTACTGATAGTCTGTAGTTCTGAACAAGAATAAGATTTTTGTAAACTGTAAATATGATTTTTGTAAACATGACTCCACTTTTGTGCATGGCGCTATGTCTGTAGCCATTCAATATGGTACTTTGGCCTACATGGGTCACATACTGTGGCTGCCCTTAAGAAGGTTCATCCATTTACGGGAACTTACGAATCCTAGCAGTATTCCTCATTTTACATTAGGCACTCCTCTCAAATGGTAGTCTTTTAAAACAAGTAATTTTTCATGTGTGACCATTGTAAGTGTAACTAACTGTATGTCAAAACTAGTACTGCAAATAAGATAACAATATAAAAGGAGGCCTTCATTCTCTTTTACATTTAATGAAATTAATACAAAAATTATAAAGGTGCTGTTATATACTTCACAAGTGATTCCATGCAAAAACAAATCAAGAATCAAATTATTTCAGATTTATGTCCTGCATTGGGAAGAGATAGTTTGGTGTGTTATGTTATAAAGATAGTTTTGAAAGAGAACATATGTACAGGACAGGCCTATATAATCCTACATATTAAGTCTCAGGATGTTAATTGGATTTTTTTTTCTTTGGGATAGTGGAAGGGAAAGACACAAAAATCATAATCCTAAATGTGGGTAATATATTGGCTAGATGAAAAATATTTAAGTTCCCTTTTGTTCTTAGAGAGGAGAGCAATTTGTACAATAGTTATTTACCGGGAAAGCACAACTGCCTTAAAAAGTTGAAGTTGGTCCCATGTATCTGTAGCCCTCATTGTGTGTTTTAAAAAAAAAGAGAGACCCTACATGTATTCTAAGAAAAAACCCCTGATTTTCTGCCATTTTGTTTGTTAGAAACTAATTGCTAAACTGTAACAAAATGTGTAAATGTATACTGACTCTTCTGGACTTCCATGTTTTTGATCATTTCCTTTTTTTAAAGATCTAGAATTTCCTGGTTTAAAAATTAGGAAATTAAGCCTTGGGTTGCAATTAATTGTCAATAGCTTATACTTGAAAAGGTCAGATTTTAGACTGCTGATAAGTAAGTCTGAAAGTGCCATAATCTTTTCCTAATTTGTACATCTTTGCAGGGTCGTCTTTATAGGTGTATAATTAAGTACAGGTGCTCAGCATGAGGGAAAAACAGAGCACTGTCATGCTTACTAGGTAATTTCTTACCAATCACAATAAGATTTGTATTATTTATCAACAATCTGTCCTCTTAACAAAGAAAAATAAACCTACATTTAGGTGCCACTACTACAAACAAAGCAGCTGATGCTTTAATGAATACCATACTGAGGGCCATGCAGGACATAAGGCGAATTAAGCAGGTTACAAACTGCACATCTTCTATTTAGATATAGGAGATTTCCCCAGCACTGACAATTAGTTGTACTGATCAGGGAAGCAGACAGACAGAAACAGAAGGAGACCATTTGTATCAATTTGAGTAGCAGAATTAGTAATGAAGTAAAATAGCCATAGTGTAATTTCACCTCCACTTTGGAGTATGCTGTTTCCATCGCCACAAAATAAATAAATGCACTGTTTAACAAAAGCTTATTTTCTGTTGTTTACAAATTGAGCGCAAAGGAATAATACACTTCCAACCTAGAATATTTTTTTAAGAAGAAAACATTTTCTGGACATACAAACAAATTTGAATCTTGGTAACCTGACAGCTTTGTTTAAATGTTGAATGAGTTTCCTTTCATGAAAATCTTTTCAAAGTACAGCAATTCAGCTGTGAAAACCTGAATACATTAATGATGACAAAGAACCTCCAGAACGAGCCAACATTTGCTTTTGTTCTTTACAACATTTCCTGATGAATTGCATATACAAAAGTGTTACAGGTTATTTTAATTTTCCTATTTTACTTTGATAACAAATGTCTCTACTGTTTATCTTTTCGGTTCCAGTACCTTATTATTACTAATCAACTTTAATTATTTTTAACAAAATGATTGAGACTTTTTCCCTCTGACTTTTTCTATGAAATAGATAGTGTCCTAATACCATTAGAATTAGTGGCAAAGTTCCCATGGACTGCAATGGTAGCAGGGTGAGGGCAGTATGTTTTAAGTGAAGCAGCAATGTAGGCCATGGTATATAAATGTTGTTGGTTATTTCTGATGCCTTCATTTTTGGTTGTCCATCCTCAGTGGAGCTGACAGCCTCCATGGGCCCCAGGGCAAGGGTGTGTGTGTGTTGGGGTGGGTGTGGGAAAGGGCTCTGCACTTCTGGAAGGGGCAGGGGTTTGGGGCAGAAGGGGAGGACCCTCCCCCCCAGCCCTCAGAGCTGCATGCAACACTGCACTCCCATGGTGATTTAAAGGGCCCGGGCTCTAGCTGCTGTCACTACTGTAGTAGCAGTAGACCCCAGGGCAGTTGCTTCTCCCACCGCCCCCATTGACTGGCCTGTCCATATTAAGATGCTGTAAAAGGACTGATTTTCAGACATTAGATGCTCAATCTTTCTGAAGATCAGGCCCCTGTAAAATATCTCATATTGAGTATTCAAAATCATATTTTTTGAAAATTTTGGCTTAAAAGATATTTACAAGAAATATAAAAATAAACTGTAATAACATTCAGTTTCTTGTCTGAGCACTTTTAGATCAAATGCTCCAGTTCAGTGAATCAACAAAAGCAATGGTAAAGGCCAGATGGGATTATAAACACCATCCAAACATGTGCACATAGTTTTATCTAGGTCTAGTTTTGTACAAATTCCATGTAATAGCTCCTTACTGACAAACAAGGCCCTTTTTGTTTAAAATTTCATAGGAATTCATCTGTGTTTATTGCACTAAACAAATGTCTGAAATCCATCTGGAAGTAGAGAGGGCAGGTTGGCTACCTGGGCCACACAGGTAACTGAGCCACATCTCTCCTTACAGAGTGGGGAGTTAGATCTGGGAAATACTGGCACTTGTAGGACTCAAGCACTGACTTACACATACAAGCATGTGTGTATATTTTGCTATACCATATTACTTTAACAACCTCATGTTTTACTCTTGGAGGAATTCTGTGTCACTGAAGAATTTTGCAGAAATTAACGTTGTGTGCACTGAATTTCTTTGCCCCTCACAAAAATGGGCTGAAATGTTGCTACCCACCACTAGGGATGGCTGAACCTGGCAGAGCCCATATGACTCAGAAGACTGTTTGGGGAGTGGAGGGGGAGAAAGCTTGAAAGGTCCTGGAAGTTGTAGTTCGCAGCATTCCACGAGGGAAGGAGATGGTGGCAAACAGGAAACTCCATGCATGCTTAGGTCTGAATATCAGGCTATTTCTCCCTCTGGATCCTTGGCCTCTAGGAGGAAGGGATCACATGTCTGAGCTTTGGGGAGAGAGGGTATTTTAGTATCAGGCCCCTTAACTGGACTCAGGGGGAAGGGAGGGTGAAGAGAATCAGGAACTTGGCTATTATAGGGGTTTATTTAACTTTCTAATCCTGGAGGAAATTTTATGTGCATCTGTATTGCTAGAGACATAGTTGCTGACAGGTATTTCAAAATAAATTATCAAAATAAATAAAACTGGTGTGATTATATAGTGTACTGTAGTGTTATGTTGCTAAAATGTGCTGAATTTTGTCAAATTTTTAATTTTTTGACATTGAATTTTTAATTTTTTGGTGAAGAATGCCCCCAAAAGTAACTTTTACACTTAGACTAATCTGTTAATAACATAATCAATTCTACCTCATGTAATGTATTAGATTTTCAGTATTTTCATGTACTTGAGTGATCTAGCCTTTGGGTAAAAATTGGTAAAAACTTGAAGAGACTTGTTAACTTTTTTGGTATTCAAATTTAAAGAGAAATGCTTTTTATACTTTTAAAATGTAATACAACTCTTCTAAAATTTAGTAGATTATTTAGTCATTCATAAGCATTCATATTTACTTTTGCCATGTCCGGTCTGTTTAGATCTTTATAGCAGTCATTACTTGGCTGAGATGTCTAGGATACATTATAAATGACAGAAGCAGGTAGCAACTGAGATTTATTTTTCTATTTGTGACCTTTAAGAACTGTTGTTTTACTGTGGTCTGTGTAACTCAAGACTTTTGATGCAGTTTATCCTTGATAAATGTGATCTTTTTTTATCAAGAGAAATGTAATCTCATTATTAAATATTATCAACTTAAAAACACTGAAAAAAAGGAGATATGATCTCTTTACAAGCAACTGATATATTACAGAATTCATTCTCACAACATCTATCAGGAAGGTAGAGAAGTATTATCCCAATGGTACAAATGGGGGTTTGAATCATAAATTAAGTGACTTCCCCAAGAAGCCTGTGATAGGAAGTGAAACAAGATTTCTCAGAGTTCCACAGTAGTACCTTCTCCACAAATTCATCCTTTTTTGCCCTTGTTTGTGGATCAGTTTTATTGAGGTGATATATATCTAGAAGTAGGCACAGCTAGTTAACGAAAACTGGCTAATGGTAGATTTGTTTTCTGCCAGTTGATGTGTAAACTTTTCATCATAAATATTGAGGCATCACAATAAAAAGTTTCCTCATAAATCCTAGCAAGTTCAGCTAAAAACACTAGTGATGTACTATAAAATAGTCATTGTTATAAATTTTTGCTGTTGGCACACAACGTTGAAACGTATTTTCTCTAAGGATGTTTCTGCTACTATCATATGCCTGTCCTGACACAACTTCAAACCCTAAATCCTGAACCCCAACACCCACCCAGTCCCCTGCCCTGAGCCCTTCATACCCCCAAACCCCTATCCTGACTCTTGCTCCTCCCACATCCTCAGCCCCCTGCCACAAAGGACCCAAGCAATGGTCAATAAATCTTCTAGAAGTTAATAAAGTAAAACCCCAAATTAAAAAGTACTAAATGAGACAGCTTTCCTCTAAAATTGTAAACTTATGGAAGAGGGAATGATGTCAGAATGGGCACGTGAGACTTGACTCCTAAGGCTTTTAAGAGTGATTTTTTCCAAATTTAGATAAAAATATTTATATGCTATATATGTAACTTAAAAAAGGGCAGTTAACTTTTTATTGTGTGCCCTAGTACTTCCAGTTTCCAACTTGAAGGATAAGAAATGTAAAAATATTGCCCAGTAGAATGTTCTTGAAAGGTTTCTAAAACATTTTAATGCACCTAGGAGACTGAAGCAATCATTAGATTTGCTAGGTGCTTAATCAAGGCAATCTCAATTGCTAAAATTTCAACAATTCAGTCTTTCACTACAGCTGTGGGTATTGTACTGGGCTGACATTCACTGAAACTCACACATTGTTTGATACAATGATACGTTCATATATACTTAATATGGATAATTCATGTACAATTTGATGCAAATGGAGGACTTATACAATATGTCATGTTGGTTGGTAGGAGGGTTAAAATGGGAGCTGTATAGGAACATATGTAAAATATAATAGTCATTTTTCAATAAATAAATAAATTTGTTTTTCTTTTAAAATCGCTAATGCCTTTCCCAGTTGTAAATAAGTCAGTTGTGGTCTGCCGCTTAAATCCATCCCATGAATCCATCTCATCTGTCTGCGAGTCTTAATCAAATTGGTTTTGTAATAGAATCAGCAATTTACTGTTTAAAAATGTATATTATGCCATATACTTTACATGACGAAAGGATGAAAAAGTATGCGTTTTTTTTTAAAGGTGAAAATGTCAGATTTTGTTAGGGGTTAGGATATATCTTTAATTATGTTCCAAGATATTGTAGTTGCTTTTGTTTACTTTTTAATTCAAAAATGCTAAAGCTTTGTTGAAGGAGGAACCTCCCCCACCATAAATCTGTCCATTAGTACACATTTTTACCTTGCACTCAAATGAATTCTCATCAAATTTGATTTGCTGACTGGTGGCCAGAACAGATGTTATCTTAATGAAAGAGAGAAGAAAATTAAGCATGTTGAGCCACAGAGCCACCTCCAAATTTCTGAGACCTGGTGTTAGTTTTCTCTTATAAAAGTATGATTAAAAATGTTTTAAAATTTGTTCTTTGAAAATGCCATACAGAGCTCAGCTCTGAATAGGGTTGCCAGATGGTTTCAACAAAAATACCGGACACACTTGACATTACATCACAATCTACATTACATGTTATTTAGAAAATACCAGACATTTATATTTTCTTATTTATATTTTCTCAATTTGTTTCCCAAACAGAAAGCTCAAATACTGGACTGTCTGGTTCAAAACTGGACACCTGGCAACCCTAGCTCTGAATCCTCACTAGCCAGCTGACTGCAATTTTTAAATTTTAAGATTAAGCTTTTATTTTATTTAAAAATACACTAACAAATCTGATTCTCCTGTCCCAACCTGAAAGGTACAAGAAGTATGACTGATACTTAAGAAAACTCCTGTTTGTTTGTTGTTGTTGTAAGCATAAACTGTCCCTGTACAGTTAATTGTGAGTTTTTATTTACCTCAGGTTTCTGTTGGTTAGAACTAAGTGAAACCCAGTTTTTTGCTTTAAATATTCTAGTGTAAAGACTTTTGTGAATTTGGGCCCCAGATAAAATTTCATCAATTTAATTAATAAACAGTTTTGTAAGACTAAATGGTGACAGTTCTTCCTAATCTGATAGCTTGTGGGATGCCAGTGTGACAGCTTTAAATGTTTGGTCTGCGTAAGATGAAATTCCTCTATAGTCATTGTGGCATTAATTCAATGGCAGTTAATTTTGTTGTTCAATGAGAGATTTTTAATGCTGCTACGTTGTAGTATAGCTCCATCTCAAGTAAGCTTCTCACTTGAAAGATGCCTGAAAACCCATATTGATTGGGGTTGGGCTCTTCCTCATATTTTTGCACTTTTGCATGCAAAAACTATTTTGTTGCATAAACAGACTTAAATTAAAACAACAACTTATTTGTGGTTGTGAAAAATATGATATAATTTTTCACACATCTAAGCTGATAATATCTTGCTAAGATTCTACTGTAGAATGTGTTAGATGTGTTTGTACTTAACAGTTTGATTTTAAGAGTCTTGTGGAAGATTTCCTTGGATGGTAGGATCGTGACATCAGGGTGAGTCAGCTAGTTAGAATACATTTTTCATCTTTTGCATATTTCTTTCCTATTGATTAAAGTTGTAGTTTGCAATAGTGACATTGAGGCTTTTAAATGGACACTAGTGTACATTTCTCAGAATAGTTGGTGTTAATACGTTACTCTATTATATGAGAATTTTGAAAACATCTTATTACAGTACTATTTACTCCTTTTCCATTAGTCAAATATTTTCATTTCTGTGGAATTTAAGTCAGCATGATAATATATATATGATTTGTTTGGGATTTTTTTGTTTCTAAAAATCACCAGTGATTAGCTTTTACTCTGAAAACAATGACATCAGACACGTACTCAGTACAGTTGATGTGCAAAAGCATCAGCTCCGAAACAGTTTATTTTCGTGCATTATGATCACTGTGTAGGGGATCTAGAACAATCTGTATAGTGGGGGTGCTATGTAAGGATGTTAAATTTAGATTAATCAGCTAATTGAATAATCAGTGCAATTTGCATCACCTATTCAATTAATCGATAAGGGCACCTCCGCTTTTGAAATGTAGCAAGAGCCCTGCTGACTCTTGCTACATTTCAAAGGCAGAAGCGCCGCGGTGAGCATAGCCAGTAGGGGACTCAAACAGTCCCCCGCTGGCCCTGCACTCCCTGCTTATGTACAAGAGCCTGGGACATTAGAATTTGGGTTTCTTAATCATAGATCATAGTTCCTTGAAATGTACTATGGCTGATTAAAATAAAATCACCTTTGAAAGTCTTTGACAAAGAAGTATTTATTTAAGGCTGAAATTCTTTACATCCTGATATTTACAAACTATGATCTTTAAACTTTACCTAGAGGTGAAGCAGAGTTTCTGAAAGCTAAGATAGTTAACTAAAATGACTACACAGGCAAGTAATCTTCCGTTTTAATGTATTTCTTCTTCTGAATAAGTTATGTTATAATAAAAATTAAAGAGCAAGTTGCATTTGGAAGATCAGGTCATCGTAATTCATTGACATTAGGCCACATAACTGAATAATGTCTTACTTCAGTGAAATACATCAAATGAGATCAACAATTATGACTCATAAACATGCCTCACAGGCATAAAACAGCAGGGAATTAGCATGTGAGGCTGATAAATATGCATGTAAATAAGTTCCCAAAGGAATAACATGGGTTTGATTGATAGGTTTAGAATTGGAACATATGTAAACCCCTTTATTCCTCATTCTGGTGTAGCTAAGTAAAGATGCATTTTACTTGTTAAAAGTTTCAATAACTTTGTAAATCTTAGTGTCACATCTGTTTCTGCGTGTGTATCACTTACGAGATTAATTGAATTGTCTATAGGGTAGATAGCCCTCACGCATAGTGTATGTGGAGTCTCATGGGATAGGGTGGGGTGGTTGTGGGGGTGGAGAGAGGTAGGTATCCTTCTTTTTAAGGATCTGGTTCTACATTCAGGAATTGTCAATTTGTGAGTAGTAAATTATCAGTATAAGGTTAGGTGCCAGTATATTTATTTCTATAATTATATGTTACCCTTAATTATAACGTTATTTACATTATATTTAGTGTCACAAGTGTTTCTACATTTGTGTCTGGCAGTAATTCCTTATAAGCCTCCATTTTGGGAGGGGGGTGTTATAATTTTGGGGGTGTTACCAGGGGCAGCCCTAGACTAGCTGCCAGCAACTGGCGCCCTAGGCAAACCATGCAATCAGCGCCCCCAGCTCCAAACCCTTCAATGATATTGCATCACCATTTGGCGCACCATTTAGCTTGGCACTCTAGGCGACTGCCTAGTTCGCCTATATGGACGGGCCACCCCTGGTTATAATGTAACTTCAGAATTTCTGTCGGAAATCTTTCTCACGTTAAGAAGAAAAATGTTTAAGCCAACCAACATATAAAATTATGATTTGCAGAAACTAGATTTGCTTCCCTGTTGGTTAGAGTAATATATAATCTGCTCTGTCCATCTACGAATATTTATCAAACACCTTGGCTTGCCAAATGCAGATGAATTGATTAATCATGGTTATGTGACCTAGTATACTTTTGTTGCCATAACTTTTTTCTAACTTTGACTTAGACAGGGCTACATGACTCACTGTAGCATATACTGGTGAAACTAAAATAGCGACTGTGGCTATGTTCCTGCAGTACATTTAAGCAGCATACATGTTTTTAAATGGTATTAAAGCATGTCCTGACTGAAGTTTTGTAGGTGTGGAAACTCCATTTGGCAATAATGCCCTCAGTTTTCAGGTGGTATAGGTATTCTATTATCAGCCAGTTTCTTAATACTAAGTGTGTAATAGATATTCGTAATATCAGATCCAATTTACTTATATTCCTAGAGGAAAAACAAAATTATATATTTTATATAAATTTGAAAAGTTGCCAATAGCACAGCAGAGGATAACATGTGCCAGAGTCACACACCTAAGGGGAGGGACAAACATTTTAATCAAGGAAAAGTTAAAACACTTAAATGTTTTTTTAAAAACTGTATTTCATATCTTAATACTAATGTATATATTTAGATTTCTAAATAAAAGCAGTGTGTAAGAACAATTTGTTTTTATGTGCACACTGTAAATAAGTTCAAATGCACTCAAGGTGCCAAGGGACTGTGTTGTATCCTACAACACATCTCATATTTCTGCCTGGAGAGAAGTGAATATGCACACAATATTTTAGCAGATACCTGCAAGTGTCTTCTATAGTTAAGAGTGCTAAACTGCTTCCATTATAAAACATGTTTGTGCACGTACTCATTCTGATATAGTCACCTTTTGAATTACAATGTCAATGGCTGGCTTCATCTTGGAGAGAACTCTTTTGGAGGGAAGAAGGGAATGGGAAAACTATAAGCAAAACCACTTCTTCTGCTTAGATTTTTGAGAAGTGGAGAATTAGTTTTCCTGTTAGGTTAGATTTTGTGAACCCACAGAAATTCTATTCAGCCCCATATCTCCAGATTCTTTTTCTGTACTTGATTTGAATTATAGTAACCTCAAGCCAGACTGGGCTCCAATAAGCCAGAGGTGGCAAGCCTTTTTTTGGGTTGGGGGCCACTGACCCACAATAAAAATCAGAGGCTGCACATACGGGTAGGGTTGCCAGATGGTTTAACCAAAAATACCGAACACCCCCTCCCCCCCAAAAAAAACACACCAGGGGAAAAAAACACCAGGGAGGGAGAGACCAAAGTTGTTGAGCGGGAAAAAAAAAGGGGGGGGGGGAGATCCCGAGAGTTAAGCAAAAAATAAAACAGCATGGTCCCTTTAAGTGCGTGCAGAGTCAGAATAGGGATAGGGAGCGGTTGAGCACTAAGACCCAGGGAAGGCATTGCTTCCCCTTGCTTGGGGTCTTTAGGCTTTTTGCTGGTGGCCATCTTGTTTTCTTGGTCGAGCCAGAAAGCAGCTTCCCTGCAGAACCAGGTAAGCAGGGGGTCTGGGGGGGCGGAGCTGGGCCCAGTTGCTGAGTGTGTCGTAGGGTTGCCAGGTGTCCGGTATTTTTGCCTCCTGGCAGGGAAAAAAAATCAGAGAATACTGGACATTTTAGGTGTCCGGTATTTTCTGAATTTATTTTTACCGGACAGGAGGCGAAAATACTGGACTGTCCGGGTCAATATTGGACACCTGGCAACCCTACACACGGGCAAAGCAAAAAACCAAACAAACCCTCACTGATGTGGCCCCTGACTGAGAAGGAGAGAGACACTCCCCACGTTCCCATTACACACCAGAGCCTGGGTGGGGCAGGCTAGTAGATTTTGTGTCCTCCAGCCCCACAGGGATGGCGAGGTGGCTGGAGTGCCAGTGCAGGCTCCCAAATACAGGGAAGAGGGGAACCCTGAGCGTTGGGGGCTGGATCCAATCCCCAGGCCCTAGGTTCCCCACCGCTGTTATAAGCAATTTACACACATATTATACAGTCTCTGCAAACAATAAAATATCCTCTGACCCCAAATGCTTATGCTCTTGTTTAAGACAAGATTAACAGAGGGATGACACCAACAGATGATGGATGCAAAGATGGCTTGTTCCCTTCATAAAGATTATATACAGTTTGGTTCAGAGTTTTCTTGGTGGTACTTTTATTAATGGAAACAAATAAGCAGATCAGTTTTGGCAGTGTCCTCGTTAACTGCCTACTTGCCTATGCGGTATTACTCCTTTTCACAAAATAAGTTACATACATCTAGGTTAACTTCTTGGGTCACCAAAACGAGCAGAGCATAAAGACAGAAATGCAGGCCTTGTTTTATGAGTTTTCTGTAATAGCGATAGTTGTGGTAGCTTTTACATACTGTTACCCCTACCCTTTCTTAATGGCAAAAGAAAGTGGAAGACCAACTGGCATCCCTGCTAAGAGACTGTCAACATATCCTTTAAAGGGAATTGACAGCCCACCCTAAGAAATGCAGTAGTCCAGCCATTCCTAAAGAAATTATCACTTGTAACTGGAGACCTCAAAAACTATGGCCCTTTTTTAAGAAAACCAAAATCTAGCAAAAACATCCAACATCTGCTCATTAATTGCTCATATTCTGGATCCCTGCTGGTCAGGCTTCATGCCAGGGCCATGTAGATGACCACCTTCTGTTCTTAGGCAGTCAAAGGGCATACTTATCCTTATGGATTTCTCTTCAGCATCTGGTACTGTTGTTCACCAAAATAGTCCTCGCCTAGCTTAAGAGACTTCATGGCTAATGGAAATGCCTGAAATGGCCTACGTCTTCCTCTGAGATAGAGAATCCAAAGGGTCATTATGGACCAAGGATAAACCATCATTTTTAATGGGGGGGGGGGCCACTCCAAGATTTTGGCAAATGGTCAAGAGCTGCACTTCTGTGGGGGGTGTGCGGTCTGAGACAGAGGGGTGCAGAAGGGAGCTTGGGGTAGGGGACTGGGGTGCAGGAGGGAGTGTAGGGTCTGAGAGGGAGTTTGGGTGAAGGAGAGTCTTGTGATCTGGTGCAGGGTGCAGGAGAGGATTCTAACCTGGGGGAGGGGCTCCAGAAGGGGGTGCAGGGCTGGGATGGAGTTTTGACCTGGAAGAAGGGGGTGCAGAGGCTTTGGGTGGTGACCTGGGGCAGGTAGTTGGAGGAGAGAGGCAGGCTCTGGCTGGGAAATGCTTATGGAAGCAGCTCCCAGCCAGCAGCACTGCAGGAACCTGAGGCAAGCGCTCTGCCTCTCTCCTGAAGTCTCAGTTGACTGGCTGCTCCACATGGGTCTACTCTGGGTGGGGAGCAAGGCTTCAAATGCCGCCCCTGCGCCCAGCAAAATTTCTCAGCTCCTATTGGCTGGAAACTGGCCAACAGGAGCTGAGAGATTTTGCTGAGCGGCCGGGGCAACGTGCAAAGCCTCCCTTCTCCCTGATCAGCAGTCCAGAGTGGAGTGCAGTTAGTTGTTTAAAGTGTGAGCTGCTCTCTGCCTAAGGGTTCTGGTGAGGTGGCCGTAGGCCAGATCTGGTGGCTTGATGGGCTGGATCCAGCCTCCTGGCAGCCTCTTGCCCACCCCTATTATAGACCATTCCTCCATTGCTAGTACTTTCCACATACTATCCAATATGTGTGAAGCCACTGGATAGCTGGTGACAGGCTGTTGATGGGTAGGAGGGGAGCATGCCACACTCCGTCCCTTCTGACTGAGGCCCTGTCCCTTCTAGGAGCACAGAGCCATATCCCCCACACCTTGCTCAGGGCCCCGTGGATGCTGTCGGTGCCCCTGGCTGGTGAAATATATTCAGAATTGACAGAGAGCAGTGAGCAGAGAGCACCTAGCTCTGCATCTTATGTCAAATATGAACAGCATCACCTCCAAGCTTTCTCAACACCTAACCAAAATCAGTACTTGGACAAAGAGCAGTTAGCTAAAACTGAACCTATGTGAGACTCCAGTGATATCGGTAGAGCAAGGGAAGCACTTTAAAAAACAAAATAAAACAAAACCCTTACTTCTGTAATATTCCTTACTTTTTAGAGCATTGACTTTCGGCAGTCAATGTCTTCTTGGATTCCTCAATGCTATTGGATAGCCTACAGATATGGTTGCAAAAACCTCATCTTGCATCTGAGAGTAGCTATAAGATTGAGTCCCAATGTTGGATTCAGACCTGACCACAATTACTTTCACATTTGTTACCTAAAAGAGCATCTCCTGCTTCAATCCACTGTACTTGAAGATATTTCTTCACATTGGAGGGGATTGTCAGTTTTACACTTCAGAAAACTTTGAATGCTCTTGGAGGAAAAATGCACATAATCTTGCATTTTGACCCTGCTTGTAACCAAACGATTTTTCTCCCTACCTCCTCCAAGCAAAGGGAACGGATTGTAAAGAATTGTGAAAAGGAACATTATATGCATCAAAAACTATTTTGGATAAGTATAACATTTTACATTTTTAAGAACTTTTAAAATTCATCAAAATATTGGCCATGTGCAGGCAGCTGAATATTTGTAAATGACATTTGTTGTGTGTGCAGTTCACTTGTCCCATTCCTCCAGTATCAGCAGCGTGATACTAGTAAACCTGAATTACGAGTACATGAGTTAATGTCCATTTAACCCGCCTAGTCAAATGTTTGGTAGAGCTGTTCTTAGTTAAGCTGAAAACGCATCATAAACTGTCCATGTTGTTCAATTCCTCAGTATCATAGTTCATCTCTGTAGTGTGGCTGTGACTATTGGATTTACAAGTCTCTGAGCATGCACGCACTGCAAGTTAGGTGTTTCCAGGAGCCTGACCAGTCAGACTAAAGTGAATGTTCGTGTAGTAAAGTGTAGTGTTTTTCTCCTGACAAACCTGAATTTAATATTTACTAAAATGTGCAGACTGATCAAAGCTTCAAAACAATGGATGAAAACTGTGTTTAAGAAGTGATATAAACCTAGTCACAGGAGGGAGTGTTTAAAAACACAATGTTTAGCCTTAACTCTTGCATGATGACAAGTTTCAGAGGTAGCTGTGTTAATATGTTTCAGAAAAAAGAACAAGGGGTGTGGTGGCAAGATAAAGCCATAATTTTATTGTGGCACACGCTTTTGTGATTGTAATTCACTTCATCAGATCCGTGAAGTGAAAGAAAAAGAAGTAGATGGTAGGGATACAGAGATGGTAGCGTAACATTAGAGCTAATTCAATCAGGGTGGATGTGGATAGGGTGAGAATTTTCCACTTTGGGTATTTTCACCTTCTTATCCACATGCACCCTGATTAAATTAGCTTGGTATAACACTCCCGTCACTGTATCCCTACCATCCATTTCTTTTCTTTCACTTCAGGCATCTGATGAAGTGAGTTGCAATCACGAAAACTTGTGCCATAGTAAAATTGGTAGTCTTTAAGATTCCACCAGACTCCTTGTTATTTTAGCCTTAACTCTGGATTTCATAGCTGTTAAGAAACTCATAATGTCATTTGGTTGCATTATTTTGCTTGTGTAACAGATAACAGGATACATAACTCTAACCTTTTTGTAAAACAGATTTTATTCACCCTCTAGAGCTGCTTGTTGCCTTATTTTATGCAACTCAAATCATTTGTAATTTATCCCTCAAACAATTCCCACTTGGATTTCTCATGCACTGAAAAGTCAGATGCCTGACATTACTGTGTAAAGTTAAGTGCTTGGGGTTAATGAATGGCATTAAATTTTATGAGGTCATGTCCAGTAGATGTTAAAAGAAGCTTAAGGGAACTTTATCACAGTTGGCATGAAATAATGCCTAAGGGAGTTCAATTCTAAGTAAAAATAAAATTAGTGGTATAAAAACCAAAATAGAGTCGTCATGATTAATGTAAACATTTTTGTTAGGTAATTGGTTACGTTTTGCTGGAAAAGGAAAAGGACTTCACTCATATGAGCATAAGCTACTGTTTGAAATGGAAGGACATTGTATTTTGAAAACAATGTTTCTACTCAGACGGTATATCTGTATTTGACACAACATTTATAATTTTTCAATAAACATATAACCTTCAGGGTAGCATTTATTAAATATTCTCCACTTATTTATGGTAGATTTTTCTATGCGCATAAAGTTCCCAAGTTCAGTACCTTATTTTTTTATTAAGCCTTTTTTTCTATCCATGTGAACAACCTATATTGTGGACGAATTAACAGAAGTCACTCTTGCTGTTGTACCTAATGGCTTTTCATTGGCCACATCTAAAAACCAGTACTCTGTGCTTTTTTTCTCCTTGACCTGTTGTCTGCCTTTGACATAGCTAACTGTGCAATTCGTCTTAGAATCTTGCCCCTTTGGCTTTTGTGACTCTTGTCTTCTCCTGGTTCTTCTCCTGTCTGTTTTAACTTCTCTTTCAGATGTATCCATTGGTTGATTGTCCTTTGTCCCCTCTCCTGCTTTCGGTGGTGGGTTCCATTAGGGATGTTAAATGCAACAGAGGGAGCCAATGGACAGATGCAAAAAGAGACTATTCAGTTAGTTGATAAGGACTAGCATGCATACTGCCTTTGAAATGTATAGAGCCCCAATAGGGGCTCTTGTGCATTTCAAAGATTGAAATGCCACATGGAGCCCAGGACCAGCAGGGAGTACCCCGTTGACCCGGGCTCCATGCGGCGGTCCAATTTTGAAATGTACAAGAGCCCCCATGGGGGTACGGAGCTGGGGGGAACCGGCTTTTAAGCCTGTTCCTCCCAGCACTCCTTCCTCTTTCCTCCCTTGCTGCCTCTTTGTAACAGAGGCAGCAAGGGAGGGAAGCAACTAGTCAACTAATATGTCAACTATCCAATAAGCTTTTGCTTATTGGATAGTCGAATAGTCGATTAGTCGCTTAAATCCCTAGGTTCCATAGGGCTCTTTGACTGGTCCCCAGTCTGCTTCTTGTACACTTTGTCTCTGGATAATCTCATCTGCAAACACAAATTCAACTACCATTTCTACCAAATCACAGATCTACTTTTTTATTCCAAGCCTGTTTCTTTCTGTCCAAACTATTATCGCCCTGTCTCTGACATGTCTTTCATGTGTCTAGTTATCTCATGCTCAGCATAACTGTAATGTAACTGTTACTCTGCCTAAGCTCTTCTCATTGCCTCCTTTCTTGATTACTGTGATCAGCACCACCACCCTGCATGTCACCTTCGACTCAGACCTCTCTCTTGTCCTCAAATCTCTAGTATGTCTCTATCTTGCAGATTGTTTATGCATAACATCTCTAGGGGTATGTCTAGACTACATGCCTCTGGCGACAGAGGCATGTAGATTAGGCTACCCGGCATAGGAGAATGAAGCGGCAATTTAAATAATCGCCGCTTCATTTAAATTTAAATGGCTGCCGCGCTGAGCCGATCAGCTGTTTGTCGGCTCAGCGCTGTAGTCTGGATGCTCTGCGGTCGACATCAAAGGCATTTGTCAACCTCCCCGGTATGCCTCTTGGGATGAGGTTTACTGGGGAGGTCGACAAATGCCTTTGATGTCGACCGCGGAGCGTCCAGGCTACCGCGCTGAGCCGACAAACAGCTGATCGGCTCAGAGCGGCAGCCATTTAAATTTAAATGAAGCGGCGATTATTTAAATTGCTGCTTCATTTCCCTATGCCTTCATTTTCCTGTCGCCAGAGGCATGTAGTCTAGACATACCCTTGGATACCAACCCACATAGCTAAAACTCATCTAAGTTCTTACCTTGATTGTGACAATGCATTACTGCTCTACTCATATCCATTCATAATGCTGCTACTCTCTTTTCGCATCTCTCCATTGGCTCCCTGTGTTGCATTTAAAAAAGTGTGACTTGTTTTCACTTTCAGGGTACTTCCTGGTCTCTGTCTATCTTCCGGTCATCTCTTGCTCAATATGGAAATCATAAAAATGTACGGCTAGAAAGGACCTCAAGAAGCCATCAAATCCAGACCCCCATGTTGAGACAGGACCAAGTAAACCTAGGTCATCCCCTCATTGGTTTTTGTCCAGCATGTCTTTAAAAACATCCATTGATGGGGTTTCCACAGCCTCCTTTGGAAGCCTATTCCAGAGTCTAACTACTGTAATTATACTGTTCTGAATAGCTAATTTAAATATCCCTGTCCCTTGCTGATTCTTCATTGAGTGCTGCTCCCTATATGCATTCCTGTATGGGTACACATGAGCTCAATGTGCCTGGAGCAAGAGAACTTTGGTCTGCATGTGTGTTCTGGCTTACCTCCTTCTGACTGAGGGAATTTTTCCTTCTCGTAGCTACATTGTACAGGTTGAAACCTCTACATCCCGAGCTTCAGCTTTCTTCTAGATCTGTGAAAATATATTCAGATATCTATAAATAGTTTTTATATTCTAGAGCAGGGGTGGGGAACCTTAGGCCTGGGAGCCAGATGCAGGCCCTGGCTTGCCTGGATCTGGCCCCCGAGGCTCAGGGCTCCCCTGTCACTCCACCATGTGGCTGGAGTGCACACAATCTCGTGTGTGGGGTCCTCAACTGATTTTTCTGTGGGTCAGCGGGCCCTGGCTCCAAAAAGGTTCCCCACCCCTATTCTAGAGTTTTAAAGGTTTTTTTTTCTGTTGTTTTGAGTGCTTTATAGTTAGTCTCCCTGACTTGGTGAGCACACACCACTCCCACCCTCAGTACCAGGCTTCAGTACTAGACTATACCCAGAACTCTGGGCTTAAAATTTGTTCTTCCTGTCCGCAGTCTTTCTCAGTCAGCAGTGACCACAAACACTGCTTATACAGCCTTAGAGACACCCACATCACAGGCAGATGCAGTAGCTGCTGTTCATTTCATAGCCATACTTGGCAAAGGTGGGAACTTCACCTTAGGAAACATATAAGGAGAAGATCATGAGGCTACAGTCAGACCCGGGCTGAGGGAACCCTCCCCTTGTATCAGCCTGACTCAGCAAGGAGTGCATCTCCTACCGCTATGTCTGAATGAGGAGCAAAGCCGTCTCCCACCCCTAGAGATTCCTTGGTGATGTTTTGTCAGGAGAAGGAGGAGCTCAAGGGTAAGTCTTCATCCAAATCCACTTAGAAGAAGTTGGCTCTATACCTACCTAAATTGAGCACTAGCTTAGCCCAGAAGATCTGTGCAGATAGAAAAATATGGGCCTGCATCCAACTGGCTCAACTCATCACTCAATCCACAGTCTGCAATCTGGATTTTACTTGTATCCACAAATCTGGAGGTATGGGGGAAGGGAGGGAGTACAGATATGCAAGGAGGGGGCAGGGTCATGCAGGGAAGAGGCAGGCAGCATGCCAGGGGGATGGGGAAAAGCCCTGCATGGGTATCCACTCCACCAACTGTGGATGCAGACAGAGTGTGAAAGAGAATCTCCTCAGATATGCAGGGCTCTGTCAGCACCAGATCACAATGCGACAGCATAATGGTTCTGGTATCTTCCAAGCACAAACCCCTCAGTCCACCAGTAGTGATTTTGAGGTTCAAGTGGTTCGAGCAGACAGGATCCCACTCAAACTGGGAAGAGCTGAGACCTGCACTCCTGTTGAGGACATCTTCATATTTTCAAACCTTGGAGGTTTCTACTTCTTCAGATGCCTCTTTTTTGAGAGAGGTTGTGACTCCACTAGGTGTGCAGGCCTTTGTCTCCCATTTGCATCTTTGGGCTATGATGTCTTTGCAGTGTCACCATCGGTATGCCTGTTGGAACTGAATCATTGTTCTTCAGGAGATTCTGAACTGCCACATGAACCATTTTGCCCTCCTCCTCCAAGACATATCTTCCTGGATAGAAGATCTGGGCCAGCTTGGGATCTTCCTTCACCTTATCTGCCTCAGAACTGTTGGTACCTCACACCTTAGGGACCAGAACAACCCTCATTTGGTCCATCCTGTTGACCATGCTGTGGACCATGGGACCAGTACAGTTCTGCAGTTTGTCTGTTTTGCTAACACATTGCACTTTCCCTCCCTTTTTAAAGGGAAAACCAGAGAACTCTCAGATCAACAGGAAGTATGCTGTTGATACACGGGTCCCGCCAAATCTGATGTGATTGCCATTCTCAATCCTGGATGTGGCGGTGATTCCAATGTCTCCATTTACTCTTAACTATTCGAAGAACTCCTTTGCAGAATTTCAGGGGAGCCGCAAGTTCATGTTGAGGTTCAGGAGTTTTAGCACAAGGTCCTAGACATCCTTCAGTTGTCCAGCTCCATCATTAAGAAAACCATATGGTCTGGCAAACTACAGATATCTTAATTCCTACCCATAAGAGGGCAGAGAAGTGGTGCTATGTTCCAGCCAAGGGAATAAAATTTCAGTACTCTCACTGTTCCTACTTCTTAATTGTCCAAGTCACCTCAGAGAGAGAGAGAGAGATAGCAACATCCCTGAACTATCCTGACCAGTAAAGAGAGCAGGGTTTTCACCTTATTGGGAAGGGAGAACTTTCTCTTCTAACCTCCAGTTTAGGATAATCAGTTATCAAGCATTACTGGATAAGCAAGATGTCCTGAACTTTATTGACAGTATCCCACAGCAGGACTGACCACGTTTCCAGTCTCTCTCAGAAAAAGGTAAAATGGTTTCAGGGATCATTCTTCAGTCAGCAGTTGACGACACTGATGCATCTTCCAGTGCAGTGGCTAATTCTGTCATGATACTCAAGGAGTCATAGCTCCATGCTTGTTTTCTCAGGCAGGTCCAGAACACCATTGAGAAGTTTGCTTCAGTGAGATTCATCTGGACCACATTTCCTTATGTTGCTTATGAGAATGTGATATGGGGCTATATGAAAAGCCTTATTAAAATCAAGATAAATTTTATCTACTGTTTCCCCACATTGACTAGTCTGGTAATGTTGTCAAAGAAGCAAATTCAGTTAGTCAACATTTGTTCCTGACAAATCCATGCTGGCTATTCCTTATAACCCTTGTAACCCATATATTCTAAGTGATTATAAATTGATTTTGACAATTTGTTCCAGTATATTTCTAAATATCAAAGTTAGGCTGACCAGTCTTTAATTCTCTGAATCCTCTCTGTTCCCCTTTTTAAAGATAGGTACTGTTTGCATTCTTCTCCAGTCCTGAGACCTCTCCCATCCTCCCTCATTTCTAAAGATTACCATTAATGGTTCTGAGATTGTTACCGTTAGTTCTGTAAGAATCCCAGGATGAATTTCATCAGGCCACGCCAACTTGAATAAATCTAATTAATCTAAATAGTCTTTAACCAGTTCTTTCACTATTTTTGGCTTGCATTTCTTTCTCCTTATTGTTAATATTGTGTTAAATATCTTGTCCCTATTAACCTTTTTAGAGAAGCAAAATAGACATTAAATACCTCAGTCGTCTTGTCATCAGTTATTGGGTCTAAATAGTGAACCTACATTTTCCTTAGTCTTCCTTTTGCCATAATGTACAGTATTTATAGAACCTTTACTCTCCTCCTGCCTTTTATATCCTTTGTTAAAAGTAATGTATTTTAGACTAATTGTGTTTCTTTCATATTGTTTCCCTTTGTGCTTGTGTTGCTCTTACATGCTCTCCCTTAGCAATTTGGTCATGTTTCTTCTACTTATAGGATTCCTTTTTCATTTTCAGATCATTAAAGAACTCCTGATGGAACCATATTGGCCTCTTACTATTCTTATATTTAATTTGCACAGTCAGGTTGTGGTCCATGACCAGGGATCCTATACATCACAAAAATGTTTATGCTTATGCAGTGATGTGGGTGTGGCAGTAAGGTCAAGTAACTGTCCACCTGTCCAGTCTGCCACATATAACCAGTGAAATATTTGCATGCAGATTAGCTGGTGATAAGAGTGGTGATGGGTTGGGTTATTTCTCATATCACAATAGTCTTGGATTCCTAGTATGACCTATATACCTATCTAAGTGCAACTGAAAGCCTATGCCGTCCACTCAGGAGTAATTAAAAATTTCAAAATGTCTGATAACTTAAAAATTGTACAGTACAGATTTCAAATTCCAGGGATGACTGAATCTGATGATACTCTAAAGAAAAAGAGCATTCAGCCATGCTTGGAGCTCTTTCCTTGCCTTTCACTGACTAAACATACATTCTAGCCTTCAGAATGACATATAGAGAGAGTGATAGTCCTGTAATCTTATTATACAAATAATAATAGCTGTATTGTGAAAACTATAGTTTTGGTATAAGAGTAGCATTCCATTTGTAATTTAAATTTAGTGGGCCAGATTTGCCTTCAACTTATGTTAGTGCAAATACAATAATAGCTCAGTTGTTACTCCAGATTTACACAGGTGTACAACTTGATTCAAAATCTTGCCAGTTGTCTATAAGCTGATTTTAGTTGCTGGTGAGTTAGGTTTAATTTCCTATAGAAGGTGTTCAGTTACTTTAACCAATAAGAGTTTTCTTCTGAGCATTTAATAGCAATATCTAAGTTTGGCAAAGAAGGTAGAAAAATTTTTGCCCTATCCAGTTGTCAGCCTGGAGGCTAAAATTTATTTGAATCATGGACAATTTTTCTTTTTCATCAGTTTGAAGTGGAGTAACACTAAACTGATTTATTTTTCAAAATAGAATGATTGCATCTTATAATTAGAGGACTTATATAGAGTACAAATGAAGAAGCATTGAGTACATTCAGTTACATTGAGTAACCCAACCAATCACTACCCTTCCTCATCAGCTAATCTGCATGCAACCCTTAGATTTTAAAAAAGTAGTGGTATATTTTTGCTATTATTAAAGTAAAAGGTCTCCAGAGACCATCTTTTTATACCCTGGTTGTTCATGTCTAAAACTAAGCAAAGCTGTATGACCAGTATTATCTCAGGGATTCAAGTCATTAACTCCTATTTATTACATCTCTGCTGGATTATTGCAATTTGCTATTCACAGGCCTATCAGGCTGTTTATATCTTAAAATTAGCTGCAACATTTTGATTGCAAGCACTAAGTCACTCAAGATTTGTATATCATGTTACATCAATTTATAGCAATAGTTTCAGAATGATTCTAAGATTTTTCTTCCTGTAAAAATATGATTATTCATGGCCTTGTCCATAGCTGTAATATAGTCGTACAACCTCTTTATTTCACAAAATACTCATTTTATGATCTCTGAGGGCTCTCTTGAGGTTTAGAGGTGACCATTTTTTATTCGATGCAGACAGTCCACTTGATGCTGGACTAAATGCAGAATAGAATAAATGGAGCTAAATCTTACTGAAGTTTTTATGTCAAACTAATTGGTGATCTAAACACTAGTTTGTTACATGTTGTAAATGATTGATAGTGATAACTGTAATTGGCATCAATGTGATGTTCAGTGCATGGGACAGAAGAGGTGTGCAGCAGGGAAAGTGTGACACAAAGTATATTCACTCTAATCTAATTTCATCTTCTGCTAACAGCAATCGCGGGACTACTGGTACCAAATTGAAGCCTGGCATAACCAGACTGAACATTTGCTGACTTTAGTAGAAGTTGTATGCATGTACACTGGCCAGTGCTGTGCAGCTCCCACAGAATGCTAAGGCCATATTGCTTTCTCTTTACAACCAAACACTAACCCAGTTATACAACAGTTAACATCACCGTTGAATTCTCCCTGCAGTAAAGGAGTTACATTAATTCACAACTGGGAGTACATTAATATAGTATTGGTACATCACTACCAGCTGAGAATCCTTCCCAGGAGCATCTCAGGTAGACTTACTTGTTGTTAGAATATACTTCATTATTTCAGACATTTAAAAAAATTAAAATTCAATTTTGGGCGTGGAGGGTTATTCTAGTAGACAAATGTAGCTAAAGGATTCTAAATCTTCTTTGAAGATACTTTTTGGGAAACTTAATTTAACTTTTTAAACTTTTAAAGTGTCTATTTGAACACCAACTCCTTTCCACATAAATCTTGTTCTTCTTGGCGTGTTTGTTGATGTGCATTCCAATTAGGTGTCTGTGTGTGCATGTGCACGTTAGCTGGAAAATGTTACCCCTAGCAACTAGCTATAGGGTTGGTTTAGGTGCCCCCTGGAGTGGCAGTGAAATGGTGCCCGATATAGAACCCTGCTTAAACCCCTCCTCTTCAGTGCTGCCTTTCCGCCTGTGACAGTTAGCTGGAACTCAGCAGCTCGTTTCTTTCTTCATAGTTGTTATAGCTGTAGTAGTTAGTTAATTAGTAAACTAATAAGAACATAAAAATGGCCATATTGGGTCAGACCAACAGTCCATCTAGACAGTATCCTGTCTGCCAACAGTGGCCAACACCAGATGCCCCAGAGGGAGGGAACACAACAGGTAATCCTCACGTGATCCCTCCCCATCACCATTTCCAGACAAACAGAGGCTAAGGATACCATTTCTACCCATCCTGGCTAATAGCCATTGATGGACCTAACCTCCATGAATCTATCTAGCTCTTTTTTGAACCCTGTTAGAGTTCTAGCCTTCACCGCATCTTCTGGCAAGGTGTTCCAGAGGTTGACTTACAGTAGTTGATTTTAAAGTAGTTAAGTGGGAGGTATTTCTCTCTCCCATGTGCTTTAGCACCAGGGCTTGCCTGGGTCTCTAGCCTTTAAAGCCTGTAGAGCTTGTGGCAAACATATGTCCAAAAGTGACCCTCATACTTCTTTCTTAAAGCGTTTGGGAGAAGGGCATCAGAAAGACCATTGCCCTATTTGCAAGACATTCATGTCCCATATATTGAAAGGCAGGGATCAACAGCTGAAGGTCCTTTATTGGAGGCAGCTCTTTGATGTCAACCAGACTGTGAACTGATAGACTCAGCACAGTGTGACACCTAATTGGGCTGCAGCACACCAGTGCTGTCAGTGCACGAGCAAGCCATGGCCACAAGTTCTCAGCATTCTACAGGCCCTTCTTGAGGCTCTCATCACCAGCAACAATCCCAATCACCGTCACCACAGCCTACGAAGAAGAGGTTCAAGGAGGGAGGTCTCCTGCTAAATGTAGGCCTAAGGTGAGACCCAAGTTGGGCCTACTGCACTGACCCCCAGCATTGCTGAGACGCCTCACGCTCTGCCTTCGTCTCACTCTCCAGAGGTGCCTAGAGACATTTGCATGCCTTCTACCCTGAGGCATTCCAGGTGGCAACCCTGCACAGCGACTTTCTCGGCGCTTGCCTGGCCCCACTGAGAGCACCTTCCAGTGGCAAATCAGCTACGATGTCTCTACACTCTCCCTCCTTGGCACCCCACTCTTCAATTCCGCAAGCTCACCAGATTAGTGTGGCTTCCCATCTTGATTTAGTGCGAAGATTTAGTGACCTGCTCCTCTGAGGTCATCCTGTACAGACACCTCGTAGTTGGAGTCAGACTTGGACAGATCCAGATGAAGTACAGTAAATTTCAGATAATCTGGCACCTTTAGGACCCAGGGGGTGTCGGATTATCAGATATGACGGACTATCAGAAGGGGGGGCTATGAGGGGTCTCGGGTGGGGTGGGGGGGATGCCACCCCAGACCCCTCATAGCCCCCCCTTCCAATAGTCCAGTTCTGCCCCAGGCATCCCCGATTCAGCCGCTGCTGGCCAGTTTCAGCAGCAGCTGAATCAGGGACGCCTGCAGCAGAGCAGCTGGGGTGCTGCCAGGCTGGTCCAGTAGCGCTGCTCCTCGGCACTGCGGGACCAACCCGGCAGCACCCCAGCTGCTCTGCCCCGGGCTTCCCAGAGTCAGCCGCTGGTCAGTTTCAGCAGCGGCTGAATCGGGACGCCTGGGGCAGAGCAGCTGGGGTGCTGCCGGGTTGGTCCCGTAGCGCCACCCGTCAGCGCTGCGGGACCAACCCGGCAGCACTCCAGTTGCTCTGCCCCAGGCGTCCCCAAGAGCAGCTGGGGTGCTGTCGGGTTGGTCCCGCAGCCCCAAGGGGCAGCGCTACTGGACAAACCCGGCAGCACCCCAGCTGCTCCGCCCCCGGCTTTCCCGATTCAGCTGCTGGTCAGTTTCAGTAGCGGCTGAATCGGGGAAGCCAGGCGCAGAGCAGCTCCAATGGTCCGGCTGCCCGGAGCACTTCCGGGTTGCCAATGGTGCCGGACTATCAGGAGTGCCAGAGCATTGGATGCCGGACCAATGGAGTTTTACTGTAATAGCTGGACATTAATGCCCACTAAAAATGGCACTGACATGTGACATGTGGCAGGCACCACTGCAGTGGTCCTCTTGGACTCCCTGGGCTTTTCATCAAAGCTAGGGCATCACTCCAGGGCATCATTGGTGGCATCAGCCACAGTTCTGTTGCCATTGGCACCACCAGCCACGGCATTAGCACCACCAACTTAAATGCCAATCCAAGCTTTTGCACTGCCACTGGTGTCTACTCCAGCACCTCCAATAACAACACAATCACCAATGCCAGCATAGAAGCTATTACCTATTCCAACTCTGGCACACCAGTACTGTCAGTGTGCTAGCAAGCCATGGCCACAAGCTCTCAGCATCCTACAGGCCCACCAGCAACAATGGGAGCACGGATGCTGACATCTTTACCTGCACCACGAGCATGTCTGACATCATTCAGTCTCAGACAATTTCCTACAACTGTGGCCAGAAATTGCCTCAGTGTCTCAGTCACATGGCCTCATGCATGCATGTACATAGTGCGTTTTGCACTATTCAGGTTCAGACCTCTGCAATTGTGGTGAGCATCCACCTACAGACAGTCCAGGGACAGATTAGACAGACTGGTAACCCTACCTCTGATGATGCTGAATTCCCTTCTTTGGTGCCCCATGCCCCTCACTGGACGTGTTGGACTTGGGATTGGGAGCTCGTCTAGGGGGCTTCAGAACTCAAGATCCAGGGACTCCAGAGGACCAGGCTCTGCAACTAAACATCAGAGAGCTCAAGGAAGTCCATTTGGAGTGCCAAACATTCAGGTCCCACCTTTCTGGCCATAGTGTCCTGGTTTTAACAGAAAATGCAATGATAATGTATCATATAAATAAATGAGGCGGGGGAGATGCATGCTCCTCTCCCCTATGTATTGAAGCCCTCATGTTATGGCTCTTCTGTGTAGACCAGGTGATACATCTACAAGCAGAGTATCTCCCAGGGATGCAGAATGACTTAGCGGATACTCTCAGCGCTTCTTTCAGTCTCATGAGTGGTCCCTCCGTCAGTCTCCCTGAGGTAGGGCTTTCACCAAATAGACCTCTTTGTAACTCAGCAAAATCAGAAGTGTTGACTCGTCTGTTCATTTCAGAAGCACAGCCTGGGTTCTTGCAGGGATGTGTTCCTGATCAGTTGGGGGAAGTGACTATTGTATGCTTTTTCTCCCATTCCTCTGATTCATGGGGCGCTCCTGAAATCAGACAGGATTGGACCCAATCCAGCCTGGGCACGTCAACATTGGTACATGACCCTGCTAGACATGTTGGTGGAGCCCCCACTTATGCTGCCCCTGACTCCAGGCCTTCTGTCCCAGGAAAAGGGCTATCTGCTACACCACAGCATCAAATCTCTCCACTGCACAGTATGGAAGCTCTGTGGCTAAACCCCACGGAGCTCTCTTACTCAGAGCAAGTGAGACTGGTCCTTCTGGGTAGTAGAAAGCCCTCCACAAGAGCTACTCATGTTGCAAAACTGAAGTGATTGTCCATATGGCATTCTCAGCATGGCTCATCCTCCATGAAGGCATCTACTCCTTTGATCCTGGATTACCTCTTCCACTCTCAAGTTCCTCCATCAGGGTGTATTTGGCCACCATTTTAGCTTTCCATCTGGGAATACAGAGCTCATCCGTGTTCATTGTGCCATTAGTCACCCATTTTCTGAAAGGACTCGACAGACTTTACCCACATGTGAGGGCATATGTTCCACACTGGGATCTTAATTTAGTTCTCCCAAACGTATGCGTCACCTATTTGAACAGTTAGCCCCATGTTCCTTCCTGTACCTATTCTTCATTTCTTTTTGCAATAACCTCCACTCTCTATCAAAAGAACTTAACTGTCCAGAAGGGTGACCCAACTGTTTGTAGCAATAGCAGACAGAATGAAGGGCCACCCTGTTTAGAGCCATCAAATTTCCTCATGGATAGTTTCATGCATCACGGAGTGCTATAGCTTAGAAGAGATGCTGCCTCCACTGCTCTCCACATACTCTACTATAGTGAAGTTTTCCTCAGCAGCTTTCCTGGCGCAGATTCCTACCCAAGAATTCTGCAAAGCAGCTACATGATCATCTAATCACACATTTACAGCCCATTATGTGTTCACACGCTAGTCTACGGATGATGCAGCATTTGGAAGAGCAGTGCTCCAGTCAGTCCACGGCTCAGATCCTGCCTTCTGAATTCAGGCTTGGGACTCATCTAATTGGAATGCACATGAGAAACACTTGAAGAAGAAAAAAAATGGTTACATAACTTTTTGTGTCTGTTGTTCTTCAAGATGTGGTGTTCATGTCCATTCCAATACCCATCCTCCTTCCCCACTGTGGGAGTAGCCTGCAAGAAGGAACTGAAGGGCGGGGGCAGGTCGGCAGGGCTGTATATTGGGTTCCATTTCGGTGCCACTCCATAAGGTACCCAAACCGACCCTACGGGTAGCTGATAGCCAGAAGATTTTCCCCCTAACATGCACGTGCGTCCACAGACGCCGAATTGAAACAGACATGAACAACACATCTCAAAGAACAACAGTTGCAAACAGTTATTTAACTGTTTTTTGCGGTTGTCCCAAGAGTCTGTGGAGCTGTAGTTGTTACTTTAAATGCTCTTTTTATTTACAAAAGTAAAAGCCCAAACGTCTTTAAAATTGAAAATGAGTGTAAAGTGGCTACAGAGACATAAAGTGTTGTGGAAACTAAAAGGAGGGGATAATTGAAAACTGCTTCTTCCCCCCCCCCAACCTTGTTGGTTGGTCTGTTATCTGCTGCTCCTTCCTTTTGGCTCTTTCTCCTTTCTTTGTCCTCTTCTATTACAACACAGTTCCACTGCAAAGCACTCCGAAAATATGGGCTGCAGCAGGCAAAAGCGGTAGGGTGGAAGATGTTAAAACAGGGGTGGGCAATGATTTTGGAAGGGGGGCCACTTCACAAATTTCACAAGTGGCCGCAGGCCAACCCGGAAGGGGTGAGGCCTTGGGTGGAAGGGGCGGGGTTGAAAACTACCCTGCCAGGAGCTTTGCTTGGCCTGGGGTCCCTGCCCCCCTGACTTCTGGCCAATGGAAGGGACCTGGAACAGATGGGAGGGTGCTAGGGGCTAGCTTCCTCCCAGAGTTATCTGGAGTGGAGGTTTAGAGTTCACCTAACATGGCTGTCAGCTCCTAGCCCCACTGCTAACCTATTGCCTGGCAGCTGCCCAGCAGGCACAAGCCCTTTGAACAGAAGCAGTTGAAAGGGCTCGCGCCTCTCGGGCAGCTCCCAGGCAACGGGCCAGAGGGATTGAGAGCTGCGAGCCCTTTCAATTGCTTCTGTTTAAAAGGCTTGCGCCTGCCGGGTGGCTGCCAGGCAACGCAGCTGCCTAGCAAGCGTGACCCCTTTAAATAGAAGCAGTTGAAAGTGCTTGCGCATCTCTGGCTCCCAGACAATGCTCTAGGGCAGGGATCAGCAACCTTTCAGAGGTGGAGTGCTGAGATTTGACTTATTCACCTCTATGTACAGGTCCGAATGCCGGTGATATCGTTTAACGTCAATAATAGTCCTACTTACAACAGCTTTGTTAATAAATAAAGATGCGGATCTTACCTTTTAGTGTAGGGGTTGGCAACCTTTCAGAAGTGTCGTACTGAGATTTAACTTATTCATGGATCTGTGTGCTGGAGGAAGAAGGGAGGAGGCAAGGGCAGGCTGGTTATTTTCTGAACCAGCTGCAGCTAGTAGGAAAGGTTTAATTTAAATTATGAAACAGATTAAGCGTTTTAACTTTGTCTGTTAGTTTATCAAACTTCATTTTAAATATAGTAAAATACTATGTCCAACACAAGGTTTCAATGTTTTCTTCATTTATGGCAGGGGTGGGGAACCCTTTTTGGGCCTGGGGTCACTGACCCACAGAAAAATCAATTTGGGGACCACACAAGTGAGAAGCAAAATCTCCTCCAAAACCCCCCAACACTCACTGATGTGGCCCCAACTGAGACACCTCACTCCTCTGGTGCCCCAGTGTCACAGGTTGTGGGGAAGGAAACAGGGGGGAACTGAGGTTCAGGGCTTTCCCATAGACCAGATTTATTTTTCTGGGGTGTCGGAGTTAGTGGATTTTATGGACCTCCTTAAGCTCTGAGGTAGGGATAAAAACGAGGGGTACAGTACGCAAGACAGGGTTGCCAGCGAGTAGGATAGGGATGGAGTGCAGAATTTGCGAGGGAGTTGGAGTGCAGAAGCAGGCTGGGAGTAGGTTGTCTGTTCAGGTGGAGGGAGAAAGAACAAGCGAGAGTGCAGTGTGTTCAGGAGAGAGGGTGCAGGAGCAATGTGGATGAAGGAGCAGGGTGGGGTGTCTGGCCAGGAGAGAGGATGCAGGAACAAGGGAGTGTCGGAGCACGCTGGAGATGCCAGGTCTTGGCCGGGGGGGGGAAGGAGGGAAGTGAGGGGATTGGAGGGGGAGGGGTCTGGGCATGAGGGGGGGTACCTTACCTGGCTTCGTGCCCCCTTGGAGCAACAACTGCAGTCATGCTGTCCCTGCCATCCTGAAGGGAGGCCCCACTGCCGCTGCGGCCACGACAGTGCAGGGCCGGCCCTGGAGGCCATGCAGTCCGGGGCCAGCCTCAGTCCTAGCACTGCCTCCTCCCACCACAGCCTAACCTGCTGCAGGGAGGAGGGAGCGCTCTCCAGTGACTGCCTGGGGGAGGAGGAAAGGGGATGAGCTCCCTCCTCCTGGCTGCATGTGTGCTGTATGTTGCTGACCCCTGCACTAGAGGCCTGGAACTGTCTTGGGGGCTGGATCAAAGCCCTAGGCAGGCCAGATCCAGCCAGCCAAAAGGGTTTTTCCCATCCCTGTGTTACAAAGTCAAAAATAGGATAAATCTTTTTAATAATGTAGTGCTACTGAAATTCTTTGAGTAGAATAATTATGAACTCAGGTACACAAATGGTCAAATTTCCCTAAGATTTCTCCTAAATTTTAGATCTTATGCACCCTGGTTTTATTTTGTATACATTTCCTAGCCGTGTTTTTGCCTTCACAAATACACTCTGGAGATACTATGTTTTGCACACAAAAGGTTATGCATGTAATTCTTTGTTAAACTTATTTAAAACCAATTTTTTTTCCTGTAAAGAGTACATATATTCTGTTATGCACCTTCATTTTGCCATGATTTTGTATGTATAGATCATTGCAAAATGCCAGTTTATTTTAATCCAAACACAGATCAGGATTAGATTTGGGTTTTTTGCAATCCTAGTTATTCTTGCCCTTTTAAAATGTTTTCTTTTAAAACTGCAAAACAGCGGAGGCTTCTCAGGATAGATTTTCCTACCATATTGCTCACCAGATATGCTGTCTTTCCCTACTGCTATAAACAGGCTCTCATTCTGCACCTTTGTGTCAGTTTTGCCTACCCACTTTCATATGTCACCATCCTCCACTGTTGCAAAACTAGTCTCTGCGTGGGTGCTGTAGAATATCTTGCTCTAGTGTCCTCTTTGCTGGAAACTCAAATAGATACAAGGCTCTGTCTCTCTAGGAATTTTCAAAAATTTTCAGGGTAATTTTTCTCAGGTTTGTTGGAGTGCAAGATTAACACATTACATGTTGCCTTTAGTGCAAGAGTTCTTGACCGTTGATGAGCGTCATGCACGATTTTTAAATGTCTGCATGTATCTCATTACCAGAATATTAGCTTTTTTTCATTTATGGCAAAATATAAAGCTTGTTTTGGCACAATATTAATATATAAAATGCGACCAAATGATCATTACTGAGCAGTGCTTTGCAAGCAAAATACGCATCTGTCAGTGATCCTAAATTACTTCAGAAACAAGGGGAAACGGTTTGAATTTAAATATTACTCTAATGTACTCACAAAAAAAGTTGCATCGTTTTTGTTTGACAACTTCAAAACTTTCTCAAAGTGAAATGTACTTCAACTTTCTAGCCTAATAATTATTTTATAAATATCAAAAGTGCAGTGCACTTAATTCTTTAGCTGAAGGCATTATTCTCAGTTTCTGTATACTGCTTCAAGCTTCCTCCATTTGATCATTTAAAAAGCTTATTTGGTGTAAATTAAATTTAACACTGTAGTTGCAAGAGTGTTATGTAAAAAGTCCGAGTGTGTTCGGAGCTTTACTTAGGAACTTATTGTACAAGCAGTTGTGCCTTAGAAGTGGAGCCACTACAGAATCATCTTAAACTCTCTAGCACCCTCTGTTGACACAAAGAGGTCAGGTCAGGTATATTAAATAAAAATCAATATACCCACTACATTTTACTTTGCATAGATTTAGGTTATGGAGTGCAGGCTTAATTTGTATTATTCTTTACATCTGAGTTTTAATTTTTTTTCCTCTGCTGTCAAGTTAGACCTGTTGAAGATTTTTCTGATTTGTATCTATCTTAACTAATCTTTTTGTATTTTGTATTATTTCTCTTTTTTCTTTGCCACAGAGATCCTCAGGATATTGTAAACTACATATATGATGCTGTAGAAAATCAAATGGCCCATTCTTTTGTAAACCTTTCAATTTTCAAACTCTTCTTTCAAAATAATAGAAAAGCCTAGAATCGCCCATGCTAAAATTAAGAATTTATAACTGCATGGAACAGATGTTTTCATAAACATTTGCTATAATTAATTTCAACTAGGGGATTGAAGGAACAAAGCAGTTTTTTCCTCTTCAAAACTTTATTGCGTTCTCCCTGTGCAGTGAATTCAGAAATCTTTGCTTTAATATTGTTAATGAAACAAATGTATTCTTCTGTTTAGTTTTCATTGTGAAAAAGAAAAGATTAATTTGTACAAGATAATGGCTTTTGGAAAAATGGATAAGCTGAATTTGAAGCCTCGTGTAGAAAGGATGAAAATACTGAGGATGAGTCAATGTTGTCAAGTGTCTGGGCCCCTTAATGATTAGAATAGTTTTATGTGTATGTATTTGACATTGAATATATCTCTAAGGAGTAAAAGAATCTGATAGGGTTTGATGTTTGAAGAGTTTTGAACCTTAGTGTTTCAAGAAGCAAATGGAGTCTTGTGGCATTATATATCATTTTAATGAATAGTATAATGCTTATTGTATGTCAGTTATCTCTTTATACTTAAGATAGAAAAATCTATTAAGTAATTTTTGTTTGCATTACACAGCAAGCACTTTTTGACTAAAATCAGTCTTCCATATTTGTGGTGTTGCTGGCTGTTCATTTTGTTAAACAAAGCACCCTCATCTAATAAAATAGTTGACCCTGCCCTGTAGATGTGTCCTGTTTTTTCAGGGATATGCCTTGATAGGTACAAGGAGAGGTACATTGTAGAACCAGAATTTGCTGACACTGAAAAAGAAAAATATTTATTTATCACTATTTTCTTTCTCTCGTCTCTGTGAACAATTTTTTTTTCTCTATACAGAAAAATAATCTTTAAGATAAGATTTTTTTTTAATTCCAAATAAGCACAGTTTAATTGTCCTATACCTGGAAGCTCAAGTACATCTGCAAGGAATTTTGAGTAAGTTAATATTCTTGACTTAGCTGTCATGTATAAAATGTACAAAGAAAAATAGGTAGCTGTCATTAAAATTACATTTCAGCTTTCAATAACCATTTAATGAGTAGCATAATTATATAAGTATGGTACCTCAAGTACTTCGCTCAATAATTAAAAATAATCTCATCTTTAAAGTGAAAGCTCTATAATTATTATTTGACTTAACCAGGACCACTGTTATGATCTCCAGTGGCACCTCAGATTATTCAGGGTGGTTTGAAAGTACAAATTAAAATCGGATAAAACATTAAATTATTAAGCTTTAAATATACTAACACTGAATATAATGTGGTATTTTAAAGTCATGCTATAGAAATTTACAGGCTTATAATGTAAGCAGATACTAGTCTGCTACATACTCCTTGTCTTCTCTAAGCAGAAAACACTGCCTTGTTAATAGTAATAAACTAGTGTTCTATATAAACTAAACTTGGAATTGTTGTACAGATGAAAATAGAGATGTATATTAACAAAAATGCATCTTCAATTAAAAATAAAATTTTAAGCAGAGTGCAGACTTGTCAGCAGGAATGTGTGTTTTCATTTTGGCATGGATAAACAGCTTTTGCAGTTGGGTAATGCGCACACAATCTGATTTCCTAAGTGAAATCACTTTTATCTCTAATTCTTAAACTGACAGCCTCAAAACCCTTCCCTACTTAGTGCAATGTTTAAGAAAATAGTTATGATTTTATAATATGTATGTAGAGCAGTTTCTTTCTTCTTAACTATACTCTCCAAAGATGTGAGAGCTAGAGTTCAGAGGTATTTCTTCAGTAGGTAGGAAAGTATCAAAGGGGTAGCAACTCTTTATTCCAGAATTTTTTACTGGTAGATTAGTAGCTGTTTAGGATTAGATCCCATTCCTTTTCAATAACTAACATATTTTAACTCTTCAGTAAAATGCCAGCATTTTGAGGGATGAGAGATTGCATTACTCAGAAAGATCCTCTTTATGCCTAGGTTACAGGTTTTATTTTGTTCTAGCGCAGGAGTGACTGAAAAAATAGTTTTCATGTGTGTTGTCATTGGCTTGTGTGAAATCAGTTAGTAATAGCTCTTGTGTAGTGCTTTTCATTCTGTCATCTGAGTGCTTACAATGCCAGTAGATATCAGTATCCCTTCATTACAGATGGAAAAAACTGAGGCAAAGGTAAATAAAGTAACTTGCCTAAGGTCACAGAGCAGATAGGTGGAAGAGCCAGGAGTAGAACCCAAAGCTTCTAAGTCCCAGTGTGGAATTCTTTTCACTGAACCATATCACCCATCCCTCTTGGACAAGTGCTCTGAATATGCCATTGCTTGGCTACACAACTATGCATGTTAAATAAATACACTTTTTTTTCGAATAAGCATCATAACTCATTCTTGGATTGACCTAGGATTCAGGGGTATTGATGAAATGCTATCCTCTCACCGTTGTTAGTAGTCTGTCTTGCTTAGCGGCTTGTTACTGAGGCAATGTGAGGGAAACAGTCACCTTCAGTGGAAAGAAAACTTCTTTTTACCATTCAGTTAAAAACTTAGTTAAAAACTTTTACAGTATATAAATTGACTTCAGATTAGGAAAACATATTTTGGTTTCATCCACTTTATTAGGCATTATCTTTTAAAAACATTTTGTTCATTTAGGCTTGTCTCTAGTTGTTAAACTTTTAAAACCTCAGATACAAGCACTTCTGAGGTTTGGAAGAATTCATATCCAGAACAGAAGCTGATGTCTTGAGGTCCTCTCTAGTAACAATTAGTAATTTTTTAAGATGAAAGGATGAGACCTGTCCAGGTAAGGTTGTCTGTTCCTTAGCCTTGAAACAAATCAAGATCACTTATATATGCTCTTACATGTTTCTGCATTCAGTATCAGTATATCCTTCTGTCAGGACTAAGGTCTGTTTCTTTCATTTTTGTTTCAGAGGGATCTCCTGAGAATGGAAGAACACATCATGCCTTAGACTCTGATGGAACATTTATTTCTTACAGGTAGGTTTAACAATAGTTTGCTATTTTTTAAAATATTTTTGTTTGAGTAGCATAGATATAATCAGCTACTTAAAGCCAAAGAGTAGTTGAATATTGTGCAACTGGAACTGGAACAGGCTTTTTGATTTGATACTTCTTTTCTGATGAATTCGTAAATGCTGTGAAAAAAACAGATTGATTTATGAAGCATGCCTTGTAAGAGGAAGGAAGTTGGTTAAACGTTTCAACAAAAGGTTCACAAGTCCATGGAGTGTATATTTCGAGAATTTAGTAGTACGAAAATCTTTCATTTCTACTTTGAAGTAATGGTGGTAAAGGTTTTACCTGTGCATACATTTTGTTTACTAATCTGTTTCTGTGCTGTCAAACTATCCTTCAAGGATGTAATTCCATCAGTGAACATTTTAAATTAATGTTATTTCGAGTAAAATTTGAGTAAATTACTAATTTGATAGAATATAGCAACTCCTGTCTGTTCTGCATCATATTTAGGCCAGTAGCTCATTAACAAAGTCTCTAACAGGCAGTAGTCTTTTGTGTCAGTGCAAGTGTCATGTGCAGTCAGCTGATGTGCATTAAATCCAATTGAAAGTTTTACCTGGAAGAAACAAATTCCTTGTATGTGTAAAAAAACAACATTGTTCTTTAAGTATCAACAGTAGTTGCATTCAGAATTTCATTTAGGAAAAGTACATTGGTAGTTACAGGGGCTTTAGAGCATTTGAAAGTACAGTATTAACTTTTTTGTTGTTGTATAACTAATTCAAAGAATATGTTGTTTTAACCAAAATTTAAAAATAAAAGATTTTCCTTGCTGCAGTATGAAATATTGTATGACAAGTTTTAGCTTGGAGTTAATATTCATCATCATCAATTAAAGGTTCATATGCCTGATTGTTAACTATAGTTATACTGATGGTTCTGCAATACTATTTGTGATTTTAAATGTTTTGTACATAGTCTGCAACTTTTTAGCGACTGTGGATCTTGTTTGCATTTGTTATAGCTGATGTAGTTAATTCTCCTTAAATTTAGATAAGTGGGTGTTTTCTCCTTGCTCATTAAGCAGTGGAAACAGGAAGCAGGTATGACTGGGATATTTCAAAATATTCTGGGAAGTTATTGATAAATCCTGGTTGGATGGCAGAAAAGTTGTTAGTTGATCTTCAGCTCCTAATTCAGATTATTTTTCAAATAATTATGCTTGAAAAAGAAGCTTTAATAGAGTAAGATGTGCTTAAAAGGTCACCTTTGTAAGCTGTCATTGACTGCTTGAAGTTCATTAATGATAAAATTTAAACTATTTGGATTGTTTGTGGGGTTTTTAGTATTTGATTACTCTTATCTTCAATAAAACCTGCATTTGATTATTTTGGAAGAACATCTTAGTTCTGTTAAATATGTATTTGATCCTCCACACTGCTGTGGTATTATACCTCCACAATGGAAGTCCTTGCTAGGTGTGCAAATTGTTCACTTTGTCCAGCAAATCAAGCTGGACTCTACCTTCACTATCTGTAATGCATAGCCACTGGAAAGTAGAAATATTATCTTTCTCCACTTCCCAAGGGCAGCTGACCTCCTCCTTGCCAAAGAGGTGAACCCCTTGCCAGCGCATGTGACTACAGACTATTACATTAATCTGTTTAGCCGCAGTACCAGCTGCTTGAATGTTTTTAATTATCTTATTAGATGGTATAGCAGTGACCTATGAAATAAAATGAAGGTGAGTAGTTTTAACTTTTTATTTTACAAGCTATTTTTCCAGACTATTTTAATGATTTAATTGTTACTTTTAGGATGCAGATACTCATCTAAAGGACACTTATTTTCTTCAAAGGTGTTTTCATACATTAATAATAATAAAGATGTGGACTGGAAAAGCTTATTTTTATTAACATATTTTATGATACTGAGACTGACCAATATGCTGGAATAATTTTTTAATTACTTTTTGCATTGTACATTATTGTAATTTCTACATTCCCAGTATATCACAACAAACTCTCTCTTATAGTGGGGCCTAATTTCCATGCCAATATGTGATGATTCAAAGTTCTGGGCTGTGCAGACATGGTGTGCTCCGCTTTCGGTTATATGCAGTATCTTTGTATCTGTGTTCTTAACGGGATGTAAGAGAGACAAGGTCAGTGAGGCAATACCTTTTACTGGAATTTGGTTCAGAAAAAGATACTTCCTTAGCCACAATGTCTCTCTAGACTTAGCCTCTGTTTTGAGAAGCTAGGACGAGGTATCCCTAGCCTAATTTGTCAGATGCTGGGACTGGACAACAGGGACTGGATCACTTAATGATGACTTGTTCTGTTCATTCCCAACAGGGCATCTGGAATTGGCCACTGTCAGAAGACAGGATACTGGGCTAGATGGACCTTTGGTCTGACCCAGTATGGCCGTTCTTATGTTCTAATATCTTGGGACTGGCATGGCTACACCATTGAAAGCTTTGTCTCCCTGTTTAATAGAAGATATTATTTCACCCATCTTGGCCCTCTGCTGTTTAATAATTGTCTAGATATTCAGGCTCAGGCTAGACCCCAGGCTTTTGGACTCTGTAGGGTGGGAGGGTCCCATTGTTCGGGCTCCTGCTGACCCCCAAACATCTACACCATATTTAAACAGTCCCTAAACCCTACTTAGTTGGGATGTGCCAGCTGCAGGTGTCTCATTGCAATTTGGCGTATTCCAAGTGTAACTGTAACAAGGAAATAAGAAAGGTGCTTAGCTGCGGAAATCTACCACAAAAAGTCAGAAAGAATTGAGGTGTTCCTTTGTTTAGCAAGCACGTTAAGTCCCATCCCTTTACAGCAGTCTTCCCTTAGTAAGACATGGTGATCATACACATACATCCAAGGGTAGAGCAGAGAACAAATTAAATACTATGATAAATGTCTCAATATAGAGATAAATTGCACTAGATATCAGCTCATCTTTAGCCTAAAATTATGGTAGACAGTCCACTAAAGTGACCCTGAAAATAGCACCTACTTGGACAATGAATCTGATAAATCATTGTTTGGAAACAATATGACTTACTGATTATTTTAAGGTACAATGGTACCAAAAGATGTACGTAAAACATACTGCAAAGAAGTCATTTTGTAATCACAGATACGATGACTTTCTTAATGGACAAAATATATACCAGTTGTTGATCTGCTCTATGCACAGAGTAACCACAGTGGTTAAATGTACCTTATGTGAATGCAAAACATTGCACTGGTTGCTAAAATGTTACTAAACCCCAAGAAAATTGAAAACCACGGTAATAGAATTAGTATTTGTTGTGAAATCTGAAGGAGGAGACACTTGTGGTAAGAGGAGGGAGCAGAAAATGTATTGAACTGATAAGCATCATCTTCCAAAACACGGTTCAATGAAAGGGTGTTGGTAATAAACCAAAGCTGTAAATAAGCTGCATAGCATTTGGGGTTAGTCTTGTCCTATATGCAGAATTAAAAAATAAAATTATGTTCTAATTGTATAGTAAGCACCAACAGGGCCTTTAATAATCTTTAAATAAACCAACCCTGTGCATTAATGTCATTGTCTTGGGCTTTAAAACTTTTTATGAATCCCCCACATCCTACACACTCTGACAACTGCTCATTACTAAAAAGAGCATGAATTAAAATATTTATTAAAAGTTCTTAAGCACAGCAGGACTAAGTAATACAATATCAGAACTCCTTGAAGCCTCAAAGCTCAAATCATCTTTGTGCCAATATGATTGAAATTGACAGATAAATGGCACCATGTTCTTCTTGGTGTTGAGCTGCACATTTTCAAATCTTAATCATACTGGCATTTGCTCCTGGGAGAGAAAAACTAGTCCATAAGGTTCTTAGTGGCCTAAAAGCAAGAACATCTGCTGCAGAGCTATGAGTGAGTTGTTGGCTGAGTTTAGCAGAAAGGGAGCTTGCACGTGATCGGTTCCTTTCTCAGCACAAGGTGTCATTGAAGCCAGGAGGATTTAAAATGTATTACAAGTTGCAACAAACTGTAGCTTACCCAACATAACTTGGTTTTCATATAGACTCTGCTGAAAGTAAATATGGATAGTAATCTAATTTTGCTAAGGAAACTACAATGAGGACGTTATATGTAAAGTATATAAAAGAGGACAGATTAGTTTTAGTCCAAAAAGTTTGAACAGAAAATTTTCCAACAACAGTGTACAATCGAAATGATTCTGAAGAGTAATTACCATCATTTTTGGAACATAAATGCCTCTAATTGAACTTACTGAATAAAACCAATCTGAACTAATAGGGAAAAAATAGAATATTTGTTTCATGAAATCACTAATTCACTTGGACATGATGTCAACATGAATGGATTTGCAGAGAGTGAGGTCCTTTTTATATGTCTTTCTAACCAGTCAGACTATGATGTGCACACAAACTAAAACAAGTTCTGATTGAGTCACTGTTCATGTCATCATACAATCAGTTGCCTAAAAGTTTTGAAATTTAAAACACTTTTTAAAAAAAACCTCTTATAATGAGATCTCTAATGCATTCTTCCTGATGATTCTTCCGTGCCCTACTTAGACCAATGCAGATGATCTCTAGCGAGGCAGGTGTCAAGAATAGTAAATACAGAAATGTTGGTAACTTCTAGCAACACAGTTGCACCTCCACCCTTCCTGTGTGCCTCTCTCTTTAGCTTAATGATTGTCAGAGCAGTATCTTTTAACTTTCATTATTAGCATCTATGAAACACTCCAATTTTAGGCTGTATTGAAAAGCATGTATTTTTACTGGTTTAACAACGTGACATAAAGGGACTATTCTGGGCCTGACTAATAGTTTTCTAGTGGAAATAAATACAAGAAATGGGAGACAACAAATCTAATGTTGGTCCTGTTCAGCAGAATTATTTATTTTGCTTAGTTCCTATGCTACCTGAATGTTAACTGAGAAGAATTAGTACATGGTATCTGGAGGACACACCAGTTTTTAAAAAGTGACACTGCAATGCCAACAGAAAGTGCAGGGCCCTCCAGGTGGTGGTCTCTCGCTGTTTACTAAAATAGCTTCTGTTTCAGAAGGGTAGAGGGTAGCAAATGTGGTATCTTTATTTACAAAAGGCGTCAAGGGCAATCTGGATAATTAGAAGAGTAAGTTTTATATCTGTAAATGGTGAGAAATTTAATCCACTGGAACACCATAGTATGATAGGGTCTAGCCAGCACATTTTGTGCTAATCAAATCATGTCTCTAATTACTTGAAATACTAATCACTTGAAATACTTTGTGTGTCAAATTAGTGGATAAAGGAGAACCACTTGACATAACTTTTTACTTTCAAATGCATTAGTCAAAGTCCATCAATGGAGGTGAAGGATAAACTTAATTTGTTGTCAGTATCACCTCTGTGAGACCTGGATGTTAAGTCTGGTCTTTGTAAAGAGATACGTGCTTGAACACAGGTATACAAAAGAAGGGGATAGGTGAAACTGGTTTGAACCTGTTGTAAGGCCTGCAAAGGGACTGTGAGGGGACAAATAATGATTGGAGGGAATTTGGTGCAAAGGGGCATGATCTGTATATGCATGCAATTGTAAGTGGTCAGTGGAAAAGGGGTAATTACCATGTAAGGTAATACAAAAGACCTTGCCTTTTGTTTGGGAAGTTGCAGAAACTTTTCCTGAGTATCCTGGAGATTTTTGCCCTGGAATGCATTCCTGAATGAAGCTGGTTGCCTAAGAAGGGTGTCTGGAATTGATTTGGTAGGGGTTTTGGGCCCCCATCCGAACCCTCGGATTATAATTCTCCGTCAGAGGCTTCTTTAAGTAGTCATGAGGTGAGAGGCAAAATATTGTCATGGATAAAAAACTGGCTGAGAGGCAGAAAACAAAGTTGGATTGAATGGTAGATTTTTCTTCTTGTCGAACAGTTTCCCAAGGTTCCCTACTAGTTTCAGTGCTGCCAGTTATGTTAATGATCTGGAAGGTATGAGCAGTGAGGTGGTGAAATTTAGATATGACAAAGTTATGTAGGCCATCAAGGACTGAGTATCTTCAGAGGACCCTAACCAAACTAGGTTAATGGACAGCACAGCAAAATTCAATGTTGATTTTAATGCAAAAAGAAAAAAAAAAGCTGCTTTGCTTTACAAGGTTCTAAATAGCAGTATGAAAATTATTTGAGCATCGTTGTAGCAGCTCAGTGAAGACCTCTACTCAGTGTTCAATTGCACTCAAAAACAAACAAGATACTAGGATGCCCAAGGAATGGGATGACGAGTAAAGCAAAAAATATTTTAATGCCATTCTAGAAATCAATGGTGTGGCCGCAGTATTCCATCTGGAATACTGTGCGTAATATTGGCACCCCAGTATCAAAGACAATATTGCTGAGGGTTCAGAGAAAGGCAACATTATTTGACTGAGATGGGGAATGGAAAAACCCTCATAAGAGATTGGAAAAGGTTTTGATTATTTACTTTAGAAAGCAGATAAATAAGAGGAGTCATGGTAAATGTGTGTTAAATAATGAGGGATAGAGAAAGTAGATCAAGAACTTCTGTTCTCCTTGTGTAATGACACAAGGAGGAGGGGGCATTCAATTCAATCAAAAATTGAAAATTCAAAACTATGAAAGGAAATATATTTTTACACAGTATGTAATTAGACTCCTGACTCACTGCTACATTCCTCTTTCTTTGCCTATGTCATTGAGACCAAGAACTTAAGAAGATTCAAAAGGAGATTGAACATTTATATAGCTAACAAGAATATCCAAAGTTCTCATAGTTAATGCTAACAAATTTTAGAAGTAGTATTAAACCTCACACTTTGGAGATAAAGCCAACCTCTGACTATTAAAGATCTGAATGTGACCTATTTGGGATAGGGATGTTAGATAGTGGGTAACAGAATAGTCAACTAACCCCATGAATTCTTAGAGGTTAGTCAGCTATTCTGTAATCCCTGGGGGTGGGGCCAGCAACCAGTGCACTCCAGCCCCACTTCTAGAGAGCCCCCTGCCACCCCGTACTGCTGCCTCCGTATCAGAGGCAGCAGCACGGGGTGCCAGATAGGAGCTGGTCTGCAAAGGGAGCCAGTTTAAAAACCAGCTTCCCTCACAGACCGACTGCCTGCCACCCCATGCTGCTGCCTCTGGTACAGAGGCAGTAGTGTGGGGTGGCAGCAGCTAGAGTTGCCAGATGGTTGAAACAAAAATACTGAACACCCCCCCCCCCCCAAAAAAAAAACCGGGAAAAAATTCTGTTGAAGAAAAAAAAAGGGGGGGGAGATCAAAGTTGTTGAGGGGAAAAAAAAAGGATTCCAAGACTTAAGCAAAAAAAAAAAAAAACCTAACATAAAACAGAATTAAAACAGCATGTCCCCTTTAAGAGTGAGTGCAGGAATAGGAACAGGGGACCTGTTGAGCACTAAGACCCAGGGGAGTCATTGCTTTCCCTTGGTCTTTTGCCGGCAGCCATTTTGTGCCGGCAGCCTTGCAGAACCAGGTAAGCATGGGGTCTGGGGTCAGGGGGCTGGGGGTGTTGGGAGTTCGGGGGGGGGGGGGGGGAGCCAGGCTCTGAGTGTTTATAGGGTTGCCAGGTGCCCGGCATTTTTGCCTCCTGGCCGGTATTTTCTGAATTTTTTTACTGGACAGGAGGAGAAAATACCGGACACCTGGCAACCCTAGCAGCAACCCCTGTCCATGGAGGGGTCTGAGCTCCCCGCGGACAGAAGCTGCTGGGGGGGGGAAGGGTGTGGGGGAAGCTGCTGCATAGCAGCCTCTGTCAGTGGTGGCTTAGGCTGGCCGCGGACACAGGCTGATCTGGCAGCAACCCCTATCCAAGGGGAGTCCAAGCTCATAACGGCATGCAAAGCAGCCTCTATCTGTGGTGAGCCAGGGCCTGCCGCAGGCAGAGGCTGCTTCATGGCAGCCTCTCCTACCCCTCCCACTCCCCATGCTGCTGCAGCAGCACGGGGTAGGAAGGCAGCACCACAGAACCAGTGCTGGGGGGGAACTGGCTTTTAAGCTGGCTCCCCCCAGTACCGGCTCCTGCTCCCCCCCCCCCCCCAGCTGCCTCTGATACAGAGGCGGGGGGCAAGGGTGCCATGTCAGGAGAGCAGCCATGTGCTCTGGGATGCGGCTTGCTTTTCATCCTGTTCCCTGGACACTAAGGGAGTAAGGAGAAAGTGCTTGCATTCTGTGCATGCCTCGTACCTGGCTGGTGAGCTCCTTTCTCCAGCCAGGTGTGAGAGGCGTGCACAGATTGAAAGCACTTTCCCCTCACTCCCTTAGTGTCCAGGGAACAGAACAAAAAGCAAGCTGCGTCCTGGAGCACATGGCTACTGTCCCCCCACTGTCCCAAAATGGCGCCCCTGGGGGGAGGGAATGCAAGCAGTCGACTAGATGAACCGATAAGCCCAGGCTTATCAGTTAATCATCTAGTCAATTACTCACTGACATCCCTAATTTGGGACACACGCAGCATATTACTCCCTACCTTCCTTCTGCAGGTTCTTATGCATTCCTCTAAAGAATCTTGTGTTGGCCACTGTCATAGCCAGAGTATTAGATAAACAACTGATCTGACACACTATGGCAGGTTCCTGTGCTTATCAGTTGATGACTTCTGTCCTGACTAGATGGTTGAAATGGCCTAAGTAGAATAAGTTTAGATTTTGACAGGAGAAGAGACAGAATTCTCTCTTGAGCTTTATTTGGTCATTATTGCTTCTGTCTGCTTTTGTCATGTTATCTAAGATTTGCAGAACAGTTAAATATACCACCACCCACAGACTTCCTGCCTGACCTTGGACAGATTGCTCTGTTTTTCTTTGCCACAGTTTTCCCATCTGGAAAAATGAGGGTGTTTCTGTACCTCATAGGCTTCATATATTGATGTTTATGAAGAGTTCTGATACCGCTGTGATTGCTGTAGAAAATCCTATACAAAAACATAAAGCCCTCTGGAGTATTTTTGCAGTGAAATTGTGATTGCTACTTAAATGAGAAGAACTGGGAATGCAATATCAAAATGGTGAAAAGTACAGCTTTCTTATTAGTTATTGGACTTGTCAGAGTTATTGCCTCCAAGGGCCTCTCAGCTTGCCTCCTATCCCAGTTTAAAAAAAAAAAAAAAAGTATCTGTGTCTCTTCCAGCCAGAAACTAGGGAAGTATGTGCCATTCACCTCTTCTCTCCCATGGTTTTTTCAGCTCTTTCTCAGAGCAAGGGAATTTTCTAAGTGCATAGCACTCAGAAATCACACTAAGTCCCGAGATAGGGATCAATCATATAGGTAACTTAGGTGGATAAATAAGATCTGAGTTGTTTCACTGAGTACTAGAACTGGAAGGAACCTCAAGAGATCATCAAGTCCAGTCCCCCTGCCTTCATGGCAGGACCAAGCACCGTCTAGATCATCCCTGATAGATGTCTGTCTAACCTGCTCTTAAATATCTCCAGTGATGGAGATTCCACAACTTCCCTAGGCAATTTATTCTAGCGTTTAACCACCCTGACAGTTAGGTTGGACATTAAGTTTTTCTTAATGTCCAACCTAAACCTCCCTTGCTGCAGTTTAAGCCCATTGCTTCTTGTCCTATTATCAGAGGCCAAGGAAAAAAAATTTCCCCCCATCTCCCTGTGATGCCCTTTTAGATACCTAAAAACCTCTATCATGTCCCCTCAGTCTTCTCTTTTCCAAATTAAACAAGCCCAATTCCTTCAGCCTTGCTTCATAGCTCATGTTTTCTAGACCTTTAATCATTTTTGTTGTTTTTCTCTGGACCTTCTCCAGTTTCTCCACATCTTTTTTGAAATGTGGTGACCAGAACTTGACACAATACTCCAGTTGAGGCCTAATCAGTGCAGAGTAGAACAGAAGAATGTCTTTTCCTGTCTTGCTTACAGCACTCCTGTTACTGCATCCCAGAATCACGTTTGCTTTTTTTGCAACAGTGTCACACTGTTGACTCATCTTTGGCTTGTGGTCCATTATGACCCCCTAGATCCTTTTCTGCAGTACTCCTTCCTAGACTGTCACTCTGTATGTGTGAAACGGATTGTTCCTTCCTAAGTGGAGTATTTTGCATTTGTCCTTATTAAACTTCATCCTATTGACCTCAGACCATTTCTCCAGTTTCTCCGGATCATTTTGAATTATGACCCTATCCTTCAAAGCAGTTGCAACCCCTCCCAGCTTGGTATCATCTGCAGACTTAATAAGTGTACTCTCTCTGCATTCATCTAAATCAGGGGTGGCCAACCCGTGGTTCACGAGCTGCATGAGGCTCTTCAGAGGAAAAATTGCGGCTCCCACACCCATGGTTGTTCTGCATTCCCCTGCTCTGACCTTTTTTCCTTGTCTGGTCAGTGTGCTGCTTGGGGCAGCAAGATCTGATCCTGCGGCCGACGGAAGCCTGCTTGGGCCACACGCGGCTCTTAAAGGGGCAGCATGTTTTTTGGGTTTTTTTCCTCAACAACTTCTTTCCCTCAGCTCTTTGCACTGTATCCTCCACTATTTTGGCTCTTTGTAACGGGTTGGCCACCCCGATCTAAATAGTTGATGAAGATATTGAACAGAACCAGTCCCAAAACAGACCCCTGTGGAACCCGACTTGTTATGCCCTTCCAGCATGACTGTGAACTGTTAATAACTACTCTCTGAGAACAGTTATCCTGCCAGTTATGCACCCACCTTATAGTAGCCCCGTCTAGGTTTTATTTGCCTAGTTTATTGGTCATGCGAGACTGTATAAAATGCCTTACTACGTCTACGTCCACGTCCACGTCCACCACTTCTCCCTTATCCACAAGATTTGCTATCCTATCAAAGAAAGCTATCAGATTGGTTTGACATGATTTGTTCTTTACAAATCCATGCTGGCAGTTACCTATCACCTTATTTTCTTCCAGGTATTTGCAGATGAATTTCTTAATTACTTGCTCCATTATCTTTCCTGGCACAGAAGTTAAACTGACTGGTCTGTAGTTTTCTTGGTTGTTCTTGTTTCCCTTTTTATAGATGGGCACTGTATTTGCCCTTTTCCAGTCTTCTGGAATCTCTTCCGACTTCCATGATTTTCCAAAGATGATAGCTGAAGGCCCAGATACCTCCTCTATCATCTCCTTGAGTATTTTAGGATGAATTTCATCAGGCCCTAATGACTTGCAGACGTTTAACTTTTCTAAGTAATTTTTAACTTGTTCTTTTTTTATTTTAACTTCTAAACCTACCCCATTTCCACTAGTATTCACTATGTTAGGCATCCCTACATCATCCAACTTCTTGGTAAAGACTGAAATAAAGAAGTCATTAAAGAAAGAAGTCATTAAGCACCTTGTTTGGAAAATTTGGCCTTGAATCTTGGACCTGGCAGATATGGGGATTAATATACCCATAAATTAGCGAATATAGCCCGCGGGTTGTCTGTTTTTACCTACCATGCACCCTCACCCCCGCAGGGTATATATGTCCGCGTCTTATGCAATTTGATTTTTACTCATATTTTACTCATATTACAAGAAGACAAGATCAACATAATAAAGTCAGCATCTTCGATTTAATAATAATAATTTAATAAGAGTGGCAATGTTGTTGTGTTTACTAAAATAAAATAACAAGACCCAGTATTATCAGGCTGCATGACGTCGTAATCTTCAATCTTTATAGCTGGCAAGTGGCAACCACATCAAAGACCACCAGATTCTTTTATGAAGGCGGCAGAAATCTCTGCGGGTTATGTACGTCCATGGGTTTTCTAATATATTTTTTACACATGATAGAAAAGCTGCGGGTAATACACGAGTGCGTGTTATACTTGGATGCGTGTTAAATTCGCTAATTTATGGTAACTTCATAGAGGACCCAAGGAACCTCCACATGCTGTATCTGTGTGGAGGTTCTGGAAAGAACCGGAAAAATAATTATATGTCTCAAATTAACACAGTCACTAGTCCAGATGGGGAAGATGGTGTTTAGGGGTGAATAAACCCTCTTTGTTTCAAGTGTGTTTTGCTTGTTGAGTGGCCCTGAAAATATCATTCTTTTTGTTTCCCCTTATTTGTGCAGTAAACCCCTGTATTTTCATCACATTGCTCTCTGCTGCTTCCCCTTTTTAAAATGCCATCTTATGTTATCATAAATAAAACAAATTCTGTGTGTTTCTTGGATGCATGCAGGAGCTGTATGTTTGACAAGAGCTGTTGCTTTCATTTAAATGTAAATATTACATTTAGATATTCAGATTTTCTCATCAATAATGACCTCAAATTGCAGAGCATAAGGCACAATAATTAGGGAAATCATTTGGTGTCTGACAGCATATAGCATCAATAACTTGTTGCTTCCTTGGGTGCTTGTGGATGTTGAGTTGGGGTCTTAACACATTTAAAAATATTTTAAATAAGTAAACTGAATAAAAATTCAAATCAGGTTTGCCTGGCCTTTGTACATTATTCTACACATCTTTTTTCTAACAGTGACACCCATTGCTAAAATGTTCTGATAATCCATTTCTTTGGAATCATCCTGCCAGAGATCCTTTTTCTCCTTTAATCCTTTTATTTTCCCCCTGAGCAAGTAACCAGCTTGGGAATAGCCCATGATCTGGAATCTAAGTATATAAATTCATGGACCCCAACAGTAATGTTATATCTTCTCCTGGGCTACAGTACTGTGTGTAATGTTTGTTATCTGAATATTGTTTTAAGGATTAAACTGTTTTGCTTCATTAAGAAAAAAATCTTTAAATAAAAATAAGTTTAAAATATTTCCAGCTACAGGAAGCAGAGGAGCCGTGTATAGTTCCTAATTGCCTTTTAGATAGTACGAGTTCCCTCATTACCTGTGATTTAAGCTAAAAATGAAGTAATTATAGATAACAGTGTTTATCTGGTTGATCTTGGCACCTGCAGTCCTAATGCTCAGGCTTTTCCCATTTTGCTGATGTTCCTAATTTCTGCCTCTGATTTTAATGTCTGGTGTCCGATATAAATTCCTACCCTGTTCGAATATTATGCTGTGAAAAGACTCCTTGTTGCAGCTACTAGACTTCCTAGAACATGTGTTTATGTAAATCAGCAGGATCATAGAATGGTCTTTTTTGGGTACAAAATTGCATTCTTTATACAACTGTTACCTAATGTGGAATAGTAGGATCTCAGCTCTCTCTTCCTCTTTATCCTTTTGAGCTATCTGAATAGAACTACTGTTTATTTCATACTGTCTTTAGGTAGGCTCAAACCACATTCTTTAGCATATTGATGTCCATTTATTTTACTTCAAGTTTCCTTGTTGTAGATCTGGAGTCAGCAGCAACTCACCTGGGAACTGCTGGCACAGGAGCTAAGCATCATTCATTCCAAAGTCTCTTTCAGCTCCTCTTCCCCTGCAAGAGTCAGACGATGCCCTCTTCAGCATGGTAGAAAATCCTTCTTCAGTAAATGCCAGGATTGCTTACCAGAACAAAATATTCTTATCCTTCTCTTTTTTTGACGCCTAATTATTACATTATTTGGACAGGATTTCAGAGAAATAATTCCTCTGAGACTTTGCAGTAGAGATGTTAAATTTTGATTAATCATCTAATCAAGTAGTTGATAGAATATATTGACTACGTGATTAGTTGATAAGGAGGGTGCTCCCTATCCCGCTGCGCCTCTGCCTTTGAAATGTTCAAGAGCTGCTCGCAGCTCTTGTACATTTCAAAGGAAGAGGCACAGTGGGACTGCTTTCATATCAAAAGTAGGGATCTGAAGGACTAGTTGACTATCCAATAAGCAAATGCTTATTGGATAATCAACAAGCTTGTCAACTAGTTGCTTCCCCCTCACCCCCACCTTTGCTGCTTCTAGCTGGACACTGTTTACCTCAGGTGGCTCCTGGATGGTGGTGCAGTGGGGCAAAGGCAGGCTCACCACTGCCCTGGCCCTGCACCACTCTCAAAAGCAGCCAGCAAACTCCCTCCATCCCAAGCCCTGTGCCTCCCATTCCATTCTGTGGAGATAGAACATAGGGTGGTAGGGGGGCATCCTGACATCAGTGCCCCCTACTCTTTCTTTCCTGCTCTGCACAGCAAGCAGGAGGCTCCAGAGGAGGGAAGGGGCAGCTCCAAGGCAAAGGGCAGGAGATGCACAGCAGTGGGGGGAGGGCTAAAGTTCCAGCACTTGATAGTCTCTTGGCCAAACCAGTCAGGATCAGCTGTCGGAGGCTCCAAGATCTGCCAGTAGATCCTGATCTACTGGTTGGTGACCACTGGATTAGTCAATTATCCGCAATTTAACATTGCTAATCAAAGGGAGAGGCACAGTGGGGTTGGACTGCTGAGTCTCTCTCTTTGAAATTCACAAGAGCCTCCTGTTTCTGTCTCTCTCTGCTAGAGGCAGTGTGGGGTAGGGGGAAGCGACTAATCAAGTCGCTAAGCAACTTATGCTTATCGGGTAGATGACTAGTTGCTTACATACCTAGTTTGCAGCCTCCTGCTACTCTGCCATCCCAGTGGTACAGAAAAGGCAAAAAGAATAACATTTTTTTCAAAAGCACCGAAGTGACATAGAAACAAGTCCCCTGGACTTTTTTTTTATAAGACATAAGCTCCTAGATGTCAAAGTCACTTATGAAAATGGGACTTAAGAACCTAAGTCACATAGGCCAGCATGTTTGAAATTTTTACCCAGAGTGTATTAGAACATAAGAATGGCGATACTGGGTTAGACCACAGGTCCATGTAGCTCAGTATCCTATCTTCCGACAGTGGCCAATGCCAGATGCCCTAGAGCAGTGTTTCTCAAACTGTGCTCCGTGGAGCCCCAGGGCTCTGCGAGACATCCCCGGGGGCTCCGCAAGGTTGACGAACTGGAAACATTGATAGGTAAACACATACAATCAGTGGACTGCTGGGGCTCCGCATAAATTTTTACGCACGTAAAGAGCTCCGGAGCCCAAAAAGTTTGAGAACCGCTGCCCTAGAGGGAGTGAACAGAACAGGGAATCATCAAGCAATCCCTCTCCTGTCACCCATTCCCAGCCTCTGCCACCATTCCTACCCATCCTGGCTAATAGCCATTGATGGACCTAACCTCCATGAATTTATCTAGTTCTTTCTTGAACCCTCTTAAAGTCCTGATCTTCACAACCTCCTTTGGCAAGAAGTTCCACAGGTCAGCCATGCGCTGTGTGAAGAAAAACTTCCTTCTGTTTGTTTTAAACCTGCTACCTATTCATTGCATTTGGTGACCCCTAGTTCTTCTGTTATGGGAACAAGTAAATAACTTTTCCTTACTCACTTTTTCCACACCAGTCATGATTTTATTGACCTCTATCATATCCCCCCTTAGTCTCCTCTTTTCTAAGTTGAAAATCCCAGTCTTTTTAATCTCTTTTCATATGAGACCCGTTCCAAACCCCTGATCAATTTGTTGCCTTTTTCTGAACCTTTTTCAATGCCCCTCTATATATATTTTAGATCAGGCAACCACATCTGTACGCAGTATTAAAGATGTGGGCATAGCATGAATTTATAAAGAGGCAATAAGATATTCTCTGCCTTATTCTCTATCCCATTTTTAATGATTCCTAACATTCTTTTCACTTTTTTGCAGCCACTGTACATTGAATTAATGTGTTCAGAGAACTATCCACAATGACTCCAAAATCTCTCTCGAGTAGTTATAGCTAAATCAGTTTTCAGGTCAAAATTATAGGCCAAAATTATAGATGTATAGAATTTAAGATTAGGGGGAAGAGGATCATGATCGTTGAAGGCCACAGAACCTCACTCACTCCTGAAACAGACATAATAAATAATAAACTTTCTGCCCATTATTCTCACTTCTTTTCTGCAAGCTGTAGTACTTTCTTTTAAGTGTTATAGAGCCACTCCAATTCACTGTAGCTTGGGAAAGGATCACGGTGGATCTCAGCCAAATGAGCAGGTGTGACAGGCTGTCCTTGAAGTTCAGGAGCTGTGGCTAAAATGGAGTCATTCCTACTGTCGGAGTAGACTCCACCTTCTTGTGGTGTGGATTCCATTTCCTGGAGCAGCTTCATGAGAGAAGTAGTTTCAGCTGCTGAGCTGTTCATTTGCATCTTAGCAACCACTGCTGCTAATCACAGTACTTACAATGCTACTGCTCCCCTTCCAGCTGTGCATAGGCAGTGGGAAGACGGTGCAGTTGCTGCTGCTTAGGCCTCAGCAGAGCATGCCAATGTTATATGGATTTCTGATCCTTAATTATCAAAAGAATAAAGCAGTTTTTTATTCTTTATGGAGCCTACTCATTGGGCCTTTAAGCTCAGCAACCAAGCAGTGAGACCACATTATGATGGTTTTCGCTAGTGTACGGCAGCTTCTTCTATGAGTCACAGCAGTCTGTAACAAAAGTCTTTCCTTTTGGGTCCAGGAACTTACACTCAGATTTCAAGTCATGGTGTGGATCCCATGTTAGTTCTCCAAGGAGTAAGGTCATTCCCAGCAGGTTAATAAATGGATCTCAAAGTTAAGAGCAAAGGCAATCCTTGAGCAGTGATATGAGAGCAGTTCCTCTGATCAGTCCATTTAGGGTTTTTCAGGAAGCACGGTATTTAACAGTTCAGTTCCTATCTGGCTCAGACCATCAGCAAATGAACAGAAAACACCTGGGAAATATTTGAAAGACAAAGCTCCCATTACTTTCCATATTTGTGGATACTAAGGAAAAATATAGGAGTATATTTAAAATAATTAAAAGATCTGAATGGGAGTCAGAGTAAAGGAGCACAATGAGGCAAAAGAAGATTTTTTTCCATTCTGGACCTTTTTTTTTTATTTAAGAATCTCCAGCTAAATCACAGTAAGCACAAACAAGGCATACGAAATTTTTTTTGTTGTTGCAAAGATGCTAGGGTCAGTATCTCAGTTTCAGTGAGGTATGGTGATTCCCACAGATGGGTGTGTGGGAACAATTTTAAAAGAATAATAAGCTTAGGTCAATGCTTTTTCTGGGATACCCCTCTAGAAGATAACCTGTTGCTGGATCAAATTCCTCCCAGACATGTGGTCATGGCCATGGAAGGCTCATCTGCAGAAGAAAATGTCTTTTTACCCTGAGAAATTTGTTGTAGGATAAAAGCATTATGCTTGATCAGTGGGTAAATTCACTCAGGTTCTCCAGAAGAAAGGAATTTATCTTTATTCATCCAAATAGATTTGGTGAGCAAAATAGTGAACTAGAGTATATGGGAGAGGTGTACAGGAAGCAGGAGCAGAGGAGTCCACTTAGGCATGGTGCCCACCTCTTTTCCACACACATCTTTTCCAAATGGAGAGCATCGGACAGAAACTCCTGTTTTTGTGAACAAGGAACCTCTCCTCGCTTCACAGGATAGGTATTAGAAATAATCAGTAATTGAGACTTGCTACAACCAGGTACCTCAGATATCTAATTGTTTGATCCAGTGATAAGATCCTGAAAAGATCTTGCTTTGAAGAAGACATTTGTCTCTACCTGCAGATTTGTAGAATTAGAGTCATAGAAATGTAGTCCTGGAGATCATTGCATTCAGACATCTGTGCTGTGGCAGAAACAAATAAACCTAGACCATTCCTGGCAGGTATTTGTTCAACCTGTTCTTAAGCACCTCCAATGATAGGGATTTCATAGCCTCATAGAAAAGCCTGTTCCAGAGCCTTTCTGGTTAGAAACTTTCTCCTAATATTTAACCTAAGTCTCCCTTGGTGTTGATTAAAACCTTCTTGTCCTACTCTCTGTGGACATTGAGAATAATTAATCACTGTCCTCTTTATAACAGCCCTTAACATGTTTGAAGATTGTTAGGTCCTCCCTTCAATTATCTTTTTTTTATATATATTATACATACCCAGTTTTTCCGGGTCTTTTTTTAGTCTTTCCTCAAAGATCAGGTTTTCTAAAAAAAAATTTCTCTCTTTTAGACTCTCTCCAAGTGTGGTGCCCACAATTGGAGTAAACACTATTCCAGCTGAAGCCTCAACAGAACTGAGGACAATGGGCTAATACTTCTTTTGCCTTACAAAGGGCACTCCTATTCATATACACAATTGCTTCTGCTTATTAAGTTTCAATTTTTCCAACTGGTTCTTTAGATTCATGTCTTTGTGAAGGAATTAGGACTTGGTAGTCCTGAGTTCCATTCTTCATTGCTCATTTCAGATTGACTTGCAGATTTTCTGCTAACTTGGGTTAATGGAGCACCTGTATGTGAGTTTACATTGCGGAGGATATATACATACATCATCTTTGGGAAAAAAAATTTAAAAATCAAAGCTCAGTAATTTGTTGAGTGTTATAGAATGCAGCCAGTATTGTAAGTAGCCAATACAATTGTGGGATTTATGATTTTTTATAAACACTTTATCATCTTCTGCCTCTGATACCGTATCAGAGGGGTAGCCGTGTTAGTCTGAATCTGCAAAAGCGATGGGGAGTCCTGTGGCACTTTATGGAAAACCCATCCTAGACAATGATCCTTCACTTTCACAGGCCTTGAGAGGCAGGCCAGTCCTCGCCCACAGGCAACCTGCCAACCTGAAGCAAATTCTCACCAGCAACTATACACCATGCCACAGTAACTCTAACTCAGGAACTAATCTCTGCAACAAACCTCGGTGCCAACTCTTCCCACATATCTACACCAGTGACACCATCGCAGGACCTAACCAGATCAGCCACACCATCGCGGGTTCATTTACCTGCACATCTACCAATGTAATATATGCCATCATGTGCCAGCAATGCCTCTCTGCTATATACATCGGCCAAACTGGACAGTCCCTGCGTAAAAGAATAAACGGACACAAATCAGATATCAGGAATGGTAATATACAAAAACCTGTAGGGAGAACACTTCAGTCTCCCTGGACACACAGTAGCAGATTTAAAGGTAGCCATCCTGCAACAAAAAAACTTCAAGAACAGACTTCAAAGAGAAACTGCTGAGCTACAGTTCATCTGCAAATTTGACACCATCAGTTTAGGATTAAACAAAGACTGTGAATGGCTAGCCAACTACAAAAGCAGTTTCTCCTCTCTTGGGGTATGTCTAGACTGAATCCCTCTGTTGGCAGAGGGATGCAGATTAGGCAGGTCGACATTGCAAATGAGGCAGGGATTTAAATATCCCGTGCCTAATTTGCATAAAAATGCCCACCGCGTTTTGCCGACTCAGCACTTTGTCAGCAAAAAGTGGCAGTCTAAAGGGGGATCTGTCGAGAAAGAAAGCCTTTTTCGACAGATCCCTTATGCCTCCTGAAAGGACAGAGGGATGCAGTCTAGACATACCCTTGGTGTTCACACCTCCACATCAGCTGCTAGAAGTGGGCCTCATCCTCCCTGACGGAATTGACCTTGTTATCTCTCGCCTTACTCTTGATTGGTACTCTTTTCTTATGCTTGTATATTTATACCTGCCTCTGGAATTTCCACTACATGCATCTGACGAAGTGGGTCTTTGCCCACGAAAGCTTATGCTCCAATAAATCTGTTAGTCTGTAAGATGCAACAGGACTCCCCATCGCTTTTGTCTCTGATATAGTTTTCCTGGCTTATTTTATGTTGTTTCAAAATAAATGTAAAGTTCCCACCATATAAAATGTCTTGCACATTGTTGAGTGATGTCAAGTAGGGGCAAGATTTAGTTAAACTCTGTTATTGATTCTGCTTAAAATAATTTTTTTAGTTGGCTTATAACTTTTGTAGTGTTTCCAGAGGGACCAACAGGGTGTGGATTATGTACTTGCCAGATTTCCTCTTTAGCCACTTTACTGTAGGCCTATTGAAAACATGTCTTCAGAATTTAGTTACATCGAGAAAAATGTAAAATTTCCACTCTAACTCCAATGGTTGAAGTAATTTTGCTGAAATTTTCCAAGTTTAGACCAAGTCTTGAAATTTTTGTCACAAAAGGAAGGGAATGCTTTGGAAGTTTTACTAGTATTTGAAATCCAAGGTATAGAGAGACTTAAAAAAAAATTAGCTACTGTCAAACAGTGACCACTGGTAACTTCTGTAATAAACATATTGGAACAGATTCTGTTCTTAGTTACACTTGTTTACATGTAACAGTAACTCAGCAAATATTGCCATGTCAGTGAAAATATATAATGTCTGACCCAGTGTGTATATAATGAGTCCTGCTTGGTATCTGTTCTAATGGCTCCAGTGATGGTACAAAACTTGTTATGATAGGAAATGAAGAATACTGCATCCAATAGAAACCATAGGGGAAATTAGGAAGGCAGAATACTATAGTTACCCACATTTAAATTTGGCTGGGACAGCGGGTCAGATTCTCCCTTAAAGTGTGTCCACTTCACACATCCAGCACAAAGCCACCCTAAAGCCAGAATAACCAGCATAGTGGCAAGGTCCTCTGGTATAGAGCCAAAGCATAAGAGTGGCTATACTGGGTCAGACCAAACCCCTCCCCCCCCCTTTTTTTTAGTGTTTCCAGAGGGACAAAAGGGTATGGATTACGTACTTGCCATATTTCCGCTTCAACCACTTTGTTGTAGGCCTGTTAAAAACATGTCTTCAGAATTTAGTTATACCAAGAAAAATGGAATATGTCCTCTCTACAAAAGCAGTGACTTCTGTAAACTCATACCCCCTTCTGGTGACAGATTAGGGGTCAGAGCTTCCACTCCCAATCACCTGGGCAATCCGCTGCCCTATGTGCCTCTTGAGGCTGTTGGCAGATGGCACAAGTTAAATCAACCTGTAACCAGGTTTGATCCCAGACAGATCAAAATTGGACGAGCCCAAAGATTTTTTTTTTTAAGCTGGTCTTCACATACTGCCCCAAATTTTGCTCAGCTACTTAGCTGCAGCCCAGGAAGTAGGCCTAAATATAAATCCTCACCCTGGGAAACAGTTTTCAAAAAAGAGTGGTTCTGTAGCACCTTATGACCTTTTGTGAGCACAACCCTCTTCCTTTATGGAGAAATTCAACTCTTCTTAGTTAAAAGCTGACACCTTTACCAGCATAGTGCCCTGACCATGATGTTTGGGATATTTGTTCAGGGTAATCTCAAGGGAATTGGGGGAAAGGAGTTTTTATAGCAGCACCTGCCTGGCTATCCTGACCCTCTTTAGGCAAGTGAGATCTGATGATCACACCCTGAGATTAAGAATTTCTCCTCCATTTCTGGGTTAGTTTCTTCCTAGGAAACCAAGTGACTCTCCTAAGAGAAAATGGAAAAGAGATATTTTATCTTAAAGACATAACTTTCAAAACGGCAACACGCCGCTGAGCCACATATGCCCCTAAATGTGCCCTGAATGATTAATAGTGAAATTACTTTGATACTTTAGGAGAATTTTCTGAGGACGCCTGGGTTACTTTGGTTAGATCATCAAGTGGCTAGTATTATTCTTGAGATTCAATTCAGAGGAAAAGGTAGGAATTATAGATCTCATTCTTTTATTCAAACTCAGTAAATGGTTTGGGACAATTAATTTCCAATTGTTTCCCAGTAGAGCAGATTTACTTGTATATTAATGAGGCACAGGTGTTAGGCCCCTGGTGTCTGCATGCCTGGGAGGCATATTTAGGTTGTTTATCTAGTCAGCCATAGGTACTGCAAGGTACTCAAGCTTGCCTTTAACAGTTTATACAGTGAAGCTTTTTAATTTTTTGATGTTTTTTTAAATTTGCTAGCACCTGTTAAAATTTTAAAACTGATCATGTAGAAAGAAGTTGAAGTGATTTCAATAGTAAATAGCACTAAATGTTAAAGAAAGTCATCTTCTATTATGCTTAACTGCCCAGCTTGACATTAAGAAGAAAAGAAGGTTCATTTATGCAAATATGTCATGTGAGGAAGTAATACAGTCAACAGTATACTTTTCTGTTTCATATTTTTGGAACAGGCACATCTTTGTCTATGGCTGAAACATGAATGTGCTTATATTAATATTCATTTTTCTTGTTTATTCACTGAACTGCAGTACCAACATTTTCGAGGAAATGGAATAGCCTCCATAGACATTATGAATTTCAGTTGCTGGCATAATTATAGCGATCTACATATTCATTAAATCCAGAGAAGAGATGTGTCCAAAAAGACAGCCATGCGTTTAGAAACAGTACACAACTAAATATATACATTTAAAGAGTTCCTTTCCTTCTGCTTATCCAAAATTACTTAGTGTGATATAGCCCTTAAGTCAGCTGAGGGTTTTTAATAACATTAATTCATTCTTTCCTTTCATGTAGTAAAGAATGGGAAGAACTATTTGTAAACAACAATTACTTGGCAACAATACGGCTGAAGGGGATTAATGGGCAGCTGAGAAGCAGCAGGTTCCGTAGTGTTTGCTGGAAGGTAAGAAGAAAATATTTATTTACAGTTTGTGGTTGCAATAGATCAACACATTACCTGATGCGCTGGAAAATTATTGATGCAAAGAATCACTGAATTTTCCAAGAGACTTCATTCCAATGTTTTCCTAGCCATTTTATAATTCATAGGACATTTGCTAATCATACTGAGTGTGCCTTAAAGCTGAATTGCTGCTGATAGTTTTTCATGTAAATCTTTGCTATCTTTGTTGCATAGCATTTTATTTTTCGTGTACAATTCTGTGTGACACATCCATGTTTCATGACCGTGTTTTTTACACTTAAAACATGCTTATTGAGTGAAAAGGGGGACTTTTGCCTCTCATTTTTATTTTAAAGACTAACTTTGACTTGTTTACAACCTACATGCTGCCTCTCCATAAGCAGCAACTGCAGAATATTTCCCAATAGAAAAGAGAAATGTAGGCGTCTAACGGCCTTTTTTGTAGTTTTGGATAAAGTAGGAACTTCCACTCATGGAAAACAATAAGGGCCATCAGAAGTCTCTTACCTTTTTTTGGCAAAATAAATAATATTGGAGGTACGCAAGATAGAAATTTAAAGTAATGTGTTGTAAAGAGGTCAGGGCTTTCTCCCTCTGGTGGACAAGAACATCTTCCCCAGTACACTTGGGGCTGTGTCTACACTGGCGTGATCTTGCACAAAAACTCTTTTGCGGAAGAGTTCTTCTGCAAAAACTCTTCTAGAAGAGAGCATCTACACTGGCATGTGCTTTTGCGCAAGAGCATCCATGCCAGTGTAGACGCTCTCTTGTGCAAGAAAGCAATGATGGCCATTTTAACCATAGGGCTTTCTTGCGCAAGAAATTCATGTTGCCTGTCTACACTGGCCTCTTGCGCAACAACAGTTGCGCAAAAGGGTTATTCTTGAGTGGGAGCATCAGAGTTCTGGCGCAAGAAGCCCTGATTTCATACATTAGAACGTCAGTTTACTTGTGCAAGAACACGCGGCCAGTGTAGACAGGCAGCAAGTTTTTGCGCAAGAGCGGCCACTTTTGTGCAAGATCGCACCAGTGTAGACACAGCCTTGATGTTACTTCACTTCAGGTGGAAGTGTTTCAGCTTGACATTAACATGAGACCTACTGAAAGAGAGAGAAGTAAGAACTTGAATTTGCGTAATACATAATGGTAAACAGTTTTACAGTCTATTCCAAATATTTTTCTCCAGGAAGGGCAGGGAAATGGCTGCCATATGATTTGTGTACATACATTTTTACACCAGCCTAATCCACTTTTAGCTGTCTGCATTAAAATAGCCTAATTTTCAGAGATGCTAAACTCCTCTTAAAATTAGGCCATTTTAATTTGAAGTGACTGTATATGGAGTAGGTGCCGAATTTGGCATGTTTTAAAATGTTGGTCAAAGTTTTTATTAAGTTCTTAATATTATTCTTCAAAATAATTATTTGTGGGGATTTTTTGTTCCTGTTAGAATCTCCTAACTATTTTAAGAATAGTTTACAATGTTTAACTTTTTTTAAAAATGAGCAAAAATACTACTGTTTCTTTATATCTTAAGTCAATGCAGATAATCTTTCTCAATTTGAAAAGGGGGGGGGGTGGAATTTACATCCTTATGTGTCTGATTTTCCTATACAGAAATGTAAAAACATTTTTCCTTTAAAATTAAGACCTTACTAGATCAGTGATGGGTAACCTGCAGCCCATGTAGTCCATCGAGTTTCTATGTACAGCCTGCAGACGCTGCCTGCTCTGTCTCTTCCCCCTGTGCCTCTCATGTGTTGGAGGCCCCATACTTACCTAGTACTCCCCCTTCTTCCCAGTACTTCCAAAGCACTGTGAATCAGCTGGTTTGCGCCTCATCCCCGGTCCTCTCTCACCCTTCCTCCTAGAGCTAGAATACCACAAATCATTCTTGGGGTCATGGTTAAGTTTTCACATGCAAGATTTTAACCTTGCGGCCACTGAGATAAAGGAAGGCCCCTCATGCAGCCTACTCACTAGTCATGGTCGTCCATCGCTGAACTAGATATTTTCTAGACCTCATCTTGCAAAATCAAGCCTGTAAACTACCTCAAAGAACAGTGGAGGATGTTCTTTTTTTGTCTCCAGTTGTCTTTCCAGTTTATCCCAAGTAGAATATATTTTTCAATGGCTAGGTTTTCTTCTGTAATCTGTTTTTAAATATGTTACATCATCTCTATTCATGCTGTGTCTGCAGTTCCAAGCTTGCATTTTTCCACTTTGGTCTCTTCCTATATTTTTTAATCAACTTTGGGAACCTGAATCTGTGGAGGCAGGTCCTCAGCTGATGTAAATTGTCAATAGGTTCACTGATTTTGATGGAGCTCTCACAGTTTGTAGCAGCTAAGATTTTGTTCTATAGGTTGTTGCTGTACTTCTATGTTGTATCTTAGTTTCTAGCTTCTATCAGTTGCTTTTGGAGCTTTAGTTCTGAGTCCTGGTTATCACTTCTAGGTTTTTCATTGTATCATCCTCATGTAGAGAATTTTTATTTTTTAATACTGCTTCTCATCTGTGAGATGATTTAGACTGTTCTAGAGGACTTTTATTTAGAAAGTTACATTACATTGATGAAACTTCTCTTTCTAACACGTCTTTTGTTTTAACAGCTGTTTCTAAATGTTCTACCACAAGACAGAAGTCAATGGATAAATAAAACTTCAAAATTAAGAACATGGTATAACAATATTAAAGAAATAGTAAGTAGAATAGAAAAAAAGCACCCTCCACATCTATATCTGGATATTGGAATAGTACTTCTGGTATGAGAAAAGTCTGAAAGTAGAAATCATGTTCTGTTTTCTACCCACTCAGCATATTACAAACCCTCGGAAAGCTGGACAGCAGGATCTGATCATCAACAATCCACTTTCACAGGATGAGGGGGTAAGATGAGCCTCACTTGTATCAAACATTGTGCATGCAACAAATTAAATAATCTTGATGTTTATAATCACATTGGCCAGGAGCTCTCTAATTGCCAAGAAAATGAAATGGGAGTAGTATAGTACCACTCCTAAACTGAGCTGCTGTTGAGGAGTTGGGAGTGCTTCCTTTCCAGGAAGTGAGTATTCAGCATTCCCAACTGCTGATGCATTGATGAGCAAGAGATCAATACTGGGATTTGGTTCCACTTTCATAGTTTGGACACCTGGTTGGCCATATAATGTGATTTGATTTATATCATCAAGAAAGCTCTCTTACTGAAATATTTCTGCACTTTTAAATACAAGGAAATTATTGCTAAATGAATATCCAATGATATGCTGTACATTTAGAAATACTGCCTAGTAAAATAATTATTTATTTTTCTAAAATAAATTATAAAATGCTGTACATGAATATCAATTAAGTTGATTAGATAGGATGTCCAGAAAAATACTTGTAGGTTTACTGGTGATTTATCATGCATGAAGAATCTCAATCAAATTTATGGATTAAATTGCTACAGTTATATTCTCTTCCATTTAATGGTTTAAAAATTAGTATAATGAGGTAGAACTGTGATGAAAACGAGACTCATCAATACCCACTCCTTTGAGGTCATTTAAAGAATTGATTTCATACACAGGGTTGCATGAACTCATCATTTTAGGGCCTGGCTTCTCTGCTTTAGTGTCGTAACTCTACAGTTGTCAAACACTAGCAACCGCTCTGCTCTTTTTGTATTACTGGATGGAAGAGGTGTCTGGTACAGAAGAGATTGAGTTCTAGAGTTTTGAGTACTTTTTGCTTGAAGGATTGTTTTTTATAGGTCACAGCAAGCAAAAAGAATTAAGTCATTGTCACTGAGGAACTCCTGCAAGATGAAAGACTTAGAATTTAAAGTTATACTAAAAACATGAAAAACACATTTGGCCCAATTTTCAAAAGTGCTGAGTAGCCAGCAACTTTTATTAAAGTTTGCAGGCGGCCCTGGGAGTCCAGCACTTTTGAAATCAAATTACTTAGGTGTGTACAGGAAAAACTTAAAAAACAAAGAATAGTTTTGCAGCACTTTAGAGACTGTCTAGGTGCTGCAAGACTATTAGTTTATCACTGGAAAAACTTAAACAATGAACATGGCTACCCCTCTGAAACTTTAGGTGTGTACAGTTAGATTTAGAAGCTTAACTTTTTGCCACCCATTTTGTAAGATCTTGGCTGTTACTAAAAATAACATTGTCTATTGTACAGCAGTATATCATTAAGCTATTTTGCTAATCGCCATTTTTTCAGCTTATTTTGGTTTTAAGATTTTCTAAGTTCATGACAATTCACAAGAGAAATACAGTTTTTTGGCTGGATTTATGCAATGTGCATCTGTTTTGCAGATATTTGTGCTAGAGCAGTGTTCTGTGCATTTGTTTTGTTCTCAAATTAATAACTGAAAATTGAAGTATTTTAATTTATTATTATTTTCCCCAGCATTGTATGAAGAGACATTTGAAAGGATAATTCAGTTATAAAACTGAACTTCATAAGCCAAATAATGAAAATAGGAACACGTATAGCCTTAAAACTCAGAGGGATTTTACATGCCAGAGACCCACATGTGTAGGGTCAGTTATATGGAAGCCTTGGAATCTGTACAAAGGGACTCCAACCCTCCTTTCTGCACTGTGGATGAGAAAAGGCTAATGAAAGGTCTAAGTGAGTATGGCAGAGCATTCAGAAAGTGAGCTCATACATGCCACAAATTTACAGTGCCAAATCAAAAGTAGGGATATAGCAGCAATAATCCACATTTGTGCATCCTTTTATATGGAGTTGCTGGAACAGTTTTTATCATGGGGGTTCAGAGAGCCATTGAACCAAACTGTAAATCCTGTATGTAATGGGAACCACTTCAAGTCCAGGAATGCAGAAGCATCCCTAGTTCTAATACCTTTATATTGAATGGTAGCTGGATGCAACACACCTTTGTGGTGTCCTGGGCCTTTTTAGCAGTGGGGATTCTGTTTCCCTGTTCTCTTGCAGTGTCTTGTCGGCAAAGACCCTTTGATAGGGCCTTACTCAAATTATAATTGAGCCTCATACAAATAGGTATAATTCAGATTAAATTAGGCAAAGAGAGGGTATTAGCCTTGATGGGACAGTATCAGAGAAACATTTAAATATTTTTATGTTTGTTTTGTTTTTCAATGTTTGTAAAAGCTAAAGAAAAAGTAATAGAAGCCAAATAAAATCTCTCTGCTCGTTTTATCCTCCTGCAACTGCAAACATTGATTTACTTTCCCCTTTTTTTCTTGTGGCATATAAGACGCCATGGTAATGAATTGCTTGCAGAAAATAAAATGTTTTAAGGCTGTAGATGTCCCTATTTTCATTTTCTGGCTTTTGATGTTTTGTTTTACATGTGTAATGTACTTTCAAATCTCTCTCTGCGACACAGAATAGCACACTGATACAGTAAAATAAATAAAAAACTGGTTATCTGCTATGGATTTTTGCCCCTCTTATGCTCTGATCAATATTCTCAGGCTACCACACTGCTACAATGGGAGCTGTGTCTGCTTTACACTCTACTTCCTTTGACAGTACAGTAGCCGGATGGCATAGATGGGGGCATTGGAAATTGAAATGAGCAGTATTCATTCAGGTTAGCTTTTGAGAGGAGGAGCACAAGTCCAGATACTGAAGTTGATTCAGACTATAGTTCAATTTGGGATTTTTTACATTAATAGTTATCCTCTTCTCCCGCCCCCCTCCCCCAATATGAGACACTCTTTTGCACAGTGTATTTGAGGGACTTAAGAGATATCCTTTTTATGGCAAGTATTTTACTGTCATTCATTCCCTATTTGATTTATTTCTGCCAGAGCACAATTGCTCTTGCAAATAGTTGGCCAATGTTCAAAAGTCAATATGTAATTGCTTCTGAATACTTGAAAATTAATGTGGTCTAGTGGACTGTGTATGGAGCAAGGCATAATAAGTCATGAGTTTTTTAATCCCGGCTCAGCACTGACTTACTCTGAGGCCTTGGGCAAGTCAACCTAGATGTCTCTTTCTTCATCTTTAAAACAGTGTTAATACCTCCCTTCCAGGAATGCTGAGGATTAATTGATTAAAATTTTATACAACTTTGCAGATCTAACTTTCTATATAGGATGAAAGTATTGTACCTCCCTCGTTCAGCACCCTTGGGGCCTGACTGGTCCTGAACAAGGGGATTTGCTGGACAAGGCAGTCCTTTCCAACATAATCCCTGCTGCCCCCAGCTAGGGCTCCAGCCCAGCCCCGCTGCTGCCTGAATGGTTGTGGCTCCCCCCCCCCCCCCCCCCCCTCCCCAGGCTGCAGATCCACCAAGGCCAAAGCTCCACGGCTGCCACTGCCAGCTCCTGAGCTCCACAGATGGGGCTGGAGCTTTGCGGCTGCCGCTGTTGGCCCCTTGCTCCTGTCCAGCTGCAGGGGCTGGAACTCCACGCTGCTGCTCCACCCTCCTCCCACGGGGCTCCTGGCTGAGTTGCCGGCCTCCCCACAGCCTGACCTCCCTATACCTGGGCTCTGTGGTCCAGGTTAAGGGAGGTACAACCTGTATTTTTTGTTTCATGCAAATATTTTGTCTTTTTACAGAGTCTTTGGAACAAATTTTTCCAGGATAAAGAGCTTCGAGCAATGATTGAACAAGATGTGATGAGAACGTATGTAGACTGATAAGGAAGTTTCTTTATAAAATTCAGATTTGGGGTTTTTCTGCTGTTTACACTGCTTTGTGTTTCTTGACCTAAAATTTCCTTACAATACAGGGATTGGTGTCTGTGTGTGTAGAGAAGTTTTCTTTGAGGGGGGGAAAAAAGATAGAACAAAGTTTGAATTTTAAACTTTAGATATTGGTTGGTGGTATTGAAATGAACTGCTCCTAAATTAAGATATTAGGAAATGTTATATTAAATATAAATTACATTTTTCAGTATGAAACAAAATTTAGTAAGAGTAATTGACAGGTCTTTTGACTAAATTATGTTCATAATAAAAGATTCAACAGATGATTTTCTATAATTCTTAACACTTATTCAATCAATAATAAAAAGCATGTAATTAGTGGGAAATGTCATTCATCAAGAGAAGTTTAGCATTTCTATTTTTAAGTATCATTTTTCTAACATCCTTTGTCACAGATGCCTTTAAAATTTTCCCTAACATTATTGTGACTATCCTTTGATGTTTTTGGCGCTTAGGTCATTCCTGTTTAGAATTTTTTTCTGTTAAATATTTTCAGGAACTGAGTATTCTATCATGTTAAATTACTGACTGTAATGCGTAAATCTAATAATTCATATATTATATGGCATACATTTGGTATATGGCATACATTTTATTTATATGTTGAAATAACATAGTACTGGTCATAGTCTTTTAAAGAGCCTTAACTTAAAAAAAATTATTTACAATATAAATGTATAAGAACAAAGCAATAAGGAAGAATCATCAATATCTATTTTTTAAATATTTTGTATGTCCATGCCTAGACCTGTTTTGAATGCATTTTTTGTCTGTAGTATAATTAAAATATGAATATGATTTAATGTAAATTCCCACAGATGGCAATTTTCAATTGTATATGGAAATGGTTCAGGAAGTTCAGGATGTTCTAAGATTAAAATATACACATATCTAAACTACAGTGTGCGAATGAACATTGATATAGTAGTAGATATGGTAGTTAGAGGACCATTGTTAAAAAATAACATCAAGTCCAAACTGCTCTGACATTGGCAATGAAGCACAATGAATGGAGAACTTTGTTGTCCATTTATCTAAATAAATGCAAATAATGAGATTTCTGCTTAGTCATTTATCTCAAATGTTCCAAAAATACTTCCAAAAATAACAGGCTACATCTCAAGTCAGTATCAAAATAAGTCATGAAATGTGAAAGTTAAAATTCTCATATAGGTAAACATTAATTTACCTACATTACAAATATGGTATACACTTATGTATCCATTTAATTGGCTACCTAATCATAAAATACAAAGCAGGTAAATTAATTTTACTATGCAAACATTAGATTTTACATATTCTGACTTTTTGTGTTTAAACAGTCTTCAGTGTTGTATTTATGGTTTTTTGTTTAAATTCTTACTACAAATGGGTGGGCAGAAGATAGGTTAAACTGCCAGAGTTAGTTAGCATTTAATGGGACTCTATACGTTTTAAAGCTAATAAAAACATTTAAAATTAAAAATGGTTTTGAGGTGCTTAAACCTTCAATTTTTGGGATTTCATATGTTTTCATTTACCTCGTTGTGTGAAATGCCCTCATAAGCAACAGTGTGAACGGATTCGTTTGCTTTACGTGTGAATCTGAAAAACCAGATACATACACAACTATAGTATAATCACACTAGAAAAACTACAAAAATGATTTTCTTTAATCTTTGTTACAGTAATCTTAAGTGTAACAATGGTAAACAGTCATAAACTTGGACAGAAATGTGATTTTTTTTAAGATTGTTTCAATAAAAGACTCTAAATTTTAAGTTTCAAAGTTAAATATCAAAATTAATTGAAATGGAACCGTGAGAGGTGAACTCATACATTTCATACTGCTGAAAACATTTTTACCAGGCTGGGTTAATATGGTAGCTGCATATCTGAAAGAGCAACAGAAAGATGCAACTGTAATTTGCATTTTTTTAGAATTATGGAGCATGTTTCAAGCACACATTTTTAATCCTCCATTTTTAATTCCCCACGAAGCCAAGTGGAACACTTCATTAGTAATGTGGGCATGGTTTATTAGGCCCTGCTAAAAATTGTAGCATGTTATTCAGCATATTCAAAACTGACTTTTAAATAATTTAATGTTTAAATATTATTCACACTAAATCTGGGAAAGGGATCTATTCCTCAATAAGAACTATTTATAAGCAAAGTTATTAAAGGTTTTTATTAAGCCACTTTTAAGTTATTAGTGATGCGGTTCTAAATGGTGAAGTTTCTTGTTACGCTCTCCAAAAGCTGAGAGGTACCAGGATTGATTTTTCTTCAATTTTACAGAAATAGTCACATCTGAGTTTTAATGGTTATTTTCTGCCTCAAATGAGAAGCTTTTCAAAAATCTGTGAAAATAGGTGGTTGAAACTAAAGTACTAGCCTAAAACTTAATTATATATAGCAGCCATTACCAGGCTGCCACCATAATATCATATTCTGTTATTCCATTTTAAAAAGACCCTATCTGAGCATACACAGTAGTTACTTGTAGTAAACATAAGGAAGTCATGATTAGTTACTGTCATTCAGCAAAGGCGCTAAAGAACAATGTGGGTACATTTTCTGTTAATAAAATATGTAGCATCTAAAGCATAGCTTTTAAAAGTTCTTCCTAGCCCTAGAGTTTCACCACAAATCATGGAATCATACAATACTAAAACTGGAGGGAACCTTGAGAGGTCTTCAAGTCTAGACCCCTGCCCTCATGGTAGGAGCAAACACCATCTAGATCATCCCTGATAGATATTTAAGAGCAGGTACGATAAAAATCTCCAATGACAGAGATTCCACAACCTTCATAGGCAATTTATTCCAGTGTATAAGCATCCTGACAGTTAGGAAATTTTAGCAAGCTTTAGCGAAAAAGATGCAAAACATTATTTCAATTCTATAAACTGTGTACAAATCATTCTGTTTTGTGAAGATACATCTGTGTACTCAAACTAAGATTTGGGATTCTGATTGGAATCCTAGAACTTTAAAGAACCTCAAGAGGTCATTAAGTTCAGTCTCCTGCACTCATGGCAGAACCATGCACCATCTAGACCAGGGCTACTCAACTTTGGAAGTTCCAGGGTCACAATGATACTCACAGCACATGCTGAGGCCACAACTTAAGTGTGGTTGTATATGTGCAAATATATACAAATAGCTTCTTTCACACTGAAGGGCATAAATGCAAAGATTAAGGCAAGACTACACAACACACAAGGCCCCATTTAAGTCAATTCTGCTGATATTAATAAAACGCAATATTTACCCGATTTCCACCCATATGACGGCACTTGTAATGTGCAATGACAGTCCAGGAATTTAACTACTAAAATGCACATCAAAAGAAGACCATTATATTGACTACTTTTTAATTTTTGGCTCCCATCCTTGGGCCGCGTGTTGAGCCCTGTGTAAACCCAAATTGCACCAAGGGCCACAAACAAACGGGCCAGAGGCCACGTGCGGCCTGTGGGCCACATGTTGAATAGCCCTGATCTAGACCATGATGAAGATCCCATACTTCCTAGGCAATTTATTCCAGTGCTTAACCACCTTAATAGTCAAGAAGTTTTTCCTAATGTCTAGCCCAGGGGTCAGCAACTTTTCTGAAGTTGCATACCAAAAGTTAACCCTCCTGCCCTGGACCACACTGCTTTCGGGGGGGGAAGAGGGGGAGGGGCTCTCTCCACTGTGCACTTTGCTTGGTCTCCTGCCCAGGGCTCCACTCCAGCTTTTCCTGTGGGGAAGGGTGGAACAGTGTGCATGTGCTTTCCCGCAAGCTGGATCTGGTGCAGAGCCTCAGGGCTCCCCTCCTGTAGGAAACCGGCGCTGGCTCCAATCTTGCAGGGGGCGTGATGCTGGATTGCCAGCATCGTCTCCCCGTTGCGGGTAGGGGGCCAAGAGGGGAGCCTGTTAATTGCGTGCGCCACTGAAAAGCATCCTGTGCCCCCCTTATGGCGCGCGTGCCATACGTTGCCGACCCCTGGTCTAGCCTAAACTTCCCTTGCTACAATTTATGCCCATTACTTATCTTAGCATCAGAGGTTAGGGAGAAGGTGATGTGAGACTGAAGCAAAATTCTTACTATTGTTTAAATCAGTGATTTCCCAACCTTTTTCCCATGGAGGAACCCCTAAAATAATTTTTCATATCCTGAGGAACCCCTACCTATGAAAATGTTTTTTTGGCCAGAAAAAGTTGACGGCAGGGAGCGCAATTCAATTACTGCTAAATTATTGTCAAGAAAATTTATTTGTAAAGAGCTGTTCTATATATATATGTCAGCTTACATTGTAAGAAAAAAAATTGGAGCATTTTTCCTGTCTTCTTTTGTATTATCTAATCTTTTTTTTCAAATATCAAAATATCAAATCAAAATAAAGTTCACATCCAAAGTCAATATAAAGTTTACTTTCAGTGTGACACTTGGGCTTGTTTCTTTTCGCACAAATGTTGAATTCTTGGCCGAATTTTTTACAAACACGCTCACAGTTCTTCCTCAACAGACAGCAGATGATTTCTTTCTTTGCTTTTAATGTTTGTAAGACATGAGAAAGCTTGTTCACAGAGGTAAGAAGTTGAAAACTGGAGTAAGATATTCACTGCTTTTGCTGAGATCACAGGATACTCTCTTCTTATTGAAATCCAAAACACATCAAGTGGCACTTCATTGAATTTTATTTTCAAAGTTCGATCGCACTGCAGTTGTCAGTTGTTCTTCTTCTTGCAGACTGAGTAAATTTCGTGAGAACTCAACAAAAGGGTTCCTAACCCAGTCATACATTTCTGATGACAAAGAAGGAAAGTATTGGTCAAGCTTTTCTGTCAGTGATTCCAAATGACTGGTAATTAATGGGATGACTTCTTTATAATCTGTCTGACTCTGAAACTGAAGTAGGAGCGGAAACATTTCCACTTGAAAGGTGTCTTTTCCAAACCTTGAGTTTATTCTTGAATGCAAGAAGTTTGTCTGTGGAAGTTAGAATGTTTTCTTTTGGGCCCTGCATGGTGGTGTTCAAGGTGTTTAAGTGCTGATAAATATCTGCTAAGTAGGCTACTTTCAGCAGCCATTTTGTATCTTCAAGAAAGTCAGAAAAACTGGCTTTATTATCTTTGAAGAAAAGCAGTAGTTCCTCTCTTAGCTCAAATACCCTTGTTAAAACTTTTCCTCTTGAAAGCCATCTAACATCGGTGTGTAGGAGGAGAGTCATGTGGTCTTTTTGCATATTTTCACACGGCTTTGCAAACGTGTGACTTAAGAGGGTGCTGCTTTATAAAATTGACCATGTTCACAACTACATAAAGGACTTGTTTTAAATCCTCCCCAATAGTTTTTGAAACAAGAACTTCCTAGTGGAGGAAGCAGTGAATCGTTATGACATCAGGGTTTTTTTCTTTGACGAGTGTAACAAAGCCTTTTATTGAGCCGATCATTGAGGGGGCACCATCAGTGCATATTCCAATACACTGGCTCCATGACAAACCACAGGATCCCAAATACGAAGACAAGATGTTGAAAATGTCTTGACCTTTGGTTGTTTCTGGCAGCTCTTTACAACAACAACAATTTTCCATTATTTCACCTTCGTTTTCAAATCGTATGAATGCCAACAGCTGAGCTGAGCTTGTTATGTCTGTTGACTCATTGACTTAGAGAGCAAAGTTAGTATTTGTTAGTATTTCAGACCAGACATCTTCAAAGTCGTGTGACGTCATCCACACGCCTACTAATAGTATTATTAGAAACAGGAACTTAGGCAAAGAGGCTGAAAGTGAAATTGACAATCATTGTACTCGCTATTATTTTACAAGCAGGCATTATTAGGCTTTCAGCAATAGTATGACTTTTCATTTTTTGTGCAACTAGCTCAGCTACTAAATAGCTTGCTTCTTGAGCCTTTTCACTGATAGTTACCTTCTTCTCAAAAACTTTACATTGTTTTCCTTGTGAATCCAAAAGTCGTTGAAAGTAATCAACTGTTTTATTTGACAAGTGGCCTTGATTAGTGGTGAAGTGTTGATTTAACTTGGCCGGGGCCATGGCTGTGTGTGTTAGTTTTTTCCCCGCAAACAATGCACAATGGAATGGAGCAATTTTTCTCCAGTCCATGTAAAACCCATGGCCAAGTAACTGTCATTGTAAAGGTGAATTTTTTTAATATCAGTCACTTCTCTTCCTGTTTCACTCATACTTGGCTCTGATAATTTTGATTCATTTTCACTGTGTCTCCTTCACTGAGGTGCCTTCTTTTCCTATACTTCCACATTTTTTTTATTTTCAACAGCTGTATGAAAATACTGTTACGTAGGTGAGATTTTAGATACATGAAAACAACCACAGTTTTGGTAAAAACGTTAATTACAAAACTGCTCAAAGACTACAGATCAGCAAACGACTGTAACGTGCACTAGAGAAGACTAGAAATGCGGAGAATTCTGGGAAGCAGAAGAGCAGGCACAATACAACTAAATATAACCTTAGATATGAACTGACCAAAACAAAACAAAGAGGCAGTTGGTAGCGTACGAAGATTACTCCAGTATTGCCAATTGCCGGACAAAAATTCCCACGATATTTCGAGGGATATTTGGAATTGTTCGCGGTATTTCAAATTTTTTATTTATTTATTTCCACAATTTCTCGCGGAACCCCTGATGATGGTCTGCAGAACCCCAGGGTTCCGCGGAATCCTGGTTGAAAAACACTGGATACCACTTCCCCCTTATCCACAATGCTTGTTATCCTACCAAAGGAATCTGGCATCTGAAAACTGGTTAAAAGACAGGAAACAAAGGATAGGAATAAATGGTAAATTTTCAGAATGCCGAGGGGTAACTAGTGGTGTTCCCCAAGGGTCAGTCCTAGGACTAATCCTATTCAACTTATTCATAAATGATCTGGAGAAAGGGGTAAACAATGAGGTGGCAAAGTTTGCAGACGATACTAAACTGCTCAAGGTAGCTAAGAACAAAGCAGACTGTGAAGAACTTCAAAAAGATCTCACAAAACTAAGTGAGTGGGCAACAAAATGGCAAATGAAATTTAATGTGGATAAATGTAAAGTAATGCACATTGGAAAAAATAACCCCAACTATACATGCAATATGATGGGGGATTATTTAGCTACAGCTAATCAGGAAAGAGATCTTGGAGTTATCATGGATAGTTCTCTGAAGACGTCCACGCAATGTTCAGCGGCCGTCAAAAAAGCAAACAGGATGTTAGGAATAATTAAAAAAGAGATCGAGAATAAGACAGAGAATATCTTATTGTGGTCTCATCTCAAAAAAGATATGCTGGTATTAGAAAAGATTCAGAGAAGGGCAACTAAAATGATTAGGGGTTTGGAACGGGTCCCATATGAGGAGAGATTAAAGAGACTAGGACTTTTCAGCTTGGAAAAAAGGAGACTAAGGGAGAATATGATAGAGATATATAAAATCATGAGTAGTGTGGAGAAAGTGAATAAGGAAAAGTTATTTGTGTTCTCATAATATAAGAACATGGGGCCACCAAATGAAACTAATGGGCAGCAGGTTTAAAACAAATAAAATGAAGTTCTTTTTCACACAGCGCATAGTCAATCTGTGGAACTCCTTGCCTGAGGAGGTTGTGAAGTCTAGAACTATAGCAGGGTTTAAAAGAGAACTAGAAAAATTCATGGAAGTTAAGTCCATAAATGGCTGTTAGCCAGTACGGGTAAGGAATGGTGTCCCTAGCTTCTGTTTGTGAGAGGGTAGAGCTGGATGGCAGGAGAGAGATTACTTGATCATTACCTGTTCAGTTCACTCCCTCTGCGACACCTGGCATTGGCCACTGTCATCAGACAGGAAGCTGGGCTGAGTGGACCTTTGGTCTGACCCAGTATGGCCATTCTTATGTTCTTATGGAGTTTTTGGTGGGTTTTCCGTACACATGTATAGCCCAGCTGAGCAGAGGATAGGGAATCTTTCTGAGAAAAGAAAGAAAAATGTCTCTGAAATCCATAAATATCTGAAGTTGACTTAAAGAAAACAATTGGACATTCACTCACTTTTATGAAGTCAGGGTATTTTTTTTAAAGTAAATTTCAGTGCTCATTCATTTGCTCCTACTAACAGCAATAAAACAGTATGATAAAATACCTGTTTTTAACGTGATCCTCACTCAGAGCTGTAGCTCGATGTAGTACCCTGTTTTTTTCCCCAAAGTGTGTGTTTCTTCTTTTGATCTGAAAGTACTGCATTTCTAAAACACTCTAATTGTAGACTAACAATTAATTGTAAAATTCTTCCTGAACTGAGAGTTCTCTGTTAAACATCATGGTCTCTAGTGTTTGCATTTACCATAATTAACACTTCAGCCAGCTTATTCATGAGTTCATTATTATCCTTCCTGCCAGAATCTCTGATAGTGATAGATTCTCACAGATATTTCTGTGTATTTTTGAATGTTCTTTGTTTCTTTCTTTTCTAAACTCCATAGGGCAGATCTGAATAACAGTCCTTCATAAATAATCTCTTCAAAATCCTAAATTACGTTGATTGCCATCTGCTGTACTGTACCTTTGAAGTCTCAGATGTGTCCTTCCTTTACTGTAATGTGATTATTACAAATGCAGACAAGTTTCCAACTGTTGGTCTAACATTATTCCCATCAAATGCCAGGAAAATGTTACATTCTACAACCCAATACCAGAGCTGTAACCAGGGCAGGCTGAATGAGGTAGTCACACGAGACACAAAGCTTGTGTGGGGGGGACAAAAATGGGATAGACAAAAATAACAGTAGGGGGTAGACCCCTACAGCAGAACTGGAATCCACGGATCTAGTTACCCTACCATGCCATGCTTACCTTTCCATTGCTTCTGCTGGCAGTGCTGCTGGCCAAATCATTCATGTTTGTGGGAAGGGAGGGGTATTTTTTAATTCCACTCCTATCCTGCCATCCAGTGCCCACTCCCATTTCCATCCGCTCCTGCATTACTTGTTGAATTTTTATCCCACTTCCACTATTATGCCAGAGGGACTTGTGACATCCCAGTCTGTCTGCTCTCTGAGATTGGGATCTGCCTTAATGCAAGTCGTTTGAAGTCTCAGATGTTTTCTTCCTTTCCAGTATGGGTGGGCAATCAGGACCCGCTGCCTTGAGAGTAGGTATTATGGGGCAATATGGGAACAGGATAAAAAAAATAGTTCTACTCAGGACTCTAGTTGAGGGTGCAAATATTCTTGCTTGCCTTAGGGTGCTAAAATTCCGAGTTAAGGCAGTGTCCAATACCTTGCTTGTTATCGTTAATGCCACCATTTTCAAGTCACTTAACTCTGTGTCTCTGTACTTGGCACTTGTATAGTGGCTCACATCTGAGGATTTCAAAGCATTTTTCCAGTATTAAATATTTTGTATTATTTTTGTGGGATACCCACAGTGTTCTTGACTCTGTGTTCTTTCACATCTCGTGATAATTGGTGTTTTTTGTTAATCTCAGCTGCTAGAGTCAAATCATACATAAGAATCTGAGCTTTCATTTAAAAACATCATTCTAGCCTTCATGGTTGTGACAAAAAGCATGAAAATGTGACCCCACTGAATTCTTTAACAGCTCAGAAATGAGCAGATAAATGAAAAGAACCCTGAATTTGTCTTGACAATGATTTCCAAATAATTCTCATTTTTTAATATTTAGGTTTAGCAGTATTATATCCATTTTGCAGCTGGTTAAGTTAAACCATAGAGTTAAATGACTTACCCAGCAAGGCACAAGAAGACAGTGCTAAAATCAGAAATAGAAGGCAGAAGTACTATGCTAACTGGAGTACCTTGTGCCTTTCTCACATTCTACTTTACATGAAGCTATAGGTTTTGGATAATTTGTAGCATCTAGACTGTGGTGTCCAGCCAGTTCTGGAGTAGTACCCATTATATCAGCTACTGCTATAGCAAACTTGCCACATTCAACTGGACATGGGCAAGTAGTCACATGGGTCAAGCCAACTTGCCACACTCAATCGGCCAAATAGCCACATGTTGCTAGTGGCTAGCATGTTGGACACCATGGATCTAGAGGCCTCATTGTGCTTGGCACTGTACAGTTTTATCCACAATCATTCTTTTTTTTCCCCAAGTAGGTATTTCATGTTACACTTCTTTTTGGGATATAGTTTCTGTTGCTAAAGACCTGAGATAATTAAATTGTTCCAACCCCTGAGCACCATCTGAGCCTCTGTCTGTCTGCCTGTCTATCATTTTTGCTTTTCTACTGTATATTTTCAAGTTCCCTACATTTGTATGATCAATGCAATTGTAAGAGAATTATTTTCTTTACAAAATAAGTGTGAATGAGTCCTATACTGCATTAGTTCACTTATTTTATCTCCACCCTCAGCTGTTTCACTATAGCCTTCTTTCACCGTTACCTATGAGTGAGGAAAATGTTAGAAGAAGCTGCCCCAATACACTTTAAAAACATAATTCAGTTTTATGTTAAAAATGTATTTTTACACAATTTTTTTGGATATTTCAAAGGAGCAACTTAACTCTCATATCTCTCCCTCAGTATCCTATTTTTAATCTTACTGAAGCAAAAACATTTTCATGAGTAATTGAATAGAATTGATTTTGGCGTGTTAATCTTGATAATTTGCCCAGTGTTCTAATGTTAAAGAAGAAAAACCTGCCATATTTGGGTGATCACAGCAAAATAGCAGCTTGTGTTTATGTTTTCATACTTTTAGAGGTGGACAGTAAAAGCATATGAATGACTGTGTTATGTTCATTGTTCCTGTGTAATAGACACAAAATATTTCCTTGTGCACACACAACCAGGTTTCACATATGCACTTATTCACAGCCTGGAAAGTGAAAGCTTAAACACAAGGCATTCTTTGAGAGTTGTCAGCCACTGCTGTGTGTTTATTTTAATTACTAGAAAAAATAAGCAGACTTTCAGGAATAGGAGTCACCAGTCATTCTGCTACCCAAAAGACGCTACAGTTCTGAGTTATCTTTTGAGGTGTTCTCTATTCCTTTGTCCAGTTCTCTGCACTACACCCTACTCCTTTGTTACTGTTTCAGTCACTATTTCTTGCACGTGTGGAGCCTTCTCAAAGGCTGCTTTAGTGTGGGCTTATTTTTTGAGGAATAGCTTGTATAACTTGTAATCTTTCAGTTTGCCTCTCATTTGAATGTCCAAGAAGCAGATTGTACCAGAATATATTTCTTATCAGTAGTTTATATATTGATATTTGTATTGCTCTGGATTGCTGGGCAACAGGATTTACACCCACCTTCTGATATCATCTGTTTCCTGCCTCTAAGGTTTTTTTTTCTAACATTTGTTCATAGCTCATTCTTACCTGTCATGAATTTTATATTTGAAAAAAAATCTAATAATTGAAATTAAGTTGGTACCCGAGAGAGTGTCACTTTGAAAAATCTAATAAAAGGTTGTTAGGCATTATACAAAATTTCTTGTAATTGAAATAACAAGCTTTAATGACTAATAGTCTTTTCTGTAATATGAATACATTCTGAGCTATTTTTGACTCCTTTACTGAAGAACTGATCAGCCAATGGGCACAAACTGAAAGAAGGTTGCAATTGTGGATGTGGTGGTAGGTCATAGACCAACTCCTGAGAACAGCACAGTCCCTGGTTTGCTAGAGCTTAAATCAGGAGTCTAGGTATAGAGGGAATTAGCTCTTTCCCCCTGGCTTTGGCAGGTGCTTCCCCACTCACTTCTCTCACTCAGTCTATCTTCTTATTCTCTACTTGAGCCAGGCGTGGCTTTAAGGCAGAGCAAGCATCTCTTCAAGGAAAAGGCATTAGACTGCCATACATTGGTACTCTGGAAGTGGGCATCCTGTTCTTATATGGCACACTGTCTCATGGATTAGTTTCTACCAGTCAGTTATAGTCTGGCTATGCCAAAAGGCAGATAGGAGGCACTTGATATGGATTTAATCAGACTGCAAGTTTATTATTAGATGTCTGGGACTGCGCACAAATAAAAGTGTATGGTTCAGACAACTCCATGTTCATACAAATAACTACTCAAAGCTTCCACCTGTCTGTTCCCCTCCCCCATTTTCCATTCTGGTCTGCCACACAACCCATGGCTTGTATCTCACCATCCACCTCCATCCAACCCATGGCTTGGATCTTACCAATGCACCCCTCTCTGCCCCCAGAAATGAGTGTTAGTTCCCTGCTGTTGCAATCATAGGGACCCTGAACCCCTCCTGGTTCCATTCCTTTAACCAGCACATTCTTTCCAAACCCTTTACTAGGACATTTATCTGTCACTGGGTGCCTTGCCTGTGAAGTGCCTGCATTGGACATCTGCCCCACACTTAGAAAACAAGTTGTGACATATAGCCTGACCTCCCTTTTCCCCTCACCATAATAGTCTTCCCTGACATCTATTGTGGGGAAGGTGAAAAAACTCTCCCTTAGCAGCAAAAGGGTGTAGCTGGACAGGGCTGGCCTACAACATTTTGGCACCTATGCCCCCTCACTTGGGCCAAAACTTTGAAAGGTCTCAATTATCTGGGTCCTAGTGGCGTCACCCCACAGTCTGGCACCTGAGGCGGCTGCCTCAGTTCGCCTCATAGTAAGGCCAACCCTGTTCCCAGCCCTAATAAAAAGGAGTGACTAGCGCAATGCCCACAGCAGGTCCTAACTCAACCTTATATTTGCACCTCAAGGGGAGGGAGGGTGAGTGCTGCCTTGCTTGCTGCTTAGAGAAAAGGCTTCTAACATCAAGACTTGCACCTTTTATAACCTTCAACCTTTACATTACCAGAGGATGGTCAGCATTGCCAAGCTCACCTCTAGCCACCTTTTTACAGCAGTTTCTGACCTCCTTCTACCCATTCCTCTTCTCCTCCCGGCCCCTGGTAAAGCACTGCTACCTTCCTCCAGCAAACCTGGGCAATGTTCCCCCACCTCAGGTAAGGTGCAGTCTTTTCAGTAGATTGGTTACTTACAAAAAATTGGTACATAGAACAATCTTCCTGTCATGTAATTTCATTCTTGTTTATCTCAAGTCTTTAATCATAGGGTATCATGCATTTATTGTGATAGATACTTAGAGGCTTGCTATATGCTAAATTATAAGGTTCAAAGTTTTCCTTTATTTCCTTTAATTGTTTTCCAGCAGAACCTCAATACACAGAAAAAAATGGGTAATGGAGAACTGACATAATAGCTTACCTACAACTGTTTATAGATGCCCAGGTGTATATCTAAATCAAGTGTCTGAAATAGTTTTTGTGAGATATATGATTTACATTACCTCACAAATGTAATGTAGAATGATTTTCTTTTTTTCAGATTTCCTGAAATGCAGTATTTCCAGCAGGAGAGTGTGAGGAAAATTCTTACAGATGTTCTATTCTGTTATGCCAGAGAAAACGAGCAGTTGCTTTATAAACAGGTAATGAAAATATCATACAGGTGGCATCCATTGAGTCAACATTTTCTACAGAGCTTGACAAATGATTGAACAATAATGCAGGTTTTATTGTATCCAAAGCTGTATCATAGTGCTAAAGCAATCAAAGAGCTACTTGTCAGCTGCATGGTAAGAAAAGTAAGCTCATTCAAACACATATGCTTCCTCCTCATGATAAGACATTCCTTCAAATTGTCTTCTGTATGATGCCAAATCTCATCTTCCAACTTTTCTGAATGTTTATTGACAACCTTTTTTAAACCAAAAGCTTTTCTGTGCTTAGATGGATAAATTCTGAATATATGCATCATAGTTAATATATATGATACTGAATAACAGTATAAAGAAGTTTAAAGGGTTGATAAGGGATAATCAAGCAGTTCTACCACATACGTGACATTTGAAATTCTTCAGTGGTTTCTAAAACATGATGCAGACCTAATGTACATTCCCTGTTTAGCCTTTGACTGTGTACGACAGCACCAAAATATCATGCAATATAGTGGGTGCAAGTGAAAAGTTTTTACTCCTTTTTATCAATCTCTCTCTCTCTCTCTATATATATATATATATTAATGAGTTCCATTATATTGCTACACAGAACATGTACCCGAACCAGTAGTTACTATTAAATGATAGAAGATATATTTCAACTGTACCAATTGTGCTTTTATTTTAGGATGAAAGCTAAGTTCAGCATTTGCTCTTAAGGTTTTAAAATGACCATTATGTTTAAATCACTTTAACAAGACTCAAGAACAGTAGTGAAAGAAACATAGAATCAAAATATTTTGTTTACTTTCAAGTAACTTAATGTATTATGCTGAGACTAAGAAATGAGTTACTATGGACAAGGACTAAACTGTAGAGAAAATATCAGTAGACAGAAAATGATTTATGACAAATTCAGAGTTGCTGAGTTACAATCAGTTTTAACATTGTATCCTTACACATGTTCTGCAACCACTCCATCCCTAAGTTAGGAAATTATTTGAGTCTCATGAAAAGATTGGCAAATTTGAGTTCAAGCTGCAAGTTATCAAGAACTGTCCTATAGATGGTATTGAAAATCAAATACATAGTTAATAAAAGCAGCAAATATCTATCAGCTGGCTATTTTTAATTTTTGATGGCCTGTGAATAGAGAGCTACCTTATGTCATGGAGAGAAAAAAATTAGATCAGCAAGCCATATTTTTCAGGGCAGTGTTGTGGAAAACACTCGAACAGTACCCAGCCTTGCTTATTTCTAGACCAGAGTATTTGTGATGAGGAGATGATGAGGGAGAGGAAAGATCACATTCTAGCTAATTTAATGTATCATTTATTAAATAAGTATAATTTCACTTTTTGATATGACTTAAAAGGACTTAATTATCCCCCTGTTCACGTTTAAAATCCTCTAGATTCCTCACAGAGAAATAATACCTTGCTACGTAAGGCTTGAATATTTAGCTAGATCAAATTAAAAAAAAAACACCCTGAGTTTCATCACAAGCTGTTAAAGCTATTATTTTGTACTAGGTGACACCCCGTTTAACATAGACCATATTGTTAATAGTTATGGGATTTTATTGAATTAATGAGACTGTTATCATGTAGTAGAGTGTCTTGCTGAGTTAATTGAAACTGCAGAGATTATATAAATGGTATTAATGAACTTTGACTGCCTGATGCCTCAGCTTTAATAAAGACTGCTTGGTGGGCTAAATGAACATAGGCAGATAAAAGAACAGGTTCAATTTTGCGAGCCTACAGGCTGTTGGCAAAGAAAACTTCTTTTTACCTCTGTTTTTGACTGGTGTCACTTCAACATTGCAGTAATTTCAGAAGAAGATTGTCACAAGAGTAAATGGAGGGGTAAAGGGCAGAAAATAAAATGAATTGGATGATGAAAAATGACTAATATCTATAAGTGTTCAGTTCAGGAGCAAGAATTGTGGTGCTGTGCCAAAGTCACAAAACGGTCAACTAATCTTTCTCCTTGTCCCTTTTTTTCTTCATGGAGAGATGTTTTTCTACTCCCATCACCGCTTCTTGTTTCCAAGATCTCCATTTTTGAATAAACAATGTCTCCACAAAACGATCATCTATAATGACTATTTTTTCGTTGTATTCTTGGCTTCCTGCCTATAGATGACTGTCTCTTTCAAAGCCCTGTCAATACTGTGTCATAGTTGACAAGAAGTGCTGCATATATGGAGAGGTCAGCATATCATTTTTGGTCTCTCTTGATTCTGTCAAATACCTGTCCATGGTCATCCACTCATTTATGACCTCCGCCTTGCTTATTTCATTTTGTATCTAGGAATGAAGCCACACATCCAAACATAGCTTGAGCTGATACAAAACGTAGCACTGATCTGCTTAGCATTTTGGGTTGCCATTAGCACATAACTCAATTGTTCCATGCTGGCAACTAAGTGAACTACAAAATCTAGTACAGTGTGTTTTGGCCTGATATTCAAAGTCTTCCATGGGACTGGCCCTAGCTACCTCTGAGAGACCCTCTGCCTTGGTGATCGTGATCTCCCATGACCTCTACATTCCTTGATACGTAATGGGTGATATTGTCAACTGCATGCATACATTTTTACAGGAACTAGCCCTCAATTCTGAAAGTCAGTCCTTTAAGAAATTGGTATAATAGTTTTTAAATCTAAATACAAATTATGCACCTTTCTCTCAGTTTCTGTACACCATATATCTACATGTACACAGACATAAACAAGCAAACAAAAACCTTTTACCTTAATGAAGTTATTTCTCCAAATGGCCAGTGTGGAAGAGAGAGAGAGAGCTTGTTGTTGTTAGTTCCAGCTTTAAATATTTAGGAAATACCTGGAGTCTATAGTGATTAGGTCTGTAGAACACTAGCTAGATTGCAGATTTCCAATGTCTGGAAGTCTGTTACACCTCATCAGTTATAAAAGTGGCCAAGTTCACGGCTTTAAATTGAAACTATTATTGCATTAATTAAACAGTTCATTCACAATATCAGCAAAGTTTTACAATACTTTCTCACAAAGAGCAATTTATATGTTTGTACAGTATTCGTGTGTGTGTAATCTGTTGTCTTTGTAGTAGTTTTCATTGTGTTTTTTATCCAATGCAAGGTAAGGGTCTATTTGATTAGCAAAATATACTTCTGTTCCCAGCCATAGTAATGGGTGAACAGAAATTTGCAAGCAGTATTAGAGACTTTTAAAATTTAAAAATCAGTGGATCTTTGATTTTCTGAAAAGCCTCAGTATGTAGAGAAGTACAAAGTGAGTGTGTTTATTTTTCATAAAATATGTAAAACAAATTATCGTTATCTTCAGAAGTCTGTACAAATTTTGGTGCCAAAATTCTGGCTCTAGTTAATTGAAGAGAAAAAGAATAATTAAGCTAAGCCATTAGGTCAGCCATTGTTCACTCATAATTGTCTTTATCCATATAATGTTGAAATATATCAATTTGTATTTCATTCCTAGAAATGCTATGTTTCTGGTTTTCTTATAAAAACTGAGACTGTATTATGAAGTCGGTGTTTTGCCGTTGATGGCAAGTGTCATAAAATTATATGAATTCTGTCAACCCTTTTATTAACGCTAAAAAGTTCTAGTAAACCATTGATGTACTGTACAAAAATATGTGTATATAATACACTAGTGGCTTCTACTACCAAAGCCAAAAAGCTCTAAATGTTTAAAGTGCTCTTTTAACTAAAGTATCAGAGGTGTCTTTGAAATCCTGATATTTTATCACCCATTTGCTTTGTTACAGTTTTATGTTGGATAGTCGCTTTATGATTCTGCTTTATTCAAAAGTTAGTATGCTATAATATTGGGAAATTGTGTGCTATGCTGGGCTCTTATCTTCTATAACTAATTCTACCTTATGTCATTTTATGTTCTTACTCAGTAGTTTGTTCATTTAATATTTTGGTAGTTTGTGTTAGACAATCATATTATTGGCAGCATCATTTTTCTTACACAATTTTAATATGTATGAGTGGTAGAGCATTTAGAAAATAGTAGGTTTTATATTCATGCTTCATTTTGAGTAGGTGGGAAGTCAATAAAAATTACAGCCTATATAGCTTGCAGTTTATCTCAGTATTTTTGGCCATTTTATCTACCTTCCTGTCTCTGGACCTCTCAAAAGTTTCTCTTCTCTTTTCTACTTTTATGCCGCAGGTCCCAACCTCTCTTCCAAACCCAGTGGTGTTAACTAGTGATCTTATCACAAATCTTGCCATTTTTGATATTTTTATTAAGGCATCAATTCCTGGAATAATCAAATGCTTTAATTAAAAAAAACACATACATTTCTAATCTTTATAGTGGCAGAGACAAGGTTGAAAACATGACCCAGGCTGTACCCTGAAAGTGTACATTGAAAGGCAAAATAAAAATCCCCCAAGTTCATTCTTTGCAAGTTTTAGGATTGAGGAGAGAGAGAGCTAACTTCTGCTTTTTGAACATGTGGAATTGGTAGTATTGCAACTTCTCTTATAAAATATGCCCTCCCCACACCACTATCTCTGTCCTCTTCAAAGACTACCCCCTCTGCCTCCAATATCCTGCTGACTTGTTCCATGGGTGGGTAATGAAGAGGGAATTTCTTTTCAACATACTACTGCTGTTCTATTCTGGTATCCCTACACTCTGCAGATGAGCTACTCCTCATTTTGAGGCTTCTTTCTGCTGCAGAAGGAATCCATTTTGTGGTTCCAGTCTCCATGTGGTTGAACTAGCTGTGGCACCCCCATTCATATGAATTTCATCATGTTGTGGCAGGGAGCTGGAATGGCAGTTGAGTTGAAGAGGTCAGGAAGGTGATTTGTGGTCCTACTTGTTAGGTCAGTGGTCACCAACCAGCAGATAGGGGATCTACCTGTAGATCTTGGAACCTCTGACAGGAGATCTTGACTGGTTTGGCCGGGAAGCTATGGAGCTATGGTTCTTCAATTGCCCCTCCACCCACTGTCCTGCTGCTCCTGTCCTCTGCCTTGGAGCTGCCAACCTGGGAGCCTTCTGCCTGCTGTGCAGGGCGTGGGAGGGAGAAAAGGGGGAGTGCTGATGTCAGAGTGTCCCTCCTCCCCCCACCCCTGTACTCTACCTCCACACACAGAGCCTGCCTTAACTCACTGCTCCACCACCCGGAAGCCATCTCAGTTAAATGGTGGCCAGCCAGAGTCTGCTTCCTGAACCCCTGTCCGAGCCCTGAACCACCTCCTACACTCAACCTCCTGCACCAGACGGGAGTCCCCCTGCACCTAAATTCCTTCCTGAAGCTTGCACCTGAACCCTCTCCTGGACCCCAAACCCCTGCCCTGGGCTAAGCCAGGAGCCCCTCCCACACTCCAAAGCCCTTGGCCCAAGACCAGAGCCTGCACCCAAATCCCTACCCCAGCCTGGTGAAAGTGAATGAGGATGGGGGAAGTAGGAGGAGGCCCCAGAGAAGGGGTGGAGCAGGGGCGCAGGGCCTCTTAGAAGGGGCAGGAAGGAAGCGGGGCGAGGGCATTTGGGTTTGAGGTAGATCTTACATTGCACTTAAATTAAAAAAGTGATCTTGTGGCTAAAAATGTTGGAGACCACTGTGTTAGGTACTCTCCTGATTGGCATGTAAAAAATCTGAATACACTTCAGGAATTTTTAGGGAACTTAACACTGAATATCCAGTCCTTAATATCCAGTTGTCCCTGAAAAAAGAATGGTGGGTTAATGGTTTAAGTGAGCTGCATGAAAATACAGTAAGAAACGTATTTATGAAATTACACCTTTGAATACTTCCAATGTGTGTTTGGGTGTCTAAGTGAACTAGTACCACATGGTATTTTCTCTCACTGAATCTGTTTTTGCAGAGGATTACATTTTTATTTTTTTTTTTTTTTCTTTTAAAAATTAAGGCTGGGATCTTCAAAGGGACCTAAGAGAGTTAAGACTTCTCTGAAGAACCATTCTGATGCCCTAAGTGTTCTGATTGTTGGGGGTAAAAAGCCTTTCAGATGTAACCTCAATACAATAGAAATGGAGGCAGAAGCAATAATTTGGGAGAAGTAGGTTTTGCCTTTTTAGTGGGGTATAATTTCTTCAGACAAGTGATAACAATTCAAAATTTCAATCTAAAGTCATTTTGCAGCACATTCAATACAAAACATTCATTTTATCTCAGATTGTGAGAGGAATTTGAATAGGGCACCATCATAGGTTTGACCCCAGATGTTCTTGACTCTGAGTTTTTTGGTTTTTGCTGTATTGATGTCAAACATCTTAAATGGAACAATAGTAAAGTTTTGCCATGGATTGGCTTGTAAAGGTTTTATACTTCTCTTTGTATAAATCTTTCAGCATAAACATGATGAAGATACTTTAAAAAAAACCTTTCATTCTAGTCTCTATAGGCAGGATATCTCATTTTCTATTTCCCCAATGGGCTGGCTTTGTTTTTTCCAAAGGCTACTGAGATCCCAGTTTGGGAACATTATTAGATAAAAGTCAGTTTAGTTTTCATAATTTGCCCTTATTGCAGATCTTGATATTGTAGCTCATGATTGTAATTATCGTAAATAAAATTCACATTTATGAACATAGATCTTGGAGTAACTGCCAGGTGCAGGTTTGTCTTCCATTGCCAAATTGTTGTCTGTTATGTTAGGAAAAAGGGAGAATAGCTTACTTCCCGTATTTTATAGGAGAATAAACACTTTGATTTAATCAGAATTTAAAACAACCCATTGATTATTAATCAAGTCCAGGAATGTAAATTTTCTTTTTGTTCTGCTGCTGGTGGTGGTAATGTTATTGGCTGCTGGATACTGAGGTAGAGCATTACTATACTGGTGCATGAATGAAACATTTGATTGTACTTTTTTCCTTTTAATGTTTAGGGTATGCACGAACTTTTAGCACCTATTGTCTTTATCCTGCATTGTGACCACCAGGCTTTTTTACACGCTAGTGAAGCTGCTCAGCCAAGGTAAGTATTGCATATTTATCCGTGTAATATAGATATTGTCACATTTTCCCACATTATTGTGGAGTTAAGAATTAAGCTGTATCTTCTGGAGAATTAACATTTTGGCTTTAAAAAGAATCCAAATAGAACTGCTGGTTAAGTTTTCTTTTATTAGTTTTTTGTTTTTTCTCATGATTCAAAGACTAATCTTTGAGGTGTATTAATTGCTCCCATGCTTCCATCAACATCAGAAATAACTCCTGGAAGGGCTTTTTGGAGAAGTAATTCTTACATTTTAGTCAGTGAAAAAAGAGAAGGACCACCTAGAGAAGAAGTATCAACTTAACAGCTTTACATATACTTTTTTCAGTGCATTGTGCAACACCCAGAAGTTCTTCAATCTTTGTCAATGAAGAGAGGAGGCAGACCAGAGAAGTCTAGTTCAGGAATGGATACATTGTTTATCTATATTTTCTTCTCCTACCTTCATATAATCACTATAGAGAAAATTGCAATGATTGATAATTCTTTCATCCCATACAAGATTTTTAAAAGCTTTATTATGTGACCGTCATTTAACTTTAAAGTAATATTATGTTCAGGCATTGTTTCTGTGTTACATGAAGATAATGGGCACATAAATATTACAACACACATGATTATTCCTCAACCAAATTCAAATGCTTTCCATTCTCTCTCTCCACGAATAAAGCTTTTACTTGTTTTTAACAAGTTGCCTGCTTGAGTCACTTAGTCTGGTGCAGCCATATTTTGCAGTTGTCTTACTACATTTACTTTTGGAACCCAGTTGTATTAATATAATTTCATTACCCCTATTATAACATAACCTCTTGTAGTAATACTCAGCAAGATTGTCTAAGGTCACTGTTAGCATAGGGATGGAAGGTTTTTAAATGTATTTGTTTTCATTTGGTGTCTGTCTTTAGAAATCCTGAAGTTGCATTACAAGATGCTCTTCAGCAGAAAGTAAGCTTGCAGGATGCTCAGAATAATCATGTAACATGCATCCTATTCTATCTCCACTGAAAAGGGAGCTAGGCAGCAAAGTAGATGGATAAGAGGTACTGTCACTGATTAATTGCTGTTAAAATACAGTAAAAATAGAAGCTATTAAAACAAAATAAATTAATGTTTTGATATTGCATATTTGACCGGTAACCGTATTTCTTTTTTGTTTTGGACAAACAGTGATAGATTGTGCAGTAATCAATTAGTCTAGATCAAGCATATTCAAATAATACATTGTGACATTCAGTAATTTGTTATTTGGAATAATTAGATGGTTACTTCATTGTAGCTCAGACAAGGCAGCTAATTTGTTTTTGATCTTTATAGAAAGAAAGACTTCATTTGTTCAATGGAGTTACTCTTTTTAATTAAAAAGGCTAGTTTTTCTCATTTGCACTTTATATAAAGTTGGCTTATAAATACATCATAGCACATGGAGAACATTGACCAAAAATAAATATTCAAATATTGATTGTTCCCTGTTGGCTGTTTCAGTGAGGAAATGAAAGCTCTTTTGAACCCTGAATATCTGGAACATGACGCCTAGTAAGTTTTAAGAATTTCGTTTTGTATTTACATTTACTTTACTGTTGTGGCCAATGTATTATTTAATATTTATTTAAAATTTCTGGTTTTTCTCCTCAGTGCAATGTTCACACATCTAATGGAAACTGCAGAACATTGGTTTTCAATTTTTGAACATGACAGCCAGAAGGTAAATTTTGTTGTATAAATATATATTTATAGTACTTGTAAGTGAGCGTGCTTTAGGCAGCAAAATGAAATAAGTTGACATTAACAGTCATCTCCTTAATTAATTTAAAAATACATTCTTTGTAGGTTTCCTGACTATCCTTCTAGGTGGTAATTCCTTGTTGGTTACCACACTTGTAGAAAGTTGTCTAGTTGATTGCTCATGTAGATTGAAGGATAACATTGTAATTGTAAATCAGTTTACAATTTGATGTGTAATCATACGTTCAGCAGCTGTTTGTCTTGAGTTCGTCCTGGGCAGAGACTTCTCTCTTTGAATATTTGTTGCCTTAACTTTCTTTTAGTGACAATGATGTGTTCATGTATTTAGGAAGAATTGGGTGTGCAAAATGGGATGAGTGGTGGTGCTCTGTGTGAGAAATGGCATTACCTGATTTGAGTCACTGATAATTCAAAAGAAAATTGAATGCTAAAGGATCAATGTCCTCGCAAAACACCAAAAGCGGTTAGCGAATAGGATGACTGTCTCCTTACACATCTATCTACAATATAGAGGGGGACAAAAGCTGTGGGATCATAGGAGATTTCAGCACAGCCCTCTCTCTAGCCCATCTCCTCTCTCTCTAGCCCATCTCCAAAAGGGCTGAAAGAAAATACTTTATCCCAGCCATGGACCATGATTGTCTGTACTCCTTCCCCACTCCATACTTCCTGGTGGTAAAGATGGTCTACCAAAAGGAGAGATGGGCAATCATGGGCAGCACCCAAGGAAAAAACACCAAGAAACTAGACTCGCTCAAAAGAGTACAGTTGGGAGTGGCTAACCTCCAAGTCATCCTTGGCTACTCTGATTTCAACATATGGTAGGCCATGACTAAGTTTGAGGAAGTACTGCCAGATAATTCCAGGAAGGAGTTCAGACTTCTCCTAGAAGAGGGAACAGCTGTAAACATCCATTAAGGGGGATGCTTACAGGTGTAAACTGGTTAACCATTTACATCCATATAAAGTGGGTGAATAACTGGCTAGATAACCATTCCCAGAGAGTAAATTATCAATGGTTCACAGCCCTGCTGGAAGAGCATAAACGAGTGGGGTTCTGCAGGGATAACTTTTGGGGCTGGTTCTGTTTAATATTTTCATCAACAATTTAGAGAATGGCATATAAAAAATACACCTATAAAGTTCGCAGATGATACCAAGCTGGGAGGGATAGCAAGTGCTTTCAAGGATAGTGTCATAATTCAAAATTATCTGGACAAACAGAGAAATGGTCTGAGGTAAATAGGATGAAGTCCAATAAAGACAAATGCAAAGTACCCCACTTAGGGAGGAACAATCAGTTTCACACATACAGAATTGGAAGTGATTGTCTAGGAAGGGAGTACTACAGAAAGGGACCTAGGGGCTATAGCGGACCACAAGCTAAATATGAGTCAACAGTGTGAGACTTTTAGAAAAAAAGCAGTATCATTCTGGGATGCATTTACAGGATTGTTGTGAGGAAGACACAAGAAGTAATTCTTCTGCTCTACTCTGTGCTGATTAGGCCTCATCTGGACTATTGTGTCCCAGTTCTGAGCACTACATTTCAGGAAAGATGTGGACAAATTGGAGAAGGTCCAGAGAGCAACAAAAATTATTAAAGGTCTAGAAAACATGACCTATGAGGGAAGACTGAAAGAATTGGGCTTGTTTAGTTTGGCAAAGAGAAGACTGAGCGGGGACATGATAGCAGTTTTCCAGTACTAAATGGTGTTATTCTCCTTAATCTCTGATGATAGAATAAGAAGCAATGGGCTTAAATTGCAGCAAGGGAGGTTTAGGCTGGACATTAGGAAAAGATTCCGAACTATCAGGGTGGTTAAACACTGGAATAAATTCTAGGGAGGTTGTGGAATTTCCATCATTGGAGATATTTAAGAGCAGGTTGAATAGACATCTATCAGGGATGATCTAGACCAGTGGTCCCCAACCTTTTGGGGCTGCGCATGCGCCGCACGCCTGGGGCGCAAGAATGGCTCGGACTGGCCCTGGTCACTCGGCGGGCACCCATAAATGCCCCGGCATGCGCCACGGCGCCCACAGGCACCGCGTTGGGGACCACTGATCTAGACAGTGCTTTGTTCTGCTGTGAGGGTAGTGGACTGGATTGTGACTTCCCTTCCTGTTCTAATAGTCTATTATTCTATGGTCTTGCCACATACTGTTCACAGTTTACAGCATCTTTAATAACTCCTCCTTGTCCAACTTTACCAAGTGTCTTCATGGCTTCATGAAAATACCTTCACGATACATGTTTCCAAAGTTGAAATATTATCCTTGGACAAGATGGTCATGCTCAAGCAAACTGTGTTCTCTCCTAAGTTCCCTCTAAGCGGCACAGCCAGGTGGCTGTGCAGTTGTGTAACAAGCCCGCAAAGAACATGACTGCACAGAACACTGCCTCTGCCCACTGGCCCCAGCACGGAGCTGATGTATCAGACCTGCTATGGCACCTCTGTGCTGGGGCATGCCTCTCCCCCCGGCCATGGCTCCCAATCAGTAGCTGCCCCAGCACTGCTGATGCCAAGGGGACATGTGCCCCATCGCAGCCTAGCATGGACCTGCCCTGGCTTGCCGACAGGCACCCCTCCTCTGGCCCCAAGCTGCTGATGTGAGAGAGGACTAAGAGTACTCTCTCCCTGGAGCAGCCTGTAACCTCAACTCCTCATTCCTAGCCCTGCTCCAGAACCCAAAACCTAAGCCAGAACCCTCATCCTGCACCCCAGCCCTAAACCCCGTCCTATACCGCAACCCCTTGGCGCCACCCGTGTCCATGTGCAGAATGACTTTTATTATGTGATGCATCACCTCCATCCATATTGGGGCAGATGATAAAATCATTCCACACACGGACAATTTTACCGTCTCAATTCAGACTTCCTATTCCCTTCACTCTCAGTAATAACACGGCTTTCTCCTTTTCTTCTTTCCCCCCACTCCTTCAGCCACAGCTACTTATCTCCACAATATTGTGAGTGTACCTCTGCTTGAATTCCACCTTGCATAATTCCTAATCCATGCCTTGATCTCCTCTCTTCTTAACTATTGAATTCTTTGTTACCCCTCTTCTTCTATGGTTTCTGCTATTCATACTTAAGATTTCAAATTTTCTGTATATTTTGCTCACACATATAAAACCAGGCTATATTATTTCATACTCAGCTCCATTTAGTTTTTTATTCATTTCAAAATCTAGTTTAAAAATTTCCAGGACCTTGATAAATTCTCCCCAGGCTATCTGTTTGAACTTGTCTTTCATACTTTTACCTGAGCATCCTTTGCTTACCTGCGCATCCTTTGCTCATGCAGCATAGGCCTCCTTCTCATTATACAATAAAATTCCTGGATCTTCTGACCTAATGGATTCTGTTTCTTTTCAAACCTAAGTTGCCCCTCCCCCTCCTGCCACCTTTATATTTGGCTCTCAGAATCATAGAATCATAGAGCTGGAAGAGACCTCAGGAGGTCATAAAATCCAGCCCCCTGCCCAAGGCTTAAAAATCTCTAGGGATGGAGATTCCACAACCTCCTTAGGTAACCCATTCCAGTGCTTCACCACCCTCCGAGTGAAATAGTTTTTCCTAATATCCAACCTAGACCTCTCCCACTGTAACTTGAGACCATTGCTCCTTGTTCTGCCATCTGTCACTACTGGAACAGCCTTCCTCCAGCCTCTTTGGAACCTCCCTTCAGGAAGTTGAAGACTGCTATCAAATCCCCCCTAACTCTTCTCTTCTGAAGACTAAACAAACCCAAATCCCTCAGCCTCTCCTCATAGGTCATGCACTCCAGCCCCCTAATCATTTTGGTCACCCTCCGCTGGACTCTCTCCAGTGTGTCCACATCCTTTCTGTAGTGGGGGCCCCAGAACTGGACACAATACTCCAGCTGTGGCCTCACCAAAGCTGAATACAGGGGAATAATCACTTCTCTGGATCTGCGGGCAATGCTCCTCTTAATGCAACCTAATATGCCATTAGCCCTCTTTGCTACAAGGGCACACTGTTGACTCATATCCAGCTTCTCATCCACTGTAATCCCCAGGTCCTTTTCTGCAGAACTGCTACTTAGCCATTCGGTCCCCAGCCTGTAACAATGCTTGGGATTCTTCTGTCCCAAATGCAGGACTGTACACTTGTCCTTGTTGAACCTCATCAGATTTCTTTTGGCCCAATCCTCTAATCTGTCCAGGTCACTCTGGACCCTATCCCTGCCCTCCAGCGTATCTACCTCTCTCCCCTAGCTTAGTGTCATCTGCAAACTTGCTGAGGGTGCAATCCATCCCCTCATCCAGGTCATTAATAAAGATGTTGAACAAAACCAGTCCTAGAACAGATCCTTGGGGCACTCCGCAAGAAACCGACCACCAACTTGACATCGAGCCATTGATCACTACCCATTGGGCCTGACAGTCTAGCCAGATTTATATTCATCTTACAGACCATGTATGCAATCCATATTCCTCTAACTTGCTGGGAAGAATATTGTAGGAGACCGTATCAAAAGCTTTGCTAAAGTTAAGGTATATCACATCCACTGACTTTCCCATATCCACAGAGCCAGTTACCTCATCATGGAAGCTAATCAGATTAGTAAGGCACAACTTGCCCTTCGTGAATCCATGTTGACTATTCCTAATCACTTTCCCCTCTTCCAGGTGCTTCAAAATGGATTCCTTGAGGATCCCCTCCATGATTTTTCCGGGGACTAAAGTAAGGCTGACTGGTCTGTAGTTCCCTGGATTGTCCTTCTTCCCTTTTTTAAAGATGGGCACTACATTTGCCTTTTTCCAATCATCCGGGATCTCTCCTGATCTCCACAATGTTTTCAAAGATAATGGCTAAATGCTCCACAATGACATTTGCCGATTCCCTCAGTACCCTCGGATGCATTAAATCTGGGCCCATGGATTTGTGTATGTTTAGCTTTTCTAAATAGTTCCTAACTTGTTCTTTCCCCACCAAGGGCTGTTTACCTCCTTCCCATACTGTGTTGTCTAGTGCATTTGTCTGGGAGCTGACCTTGTCCGTGAAGACAGAGGCAAAGAAAGCATTGAGTACTTCAGCTTTTCCCACATCATCTGTCACTAGGTTACCTCCCTCATCCAATAAGGGCCCACACCTTCTCTGATTACCCTCTTATTGCTAACATGCCTGAAGAAACCTTTCTTGTTATCCTTCACATCCCTTGCTAGCTGCAATTCCAATTGTGCTTTTGCCTTCCTGATAAGTCCCCTGCATTCTCGAGCAATATATTTATACTCCTCCCTAGTCATCCGTCCAAGTTTCCACTTCTTGTAAGCTTCCTTTTTGTGTTTAAGCTCACCAAGGATGTCCCCAGTAAGCCCATCTGGTCGCCTACCATATTTGCTTTTCTTGCTGTGCATCAGGATGGTTTCTTCCTGTGCCTTTAATAAGGCTTCTTTAAAATACTGCCAGCTCTCCTGGACTCTTAATTTCTTTTACTGGATTATGTGTTTAAGTCCCTGGAGTGTTTTGGGACAGTTTGTATGAAAGACATGATGTGAGACGACGTCACGGGATGTATGGCCCAAATCCATTATTAAATCACTTCTGTGATACCTATGCTCCAGATTTGGGTTCGCTCTCTGCGCTTCAGTTTTCTCCAGACCTCAAAAAGATGATCAGAAGTTTGGAATTCATCACACCAAACTCTTTTTTTTAGCTGACTTAGACCCATATTTATAAATGTAAATAAAAGGGTGGTGTTCACCCAGAGCTTCCATGAAAGCTCCTGTTTTTATTTAGATGTCTCAGGCTATGTCTAGACTGCAAGCCTCTTTCGAAAGAGGCTTTCGAAAAAGTCTCTTTCGAAAAAGAACATGTAGACTACAACCAGTACTTTCGAAAGAGAACACCCAGGCAGTCTGGATGCTCTCTTTCGAAAAAGCACAATTTGCATTACATAGCACCTTTTTTCGAAAGAGCACTTTTGAAAAAAAGCGTTCTTCCTCGTAAAACGAGGTTTTCCGCAGTCTAAAAAACTGCTGCATTCTTTTGATTTACTTTTGAAAGAATGCTGCAGCAGTCTAGATGCAGGGGAAGTTTTTTCGAAAAAACCCTGTAGTCTATACACACCCTCATTATAGCCTTAGGCATATATCCTTAGGCACCAGGTATAAACATTTAGACCTCTGTTAGCTAGGGCCAATAAGCTACTTACCTAAATATGAAATTTTAAATAATTACCTGTAATTCAGGTAAAACATTGTTATACATTTTATGAACTCATTACATAGTCATTTTTATTCTAACTGATGCTGTGACATGTGTCTCTTTGTCACCAACTGTTCAGAACTCAGCTTATTAAACATTTAATTGTTCCAAGTTCTTTGTAAAACTAGTGAAGTTTGAGGTGGAATTTTACATTGAAACTAGCTAAGCCAATCTAGAGATTTATGGTGCTTGGATAGAAGGTAAAGGTCTACATTGCCTTTTCCATGAAGCTGGTATAAATAATTAACAATACAGAACATATGGATTAATATCTAGTTGCGGATGGTTTTGTTTTTTATAAAACATATAATCTTTAACAGCCCTCTGTCTTTTACAATAATGACTTTGAGGGTTGGCTATGTAATAAAGTGTGAAACTTCACAAATGAGGTAGAAGAAGCATGTGCTATAAGATATGTGTTAAATTTTATAGCCTCTAACAGTTGGTTCCATTATTCCCAATTGCCATTACAGGAGCTCCTTCAGCTACTGCATTCCCTAGTGGTTAATGAGAGAAATCTGTCTGCATTTTGTATTTGTACGTTGTCCTAGTACTTTTCCCTCCACCTAACACAAATATTCATTAATTACAATGATGTACAATGATATATACATTATACATTTATACCAGCCCTCTGTCTGTGTCATTTTAGGGCATATTTGTGTGGCATGGGTTGGAGATGTTCTTTCTTATGCTTTATCTAAAATGTTGTCATTATATTTGTATAATACAGATATTCATGTGTTCTTATAGCTTCTATATTGCATATAGCACTTTTCTGGACTCCCTGTGCTATCTGCCTATTTTGTCTTTTTATGGTGCCTCTTTATTTGGGAGTTAGTGCTTGTGTTTCAAGTTAACAGAAGATGGCTTGCATGAAATGTTTTCCAAAAATTAGCAGTTAATGACACCAGTTTTCCTTTTATGAAGCTTATTCTTTGGGGTTGGCAAGGTAACTTAAAAATAGGAGTATGGAGTTTGACACAACAAACAGTATACCTATCTTTTCTACTTTTGAGACAGACATGATATGTTCGTTGCCAGTGAACATTTTGACCAGTGATAGTGCTTTACATTTCAGCGCCTTTCTGTTGGAATTAGTTACTCCGTATCAGCTGCATGATTTTCTCATTGTCATAAATATGTTGGAACAATTGCTACATGTATAGTCATTTTCTTAGTGGGACTAGAAGAAAAAGCATACCAAATATATTTTGAACATTTTGCCCATTCAGCTCAGAACACACATCAGACCTGGATGTGTGCATGGTCAGTGTATTGGTACATAACCAAATGCAAGTTCTGTTATACCACATATTCTGTCATGCTCTTCAGATTAAGATGCACGTTGCATTTCTGTTAGTTCAATTAATGTCTTTGATATTAGAAATTAACCATTAGCTAACATTGTGGTTAATTGCTTGGATACTGATGCATAGCCAGGACATGCATACTTTCTACTTATCCCTATCTCTTGAAAACTCATGCCATTTGATGTATTTAGCCTTGGTGATGAAGTACTTAGTCAGCAATATGTCACTGTTACATTATGTCGAGATCCACAGAAAGTGCAAGTGAAGAATGTCTCTCTGTTTTGGCACACTTTCTTAATAGCCTTGATTATTTGAAATAGACTTTTGATACTCAGAGCCTTGTTATAGCTTGATTTTGATATACTTAGAGCTGAACATGCAAAGGGTGCTTTAGCCTGGCTTCTGACTTCACAAGGGCTCGTTTGTGCTTACAGTTAAATCTGGGCACAAATGTTAGCATTTTGCTACCTAACCGTTGTATATGCTGTGCAAATGCAGTGAAGTAGTTGGAAAACTAAATGTAGTAATATACATCTGTAATCAAAGTTTTAATAATGACTTAATGTCTCTGGTAGGATGAATGTATGCAGAGACTAGACTGAAAAGGCGAGATCCTCAGCTGGTGTATACTGGCATGCGTCAATTGATTTTAATAGGGTTATGCTGATGTGACACCAACTGCAGATATGGCCTGTGAGTTTAGTGCATGTAATACAGATTGAACCTCCTTGATCTGGCACCTTTGGGAACTGACTGATGCCACACCAGGAAACTTGTTGGACCAATGAAGGTCAATGGCAGTTTCACAGATGGTGGCAGCAGAGGTGCTCCACTTTGGTGGCAGCAGAGGGACTGCATTGACTGAGCAGGGACTAGGAGGACACTCAAGGAAAGAGAGAGAGTGGCTGTGGAGCCCTGTGGCTGGGGGCATGGAGCCCATGGATCACTCTGGGGAGCAGTTGCTGATCACAGGACTGGCTTTTTTCCATGGATGCTTCATGCGCAAGCCCAGGAACACCCACAGAGATGCTGGACCACAGATGTTGCCACATGATGGAAGTCTGGAATATAGAGGTCCAACCTGTAGATGTGTTTTGTCTATGTCGTCTTACCTATTTAAATGTCTTACACAAAAGACATGAGTTGCCTAACTGGTTTCAGAGGTCAGTGGAGGTGTTTCACTCAGGAATAATTCATTCCTGTCTTACCGACTTCCTGCACAAAGTGAGGGGTTTTGTGGGATTATTTTTGATATTTCAGACAGAGGGTATGTCTAGACTACATGGCTCCGTCGACAGAGCCATGTAGATTAGGTTTCTAGACATAGGGAAATGAAGTGGCGATTTAAATAATCGCGGCTTCATTTACATCAAAATGGCTGCTGCACTGTGCCGATCAGCTGTTTAGTGGCACAGCGCGGTAGTCTGGATGCTCCGCGGTCGACAAGGGAAGCCCTTGTTGACCGCCCTGTTATGCCTCGTGGAAGCGTCCAGACTACCGCACTGTGCCGTCAAACAGCTGATCGGCACAGCGCGGCAGCCATTTTGATGTAAATGAAGCGGCGATTATTTAAATTGCTGCTTCATTTCCCTTTTTCGAGTACACTAATCTACATGGCTCCGTTGATGGAGCCATGTAGTCTAGACATACCCAGAGATAATAAACAAATACTCCTTTGCCAGGTTTTTTTGGCATTACAATTTTAATATATAACTAATGAAATTATAGAAATGGTCTCAAACAGAAGGAGGAAGTGAGCATGGAGAAAGAAAAGCTAGGCAAGCATGGCGGAAAGAAAGCTGGCCAATCTCATGACCTGTTTCTGAAAGACTAGTGAGCAAGGAAGGAGTCTTCCTAGAATTAGTGGTGGGGATATTTATCCCACTCTTCCTTTCTCCATTCACAGCATACACTTGCCATGGCTTTTCAGGTGTAGACAGTTACACTTACTAAGCCCTCTCCTTATCTCACTGCCCCTCTGTGCTGCTATGGCTTATTCATGCTTGTTCTCCATCAGCCCAAGAGGGTGTTCAGCTGACTCTAACCCTAAACAGCTGAAGGTTCTGATCACCTTTGTCTTTATTCAGAGGAGGAAGGACTTATCTTTTCTGCATATGGATGAAGCGGTACTAGGTCTACAGTGGTCCTGTAGTGCTGGGCCCATATGCAGAAGGGGCACTGGTGCCCAGATTGAGACCCTGTGCCCTCTCCACCACTCTCTGCCCCAAGGTCTGCCCCTATTCAACCACTTCCCACTGAGGCCCTGCAAATTGATTGCTGTCTGCTCCCTCCCCATCTGTTTCCTGCTCTCTAGCCACTATGTGAGCGGCAGCTGGGGTGTTAAGGGAAAGAGGCCAAGATGGGGTGGAGCTTTGGGGTGAGGCCTGAGGGTGAAGCAACCAAGCAGAGGTGGGGCCTAAGGAAGAAACAGTAGGCAGGACTTGGAGGAAAGAGGCTGAGTGTATGTGGGGCTTCAAGGCAGAGCAGGAGTGGGGCCTACATTAATCTGGAATTAGGGGGTTGCTGGTCTCTGAAATTCAATTTAAGACTACTTGGTGGTATTAAGCCACCCTGAGAAATCAAAGTGGAACAGCGGTTTCCTGTCAGTGCAAGTCAGGAGCAGAAGTTCTGTGTGGTAATCTGATGGGTAGACTTGGGGAAGGGGAAAGAAGCAGTAGCATAAGTGCAAAATAGAAGAAGGAGGTGCTTTTTGTGCTTTCATTGTGAACCTGTTTGTTCAATGGTTGGTGAAAAAAGATGGCCCTGAGTTTTTGTGGCCAGGTACATTCCTGCCTTCTGAAATGAACTCTGATTGACAAGAAACCGAATATCAAATAAAAGTAGATTACTAATAGCACAAACAGAGTTTGGTGAAATTGTTTGTAGCAAAAGTTCACATGATGTGTATATCCTTCTCTCCTCTGTGAGCTGACAGATCCAAACGTGATTTTTTACAATTTTGTGTTTGAAGTTATTGGAATAATTAGTCTGAACTAATTAGTCTGTGGATTAATCTTTGTATTAGATTGTTCACCAAAATTATGTGGCTATATTGCAAGCATGTTTCTCTCTTTTTCTGGAATGTTGGATATCACCAGACAAGACACTTGTTAAATTAAATAATGAATTCTAAGAAGTCTCAAGCTTACAGCCAGTAGTTGAGCCCTCATGTTTTCTTGTAACCCTAGTACCACTGATCATCTTCCCCTATCCCCTTTCCTGTACATAGTTTTTGGAGCTACTTACACTGTTCTTAACCCAGATTCTCCCAAACAAACCCTTCTTCTTGGCATCCTGTTCATTGCCATACTCATTCTAAAGCCTCTTCATGAGTAATACCAGAACAAGGGAGGGAACTGTTGCTAAGAGAATCTTCTGTGTGGGAATTCTTTATCCTACAATCACCTATCCTAACTGGAAACATATCATAGTGTCATTCTGACCTCAAACACCATTACAGTATCTTTAAGGGGCAGACACTTATGTGCAGTGAGAACTAAGCTTCCTGCCAATCAACCCTGTTGGCCTACTTCAAGCTCTGATTCAGTGACTGACGGACTAGTCATAACACTTTTCTATAGTGCTGTATTGCCATCAATCAAAGAATCTCAATGTTTTAAAATTTAGCTTAAAAAATACCCTATGACAAAGGTGCATTTTATGGATGAGCAAATTGAGGCACGTTTGGGATCTGCATGTCATTGGAAGTCTGTGACAGATATGAATTAATCCCTGATGTCCCAATTTCTAACTCTTCTATGCTTAGCCACAAGACTGTTCTTATTCTCCAAATTTCTATGTAAAATATTTTTACCTCTTTCTTTTTGAATAGAGTATTTAATTATATTAGTCTCCTGTTAAGAAATTTCCTTTGTGAGTTAAACCTTCTTTTATTCATCCCACTCATTTTCAGTAATGTTGGAACACTAATTACAAAAATGTGGTGATTTATAATAAGTATTCTATTCTGATTTTCAATAATCTCTCCCTGGTATTATACATAGATTTAAATCTATTAAATAAAGCCATCATTCTCTTTCTAGCCTCCAAACAAGAATAACTAGCCTTAGGAAAAGAGGAATAATTGCAACTTTCTAAAGATATGACTCTGCAGATACTCTGCCTCATCCTCCTGATTGCTGTAACTGTTTATAATCCTTACAGTGTTCAGCGATCAAACCAACATATCATGATTTGCTGTTATCAGTTTCTTCAAAGATATTCATCCCAGGAAATCTTCCATTCTTAAGTTGGTGCTCCTGCATTTGGACATGATGGAAATTTTATAGTGTTTAGAAGTTGTGAATTGTTAATGAAACATTACAAAGTATTTGGAATCCTGACTTCCCCAGTATTCCATTTGTTCTAGGCATACATGCCAAGCTTCCAGTGTGTGTGAGGATGCTCCCTTTCACTCTGCGGATCCCTCCCAACTCTACCCAGTCCCCAAGGTCCCACCCCCATCCTGCCTCTTCCTGTCTTCTCCCCTGAGTGTGCATAGCCCTCCCTCATCCTCCCCGCCTCCTCCACCAGTGCCTCCAGCATGCCAAGGAACAGCTGATTGCAGCAGGTGGGTGGTGCTGAGGGATCAGGGAAGGTGCTGATCAGCAAGGCTGCCACCAGAGGAGGTGCATGGCAGAGGGGGAGGTGCTGACAAAGGGACTGCCAATGGGAGCAACGTGCACACCATTTTTCCATGGTTGTTCCAGCCCTGAAGCACTCATGGAATCAGCACCTATGGCTCTAGGCTCATTGCAGTATCATTTACATGCAGTACTTCAAAACTTTCTCTTAAAAAATAAATACATAAGTTCCAATGACAGAGCAATCCCAAACATAGTTCAGAGTTGCCTTATTGAAGTTTCAGGTTCTTTTGTTCTTGCTTCCATTTTGCTCCATTGTTGGCCGATGCTATTTGTATTGATAGGTACAAGAGTTTTCAACATGCACAGCTCATAGGTAATTACCTGTATTTTGCTTAGAATTGAATGTCTTTAGGGTTTTTTTTAGCACAGTTACATCTTCCAGAATGGAGAAGCTGCCCATTAGCATCAACACCTTTACTGATTATAGTTGACTGCATTTCTGATAGAAAAGCATGACTTCTGAGTCCTTTGCCTCCAGGAGCACAATGATACACAAAATAGGTCCCTGTGCTTTGACATCTTCAAAATTCCCAGACTGAATGCATTGATTAGTACAGTCAACTTCTGGAACTCCTAGCCAGAGGATGTGGTGAAGGCTAGGACTTTAACAGAGTTCAAAAAAGAGCTAGATTTATTCATGGAGGTTAGGTCCATCAATGGCTATTAGCCAGGATGGGTAGGAATGGCGTCCCTAGCCTCTTTTTGTCTGGAAATGGGTGACAGGAAAGGGTTCACATGATTATTACCTGTTGTGTTCCCTCCATCTGGGGCATCTGGTATTGTCCACTGTTGGCAGACAGGATACTGGGCTAGATGGACCATTGGTCTGACCCAGTATGGCCGTTCTTATGTTCATCTGATTACACTGAACCTTTTGATGCCATTGGTGTTTCAAGATGCCAGCCTAGTGACACTGAACACTGCCATTTAGGGTTGCCAACTGTCTAATCACAAAAACCCAAGCACCTATGCCCCACCCACTACTTCCTCTTGGTCCCACCCCTTCTCTGATTCTCCTCCCCACTTCCTCCATCACTTTCTCTCCCCGACCTTACTCACTATCACTGGCCTGGGGCAGGGTGTTCAGGTGAGGGAGAGGGTGTGGGTTCTGGGCTGGGGGCAAAGGGTTCAAGTGTTGGAGGCAGGGCTTTCAGACTGAGCCTGTGGCAGGCAGGTTGGGTTGCAGGAGAGGATGCAGAAGAAACATTTTGGTACCAACACACACCCCACAGATAACAGGAACATACCAACCCAGGTTCAGGACTGGGTCTATCCTGACAGCATGATAGATAGTGATCAAACCTCAGCGTATAAGATAATGGGGTGTGTGTAGGTACGTCAGAGGGTGTTAACCTAATGCATCAGAAGTGATGTGTAATTTGTTTGTGCCTGTGTATAAAAGTCTACTGCGAAGAGTTGACTTTGTCCAGCTGAGGGGGCAGTGTCTCATTCCAGGCACCAATTGACTCGTTCCTGTCCATTGTCAAGAGTTAAAAATGTGCAGTGGTTCAGTAGAGTCTGCTGACAACTATTACTGTATTTTGACAATAAACTGGCCTGCTGCCTTCAATCCTTATCTGATTTTGTGGTCTTTGGGGGCTCTCTTGGAGTCTTCTGTGGTGGCTATTTGTGCAAGCCAACATGAGATACAGAGTAGCATATGCCTGCAGCCTAACAGTTATCATCACTAAAGGAGCAGAGGACCTGTCAGGACATCCCACCGGTGACACCTGGCTACTACATCCTGTAAATCACCTACTGCAATGGAGACCTGATATATAACTGGATCTCCTGGGTGCTGTGTTAAGAAAAATAAAGGGGGTTCTATAAAAATTGTGCCATATCAAAGATTTTATCGTTTCTTGTAGAATTCTTCGAGAAATTGATAGAACATTTCAAACCAGCTGTAATTCAGAGCATATTCTGTATTTACTCCTTGGCTATGAAGTTAATAAGAGACTGCTACATTGTTATGGGGTAATACTATGCTTCTAATCTGATAAACAGTTCCCTTTCAGTAACTCGATTCCTGGGAGTTCATATTCCATGAAGTGAAGACCATTTCTTGCTAGTGGTGTCTTCACTTTGCAGAGTGACTGAACTGCAGGCCTCTGTGACATTTACCTTACCTTTCTCAGGAATAAGCTGGTGGTGTCAGTTACAGTTTAATCCTGTTATGGAAATCCCTTCTTTGCAGGCTTGATGTCAAAAAGGTTTCTATGTGTTTATCCAGGTCAGACTAAAGCTTTTACAATGTCTATCTAGGTTTTTGTTTCATTTTATGTTAACTTAATAGATTCCACTGTTTCCAAGAGCATCGTGCCTTAAATAGCTGCTTTATTGCTCCCATTATAACAGTCTGATGGGCCAGCAATTCAAAGAACATGTCAGACTCCATTCTGGGCAAAACAAAGCCTGGATCCTGCAAATATTTAAGGATATAAAAGACTTGCATTTATGAGACAACTCACAATGCTTAAAGTTAAGCATGAGCATGTGTGTTTGCAGGAACAGGGCCTGTCTTCTATCGCAGCAAGCTTCTGAATTATTAAAGATACATGAAGGCATTTATATGGATTTTTTTTCCTGCAAATGTTCATCAAACTCTAGAACTTCGATTTGTCCTAACCCTTTATCTTTTTTACAATATCTCTTAATTTTATATTTTTCCTTTTTTTTCCAGCATGGTATCTCATTCACTATATCTGCTAATTTCAAATGTTTAATAGTTTCAGTAAGCATGTTACTTCTCCTGACTTTTCTTTTTTTTAAAAACACATCTTTATAAGAACACCATTCCAAACATATTCACTTTATTTAAAAATCAAGAATATTTGTTAACACCGGTTACCTCATTACTTTATTCATTTATTTATTTTAATTATTTGTTTATTACTGAACTCAGATTTGGAAACCTGCACAGACTTGAGGTTCTGTCATTCTGATGCATTTTTACTCTTTATCAACATGGGAGGATAGTGACCAATAGAACAAGGTTAACTTGAAGTGAGGTTCAGGTGCCCACAAAAGGTTTTCCTGAAGTGAAGTATGATGCACTTCTGCCAGAACCATAACTCTGAGCTTGGGTAAGGTGATGTGTTGAAATGTTTATTTTAGAAATCAATGATTACAGGAAAATAGTTATGTCATGTATTTTTTTTTTACCTGTGTTTTGTGCAAGTGCTTTAATAATTTGTTCCCTGTTTTTTTTTTTTTTTTCTTTAGGAGAAAGAAGCAATGATGACACCTATCCCATTTGCAAGGCCACAGGATTTAGGTCCATCTATTGCTATTGTAACGAAAGTAAACCAGATTCAGGATCACCTGCTGAAGAAGCATGATATTGAGCTGTATCTACATCTGAACAGGCTAGAAATTGCTCCGCAGATTTATGGACTGTAAGTGTTTTTACAATGCCTTGTTTATTGCTTGCAATTTGTTTTTCTTATTTGCCCCTCTTGTTTAAAAACAGTAGTGTCATCAGGAATAAGGGAAATATGGTTAAGAAAAAGCACTCCTTACCTTTGTGTGCCATGTGCTTGTTCTGCTAATCACACTTCATAACTAACAAAAATTCTTTATTGTATGTATGGAAGTATTCTGAAATAGTTTTGTACAGTAGCTTTCTGGAGTGCTTACTTGAAATATTTTTAGTTAGCATTTCTGGGAAAAGACTGTTCTAATGCCAGCCAGCTTTCATTTTCAAAAGTGTAGAAGTTCAATTCAGTTTGTTCCATACACACAGGACAGTTGGGAACCTATGTATACAGTTGCCATAAGAGAATAAGTTGCTGTTGTACTTCTGGTTCAAAATTTTTATAAGTAACACTGACTAACGGCATTACCTTAAGTTAGGCTCTGTAATGTTGTTTCATTGGGTATGAATTTTGCAGATTTATCAAGGTTATTAGAATATCTGTGTTTTATGTAAATGTATGGGTTTTATTATGATCTTTAAATATGAAGTCTAACTTGAATCTGTAGTAACATGGAAGAAATATTAAGAGACATAATTATTTAAAATCTAGAGGATAATGGAACTAAGAACAATAAGCAGGCTAGGTTTATAAAGAAAAATTTCTGTCCTATCCAATTGCTTTTTTTATAAAATTGCCTTCATCTACTAATTTTATAACATGGTGTGTGTGTGTGTGTGTGTGTGTGTGTGTGTGTATATATACACACACAGAGAGAGAGAGAGAGAGAGAGAGAGAGACTTTGGTAAAGTGTTTGATACAGTCTCTTACATAATCTTGCTAAGTTAAAATGAATGGGCAGTAATATGAACCTTGTCACGTATATTGAAAACAAACAAGGGAAGATGAATGACAAAGTGCTAAAATTGGGGACAGGGCAGATTATCTACTCGGGATACTGTACAGGTCTCATTTTATTAATAATTTCACTAATGATCCGAAAAAAGTAAACAGTTCTTTACTGAACTTCACAAATTAGAAAGTGGTATAAGAACCAGCAAAGACAGAAAAATAATGCTCACATACCTTGAGAGTTTAGAAATATGGCTAAAAAAGAACCAGGGGACTAGCACTGGCTCTCCTCCCAAGCTGTTGGGCAGGGCCAAGGCCACGCCAGTCCCGGCTGTCACCTCCCCCCTCTCCCTCCTCACCCCTCCCCCAGCCGCCGAGGAGGGCCAAGGCTGCACCAGCCCCAGCTCTCTCACCCTAGCCAGTGGGAGGCCGGGCCGAGGCCTTGCCAGGCCCCACACTCTCCCCCCAACCTGTGGGGGTAGGGGAAGGGAAGCCAAGGCCTCACCAGACCCCATGCTCTCTCCCCCTGGACACTGGGAGGCCAAGGCCATGGTGTGGCAGCCCTGGCTCCCTCCTGAGCATCGGGGAAGAGGGAAACCAGGGTGTGGCAGCCCCAGCTCCCAAGCACTGATGAAAGGGGGGGGTGAAGGGAGGAGGCAAGCGGGACACAGAGTGACATAATGATGTCATCCTGCAGGAAACTTTTTTAATATAGCGAGAGAGAAATAAATGACCTGAAAGAATACCAACGGATGTGGTAGGGCAAAATTAATCCATAACACAGATGTTCACTGGGAATGCAAAACCTGAAACTCACTAACGATGAGGAATTATCATGGAAGGCAGTGTAAACATGAGTTTGTGGTGTGATATGGAAACAATAAAGGAGCAATGTGTTCTCAGGTGATGCACACAGAGGTACCAAGAGTGGAGATTCTATATAATGTTTTTTTTTTAAATAACGCTCCAGAGATGCTGTCAAGAAAACTTTCCTGACAAGGAGGTGTTAAGCTGTAAAATTATCAATAGACACAGTGAAAGCCCCATCAATTAGGACACTTTTAAAGTAGTCTGGGCAATGCTCGAAAAATGTATTCTAGAGAACAATCCAGCATTGGCAGGGGAGAGGACTAGATTTTCTAGCAGGTCATTTCCATCTCTAATTTCTGATTCAGTGTGAAGTACTAGAAAAAAGTGAAGAAAAATAATGTGAGCATGTTGTTATTATTCTTGCCTCTAGTGCTGTCAGGCACTTTTCTGAATAATGATTTCCAGTTGTGAACAAGTTGACTGCCTCAAATGCCAAATCTTGTGTTGTGGCTAATGGGGGTTTTTGAGCTTAAAAAAGACATTTCTAGTTATTTTAACTATTAGTAGTAATTACTTTACATTTCCAGCTGGAGTAAGGTAACTACATCAAGTGCTAGTGAGAACACTTTGATTAAATTAGTTGCAAAAAGCGTTTACTAACAAAGAGGTTTGGGTTTGGTTTAGTATGTAGCCATATACAAATCACCGTCTCACTATGCAGAGTCTTGGGAATGTTTTACTAAAAGGGTGCAGGTGCAAGAAGAGATGGGATAAATAGCCGAACGAAAGATTTTGTAAAAAGTAATACATTTGGCAACTAATAGCCAGTTAGACTGAGTTCAGGTAATCTGTAGGTTCATTTGCAAATACAATGTCTTAAATTTTCCATGCATTCAATTTTAGCAGTAGGCAGTCATTCATCTACTTGTAATGAAAGGGAAACTTGCTCTGGACATGTCTAGTCATCAGATCAAGATTTTGTGTAAGCTTTAATACTAACTTTGAAAAGTTTTTTGCTCATGTAGCTAATATTCAGAATTTGCCCTTTGGAATATGACTTGGTTTACCTCCTTTAAAAAAAACAGTTTTCTTTTTTACATGAGCACTAAGTCAGTACAGTATTTGTGGTATGACTAATTTTTTTTCTTTTCAGCTCAGGTCTGTGAATGTTCTGCTTGATGATTTCTTTATTTAGTGATTATTTTATTCAAGACAGCAGTCAGCAATATCAAACTCTGCCCATTCCATGTGGCTTGCTGGAATGAGAGATCAGGGATATTTGATCTTGCATTACAAACTCAAGTTTTTATAAGTACCTTTAATACAGATTGTCTCATAGGGATACAATTAATTTATAGGAAAAAAGGTTTGTTACTCAGTTGTGTGCACTTATCTCATTCAGATTGAAGAGGTAAAAAGGAGAAGGATGAAAATATTTGCAATTCCCAGTATTCATTCAGCCAGAATGGTGATACTTCCTTTGAGTGTATTAAATATAGAGAATTCGGCCATTAGAGAAAAGGCACAAATAACTGATAACTAGGCTTGATTTGCACATATATTAAATTCCTCTTGTACTGTAGTTTGTTCACTTGTACTTATACAAATAACCTCTCTTCCTTTCATTAATGAAATCCTCTGTAAATGGTTTTTTGTTCAATCACATCTCGTGTGCTGAACTGTACACTAATGAACATTACTGACAAAAATCTGCTGTCTACCCCAATAATTTCAGTGCTCGTGAAAAAGTTCTTCAGCCCAGGAGACTGAAATTTTTTTGTGTCCACAACATTGGGACACAACATTTTGTGTCCTGCCATTGCACCTCAATGCTGACCACAAAAGGAACACTATTAGATGGAATAAAGTAATTTGCTTTTCATATCGATTTGATCTTTTACCTCTTGGATGCCCAAAACAGGTGCCATAGATGGTTTTAATGTGGACACATGCCTGCTATGTGAAATGTGACCACCAATTGATTTCATGTGTAGCAAGCCACTGAGCATCCTTCAGATAATTTTTCACCTGTTACCAACGTGGGCTGGACTTGTATGAGCAAAACAAAAGTGAAAGGCTATGTAACTCCTTACAAACCCTGTGAGATATTTCCTGTGTTTCTGGGAGTTTTAACACTTTAAAAAGTGTGTGTCAAGGTAAGGCTGCTTAATATTCATGGTGACTCTACATGTTAAGTAAACAATACAAAATAAACAAATCTGTCTCAGTTATGTCTCATCTGACTTTTCTGTAATTTGAAAGTAAAATGTACAAAAATACATTTAAATAAAACTGTAAATTGATTACATTGGCAGTTCAATGACAGGTTTCCAGACTATAAATATCCCCTAATTTTTTTTAAATTGTTAAATCTGAATAAAAGGATTAGATACTTTGAGAGGTTGACAGATTGACTATTCAGTTTAATTGTAGAATTAGATGGGTTAACGATGATTAATGCCCTAGATTAAATGGTATTTAAATGTTAATTTCTCTGACCCTTACATCTAATTCATGTTAAAGTGCAAAATAATTATTGCAGAGCCATTCTGTTGCTTCTCATACAGGCAATATTTCCAGTGTCAACTTAAAGCCAGACTGTATTCTCAACTTGAGAAAGATCAGTGTTTAAAAAGACAAGGTTTTAGGACATTTTCTTCCATTTAAAGTAACTTGTACTAGAAGATTATTTTACGTTTCATGTACAAGACGATGAATAAATTGAAAAAGAGACTTCCACATAATATTTTTACAATTAGTTCATTTTATATAATAAGTATTTCAGAGTGAAATATATACATGGCAGTACTGAAGTGAGTGAAAGTTTCAAGAAGCTGCATGCAGTAACCAGAACCAGGTGATATTAATGTATATCATATAGATGATACACATGCACAGTGCCACATATCCAAAATGTAAAAGCTTTCTTAAAGAAAAAATTAAAACCATTGGCTTGAGTTTGGAAGCTTCTTCAGCAAAACGCTGAAGGCAGACTATACCAATATTATATTGGTTAAACAAATTGTGCAAAAACACATCTCTGTCCTTACAAATATAAAGCACATTGAGTTGTGTGTAAATATTTCATGACAGTTTGTTCTAAGCACAGAAAAAGCTCTCTTTAGAACAGTATGTGCCAATATCTTTGCCCCCCCATGGTTTCACTTTATGAAGATCAGTCAGATAGCTAGCATAGCTTGTTGTCTGCACTGCATTGTGAGATTCAGATTCAAGCACTGTAGGGTATTAGCTTTTTTACTGACATATAATTCTATTAGCCGCATAATAGCAAAAAAATATATTGATGGATCATAATAGTTGCAAGTTTATAGGGCAACTTTTGACACCAGTCTTTAGCATAGATCAGGAGGTAGTATTAGAAAGGTTGTGTTACAGAAAAGCCAATTGCAGCTGTGCAGCTCCACTACTATTTTTATTAGCTGCTTTGCTGTGAGCTCTGCTGTAGGGCATCCACCTGTTTCCCTTTCTCTAGTATGCCATCTCAATACAAACCAGAATTTTTCCCCCCTAACTGTAGTATACTGGGGAGGGAGACAAGAAATTAAAGGATTTCATTAATGTAGTAAAATAATATATATGTATTACTTTCTGCATCCGGGAAATAATATTAGCAGTGTGCAACATATGAGGGTCTAGTCTTCACATGAGGAGGTAACATTGGTATCCTGAAAAAGTAATCACAGGCCTCAGTTCTCTTTAAAGAAAAGCCAGAACACCTCAGTTTTTATCTGTCCCCTTCATACTTCCCCTCCAAAAACAAAAGAAATAGATGTAATCTGACGCTTGGTACTGAAACAAATTAACATATTCAAATCTAATAATGGTATGCTTAAAGTTAAGCACATACAAACTTTTGTCCAGCAAAGAAAAAAAATCACATTTCTAAGTATTTGGGATCAAATTCTGTCCTAGGCTAAGTGAGCAGAACCTTTCATTGACTTCCAGGATTGAATTTGCCCTGTAATATTTTACTATTTGTTTTAGGCAGAGCATCGAAGAGGGAAGTGTTTTTGGAAAGCTTATTTAGTACTTTATAATCCCTGTAATGTCTTATCTGTAGAATGAGTTTATACTAAGTATACCCATGTGTCTTTCCAGGAAAATTTATAATCCACTTCCCATCCTATAAATTCAACCATTTATAAATTTAATTTACAGGGTGTACTGGTATCTGATAGGTATTTTCGGGCTCGTTCTGATATTAACTTTAATACCAAAAAGTTTATTGACTTGTTCTGTCAACCATCTTTTGAATAACAAAACAGTAGTTGAGGCAAGAAAGTGACAAATGCAGAGGTAAAAGTCCATGTGAGTAGTAGTCATCTGGAAATCATTTGGTAAACTGTGTTTTATTTTCATGTGGGAGGGACTGTGTGAGTATCTTTTCACTACTTAGAATAGAGATTGTTTATCTGCTTCTTAAATTGTGTAATAGTTTTCCTCACAATCAGTGGGTGTAACTAATTTTTGTTTTATGCAAATATTTATCCAAAAGCACCACAGTTAAATATCTTATTGGGGCAACAAATAAATGGCTTTTAGTTCTGCAAGATTCATTTCTCTGTTTTTCAATTCAAATTCAATACCTGCCTTTATTTTTCTTAACTGATTGATATCCTTACTGCTTCTTGGGCTTCTCCAAAAGTTTGCAGTTCTTTTGATTGAAATAGTTCCTTCTGTTCTTTTACATTCTCTTGTTCTCTTGTGTATTAGACTGGAAATGATAGTCTGATACATTTTAGCTTATATCCTCTTTTCCCCACCTTCACAAACTGTATATATTTAGACTTAAGATTTCCTACTTTAACGCCTGCGATGTTAGAATCCTGCATTATAAAGAGAATGAAAGATTGGGTGAGGAGTGGAAAGTGTTCATCTGTCTCTTATTCTCTTGCCACATAATTATGTGCTGAGATGATAATGAGTAGTACTGGGTGGCTGTGAGGATGGAATGCAGATTTGTCATTATATTGTTCCTTGATGCAGGTGGTGTGCTTCCCGTTTGAAGTACAGGGAAAGTCTGTATTTGAGAGAGAAGCAAAGCAAGAAAGCTTCCATTTTGGCTTTTGTCACAATGTCTTAAAAAACCCCAAACCAACAACTTGGCAATATGAAACACATCTAAGCATTGTAATCCAATCAATTTAAGGTGAATGAATAGCTTCTGGCACATTGGCTTGTAGGATGAATTTAATAGGAACATATTCAGAGAGATGTGGAAGGCTTCCATAGGTTCAGTTTACTGCAATATGAAGATTTAAGCTAACCAAAGGCTAAACAGTAAAGGGAGAGAATCTGTTCCAGTGAATTAATGAAACACTGCTTACAATGTTTACTCAGGGTGTCATGAATCAGATATACATTTGTCCTTTGTTAACCTCACGTATATTTCTGCATATCAACTGCTTAGTTCAACCATAGCTGGTTGTTCTGACCCCCCCTTTATTTCCCTCAAGAAGTGTGAGAATTATAGTTTAGAAAACTTACAATAAAAACAAATAGTAAAAAAGCTGCTAGACGGTGGTTTGAATGACTACTGGAAAAATAATTGTCACTGTGTGTAAGGGCTCCAAGTTAGTGTCAGAACCATGTATACCACACAGGAATGGACAGTTGCTTCGGTATCCTGCTATCAATCCTTAGATAAAGACCAATACCTATGAAACATATCATTTGAAGACTAAACAATGTGTCTCTGAGAATCCTTTATTATTTCTAATAAATCATGGATTTCCTTGGAAAGAATTCTGGTAGATTTACGGTTAGAACTGCACAGAGGAGAGCCAGCATGACAAAATACTGTAATAATAATAATATTCTACCAACACAATTTAGACACCAAAGAATTAAAAATTATGTATTTTCATCATATAACTTTATACCGATGGAGCATGGACAAAAAGCTTGGCTCAAGTTTATCCACAAGATCCTTAGAAAACTCTGTGAAATATAGAAATGTGTAACATAGTGGAGACATACACTTAACCAGGTTATTCACCACACTGAACAGCTCCAATGACCAGAACTCTATTACGGGATTTTACATTCTTCACTTCACATGTTTCTACAAGACAACAGAGTGTGTAATGTTAAAGTAAGTGTGATTCAAATAAGACATCTGCCACTGTCATGCTAAAAAAACAGCAACCTTAAAAAACTAATGGTCCTGCAGCGTTTTTAGCGTGCATCTACACAGCAGGGCTTAACTCAAAATAAGCTATGCAAATTGAGCTACATCAATTGTGTAGCTTATTTCAAAATTGGGAGCGTCTACACAGCACTTACTTTGAAATAGAGCACTCTTCCTTCAACTTCCCTTACTCGTATAATGAGGGTTACACGAGTCAGAGTAAGAAGTCCTCCAGCATGACAGTATTTCGACATTATTTCAAAATAACTGCCTGCTGTGTAGACGCAGACTGTTATTTTGAAATAACTCTAGTTATTTTGAAAAAAGTTGCTGCGTAGACATACCCTTAGAGACTAACAAAAATGTAGATATTATCATGAGCTTTTGTGGACACAACCCGCTTCTTCAGATGAATAGAGCAAGGGATCCAGAGGTACAAATAAATAGCAGAAAAAGAGGGGAAGTGGGGAGGGAAAGGGAAACAAATCTTGTCAATTAGAGTGTCTATGCTAAATGAGGTCAATAGAGTGGGCTGTAAGTGCCCAATACTTAGCTTTTGATGTCATTTGAGTATTGAATATAACAGCCCATCCAGTTCATGTCTTTGTTCAAACGTGGTGAAATGTGTCAAATTTGCATATGAAGGCAAGTTCTGCAGTTTCTCTCTCCAGCTGGTTTTTTAAATTGCTTTGTAAGAGTATAGTCACTTTTAGATCCATTAATCTGTGACTGGGTAAGTTAAAATGTTCCCCAGTAGGTTTCTGTGTGTTGCCATTTTGAATATTTGATTAGTGTCCATTAACCCTTTGTCAAAGAGACTGTCCAGTTTGGCCAATATGCATGGCAGAGGGGCATTACTGCTTCTTGATGGCATATATCACATTGGTGGATGTGCAGTTGTATGAGCCTCTGATGAGGTGGCTTATGTGGCTTGGTCCTGTGATGATGTCACTTGTACAGATGTGTGGACAGAGTTGGCACCAGAGTTTATTGCATGGGTGGGTTCCTGGGTGAATATGATGAAGATGTGCTGCGTGGTTGCTGGAAATAATTTGTTTCGGGTTAGGGGGTTCTCTGTAGACGAAGATTGGCCTGTCCTTCAAGGCCTGTGAGAGTGAGGGATCATTTGCCAGGATAGGTTGTAGATTGTAAATGATGCTCTGGAGGGGTATAAGTTGTGGGCTGTAGGTGGTGACTAGTGGTGTTATGTTGTCTTGTGTGTTGGGACTACCTTGAAGAAGCTGATGCCTGGCTCTGTCAATCTGTTTTTTTCACTTCCCTGGGTGGGTATTTAAGTTTTAAGCATGCTTGATAGAGCTCCCTTAGGTGTTTGTGTCTGTCTGTGGGATTGAAAGAAATCCAGTTGTATCGTAGAGTCTGGCTATAAACAACTGATTGGGACATGTGTCTTGGATGGAAGTCAGAAGCACGTAGCTAAATATAACGGTTGGTTGGTTTCTGGTATAAAGTGGTAGAAATGTTCCCATCATTTAATTGTACTGTAGTGTCAAGGAAGTGGATCTCTTGTGTGTACTGGTCCAGGCTAATGTTGATGGTCAGGTGGAAGTGGAGTCTAATTAACTAGCTTTTTTTCCCTTTCCCTCCCCATTTTCCTTCTTTTTCTGCTATTTATTTGTACCTCTGAACCCCTTGCACCATTCTTCTGAAGAAGTGGGTTGTGCCACAAAAGCTCATGATACTATCTACATTTTTTGTTAGTCTCTAAAGTGGTACAGGACCATTTGTTGTTTACGTTTTTTTCAGTTACAGACTAACATGGCTACCCCTCTGAGACTTTCAGTTTTCCTTGGCAGTTCAGTTGTCCAAAGCTATCTGTAATTCTTGGAACTTACTGAACCAAGTGGAAAATTTAGCTGGTATAGAATTTGATCGTTTGAGCACTCTTGTTATACAGTGCTTCTTGCAAGGAGTATATTACTTCCATGCTTTGAGGCAGAGGGCTTTAGGAGGCAATTATCTTGATTATCAAGGACATCAAACTGTTATATCTTTCAAAGACTAGTGACTCAGTGATTTCTTAGATGAAGTACTCATCTTTAGGCGCATCTAAAATCAAACTCTTCCCAAAAGGCTGGACTGATGAAATTCACTAGTTTTTGTCCTAAAAGGGGTTGGAGCCCCTGACTTCATTGTGTTCATGATGAAGTTCTCAAAAGCATACTTAGAAATACAGATCTTGAAGATAGCCTGCTATATGCAGAGGCAGAAATCCCCCTAGGATATTCCTACATCTGTCCTGTTTGCTATGAAATCAGGAAGTAGCCCAAAAGTGTTCTGGTTGTGGGAATATATCAGTCAGAACAATCTGTCTTCTATTCGTCCTTTGGGCTCCTAATGGAGCATAAGGCCTCCACAGTCATTCTCCATCTCTTGCGATCCTTAGCGATAGTCTTGATTTGATCCCATGTTAGGCCAGCTGCTTTTACTTCGTCCGGGCAGCTTCATCACCATGTTTGTTTGGGACATCCCCTTTTCCTCTTTCCCTTTGGATTCCATTCTATCACTTGTCTCGTGATACATTCCTCACAGTCCTTACACAGAATGTGGCCTGCCGCTCTCCATTTTCTTTTCTTACTCTGGACCTCCATTGGTTTCTGATTTGTTTTGGTCCACACGGTTTCATTTGGCACTCTATCATACCACTTTAGCTGGTCTTAGTCATTGCTATTGAAACAAGTATTAAAAACTCAGACTGTGATGCATCGTGGAGGCCCATGCACCAAAACCATCCTCATCTTAATTCTTTCCTTGGACTCTCACATTAAGTGAGGCTCAAAGGAATCATTTTCCACATTTGATATCTCCTTTTAGCTCCAGGGAATAATGGTCTCCAGCAGATAACTCCATCAGCTGTTCAGAATGATAAGAATGGACCCAATCAGGGGAACGTGAAAGAGTCTTCCTATGACAACAGGTCCTTTGCTGAAGTAATGGAGTTCAAATAAACCCATAATACAGTGAATCTCATTAATACACCATCCAGAGAAATTTATAGCAGACACATGTCTGGAACTAACATGAGGAAACACAGCTCAAAGAATGTGGTCCAGACATCAAAACGTTATGTAACACCTGGGCTAACTTTCACATGCTGTTGTCCAATGGAGATATAATGGCAATATTAATGTTGAAAACACTATGTTTTTATGGTGGCTTTGGGGAATATATAGCTGAGATTCTATAGTCCATCATTTATTATGAACGTTTACATGGTAAGGGTTTGCTTAGATATTCATCTGTTTTAAAATGATCAAATAACATGTCTGATAGTCTCTGGTTTTCTATCTGAGTCAGTTTGTTCAAAAGATTGCAATCTTTTCATTTTTATGGTGGTGATGGTGATGGATTTCTGACGTCTTTTAATCTTAGGAAACACTGCTATGCATGGCTTGTGGGGCTGAAGTGTAAGTCCATTCAGAAGCTCAAACTAATGCAGAACATGGTGGCCCATGTTATGGAGTTTCTCACTGCAAGGATATGACATCAGTGTTCTATGATCTTCCAGGGGAAGTTTGAAGTATTGGCTCTGACCTGTGTAATGACCTAGGGCCCACTTACCAGAGAGACTGTTCTCTCTCTGACTGCTATCGTTCTTCCTTAAGCAGAAATTGTTGTATCTTGTACTACAGAACAGTATTTTAGAAAGCACATGTATAAATATTTATCATTGAACTTCACGTTAGTGAAGTAAACTTTCCTCATAGACTTTTCTTCTTCAGGGAGATTTCAGAGTTCTAGATATCAATGGCCAGCAAATCAGACATGAGTTTGCTCTATGCCTTGTTGTTGTAACCATGTTTTCCCAGGATATTAGAGAAACAAGGTGAGCGCGATAATAATTCCTCACCCACCTACATCACCCATTTTGTGTGTCTAATGAATTTGCTGTGTAATAAGAAAAAAAAAAGCCAAACCAATTTCAGGCTGCATACAAAGAAGCATCACAGCTTCAGAATCATATTTCTAGTGCAAATAAACCTGAAATATTTCTTTCAATTGCGAGCATTACTTTGCCAGAAAAAGCATGCAGGAGAATGAAAGAAAGACACAGAGATGGATTTTAAGTTGCAGGCTGCAACTTTAGTAGTATAACATTGGAGAGAGGAAGTATATACCCACCAGTCTCAAATACCAGACAGTTAACTAGGTCTACTACCAGGTTACAGACCTTTATCCATATAACCAATAACCCTGATCCTTTAACCTACCCTTCATGCCTCAGCTCATTTTTGAGTCCTCATTCTCCCATCTCTGTGAGGTTGGTAAAGAGTACCAATGGGGACCTTGGTCTGTGAAGAATTCAGGTCTCCCCTTCTACTTATAAGCACAGGGCCCCCCAGTGACAATGCCAAGGCTAATTTATCTTTTAAACTTTTATCTTAACTGCACACCAGTCATCAGATGGGACAAACTACAGATTCCTGTATTAACTCTTAGTATTAGACTTCTAAATCCTAATCTTCACAATGCTGCTCAGCCAGTTTGACCCGCTATTAAAAAATCCCTTCCTCAAAACAGGAAATTGGTCACTCCTACAGCATCCTGGAAATGCAGCTCACTGGCTAGATCCAGTCGAAGACAGGACAAAGCATCTGAAGAAGCAAAAGGCTACTACAGTCTGGGGAAAAGTTTACATTTTTGCAACTGGGAGCATGGGGATCAGTCAGCTCCCACTCTACTAGCTAGCCAATAGCATGCCATGAACCTAAGAAAGAAAAATGTCCTAGCTCCAGCATTTTGGGTCACATGTTCTCCTTTCCTCCAGAACAGTACATCCCCTTCTCCAGTCTAATCAGCAACATTGGCTGGTTTGTTGAGTTGTAGGCAGGTGTTTCAAGCATGGGCTTTCCCTCTGTCTCACACTTCCCTTTCATGGACAACCACCTTTCTCTTTGTGGTTGAATCAAATGTGCATGTTTCCCATTCTCAGATGGAGTGGGGAAGAATGGAAAAGTGGAGAGAGTTCCACAAAGAAAATAAAAAATATTAAAACTTCATGGAATTGACTTGACTGGAAAGAATAGTATGTGGATACCAGGGATGTTATCTATTGTGTAATTGAGTTGTCATGTAATTGCATTAAATGTTAGCTGTTACACAACTATTCAGAAGTCCACAGGGCCGGGGCCAGCAGCCAGTGCACTTCAGCTCCACTCCTGGGGAGTCCCCTGTGACACCGTGCTGCTGCCTCTCTATCAGAGGCAGCAGCATGGGGGGGACAGGCGGAGCCTGTCCTTGAGGGGAGCCAGTTTAAAAACCTGATAGAGGCAGCAGTGTGGGGGAGTAGGTGGCACTGTGAAGCCAGTGCTGGGGGGAACCGGCTTTATGCGAGCTCCCCCCAGTACCAGCTCCTGCCTTTCCCCCCACCATACTGCCTCTGTAGGAGGCAGCGGGGGGAGGGGGGAGCGGGTCTGTGGAGTCTGCATGCATGGAGAGCCTGTTTGAAAGCCTCTCCCTGCACATATCAGCTCCAGCCTGCCTCCCTCACTATCTGCACTGCTACCTCTAGATCAGAGGCAGTAGTGCAGCGGATCAGGAGCAGGCAAATCCAGTGCTCCTGAGGAGCTTGCTTAAAGCCAACTCCTCACAGGCACCAGCTCCTGCTCTGCCCCTCCTTTCTGCCTCTGATACAGAGACAACAAAGGGGGGAAATGTGTGTAGTTGACAAGATTAACCAATAAGCCTAATTGTATAGTCAACTACACATTGTCATTCTTAGTGAAGACTAAGCAATGATATCATGTGGATGCTTGAAGGGTGTATGAACACCAGGGAGGAAGAGGAATTATTCAGGATAACATATGAACCCCTTCTGAAACACATGCCCTAATGCCTTCTGTGTTTAAAATACACTTTTTATGTGATAATTCTGTGCTGCAATTTTTAGCATGCTCTGTGATGTCACATAGCAGCGTTGCATTACACTTAAATGGTATTAAACCTTTACATTTTAAATGAATATTTTCTTTTCGTGATATAAATAGAATACATAATAAGCATCTGTGGGATATGCAATTAATGTCACTTGTGAGGAAAGACCTTCATGATGCGCTTGGGCTTTGGCACTCTTAAATTACGAGCTCTTTACTACACTCGTGGGATAAATTCCATATCCCCCAGATGCTTATTATGTATCTTCTATGTCCCTTAATTCCTATTAGCTGGATTAGCAGTTGTTGTGATGTTGAGGTTTATGGTAATTTAACTGGGGTTGTTCTCTGTGATTGATAAATAAACTTTAAAATTTTAGTGATTTTTATTCTGTCAATTGCAGCATATGTAATGTGTCACTAATTGTTAGGTGCATGTACAGGAAGCCTTTGATCATGTGTGTATAGTTTTGCCCCATGCTATGTAAATATACTAAGAAGCTTGACAATACGCAAGTCTAAATATATAATATAAAAATTAATCAAAATCTACAGTGACAATGTACTGTCATTCTGATGAGAATTCTTTCAGGGGAAAAATTCATGTGTTAGAGTGATAAAATAGTTAAAATATGTGTAAGTGCTAATATGGACACACATACTGTAGTGTATCAGCACTTGCCTACACATACACAAAAATCTAATTATTTAAATAGGAAAAACATGAGTTGGATTCCACAGATTTTACTTCTCAAAGCAAAAGGAGAAGCATATATATATATGACTATCCAGAAAAGAATCCTCAGTCTTTGTTCTTTAAGTTTATTACTCTTTCAGCCATAGTTATTGTCAATAAGGATTGCCAGATTTGTACAAAATGTTACATATTAGTTACCAGCTCAAGAGCAAAAAAGATTTTAACAGGACTCAATAAACTCCTATGATTAGTTCTTACATATTCTCATTCATTCCTATTATATTTTATCTAATTCAATAAAAGTCTAAAAACATGATTAATCCTTTCACACCAGCAGTTGTTGGTTCATCCATTACATGTCCAAACTGAATTCTACTGCCGAGGAGTTAATAGTGTTTTGAACTTAGTGTGAAAAATATCATTATCAATTTCATTAACCTGATCATCAAATTTTAAAAAGTCAACTAATAAAATCCATTACCACACATCATGCATCAGAGATTAAAAACTGTTCCTTAGTGGCCAGGAATAGTAAGAATTAGATTCCCGCAACATATGTTTAAAGTGCTCATGTGACGTTATTGTATCTGTAATTATCAGAATGGTATGTTTATGAACCCAGAGGGATGAAGATTCTTGTTTTGTACAAAATTTAGCATCCATATTAAATTGAACATTAATTCAGAGCATATCAATATATGTGTGTATGTGTGGTTGATATATAAAATAAATACATAAAATAATTAGGGATGTGAACGACTGGTTGACTAGTTGCTTCCTCCTCCCCCATGCTGCCTCTATCAGAAAGAGGCAGTGGGCAGGTGAGAGTGGAGGGGTGCTTCAAAGCAGCAGCACCATGTGGAGCCCAGGGCCAGGCCCTGGGCTCCACATGGCATTTCAAAGCAGCAGAGCCGCATGGAGCCGGGGTCAGCTGGGGACTCCCCTGCTGACCCTGGGTTCCCATGCAGCGCTGCTGCTTTGAAACACCCCGTGCTCCCTGCAGTGCTTTCACCTTTGAAGTGCAGCAACAGCCCTGGGGCTACTGCTACACTTCAAAGGCAGAGATGCCCTTATCAACTAATCGAATAGTCAATGCAAATTAGCCAATAATCTAAATTTAAGATCCCTAATACATATACATATACACCAGTGGTCATCAACTAGTAGATTGGGATCTACTGGTAGATCTTGGAGCCTCTGACAGGTGATCCTGAATGGTCTGGCCAAGAGGCTATCAAGTGCTGGCACTTCAGCTGCCCCTTCCCCCACTGATGCGCAACCTCCTGCCCTTTGCCTTGGAGCTGCCTCCCCCATGAGCCTCCTGCTTGCTGTGCAGAGCAGGGGAGGGAGAAGAGGGGCACTGATGTTAAGATGCCCCCTCCCACCCTGTATCCTATCCCCACAGAGCAGAGAAGGAGCACAAGAGAGCTTGGGATGGAGATTGCTGACTGCTTTTGGGAGTGATGCAGGGCCAGGGCAGGGGTGAGCCTGCCTTAGCCCCACTGCACCACCACCCAGGAGACACCTGAGGTCAGCAGTGTCCAGTCAGAGCCCACATCCTGAAATCCTACCCCAGTCATGAACCCCTTCCTGCACCCCAAACCCCTGCCCTAGCCCCAAGCCCCCCTGCATCCAAACACCTTCCCAGAGCCTGCACCTAGAACCCCCTCCAGCACCCCAACTATCTGCACCAAGCTCAGCTCAGAGCCCCCCTCTCACTCCAAATTTCTTAATACAAGACCAGAGCCTGCACCCCAACCCGCTGCCCCTGCCTGGTGAAAGTGAGGGAGGATGAAAGAGGGAGAGAGGATGGAGTGAGAAGGGGCACAAAGGAGGCATGGCAAGGGCATTTGGGTTTGAGGTATATCTTGGATTGCACTTAAATTCAAAAAGTGATCTTGTGCATAGAAAGATTGGAGACCACTGATTGTAGAATTTTTTTTCACTTGTATGGTTGCTGGGTAAACCTTCTAGTGTACTATCAAAACAAATCGACAATAAGTATTTTTGATATACCGCTTTTATCCCTAACCATTCATTAGGAAAGGAATTATAACAATATAGTCTGTTGCTTGATTCCAAAAATTGTGACTTAAAAGTGGTATCCTAATCTGTCCCTTGCAGTACCTCTGTTAGGTTTACACTTGTAGAATCTCTGTATTACTGGTGGGGAATCTTTTTAGGGTCGGGGGCCAGGGCCGCCCAGAGGATTCAGAGGGCCTGGGGCAAAAGCAATTTTGGGGGCCCCTTCCATAAAAAAGTCTCAGACTTCAGACATTCTTGTGGGGTCCCCGTGGGGCCCAGGGCCTGGGGCAAATAGCCCCCGACAGGGCCACCCGGGGGGGGGGGGACAAGTGGGGCAGCTGACCCCCAGAAAAAACAGTTGAGCGCCACACACAAGTGAGAAGCCCCTCACTGCAAAGAAGAAAGACACTCTCCACATTTCCCTTGCACATCAGAGCCTAAGGGAGCCCAGGCTAGTAGATTTTGTGTGCTCTAGCCTTGCAAGTGGGAGGCTGAAGTACCAGTGTTGGCTCCCCAATGCTGAACCTTGGGGGCCAGATCCAGGCAAGCCAGGGGCCATATCCAGCCCTTGGGCCTGAGGTGCCCCATCCCTGCTCTATATAAACAACTGGTTTGAAGATAGTTTCCTTATGACATTTCCTTGACAGTCAAAATGCCAATTAGTGCCCATTGTTCCAGGTATGTCTCGAACATAAATAATTCACAAAGGGGGAACACACTAATAAGAAAATTCTAAGGCTTTTACACTCATCATTATTTTGCCCAAAAATATTACTAAGTGTGTTGGAGCAAACATAAAAATGTGAGGTCTGACCCTGAAAGAGCTAAATCTTCCTTGCTTCACGAAGGCCCCACATAGGATGGAAACATGGAGAGCTTCTGGCAGTGCTGCTACCAGAAACTTGTGCTGCTGGCTGTGTTTTGTGCCACCTCCAAGTGGACTCTAAATACTCAGCTCAAAACATTGTGCAGGAGGTTCTTAGCACCTTTATGAATGCTGAGTTTGGAACTGTGGATGTTATCATGATTTTAATTCATAATGCAAATAGATCAGAATACTCTGCTTAGTGTGGCTTCACCCTGGATCATCTACCATTTTCTTATAGAATCATGGAACTGAAAGAGACCTCAGGAGGTCATCAAGTCCAGCCCCCTGCTCTAGGCAGGACCAATCCCAATTAGATCAACCCAGTCAGGGCTTTGTCAAGCCGAGACTTAAATACCTCGAAGGATGGAGACTCCACTACTTCCCTCGGTAACCCGTTCCAGTGTTTCACCACTCTCCTAGTGAAATAGTTTTTCCTAATATCCAACCTGGACCTCTCCCACCACGACTTAAGACCATTGCTCCTTGTTCTGCCATCCGTCACTACTGAGAACAGCCTTTCTTCATCCTCTTTGGAACCTCCCTTCAGGAAGTTGAAGGCTGCTATCAAATCCCCCCTCACTCTTCGCTTCTGCAGACTAAACAGACGCAACTCCCTCAGCCTCTCCTCATAGGTCGTATGCTCCAGCCCCCTAATCATTTTGGTTGCCCTCCGCTGGACCCTCTCCAATGCATCCACATCCTTTTTGTAGTGGGGGGCCCAGAACTGGACACAGTACTCCAGATGTGGCCTCACCAGAGCCGAATAAAAGGGAATAATGACATCTCTGGATCTGCTGGCAATGCTCCTCTTAATGCAACCTAATATGCCATTAGCCTTCTTGGCTACAAGGGCACACTGTTGAGTCATATCCAGCTTCTCATCCACTGTAACCCCCAGGTCCTTTTCTGCAGAACTACTACTTAGCTGGTTGGTCTCCAGCCTGTAACAATGCTTGGGATTCTTCCGTCCCAAGTGCAGGACTCTGCACTTGTCCTTGTTGAACCTCATCAGATTTCTTGTGGCCCAATCCTCCAATTTGTCTAAGTCACTCTGGATTCTATCCCTGCCCTCCAGCGTATCTACCTCTCCCCCTAGCTTAGTGTCATCTGCAAACTTGCTGAGGGTGCAATCCATCCCCTCATCCAGGTCATTAATAAAGATATTGAACAAAACTTGTCCCAGAACCGAACCTTGGGGCACTCCACTAGAAACGGACCGCCATCCTGACATCGAGCAGTTGATCACTACCCGCTGGGCCTGGCCTTCTAGCCAGCTTTCTATCCATCTTACCGTCCATTTATCCAATCCATATTCCCTTAACTTGCTGGCAAGAATATTGTAGGAGACCGTATCAAAAGCCTTGCTGAAGTCAAGGTATATCACATCCACTGACTTTCCCATATCCACGGAGCCAGTTACCTCATCATAGAAGCTAATCAGATTGGTCAGGCACGACTTGCCCTTTGTGAATCCATGCCGACTATTCCTAATCACTTTCCTCTCCTCCAAGTGCCTCAAAATGGATTCCTTAAGGATCCCTTCCATGATTTTTCCAGGAACCGAGGTAAGACTGACCGGCCTATAGTTCTCTGGATCGTCCTTCTTCCCTTTTTTGAAGATGGGCACTACATTTGCCTTTTTCCAATCATCCGGGATCTCTCCTGATCTCTACGACTTTTCAAAGATAATGGCCAAAGGCTCCTCAATGACATTTGCCAACTCCCTCAGTACCCTCGGATGAATTAAGTCCGGACCCATGGATTTGTGTACGTTTAGCTTTTCTAAATAGTCCCTAACCTGTTCTTTACCCACTAAGGGCTGTCGATCTTCATCCCATCTTGCATCACTTAGTGCATTAGTCCGGGAGCCCACCTTGTCCGTGAATACAGAGGTAAAGAAAGCATTGAGAACTTCAGCTTTCCCCACATCATCTGTCACTAGGTTACCTCCTTCATCCAGTAGGGGCCGCACACCCTCTCTGATCACCTTCTTCTTGTTAACATGCCTGTAGAAACCTTTCTTGTTGTCCTTCACATCCTTAGCCAGTCGCAATTCCATTTGCGCTTTCCCCTTCCTGATAACCCCCCGGCATTCTCGAGCTATATATTTAAACCCCTCCCTGGTCATTTGTCCAAGTTTCCACTTTTTGTAAGCTTCCTTTTTGTGCTTAAGTTCACCAAGGATTTCCCCTGTAAGCCAATCCGGTCTCCTACCATGTTTGCCTCTCTTGCTACGCATCGGGATGGTTTCTTTCTGTGCCTTCAATAAGGCTTCTTTAAAATACTGCCAGTTGTCCTGGACTCCTTTCCCCTTCACGTTAGCATCCCAGGGGATTCTGCCCATCAGGTCTCTGAGGGAGTCAAAATCTGCTTTTCTGAAGTCCAAGGTGTGTATTTTACTACTCTCTTTTCTTCCTTTGGTCAGGATCTTGAAATCTACCATCTCATGATCACTGCTTCGCAGGTTGTCACCCACCTCTACTTCCCCTATTAGTTCCTCCCTGTTTGTGAGCAGAAGGTCAAGCTGCGCACGGCCCCTGGTCGGATTCTTCATCACTTGTACCAAGAAGTTATCCCCAATATTCTCCAAAAACTTCCTGGATTGCTTGTGTACTGCCGTATTGGTTTCCCAACAGATGTCAGGGTGATTAAAGTCCCCTACGAGAACCAAGCCCTGCGATCTGGAAGCTTCTCTCAGTTGTCCGAAGAAAGCCTCATCTACCTTATCCACCTGATTCGGTGGCCTATAGTAGACACCAACCACAACATCACTGCTGTTGTTTGCACCTCTAAACTTAACCCATAGACTCTCAACAGGTTTTTCTCCCTCTATATACTGGAGTTCAGAGCAATCATAGTGCTCTCTTATGTATAGTACAACTCCTCCTCCTTTTCTCCCCTGCCTGTTCTTCCTAAACAGTCTATACCCTTCCATGACAGCGCTCCAGTCATGCGAGTCATCCCACCAAGTCTCTGTTATCCCAATTAAATCATATTTCTTGGACTGGGCTAGGGCCTCCAGTTCTTCCTGTTTATTGCCCAGGTTTCTCGCATTAGTGTACAAACACCTCAGATAACCAGTAGATCGCCCCATCTTCTCCATTCGAATCAGGGGTCCTCCTTTCTTGTTCGTTCCTCTGTGCATTCCTTTCCGGTATCCGACTTTCCCACTCCCCTCAGGGTGTTGGTCACCGTCCCCCAACGAACCTAGTTTAAAGCCCTCCTCACTAGGTTTGCAAGCCTGCCCACAATGATGCTCCTTCCTCTCTTCGTTAGGTGGATCCCATCTCTTCCTAACAATCCTTGTGCCCGGAACAGAGTCCCGTGGTCGAAGAAACCAAAGCCCTCTCTGCGACACCACCTGCACAACCACGCATTTACTTCCTCAATTTGACGATCCCTGCCCAGTCCTTTCCCTTCAACAGGGAGGATGGACGAGAACACCACTTGCGCTCCGAATTCTTGGGTCCTTCTTCCCAGCGCTACATAATCTTACTCCCTTTATCTCTGTGACCCCTCAGTGGCCAGATGTTCTGTAGAGGTTGGGCAGGGAGGCGACTTAGCCACTTTTATTTGGTCACATAATTTTTACACTCTCCCTTCTTTCCTTCCTAAGTTTTCTCCCCTCTGCTTCATAGGAGTCCTATATCATTTCTTCTGGCATAGGTGTCACTTACGGAAATGATGTTTCAGGAAAGTAGGTCAGAGGATCCAACAAAGGTGAATTATCTGATTGTAAATTTTCATGTATTAGGTTTCTCAATATCAGATACATTGATTTATAGAGGGAGAGATTGTTGATCTTTAGTTATTGTAGGAAAAAAGAGTGATTAGAAGATTACTTAACTCAGAATGGACCAAAAATATATATAACAAAAAAAAGAGATTTAAAACGTCAGATTTACTAAACACTGGGTTTTTTTTAAACCTCACATTTTAGCTTACAAAATTCAGTCAATTGTGAAGTCTTGATCTTTTAAGTGTGAGTTGACCAACTTTCTTTTGAAATTCGTATGCTTTACTGACTAAAATATTTGGCTTTGGACAACATTTTTTTAAATAAAATGTGTTTTAAGTAGTCTGATTTTAATATCTTTCTTTGAATACCTCCAAGATGAGCAACTTAAACATTTTCCTCATTATGTTTATAGGTGCATGTATATGATGTCTACACAGTGCTGAATTTCAACAGAATATTATTGCCCCGTGGATTTGAGTAATAGCCAACAAAGCCTTACCAGGACCAAAAATGTGCTCTAAATGTTAAATCATTTTTAAACCCCAGAGAAAACTAGTATCTAAACCTCACTGAATATGTTTTATATTAATTGTCAGCTGCCTGGAGAAGAGCAGCTCCTCTTTTTCCGTTTTAAAATAGACAACACATGGCGGTATGCTGTACCTGTGCATTTCTGGTAGCCCTATTAGAACTTTAAGCTTTCTCTTAATGAAAAACAATCAGATTTTCAGAGATGCTGAGCACCCACAGTGCCCATTAACGTTACATGTGCTGCCATTTTGGGTTTGGCTTGGTTCCCTACCTGTGACACAACCCGCTCTACTTCATTCTGAAGTAATTTTGGCATTTCCTGTTGAACGACTTGTAATGGGTTTCTTCAGGGCTCAAATGTACCCTTGGGATCCTCTTTGCTAGCTGCTGATTTACTTCACAAGAGATGTCATTTGTACTAAAAAGGTTCCTGAGGTGTCTCTGAGTCTCCACAGTGCCAGTTCACCTGGTACCTTTTTTTCAAACTGCTGTGGAATCTGGCAGCAGACATGCAATCTGCAAAATTATTTTTTTTTACAGAAGCAAACCAAATCATTGTCAGAAAAGAAGCTGGCACGCAGAATGTGTTGATGATGAGTTGAGGTAAGGTTTGCAAAATGGCAGGACATTGGAAAAACTGAGCAGAATGATAGGAATGTTGGGGTATAGGCGTGGGAAGGAAGGGCAGTAAGACACCAGTTTCCTGGATTGCTATACTCAGTCCACTTGGCTGAAACCAGTTTTCCTCCTTATATTTCAGTCAATGAATAATGCAAGAGGGCTTATGTCACATGACCCATCACAGTCAGTTGGAATGTCTGACAATCCAAGGATGAAATAAATGTCTACTGTCTGCACCTGAAGGGGGGAGGGTGTGTGTGTGTGTGTGTGTGTGTGTGTAAGTATAATAAATACAGTGCACATTTTATACACAATATAAGTTTCCATACACTGTGTTTGTAGCTATGGCGAAGTTCTCACATACACACATTTAAAAAAAAAAATTATATTATTCAGCTAACTCCTTAGTAACAAAATGGCAAAAATATCTAGTTAAACTGGTTTCTGTGGGGTTTTATTCTTTTTTTTTCCTGTTTCCTCCTGTTGTAAAAATTATAGTGATTACACATCATAAAGCCTATCTGTAATAAAACGCATCAGCTGGCCAAGGTTTTCATCGCTCACTCAATAATCCATTAATACAGCAACGCTGCCCAGGCATCTTTATAATACCAACTCGGAGGTAATTTTAATCAGCTAGACCAGCTGGTATTTAACAGCAGCTGCTGGAGACGCCACAAATATACTCAATAGCTGACATCTTTATTTGCAGTTTTTCAAGGGGAGAAGAGATCCTCCTGTGGTTACTTATATTAAGCATTAACCAAAAAAAAAAAAAGTGTTGGGTATGGGAGTGTTATACCTGAATGATGTGGGGGGGAGGGTTAATAATAATAAAAAAAAATAGATTCTTGAAGCCAGAGAGAGGTTTTTTCATGAAGTCTTCTCCATAAGAAAAATAAATGCCGGCTTTGTTGGAGTTGAGAACCTTTTCCTGGTACATTTACACTAATCTCAGACATCGCTTGCAGCATAAAATATATTCTGCAGTGCTGCATCTTCCTGTCTTACTGAAGCTTTCCTGTCTTTTTGTAATATAAATATGTGAAAAATATGTTCTTGCTGGAAAGTGATGCTCGCTTCCATGTGTTCAGTTTTAGCTGATGCATGCCATTTTTTTGGTCCCTGTTTTGTCTTAGTGAGTTGATATACAGACATGTGTATTTCTGTACTTAAGTGTGTATGTATATATATTGTGTGTGTGTGTGTGTATGTATGTGTGTGTGTATGTGTATATATATATATATATATATATATATATATATATATATATATATATATATATATAGTTTGTTTATGCATTTGTACTTATCTCCTCTGTAGGGGTAGAGATAAATTCAACATTGCACACTACAAAGTAGTAAATGTGGAATACCATTTCAAGTTGGGGGGAATTTAGGGGAAAACAAGCAGAGACAACATGAAGTTAAGTCACAAGCACATTATAAATAAAAATTTAATTACACTTGGGGGAGCTTGGCTTACAAAGCTCACAGATCCATAATAGAGCTTGCTGGTAATAAAGGCCTGGTCTGTTTGTTAAACTCCCGTATTCCTTTTCTCACTTACCTCTTCTTTTATATACAGCTTCAACTTCTGAGTACCATTTGCTAAAAGTACTGATTTAATTAGTGGTTTCTTCTGCCAGATACAAAACTTCATATTTCTGTATTAAGAAAACAGTGCTGACTCTTATGTGGGAAAGGATGAGAGCATAGTAAAATATGTACGAACTGTTTTCTTTGTGTATGCTTGATGTGGTATAGATGACAAAATTAATGTTTAATATGAATTTTACTTGTTGGGAATAGTTTGCAAGGTCTTGTTTTGCGTGTGTGCACAATGTCTAACATCCTGTTCACCATGAAAATCTAGAAGGATGCATAGAATAATTTAAATAGAGTTGTGCGCCTTGAAATACAGTAGTAGTAAACTTGTTAGACCCTTATTATGGAAAGTACTCCCAAATTGAATATTCCAGAGCGAACGAGAGTGCAGAGAAGAAAAACTCAAATACATATTTATTAAAGGTGAACCAAATTTATGGTGAAGTCAGTCATTTTCAGATACTTGCATTAATTAGTGCCAGCGAGGCACCTCTTTATAGCCAAATAAAGATCTGTCCTGTTTGAGATTATGAATGAAGACTTAAAATTAAAATCCAGGGTCAGAATGGATTACTGAGATTGCAATTTGACTAAAAAAAATTACTTAGCCAGCACATTTTCTTATATTTGCAGTGAAAAGAGCCTGTTTAAGTTTGTTTAGTGTGTTTGACAACAGACAGTTTGATATATTGCTGGGCACAGCAGTAGGTTGGACTTGAGTGGTATTAGCTCTCAGTGTTTTGATTAATGGTAATTGTTTTGATGAAAAGGCATGTTTTACGTACAACTCATAGTTCTGGAAAACAGAAGTCAACTTGCAACATCTGTAATTACTATTCTGAGCTAGCATATAAAAAGAGCCTGGAGAACATGCAAGCGAAGCACAGCAGGGTTTTTGTGTGTGTTTATTTTGCATTGTGTTGCATTTACACACTGTTTCTCCTGTCAGGAAATAAATCTAGGGGTGTTTCTCTTTTGTTGAACATTGATGTGCTTTGTGACACCACACTGAATTCCAAACCCTAGTTGGAATCTTTTAATGGTTAAATTTCACCTATCTGTTCAACGAACAGAAAGAACCTGGAGAACCCTGATATTTCAGAAGAGAAATATGAATGTATACATGCTTCCCATTGTCAGAATATATATTCTAATTTTCCAAGGATACATTTTGTTTAGAAAATATTTTATTTTCTTTATATATAATGAAAAATGAAATAGTTAATGATTCTATATTTTGGTAAATAAACAATTGCAATGATAGCCTCAGATTCAAGCCAATATCAGCTTTGTAAGATGTCAGACTATATTGAAAATATCTTTCATTTATATAAATAGTGCTTTTTGTGCAGAAGAATGCTGATTTCTAGAAAAAAGTTGCTTTTAAGTCAAAAATGCAATTAAAAATATATCTCCTTGTCCTTGCATGTTAGCTTCGAAGTGCTCTCCGTCAGCTTCGCAGCTAAAGCCAAAAAATCTCTCCCCATTTTTAGGATGCAAAAAATATCATGAAATGAATACACTGGGAGTACTGTAAACCATCTTTAGAAGATGAGAACATTAGTTTTGCAGGTTCCCTATTTTATTACAGGCTTTCTTCTCATATTTAATATTTCTGCAACACATTCTAAAAGAAGAAATGAGCAGATAGTGCTTTTTTCTATCTGAAACATGTAGGGGCATCAAAACCTACCTGAATTGTCCCCTAGACGGTATTAAAAAGAAAGCAGTAATATCAATATTGTAGAAAGAGGCAACTAGATTTCTAAGTGTTGTGCCAATGTTTGTAGTCAACATTGAGACATAAAAAAAAAAATTATAACCCGTGTTGATAATAGCAGGGTTTGAGTTTTGTGTTATTAGAGCTTGCCTAAAAATATTAGCACATAATTCATGTATAGCCTTTATACAAGCTATGCTCTATTATATATTTTGGGGGAAAATAAAATCTGTAAAGCATGAAATTGTGGTGTTACAAAATGATTATTTCTAAAAGTGAATTATCTCATTCTATAGTAGAATTAGCTTGGATTGCTGTGTTAGAAGTCAGGTGGTTTATTTCTGAGCAAAATACCAATTAATAAATGAATGCTTTAATACACACCTAAACCCATGACATGAAAATAATACTATTTTTTATTTGCCTTGCAGTTAACAACCATGTGTCATTGTGGCATCTTTTATTGAAAGGAACTTTATTTAAGTAGCATAAACTTGTTGGATGGGCTTCAATTAAATGATGATTTGTTAATGCAAATGTGTAGCGAATGACTGGTAGTACATCTGTCTCTTCATCCATAGGCCATTACTGTGCAGCATTAGCACATGATTGTAAAAAACTGGAAATCATTATATGCAGGTAGTACATATTCAATCAATTCTGACCTTATGTCTCTGACGAAATTTTTTTTAAAAGTATGTAATGTACATGATATTTAATCTGAACTGACAAAAAAGGAGAATCTTTGAATTTCTGTGGTTCAAGCTGTTAGATGATATGAGGTAACTGCTGTTTGGGATTGATTGTTATTGGTGTCCCCAGTGGGGAACAACCAGCACATTAATCCTCTGTTACTCCTCCCACATGCTCCTCCAATCCAAATACATTTTTCTGTTTGTTTATATTAGAAAATAAATATTCCATTTATTTTTAAGTTTGGTATATGTTTCCTTCAGGGGGAGAGGAAGGTCTTTGTACTGATGACCAACGTTAGCCAGTTAAGCAGGCTGTGACAATTAATACAACAAAAATTTGTACAATTAGCTTCAGCTCCATAAGTGTCTAATGAGCCATTTGTCAGTCTTTTGGTGAAATAAACTACTCTATCTTAATTCTCCACTCTGGCAGCAAATAAATAGAAGTTACGAAACACTTGGGCACCAATAAAATATAATTTACTTCATAGGGCATGACAGAACTCTTTACATATCTAAAATGAACATGTTACTTACAAACGACTTGTGATACTCATATAAAAAAGGATTCCAGTGCTAACTGCTTTCGTTATGCAGTAGATATGTTTTTTCCTGATTTGTTTAATCATTTAAATGTATAATTACTCCTAAAGACATGTGAGCTAAAATGACTACTCCTAATGTGATTAGCTCATAAAGCCAAAAAGAACCTGAGAAATGCTAGGGAGACCCCCATTCTGCAGCTGAAGATGCAGAGGATTTGCTGAAAAGGACAAAATTAACACATTTATTTGTGGACACTTCTCTTTCTGTCCTCCATGGCCTTGTCAGTATTAGACATTTCTTCTTAAAATTTACCACCATTGACCTCGCTGTTGCAACTCAACTTAGTGGGAGGGGAACAAATGTGCACCTGTTGTCAGCATTTTAACCATGGTCTAAACCTGCTCTGAGCAGCCATCAGAGTTTTAACCATCAGAGCTCCACATGTAGTTACCAGCAGTGCACCTGCACTAGTGATAGAAAGTGACAAATTTTTTAAAAAACATCATGCCTATGAACCATCTCCTGTGAAGAATCATAGCATTGCAGTTATCCTTCCCAACTGGTTGTTGTATAAGTCCAACTGACACATACTGTCAGACATAAGGAAGTGAAGTTCTTCCTTTATGCTGTACTGTGATTTTTTTCGCTAAAAAAGTGAGACATGATCAGGATCAGCATTCTGAAGCCAAAGACAGATGGCACCAACCTGGCAGTGGTTACAAGCACTATGGAGGACAGGATTTGAATTCAAAATGCCCTTGATAGTTGAAGAATTGCTCTCAATTAGATGAAATCTAATAAAGACAAGTGCAAAGTACTTCACTTATGAAAGAAAAAAAATGCATAACTAACCTGTGGAATAACATGTTAGTTGGTAGTACTGCTGAAGGGGATCTGGGGTTTATACTGAATCACAAATTGAACATGAGTAAACAATGTGATGCAACTGCAAAAAAGACTGATTTCAATCTGGGATGTATTAACAAGAGTATAGTATGTAAGGCCACTCTACGCTATGAGATAAGGTTGAATTTATTAAGGTCGACTTTTTAGCACACTATTTTGTAAAGTTGATGATGCATATCCTCACTCTGCATAAGAATCTGGCGTAGTTCGAAATAGCATGTAAATGAGGATTTCTCTGGGACTGCATAGGAGATCAATGCTATTTCCCCAATCTTTTCAAAGCTAGAAAGGTAGCCCCATCCCCCCTTGATTTGGTCCAGATGCTTCCTGCTCTTTCTTACTTCATTCAGGTAAAGTTTGCCCTTCTTTCCCTTCTGCTACCAGTTGCATAGGGATTGTTTATGTATCAATAATCCCTTTTCTGCCAGTCAGCCAGATAAGGATTCACCCCTTACGCAGTTCTGGTGAGCACATTTTAAATGACATTTCTAAAGAAGTGAATCATTATGGCAAAGAGAGACAGACTGTCCTGTACAACAAAAAATGAAGAGAAAAAGACCTTTATACCAGTCATGAAAGGAACAGAAGAGAGTGTTGGATGAAAAAGGAAAACTGTCTAAGGGAGTAAAGATTGGCAAGGTCAATGGAAGAAGCCCACAGTTTTTGGCAGTTTAAAATTAATATTTAAATGTATAGTTAGTTCAGTTGTTTGAAGCTAAAGTTTTGCTACTTACTTTGGAGAAGCTGCAACAATCTGAGAAGCTATGAGTTGGAGAAACCATAGAGTAGAATTGTAGTAGTGAAGGGTAAATTGATATGCTATGAAAACGATGAGTGGTCCTGTGTCACCTTAGAGATGAACCAAAATATAGAGAACTGTAGAGCTTTTGTGGGCAGAAACCCACTTCATCAGATGAATTGGAGTGGAAGTGGGTTTTGCTCTTGAAAGCGCATGATTCTATATATTTTGGTTAGTCTCTAAGGGTATGTCTAGACTACATGGCTCCATCGACGGAGCCATGTAAACTAGTTTACCCGAAATAGTCAATGAAGCGGGGATTTAAATAATCCCCGCTTCATTAAAATAAAAATGGCTGCCGCGCTGTGCCGACAATCAGCTGATCTGGCACAGTGCGGCAGTCTAGATGCGGATCGGTCGACAAGGTAAGCCTTTGTCGACCGCTCCCTTATGCCTCGTGAAACGAGGTTTACAGAAGCGGTCGACAAAGCCTTCCCTTGTGGACTGATCCGCGTCTAGAGTGCTGCGCTGTGCCAGATCAGCTGATTGTCGGCACAGCGTGGCGGTCATTTTTATTTTAATGAAGTGGGGATTATTTAAATCCCCGCTTCATTGACTATGTCGGGTAAGCTAGTTTACGTGTCTCCTTCGACGGAGCCATGTAGTCTAGACATACCCTAAGGTGCCACAGGACCAATTGTTTTTAAAGTTAGACTAACATGGCTGCCCCTCTGATGATGATATGGTAGCATTTTAGCCAGGGTGCTACAAGGGCTGTAGAGGAAATACAGTGTTGTAAATGCAGTAGCCAGGTGTGGACAGATACAGAAATCATGACTAAACAAGGGAAATTCCAGGAAAATTATGGTCAGTTACATTCATAATAGTGCATACACACATGAGCAAATATCATAATCCACTCATGGGTACATTGTAAGTGGAAAAGCAGCTTTGGCAAGGGATTGAACAAGATGTTTTAATAGATAATGCACATGAGAGCAATTGGAGATTTCCAAAGGAAAACTAGAAGTTGCAGATGATGGAGGTGATTTAATAGCTCTTCATGTCCACTTTTGGTATTGAACTAATTAAAGACTGTGATTCTGGAGATGCTCTATTCCAGGGGTGGCCAACCTGTGGCTCGCGAGCCGCATGCGGCTCTTCCCCCCCCTTAAAGTGTGTCTCGCTAAGCCGCCACTGCGTACCTGTGCTCCCCAGGGCAGGGGAGCCGTCCAGTGTGGTGATTCAAAATGGCATCTCCAAGATGGCAGCGGCTGACGGGAGCCTGATGTGGCCAAAAAGCCTTGTCTTTTAAAGGGGCAGCATCTTTTTTTTCCTCAACAAAAATAAAAATTCTGCATCTCTTCGCATTTTTTCTGCCGCTGTTTTGAGACTCTTCATTTAATGGGTTGGCCACCCCTGCTCTATTCAAATGAAAGCTGAAGTCCTGACTCTCTTTTTTTTTTTTTTTTGCGGTATCCTGTAGTCACATGTGGTAGGAGATTCTCCAGTTACCTCAAGAGAAGCCTCATCTGTTGTAAAATGGGTTTTTCTCTTGCACTTGACAATTCCACTGCGCCTTTAGACTGGCCAGCTGCTGCTGCCCTGCAATTTTTGGTGCACAGTTGAGGTCTAGACTCCTGGAAGGGCATTGTAGTGCCTCCTGCCTAATGTAGTTTCAGGACACTGTGACTATAGCAGCCTTAATCTTATGCCAAAACCAAAAAAGAGCTTAATTTCTTCATTCCTTTGCTTACATATTGTCTGTTTTAAAATATAAGATCTTTGGGGCGTGGACCTGTCTTAATGTGTATAGAGTATGTAGAACACTCTGGGACCTTATAATAGTATAGACCAGAGGTTCTCAAACTTTTTGGGCTCCGAAGCATAAAAATTTATGCGGAGCCCCAGTGGTCCACTGATTGTATGTGTTGTACTTATGCGGAACCCCAGCGGTCCACTGATTGTATGTGTTGTACCTATTGATGTTTCCAGTTTGTCAACCTCGCGGAGCCCTGGAGATGTCTCAGGGCTCCGCCGAACACAGTTTGAGAAACACTGGTATAGACAATATACCCAATGCATACTGTGCAGAATTCATTTTGTGCCAAGTGCCCTTGGTATGGGCTTTACTACAGTAACAGTTTTAAAGATTCTAATAATACCCACTATCTATGTAATAATGTTTGTAGCAAGAAATCTTCTAATTGTGGTTACATATGCCTGTCACTATTTTAGGAAAGCTCGAAAGTCTCAATCTGGAGATAAACTTCAGTGAAGACCAGTCACTTTACCAAGATGGAGAAAAAGAATTACAAATTAAAAGGTGGTGTTCGGAAATGAATTCCTGAGCATGTTCTTTCATGTTCCTAAAGGTTTTTTAATGCCTAAAAATTGTTGTCTCCAGTTTGTGTGTGACATGACATACTCTCAGAAGGTGTCAAAAAGAATGATACCCAGATGAAAAGGCAGGGCTGGTGAGACATGTTTGAAGAACAGGAGGGATTAGTTCTTCCATTTCCCATTAGGCCAGGGCTGGCACTGGTGAAAAGATACCTCTTTAATCTATAGATACTAAAAGTAGGGGTGCCGAGAGTACTGCTTAGACCCCCTGGTTTGAAGTGGATTTTGTTACAATATGGGGTTTACAATTTGAATTAATAGCACTCAGCACCCCTTCCCATTTCTCCTGATTTCATGGGACAAGGGGAGCCCATGTAAGTCCTGATCCATGTTTGTGAGGGTTGTAATGCCACTGATACACCTTGAGTTTATATACCACATAATTATAGAATGTGGGACTGGAATGTCTTCTAGTCCAGTTCCCTGCACTAAAAGAAGGACTAAGTGTGATCTAGTCTGGCCTTGATAGGTGTTTATCTAACCTGCTTTTAAAAATGTTTGGTGGAGTGTTCCACAACGTCTCTGTGCAATTTATTCTAATGCTTAACCGTTCTGACAATTAGCAAGTTTTTCCTTTTGTCCAACCTAAGCCATCATTGTTGCAATTTAAGTCTATTTAAGCCTATATATGTATATTAATTGTGGTGTCTTAGATGCTGCACGTAATTATTAGAACTTGGAGCATTGGCTGTTGGGAGTCTGGAAGCACAGGAAACAGGAAGGAGTGTGGAGAAGATTGGCAGGGGCTGAGTGAGAGCTACTGAGGGATGCAGCAGCTTTGTAAAGAGGCTCCACTTTTGGCAAAGTCATGTTGAAGTTTGTTAGTACCTTGCTTGCATGATACAACATTAATGTGTTTGCTTAACCACGAATATTTTGGTTAAAATTGCAGACCAGTTAGTTACAACCCCCATATCAGTTATTCGGAACTTTCTGAAGGGTTCTCTTTGGAAGTTAACATTTTCTGTGTTCAGTATTAGCTGAAAGGAAAAATGTCTTTTAAGTTGGAGGAAAATTCCATGGGTGCTTGTTAGTCTGAAAAAAATACAGCCTTTTCGCTGTTTAAAAAAACCCATCACTTACAGTACAATATTAATGCCAAAATGTGGTTTGCCTATAGTGCTTATTTTGGAGAATATCCACAATATGGTTCTGTTTTTTGGTCTGTGTATATGTTAAATGGCTTGGTTGTGTAACAGTAAAGTTATAAGGCACTAACAGTTCTCTTTTGAATCTGTTCAAAAGGTATCTGCTAAAACTTTCTAGTGGAGCCTAATGAAGTTGTGCCCTGTTTTGTGACATCCCAAAAGCCTATTCTCCTTTGCCTGCCCTGACCACCATACCTCTTGAGCTGATGGGGTAATTTGCATATGGAAGACTGTAAAAACTTCTCATTGGAATGCACACAGTGCAAGCCACCCTCAAACCACTGCCCTCACGCCATGAATAGATGAAGATTGTGGCAATAAAAATGGTGGAGCTCATGGTTTTGAATGTGCTCTCCACAGCCTTACTCTTTGCAAAGATTAAGCTTTTTTACAACCTCTTTTATTGTAGACTGATGTAATGCTTTTCCATTGACTCAGCTTTGCAGAACATTGGCTCCAGTACCAAAGGTGTGAACTAAACCCCTTCCAATTCTGCACTGCAATAACAAGTGAATGTCAAAGCTTGCCTAGTTCCTCACCGTGCATATTGGCATACATCCCAGCCACTGAATTTATTTGATGTCTGCTAAGAGAAATGGCACTTTCTGTTCAGCATGTTACATTTAGACTGGTGTGAATGCAAAGGGTATTTACAAAGTGCTTGATCACAGTAGCAGTGTAACTATGATATAATTAGCAGTCACATAGCACTCTTTAATACATAGATTTCCAAGTGCTTTATAAGGGTTGGTAAGAATTAAACTCCATTACTAGGAAATTGAGGCACAAAGAGGGGGTGATTTACCTGGACATGTTTCCTGGTTTTAACCTGGTGCCCCGTCCACTGGGCTATGCTGCCTTCCCATGCTGGCAATTCATGTGGTCTTATTCATACAGTTTGACTGACAAGGATAGCACTTTAGAAAGGATTTATATGTGCTTCCATGGCACCATCCTGTTAGGGATTTTTTTGGCACTCGTACAATAGATTCCACTGTTTATAAGAGACTTGTGTCTAAAGTTAATTCTGAATTAAAATATTTCAGTTTGTTCCCCAGAGAAAAACAGAATACTTAGGCACTCCTCCAGACTACAACTAATTTCAAAGCCTTCCTAAACCAAAACAGGATCTTAGATTATATGGATTTGGTGGAGAATGTTTGTTATAGACAAAAGATTTCATCAAGAACCATAATAAAGATCTTGGTCCTGATGGATGCAATGTCTTCTTTTGTTACACATTGCATGTCCCACCTGATGCAACCTCTGTGGAGTGGGAAGTCTGGTCACAGATGACCAGATTTTTATATATGTAGGAAAAAGCCTGTAAAATTAATAGCTGCAGATGAAAAAGTATTTCCAAATTCTCCAATCCAATCATAGTAACCATTGAACCCAGTTACCTTGGAACCCAGAATCCACAGAAAGTGCTTTCAAACCAAATCCCTATCTCTCCAAAGTTCCTTTCTCCACACACATTCTGGAGACTGTCAGTTTTACATTCTGATAGGGCTCTTAAGGACTTGGAATCCCAGTCTCATGTGGTATTGGGCAAAAATCACATAAAATTGCAGTAAAAACAAAAAACAAAAACCTCATTTCCTTCATGAGGAGCTACCCTTCACATCAATACAGTGCCATTTCCTTGTCTGTGAACTAGTTGTGTTCCCCAATCAGTGAAGGTGCCAGAGATGTAGGAGGTCACATATGCTCTTCATACAGATTGAAGATCATCTTACAGTGCTGAGGAGACACAGAGGGAGGACTGTAAATCATTCACCTACTCCTAGTATATCTGCCTTAGGTTTGGAATATCATCATTCCAGAAAAATATCTGCTTTATTTTGGAGTTTCATCCTAGATTTAAGTTGAAATACTTTTTCAATTTTGATCCATTTCTTTAAAAAAAATTCAAATGGGTGTTATCTTCAAATGTGCATAATTTCGATTGTGTGAAACTACGGTTTTCCTACCAAAGTGGTGCCAGAAAAGGGGCCAGTCAGCCAATGTTTCTGAGAAGTGTGAACATTTTTTTTCCAATTTTTATTCCTTTCTGAAGGAACACTTCTTACTGGCCAGAAATCTGCAAAATTCAGACATGAAAATGAGAGCTTTTCTGGTATCTGAAACTGAGCAACTGTGTAGGCATCGCACATGCACATACAACATAGTCCCTGCCCAAAAGCACTTACAATTTAAATAAGACAGATTAGAGTGGGAGGATAAACAGAGGCATAGAGAGGGCAATTGACATGCCCAGGATCACACAACAAGCCACTAGCAGAATCAGAAATAGAAGCAAGGTTTCTCAGCCTCCTAACCATTAGACCATGCTGTCCCAGCTATGATTCTTGTCCTCCATCTCTGTGCAGACAGCATTGGGTTATTAAGAGGCCCTGCACAATAGAAAGCGCATTGCTGGGACAATGGAAAGTGGGACAGTGACAGAGAGAAGATACCTTCAACTCCCTCATCTGCCTGAAAAAAGGCTGACTCAGAGAATTCCCTCTCCATAGCTTTCTCTCCACTTCAGCAGTGAGGTTGTGGGGAAAGGCCTGCCGTCCTCCTAGAATAGAACAGTCAGTTCCACTCTGAAGATGAGAGCCAGTGGATGTGGACTATTGGCTGTTCTTTCTCATAGAGCATGTGCTGCCTCCTCCCTTTGTGGCCACACACTGCACCCTCTGCAGATGAAGAGAAATCTCTTCCACTGTCCCAGAGAGAGAGGAGGAGAGAGAGTGATGGGTTGATCCCAATAGCCAAATTGCCCACATATCATGTGCAGTTCAGCTCATCTGTCTCTCTCAGACCCTCTGCCCCTTGGGGCCTGTGAACCCAGCGTGGGTGCACATGTGCCACATGCAGAGTATCACATTTATTCTGAATAGCAGTGTCCCTCAGGGCCATGCTTCACCATGTGCTGCCTTGAGCTCCCATGCGAGAGCATCAAAGACAGAGCAGCATCAACCCTCCCTCAGGTCTCTGGCAGGCAGTGATGATCAGATGGAACCTGGACTATCTGACTGTTTCTGTTCTTCTGAAAAAAAAAACAAATGGTCTAGTAGCACATTATAGACTAACGAAACATGTAGAAAGCTCATGATACCATCTACATGTTTCGTTAGTCTATAAAGTGCTACCAGACCCTTTGTTGTTTTTTTCTAACAAGTGCAGAAACTTCCCTTTACCCCCTTTTTTTGATTAGCTCTTTATTCTTTTTTTTTTTAAAAAGGAAGAGGACAGATGGAGGGAGACACCTCCCCTGTATATCAGGATTGATGTGCTCCTTACCCACAATTAGTAATGTCAAACTCTAAACCCACTAGGTTCAAACTCTGTCCTTCCTGCTGCAGTCTGATGTCATTAATCAGTGGACACAGCAGATGCCTTTTCTGCCTCGGGGAAGGACACATCCTCAGCATGTGTTCCATCTGCTGCTGCTTCTCATCCTGCACCTGAAAATTTCAAGATACAAGACTCTACACCTCCTGGAACAATCCATCAATGTTGCATCTGACTCTGGAGAGGAGACACCAAGAGTTTCTCCAGCAAGTGCCTCAGCTAGTAGGCACTGCATCTCCAGCTTCAGCAGAGAGTGAAAACCTGGCAATGGCACTGACATCCCAATCACTGACCACGTTCACCTCAGCCCCATCTCCACTGGCACTGACCCTGGACAGACAAACTCGGTGCCATCCTCTTTAGATGTAAAACAGTGCTCCTGCACTGAGCACAAGCGCAGCTTGCCATGGTCAACCAGACCATCCCACAAAGAGGACTTGAAGCCCTGAAATAAACCCTCAACATCCAGTATGGCTTTGAGGAGTGGCATAAAGGTACCGTAAGTGAAAGACACTTGGGAGATAGTCACATCAGTACTAGTATCAAAGCAGAGGTTCACTTTGGCAAGAGACAGGAATGGTACCTGAAAGGGTATTCCAGAAGTGCTTCATACTGGACTCTAGTATAGGATTGGCAGTGGATGGGCCACCCACAAACTGGCCAATACAAGTACAATCTTCTGCCATGGTAATACTGGCCTTTCCCGGGCCCTGTTGCTCATCTTGAAGAAGAGGAGATCTTGATAGCCGCCAGAGCACTGTCATTAGAACAAGAGGAGCCCTTCAGTGAAGAAGCAGAGATGGAACTGCCTTCCCCGTCTCTCCTTCCCCAAATGAGGCAGTCACACAGCTCCAACATGAGTGGTGGTGGTTTTTGAACATCGAGATAACTGTGATTCAAGAGAACTGGCACAAACTGTCCATGTTTAGCTCCACGTGTCCATATAAGTGCCCTCCAATCAACAGGGAAGGCAATAGAGAAGAGACTGTGGGTTACCCTGGTATAAATTCCCCGTCATTTCAAAATGAATGGAAAAATGCTAGCATCCCAGACACTTCTAGGCACTTCTGACATCGTGATTCTTCACAATTTTAGTGATCCAAGAGAAAATCAGATCTATCAAGGTGACTCCAAACGATAAGAAAGCCCATATACTTACCTTCTTTGACCAGAAAGTCTATTCTTCAGCCTTTCTCTGATTCTGCATCACAAACTACTAGATCCTGTGTGCGAAGTAAGGTTTTTTTTAATGTGAGACAAGGTGACTCCTTTCCTTTCTTGACTCCTGCAAAAATCCATGGAGGAACTTAGGGTGCGTCTGCACTAGCCCCCTAGATCGATCTAGGGAGGCTAATGAGGGCGATTGAAATTGCAAATCAAGCCCGGGATTTAAATATCCCACGCTTGATTTGCATGTTCCTGGCCAGTTGCCATTTTAGAAATTGACTAGCCCAAAGTAACTGCCCGCGTCTACACGCGGCAGTGAAACAGGATTCCGATTTAAACCCCTATCTCGAATTAGCTGGTATTCCTCCTGCAATGAGGTTTACCAGCTAATTCGATTTAGGGGCTTTAAATCGGAATCCCGTTTCACTGCCGCGTGTAGACGCGGGCAGTTACTTCGGGCTCGTCAATTTCTAAAATTGCGACCGGCCGGGAACATGCAAATCAAGTGCGGGATATTTAAACACTGGGCTAGATTTGCAATTTCGGTCGCCCTCATTAGCCTCCCTAGATTGATCTAGGGGGCTAGTGTAGACGTACCCTAAGAGAATACAACCAAGAAAAGGCAGATGGGAGACAAAACGGTGATTCTAATGGCAATGGAAAAAATCTGGTACAGCTGCTTAATTCATGCCCTTGGCAGTCACAATGCACTCCTGTAAACAAGCGTGTTGGGATCCAAGAGAAATCCTGTCAACAATTTAGGATCTGCCCTTAAAGGACAGGGAGCTGTTTAGAGCTTGAATGGATGAAGTGCCCCATTCCTTCATGTTACAGTAAAACTCCAATTGTCCGGCATCCAGTGATCCGGCACTCCTGATAGTCCGGCACCAAATGGAACCCGGAAGTGCTCCGGCCAGCCGGACAATTGGAGCTGCTCTGCCCCCGGCTTCCCTGAGTCCGCTGCTGCTGAAACTGACCAGCGGCTGACTTGGGGAAGCCGGGGGCAGAGCAGCTGGAGTGCTGCCGGGTTGGTCCCTAGCTGCTCTGCCCCTGGCTTCCCCAAGGCAGCCGCTGCTGAAACTGACCAGCGGCGGAGTTGGGGAAGCCAGGGCAGAGTAGCTGGGGTGCTCTGCCCCCAGCTTCCCCAAGTCAGCCGCTGGTCAGTTTTAGCAGCGGCGGACTTGGAGAAGCCGGGGGCAGAGCAGCTGGGGTGCTGCTGGGTTGGTCCCATAGCACCGCCCTCTCCCACGCTGCGCAGTTCCCCGCCGACCCCCCACCCCAGACCCCTCATAGCCCCCCTTCTGGTACTCCGGCATATCTGATAATCCGGCACCCTCTGGGTCCTAAAGGTGCTGGATTATTGGAAGTTTACTGTATTGAGGACAGTGCTCTTAAACTTAGCATCTTATACCTCAGTGCTGTATTGCAAACTTTTTGGTACCAGCTGCCTTAAATCTCAGAACATTGTCTTATTCCTAAATTACCAACTGGCATATCCATTCAAAAAGTGACTTCACTAGTCTAGGAGGTTTGATGAGACAGCTGAGGGCCATGCCAAAACCCACAATGGAGCTGACATTTAGAAACCACCTCTTCTCCCTCCATCTGATGTGGGCAAATTATGGTGGGTAGGTGGGTGCAGGACGTTGTCCCCCATAGCTACTGCATCGTGTTCCTTTCCCTTCTCCACTCTGCTTCCCCATTTCTCTTCAGGGACCCTTCTCACAGGACCTGTTACAAAAAGATATGGACTTCATCTAGAAGCCATGGAAGAGGTTCTGAAGGACTACTGGAGAACAGGCTTCTACTTATGGTATCTCCTTATTCCCCAGAAAAAAAGGGTGTATTCATCCTGTCCTAGATTTTAAAAGACAAAAGCATATGCTACCTCAGATTCAGGTTGGTAATGCTTTCTTTCTGGTGCATTCCATTGCGTTTGACTCAGGATTGGCTTGTACCTTTGGTCTTACAGGGTTCATGCTTACTACCAATCACAGAAAATACCTGAGATTTTCAGTGAGACCCAAACGCTTGCTACCAGTACTAAGTATTGCCTTTCAGAATCTTCCTGGAACTGAGAGTCTGTATAAAATGCCTTGCTGTGGTGGTGGCATACCTATGAAAAAAGGGGTATCCATGCTTACCTGTATATAGATGACTGCCTGGTCAGAAATACAGCACATCAGGAAGCTGAGAAGCCTCGTGTATATGTGCTTTCTCTTTTTGCACAGCTGGACCCATTGGTGAACTATGAGAAGTCATCTCCCATCCTGTCACAGCGAGTAGATTTCATAGAGGGCAGGATAGGTTCTACCACAGCAAGGACATTCTTACCTTAGAACATATTCCTTACACTTCAGTCATTACTGAACATGGTGATATTACATCTGGCTACATTAGTACTAATTTGCTGCATAGTCGGTGTGTACATCCATGATGTCACGTCCCAAACTTCGCCTGAGACCTCTACAAGTCTGGCTCATGTCAGTTTATGCTCCCATATAGAATCAACCGAGAAAGATTGTTTTAACTCTGTTTCATGTTCTTGCAGCTTTGACCTGGTGACTGCATTTAGACACTGTCCAGAGAATACCATTCATGATTTCTTTACCACACAGGGCATTACTCCTGGGCACATCCTTTTCCTCATGGAATCTATAGAGGAACCACCTCACCCAACAAGTACAAGATACAGCAGGGGTGCGCAATAATTTTTGGTGGGGGGGCGGGGCACTTGAAGATTTTGGAAAATGGTCGAGGACTACACTCTTCCATGATATTAATGGAGGAGATGCAGGGTCTGGGATGGAGGTTGGGTGCAGAAAGGGGCTTGGGGTAAGGGATTGGGGTGCAGGAGGGAGACTGGAGTTTAGGAGGGAGTTTGGGTGAAGGAGGCAGTTGTGACCTAGGGCGGGAGACTGGAGTGAAGGGATTTGGGATGTGATCTAAGGTAGAAAGGGATTGTGATCTGGGGCAGGAGATCGGGGTACCAGATCTGGGAGGGAGAATGGGTGCAAGAGGGGGACAGAGGGTTTGGGTATGTTGAGGGAGGGGGGCAGAGGTTTGGGGCTGGGGTGCCAGGAGACTTACCAGCCATCAGCCAAACCAGCCTTCCTGCCTGCAGAGCTAAGGTTTGCAGAGCTTAAAACATTTCCCAGCCAGCCCGCCTGCCTGGCCATGTGCTTCATTGGGCCGAGGAGAGGGGGTGTGGTTCTTCTTGGCTGCCTGTTGTTCAAACAAGCAGCTCCCATTGGCTGGTTTCTGGCCAGAAACCAGCCAATGGGATTGTGCTGGGGATGGGATGGCTCCTGAAACTTTCCTCCTCCCCTCCTGTTTTAAAACAGAAAGGAAGCCTGGCAGCTGCATTTCTGCGCAGCTTTGTGGGGCTGCGGAGCAAGCAGGGCAGCCTGCCTGGGGCTCCCTGCTGCCTCTGTGGTGTGGATCCAGTGGTTTGGCAGGACGGATTCGGCTCGCAGCCTGTATTTTGCCCAGGCCTGAGATATAGGGTCCCCAGAGGACCTGAAACTCTGTGGAAATGTCTTAGAGCTCAGAGTTATTGACCTGATTTCTGTGGTGGGGTTCCTCTTACAATTCTATGTAGCACACATATCAATGGACAATGTATCAGTAATATATTATATAGTTAGGTTTGGCAGAATTCAATTATAATTTATTTATTATTTTGATGGATAATATTGTTTATTTTTTAGTGTGTTTTCAATGTTTATTGATTTACAATTTCACTGCTGCACAAAACTATTTGGCGGGGGCAAAAAATAATTATTTAATGATAGATTCAAAAAAGTTAAAGCTTTGTAACCATTAAAACACAAATTGTCCACATGAAATGTCTTAATAGATCATACTTTAATTCTCACACTGTATTTTTTCCTACTTTACCTCTTCGTAAATTTAGATTATTATTGATGGAAATATTTTTGTCAGTTTGTGTGTATATGGTGAAATCAACATTTGCCAACATTGACAGATACAAATTTAATCCTTCAAAGCCTATATGTAAACAAACAAAGTTGTACCCACTTTCCCTCAACTTTACAGGGAAGCAGTGCAACTAAGGAATTGGTGCTACTTGCATGGCATAACCCCAGTAGTCCTACACCTTCTGAGAGCAAGCAATGACTTGGCAGATTTCCTAAGCAAACAATCTGCCACTGGCCATGAGTGATGAATGCAGAAATCCATCACCAAGTCACTATTCCATCAGAGGGAAATCTGATTATATACCAAGAACAATGCCAGGTGCCCAAACTTCTGTTCCAAAAGAGATATGAAACCTATTATCTTTCTTGGATGCCTGACTTCTGCAGCAGAATCAGGGCCTCCTGTATGACTTTCCATCCATTCCTCTAATCTAAAGTGTGATTTTTCAAGGCCATGTAAGACCAAGCCAAGCTCATCATCTTAGCTCCCGACCAGCCAGGGCAGTTCTGGATGTCATATCTGTTAAAGATGTCATCCTAACTAACCATCAGGCTCCAGACGGCCCAGATTTATTGTCATGAGATCAGGGTAAAGTATTCTGTACAGTATGAAAGTCACTGGAATGGACTGCCTGGATATTGGCTAGCTGAGCATTGTGAAAAGTGACTGCCCCTCTCATGCCCAGTAAATACTAGCACAGAGGAATAAGCTATCCTAGAGAACTTATTCCTCTAACACAAAAGTTCTCAGTGTGGGTGAACCAATGCAATCTAGATCCAGTGTAGGCCCCAATGCCAAATTTTCTAGATGACTTGCTGTGCTTAAACCATTCAGAACTTTCAGTTCAGTTAAAATCCTTGTGTCAGCAATATTTGCATATCCCCCTATGGCATGGGTTCCCAATCCTGGGGGGTCGTGAAGAAATTCCAGCGGGGGGGGGCACGAGGTGACCCAGCCGCACCCCCCATCAATAGTACCCCAAGTTTTGCTGCTATTTTTTGGGGGGTTGGGGTTGTGAGGGTTTCGCAAAAATCAAAAAGGGGGCGTGATGCTGAAAAGTTTGGGAACCATTGCCCTACGGTATCCAGATTCCTTAAGCATCTATGCATGCCTAACCCCTTTGATCACAGAATTTACTGCATCATGTGACCTCAACATTGTCCTCCTAAAACTTGTGGAGTACCTCTTTGAGCCCTTCTCTGAATGCTCCAATCTGACTTTCAAAATAGTCTTTTTGGTGGCCATCAAATCGGTCAAAAGAGTGAGAGAGAGCACTTCTGGCACTTGTGTCAGAACCCCTAATGCTTCATTTTCTAAAATGGTTGAAACCTCATGACAAATTTATCCCTAAGGTCATTTCTGATTTCCGCTTAAACCAGTCAATTGACCTGGGTTCTTCCCAAAGCCAAAGCTGCATAGGTTGGACGTATCTTTCATATTACATTGACAGGACTGACTCTTCCAGACTGTCCCTGCATCTCTATTTGTGGCTATACTTGGCTGTTCCTAAAGGTCAGGTCCTTTTTCATAACAGAGACTTTCAAAATGGATAACACATTGCATCTCACTATGCTGCCAACTGACTGATATACTTGTCCCACTGACTATTCAGGTTCACTTCAGCAGAGCCAAGCAGCATCTTTGGCCTGTTTCCAGAATGTGCTGAAATTTGCAAGGCTGCTATGTGAAGCAGTCCATCCATGTTTGTCAGGCATTAAGTATAGAAAGAGGAGATTTTTGGACAAAAAGTTTTATTTTCTGAAAACTGCATTTTTGGTTCAACCAAAACTATTCGGTAAGTCGACATAGTTTCACACACACACGCACCAAAAAATTTGGGGCGTTAAATTCATAAGCAGACTTAGATGCTGTTCCACTTAATATAAATAATTAAATATTAATTGGTGCAAGGACTGAAACCAGATTCTTTCCTCTGACCCCCACCCCAGCCACTGAGTGCCCTAACCAATCAGTCAGTGTCCCCCACCTTTCAGATGAGTACTCTAACTATGGAGTTATAGCATGTAATGGTGGCAACACCATCACCTCCATGTCATCCTATGATTTTTGTGAATGTTTCCAAATTTCCTTTGCCTTTAATAATAATAAAAAGTGGTTAAAACATCTGGAATTGAAATGTTCTGGGTTCATCTGAAATAATTTTTCAGTTTGACCAGCAAACCAATTGATTGATTATTTGCACAACACTAATTATGCACTGGCTTTAGCTGTGAGGTTAGATATCATATTTGGGAGAGCAGTACTCTAATCTGTATTTGACTCATGCAGCTGATATTCCTCATCCCCAGCATGCTGAGAGGATACTGCTTACTGGTCACCTACAACAGGAGTTCCACTGGCACATATATTGGCAGAAGAATGAATGACTGCCCTACAAATAGCTCTGGTTCTCTGAGATAATGTAGTTGGTGTGGATTCCATGACCCACTCTCCATCCCCCCTTTTTGTAGTCCCCAGCAGTCTTGGGCTTTGAATGACAAGGGAACTGAGGGAAAGTCGTGGCCACTCCACCCTAAAAGGGAGCTCAAGAAGGCATAGGACACATGAATAGCCCTAAAAGTCATAGATATTAAAAATAAATCTCATGCATGTACTGGGATCCACACTGGTTATAGCAATCTTGAAGAACCTCAGTGAGTACAGGGTAAGTGTTCTTTGTTTAGGCTGTAAGCTAATTTCTGCTGTGGACCCAAAATTCATTTTCCATAACAGTTTGTATGAAAAAAAATTAAGCTTGCTCAACCATTCAAGGAAAATTAATACTAGTAGGGTCTGAATGTGATGAGTCAGTATTCAGTTTCTTTTTTATCGGCTATAATTTTTCCAATTCCTCACCCAACTCTACTTCGAATATTATAAAACCTATTTCTGAGCTGAGATTGCCACAATTCCTCATCCTCCAACCCTGCAGGAATATTACTTTGCTGATATTTCTGAGTTACTAGTGAGCCATGCAAAGCACTGTTCTCTTTGTATTCTATACATCATGCTAGTTTTCTTACTGGAAAGTCAAAAGGTATGTTAGCAAGTTTTATATTAAAGGGACATTGTCAATTAGAAATCTAGTCAGTTTAAAAATAAGTTTGAAAAGCATGTAATTTGTTTGGCGTCCCCTGCCTTTTTCTATTTTGTTATCATTTTGCTACCTTTAAAAATATATTTTACACTCACTTGATACTGTGTGAAAGACCCACACAAAGAGGAAAATCTTCCTCTGCAATTAAGTTTAAAATACATATAAAGTGCTATCAAATGTACAGTGTAAACAAGCTGGGAAAATAAAAAAGTATTTTTCCTCATCTCATTCAGTTATAGTAATCTTTGTAACAATAGCAGGTACATTTTCAGAAATAATTGTTCTGCTGTCCCTTTAAAACATTTCATTGTGATCACCTTGACTTTCTTTTTATAATTCCCTTTCAAGGCTGCCTTTCCCAAAATATTTTCCAAAGTGGATCAACTCCACTTAATCAGTTGACTATGGAGAATCTCTGCATAACAAGTTCTTAAAGTGTTCCCATCTCCATTTAAAAGGGACTAAATCAGTAACATACTGCATCCCAATTGTAGATGACCTGACAAGTCAAGATTAGGGTTTTCTTTGATTAGGTGCAAAAAAAACTAATTTGTTTTTGATTGGGATGCAGCTGTAAGTTCATTTGTGTCTTACCTGAGTAATAAGAATGTTACAAAAGTAATAAGTGGAGCACTACAAATTCACAGCCATGAAAAATGCATCATGGAACATGAAATCTGGTCTTTTCTGTGCGCTTTTACTTTATACTATACAGATGTTCTGGGGAACATCAGTGTTTATCTAATTGAGAAGTTGCAGGGGTGTCATGGGATTACCGCCCTTACTTCTGTGCTCTCTTCAGAACTGGGAGGCCAGAGAGTGGCAGCTGCTGGCCATGTGTCCAGCTCTCAAGACAGTGCCCTGCCATCAACAGCACTGAAGTAAGGGTGGCAATACCATACCATGCTGTCCTTACTTCTACACTGCTGCTAGTGGCAGTTCTGCCTTCAGCGTTGAGCTCTCGACCAGCAGCAGCGCAGAAATAAGGGTGTCAGTACTGCAACATCTCCTTCAATAAATTTGTCACTACACCAAAAAGTTTTTTTGGGGTCAAGATCTGTATAATTACACCACCATGAAATTTCAAATTTAAATAGCTGAAATCATGAAATTTACAAATTTAAAAATCTGATGACAGTGAAATTGACCAAAATGGACCATGAATTTATTAGTCATAGTAATACATTTTCTATCTATTGCTGTATTTTTAAACATTTGTAAAAGACTTTTAATGATTAACCATGGAACTTGGTTTAAAAAGTTGTTCATTATTATAAAAACATTGCTTCTTTGGGATGCTTTATAAGTATTCTTTTGACCAGAAAGAGAAAAAAAGTCCAGTTTAAAGAAAAAACTGTCTTGTGTTTCAAGGGATGATTCTTACAAAAAATTCAACTTAAGTACCTGTCCCTTCAGCTGGCCAAAGTGACAGTGCTTTGGTCCCAGGGTCCCTGAGCTTGTAGATGTACACTTCAAGCACATTGTAATGTATATCGGATAGGTGTATAAAATCATCATGGAACATTTTGGAATCATGTAAGGGGAGAGTGCATAAAGTTTGAATGGCTAACCATTGAAAACATTCTGTGCCAAGGCATTTGACGCTAGTTTTACTAGCCAAATCCTTTTTTGAAAAAAAGTCGTCTTTGACAAGCAATTTAGTAGATCCCTTCGTTGAGCGAAGCCTGCCTTGATGGGTTGTCACATAAGCTGTTTGACATTTGTCCCCAGTAAGATCGGATGCCACATGAAAAATTTACTCCAGCAAGGGGCTCCCAGGAATAAACAGTTCTCTAGTGTTGCTCACAGGGGACTCAGCAAGGTGAGCGGAACTTCAGCTTGTCACGGATGCTCTGTTCTGACAAACATAAGTAGATGCTAATGGCTAAATCGTGACAGAATAAAGTCCCACAACCATATGGCTAATTGCCACAACAATATCTTCAGTGTTATTAATCAAGTTTTCATAGTGTGCCATGATAATTGGAATAATTAGAAACAGCATAGGCATTGCTTGCCTCTGCTACACATACTGCAGACAGGGACCTGGAACAACCGCAGTTGCACTTTCAATGCTGTGCTGCTTAGCGCTTTGCTTTCCAGCAAATACTGTGGTTAATTAATGAATTAGCTGTTTGCCCCCAGAGTCTTTTGTTGCTAGCAGGAGTTCTGCAGGGGTGCCTAGGAAGGTAAATTAGACCAGTAAGCCCCTTGTGTCCCTGTTTAAAGATGAAGTATTCCCATAAGGCATGAACTGCACAGCACAGATCTCTGCCATGCAATGATACTGTAGATTATGAAATTTGAAAGTTCTGAATTTTGTATATTAATTTGTAAAGCTTATGTCTAAGTACATATGAACAAACAAGCATCAACATATAATAATTATTTTGCTGTGTAACAAGTTTAATAAAAACAACACCCCCCCAATGTAGTGACTAAATTAGAGAACAACAGTATCTGAATTAATGAGGCTAGGTGTACAAAAAGAATGCTTCTACTGCTCACGTGTGCATGTTACCAAAATTTAAAAAATTGTTTTAACTATTTTGTGAGCTACCAATACTGATCAATGTAAACAATAACTACCAGATATAACTTAACAAAACCTATTCTACCTTATGCTGTAGTGGAATAGTTCTGAATAATTATACTCTACCTCTGAAATAAGGATATAAATAAAATAATGTTTGTAGCATATTTATTTGCACTAAATGCCTAAATTATCTTCATGTCTTTTGTACTGGAATAGTCATTCACTGGACACTGAGGTTTAGAATTGTGATACTGTATCAGTGAGGAAACACCGGTGTTTCTTAAGTACATGTATCAACGTTTTGTTAACTGGTCACTAAAACCGCAGATTGATGATAATGATTGTCTTCACTGGATGTATGAAGGCATTTAGCCAGACTAATGGATTGAAATGGACTGCTGTGTGTATGGCCTCTGAACAGCTTCTTAATTTAGTTTTAGTGCTTCCAATAGATATAATATTGAATTTAGAACTGATATAAATCTTCTCTCTCCCTGTTTTTTAGAGAACTATCACATAAAGAGATTTTGAAATGTTGTATATTTAATTACATGTGGCCCTGCAGAAGTCAGAACCTAGTTTTGACTGAAGGTAGTAGGTATTCTGTTTGTTTTGGGCCCAATCTCTTTTGAACGATTACTTTTACAAAGCTATTTGTATTGTAATGAGGCTGTTACACTGCAATGGAAACATATTTCTGCAGTGAATCAGGATTTCCTACCATTCTGAGAGCTGTCCAGGATGATATTCTGTTACAAAATAACAGCCTGATTTAACAGCCGCTCTGAATGTGGAATTCCCCTATGAGTTCTTTGAATTGAGTTGGTACAGAATTGGGTGCTCCAGGTAGGAATAGTTGGCTGCTGGGTAGATGAAAATGGCAATTAATAGAATATAAAGCTAATCTCTTTCCAAAGACATTACATCAAATTCAGCCTCTGACCATTCCCTTAATTCTCTCTGTTCCCCACTCTCACAGCAAGTATGAAGTAGCATGGTGTCTGATGTTGGTATTTCCTACATCAATACTTAAATTTAATTGACAGGGTTTATCTATCCACGTAATAAAATATTTGTGGTTCTAGAAAGGTTAGTCATCCATAGAGGGAATTTTCTAAGAGGTTAATGTGATCTGAATCCTTCTCATTAGTGTTACAAGTGGTCTGTGGACTGGGACTCTTTGGTCCAGCAACATCCGTGGTCCAGACCTTCCCTGGCTCATCAAACTCCCTTGTCCAGGATCAGTCAGGTCCCGAGGGTGCCAGACCAGGGAGGCCCAACCTGTTGTAACGTATTTTTATATTATGGATATGATTCCTAGTGAGGGATTACTTAATGTACTGATAGGTTAACTTTATTTTGTGGATGGGAAGCCTCAAACAAGTTTCAGCACTCTCTGTTTTTTAAATGTACCTCTATACACTTTTTAATTTGTAAGTGGTTTAGCTTTGTACATTAAATAGATCAAAAGTGTACTCTCACCACTTTTGTGCAGCCAAGCATTCAATTTTATATATTCATGTTAATGTATAGTGTGTGTCACTGATCATACTGCCATTCTTCATTTTACTGTGGAAAACTGATGTATCTCCTTTTTGCTGAAATATAAAATTGTCTCCATTATTAACTCAGTTCTTGATAATGTAGCAAATGAATCAATTATATAAACTGTAGGCAGTAAAGGCAGAATAATGAAATGTTCAGGGGCGTATGGTTTCAGATGAAGATTGGACTTTATTTGTGTTTGAGGTAAGTTGCTTTGTTGGGATTGTGAGGCATCTCACTACCACCTACCATTCATGCAAAGAAGCCTTGTACTGCACCTGTAATGGGTCAGTTCCCCAAACATACTGGCCTCTGGCAACACAAGCACTCCACTACAGCATTCATAGGCCCTACTATCAGGTTAGGGTATCCAGCGCGCCAAGTATCCTCCTGTAGTGTCCAGCCATTGGTCCTGTGGATTTCCACGATGTTCGTTGAACTGCTGCTGCCAATGAAACAGTACATCTCAGTTTGCCAGTTCCACTTCAGATCACTGCTCTGCTTAACTTGCAGCACTTAGATATGTTTATAGTGAAACCAAATATGTTTATTTAACAAAGTGCATAGATTCAAGTACTAGAAATATTGAAAACAAATGGTTTCATCTATGTATTTGAGAGAATTTATCTCTGTGTCCATCTGTCTGTGTGTCTGTTCAAGAACTTCCCCTAAACAGTAAAAGCTAGGACCACCAAATTCAGTACACAGCTCTTACCATAACTTAAAGCAAGGGAAGGGTTTGATTCTACCAGGATAATGGGATGTGCTTAGAATGGGATTGCTTCTCATAAAAGCATACAGAAAAGAGACAGACTCACCAGCCAGGTAAAAGGGGCTGGTTGGGGGCACCCTCTTCCACCATCCAGAGCTGTCCTGGCCTGGAGCCCGAGGTGGCGTTTCACAGGGGCAGCACTGCTCAGCTGAGCCCGGAATCAGCTGTGCAGCACTGCCCCTTTGAAACACCACCATGGCATTTTAAAGCAGCAGCACTGTGTGGAGCCCGGGGTCAGCTGGATTCATCAGCTGATCCCAGGCTCCGCAGCATTTCTGGGTTCTGGGGAAATGCTGTGCAGAACCCACGGTCAGCTGGTGAGGCTCCGCATGGCATTTCAAAGAGGCAGTGCAGCATGGAGCCCAGGGTAGGGATGTTAAATTGCGGTTAACTGTGCATTTCAAAGTCAGAGTCCCCCACTGATCCCGGGTTCCATTCTGTGCTGCATGCTGCGCGAAGCCTGGGGTCAGGTGGAGACTCCCCAGCTGACCCTGGGCTCCACTACCCCTTTGAAATGCATGGAGGCGGTGTTTCAAAGGGGCAGCATCGCACACCTCAGCCTGGGATCAGCTGTGTGGTGGCTGCCCCTTTGAAATGCCGTCTCAGCAAATGCTTATTGGATAGTTGACTACTTGACTCAGAGTCCCCTGCTGACCTCGAGCTCCATGAAGGTGCTTCTGCTTTGAAATGCACAAGAGCCCCCGCTGTGGGCTCTTGTATATTTCAAAGCTGGCATGCCGCATGCAGCCCAGAGTCAGCAGTACTTCTCGCTGGCCCCAGGCTGCACGCAGGGTTCCACATTCCTCCTTTGAAATTCACAAGAGCTTCAAAGTGGAAGCACCCTCATGGAGCAGGGGCTTTTGTACATTTCAAAGGAGAAATGTGGAAGTGCCTATCAACTAGTCAATGGAAATTCCATTGACTACTCTGAGTAAATTAACCGATATTTAACATCCTTACCTGTGTATCTCTGTAAAACCCTATGTACCCCCTGTGCCCTCTGCCACTTGGCACCAAGGGGTCCCTGGGTCACAGCTGATTTCTCTAGTTCAGTTACACTGGCTTATAATGGTCAGATTTTGACAGTTCATATTCAGTCCATATTCTGCGACTAAGTCTAATCCATTTTAGAGGAAATATTAAGTATCTCGCCCACTAAGGATTGTAAGTTATCTTCCAGTCCTAATGTGTGGATGCTTTTCTGATGCAAGGGTGCTACCTAGCTGTTAGACCTGTAGTTTTCAACATGCGGCCCACATTCCTTAGGGATCCATAGACAATAGCTAAGATTTCCAAACTGGTCTACACCTCCATTCACAATTTTTGGATGTCCACAAATGAAGAAAAGGTTGAAAAAACACTGTGAGAGACCAATTCTATCTCCTGTTAATCAATGGCAAATTTACTTTTTTATAAAAAAAAACATGCTTTTTATATAAGCCTTGCTCACAAAGTGCCCTATTTTCAAGAATATCTATTTAGACTGAATGTTCTGTAAAATATTTGAAAATTCATAAATATGATGAGGATTCATTCATGATTTGTTGATAGATATGCAGGTTTTTGGAAGACTTTGGGTAACTTAGTTGCCTTTGTGCCAAACACTCCTTTTCTTATGAGCCCCAGTTTAATATTAAATGTAGACAAGTACTTTGTACTTGTACAGCATTTTCATTTATTGATTTCAGTACTTTATAAAAGCTCTCCAGGAGTCCTTATCTACATTGTTTGCAGATAGAGAAACTTTAGCCAGAAGGGTTAATTGACTTACTCTGTCATAAAGGAGCTCAATGGAGGAGCCAGCATAGACCTCCTGACACCCACTCATATTCTTTATTCTTTATTTGAACATGCTGCATCACTGACATGTCAAGATTATAACATGTTTTCCAATAACTATTACGTTGTTTTATGAACATCTTTTTTCATCCTTCTGAAGTAGCTCAATCTTGCGAGCTCTTTCCTGAAAACCTTCCTTCAGTGTAATGGAAGACATTTATATTGCATACTGCAATATGACATAGGAATAAAGTGATGGTGTTCTGAATTAAAAGTTTTTAAACGATGGATTACAAATTTACACCAAGAGTAAAGTATGCTGCTTTAATGTGTATGATATTCTACATGGAATATGAATGGTAAAATCCTGATGAAGTATTTTAGTACATATTTGGACATTTAAAAAACTGTCATTTATGTTCATCCTTTTTATGGTAAAAAGATTATAAATGACCTATCCGTTGAAACTGACTGTCTTCATTGGCCTAGATTATTCTACATGGAAATGTAGTAACTCAAGCAAAATTTAATGCCCAGGGTGACTAAAACTATAATGGCATTCCTATTTCAGAGGTACATTGTACAAAAGAAGAATGCGGCATTACTGAACCCTACTGTACGCACCCCCAGAGTATTAGATAGAAAGACATTAGCCAATATATTCTAATGCCTTTTTTTAAAATAGCATTTATAAAACTCAGGCAAATAATTGTATTTTTTTTCTAATACCGTTTTCTACTTTAAATGTATGTAGGCTGTAACTGCCAAAGCAAACTTTAATCAATGTCTTCTCGTTTTGGGAGAATAAAAGGCGGGAGGGAGGAGTTCATAATTGCTAATAGCTGATAACGCTAGAAATCTCACTAATTTAGCAGTAGAGTTTTGTTTCCACAGATTTATGGCTGCATACAGTATTTTAAATCATGCAGTCATATAATTATTTTTGTTAAAACAGAAAATGTTCCCCTTACTGTGCAGTGTTTTTCAAAAAGCAAATGTATAGGTATCGTCACTCGTTAAGACTGTAATTTTGGAATGAGTGTAAATAATGAATAGTTGAAATTAAGTCGCCATACTTTGACGTTCTTGCATGTTTCTCTTTTCTGAATATGGGTTTTTATCAGTGAAACACATTAGTTTATAGATACAAGATGTGAAATCCAAAACCCACTGAATTCAGTGGGAGTTTTTACACTGCAGTAGGGCCAGGATTTCACCAAAGGAATATAACAAAACTTTGTATATTTCTGCTTTGTTTCCAATGCCATTCTGTGCTACCCAGTTTACTTTTGTGAATCATTAAATGAATACTGTGGTCCCTGCTTTTTAAAGGTGGCTATTGTCCAAGCTCCTCCATCTCAATTATTTTGCAGAAATATAGCAGCCTTTCTCAATCTCTTCTGCTGGGAAAAAATACATTACAAGCCAGACAATTTCTCAATGTATCATAATTCTAGCAAAGACAGCTAGAAGCTTGACCACTTTTCCATAATTTTTGTTCTTCGGTACCATGTCTGGAACTGGAGCCACAATTGGCTGGTGCCTTCTGTTAGAATTAAACTACACATTTTTGAAAATCTTGTCCTGGTCCTCCAAATATTTCCATTCTTAACAAGCTTGCAAGGACTGAAATTTCATCAACTGCTTTTATAATTCTGGGTATAGATAACTAGCTAAGTACAGCAATTATTCTAATAATTTTTATTCACATTTTATCTCAAGGTTCTGTTTATAATACTCTATGAAGTAGTGGTAAAATATTAATGTATTTTAATAAATGGTCAATGAATTGCTGTCTTCCAAAAGAATAGCTTTCAAACCTTTCTGATGTCCTTAAAATCATAGTAATTACACATAACCAAGTCATACTACTCATCATGTTTGTAACTTGTTTATAACATCTATAATATAATACTTATTTCTACTTTTTATAAAATATTCACTTGGAATATTAATATTAATTTTTTTTTCATTTTTGCTACTTAGCAGATGAGAAAACAGTGAAAATCTAGTGAACAGCAGTGTCTGCACAGACCATGACCAAGTGCTCTAATTTAATTAGAATTATTCTACTCTATCTAAACTTTTAACCATATCCATCCACATCCAATATGACCACTTAATATAAAAGCCGGTATGACTCTCCAGTTTTCACATTCCTTCCTGCAAGGACATTTGGGAGATTGTTTGTTACCCCTCAGACTTTTAAACTTCATGTACTTGGTGGTTTTGTTATGAATGTGGGAATTGAAAGTTGAAATAAGTTTTAAACTTTTCTCTGAAAGTGATGCAGTCTGTGGTCCTTACCACTTTTGCCAAAATTGAGTCCGATTGTATTGAGCCATCTGCTGAGAAAGCTTTGTCTTCTACTTTCATGAGCTTTGTCCCTCAGCTAGACAATTTATAATTTTTGCAAAACAGTAGCCTCTAAAGAAACCTACAGGTTTCTTAGTCCAACACAGTAAAATTAAATGGACTGAGCTGTCTTCTGGCCTTAAAAATCTATGAATCTGAAACACTACTGAGGATAATTTTAGAGTTAAGTCTTTCCAAAAGGAAATTTTCCTAACCTCATGTGGAAATGAGTGCCAAAGCTAGACAATAAAGCAACAAAAAACTGGATACATCTGTATTTTAAATAGCATGGGAAAATAGAGTAAAATCAAAGATCAAAGTCAGAAAAAAGAAATGCAAAGAAAGCCAATGCATAAGATAAAGAAAAGCTTGACCAGCATTAACATGCATGTAAAAGTTTTGTTTGTCATATTTGGGATGTTTACGTTACAAAAGGCCATTAAAATGATTGCAAACTCAGGGGGGCTTATCTAGACTATGCTAGAGTGTCGAAAGACGAAATGTAAATTCCACGGGATTTTGCATATCTTCTTCCGATCTCACTTTCGAAAGCAGAGCTTTCAAAAGTGAGAAGTAGTTTAGACGCGGCTTTTTCAGCAAGTTCCCCCTCCCCCCCATCGAAAAGCCGCGTAAACCTCATTTTTTGAGGAAAAGCGGCTTTTCGACAAAGGGGAGGGGGTTTGCCGAAAAAGCCGCATCTAAACTACTTTCACTTTTGAAAGCTCTGCTTTCTAAAGTGAGATCTGAAGAAGATATGCAAAATCCCGTGGAATTTGCATATCCTCTTTCGACACTCTAGCATAGTCTAGATAAGCCCCCCTGAGTTTGCAATCATTTTAATGGCCCAGAGTGATATTCATAGATTTTTAAGACCAGTAGGGAGCACCTGGTCTGACTTCCTGCATGACACAGGCTATACAATCTTACCAAGTAATTTCTGTCTCAAACCCTGACCACCTGTTGGAACCATAGCATATGGACAGAAAATCAGCCATTCTTGATTTAAAGACTTCAGGTGATGCTGAATCCACAACATCCCAAAGTAAGTTATTCCAATGGTTAATTACATTCACTATAAAAATTGTATACTTTATTTCTCATCTAAATTTGAGCAACCTCAACATTTCTTGCTCCTTCCTACTCTGCAGGTAAACTTCCGCTTTCCTCTATCGCTGCAATTAGTTGGTGGAGGGAATGGGGTGGCACGCTCAAAGGGGCAACAACCCCTTTTCTTCCATCGAGCTGGACAAGGAACCACAGTCAACTTACATATTGGGCTACCTGCAACTGTATCTGCACAATAAAATAACGTAACCTTGCTATGGAATTTAAGGAATACCATGCCTTTATATATACAGATAAGAGTTCTTATAGCAGTAAGTCAGCAGGGCCCCAAAAGAAATATAATTGGAACCAGAAAAATCAGAGAAGCTACCTAGCACTGGTATTGAATAGTGGAAGGTGATTCATGAGTTTCAGGCAACTGCCTTCTAGTTGTGCTGCCTGGGTTTGTCCTTTTTATATACAGCATCTGTCCAGCTAGTTGGACACATCAGACATTCATATGGTAGTATGCCATAGATCCACCCAATGCTAAAGTTTTATTTACTAAGGGTACATCTAGACTACAGGCTTTTGTCGACAGAGGCTTTGTCGACAGATACTGTCGACAAAGAGCGTCTAGACTACAGCCAGTTCTGTTGACAAACAAGCTGCTTTTTCGATAGAGAGTCTAGACGCTCTCTTTTGAAAAAGCACAGTATGGATGCAGTAGCACCTTTTGTCGACAGAACTCTGTCGAGAAAAGGCGTTATTCCTCGTAGAATGAGGTTTACCGCCATCGACAAAACTGCCACGTTCTGTTGACTTACTGTCGACAGAACTCGGCGGTAGTGTAGACGCAGGTATAGTTTTGTCGACAAAAGTCCACTTTTGTCGACAAAACCCTGTAGTCTAGACACACCCATAGTGATGACCCACCAAACTATTCAGGGAACTGTCTAATAATAATAATTACCAAATAAAATACTGTCCTTACAAATAAGTGGGGGATGTAAGAGAAAGAGCCCCTTTTCTTCCAATCTCCTCTGAGGTTTGTATTACCTCTGGATTTTAGTAGAAGCTGAATAAGTATTCAGATCCCAGAAAATGTGCATCTTCTTCTTTTTTTAGTTTTGTAGAAAACAGGATTTGCTATAGCAGTGAGTGTTATAGAAGTATCTAAGATTCATCAATTTTTAAGGCCAGATGGAAACAGTATGGTCATTTTGTCTGTATTTGTGCACTGCATAAACCATAGAATTTCATGCAGTAATTCTCATCCAGTAATTCTAACATTAATCCCATAATTTGTCTGAGGTATTTTAAGAGAGACATTTCCATTCCGTCAGTCACAGCAACTCAGAGTATCGGATGAACTTTTTGATTGTGACTGTCTCCTGACGTGTCATTTATGTATCTATTGCATATTAGGATGCTTGCTATGAAAATTGTTCATGTGCTGTTCTCAAATTTAGGGCTAACACATCAACAAGCAGAGCTTTTATAAATTCAAAAGACTTTGGGGGGGTTCCAGATTCACTACTTACAGCAAATTCTATGGCCTGTTATGGGTTTCCTTTTCTTCCTCTCTCCATATTAGAGAAATATGGGTGTATAATAAGGCTTTATTTATTTTTTAATTGTTGCATGCAGCCTTTTCAACTCTCTTATCTGTGGTTATCCGGGATGTTTCATGTAGCATTATGACTCTTTTCAGTAAAACTCCTTTTGTGAAAGGATCAATTAAGATTCTTTGTCAAAAATATAGAATAGGGGGTTATGCTCCAGACAGAATTCCTTTGCTTGTTGTGTTGGTTGAAGTTTGTTCCATGTCTTTGGGACAGTCTATGTGAAATCCCCAAAATATGTGCAACTGCAGGGGCCTTAATAAACTCAAAATTTATTAAGATGGGAGGCAGAAAACTAGATAATTGACTGTGTGACATACCTAAAATGCTGCAAAAGATAATGTAGATTGATCCCCTTTGTGCTTGCTCCCCTCTGAAACTTTTTGACAACCACCAAGGCAGTCAGCTTCTGGTATTAAATCTCTTGATACATTCCCTGGTCTGTATTTCCTGAGATCCTTGAGTTAAACTTTTCAAGTTACTTTTCTCTTCTGCCTGAGTTCCAATCCACAAAGCTATTTACATACATTTATCCAGTGATTACATGAATTGCTTGAGGAATATCCATGATGCAGCCCAGATCCATCTAAAATGGGGAAACAGTTTCAGTTCTTGATTTTTCTTTACAGCGAAAAGTTCTTTTGAAGTTGTATATGTGCAGCAGTCATTACTCATTCTTGTTTCGCATCTTATTTCCGATTAAGCATACCACACCTGAAAGGCTGTCTGCTGTTCATTCTAGTCTATTTGATCATGCTCTTACATGATCAATTCTACTAGTTGGAAATGTAAACCTAAATGTACTAGATATGAGTTCAAAGAGAGGGCTTTCCACTTGCGTATAATTTTGTCATATCAATTCTCAGTGTTAATTTTGGTATTTTCTAATTTTAGCGTGTTTGACTTTGCAACCTTAAAATTCTTTTGAACAAGTCTTTGGAGAGCAGTTTCCTAAGGCTTATTTAAAAAAAAGTCAAATTGAAAATACAAAACACATTATGTAGCCCCATGAGACCCCACCATCAGTCTCAGTGGCCTTGGGATCTTGCAGATCCACAGTACAGTTCCCTATACCTTGAGCTAACAGTGATTGTTAACAAGAACAGGCTGTCATCTTCTATGTGGACATGCCACTACAGAAGGATGACATGCACATTTTGCCAGTGGGTTTTACTGCCGTTTGTTAGTCTGCAAGAGAATGTTCAAACTCAGGAAATCCTGAGTTCTGTTGCAAATTCTGTCAGGGAATTACAGATTCTGTCCCGTCCCCATCCCCCCCCTTCCATCCTTCTCCTTGGCTCTTGCCCTTGTCCCCACTTCACCCCTGCTCTTAATCTTCCCCATATATGGCTCATCTACTACTTTTGTCTCCCCTTCCTTAACAGGCTCATTACTCCTCCTTCCCAGGCTCCTAACCTTCCTTCTCCTGACACTCCTGTCCCTATCCCCTTGTGCATTTGAGTCAGGTAAATTCCTCCTCCTGATTACTGTCTGGAAACCAGCCAGGGAAGCATTGAGAGCACAGGAGTTCCTGGCACCACAGCAACTCAGGACAATTGGGAGGAGCAGTTGTAGGGAATACTCTGTTCAGTCCTGCACTCCTGGGTTGGAGTATGTTCAGTTGCTCTGTGGGGATGATACACTTGCATTCCAGTGGACATGTAGGAATTACGAGGGGATGGACCTTATTCAGTACCAATGGTATTTTTGGAGAAATTTAGCAGGCAAACTAATAAGACTCTACTATGTATGTGCAAACTAAGATTTTTCCAGAGTCTTGTACATTGTCATATTCACACACATATTCACCATCTCCTTGAACAGTAAAACCTTACATCCAAGTGGCCCACTACTGCATTTCATGTCTCTTTTCTGGAGTGTGGAGCCATTACATCTTGTTTAAACAAAAGTTAAGATGGGCAAAACATTTTTCCTACTTCTTTTTTCTTGCAAACAGCTAAATAATTTTCTCAAAAACTTAGAATAAAAAAAAAATCAGCCTGAGTCATAAACCCAGTACAAAAAATTGCAGCCAAGAATACAGTTGGAAAAGTTATATCTGGAAAACAGGGTCTTATAATGAAAAGTATTGAGCAGTGTTAATCACAAGTGTTGTGCTCTTCACAGCATGTGATATATTGAAAGATTGGTATTAATCTTTCATATAAACACAAACCTTTACTAGCTCTCTTGCTGGTCTGTAAAGCACTATTAAATCTTGTCAATTCCCCCACTGTGATTATTTAGCAGCATGGTCACTCCTTCAAACCTCTCTTCCAAAGACGCCATAGTTGTATGAAATACATCTGGTCTTACTAGTGCGAGCTAATGTAAAGGATCTCTTCTATCTTTTTTGTCTCATTGTACAGGAGCCAGTCAGCTTGTACGTAGCCTGGCCCAACATTTCATTCAAAAGTCAGTCTTGGTTTAAGAAAATCACCTGTAGTTTTTAGTTTGGGGATTCAGTGTTCTCAACACTTTAAGTGATTGTTTGTGGACACTCAATTTAGCCTCATCCAAATAATTTCAAGATTCCTAAAGATTAGTCTTAGTGTTTGTGGTCCCTGTTTGAAGTTAGGCTACACCCTTCCTGCAAACATAGTTTTTCATCTCTGCATGTTTGTCTATCTTTCTCCAGTGTCTTCCTTTGCACTGTGCTAGCTTTCCATCACAACGTAGTCCCATTCTATCTCCATTACCTCTACTTTCCTATCCCAATGCTTAAAGCTAGTGTAGTTCAGGTCAGCAATTTTTAAATATTTCATTGCTTTTAATGAAGAAGGAAGACGTATATACAGATAAAATCTAAATGCCAAATGAACAGCTAAAATAAATTATGTGGCTTCTTAATGATATTACTTACAGAATTATCCAATAAATCTTAATCAAAATGGTGGCAATCTTCATTTAAAGCTGGTAAAGTCTGGATCATTCCTATGGTTAATAGATGTACCAGAGCATTGATTTCTTTTGGTTTCTCTATTCTGTGAGGCCATTAGTGAACCATTCTCTCTTGCTAATAATTACTAATCTCTTAAGAGTTGTTGCTTAATTATATAGCAATCATAAGTAGAAGCTGGGTTTATGATTCCATAGGTAAAACGTAGCACTTATTGATGCTTTAAAAATTCTGGACTTTTTGTTTTTGTAGAACTTAACTGCTAAGTAGGGTCTGATAAGCTATGAATTATTGTATTATTACACATGATAAATGGTGCACTGTTGTGACAGTTTCAGTCTGCAGGTGTAACAGATGTAAAGCAAGATTAACAAGACAGGCTAATACGTAAGCCAACCACCAATATGTAACAGGGGTTATCTTGTCCAATGCTATCATTAAGTGCACCTTAAATTCTTTGTAAATATTTGTATCAATAAAAGCATGTTAATTTTGAAAATATTCCAGTATAAAACTTGATTAATTAAACTAAATGTCCCTTTTTATAAATATAAAGGCTCACTGAAGTCATTCTGTATGGCAACGTGGTTCTTAGGTGATAGGATCTTTGGCTTATCGATACTATGAGCTAACTGCTACACAAAAGAAGAGACAACAGTGAGCATGTATGCATTTACTGTGGTTTGAATTATTTGTTCCATTGGGACAAAGAGGTTAAAATCATTTATGGTAGTATCATGGTTACTAAAGAAGTCCAGTTGTTCTTCTGCACTCTATCTGTGAAACATGATATCTCTGGGGACTGAGATTTAACTTTCCCAGGAGAAAATATAAAAGCCGAATAAAAGGAATGATTTCTGCTTGAGCAAAATAAACCTGCATCCACAAATGATTAACACTGCATAATGAAGTAAAGAAGCAAAAGAGATTTCTAATAAAAGCCTAATAACAAATCCCATTACACCATGGTGCAGTTTTTTCCCTTGAAGTGTATTAGAGTTTTATCAAACCTCCCGAATTAGATTTCAGCAGTTGTAAGCAAAGTCAGCTCAAATACTTCAACCATAGCTTAGCTTTTGCTCCTAACAGTTTGTGTAACATGCAAGTTGTGGGTTTAAGGGTGGGTGAGGTTGTTACAGCAAGTAATAGGCTTCATGCAGAGTTTGCGTAATGTTTGTGTCACCATAGGATAATAGTTTCCTGTAGACTAGACGCTCTAGGGTATTGTGCCACTATATGGTAAAACATCTTATACAGAACATTAAATGTGCTAGATTAGCCTTGCTTTGAGCTGATACAATGGCTCCTTTTTTGTTCCAACACCTAGACCTAAAGATAGGATTTACAGACAGTGATAGGAATAGAGGAGGCAGCTTGCATTTGAGTTTATGGAGACAAGAACATTGAATATTATAAAGTAAAAATTTTATACTAATTTTTACATTAACAGATAACAGATTGACAGAAAAGCACAGATGTAAGATGATTTTATATGCAGGGTTTTAATATTTTGGTTTTAAAACTAATATTCCTTATGAAAAATTTACTGAGTTCTGAAAGTTCTGTGTTTGCAACAAAAGTGTATTACTGTACAGAGGGGTTAGCATTCATATTATAAATACAGTTCCAGTAAGGAATAAAAACTGGAATGAGAATGTAGAGAAGTGAATGTAATCTGATTCATGATGTGAGCCCTTTGTGAGCTTCCTTACTAAGCACAGATTCATGCCACTATTAACTAGTTTTCTTAAATTTGTCATTTGTTGATGATTGTTGCCTCACATTTGTGCAGAAACCAACTTCCATTACAAGTCCCCTTCCCCAAATTGTTTACCTTATCTCACTGGAGTTGTAAAATAAAAAGGTTGTCAAATATCAACTCTTGGAAGTAAGTTTACTCTAGTTGTGAATTCTGGCTGCCGTTTTGTTCTATCTTTGCTGCGTATGTTGCGATCTTTTAAAAATGGCTTAATTTGCTTCGAGGGAAATTATAATAAATCTCCGTTTTCACTTCCCATTGACCAAAAGATTTTATGGTAAATAAAGTGTACATACCAGTTAAGAATGCAATTATTTTCTTATAAACCCATTATGTAGCCACTTTAAGCTTATTACTACTATTGCATACCATTTGTGTAACATTTTATATTAACAGACTTGTTAGGTTGCTATTATTGCTATTCCTATTTTGTAATGTGAAAATTGAGGCTGCCTGTCTAAAACCACAAAGTGAGGCGTTCTTAGCTAACAGTGTTACGTTCACACTGCATGTCAGACTGTCAATGTTGACTAACTATTACGTGTAATCTAGAGAGATCTCCACATTTTGATAAATATGACAACACGTATAACGAGCATGGAATGCCATTCTACTTTTAGAATTGTCTCTAAATTTGATTAAAATCAAATTATACATAATCAAAATAGTGTATATAACACATTTTTTACATACCTACAAAGAATGAACAGGTTGGACCTCCCTCGTCTGGCGCCCTCAGGACCTGACCAGTCCCGAACAAGGGGATTTGCTGGACCAGGGGAGGTCCCTCCTAACATGGCCCGTGCTGTCCTGCTGCCTCCAGATAGGGCTCCAGCCTGGTCCAGCTGATACCTGCCCAACCATGGCTGCTTCTGGGGTTGGAGCTCCACAGCCAGGGATAAAGGTCCCTGGTTGTCACCACGGCTGGAGCTCCACGGCTGGGGCCCGAGCTCTGCCGCTGCTGGAGCTCTGCAGCTGCCGCAGCTTTTTGGCTACTACTGCCGGGCCCCTGCTACCACCTGGCCGCAGGGGTTAGAGCTACCTGCTATGCCACCTGTACCCTGGCTCCCGGCTGAGTCTCCGTCCCTCCTCCCTCCCTGCCACTACTGCCCTGCGACCCGACCTCCCTATACCTGGGCTCTCTGGTCCACGAACATCTGTGGATGTTACCAGACCAGAGAGTCCCAGTTAAGGGAGGTACAACCTGTAGTTACATAAAGGAAAGAGGTCCCTTTCTGGTAACTGCAGTCCAATCCATAGCGATTTCTTCCTTATAACCCTGCTTTAGTTTTCTGGTCTTTTTGGAGGCTTAAATAAACCATTGGTTTCATCTTGCTGCCTTGTTCTTCCAGACCAGCTTGAATGAGGTTTTCTCACCTTTCTTTTAAAACCAATATTAATTTAAATGTACAAAATGATGATATGCAGACTGTTATAAGAATTATCCACTGTGTCCCAGGTGCACAAAAGCATTTTAGTCAATTGAAACTTTTAATATTCTAATGTATTTCCTCCTGTAACTGTTAGAATATACAACAGCACTTCACAAAATAAAATTAATAATACAAAAATTGTCAACTTAATGGCTTTTAAAATTGCGTAAGTTGTTTTGGATTATGCCTGAATTGTGATACATTTGTTGATTTAGTAATGACCTCTACTGAATATATATATATATATATATTTTTTTTTTTTTTTTCTAGACGATGGGTAAGGCTCCTATTTGGACGAGAATTCCCACTTCAGGACCTTCTTGTTGTCTGGGATGCTTTATTTGCTGACAGCACCACCCTGGATTTAGTTGACTACATTTTTGTAGCCATGTTGTTGTATATTAGAGATGCATGTAAGTATCAATTATTATTATTTTTTTATTTAAAAAGTGCAGTCTCAGGTTTTTGTGTGTGCGTGGTTTTTTAGCAAAACTGATGGGGAGCATCAGAAATTTCTGAATTTCATTTTGAAAACTTTTTGTATAATTTAAAATTATTTAAAATGCTAACTACTGCAGGAGTCCCACAGTACCCAGTGTGGTCTGATATATTTATGAAAGGCATTGAATGTTAGAGTTAAAACTAAGATTTGTTTTCTGAATAGTATTGTCTGTTTTGTTGTGAACTGAATATATAAAATAGAGTTATAAAGACATGTGCAGAGCTCCACCTTCTGACAAATTTAATGTAATGAAAAAGTCTCTCTTTGTGGAAATATGTTTCTGATATAAGGAATAGAAAATGTTGAAGGCAATTATTATTTAAGACAACAACTGATAATATTCTAACATATATCCTCAAGGAAATTTACATATGGAGATGAGTGTCACATGCATGTTTTTTTCTCTGAGGGTATATTATTTAAATAACAAATAACTTAACAATTATTTGAAAACACACTTTTGAAATGTTCTCAATGATGAAATTTTTATTGTGCTAATGAAATGCAATAGATACATTTGAATGTGAGGCTGGAACAAGAACATAAAAAATAAAGATAATAGTCCATCCCTTAAGTTGCATTTTTGTGAATGGGGGAAAAGAACACTAACTGATTAATTAAAAAATTCTTATTTATAAACCCAAACATATTTCTGGTAATTACAGATATAAGATTCTGTTTTTTACCATAAATCACACCTTTCCATAATGAGCTGTATTTGTCATAAAATATGTATACATTTTTATTATAGAGACAAAGTGGATGAGGTATTACATTCCGCCATACCAACTTTTGAGAGTCGGAGAGAAAGATACTTTCAAGTTCTGTGTGGCTCAAAAACGTGTCTTTGGTTCAGTAAAAGATATCACCACCACCTTCTTGCCTCTCTCAGATTCCAGGACTAACACGGCTACAACAACACAATCCATTTTTATAGTGCACTCGTCAAAATTTTATACATGCTCATTGCCATTAGTTTAAAACAATATTTTAGATCCAACAAGATCTTTCATTGTAGCACACGTAGTTCCAACACATCTGTGCCTGCTAGTTCCACTGACTGTTGTGGGACTGCTTGTGTATGTAATTGTATACAAGCACAAGCAGGATAGGGACTTTACATTCCTCATGATGCTGCTGCCACTGAATTCTTTGAAGAGGTTTTAAAATGCCTGTTGATGTTTGAGAATGACCTGATTCAAAGTCATTATTGTCTATAAAAGTAAATCTGACTGTTGTGCAGATGCATTATGCAGAAAAAGCCTTGAAAATTTTATTGAAAAAATTTAGAGTAAAAGTATTATTGTAACAGATTTTTTTTAAATCAATATTTTATTTATTATTGTTTCCCTCTAAAAAATGATGGGAAAGTGTTTTGTGCACATGCGCATTCCCTGAACTTTTGGTTTCCTGCAAACTTAGACATAGGCATTGGTATGAAGTAGCCATGAACTGAAATAGTATACTCAGTATCAGTATGGAATCAGCATATCAAGCTCTCTTTTCACTTTTCAGTTCCCATGCCCATTCCAGCCACTGCAAGTAGCTTTTACAAACAGAGCTAGTTTGCCAAAGTCAAATATACTATATTAGAAATTGACAGGAGTACACTTTCTCATTTAAATAAACATAAATATAAAAATACGTAACTTACCCTCTCAGATATTTTAAATTATTTTTTAAGCTTAGTGGGGTCGTACAGCATTGTAGCCACACACAAGTACAGAATAGACTGTCAAACCCAGATTCAAAATAGGTATGGAGGCATTTCATGTTTCAGCCGCCAGTTAACATGAATCACAATGCATTTTGTCTAGTAAGTATTATCTGCCATTTTGTGAAAAAAATCAAGCAGAACATCAAAGGTATTTTCCTGTTAAATCTTGGGTCTGAATTATGCACATATTCTTTTCTTAAGATTGAGCATGGAAATATATCCTATCTATGGGCAAGTAGCCTGGTGAGTTCAGAAAGGAGGCTTGAGGACATTTATTTCAGGGCATTTTTTCACTGCAAAAATGTACAACTTTAGTACCATTGCATATTGTTGTATTTAAAAAGATACAAAAATACAATAGTCTTGAAACTTCTTTTCTTTCAAGGGAAAAAAAAGGAGAGGCTGCTAATGTTTTGCATATTTGTCTGATGTCAGGTACATCGGGATTTGACAGTGGCTGAATATACAAAATGACTGCTTATTCAATGTTTGTTTCTGCTTTTAAACCAGATGTGTCCATTTCCGTTGTTATTGAATGCCCAAAAGTGCTTTGCAGAAGTCAGTGAGCAACTGTTCCTACTCTGAAGAGTTTGCATAGTACTTTGGTGATTTCTGTTGTACAATAAGATGTTGGGGAAGTTATATTTACTTCAGCTATATGGCTACTCTAAAAAAAAATATTTATGTAGAATAGAAGGGAGAATCGGTATCACCATTCCTGTGTTTTGGACTTCGTGTGAATGCAGGAGGTCAGACTAGATCAGTGTTTCTTACACTTTTTAAGACTGAGAAACACCAAACAATTTTTTTTTTATGAGGAGCACCAAGGATTTTTTTGTTGTTGTTGTTGAGGGGTGAAAAGGGTCAGGGGAAAGTTATTGAGTGCAAAAAAAAAAAGTCTCCTGCCCCTTTAAAAGTCGACTGCCAGTGTGCCGCGGAACACAGTTTAAGAAACACTGGACTAGATGATCATGATGGTCCATTCTGGCTTTACAGTCTGAGGACTGGGCAGTGTCAAACAATACACTCCTCACTTGGCTGGCAAGAAATGAAAACTTGATCACATTCACAGCTAATCCACATGGCTCTGGCAATGCAGGGTTAGTGGGTCGTGGATCTTTCTTTAATGGAGGAGCACTCATATTTCTGTGAGCACAGAATGGCCAATGTTCAGCAAGACTGCAATGGATGCCTTGACCATTTACTCTGGGGGGGAAGTTTATTTACATGATATCCCCATCACCTGCAATAAGAAAGATCCTGAATAGGTTTTGGAAGAACAAAGATTTCATTTTCTGAATTAACCATCTGTTGTCCCAGCCACATGTGGTGTCCATTCCATTTGGGGTTGGTGGTGATCATCATGAAAACATTCCATACAATTTAAAATAACTACAGTAGAGTCCCTATCATCCGACCTAAACGGGACCGACACATGGTCGGATTACCGAATATGTCGGATGATAGGGACTCTACTGTAGAGAGCAACGGGGCAGCTGATGCCGCTCCTGCCAGGGACAAAGCGGCGCTGGCAGGAGCGGCATCAGCTGTCCCGTTGCTCTCTAGGAGCAGCTGCTGCAGCTCCTGCTGGCGCCACTTCGTCCCCGGCAGGAGTGGCGGCAGCAGCTCCAAGAGAGCAACAGGACAGCTGATGCCACTCCTGCTGGGGAAGAAGCGGTGCCGGCAGGAGCAGCATCAGCTGTCTCGTTGCTCTCTAGGAGCAGCTGCTGCTGCTCCTGCTGGGGCCGCTTCATCCCCAGCAGGAGCAGCAGCAGCTGCTCCAAGAGAGCGACGGGGCAGCTAGCAGGGCTGTTCTCCCAGCCCACGCTGTATCCAACCCTGCAGCTCCCGGGGACAAAGTCCCTGGGAGCTCCAGGGTTGGATAAAGTGGAGTACCAGATTACCGGGTGACGGATAATCCGGACTCCACTGTAGATACAAAGGGAGACCCTTTAACTGATTTCTTGATATAATCAATTGGACTGAGTTAGTTCACTAAGTTGATGAAACACATGCTTTTGCTGAGACTGTCATTTTGTTCCCCAGTATTTTTAAGATTTAGCCCTTCTGGTTGCTAAGAAAACCTTCAGAATGTTAGCTGACTGTAAGAGTGGCTACAGTCAACAGACTACAAAAGTAGCACTGAAAGATGAGAACTGCCCCTAATTCTACATCTCAAGCATAGTTGAGACTGGGACTAGTTTACTATTTAGCAATTAATTTGTGTAAGTGCTCTAAAATCCAAATGTTTATTTAGATTGTTTTGAAATTTGCTGCACTTTGTGGGAATCCAGGATGGTTATCCAAATTTGAGATTGTTTAATCCAGCATTTCCTGAGATACAGTCCTCCCCTTTTATTTAAAGAAAAAAAAAAAAGAGCGTAATCAAAATTTTGCAGTTCTTTTAACTTCTGTTTGCACTCCTCTGGGGATTAAACTATAGCTTGATTTTTTTTTTTAATTTAAAATAACTACAGTGTGGCTAGAGTCAGTTTGACAAACCAGAGAAAGTTGCTCATGTGCAGCGGAACTGGGGTTCTGTTAAAAGCTTGGATGTTTGTAGGTAGCCAGATGCCAAAATAAGCTGACATGCCAAGTAAGATGGCCATTGAACCTAGGCAGCAGCATGTGAATCCTGCTCTCGGCTGCTTTCTGAAGATGTGTTTTGTGCACATTATTTGCTCTCTGGATTGTGTTTTGCAGAATTTTGCCCTGAGAATAAAGCTTCTGGTTTAAGAGTCAATATGTCAGAGTTCTCTAAAGTCCACGTGCGTACTCTGATTTTACTGTAGAAGTATCATCAAGGAAAATAGCATTAATTAAATAAAAGGAAGATGAAAGACAATAGTCTGCAGCAGCATTAAGGTAATGTGAGCATGTCGTATGCTCCACACCCATTTTATGAACCAATGGGATTGAATGTGACCAAACCAAAGCAAGTAGCTGTAACTCTCATCCTGCTCAGCGTGTTCAAAGGGATTGCTAAGTGTCAGGAAAGTACTCATAATAGAAAACTCTGTTCTAAACACAGGTGTTAAGTTGACATTGACTTTGATGCCTGGGTACTGTCATCAGTCAGAACTGCAATTTGTTTATATTGAAAAATACACATAGAACACAAATCCAAGATCATATTTTCCCCACAAACTGCTAGACAATAATTTAGTGCAGAAAATATAAGAACACTGGAAAACTATGCTCTGACCCTAAGACGTTATTTTTTATCCCTTTTTTCACCATGGCATGGAAATGGAAATGGTAGTGCAAAATGGAAATGGTAGTGTCTCCTTAACTGTGCCACTGCTACTGCCCTGCAACTTTAATCTGTCTTACTGGAGTGATCTTCCAGCTTTCTTCAACAGACATCTGTCCTTGCAGATGGAGCACTGTACATAGCAGGAGAACCTGTCAGACCTTGTCCTTCCTAAGGTGGAAGTCACATTTAGGGCACACTGAATGAGCATCTTGACCACCTCACATATTGACCTTTGTCCTAAGGACTCCCTCTGGAACATTATTTATCTCTGACTTGTAGTGCACTGACAGTGTGTGCTACTAGATTACTCTGAATCCCCACTGCAAGACTAGACAGTTCTGTTTCTCTGCTTATACATCACGTATACATGACTATAGAAACAAGTGGTCCAGATCCCTTCAGGAGCAGATGCACCTTATATCACAATGCAGCTGTCCCTAGTACAGTGGGAATGCACAGAAAAAAAAAAAAAGAGAATACAGTTTTGTGGGATAAAACATTCCCACATTTACTTAGTCATGCCTAATGTCTGCTTATGGTAGGTCACCGTTGGCTAAATCATACTTGCCACATCCAGTGGGCAGAGTTAAGATTACAGGGTAGGGCTGGTGTGTAGATTAACTCTGTATTATCTGGTTTTCAGAACTTTAAGCATAGGTGCAATTAATCTTCTGGAAGAGTACAAGACATGGATAGTCATTTGTAACTATTAAGAGTTTCTGGGCAGTGAATTTGTTTCACTATGATGGTATCTACAAGGCCTAATGATGATGTAAATGCTAATCTTAGTTATTTCACTGCTGACCAAAGCATGTAAGAAAGGCAAGAAATGTCAGTACTATGAAGACACGCACAATCTATTTTGAACCAAGAATGGGTGGTGCTTAGAGGAGATACCACCACTTACAATTTTTCCCATGCTGATCCATGGAGCCAGTAAGTCAGAGGGAAGGGGGAGATAAACCCTAGGTGATAACCAATCCCTGCCAATAGTGAGCTGTCCCACTAGCCAAGCTAGCATCTAACCAACACTAAGGCAAGCCAAGACCAATGACTATAGCAGAACCTAGCAGGATGTCTGTGCCCCATTGAGACTGATCCAAGGCCGGAGGAAGCTTCAGGTGTATCCGAGCCCTGCTAAGAAGGCACCAACCCCTATGCTGCTCAGCAGACAGCCTAAGTTTTAAAATAGGTTTAAAAGATACTGCTTCTATCCTTGCTTCAACAAGAACGTTGATTATTTTTACTAGGTAATATGATCAGCCTCTCTATCAGTTAGTTTCTGTAACAAGGTCAGTGGTATCCAGAGCTTCTAAGGCATCCAGTGTCACTATTTGTACTATAATAAGTATGTTGTTGAAAAGTCTTGATGCACAACCAGAAGAAATTCACACACAAACATGTTTGAGAGTCAGGTTTAGCAGTCCTGATGACCTCTTTCCTTCTGAGACAAAATGAACTGTGTCTGGTGTTACCACTTTGTCAGGACAACCTGTGTGCTTCAAAGCACAAATAACAGTGTGTCCAGACAACAAAGAATTGTTAACTTCTATCCATTCTGATGCTGCTACCTACAGATGTGTCAGGTTGAATTCATCAAGGGTCTCCTCCTTGAAGATGAGGTTTAATATATCTTTCAGAGGATTCCAGCTGGTTCTGTAAAAAGGCTGCTAAAGAGATAAAGGACATGACAGAAACCATCAAAGTGTTTAGATGAGGGTGTGTCTGCTTTCCTCTGGAGCCACTGAGACAGATCACTATCATTCAGAGAAGGCAGGATTCATAAAGACAGGATGCCGCATTCCATAGTGAATAGAACTTCCAGAAGCCATAAACCACACAACAAAAACCATCTCTGACAGTTTAATATTACCTATATTTTCTCATGCTGAAGAATGTTCAACATCTGGCAGTCTTTCTCTTTCTGATTTTTTCAGATACTGACAATAGGGAAACTTTTTCTTTCTCTCCTTGCTTAATATTTTGGATACAGGTCGAAGTTCTTTCTACAGTTTATCTAATTTTGTATTTTGCAGCTTCTATTCAACATGCATGGAAAGGCTGTAAAATTTGTCAACACAAATAAATTTGTTCTGTCAGGAAAATTCAAACATATTTTGCAAGCAGTCATAAAATATGTAAAAATATTTCCAGTTCATAGATGAGAGAATTCTTGTCCCACTCTGAACAACGACGTTCTGCAGAAACTTTTGCTCTTTGTCCCAGTATCCTGCTTTGAGATGTATACTGTCCTTTAAAATAAACTGAATAAGAAGGCAAATGAAATTAAAATGTGCAGGCCTTATATTAAAGTCTTTTGTTAGTCAAACCAATGCTGCTAGTCCAGACAAAATCCAGATAAGAAAAAGTTTGAGAGCAAGAGTTTAACACTGTTAATGTCAATACACTGAATTTTTACTTGCCTCCCCAAAACTTTTCAACAATGTTCAACTCTCCTCCAAAGGTAGTTCTTCCTGGCCTTATATGAAAACTGCCCAGGTGCAGGGCTGGTGTGAGGCATGTGCACATGGCCCCGCGTATTATTATTGGTCCCGCTCCAGGCTCTAGTCTCATTCGCTAGAGATGTAGACAATTTATTTTATTACCTATTAAAACAATGATTAAAATTTCATATTATATTAAAAATACCTATGTGCATACATTTGTCTTGTAGAAGTAACATGCTCCTTATGACATATACAAATAAGGTTGAAATATATACATCCATTTTAAACCAAGTGCCATAGCGAAGTCCGTAATGTGCACGCTACAGTGCAAAATATAGAGATATGCTTGTGTGTCATGCAGTTTGGGCTAATGGCTGTGTTGACAATTTTGAGTGTGTAAATGACATTTTCCATTTTTTGCACTACCTGGTGAGTGTGTGTGTGTGTGTGTGTGTGTAAGTATAGCTTTAAGTTTAGGTGGGGGGCAGTTATATGTGTGTAAATAAAGGGATTTTAAAAAGTGGGTGATTATGTAACTGCTGAAAACCTCAGTGGTTACACAGTTACATGCACCTGCACCATGGGGTGGCAGCCAGCCCCCCAGGACCAGGGTGGAAGCCTGCATATAACTGTTAATGGTAATAATAAACCCAGGCTTATCTGTTAACTATTTAAACAGTTAGGCTTTTACACACGTGTATATATATGTAGGCCCTGCTCCCATGCCATATAGTCAAACTAGGCCGCACAAATAATCACACCAGGCCTGCCCAGGTGATTCTCCTGAAGTCAAGAAGAGTTCAACTGGATTATATAGTAAGAAGCATTTAAAAAATCTATTCCCAAGGTGTTTATGTGAATTAGACTAGAAGTAGGGAAAGTACTAGACATTTTTTATAACTTTAAGATTATGTATAGTTTCAGGTCTGTTTTACAAATTCTATCATATAACAAAAATGTATTATTAAAACAATTCATTACAAGGACCAGCCAATATAGAAAGGCTAACAAATTGCCTATGCTTGGTCCAGATACTCACATTGGATTACCTAACATCCAAAGATTGTCGTGATGGGTGGTTATATTATGCATATTTATCATAAGGAATTTTTTTTCCTTTTCTTCCTATAGCTGCCCTCTCAACTATAGAGTTAGCTTGTTCCTAGGCAGAACAGCCAAAAGAGAGCCTGTGGCAAACATCTGGCAAACCATCTTTCTGGATGCCTTTCATTATATTTTAAAAGACTATATTTGGAAGAGTATTTCAAAAAGTACAAGTTGCTGTAGCAAACTACTATGCTTGACTGTCCTTTCCACTTATTGTCACAGACATTTCTTAATTTTTCCCTCCATCCAGCATATGCCATCCCCTGGTTTGTAGTGACAGAGAATTAGAGCAATCCAGAAGAAAGATTATTTCTGAGTTAGCTGTATATTCTTTCCAGAACAAAATGTCTATATTACAATATATTACTTTCCTCCACATTTGGGAGACATTCTTTTTCAGTACTTTTTTTTTCCTCATGAAAAGTTAGCTTTTCTGCAACACACAAAGTTTACATCTGTTACTTGCTGGTAGACCTTGGAGGCATCCCAAACATTGAAAACCTCTCTAGAAATTATTTCAACTTATTTTTCACAATAGGAAATATAAAAAAAATGTAAAAACAAGAATTGATCCTCTTAAATTCAGCACTTTTTCCCTGAAGAAAGTTGTCCAGACAAAAGTACAGTGCATCTCTACTACTGTGTTTTGGTTTTAACCTGTTCCATATTTGGCAGCATTTAACTTTGTACCTTTTTTCTTTGTATGTTTTTTACTTTTCTCACTTTTGACTTTGGAGTGTTATCACTAGACTACTACTTCAGTTTCCCAAGAATCTCTTAATAGGAGATAGTGATGTTTAGTGGCTAAATAAGAGGATTTTGAGCCAGGACTTCTAGATTGTGTTCGCGGGTATCCCACTGGCTTGTTGTGTGGCCTCAGAGGAGTCACCTAATTCTTCTCTATTTACCCTTGTTTTAAACACTTATTACAGTATTTTTTTGTTGTTGTTGTGGATCATAGGCATATCTAACTCGATATTACACATGGCCTAAGGTCTGTTGATTTACATTTCATGGCAAAGGCAAATTGATAAAAGGATTTTGGAAAAAAAAGTAAATCCATGCTATCACAATGACCAGCTGAGATGGAAATTGGATAATTCTTGTAAGGGGAACAGGGACTCTGTCATCTCCTCCAGATGTTATTTCTGATCAAACTCTTTTATGGAAATATGAGAAGTCCTCCAGCACCTTAGAGACTGACAATATATATAGTATCATGAGTTTACCCACAAAAGCTCATGATACTATATAGTTTTATTAGTCTCCAAGGGCATATCTACACAGTTATTTCAAGATAACAAGCAGAGCATCCACACTACCAAGCCTGTTATTTTGAAATAATAACTCCTGCTTGTGAAGAGGAATAAGCTTATTTTGAAATAGTTATTTTGGGAGTTATCATTTCAAAATAACTTGGAAGTGTAGCCATAGCCTAAGGTACCACAGGACTATTCCTTGTTTTTAAAGTTACAGGCTAACCCTTCTGAGACTTTTAGGGAAATGTTACCCTAGCTTAATCTGATATGATAATGAACTCTAACAGCTTAGGCTTGATAAGCAGAGCAGGTGAGAAATACGGTGAAGTTTCTCTGGACAGTAGGGAGAGACCATCAGGTTGACCAGGGAAGAATCACAAAGGGATTACATTTGTATGTATGTAAGGGTTTCTTTTCTTCCCTTTGTACTTTAAGGGGAATATACCTCATTAGGGTTGCCAACTTTCTAATCAAACAAAACAGAACATTTTTGCCCCCACCACTTTGAGATCCCACCTCCTCTCAGTCCATCTCTCCTCCTTTTGTTTCTTGCTCTCCCCCACCCTTACTTACACTTTCTATCCAGGGGGGTATCAGTGGATTTGAAGGGCTCTAAAAATGAGTATCTGCCTCACCGGGTATGGATGCAGATATCCATGGCTTATTTTTGTGGATATGGATTCAGATACAGATACTAATTTCATAACTGGAACTAGGAATGTAAATACTCCTTTAAAAATTTAGCTGTTAAACTGTATGATTTTAATTGTTTAACCATTTAACCATGGAGGGCTGCACCAGCCCAGCTAGGCCCACCATGCTGCGGCTGGAGGGCAGCCAGCTAGGCTGCTGTGGCTGCGGGGCTGCTCCTGCCTGGCTCGGCCCAGCATGCCACTGTTGGTCAGGCGGCTGCAGGTTGGGCTGCGGTGGCCCAGCACACACCCCCCAATCAACCAGTAAGGCTAATGCTTACTGGGTAACTTCTTACATCTCTTTCTAGAACCCTGTAAATTTGTGGCTATCCACATTGTCTGCAGGTATCTTCATCTGCAGATGTCAGTGCAGACATCCATGGCTTCTTTTTACAGATACAGATGTGGATACAAATTTTGTATCGGCACAGGGTGATATTCATTTTCACCAGGATGGGACAGGTGGTTGGGCCGTGGGAGGGGGTAAGGACTCTGGTTGGAGGTGCAGGCTCTGTGGAGGGGCCAGGAATGAGAAGTTTGGGGTGCAAGAGGGAGTTGTGGTCTGGGAGGTGGGGCCCAAGGGGTTTAGAGTGTGGGAGAGGACACTGGATTGAAGCAGGGGATTTGAGGTGAGGGAGGGGACAGAAATTAGGGGTTCATTGTGCAGAGGGATGTTCCAGACTGTGGCAGGGGGTTGGGGTGTGGGATGCTGAGGGCTCTGGCTGGGTGTGAGTTCTGGGGTGGGGCCAGGAATGAGGGGTTTGGAGTGAAAGAGGGGACTATGGGCTGCAGCCAAAGGTTTTGGAGTGCAGAAGGGGGTGCAGAGTGTGGCTCTTGGGAGGGAGGCTGGGTGTGGGAGGTGGCTGGGGTGCAGACTCTGGGTGACACTTACATGGGGTGGCTTTCCAGATGTGACAAGATCTGAGGTGGAGGGGTGGCCAGGGAGCTCTGCCTCTGTCTGCAGGCATCTCCCTCCCCCCCACCGCCACACACACAGAGCTCACAATGGCTGTGGTTCCCAACCAGCGGGGGCCAGAAGCAGGAAGCGGGGGCCAGAAGCAGGAAGCCGAGCCCCTCAGGCCATCCCCACACCTAAGCGCTGAGGGACATGTCGCCGCTTCCGGGGAGCGATGCTGAGCCAGGTAGGGAGCCTGCCAGCCTCACCAACTGGACTTTTAATGGCCCAGTCAGTTGTGTTGACAAGAGCCGCCCTAACCTTACTATAAGCTGTGCAGCCACACAGCTCCCTACCCCCAACCTAGCCCAGCTTCCGGAGTGACGTTGCTGAGCAAGGATAGACTGAACCTGATGCTTCTTCCTAGGATTGCCAGGTGTCTGGTTTTGAACCGGACAGTCCAGTATTTGAGCTTTCTGTTCAGGAAACAAATTGAGAAAATATAAATAAGAATATAAATGTCCAGCATTTTCTAAATAAGATGTAATGTAAATTGTGATATAATGTCAGGTGTGTCTAGTATTTTTGTTGAAACCATCTGGCAACCCTACCTGAACCCAGTTGCAGCCAGGGTGGCCTGGACATGCCAGAACATTCCTATCACAGCCGAGCACCACCACAGCTCGGCCTGGGAGTTCCCGTCATGGCCTAGGCAGCCCAGCCATGGAGTCTCCCTTCCGTGGCCTGGCCTGGCCTGGACCTAGCCACATGCCAGGATTTGGCACAACTGGGACGGCCCTCCCCCAGTTGCAACCCAGCCTTGGCTGGAACCTGCTGGGTTGTGGGGAGAGATGCTTCCCTCACCCCCCGCACCCCCCCCTTTCCCCACAGCCCATGTGCTGCTGCCAGGAGAGAGAGATTGAGGAAGTCCTCTCTCCTCACAGTAGCCACGGAGCAATTTCCTTCACTTAAACCCCTCAACCTGGCCCCACCCTAGAACCCACACCTCCACCCTGAGCCCCTCATCCCTGGCCCCACCCCAGAGCCTGCCCACCAGCCAGTGCCCTCACATTCCTGAATCCCCATCCTCTCTCCCAGCTTCATCCCCAGCCTCATCCCAGAGTCTGCACCCCCAGCCACAGCCCTCACATTCCTTCACCCATCTCTCTGCCCCAGACCTGAGCCCACACACCCAGCTGGAGAGTTCACACTCCTGCACTCTAACCCTCTGCCTAAGGCCTGAATCACTTCCTATGCTATGAACCCCTTGGTCCCACCCCTACAACCTGCATTTTCTTATCTCCACCAATATGATAGTGATGTGTCACACATCACATCGGTGCAAAATTCATTTTGCTTAGGGGTGCGGAAAAATAGAGGAAACACTGGAGCCATTAGACTTCCTTTCCGACAGGGCATTCCCATTGAAAACCAGACACCCAGCAATCTTAATCTTATTGCACTTTACAATGTTTTCAGATAAGGTTTGCTAAGCAAACCATTTCTTTTGTTTCGATATCATTTCTTTTCTGTTTTTAATAAATCTTTTTGAGACGACTACAGCTGCCTAGGGTAGCTCGCATACTTGGCCCTAAAGAGACATCAGGCTCTCTAAGGAAAGGATCTAAAGAAAATTTCAGCAGCCTCTTTACTCAGAGTCTAGATCAGACAGGACCCAAGCAGAGGTGTTCTCTCCCATTAAGATGTCTTGAAAAAAAGTACAGGCAGGTGATTACAAGGGGAGAAGCCTAAGGATCAAGGACCAAGGAGACTTGTGTCTGGGGGTAGGGATGAATGACAAAGGCACTTTCAGATCTCTGTAGCACAGGCCCTATACTATATAAGTGAAAAGTATTTATACTGCTGATGAGCCTACCCGTCTGCTGTATTCTAGATCAATTTTTATACCTCTCTCATCATAGCAATGTCTAAGCACCTTCCGTAGTGCACATCTGTCATGTGTTGCTTGTTTCTCATCCTGTCCCCAGAGGAAGAAGCCTGTGCAGTGAAGTGGTTTTTAGTAGGGTTTTTGTGTTGAAGACCCAAACATATCAGTTGCTATACACCAGTTGCTATACACTTACATTGGAGATGGCAAGGTCAAAGAAATGTGCTTTACAATTGGAGTATAATTAAATGAGGTTTGTGATGGTCCTTTGTTCCTGAGGGATTTCATTCCTTGGATTACTGTAATTCTGTTATAGTTAGAAATACCAATGTTATTAATGTTTGAATCTTCATCATTGAAATATTTTTTCCCTATTTACTCATTTTCTCCAGTGCCTAAAATCAGCCAAAAATTTTTACTCCAAGTTCAAGGGAGGAAGAAGAGAGGGAAATTTAATCCTGTTTAAATTCCAAAATAAAAGATAGGCTGGTGTATTCAAAATTGAAATACTTTAGTTTAAATGTCTATATTTTATAGAAGTATTTAGAATTTACTATACATTTCCAGCAGTTTTATTTCTGCTATTAAAATAAAAAGTATCCTAATCATAACTGCTGTACAGTGCATTTAAATCTGAAATTTTGATTGGTTATATAATATGTGGTAGTTGTATTATAGTCATCTGAAAGAACTTCTGACTGAGACTATTATACTATGTTCATTATAGTACCTTTTTGACTTCAAGAAGAAAAAAACAGGTATCTAAATGTGAACAAGAAAAATAAAAGGATAGACAAAGAAGAGGCAGAACAGATAAAGAATGAGTAGGATAAGTGAATGCTTTACAAATGAAAGCAGATGTATGAAATTACAAGCTGTCGGATCAGCAACAGAAATGAAGATGATAAAGTGGTTCTCTACACAGATTATAATTATTCATTTTGCCCAGTCCTGTATCTTTTCTCCATAATCTGGGGCAGGGGGACAGGAGGGGATGGTGTAGGGGTGAGGGAGAATGATGGGAGGGGAGAGGTAAAGGAAGAGATGAGGTTTATTTTTTCATGAAAGAAAAAAATCAGACTGGTAAATATGCATGGTCACAAAACAATATTTTTTTTTGTTTGTTTTGGTTTTATCAGAGTAACTTTGTATGTTCTGCAAGGATATTTTCTCACTTAGGATTCTGATTTATAAAGTTCTCAAAGCAATAAAGTTTCTTTACAATTTATTTACAGTTAGTGTTGTTTGAGGCAGTCTGTATGGTGGGCAGGGTAAGCATCATTAATAGGCACTGCTTTGACAGCTGTAGCAGATGGATTGCCTGAATTTAGATAGTGCAAAAGAAATGAAGTAGTTTACGCAGACCTGCCTGAAAAGATATGTTTAATAATTGCACTCATAATTAGGTTGATTTGCCAAAGAGAGAGAGAGTAAGAGAGCAAAGAACTATACAGTGTATTTAGATTAGGATGGAAATGTACACATCTATTTACAATGGGAGATGAATTGCAGACTGATAAACGTCTCCTGTGCAAATCACAAAATTCTAAGAGGTAATTTAAAAGTAAAGCAAGAATACAGAATCTGTAGTTGTTGCTCAGTATTTTGAAGCATTTTACTGGGAATCACCAATAGGTAAGTGTAGAAACATGAACAGCAGAGACCTAAATACTTCACAGAGTGTTAAATGAAGTCTTATCAAAAATAGGTTTTTAATATATGTAAAAGCATCTTGAATACTACATACAGATGTGGTCGCCTCATCTCAAAAAAGACATATTGGCATTAGAAAAGATTCAGAAAAGGGCAACAAAAATGATTAGGGGTTTGGAACGGGTCCCATCTGAAGAGAGATTAAAAAGACTTGGACTTTCAGCTTAGAAAAAAGGAGACTAAGGGGGATATGATAGTGGTCTATAAAATCATGACTGGTATGGAAAAAGTGATAAGGAAAATTTATTTACTTAGTCCCACAATATAAGAACTAAGGGTCACCAAATGAAATTAATAGGCAGCAGGTTTAAAACAAACAAGGAAGTTTTTCTTCACTCAGCGCACAGTCAGCCTTTAGAACTCCTTGCCAGAGGATGCAGTGAAGGCTAGAACTTTAACAGGGTTAAAAAAAGAGCTAGATTGATTCATGGAGGTTAGGTCCATCAATGGGTATTAGCCAGGATAGGTAGAATAGTGTCCCTAGCCTCTGTTTCTCTGGAGGTGGGTTACAGGGGTGGGGTCACGTGAGGATTACCTGTTGTGATCCCTCCCTTGGGGGCATCTCGTATTGACCACTGTCGTCAGACAGGATACTGGGCTAGATGGACCTTTGGTCTGACCTAGTATGGCCGTTCTTACGTAAACTAAGAAAACAAGAAATGCTAGATGTCTGTTTATTTAATAATATATATTTGAAGAGCATACAGTGTATTTTAGTAAAGAATAGTTGGGGGAGAAGTGTTTCTTCATGAAAGAGAACATAATCAATTACACAGTGAATCTGTGTTCCTCCTTCACATTAGTGGAAACTTTAGCATTGACTTCCATGGGCACAGAATCAAAGTAAGGCTTTATTCTGTAACCACTCCTTGTATTAAGCAAAACTTGAATTCTGAGGGTCTGTCTGTACTCGTCATGAGAGAGGACTGCTGAACTCTTGCTCATGATAGGTATGTAGGATAAAAAAATGTTTCCTTTGAAGATCCAAATATGTATGTGTGTATTTCTCCCCATTTATTTGTTTATTTTGTTTTGTTTGTTTTGTTTTAGTGATCTCAAGTAATTATCAGACATGTTTGGGACTTCTGATGCATTACCCACCTATAGGGGATGTACACTCACTCATCCTAAGAGCACTGTTTCTCCGAGATCCAAAGGTAAGGTACACATTGCCAAATATTACCAGCACAGGAAATAAACCTCTTTTATAAAACATTCCAACTGCTACAAAAAGTTAGACACACAGTATTCTATATGGACGACAGGGAAGCACTTTCCAAGGAGCTACTTCTGGAAACTGCAGTATTCTTCCTGATTGACTGGGGAGTATGCACAGTTACTCAAGAGGAGAATTATCTGGTGAAATTAAAATATGGGTTCCCCTGTTCTAAAGTTTTGTCAATGCTTTAAGCAAACAGCTCCAGTAAATCAAGTAACTACTTAGTAAAAGTTTTCCCCATGTGTCAGTAATACATCCTTGGAATTCTTAGCAGAGGACCACAGGGCAAAATATAAGTACAGGTATATAGATATAGGTATAGGTGATGATATAGATATAGATTTTCCGCTTGGATAACATAAGAAGTAATGAAACAATTCATGTATTAATTCTGTGAGCTAGCCAGATGTCAGCAGCATCCAAATGTAGTAGGATATCATAGGGGTTTTTTTAATTAAAGATGAAATCCACTCTTTTATAGTCTGCAAAGTTTCACACAGATTTTATTTGTTCTTGTTAAAGTGTTTTTGTTTTAGTAATGTAACATTTCTGACATAAGTCAATTTATTGATCTACATTTTAAAAAAAGCCTCTGCAATTTTAGAGCTAGCCTAATTTTTTAAATAAAGTATTTGAGGTAATGTTGTGTATGACAGTCTTCTTGGTATCTGGATCCTTAACAGTTCTCAGAAGTTGCTGCCAGCTTTAGAAATTGTCTGAGCTTGTCATGTCACTAAGCTGCCAATGGACAGTCTAGGTATCTTCCTTCAAGTCACCTTTGAATAGAAAAAATTCTGCACTTTTATCACTTGGTGACTGTCTTCTGCAAAATGCCATAAGAGTCTGACATGTATTTTTTTTATAGATTAAGAAAAATTGTCTCATTGTTTGTGTCAGTTTTCTGCAGAAATTTGTGTCCTCTCAGCTGCTTGCCTCATTCCTTTTGTGCATAGATTTCTTTCAGGATAAGAAGTAGAATCCGTCATCTCCTTGACGCTTAAGAAAGTTTGTAGTAGTAAGATTTTTTTAAGATTTAAGCAGCAAACTGTGAAATCAAACTATTCAGCATTTACATTCTAGCCTTCTCTTTTCAAAACAGAGCAGAAATGTTTTTAAAGAGAAGATGTTGAGGGGAAGGGAATAAATTGTGCTAAGCCATCAAATTGATTATGGCATGTTTTTAATTCAGCAAAAGAATATGTTGGTACACAAAACTAACTTAATGTTTAAAAATTCTACAGCCGTGTGTGTGTGTGTGTGTGTGTGTGTGTGTGTGTGTGTGTGTGTGTGTGTGCGTGTGCGCGCGCCGTGTGTGTGTGTGTGTGTGTGTGTGTATGTGTATAGATCTTACTACTAGGAGGTGGCATCAACGTCCCACACCCCTGACTTTTCCCCCTTAGTTGTTTTCCGGTGTTCAGTAGATGGAAGCTGACAAATTAATGACACGGTCCACCCATTCTTAGCCTCATGAGACTTCATTTGCATGCATGCATCCTCACGGGTGCTCTTGAGGTGTTGGCATATAGGGTATGAGTAGCTACACATTGGAGTCCCCCCTGCTGTGTGTAGCTCCATGTTATAGTGAAAGGATCTGGCAAAGAGAAGCAGAAGAGAAAGGCTCCACTATTGAGGAGCTGCCAGAGCCTTTCACTTCCTCTGGAATCTGATTTGGTGTATGAGAAGACTCTGGCAGTGGGGAAGCAAAAGGCCCCTACGTTGATTAAAAATAGAAGACTTAGCACTGTTACTTCTCTGAGATTTGAAATAGATGTTATTGCCCCCACTCCAGGACTAAACTGTGAACTCGCTTAGCAAGGCATTTATTCCAAATTTCCAGTTCTTTAGTAAAATATTTTCTCAATTATATCTATCAGTGGGATTTCTAGTCAGTTAGGGGTTTTTTCAGAATAGAAAGAGTTAGGTGAAAGCTGACTTGATATGAAAGAAGGGGCAGTTAAAAGTGTGTGAGTGTTAAGTGAGAGAGTGGGGCTACAGTAGAAAATTATTCTTGTAATATACCCAAAGGAATTGATTCAAGGTGTGTCTCTGAATACAATACTCCAAAGTACCTATTTTTCCCATTTTTTTCACACCACCACTGTTAGGTGGTGCTGTGAATTTTCAAAGCAGATACTGTTACATGAAGTAGAGATGTTGAAGGAGGGCAGTCAGAAGAATATAAAGTGATTAAAAAACATAGTTCTAACTAGAGTTGCTCAGATAAAAAAAATTAAAAAACCCAATTAGAAATAAAAGTCATAGAAAATGTGAACATATTGTGTTCCTTAAATAACCAGATGTTCTCTCCCTCCTGAAGGCAGTCAGGGCTTAGAATAAAAGGTTTAAAACTATTGTTTTAAGTTAACTGTGAATTTTGCAAATCTGTTTTTACCCTTTAGCAAATAAAATTCTAATACAGCAACATAAGCAAAGTGATTTTCATCTTTGGGAGTTCTTATTTGTATGTAGTTGTGTGTGGAAGTGTTAACCTTATCACAGTGACTTATAAAACTAAAGTACTACATAGAACATTGCCATCTTAGATTACATACAAAGAACCTGACAACCGTCCTTTGTTTGAGAGCTTACAGTATTTATTCAAAATATTAAGGCAAAATAAAAATGTCTGCTAACCTTTTAACATGAATAGTTGTATTACTTGCAAACAAGCTAATTAGAAATAAGGCAGCTATAGTCAGCTCTGAAGTGTTACTCCTCAATAACAGTCTGTTAAAATATCATATAGAAAGTTACATTAGGTTGTCTAAAATTAACTTTTTTTTCATTATATTAAAATTTCTGGTTGGTCCGTTTATTTCAGCATAGTATTTTGAGAAATTTGATAACATTTTAAAATAATGGCTTATGGTATTATTGGTGAATTACAATGGAATCCCTGCAGAAGTACACATGGCTTCTGAAAGATGATATATTACTTGCTCATAACTGATACTAGAGTAACTACAATATGAAATTAGCAGTAATATATGATTTTAAGGTTTAAGGTCATGATCATACTTATAATGACTAACTAGACTACTAGAGGAATTTTCACTCCAGCCTTCAACTCTCAACATGATCTGAGCAGTAAATGGCAGGAGAGAAAAAAATACATTACTAAGATTATGAACTGAACTGTTTGTACATTATTTTCAGTTGAATTTTCTTCTTAAGTAGCTGCTGCCACATCTCATAGTTTTTTTCTGAGCTGGTTTCATGTGCCTGAAAGGCTGTTTAGCTTCACTTTCTTCTTCTTCAGATAAATTCTTTTCTATACACTCATTAGCTGAGGTGCTACTGAAAAGCTGTAACTATCCTTTGAAAGCTGCCGTTATTTCAGAATTGTTTGTTTCAATGTTTGTGAAAGAAGAGCAGGTTTTAGTTTGTTTTGTTGGTTAGCACTGTGTGCAATCTGTCAGTAATTACCACTCTTTAATGACCAGATTGTGACCAATCAAGAGTTAGTTTCTTTTAGCATTTGGATATTAGAAATTCATTAATTAATATCTACTCAAGAGGTGGAATTTTAATATTTAATGGTTAATTTATCACTTTAGAGTAATAGCAGTTACAGTTGTTCCCTCACCCCCAAATAATTCTTTATAAAGCTTCTAATTATTTAAGATAAATAAGTGCTGTTCAGCCATGAGTCAGCTGACTTATTTCCATGGGGCTGACAACTGGTCCTTTGCTAATTTCTTAAGCTGCTCTGTGCTGACAGGGAAACAAGACAGAGGGATTTTTAGAGACTTGGTGAGCAGATGCCCAGGAGTTTTCGGAGGCTCAAGTTCCAGCCAAACTGAGTCGGTGGCCTCCCCTTTGCTGTTCGTCATGAATAGATCAGTCCAAAAATCAATATTGGGGAGGCAGGAGGCCAGAAGTGTAACACACATAAGGTAGGTACTGTGGGTGAACTTGTAGGAGAGGCAGTGTGAAGTGTGGGAAGTGTGAAGCCACCAGCGCACTGGTAAGAGGGCAAGATATTCTTGTCACTACATGATAGGTTTGAGGTAGGGTAAGAAAGGGAAGGAAGATAGTGGGGAGGGGGGGACAGCTAAAGTATATGGCCATCCAAATAGGAGAAACTAAAGGCAAATTAATTCATCTTCCGCTTTTCAGTGATAGAACACAGAGAACCCTGAAACTTGCCCTTCACGTGTAAAACATTAAGATTCCATATATTTAACACAACATACAAATGTTTTAAGGGCCAAGAGTATGAAGGGTAGTCTAGCCTCTAGATTTATACACACAGTAAATTCTTGGCACAGTAAAGAATTTGATAGTTAACCACCTGATTTACATATGTGATAAGGTAGTTGTAATCTGTACTATTGTTTGCCTTCCCATGTGCTTGCAGTTGACTGCCAGCCCAAAATTGGAGGACCGTTTTAAAATGTGATCCTAAATATATGTTCATTTTAAAACAGTGTTTTAAAATTAGTACTTTCTTAACCTATTTTCCAAACACTGAGCCCAGAAGCATTTGTTTTCCTATAACAATTGAAACAACAAACATTTGATTTTAAGAAACAAAAGACAGAACTATGTAGCACTTTAAAGACTAACAAGATGGTTTATTAGGTGATGAGCTTTCGTGGGCCAGACCCACTTCCTCAGATCAATTTGTGGAAGAAAATTTGCACGACCATATATACCAAAGTGATACAATCAAAAAAAGTGAACACACATAAAATTGACAAATCAAATTTTAGAACAGAGTGGGAGTGAGGGGGGAAGGTTGGTGTCTGTGAGGTAATGACATTATGGGGTGATAATTGGGGAAGCTATCTTTGTAATGAGTGAGATAATTAGCATCTTTGTTGAGACCCATATATAAAGTGTCAAATTTAAGCATCACCTAATAAACCATCTTGTTAGTCTTTAAAGTGCTACATAGTTCTGTCTTTTGTTTCAACTAGACCAGACTAATACGGCTGCATCTCTATCTTGATTTTAAGAATTATTGTCTAGAAATTTGCTGTTCAGCTCCTGTATTATTTTTCACTATTCAAATAAAAGTGTTACAGACAGCTATCAGTTTAATGAAATAGTGTTTGGAATAGCCAACATAACCAAAATACCTTTTTCAAATAGTTTGACATCGAAAAGGATTAGTGTTCATAATAAAAAGACTTGCCCATCCTTGCCAAACCTGATCCCCATATTTCCAAATATGTCATCATTAATCAACCTACCATAACTTAGCCTTCCCTGCTATAGCATCTTATCGATCTCAACCAGTATTTTCAGGAAGAGTCTTGGAAAATAGAGTGCTCAGAATAATGACCATGGATCCTTCATAGCTGCCCTCCCTTTTAAGCCAGAGGCCTGTTGCCCACAGTACCTGCATCAGTCATAACACTGGTGGTAGTATATGAAGGAAAGAGGCAGTTTCTTAGGTAGGTGAATATATTTGTAACTGTATCATTTATATTGTCAGTTTCTTCTTAGGACTCTGTGGATTGGCATCTTGAGTAACTAAAAGCATGCAAATATTGTGACAACCCACCTTAATCAGCAAGAGTATTTAAATGGAAATACTGGGAACTGAGAGTACCAAAGAATAATTCCTGAAATTAATTGAGGAATTAGGGTGGGTTTCGTGAAGGACGATGAGAATGATTAAAAGCATTAGAAAACATGCTTTATCCCAGTAGAATCAAAGAGATCAATCTGTTTAGCTTATCAAAGCAAAGGTTAAAGGGTGACAATTACAGTCTGTAAATATGTACACGAGGAACAAATGTTAAGCTTTCTCAGCTTAATATAGCTGAGAAAGGTATCATGTGATCCAATGGTTGAAGATAACCAAATTCAGACCCTAAATAAGATGTAAATTTTTTAACAGTGAGAATAATTATAGAAACAATTTACCAAGGGTCATGATAAATCAAAATTGGATATTTTTTCTGAAAGAGATGCTCTAGCAAATATTTAGTTCTGTAGCTTCTGTGATACAGGAGGTTGGACTCTGTCATCACACTTATCTCTTCCAGCCTTGGAGTCTGATTTGGATGCTGCTGTATAAACCATAGTGTGCTTGTAGTCAACTGATATCAAAGAAAGAATACAGTAGTGTTCCAACAGAAGGAATTAAACAACACCATTACTGTGCCTTCACTAATTTTCCTGTCCTTCCTTATATTTCTATACAGCAAGATAATACATTGGTTTGGGATTCATTACCACAGTGAACCCCCTCTTTATGGTGATATAGAAAGAGATAGGAGAAAAAAAGACTGGAAGTGAAATTATCTTTGGGTATTTTAATGCCAGACAGCAAACTGTTTTTTTACAGACTGAATCTTTTTGTTCTTTGAGCATGAGAAAATAACAGTAGTACAGCTAAGAGCAAATGTGATCATATTTGATTTTTTTTAAGTGAGAGAGAGGAAAATGAAGCACCGCGTAGCTCTTAATTACCTCAGTTACCAGTAAAATCTACTGCACGTGAATTTGTTGGGGCTGTTTCTTTCAAATGACTAGTGTACTTCTCTTTGAAGTGTCATCTAAAGCTGCTGACCCTGTCCTAAAGAGTAACGATATTAGCTATAAAATGATGTAATAAACCATATTTAGCAATGTTAGAATGAGGTGATTATGGTTCTTCTTGTGTGCAATCTGACAATTCAATTAATCAAACTACTTCACAAAATAGAAGTATCAAAAAGCACCACTTAGTACAGTTTCTCTCTAATGAAAACTTCTCCATGTAATTAATGTATTTGACTAAAATTCACAGAAGAGAAATTATGAAATATATAGAATAGATTCTTAACTTTTTAATATATGCAAAAATGGCTACTGTACTGTCTAGTGTAGTGTGATTAAATTATAGTGCAGGCTATTTTGACGAGAATTCAGGTATACTGTTGATATACTGACACTATTAAATTCAGCATAGTAAATAGTAATGTATTAACCTTATTCTGTAGAACTCTTAATTTGATTACATTATAGAACATTTCTGTGATCTCATTTTAAGTGACTGGAAATGACGGCTAAAAGAAATTGCAGGATACATATTATCCTTTTCTGTCATTATTTTTATGAACAGATAAATTTGGAGATTTGAGGTAGAGTTTTATTCTTTTAATGATTTTAAGGAGTAGCATTGACCAAAATGTGTCTGCATCTTCCTTTTATTTTTAGGATCCTAAAATGAATAGATCTTCCTATCCCATGTCTCCAAAAATTTAACTTGTTTCCATCCTTCATGGATATAGCAATGACATAAGTATATTACTTTTACTATAGTGGGTGGATAGGTGGATTTCAGAAGATGCCTATCCCAGATCTTTAAGAACTACCTTCTTACATACCACATTGTATACAGAACACAATAAAGTCATCTTATTTACTGTCCAGATAGCAAAAATAAGCCAAATAACAACTTTAAAGTGTTCCTCCATTGCCCTATACAGTATATGGCATGTGTGTATGTATGCCCTTAATTTTGTAATGTAGAATAGGGTTTTATTGGTGTCTGTTTAGAATAGCTTCATTATTCAAAAAGCAATGAGTGAGTTACGCAGGTTGTCCAAATGACTGCCAATAAAACCATGATGTGGTAGCTTTTCTGTCAATAAAAATGTTACATTTTAAATCTGATAACTTGGAACATGGACAGGGTTAGAAGCAAGTCTAGCTGTGTGTTCCATTTGTGAGCATGGATCTCTTGTTTCTAATGCTATAAAACTTCTATTTCCTAGCTGTGTGAGGTTTTGAGATACCAGGTCATAAATCTGTCATGGGTGCAAAGCTAAATTTTTCCATATTACTATTTAGTTACTTTACTTCTGAAAACAAGGGTTCAAAAATAGATGACTAAATTGAAAGGATGATGGAAATTATATGGCTAAGCAATGATGTTTATGCAAGATGTGGAATTTACACAGGTTAAAAACTTGAATATTAGCAGGGTATTTTTTACTGTCTGGAATATTGATAACGGCTGCTTCTTGGTGTGCTTTGACCTACCTGTTAAAATATGTGAGATACTGTAAAAACATAAATGAAAAAAGCTTCAACTTGTTAGGACAAAGAGCTAAAATGTGTGTGGCCAAAATTTTCTTTAATTCAAGACAAAAATATTATTTATAATTCTGAAGTAACATTTTTACTATTTCTGTTTCTTCTTCTCCAGAGAGAGAGAGAAAACCATAATGTAGAATAGTATGTAATATATACCACAGTGTAAAATACTTTTCTAGCACTGAAATTCCCACTCACATTAAGGATGCAGGTTGACATGCAAGGAAACTGGAGTTGGTTATTATTTCTAGTTGATATAAGTTCAGGGACTTCTCCTTGTTTTTACCCAGTAAACTGAATTCTTCAGTTCTTTTGGAGGCATTTTGTTTGTTTCAGGAAAAATATTTCCTTGTTTTTCCATTCAGTCAATTGACATCAAATAATAATTCTTTTCACTTCTATGGCATTGTCTGTACAAGATGCTCAAAAGTTTTTTTTACAAGCATTAATTAATTGAAGCCTACAATTACTTTGCAGATAAGAAAACTATAATATAGCATATTACTGGAAAAAACATTGATCAACTCAGGTCTCCTGACTTCCAGTGCCATGCCGTGGTCAGTAACAATGCTCTACCTCTTCTGTTCATGCAGTGTTACGTGGTAATAGAGATACACTATCAAAATTATGTCCCAGTCTTTTAATAAATACTTTTAAAATCTGTGGCAGGCTGATTCAGTGCATTTTTTGCCACAATGGATAGTCATTCCTGTACAATCTATAGCAGCATTTCATGTTGAGCTGTTGTTTATATCTTATTTGCCAACCACAGAGCAAAGATACCATTTCTTGGATACATAACAAAGAAAGAGTGGAGAGGTTAAATTTTCTGAGCTCCTAAGCTATTAGGTAGTCATTAATATGCACAGTCAAATTAATTATTGGTGCATAATGAAAAGTGACAGCTGTGGAATTGAACAAATTGTGTTCCTTATCTACATTTTAGTCGTACTTCACTTCTGTTCCCAATCCACATTTTAGTTTTGTATATATCATTTTTTTAAGAGCTTCTTGTATTCCATTGGAGAAGGAAAATGTAAAACTTTTACAGTGAATATGGGATCACAAATTTCCCGAACTTTAATTATAGGCAAATGAAAAGGACAAAATTAGCATTTTAATATAGAAATATCTTAGGCTTTAGGAGAATTATGATAAATCTAATGTTGTCTAGTGAACTAAATAAGGGATATTACAATAAACTGTCTCCTTAGAAATATTTGTTTAAATAGCGGCTACAATACTTCATCTTTATCTTTTTTGGATAATTATTGCTATTTCAGACTGGGTTTTGTTCCAAGTTTAAAATACCGTTAGTTTTCCAAAAAATTATAATTAGCAACATTTGTTTGCTATAAAACTACTGGATGGAAAAAACATTCCAGTTTGCTTGTGAGATTATTTTAGTGAGAGTTTTGTTCTATGTTAGATAATTACTTTGGTGAGAGTTTTGTTATATGCATACAGTTCACTATTGCTGTTTCTCACTTGGTTGCATTTAGGTTATCTAGTTTCAGTTGTAATCTATTAAGCTAAATCTTTTTCAGTGGTTGAGGTTTTCCCACCTGTCTAGCCTAAAACACCTGCAACATATGTTTGCATAACCCTGCAATGCTTTGCGTTTTGGGCCTTGAGAAATTCCCCCAGAGCTTTTTGCTTATAAACAGCTGAGCAATTCATTTCTCTAATGACGAGTGTTTTTCCCCTGGCATCGAGGCAATAATATGTTCACTAAAATAAGTCTCATTTTTCATCAGAGAGGCACATTAGACATCTTTTTACAGTGCTGTTTCATCTTCTGAACCTTCAGTGTCTGGAATATTTAAAAAACAAAAAGGAAGGAGAGGAAAAACTAAATCTTAAATTGTATTTTATGGATTTCATCACTACCACCTTTGTGCACACACTGGCAACTAGCACACACTCACACAAGTTAAAGCATTACTTTGCTGTACCATTCATCAAGGAAGTTACTTCAATAATCTTTCTATGACTTGTGGCACCCAAGCCTGTCCCACTGTGAGATACTTAACTACATAAATAATTGTATATAATTTTCTTGTTTGACTTTTATTTTTAATTTAGCAAACTGTCTTTGCTTTTTTCCCTACCAGTCTCCAGCTCCGGAAACCAGGCAGGCATGTTAGGTTTGTGACCACCAAAGAATCAAGTAAACAAATCTTTTATTCAGTTTTAGCCGTAAGGCTACCTAAAGTTTTAACAAAGAATCTAAAAAGACATGGATTTGCACCTTCCGAGCATCTGCCCAATTGGGTGACATTTTCTCCACTGCTCTTCCTGTTCCTAAGAAAGCTAAAATGGCTGAAGGAATGCAAAGGGGCTCTCAAATCCTGGATCTGGTCTGGAACTGAAAAAAAGACAACAACGATTTTCCTTGCAAGTCCTGATGTTAATATATGCATGGAATGAACTTGGGGGTGGAAGAGGTGTGACTGGGGGGGGGGGCAATTTTGTGAAGATTTTTCTTTCCCAGAGTAGGTTGTTAGCTCCTCGGAACTGTTTAATTATGCAGAGAGCTGTCCAGTCTCCAGAGTGGCTTTGAGTCAAGATTCCGGAAAGGTGACTCAAAACCACAATAGCCACCTACACCGTCTGGTCTGTCACTTCTGTCCTGTGCTTCTAAGAGATTCAGCTTAGAGTCCCACATGTACAGTACTACATTACATGCTTATTACTATAGCTCTGCACAGTATTTGTCCTTTTTAATTCATAATTAAAGCTTTTGGCTGCCTAACATGGGCTGTGCACTTGAGAACTGAAAAAGTAATTGAAAAATTCACAGAATGTTGTTGAAAGAATGGTACTTACAATTTCCCTACAAGCAAAATATGGGTTCCAAGACTTCTGGCTAATGTGACAACTCTAAAGGAAAAATCCATAGTAGTTCTGTATTTCACAGACCTATAGAAAGGCAGGGGAGGAATTAATTTGTTAATCTTCTGAATACCCTTTTTATACTTTTTGTTAAGGTCAATAAATACATAATAATAAGGTTGGGGTGTGCCAGATGCAATACATTTGCCAATCACCCTTTAATAGCCCATGTTTTGCAAGAAAAGGCTTAAATCTAAAATGAAATATTGATAAAAAAGAACTTACATTAGTTGACAAAGGTATGAAAACTAACAAAAGTAATTAAGTAAAATAACTACACTAAATTGGAATCTACTTAGGGGAAAAATTTGGTTATGAATGCTCTGGTCACAGTTTTTGTCTTTTTCATTAAATCACTTTAACTTATTTTATGTATCTAATATAGGGGATGCACAGCGTTGGGTATGTCTAGGAAAGAAATTAATTTGAAATCGGTAGAAAGAAATTACATTTTTTTAGGATTATTTCTCATGAAATGTGGGCAATGAAGTTTTTTAAAAAAAAATATGAATAGAGACGATCCTACCAATAAAATGCTTCATGTGTCATAGTCTTAATTTCTATTACTGTCTATTTGAAATGCAGCTTTCAGAAACATTGATTAGGTTTAGGATAGTAGTTTTCAGATCTCCGTATGTTAACGTGTGTCAGGTTTTTAAAATATTGGGGTTTTCTTAAAGGGTATCTTTCAGTGCTAAAAAACATTTCCAACCATAATCCCTTTGTTTTTTTTGCCTTACATTTTAAATGCTGTTTTTTCAACATAATTTTTTCTGAGGTTGTTCCTCCCCCCTTCTATGTAATAGTACTTTAAATTGTTTCTCCCTTTGATACCAGTAAGCCTCACAGGAATTTAAATAGACCCCACTGAAAATAATACTTGAGCCTCATTCATGTGTTCAAGTTAGATCATTATTCCTATTAATGGCTTTAAGTGCTTAGATAGTGGATCAGCATTTCATGTCTTGAATTGCTTGTCATTTTCTGCATAAATACGTGTTTCAATAAATTGCTCCACACGATCTCATCCCTCGCTTTCTTCCAGACCAGAAAGTAGCATAATCCTTTCTTGATTTGTTGGAAGTTGGAAAAGAAAGCTTTTTTAAAAAATTTTAGCAAAAACAAAGTGTATATGCAGTTTCTGGAAATAAGCTGCAAAACTGGGCATGTGTGATAGCCTTGTGAAAGTGAATTTTTCAATTGAATCTGGATCCACTGGAAATATGCTGGTAATTTTTTCTTCTTGTACCTTGGTTCAAATAGTCATCAGTGCCCATAAAGAAAAATATAAGACTATTAAATTTGTTGGAGAAAAGTTACACTGTTTGATTACTAGCATAGTAGTCACAGAACCATCTGTTATCCTCATCTTGTCAGTTCAAATTTGATTATCATAGAAATGCATTGAATTACCAAACCAGAGCAATACTAACTAAAGCTGATTCATTGTTATTGCTATCAGTTAAATGAAGACTGACTTATAAGACAGATAATGGGATAGAGTTATGCAACTGTTGTAACAAGAGAAGAAAAATATGTGGTGACCATTACAGTGCAGGTGATAAAATGGATGGGATTTTATTTTCATGCTTTGTGTAATAGCCTTAAGGTTTTTTTTATAACACACCAAACCAGTATACACTTACATAATGGTCAATGTATTCCTATAGTGGGTGAAAACTAATTTAATACAAGGGCAAGCCTGACAGCAAGAAAAAGTCAGGAAATTCTCACTGAAGGGTTCCATCACCAACTTTAATTTTGACCCCAGCAATCCTTCTTGGCCCTTTGATACCTATTGACTCTTCAACTTTAATGCTGCTTCATTCCATGTATGTATAGTATAATATTCCATTGCTTGAAATGTAAACTCCACCTACTCTTAAAAACATGAGAAGGCTGATCAAAAAGGAAGAGTTTCCAGCAATTCCCTGGAGAGTGATGGAGCATAGTTCCCCCTGCCCATTACTGCAATAGGCAAGGAAAATGAATTTCCCTCATGTGGAGGTGGGAAAGAATATAAGAGAGTCTCCTGTTCCCTTATGTACTCCATGCCCATCAAGATGAAAATGCAACGTACTTTTTCCTTCATTAAAAAAAAATCAGTGCATTGCATGGATTGATAAATTGTGTGCATTACTATAAAAACCAAAAAAGTTAGGTCAGTATATTTCAAATGCATGTTTAAAAGCAAGAGGGGGGGAAAACAGTTTTAAGAGAATAAGTTTGTAACCTAACTTTTTCAACAGGTATTTATTTATATAAAAAGTGCTATTTATGTACTATATTTAGATTATTGCACAGAAAAATCACTTGAATGGATAGTCTATTTTATCATGCCTTTTTTTTTATCCTTCATTTTAATTTCTGGTGCTGTGGAAATGTATTACTTTTAACTAATTTATCCCTTTGATGAGTATTTATATAAATTGCTATGTTGTACTTCTGTTCAGTTGGATGCATATTCAATTTATTTTTAATAATACATATTTATATAGTAGTTCACACTATCAAGCATTATTCCTTTGAGTTAAATTAGTGTAATTGGACTCCTTGGTATATAATTCTGTGGTATAGGTTCTTTGGTATTCCATAGAATATTAAGTCCAAAAATAGGTAATTTCAGTGCTATTTAAGACAATGTGTTATCAATAAATTAGTTTCTTTGTGGTGAAAATTGGGACTAAAAGACAAACTCTAATTTCCGTATTAATAGTGTACAGGATAGCACACTGGGATTCAAAGCCTAGATTCTGAATATTGTGAGCTTTGGGGGGAAGAAAGGTTCTGTGTGCCATCTAGTGGATAGATTAGAATTGATCAGCAAAAAAACCCCAACATATTTCTAGCATGAAACCAGTCTTTAAATAAAATGTTCACTAGCAAGTTGTTACATTAATTTTAAATGAGAAACTGTAGCTTTATTTAATATGATCTCTCTGTAGGTAGACATTTTAGGACAAAAGTAGCTTGGAACAGAACTTCCCCAGATATTGGAGATGTTCAGATCCAAATTCCAATATGGTGGCTCAGTCCCCTTTTTACATGGATGAGAAGGTATAATATGCTTAGCTATGGTATGTGTGGATAGTCTTAAAGTCATCAGATGACAACAAATTATTCTAAAATATTTCAAAGCTGGCTTTCCTTTATTAATGTTTGTATCATTATGAATTATGGTCCTAGGTAAAAATAAATGAGTCTATAATCCTTAGTGATTAAATATCATCTGAACTTTCTATTAAGAGTCTGTAATGCCTAATTTTTATTAAATGTTTTCTAACGTAAACATTGTAACGCTCTTTTCTGTAGAAAAATCCAAGACCAGTGATTTACCAGTTCCAGCAAAATTTAGATTATTACAAAGCGCGTGGAGCAGACCTGATGAATAAAACCCGGTAAGACACTTTCATATATGTTGTAGTTTAATTGACACTTTACCCGAAAAATAATGAATATTTTACAGGTTGTTTTGATCCAAAATAGGAATTACACAAGCAGTATATGGAACACAAATAAATGCTATAGTATTTTAGAAAAGTAGGGCTGAAGTAACCTCAAATCTTCACCTGTTCCAGCACTCTGTGTTGAGGCAAGGCCATGCATACCTAGACTGTCACAGATGGATGTTTCTATTCTGTTCTAAAAAGTCTCTTGTGACAAGGATTCCAGAACCTCCCTGGAAAGCCTATTCTAGCTTTCTCTTTCTCTCTCTCTCGTGTGTGTGTGTGTGGGGGGGGGGGGGTTATTCATAATATCTCCCTAAATCTCTCTCACTGCAAATTAAGCCCATTCCTACTTGTCCTACAGGAACAGACATGGAAAATAATTGATCACTATCCTTGTAACAGCCCCTAACATATGTGAAGATTGATACCAGGTCCGCCCACCTCAGCCTTTGCTCAGGATTGTTTTTAACCTTTCCTCATAGGTCAGGTTTTCTAAATCTTTTATCGTTCGTGTTGCTCTTTTCCGGACTCTCTCTAGTTTGTCCAAATTTTTCTTATATGTGGCTTCTGGAACTGCACAGTACTGCATCTGAGGCCTCACCAGTGTTTAGTAGAGGGGTAGAATTACCTCCCCTGTCTTACATATAACACTTTTGTTAATATACTCCAGAATGATGTTCTCTTTCTTTGCAGCTGCTTCACGTTGTTAACTCATGTGATTTGTGTGTATAACCCCCGGACTCTTTTCAGTAGAACTGTTGCCTAGCCAGTTACTCCTCATTTTGTAGTTGTGCATTTGATATTTTTCTTCATTAGTATAGTATTTTCCACTTGTCTTTATTAATGATGTGAAATTAACTTTTGATTCTTCTCTCCACCATTTTATAACAATAGTGTTATATTTTAGCTTGCACAATGTGTCTCTCAGGTGAGATTCTTATCTACACTTGCACTAGCTTAAAACTGATTTAGTTGAAGTCATGCAAACCACGGTGTGGACGTTCTTCAGTCTATCACAGGTTCTAGCAATTTATCTTACTTTTAAACTGATTGAAGAATTCCCACACCGTGGTTTGCTAAAACAGTTTTAAAACCTATCTGTGGTTAAACCAGAGATTCAAATCCCATTATATTAGGCACTATACAGTCATATAACTTAAAGATAGTTTATGCCTGAAACCACTTAAAATCTAAGTATAAGAACTCAGTTTCCAGACAATCACCATTCAAAGGCAAAAAGGCCAAATCCTGCTTGCCTTGTTCATGCTTTTATCTCATTGAAGTCAATGGGTCTACTTCTTCGAGTGGTGTCCCTGTGGGTGCTCCACTTCAGCTGCTGGTGCATCTTCATGCCAGTGATCAGAGACTTTTCATAGCAGTGGCTGGCCACATATGCGCCGTTGACACCTGGTGGTGCTGTTGGCACCCACTGATGGTGTGCGCGGCACAGCTCCCTCAGTTCCTTCTTTACCTTGGCAGCAGACAGAGCTTCCCCCAATTGCCCGTTCATCAGCTTACAGAAAGTACCAATACAGTTAGAAACCTTCAAATGTTTTGTTCACTCCAGTTTTTAAACGATCCTCTATATTTTTTCTTAAAAAATAAAAAAGAGTTAATTTTCTTTTGGGGCCTTCCTGCCCTTTGGATCCCCCTTCTCCACTTTCAGTTCTTGCCCACCTTTCAACCAGCTATCATGCCTGGTTTACCAGGATTTAAAAGATGTGACACCTGTAAGGCCCCCATGCCTATTTCTGACAGATATTCCAATCCTATGTCAAATGGAGAGGGTCATGTTTTACTAAAGTGCCCTGATTGCTCCAGTCTAATGGACAGAGCTAGGCGAGATAGAGAAATCTGCAGAAAAATGATCCTCCTTGAAAAATCTCTCCAGCCTTCAGATGAGGACCTCACTGTCTCTGATAAGGCAGGTCCTAAGGATAAAGCTTTTGCCACTTCAAATAAGCACTCCTCTTCATCAATGGATAAAAGCTCTTACAAAACGAGAGCTTCTTCCACGAGATTCCTACACACTCAGAGCTGAGATATAAAGTCTCTGTAATGGCACCAATTGTGCCGTCTTGTGACCCAGCACCAACGCCCACCCTCACAGACATGCTGCCCCCACCAGCACTGACAACGACCTCTGCACCAGCACTTCAGATGTGTACGATGGTGTCAGCCGGTGGTCAGGGCAGTGAGTGGTGTGTGTGTATTATATACCCGAGACTTCAACTGCTAGGACTGGGGTCCCTTAGCAGCGGGCAACCTGGAGGAGGTTGACGGGCGCCCCGAGAAGTTTACAGGGAGAGCTTATTACACCTCAGATTTTGACTGCTAGGATACACGATCCCTTCGCAGCGGGCAGCCTGGGGAGGCTGAGAGATGCCCCAACGGATCTGTCCCCTGGAAGCGACACGATCCAACGCTCAAGCTCTCCCTATATCTGTCCCTTATGACTGGCTGGAGTTCTTTTAAAATTGTGCTTGGTTCTGTTACAGCAACTGAAGGAGTCAGGTCACAGCTTAAACAGTTACTATTTTATTGTTACAGGGTAAACTTAGCTGTTAAATGCTACTACTGTGTTACAGATAACACAGCCACTACAAAGGACAGGACAGAAATTACACTAATAAGTCACTTACAGGTACCATGAAACCCTTTTGGTTCTCTGAGCTCTTATTAAATGCATGCAAAATAGACACCTAGCAGGTATATATTCTCACCCCTGCGTTCCAGACTTGGCGTGGCCAGCGTCTTTGTCTCAATCCCTCGGGAAGAAGTAGGGCGAGGCTGGGCGTCCCACAGACCTCGGGAGACAACATATACCTGCCAGCAGGTATAGATGATTGGAGCTCAAATGGGGTGGGCTACTAAACCCCTCTTTATACCCCTTGGGTCACGTAGGCTTCTTCCTGGTCTCAAGTGGCCAATTAGGAAAAATGGCTTTGAATGCCAAGTTTCCCACGAAGGGTGCAAAGCATAATTCACACCTGGGAAAATGCAGACAATGGGCACGTCTGGTATGTGATGGGCGAAGATTCCTCTCCTGGGACAGTGCAGGCGTGTCAATTACTGGTGCTAGCCATCAGGGCGGTGGGAGGTCCCCTGGTCGTCAGCTAGCCCATTTACTGTCTGGTTTCTGTTTATTAGAGTCAGAGACAAGCAGCACCCCTGCGTTCCCAGGGCATCAAAGGCTGACTGCCTTTCTCTTGCTCTCTGGGGGGGGGGGAACAAGATGGGGTTCATGTCTGGCTACAGATGGCTAGACCAGCACCATAGAAGACCATGCCAAAGCAGTTCTTGGCGCCGCTACAGTTCCTCCAGTACAACGATATAGAGGTTTATTCAGTGCTACAATTACCATTCTGTTCACTCGCCTTCATCCCCCAGAACTATCAGTTTTTTACAGTGACCCAGATTCAGGACTTCAGGATAGTTGATTCGCCTCTCACCACTTTTCACCTACCCGGAGGAGACCTCCCTGGAAGTTGGGACCTGTGAAGCAGACACATAACGTACAACTTCACCATTGGTACGGGTAACCATTGCCATACCTGCCACTTCTGTATCCTGGGCAATGGCCACCATGGGACCTGTGGTCCTCCTAAAGCAGTGTTTCTTAAACTATGTTCCACGGAACACTGGTGTTCCATGAACAACTCGCAGGTGTGCCGCGACTTCTTTGTTTTTGTCTTTTTTTGTCTGACAATTTTTTTTTGAAGAAAATTTTCATAGGTATTCCGCATAAAAAAATATTATCGTTTGGTGTTCCGTGGTCTCAGAAAGTTTCAGGAACACTGTCCTAAAGGCACCACTAGACTGCACCATCTACACCAGCCAGAGCAATCAGGTCCCCCCCTCCCCCCCCCACACACACACACACACACACACTAGTCCCAAGTCATGTGGTTGATAGTGAAGGGCAAAGAACTTCCTGAGGAGGAAGATCCTGAGCCTACTGATGAGGAGCAAAGGTTCTTTCTCCATAACTCTTCTTCTTGACAGGATGAGGCAGTTATACCAACTGCCCATACCCGCACTGATGACCTGAAACAGTTTCAGGAGCTTTTTAAAAGGGTGGCTGTAGACGAGGAAATTGACCTTCAGGAAATTCAGAAGAAGCCACACAAACACCTGAGGATCCTACAGCCTCTGCCACCACAAAGATTGCCTTGCCTATGGATGAAGACATTTTACAGCAAGCTGATACAATCTGGCAAACACTGGCATCAGTAACTACCACAAAGAAAGTACTTTATACTAGGGATGTTAGATATTGTTTAATTGAATAATCATATAACCGCACAAAAATGATCAGTTACATGATTATTCGATAGTTCCTGGGGGCAGGGCCAGCAGCCAATGCACTCCTGACCCCATTCCTGGGGAGGCCCCTGCCACCCTGCGCAGCAACGCAGGTTGGCTGGCAAGAACCGGCTCCCCGCACAGAGAGGTTCCCCGCAGACAGAGGCTGCTCCACTATCCCACAGAACAGTCTCTGTCCACAGCTCCATGAAGCTGGTACTCATGGGGAGTCGGCTTTTAAGCCAGCTCTCCCGAAGTGTCAGCTCCAACCTGCTCCTTCCCCCGCCTCTGTGGGAGGCAGCAGCGCAGGGGAGCAGGCTGCACTGTGTGAGCTGATATGCACAGGGAACTGGCTAAAAGTTGGCTTCCCACGTGTACTGGGTCCCATCTGCCCCCCTCATCTTCCACGCTACTATCTCCATATAAGAGGCAGCAGCATGGGGTAGGGGGACACCAGCTCCTGCCTCCCTCCCCCTTGCTGCCTCTTATACAGAGGCAGCAAGCGGGGAGTGCATGTAGCTGTTAGGATCAACTGGTAAGCTTAGGCTTATCAGTTAGTCATTTACATGACTATACACTAACATCCCTACTTTATATCAGCCAAAGACATGGACTTTTTATTTTCCCATCCACAGCTGAGCTCCCTTGTTGAGGATGCTGTTCACCATCAGGCCAAATATCCACAATTCCGTTCTACTCCATATGATAAAGATCATAAATGTCTTGATCTAGTCAAATGGAAAGTATTCTTCCTCCACTTTCCACCTTCCTGTTCTGCATTATTAGCAGACTATGACCATACTAATTACTCTAAGCTCCAAGATCTTCTCGAACATCTTCCTGAGCAGAAGCATCCACAACTCCAGGCAATAATACAGGAGAGCCAGACAATCTCACATACAGCCCCCCAAGCCACCTTAGATGTGGCAAATACAGCAGCATGTAGAACAGTTGTCCCTGTGGTCAGGAGAAGGGCTTCCTGGCAACAAGCCTCAGACATTCTCAAGGAGCTACAAATAAAGGCTGAGGATCTCCCCTTCAACAAAACTCACCTATTTGCTTCCAAAATTGATGAAGTCTTACACACTATGAAAGACTCACATACTACACTGAGAACCCTTGGGATCTATACCCCACCAAATAAATGGACAAGGTATACTCCGTACCCTAGACCCAGAGACAACTATACACAACAGAGACACTTTGACTCTAGGCAAAAACAACAGCCTCAAAGACGTGCACCACAGCACCCATAGGCACTATGTCTCAACCATCTACATCTAAGCAGCAATTTTGAAAGATTTGTCAGGGGTATGAGCAACCTCTCCCCAGTGCCAGAAGCAACATCATCACCCAACCTTCAGTTTGTACATTGTCTACGGCCCTTTTTCCACCGAATGGGCCAGTATAATATCAGCTCTATGGATCTTAGAGATTGTCCAGTCTGGCTACTCCATCCCTTTTACATCCATTCCTCCTACCCATCCCTCTTCAGGGACCCTTCCCACAAGAACCTCTTACACTTGGACGTGCAACATCTGTCACAGATAGAAGCAGTGGAGGTAGTTCCATCTCCTTACCAAGGAAGAGGCTTTTATTCCAAATATTTCCTTACGCAAAAGAAAATGGGGTTGGAGACTGATACTTGTATACAGTCGAAGGTTCAAAATGGTTATGCTTGCCATAATCAGACCGGCACTAGAAAGGGGAGACTGTTCTCAGCCCTCGACCTCCAGGATGTGTATTTTCATGTAGTGACCCATCGAGCACACAGATGTTTTCTGCACTTCATGGTTGGCAGAGAGCACTACCAGTACCAAGTACTTCCATTCGATTTATCTACAGCTCCAAGAGTCTTCTCCAAGATGTTGGCAATGGTCTCAGCATAATTCCATCGTTTGGGGGGGGGCTAATATTCCTCTATTTGGACATCTGCCTAATCAAGGGCGCCAATTACAGAGAGACACTAGACATGGTGCACATTATAATCACACTATTTCGGCACCTGGGCTCCACATCTACTTTCAGAAGTCAATACTGGAACCAACTCACACCCGCAAGTTTATATGAGCTCTACTAGACTCTACACATGCCAGGGCAAAGTTGCCCCAATACATACTCGACACACTCATCACTCTTATCAATGCTGTCTAACTCAGCCCTTACACTATAGTAAGGACACGCCTCCAAATTCTTTCCCAGGCTACAGATGCATTGCCTTCAGGCCTGGCTTGCCACCGGATATGTTCCTTCCTGAGATGCACTGCACAAAGTGGTATCGATTCTATAGTATGTTCTTTCTTCCCCACATTGGTGAACACAACATCAAAATATCCTCCAAGGAGTTCCATTCCATCAGATCACTCCAACTTCTGTCATAACCATGGATGCCTCCCTCCTTGATTGGGGAGCTCATCTAGGAAATGACATGATTCAGGTGAAATGGTCTCCTCAAGAATCTACACTACATATCAACATATTAGAGCTCAGGGTGGTACTCAATGCCTGCCAGCACTTCCTCTTACTTGTATGCAACAGAACAATCTGGATCCTCATAGACATCACCACCTGTACGTATTACATCGGTCAACAAGGCGGAGCATGGTCGAACTCCCTCTGTGAGGAGGCAGTTAAATTATGGAATTGGCGTATCTGCCACAATATTATACTTATTGCGGCCTACCGATCTGTTCCCTCAACAGCACAGCGGACACTCTCAACCATCTCTTTTCCAGTCAGCATGAGTAGGAAATAGACACTACAGTTCTTCACAAGGTCTTTCACAGTTGGGGACATCCTGAAATCAGTCTGTTTTCAAATTGCAAATATCACTACTTCTGCTCCAGGGCAGACCGTAAAAGGGGATTGTGTGGCAATGCCTTCATTCTCCTGTGGAAAACACCAATCCCTACAGCCACAGTAGGACTAGCTGTCCTTTCAGCCACATCTGGGGCATGTCTCCAAAGCCCACCTTCTCAGGACAGACACTGTTCTACAGACACCTGAAGTGGAGCACCTACAGGGACGGCACTCGAAGAAGAAGTTACTCACCTTATGCAGTAATGATGCTTCTTCTAGATGTGTCCCGCTGTGGGTGCTCCACTACCAACCTGCCTCCCCTACTTTAGAGGCCATATACAAGTTTCCAAGGTAGAGAAAAAACAGAGGAAGCCACAGCACATGCGCTGTCAACAGGTGCCAACGGCACCACCGGCTGCTGACTGCACATGCACGGCACAGCAGGGCACCCCTATGAAAAGTCTCTGATTGCCAGCATGAGGAGTACCAGCACCTGAAGTGGAGTACCCATAGGGACACATATCTCGAAGAACCATGGTTACTGCACAAGGTGAGTAACTTCTTTCCTGGTAAGGAAAAGCACAATTTGACCCATAAAGTATAATAGATACATTTGTAATACCCGTGTTTTTAGTGCTGTGTGGCCAAAAAGCTCTGCTTTATTAGAATAATCACTGTATGAGAAAACTACTCCATATGTAAACATTCTAGAGTGGTATTTTTGTGTCAGATTTGAAATAAATTGATGCTCTCATATTAATTGTACACTTTGGATATTGAAATGGTGGTTATGGAATGTGTCGCCATGCCAGTGCTAATCTTATTGTAAAAGAAATAAAAGGGCCAGCCTTGCTATTTTTTCACACACCTCTTCTATCTAATTCAGTACCAAATTACAATGTGCAAGGAATTTTAAATTTTGAGGGACTAGAAAAACATGAAAAGCTTCTTTTTTTTTCTAGGTTCTCACCCTGCCTTATGATGATATCAAGTGATGATGAGTGACAAAGACACTGATGATATATCACAATGTGATTAGCAGCGTCAGTGGACTATGTCATAATTTGTCCCGTTAAGAAACTTAGAAAGATGGCTACCCAGAAGAGTCTCAGAGCGATAGCTATGTTAGTCTGTAGCTTTAAAAATGAGTAGTCCTGTAACAGAGGGTTACTTGTTGTTTTTACCCAGAGGAGGTTGTCCTGATCCAGCAATCACTGATAGGTTTGGTTTTTTGAGAATGTTTGTATTAGCCTAGCTTCTTTAATCTGTAGGGTCCTTATTCTTGTTTTTCCTGGACCTCTGACTTGTAGCATGGGGACTTTGTTTTTGTTTTTCCAGCGTACAGGGAAATACCAAAATTCAGTCTCCACCTGAAATGTCCTTATAGAAGATTCAATTTCTTTTCTGCTATCTTCCAATTCTCTATTCTTTGTACAACTGTTTTAAGCCGCTCTTTTTAACTCCTTCAGCAAGACCTCTTGACCCAGTTGGCCTCTCCAGAGCCCGTTAGCCTCTTTTACAAAATACAGGATCTCTAGGAATTCTGTGTCATACACACACTTGCAATGTGCTGCATCTGCTTTTTCTTGTCTTGGATGGGCCATGCTGTAGAAACATATGAAAATATAATCATGGGACTTACGAGCTTGTGGCTGTCGCTGCACTATTGTGGAACTTGCATGACAACAGTGTTGCAGCTCCTGGCAAAGCTCCCCCCCCCTCACCTTGAGGCTTTCTGGGAGGAGAGGATTCTAAACATGCCATTTAGCGCTGGAGAGCAGAGTGCTATGATTTGGACACAGTGGCAAAAAGAGGAGATACACATGGATGGCTTTTTAGTGGCACTCCACAACTTTAAGTTTAAACACCGGAAAAGAGCCAAAATCTGTCCATCATTTGTGGGTTACATGTCTTCTACCATATAACCATAACTCTGGGTAGGCTGCCTAGAGACTGACCCCCAGGACTCTGCTTACCCCACAAAGGGGACTGTGGGTATATAAGGATGGGAACGTGGGCCAGTGAGGGTCACAAACTCTGAACTCGGTCCATGAGGGCCACAAGGTCTCACCCTATTCCATGAGCTCAAAGTCCATCATCAAAAATATGAACTTTTCATTTTGTCCTTTTAACTTCACTGGAAAATGGCCAAAAGTTGCAGCAACTCCACCAGGTAGCTGGGTTGGGTACTAAGCCCACATTCCTCCTTAACCTACTGTGGCATGAAGGTGCTTCAAGGGCTCAAAAACTCCCCAGACCTCATCCAATCATCCCTATTGGACAAGAAATTCACACAGCCAATGGGCTACACACACACCATCTGCTAAGCTGTTTCCCCATTTCAAGTTCCAAGATGATTGGATTGGACTGCTGGAATGGAGCTTGAAAAGAATACGGACCATGCTGCAGGTAAAATCCTGGCAGCGTGGAATGATGGCCAGTCAGCAGCACTCCCTCCCTTCCCCCCTCTCCCCGGTTTGTGGGTTCCAGAGATTCCCGTGGGGAACAAGCTATCTGATTTCCCTCACTGAGTCTCCCTCCCTGGCTGCTGGGGCTATTCCCCTTAGCTGCTGGCCCAGTCAAGTTCCTCCACCTATTGAGATGGGTAGATGGCATATGGAACTGGTATGGGTGCAGCTCTTAATTAGGTTCACTTTCTGCTATATGTAATTTAAATACTTTCTAATTATTTAGGGAATAGATGAAGGGTTCATCCACTCCACTGTACCTCTCTTGCCTGCAGGCAAAATGATCAAAGGATTCCCCTAATACAAATATTATTATTTATTTCATATATTGAGGTACTCTCTTACCACTATATAGTATCGGTGAAATACGCTAAGAATACTGCATCAGACCCTAATGCCTCAGTATATCACAAAGATATTTAATAAAATGGTGAGAGTTCCATGGTAAGAGCAAAAAGGCTTAAGGGTTGCCAGAGTGACATGTGATTGAAGTTTAAAACTACTATTCAAGACAACTAAACTGCTGGTGGTGACATAGTTTAATTGCAAGTATTCAAATAGGATAAACACCAATGTGGTAGAACAGTAGTTTAGAGTAGCTCAAGGAGGGTATAAATAGGAGGAATGGAACTCAATAAAGGATTATTTAGGCTGGATCATCTCAATAGGATGAGCACTTTGATATACTCTCGCAAAGGAAGTGGTGGACTCGTTAAAACATATTCTGAACAAAGCATTCAAAAGTACACCATTATGGATTGGGTTTGCAATGAGCAGAAGAATGGATTCAATAACTAAATAGATTTTTCATCTTTAATTTCTCAGATTCTAGATGCATTTAAAATATCTGTACAAATCTTAATTTATTGCTCTTTTAAAATGTTTAAATGTGTCACATTCATACAGATTTTTCTCTTTTAATGGCCTTATTGACGAGATAAGACTTTCTTAAAACAAAACATTTTCATTTTAGCACAAAACTGCAGAGATTGAATCATCTTGTTTAAAAATATACCATTCATAGTCAAGGTCAATGATGCTTATTGTGATGAAACAAAGTTGTTTGCTTCATGGATGGGATTCACGTCTCCTTGACATTCATGTTTTTAAATGGATGCCTTACTTTTAAATGCTTCTGCTGATAACTCTGTAATATAATCAATCCTTATTTTTCTTGTAATTGTGTGGTACATTTTGATGGCTCAAGTTAAGACATTGATCCATACTTAATGGCTGTCATCATCTTTTGCTATAGTATATAAGTTTAATATAATAGTTTAGGTGGTAGGAAATAGATATATTTCCCTTATTCTTCTGAACTTCAATCTGGTGTCAAAGCATCTCCTTCTGCAGACCTAATGGCCTGTCATTGCTTTCGTTACCTCAAACTGCAACTTAAGAAAAACCCTGCATAACACTACTTGGGGGCGGGGGCGGGCACTGATGAAAAAATAGTATCAGCTTTTCATGGCAAACCATTCAAGTGCCAACATCATTATTTGGCTTGTGTTTGTGTCCGGAGGTGATCATTGCCAATGCAAAATCAGTTCATAAGAGACTTGAATCTTGGCAAAAGTTTGAAGCTGAATAACTAATTCTCATCTCAGTCAACCAAGGGGCTGAATGGAAGTATTTGTTTCCTTTAGAACTCCATAAGCTTATTTCCAGGCTCCACAAGAGTCTGATTATGGACATAGCTGTAGCCAGAGACAGGGCTAGTAATATTCAAGGCTTGATGCCCGCTGAGCACGAGTTTCATCACTGAGATTCTTTCTGAAAATCAGTGACTACTTCTCAGCCGTCATCTTTCCAACTTTGGAAAACTCTAAATGAAGATGTGAATGAAGGCCCATAAATAGGATGGATGCTCTTTCTCATACTCTTTAGTGCTCATGCTCTCACTCTCTGCAATTTCAATCTTATTGACTCTAACTTGTCAAAGAACTTTTAAGCAGTTTGAAAACCAGCTTAGTCTCTGTAGAAACTCATTCTGGAGGCAAATAGGGAGAAGGTTTTAAGAAATAAACTAAAAAAAAAAATTGGGAATTTTGGATAATATTTTGAGGCACATTCAAGTTCTATCTGTATCCATACTAATTTATTCTTACTCCATTTAAAATTCACTGAAACGGTGCAAAACTTTATTTTGTCCTAGGACAATGACTAAGGGTAATTTTTAATCTTTGTTTAATATATTTTTTCTGATTCTTTTCCCTAGCCGTATTGGTCATAGTTAAGAAAAAGTCATTAAAAGCAAAATCTTGATGTTTTCTGTGATATTGATATTCCTGCAAAGGTGGTTCAATCATTTATCATATACTGCTTGAATATCAATTGTCTGATCAAATAGAAATGGTTTTGTTGATCTCTGGGTTATTTTACCACTTTCACTAGAAATTAGGAGCTGCTTTTCTTCTCCTTTATTTTGAAGAAATTAAATTGTTCATCAAATGTTCTTGTTCTTAATGATACAGATTACTAAAGAGCATTAAAAATAGCCATTGTACTTAAAAACAAAAGGCAGCAATATTGAGGATTAATTAGTGGTATATAGCTCCAATGCTCAAATCATTATTCTTCTTTGAGTGCTTTCTAATATCAGTTCCAATTACATGCGTGTGCGCTTCATCTGTGATTGGTTGAAAAATTTATCTTAGTAGCTACCCATCAGTTTGGCTGTGGAGCTTCCCAGAATGGCACCAGTATGGCATGGCGCTCTAAATGTGAACCTGCTGATCCAATCCCCCTCAGTTCCTTCTTACTGCAAGTGATAGTTGTTGGAACTGTGATTCTCGTGCTTCTCAAGTGATCCATGTGTCCCTAGTGTTTCTGTAGATAGTTTGTTTCTTTTCTTTGTTCGTAATTAGCTGTTTACTGTTGTCTAGTTAGAGTCATTAGTAGTGGGTATGTGGGGGCATAACCATGTGCCAGGGTTTCAAGCCATGCAGTTTCTGAGCTAAGCCTATGCCCACTGGTGACCCCCATGATCGTGTCTTCGGTGTCTGGAGAAGACTCCCCAGTCAGACAACTGCAGGATCTGCAAGCCATTCAAACCATGCACCAGGAAGGAGCAAGATTTTAATCTCAACTCCTCATGGATTCAGCTCTTCAGCCCCAGCAAGATCCGGTGCTGAATGCATTGGTCTACAGCACCCTGTGGCATTCCCAGCATCGGTGCAGAAAAGGGACTCCGAACAATTGGCTCAGCACTACTGCTCCCAGGCACTGAAGCCTTCAATGACCTCAGCACTGTTTCCGGTCTCAGAGGTGATGGTTAGCTACATAGCCCCTTCACCAGCTGCCCCCTTGCAAACTCCAGAGGTTCCTGACCCTGACCCACAATAGCTGGATGAGCCAGAGCTGGCCCCTCCCATCCTCTTCCTCCCCCAATGAAGTGGTAGCCAGTACTTCTGTGGCAAGGCCTTCCCCCAGTGGACTTGGCGTTTCAGGACTCACCCTGTAGGGTGGTGCAGTGTCTCAAATTGCAGATGAAGAAGGTAGCAGAGCAGGAGGATCCACTGGCATCTGAAGGTCCCTTCAGCATTGTGCTCCTGCTGATCAAAATTATTCAAACCACTGCCAAGACCATCTGGCAAACCCCCTGCCTCAGTCTCTTCTAGCCAATTACATTGAACACAAGTACTTTGTTCCCTCATGGTGGAGGCAATGAATGAGAAGGAGAGGCCAGGGTACTGAGCATCTGCACCAAGTTTGAGGGATGCTAGGTGCCTTGACTTATTTGGGCTCAAGGTATACTCCACTGGGGCCTACTTCTCAGGATAGCCAATCAACAGGCAATTCTGAGCAGATATGAATAACTCTTGGGCCTTCCTCCAGAAGTTAAAAAAGCTCTTACCCCCAGACTCCTGTGATGAGTTTGCGCTGCTCATCCAGGAGGGTACAGTGGTTGCCCGGACCTCCCTCTAGGTGTCATTGGATGTGGTGGACTCAGCGGCCCAAGTCCTCTCCTCGAGCATTGCTGTGCACCATGACACGTGGCTCTAGCCATATGGTCTTTGCTAGAGGTCCAGCAAACCATCCTGGATCTCCCATTCAGTGGCATGGGTCTCTTTGCAGAGCAGACCAGCTCCTGTCTGCATAGCCTCACGGACTCCAGGAACACCATAAGTCCTTGGGCATGTGCATCCCAGCGACTCAACAAAGACCTTCAAGCGGCAACCAACTCAAAGACTCTTCCTTCCTCAAACAAGGCCAAACTACTTTTGATATTCTGGTCAGAAGACCTCTCATCCCCAGTCTGGCCAGACCAAGGGCAGACCAATTTCTCCCTAAACCCTCAGCAGGCCTTTTAAAGATGCACCTGAGGACAGAGCACCAACCACCCCGGATCTCTCTCTGCCATTCCTGAGCCATCTGTTCTATTTCCACAGGATGCAGGCCAGTATTACTTCAGACTGCTGGGTCTTCCTCATGGTGGAAGTTAGATATTCTGTCCCATTCTGCTCCCTCCCACTCTCCTTCCAGTCCCTCTTCAAGGACCTTTCTCCTGAGCAACTTCTTCGGCTGGAGGTGCAAGTGCTCCTGGACCTGGAGGCAATGAAGGAGGTTCCTTAGGAATTCAGAGACAGGGGTTTCTACTCGTACTGTTTTCTCATCGCCCAAAGCCAAGGGAGGTCTTCAGCCCATTCTGGACCTAAGAGAACTTTATTGCCAACCACAAGTTCCATATGGTCTCCCCAAGCTCCATCATTCCTTCCTTGGATCTGGGAGATTGGTATGCTGCCCTTAATTTAAAGGATGCTTATTTTCACATAACCATATATCTGTCACAATGGAGATAGTTTGGTTTGTAGTAAAAGATGTATAGTACCTGTTCTCAGCCCTCCCTATTGGGCTGTCCATGGTGCCCCATGTATTTACTAAATGTATGTGGTAGTGGCTGCTATCCTCCGCTGCCAAAACATGCAAGTTTATCCATACTTCAGTGAGTGGCTCCTCAGGTGTCAGTCTTGCCAACAGGTACAGGCCCAAGTGTGCCTGACCCAAGAGATGCTTATGCAGTGGAGTCTGCTGCTTAATGCAAAGAAATAGATCCTCACACAGAAAATTGAGTTAATAGGGGCCATCCTCAATGCCATGCAGGCCTGTGTGTTTCTACCAGAACAATAATTAGGGACCATGTCCCTGTTGGTACAGTCACTCATTCACTTTCTCACATCCCTGTCATGTCTCAAATTACTGGGTCACATGATGGCCTATATTTACATTGTCCCATTTGCGAGCCTCTCAGAGTCCTATAGTCGTGGCTGGCATTGGTGACGTTCCCTCATCATGGGCTCCAGATATTTCAGTGGTGGTTAGATCTGCAGGCAGTGTGAGTTGGAGTCCATTTCTACCCTCCTGAGCCCGCTCTTGCTCTCATCACCGACATGTCCTGTTTGGGCTGGAGAACACATCTTGGCTACCTCACCATGCAGGCAATGTGGACGGTGGAGGAGTTGTTGCTTCACATCACCATCTGGGAACTCAGGATAGTCTCTCTTGCCAGCTAGATGTTTCACTCTCAACTCCAATATCAGTGTGTGGCAGTCACTGCGGACAATATGAGCACCATGTAACATATCAACAAACAAGGTGGAGCTCTGTTGTTACCGCTCTGTCAGGAAGCCCTTCAGTTGTGAGAGCTGTGCATAGCCCACTCTATCCATCTGAAGGCATCTTTTCTACCCAAAGTACAGAATCAGCTGATGGACCACCTGAGTTGATTTTTTCCCCCACGAGTGGTCAGTTCAGCAGATGTAATCAACACCATCTTCCAGCGGTGGGTTTTTCCCCAAATGGACCTCCTAGTGTGGCCCAAGGCAATAGGAAATGCCCTCAGTATTGTTCCTTCCAAAATCTCAGCCTGGGATTGCTGTCAGATGCTTTCCTGATTATCACTGATGGACAGCCTTCTGTATGCTTCCCTCCATTCCTGCTGGTGCTTCTCAAGACCCGCAGGGACAGGGTGGACATCATTCTCATAGCCCTAGGTTGGGCTCATTACCAGGCTACTGGAACTTGATGGTTCAGCCGCTCCTTCCAGATCTCATTATGAAGGACCACGGTCACCTCCCTTACCTGGACCTTCCCTCCCTCCACCTCATGGTCTGAAGGCTTCATGGCTGAACCTGGTGCAGAAGGTCCAGCATGTCCATCTCAGCAGCTGCAAGCCCTGTACCAGACTTATGTACATGGCGAAGTGGAAGCACTTCACAGGCTCATGCTTCCAAAGCTGTCTTGAGCCCACATCTGTCACAATGCCTGATATTCTAGAGTACCTCACTTTTATAAAGCAGCAAGATCTAGTGACTTCATCCTTCACAGTCTACCTGGCTGCATATATCAGCATTCCATCCTCCAAAAGCAGGTTGCTGTATATTCACAAGCCCCTGGTCGGTGTTTTCTCAGTGACCTAGAAAGACTTCACTGGGTCAAGCACCCTGTTCATACATAGGATCTTAACCTGGTCCTTTCAGTGCTCATAGGGCCATCCTTGGAGCCCTTGACCATGTGTTCATACCTTTACCTCTCCTGGAAAGTGGCCTTTTTGGTATCTATCATGTTGACCTGGTGCATTTGAGCTTTGCACCCTAGTGTCTAAACCTCCTACATTGTCTTTCATAAGGATAAGGTTCAGCTTAGACCCTACCCAACATTCCTCTTGAAGCCAGTATCTAGCTTTTATACCAACCAGGATATCTTACCACCACTTTTCTACCCAAAGCCCCACAAAAGCTTACAGGAACAACAGCTGCCCTCCCTTGATGTCAGAAAGGCACTTGTCTTTTACATTGGCTGCACTAAGCCCTTAAGAAGCCAATGCACCTGTTCATGGCAGTGATAGAACGCATGAAAAGATTGCCTGTGTCATCAGCATGCTTCCTCTTGGATCATGGCCTGTATCCAGATGTGTTACAACATAGCAAAGGTTCCTCTGCCACCTCTCACAATACACTCAACTCAGGCACAAGCTTCCTTGGCTGCCTTTCTGGCTCATGTTCCTCTCCAGGTGATCTGCAGGGCAGCGACTTGGTCGTCTGTCCAAACCTTCACATCATAATAGGCCATCATGCAGCAATACAGACAGGATGCAGCATTTGATGTAGCAGTGCTCCAGTCAGCAACTTGTTGATTCCAACCCCTCCTCCTGAGTAAGGCTTGTGAGTCACCTAAGGGGAACTGATGTAAGCAAGCACTTGAAGTAAAAATGGTTACTCACATTTGTAACTGTTGTTCTTAGAGATGTGTAGCTCCTATCTATTCTATACCCACCATCCTTCTCTTCTGTTGGAGGAGCCGGCAAGAAGGAACGGAGACGTGGTCAGCACCATACGGGGGTCACTCTAAGGGGCTCCACAGCCAACCGAAAGGGTCACCACTAGCGTAAAACTTTGACAGTTGTGCATGCAGCACACGCATACCTAACAGAAATAGGTATGAGCAACACATTTCCAAGAATGACAGTCACTAAAGCAAATAGCCAGTTTTTCAGCCAGGATCCTCTGTTGCAAATACATAGCCTAGTATGCACCTCAAATGACCAGTTTGTGTAATTGAGTTTAATATGGGGTGGAAGCAAAAGAAAACTAATGTCATTTGTCAATATGATTCTAAAGGATAACATACTATCCTGTAATTTCCAAGAATTATAGCTACTTTAAATAAATTCAAATTGTACTGCATTTGCCCAAATGTAATGATTTCATTGAATGAGCATTTCAGTTTTCCATTCAGACTAAAGTTGAAGTTTTCCTAAGGTAAAATGGCAATTCTCCTACTGTGTGGCTCATGGACTACTGGCTGGCATTATGATGTTGGCTTTCTTTGTTCGGATTTACGATGACTGTGAGATAACATTCCTTCTCTCGCCAAAAGAGCAGATACAGAGCTCATCACTTCATTAATGCATTATTCTTTTCTAGTAGCTCATGAGGTGGAATGATCAAACCCAAAGCTCTCAATACCACACTCTTTAACTGAAGAAATGCTTAGCTGGAGAATGAGAGAACATTGCATAACACAAATGGAGGAGCAGAAGAAAAACATGAAATAATCAGAATAGTAATATACATGCCATGTAGTAATCTAAGTTTTTCAAATCACCGTTCTGAAAAAAAAAATTGTCTCCAGTACAGTTTGTGTGTGTCTTAGATTTATTGAGTCAGTGGATGCCATGAAAATGCACAAACCATACTCACTTTGTAATATAGCAGTAGTGCTTTCCCAACATATTACAGCTTTCATTATGAGTAGGAATACGACAGAGTACAAATACTCTTCAGTATAAAACTTTCAGTTATATTAAACTCCATCATAATCACCCACTTTGGCTTCTATTGACACTGTATTGGACTTATGCACAAATTCATGGGTGTATGTAAAATTGTATCTGTAATGCCCTTGTGCCTTAGAAGATTTTTACCACTCTTTGTAAAACACTGCATATATTTCATAATGCTCTGTAAATTACTAATGATTGCAATATTTTCCTTTCCATTTTGTTTTTTAGTGCCAGTGCAAAGGTTGCTCCACTGAACATTAATAAAGTCTCCAATAGCTTGCTTAATTTTGGTCGAAAGCTGATTGCCCCAGCTATGGCTTCAGGAAGTCCTGCTGGCCCAGCTATTATTGCTAGCGGCAGCAGCAATTTTCCGTCTGCTGTAATGCCCATCAGGAGCACAGTGGAGCCCCTCCAGCACCAATACCTACAGGCACAACAGCAACAGCAGAGAATGATGAAGTCGGAAAGCATGCCAGTTCAGCTGAGCAAAGGTAAAAGTGAGACCTAAGAAAAGACTCCAGATGTGATGTGGAATTCCACAAATCCCAAAAAGAACCTTGCAGTCAAAAATCAGAAATATTTATATTGATTTTAGTTAATGTTTCTATAGATATACATTTATATAACTGAAAGAGTCAACTTGTTGCTAAATTCAGATGTATTTTCATTGTCCTGTGGTATCTTTCATTGTCCTGTGGTATCACCTTAATGTGATTCCATTTAGAAATTGTGGCTGTAAAGAACATACTAAAAGGATTTTTGATTAAAATGAACAGAAAATGTTCATTTTAATCAAAATAAAATGGAGGAAATAGTGGATAAAACAACCTAAGACAAAGCCTTAGCTGTCCCTCTAGATATTATTTTCTTCTCTGTCTCATAAATAGCTAATATGACATTTTTGGCTGTATAAATTCCCTCATAGTTGATTCCAGACATCAGGCACAACACTCTCGTGTAACTGTACTAAGTTCTAATGAAGGAACATAATGTCACTGTAAAATGTTCTGTGTTTTGTCTAGATCTCATTCCTTTCAGGATTCTGCTATCTGATTTTGATTATAGTTAATAGCATAAATATTTGCTTTTGACAACTGGCATTGCACATGGAGTCCATATTCCTTTTAAAAAACACTGACTTTTTCTAGAGACGTAAAACGTTTCTATTTCCTTACATTTCTCAATTTATTATTTTCCAAGTATCTTGTGGTAGATTACAAGCTTGAGGGCTGATGTTGGTTCTCCTGAGTCCCATAGTAAGTGCGCAGTAGGAAGTTGCATTTTGGTCAGAGCTGAAAAGATATGGGGAGGAAAATGATAATATAAAAACAATACTTTGTACATGTATGACCCAAATTTCCTCCTCCTCTTCCCCTGTCATATCAAGAGTCTGACCTCTTATCAAGCATCATGTGTCCAGTAGGCGTTGGTAGAGCAGACCACAAAAGCCCTGATTTTCCTGCACATGTGTACAGTTATTTGAAACATTTTTCTAGGTGCCAGCATAGATGTCTGGCTGAAGTGCAGCTAAGCAGTTCCTCTGCAACTCCAATTCATACTCAGGGCATTACAGATACTACCCAAGGAAGGCTCTACAATATGTAAAAGTGAAGGAAGGCCTTTGCATAGTGGTAGCTGTATATGGGCTGAAGGAAAAAATGAAAACCAATTAATTCTTTCATGTGTCTCAGTTGAAGCAGGGCCCTGCCTGACTCACAGGTAGAAATTTCAGACATCTCAATGATGCTCTTATTGAATCCCTGATAAAAACTCCTATTCACTTCAGTGGAAGCAGAGAGGTGCCTAGAGGGAAACTATCCCAATGATTTTTATCTTTTTAAAAATAATGTTCCCCTTTCAGCAATTTCACAGCCTTGTTTTCTTTGCCCCCCATTTTTGTGAGGAAGGGTGGTAATAAAGTGAGGTCCTTGTAAATTGTGGAGGTTGTCTGCAGTAGATAAAAGGATTGAATGAGCTTAGACAGCTTGAAAACACTGGGTATGTGTACACTAGGAAAAAATGATTAGAAACTCACCTAACAGTTAACACATTCTGAAATCCTAGTGTAGACAGCACAAGTTGTAGTTCTAGCTAGATTCCAGTGAACCCAGGGGGTTGCCCTGTCTACACTAGAATTTTACAACATGCTGCCTCTTACATGTTAGCCATCAGGTTGTAAAAACACCGTCTAAGTACAGTAATGTCAGATCAGATTTCAGGGAGGAATGTCAGTCAAAGCAGAGATCTGTAGTCATGCTACAGATATTACAAAAGTTACCAAACAATGATTATTACACCTTCCTGCACAAGCAGCAGCACAAGGATTTCTATACTGGTACTGTTCCTGAAAAATAATATTAGTTATATAAGTTAGAGATCCAGAACCAGTGTGGGCATAGTTGGAAAAATCCTACAATTATGCTTCAGTAATGGACAGCATCCATGCATTGTCTTGAAAACTATTTCAGTATAATAAAGGGTAATAAGCATCTTTGTGTATTTGTTATTAGTATTTTCTTTAGTGCAGTATTGTCACTGATGTACACTGATTTGAGATTCCTCTTTATTGTATAGTATAGCATCATTAGATGTCATTTAGAGACTAAAAGTCCTTGAAATCATTAACAGTGTAATTTTTTGTAAATGTAGTGAGAATGGCAATGATTGCTATTTTCTGTATCAGCTGACTACTGTTAATTTTTCTATGTAGATATTTCCATTTGATAAGCTATAGTTGATTGATATTTTTAAATTAAAGCAAGCAATTGAGTCTGAAAGTCTTGCGATTAGGAGGGGGTTGAAAAATCATACCCAAATGGCTATAGAAATGTAAAGTAATGTTACTGAAGGGGTATGAAGTGCTACCACCACAGAAACAGAGAAGATAAATTCATGTGTTTGGAGTAGCTGATGAGCCCTACTAAATTCCTGGTTCTGAAAAACGTGTCATGGACCATGAAATCTGGTCTCCTAGAGTAAAAGTACGCAAAACACCAGATTTCATGGAGGAGACCAGCATTTCACAGACTTGGGGGTCCTGGCCCATAAGGGCTTGTGGTATTGCCATCCTTACTTCTGACCTGCCTTCAGAGCTGGATGGCCACAAGAAATGGCTGCTGGACAGATGGCAATACCATACCATGACATTCTTACTTTTCCGTTGCTGCTGGCAGTGGTGCTGACTTCAGAGCTGGGCTCCTGGCTAGATTGCTCTCCTGCCACCTAGATCAGAAGGCAGCAGTGTCACTGATGGCAGTGTAGAAATAAGGGTGACTATACTGCTATCCCTCTACAATAAGTTTGACACTTCCCGCCCTCCCACAATCCCCTTTTGGGCCAAGGACACTTATAGTCACAACACCATGAAACTTCAGATTTAAATATCTAAAATCATAAAATATATTATTTTTTAAAATCCTACAACCATGAAATTGATCAAAATGGACCATGAATTTGATAGGTTCCTACTTATCTGCCTTGAGGTACTCCTGTCTCCAGCCATGTCACTCTTTTTTTTTTTTTTTTTTTTTTTTTAAATAACTGAAATGATCATTTTGTATCATGAAAGAAAGGGGTGGCGGGGAAGGGTTTGCCTTGGGTAAACCCTTGCCTTTTCACCTTAGACATTCTCCTCCCATGAAAACAAAGCAAAGACTTTGAGGTGTTGCTAATACTTACAAAAACGTAATGATTTGAAACCATACATATTTTTAAAAATAGCTTATTTACAGTTTATTGTGGTATAAACTCAGGATACCATGGGGATTTTATAGGGGATTACTAGAGATCAGAGAAATGTGCATAGATGGGGTCTTTTAGCTGAGGTGTGTATGTGCCTTCTTCCCTTTGCTTTAACCATTTTCCTTTTCCCTCCTGTAGGGATTCCAACTCCCCCTACAGCGTCGCCCGTCGTCAGTTTCGGGGAATTGGCTCCGGCGGCGGCAGCACTATTCTATTCGGGTCACTGTCCTCCGACAGTACCCACACAGCCTGGGCTTTACCCCTTCCGGGGTCTGTTCGTGACGTCCAAGCGTGGACGGAATAGTCTGGGGTCACCTTGCTCTGTGCCCTTATCTCCACCCCCCGTGACGCACCTTTCTCGCCGGACTTCGGCAACACATGTCCGAAGCACCCCTTGTTCACTTTCTCGGGTGTTTTCTTCTTAGCTACTCCGGGAGAGAGAGAAGGGAGAGGGGGGCCTGGGCCCACCCTCACTCCCAGGCCCCAGCCCAGGGCCCTAAAGGACACGGACCGGTTCTGGCCCTGGTCCGGTTAGCAGGGGTGTCCTGCCGAAACCTACTAATCTGCAGGGTCCTTATGTCACCCCGCCCTGGGCTACTTCCTCTCCGTTCCAGATCCCCTCCCCAATTACCGGCTTACCCAGCCCTCCGTGGGCCAGCCGCTCGTTGCTTCGGACGGCCTCCTGGACCCCGTAGTTCCATGGGTGTCTGAAGCGTCCTGTCTTCCGCAGCCGAGAGTTCATGCCCTCTCCCGTCCTCCGGGGTTGAAGGCTCCGATCTCCAGCGTTTGTCTCTCCACCGCATCCCCTCTTCCCTCCACAGCCCGGGGGCGGCGTTTAAAACTCCCGCTGCGCCCGGCGCCAGAGGGGGACGTCATGCTGACGTCACCGGGTAGCTCCCCCCTCCCCTCCCCGCAGTGTCTGTGCCGCGGCCGCGGCACCTGAGGCTGTCAGCTGGTCCGCGGCGCGCATACACCCGGCACAATGCCGGTATGTGCTTCCCCACCGCCCGAATAGGGCGCTTGCCGCGGGGGCTTCAGTGCGGGGGTTGCGAGGCCCCGTCACACCTCCCTTGCTCGCACCACTGTATTTCTCTTCAGTTTCCTTCCCACACACATTCTTTTCTCTGTTGCATCTGCTCTCAGGCTGTCATTCAACAAATACCTGTGCACACGTTTAAGTACCTGAATACTTAAGTACAGTACATGAGTGCTGAAATCAGGGGGATTATTCAAGTGCATAAAGTTAAGCCATGCATAAGCATTTGTAGGATTGGAGATTTAGTCTTTATTTCTACCCACACGCATACACCTTGTTTCCTTTTATTCCCTAATGGTCTCCGTACACTTCTACTACTATGATCCAATTGAGGTAACCAGAAACATGGATTTCCAGCCCAAAGTCCAATAGACACCTGCACTTGAAATAGTGCCCGCAGTCCCATGTTGTTCAGGGTTCTGACTATATGGCCTTGTCTACAGTCAGTGCTACATTGATTGATCTTCCAGGGGGCGAGTTAGCTGGTCTAATGAAGACTAGGGATGCTAGCAGACATTTTTGAAAACATATAAGCTGCCTGTCGTCCCGTCCCTCCCTCTCCCACGCTGCTGCCTCTGATACAGAGGCAGCAGCGGGGGGGAAAGGGAAGAACAGGCATCTCCATCAGAGCTGGTACATGCAGGGAGCTGGCTTTCTTCATTTACCATCTCCTGCTTGCTCCCCACACCCTCTGCTCTCATTCAGGCCTTTTTATCTGATGTAGACAACCTCCAAAATTTACAAGGACCTCACTTTATTACCATCCTGCCCCACAAAAAAAAATGGGGGCAAAGAAAACAAGGCTATGAAATTGCTGAAAGGGGAGCACTATTTTTAAAAGATCAGAAATCATTGGCTTGCCTTGGGCACTGGCTCCTGCCTCCCTCTTCCTTGCTGCCTCTGATACAGAGGGAGCAGAAAGTGCAGGGGGGTTCACTGATGAGCCTTGGCTTATCAGTTAATTGTGTAAACAACTACACACTAACAACTCTAATAAAGACCCGCTACATGCTCCCATCAACTCTAGTACTCCACCGGAGAGAGAAGAGTAAGGGGAGTCAATGGAAGAATTTCTCCTGTCAAACCCCACATTGGAGATGCCACAGTAAGTTGAACTAAGGTATGTTGACTCCAGCTACTCTATTCACGTAGCTGGAGTTGTGTACCTTTGTTTGATGTGCCCCCCTTTTTTTAGAGCTGGCCTAAGTTTGAAGAGAATTGGCTATAGATGGCTGCTAATTAGAAGGTTTTTGATCAACCATAACAGATCCAAGAGTGGTCTCTCGGGCACGTAAGTGCACACCTATCCTGCTGGCAGTTTCACCAGCTTAGCTGGCTGACAGCTCCTAGAGGTGGGCAGTATGCTGCTGTTTATAAAAAAAAAAAAAAAAAAAAAAGCACTGTATTTTGTAAATTTGAATGGTGCAGTCCCTGTCAAAAAGGCATTGCTAGTTTTCAGGGATCATGGTCATCCTGGTTTTTTTGAAAAATTGAAGTTGTTATTCATTTACATTAATGTATAATGAATTGTAAACATGGTGGATAAGACAGATTGCTTACTTGTTTCTTGGGTCAAGGGTGAAGGAGTGGTAGTTGGAAATGCATTGCACACCTGACAAAATAAAGACAAAAATAGTCTGCCCTGGATAACATAGCTCTTCCAGATTAGCACGCCTTGTTAAGAGTCACCAACTAGCTGTGGCAACAGTTCCAAAAGTGGTGTTGTGCCTGTTGCTTCTTTTTGTGTCGTATATGAGTACTCGCTTAAGTGTATCTGTATTCCTGTGCTGATGATCAGAGAGTTTAGGTAACCATATCCATTTGGCCCATGTTTGTGCTATCTTTCCTCAGTGCACACAGGCCAGCCATCCTCAGGTCTTTCTCAACTGTCACTGGCCAGAGACAGAGCCTTAAGCTATCCACTAGAAGATCAGTAGCACTCCTTTTCAGTTGCTAATCTTTAGCTTTTAGAAATCCTTTAGCATTCTTTGACTTTTATTTGCCCATGCCCTTAAATAAACAACAAAAAGAGGATGACAAGACTTTCTTCTTGTGTTGATCCCTGGTGTGAGGGAACACCCCTGGAAAAGGGGATGTCTGGCTCTCCAGGTGTCTAGATGTGTCGCACTTGCAGCAAGGTAATCCCAGTTACAGACAAGCAGTTCCAGTGCATTCGCTGCCTCAGTGAGGGCCACATCCAACAAAAGTGTTCCCTCTGCCAGCAGCTCCGACCGAGATTTCGGAAGGACAGAGATCACCACAAAATCATCTTTTTGGAGATGGCTATCTGATCTGTAAGTGAGAGTCTTCCCCTCAACCTCTGACTTCAAGTATAGTGGTTCTAAAATGGTCCAGGAACTATTCTTCCCAAGTCAAAAAAGAAAGTGGGCAGTCTCCTCAGTGAGCCCAGGGAAAGCCGAAAGCAATCACCATACCATTCAGTATCCTAAGCACTGCCAGCAATAGGATCATCCAGCACCCGAGCCCCATGACAATCAGTGGTGTTCGGTGTCATTGATATGCCCACAGACATTCAGGCTTGGGCACTGAATCTTTGCTATAGAGAGAAAATGTCAAATATTCTAAGATGCTCCCATGATGTGAGCTGTCATTGGTACCGACAATAGCATAGAGAGATCGATATGGGTGAGGTCCCCATCTCCACTGACAGCACTACCAACTCTGAGATGCCCAGTAAAGGCACAATTCCATCAGGCCGGTGACCTGGCTATATTGTAAGTCTCTGCCTCTCAGAACTGGGATCACAGCACCAAATGATGGCCAACCAAGGGGTAGTTCCCCACAATTATGTTATGCCCCTCTGATGTCAAATTAGGGACTGAACAGTGCATCGGACAGGGTTTGTCTGCACTCTTCCCTAGGTCTATATGGGACCCAATATCAACAGGGTCTGAGAATGTACCACCAGATGTAGCACCATCGCTATCTTTGTACGTTCACCCCCAAACCCTATGTCAACACAGTGACCATACTGGGACCCCTAGGTGGTGCATCAACAGCCTGTCCCCGAAGGCACTGAGTATCATCTGAGAGCCCCTTAGCTCTAGCATTGCAAGGCTGAAAACCTTGTGAAATGGAGGCGCAATAGGTGGACACAGAGGAGGAGATCACACCCAAGGCACTATATCCTCTTTTTTGCTGGACAAGTGGTCATGCCGTTGCCATGTTCCATGGTGGATTACTTCCACTTGTTCCAAGATCTGGTGAAGTGAGTAGCAGACATTCTCCACATATTATTGGAGGAGGTTAAAGGTATGCACCGCCAGCTTTTTGACATCTTCCATGCCTCATCTACCTCCAAAATTGCTCTCTCAATCCATGAGGCCATTTATACCCTGCTAATGTGGTATCTCAGACCCAGCCGCAGTGGCCCCAATGTGCAAGCAGATGGACAAAAAATATTGTCTCCACTAAGGAATCAGAGTTCCTATTCACCCACCCACCGTCCAGTTCCATCAAAGTAAAGTTAGTGAATTCTTATGTGCATTCTTGTGTGTCACTCCAAGACAACACCCTCTGACAGAAATGGGAAGCACCTGAATCTCTTTGGTAAGAAGGCATATTCCTTGGTCACCTTACAATTTGAATTGCCAAATACCGGGTACTCTCGGCAAAGTATGATTACATGGATTTTAATAAATTGTTACTTTATTGATAAGCTGCTGCAGAGCTCCCAGAATTCCTTTAAGGCCTTATCTAAGAAGGGGAACTGCTGGCAAAAACATCTTTGCAAAAGACACTGACCCAACTGACATGGCTGCCAAGATTATCTCCACAGCTACAGTGATGAGATGGGCACTGTGTCTTTACCTCTTGAGATTCCTGAAAGAGTTGCAGACCACAGGTGACAACCTCTTTTTAGATGAGATGAAGTTCTTCACTGAGAAGACTGACATCTTTTTCCTCTCCTTGAAGGATTCCAGGGCCAAATTCAGGTACTAGGAATCAATACCCTGGGGCAAAAGAGACACTTTAGCCCTAAGTACCAACAGAGGCCTTATTTGTCCAAATTCCCATCACAGTGGCACTATAATCCCCAGAGAAGAAAGGGAAAGTTCTCAAAACAAAAGCCTTCAAGTGCCATTCTTTGACCCAACCACATGCCTCTAAGCTTCACTTTTGGCGGGCAGTTGGAGGCAAAGCAAGAATACTCCCCACTACTACATGTGACTGTGCACCATGGGACAGCATTCTGCAGTGCCTGGAAGCTCATAGCGTTGGACAGATAGGTCCTAGAAATCATCAGATCCAGATATTTAATTCACTTCACCTCCCTCCCCCCTCCACAAAACCTTTCTTCTTTCCTCTTCAGGGGCCCTTCTCACAGAACTCTATTTCAGCAGGAGATACATTGCAATTAGGAACCATAGAACCAGTACCTCAACATCTATGAGGCAAGAGGTTCTACTCATGGTAATTTCTGATACCCAAAATGAAGGACGATTGGAGGCTCATTCTCAGAGTTCTCAACAAGTTTGTCAAAGCCAGAAGTTCAGGATGGCTATGCTATTAATGATGATTTTGTGACTGAAACAGGGGAATTGGTTTTTAGCCTTTAACCTACAAGATGCCCATTTTTACATATCAAAGTACTACCAGCTCTCAGACGTTTCTTCAGGTTCACTGTGGGAAACAACCATTACTAATACAGTATCCTTGCTTTCATTGCCTGCTAACAGCATATGAATTAAAATATTGTCCTATTCCTACTGAAGGAAACCCTATATTGATGTTGAGGTTAAATTTAAATCTTAAGTTAAGAGTTCTGTGTGTAGAGCTTGTTATCCTAAAAGGAAAATAAATGTGACAGTGAAAATGTTTTTGAAAAAGAAACCTGGTTAAGTTATTGCTCGTATATTGATCACAGAATTTCTTGTTTGTTCAGAAGCCACTTACTCTTTACTTCCCAAGTGGTAACGTGTTCATAGAAGGAAAGTTTCATCTTCAGTTCATCTCTCTGACATAGATTGTACCTAATTTTTTTGCATCTTTTAGACTACAGTACAAGATATAGATTTCTCTTTTGATCCTTGAATTGAAAAAGCTGTTGATTTGAATGCAACTTTATCACAAGCACATATTAAATTACTGTTTTGAAAATGAATGCCACCAAGACTATGATCAGCTAGCGTCCAGACACCAGATCACTATTTATTTTGCATGTTTACATTTCTGAAGCGTTGTAATAACACAAGATCTTATTACCCAGCATGCCCTTATGATATGTCACTCAACACAGTCTCTTTGAATTCACTATATATATAAACTCCCTGCTGATTATGTCTGGAAAAGATGTATGCTGTTTCTGGAGCAATAGGGAGCAGCTATGTTTATTCCAAGCTGAGTTGCATAATAAAAATAGAATAAACTGCTGTCTCACAAGTGTCTGTTATTTTTTTGATTTTTGTATTACATTACTAACATAACTTCATACATGAATAAGAAAATTAAAATTAAAATCAGCATCATAAAGTTGTGAAATTAGCAGTACCCTAAAACAAATTGGCACTACTAAACATATTTTACCTCTGCTCTTTACAATAATAGCACAACTCTCTGATACTAATTTTTGCATTAGTATGAGCATTGTGCTATTATTGTGAAGAGCCAGAAGCACGTTATGTTTAGTTGTGTAAATTTGCTCACATATTCACGTTAAAAATCTCTTTACTCATTGGATTTTTTACAGCATACCTGCTTTATTAAAAAACGTTTTCTTTTCCAAAGCATCCCATTAATATTTGCCTACTCTTACACATTTTTCATTTACTGTTTTTGCTTGCTTTATGTTGTTTGTATGGCATCAGTGTCACCATCTTTATTTCAGTGAATTGTATTTGTTCTTGTAAAAATCCTAAGATGTTTTTATTTATTTACTAGGAGATGTAGTTACAGTCAATGAAGCACAGATGTCTGTTCCTGCTCAGAATCTAACAGCCCTCCAAGGTACAGTTGCTATGGCAACTCATAGTATCTCTTTGCCTGCTGCATTATCATTGGTCTGTCAAGGAACCCCCACTGATTTCATCTGTGATGTTTCCATTTCCAGTTCTTATTAACTCACTGTCCTCATCCATCCACTGAGTGGCACTGTTGCTCAGAACAAGAGAGGTTTTCCTTCAGTTAATTAACATGATGATGTTGAATGTGCTGTGATACTGATTTACATTCACCATTGGCCAGTATCTGTCTATACTAAAAATTTGATATATCTTGTATTTTGTAGTTAATTTCACATTTTGTTGATATTCAAATGTTCTTTTTTGTTACATATATTCACTATGATAATCTTTAAATGAGCGGGAGCTTATTGTAATATGCAGGAGATGCATTTTGGTAGCTTACTTAAAGTGACAACTTAGCTGCCAGAATCTGAAATATTAACATACAAATATCTGTGTGTTGAGTTTTTTAAATAATTTGGAAAAACTGAGTTCAAAAACTTGATATCAATTAGAGTATTGGTAAAGAAAGGGGAATTGTGCCAAAGTTTATATGAACTTTGAAAATAATTAGCAAAGGAAATCAAGTTAAGAAACAGCACCTGTAAAAAACATTTTTTCACATTTCAGTACTGTAATATCCTAGTTACTGCAAATGTCGTATTGTAGATTAGCAGGTCTGAGTTCTCTTCATTTCTCCTTAACATCCTGTTCTGCTTTGGCTTTCATGGCGTAGTCCTCACTTGGTTATCATCCTCTTCTCCTTTTTGTGGAGCTGCAGAGTGCTCTCTCCTGGGCCTTTATCTTGCACCATTCTTTATCCCTAAACAGCCTTGTCAACTCACATAGATTGAACTAGAACCTTCATGCTGACTGCTGACAAATCAACTTCTCAACAGCTGTTCCCTATTCCTGCTGCCCAGTCCCCAGTTTCACTCTGGACTTCCAATGTTTGCTTCTATATGGCCCATCTACAATTCAAACTTAGTAAAGCTAAAAACAAACTGTTTTTCTTTCTTCCTAAATCTCTCCACTTTCCCTCACTGAAGTTATTGCCACCACCCTCTAGGCCCCTGGAAAGTAACCTTTGCCCTTTAACTCCTATTGTTCCCACATATCCAGTGTGATAGGGTGTAGTGAGCTGGCGTGGCTGTTCACTGAAACAGAGGGGAAAGAACCCCTCACTAAGCCGGGATGGGCTGAGCCTAGTCCTGCCCCTTTAACTCCCCAGGAACCAGGGGTCGGGGTGAGTGGTATAAAAACCCAGTCCAGGAGCTCAATAGGGCCCCAGACACCAGAGGAAGCAGAAGCCTGCCCTGAGCTCCTGAAGCAGGAGGCCACTGAGGCTGAGGACTGGTTCGGACTGCTAAGCCCCTACACCCGTGGTCACCAACCCGTCGATCGCGATCGACCAGTCGATCACGAGGCGTTCGGGCAACCCCGCCCCCCATTTTCCCCCCACCCCCGAGAAGCCCCACTACCTACCTCTAGTGTAGTGCTGGCTTCCCGCGGGGTGGACGGAAGTCCTCTCTGAATCCCGCGTCACTTTCAGGGGTTCCGGAAGTGCGCGGGCTGCTCCCCCTCCCACAGCTCTGTTGCGTGCTGGTGGAGGGGGCGTTGGCCCTAGAGGAGTGCGGAGGCTTCCCTGTGTCGCTGGTGCCGGAGGGGTGAGTTGGGCGCAGGGGTTTCCCTGCGCCATGGGAGCGGGAGTCAGCCCCGCGGTTTGGCTGCGCTGCGGGAGGGGAGGGAGTTGGCCGGACCACGCCGTGGGAGGAGGGTTTGACCCCGGGGCAGGCGCCCGCGGGGCTTGGCCGTGCTGCAGGAGGGGGTTGGCCGTGCTGCGCCGTGGGAGGGGGGTTTGGCCCCGGGGCAGGTGCCCGCGGGGGTTGGCTGCGCTGTGGGAAGGGAGGGGCAGGGCTGCGCCGCGCTGCAGAAGGGGGGGTTGCCCCTGGTGCAGGCTCCCACGGGGGTTTGGCCCCGCTGCGGAATGGGGGGGGTTGCCCCTGAGGCAGGCTCCCGCGGGGGTTTGGCCCCGGGGCAGGCACACTCGGGATTTCCCTGCGCCATGGGGGGCCCGGAGGAGGCATGTGCTGGCTTCCCGTGTGGGGGGGGGGAGAGAATCCTGGGAGGAGGCAGATGCAGGTGACTCTGCTGCCACTGGCACCCTGTCCCCACTCCCCAGACTCCACTCCCGTGTCCCCAGCTACAGAACTCTGTCCCCACTCCCCGTTCCCCTGTCCCCGTTCCCCTGTCCCCACTCCCCTGTCCCCATTCCTGTCCCCATTCCCCAAACTCTGTCCCCATTCCCCTGTCCCCAGCTACAGAACTCTGTCCCCGCTCCCCGAACTCTGTCCCCACTCCCCGAACTCTGTCCCCACTCCTGTCCCCACTCCCCGAACTCTGTCCCCACTCCCCTGTCCCCATTCCTGTCCCCACTCTTGATTTCATTTAAGTAAAACAATGTTATTGTCCAGTCCACTGAGCTCCTTGCTGTAGCTTTTCTGCTGTCAGGGTATGCAGGTCATTTATAAGTATTGATTTATTTTAATCTTTCAGTAAACTGTGATCCTTTTTTTACAATGGTACTTAAGAACACTTAGCACCTTTTCTATCAGCTTCATGTAAGATGGACACTCTAATTGTCTATTCTTTTCCCTTCTTTTTCCTTCTCCCCCCACCGAATCCCCTGTTCATTTAGAAACTGGACCTTTAATAACTCCATTCATCTGAAGAAGTGGGTTGTGCCCACAAAAGCTCATGATACCATCTACATGTTTCACTAGTCTCTAAGGTGCTACTAGACTATTCATTGTTTAAGTTTTTCTAAAGGAGATTGTTTAGGAACTTGAAGGTTATTCGAGTGAAAGCTATTGATGCTTTTTAGTTGTCACTATATTCAATTTTTTTGTATTGGTGTAGTTTTTTTATTTGTATATTACCCAAGAGAGCATCATAGGCCACTTTATAAACTAAATTGCTAGAGAAAACATTCATAAAGAAAAAAAAAAAGAGGAAATGAGACCAGTTATCTTTTTGTAGAACTTCTTCAGCCACCATCTCCTAAATTCATATAGATCCCAAATAGGATACCAAATCCCCAGGAGCCCTGACCACTCCGTGAAATGGGGAAGAGGGGTGGCTCCATCTTCACACACGCCCTGGACCAGCCTCCACCTGCTTCTAGGCCCCACCCCCAGGCTGCCCGGCCCACGTGCCTGCCACATGGCTTTGCTCTGTGCAGCCTGGCCTGGCCCCAGCGCTTGGGGGCCACGCTGCAGGTCTCCCCATGTGCAAGCAGCATCTGTTTTAGGGAGGATGGTGAGTGCAGAAATGGAGGCAGGAGGATCAAATTGAAGTACAGGTTACTGTGGGGGTGTGGGGGCAACCAGGGCTGCCAACATTGGGGTGTTTAGGGGGAAGCCAGGATTGTCCTGCTCTCAGCAATGGCTGGGTGGGGGGCAGAACCAGGGCTTGGCCTGCCCTTGGCCCAAATGCTGGTGGGAGGAGGAGCAGGCTGGGGTTGCTATGTCTCAGCCCGGTCCTCCCCAGCGGCAGAGCTCGGGCTGCCTATCCCAAGAGAGAAGGGGGTTGGTGAGCATAACGAGCAGGAGAGACAGCCCCCGAGTTATATTTTCAAAATAGTTTGAGCGACAACCATTACAAAGTAGAAGCATAACGTTGTACTTGAGTATTAATATTGTTACATCCATTTTTTTAAATAAATAGCTTTTCTCTCACTTTTTCAAATTACTTCAATACAGGTCTATTATTACTTTGCCACCATTTTCTGAGTCCTGTCCACAACTCATCCACAATTATTTAACAGTCATTCTGCAATTTAGCAGGGCCTTAATCTCTCTCTGTATATTAAAAAAAAAAAAAATTCCTGTGGGACAACAAAGTGACATCATCATGTCACAGCATCTACACACTTGGGGGGCTTAGCATGAGCGGGTAAAGTCCCCCCCCTCCCTTCCGCTCCAGGCCCTGTCCCTGGAGCCATGCTCCACCCACTGCCAGCCCTGCTCTCTCCAACAGTCACATGGAGAGCCAGGCTGGTATGTCTCAGCCTGGCCTTCCCCAGACACAGTGGGGACCTGGGCTGGCCAGGCGACAGGGAGAAGAGGCCTGGGCTGGCTCAGCTGCAGCCTGGCCCTCCCTGGTGGCCCTCCCTGGTGCATTGTGGCATTTTATAACTTTTTGCACTGCAACAGTATTTAACTTTCCTTTCACATTAGTATTTTGTGTTCCTCATACTAAATCTCCTTTACCATATACACCTTTTTTAAAAGTAAAAAGCTTTTAAAAAATCCTAGGTCTGCTTTTATCCTCTGTTCTAATTCATCTTTCAGCACCAGTGACAGCACAGCATTAAATGAAAACTGGCATGTTGTTTTTGTTATAGGACTATTAAACTTAAACAATATTAAAGACCATCCTGTTGACCTAAATAAAAGTTCTTTGTTTCTTGCCAGAGCTAACGCAGTTGGTAATATAGTAATTGTCATTTTGCATCACATCAGTGGGACATCTAATCCAGTATCTTCTTTCTGATAGCGGCCAGCACCAGATGCTTCGGAGGAAGGTGTAAGAAACCCCACAGTAAACTGCCCCCTATAAAGGCCTCATCCTAATCTCTGTTTTTTTGTTGATTGGCTAAACCCCGAAACAGAAGATTTTTATATTCCTTCCCAAAACGTGTTTACATTAAATGTAATTCCTTTTAGCCTTCCTTCCTATCAATAGACATTTCCAGCCTTTTTTTTAAATCTTGCTACGTTCTTGGCCTAAACATTATCCTGTGGCAATTATGTATTGCGTGAATAGATTTTCTTTTTCAGTTTTGAATTTGCCACTTATCAATGTCATTGAATGTCTCATTCTTTGTGAGTGATATGAAATGGGGACATGAGAACCTCTTGATCTACATTCTCTATATTATTCAGGGCCTTGGGGATGTGGGAGGGGAATGCAGAAGGCTGAGTGCAAGAGTAAGGGTTGAACGGTGACGAGGTACTAAACATGGGCCTTTTCTTCCCCTCTCTTCCCCTCCCCTGCCCCGACCCTCCTGGTGGCCAGGAACTTTTTTTCTCCCCCCACCCTCAGTACTACAGCCAAAGGCCAGGAGAGGTGGAAGGGTTTGGGGCAGAGTGGCTACTTACTAGTGTATTGGCAGGTAAGATGGTGGATCCCTAGTCCTGCTGGCCAGAATGACTTGGTAGAATGACTGCCCCTCAGTGGACAGCTCTCCCTTGCGGGCTTGCTACGCCCCAGTGGCCACTCTCATATTGTGTCCCTCCAAACAGCAGGCTCTCCCTTTACATGTTCTGGGAAACAGTCCTTTTCTCAAGGCTTCCAGTTGTCCTGGCACAACCAAACCCTGACCTTGTTTTAAGTTAGAAGGGGAAGCTGCATACCCGGTTTGGTTGCCCTAGCTTTTACTGTTGAGGAGGAATTCTTGGACAAATGGACTTGCAGACGGACAGACAGACAGACATACTCTAAAATATATATATTCAGTATTTATAGGTAGTCATCTTCTCTTAAAACCATTACAATATTTCATCTTAATCCACCTCAACAGTGGAGAGGGAAGCTGTCTTAGCTCCCTGGGTACCTTATCTCTTGTGAACTAGGGACCTTGAAATATTTCCCCCACTGCACTAACGTAAAATTGCATAGAACTTGGAGAAGTGTAACTCCACATGTTATACTGGCATGCAAACAATAGTCAAGTGGAGGGGAAAAAACATTTTTTACATAATGTTCAGTGGAAACAAATATTTCATATTAGAACTTACGACTCCTTATTGTCATAATGCTTCAGCTCAGCTGTTGAGAGCTTTGATTGGGTCAGAGGCAGAGTATAAAGTCCATTAAGTGTGCTCTGAGCTTTCTTTCAGTATCCTGATGTGTATCATTATAAACCATGCATTAGGGAAATGGGGCGAGTAAGGCACAAGGTATGTTTGCACTGCAATTAAAAACTTATGTTGGCCCATGCCAGCTGATTTGGGTGTGTGGAGCTTGGGTTGTGAAGGTAGATTTCTGGGCTTAGGCTGCAGCCTAAGCACTGGTACCCTCCCACCTCTCAAGAAACCAGAGCCTAAGCCTGGAAGTCTATACTGCAATTAAACAGTGTTACAATTCAAACCCCATGAGTCTAAGTCAGCTGGCACAGGCCTGCCACAGGTGTCTGTCAGAAGTGTAGACATACAGACTTTAAGCCCCTAATGAAGGATAACGTGTAACAGGTGACATGCCTATATTTATATTTCATATTTTATTAGGAGTTGAAGAGCCAGGAGCTTTCTGTAATAACATTGTGAATTCAGTTTATTTTATTTTAATTATGTACTTCAGCACTGCCTGGTATGTCTGATGCTGCACAGGCATATGCGAAGGTACAGTCAGAATATAAAATATGTATGTGTTAGCTCTGCATCCCTATGATAGAAAATACAGTTTAGGGACTAAGGAATCAGAAGGGAGAATTGACTTTCTTTTTGTACTTCCTTATGCTAATCAGCTTAACACAAGTTAGTATGGATTTCTCCGGACATGTCGAATCAAATGGTTTGATAGTAACATTTATAAAGTAAAGCATTTGAGAGTGCGAGCTGATTCCTGTGAATTTGGTGTAGCTTCTCAAGGAGATTTGAACCATCTTCTGTGATTGGTGTAGGAAGATTAAACTGAACTGCATCAATTAAAATATGCATTAAAATATTTATATCTTACATCCTTTCTCAATTCTCAATCATAGTACCTGATTTATAGTTACACAAAACAACCCCCAATGATGGAAGAAAAGTAGAAAACAGAACATCACAAAAGTTTTTCTTCACAACCTTGTGTACATATATGAATTCATTAAACAAAAAATTATTTTCCCTATCCATCCCTTTATCCCCACTACATATTGTGTGTAAGACTGAATGCTTCACATCAATCTTCTAATGTTATGTATATGTGTCCTATAAATTACCCTAGGTATCATATGTGCTTATTAAGATTTGAAGTTGTTTTTCTATGCCTCTCATTAGAAATATAAAGGTCAGTATGTCAGAGTAGTTTTCCATGTTATAGTGCATACAGGCACGCTTTAATTTTGCAAAATCTCATTCTGTGTCATTCTGCTTATGAATTTTAGTGAACAACACCCAAGACAGGAAGTAGTTGATGGAGCACTCTTCCACTGATCTAATGTTTTGTTGTTCTGTGCTTACTTTACAGGCCAAAGTTCAAAAAATGTCAGTTCATCGCCAAGCATAGAGAGCTTGTCTGCTGGACGTGAATACACAGGGTCTCCTCCTTTGTCTGCATCCAAGAAAGATTCCTTTTTCAGTACCATCTCCCGCTCTCGCTCCCACAGCAAAACCATGGGCAGAAAAGAGTCTGTAAGTTCCTAAACATTGTGAGCTGGGTTTGGTTTTTCCCCCATGACATATTGTTTCACTTATTGCAGCGGTTCTCGAACTGTGAATTAGGACCCCATTTTAATAGGGTCGATGTGGCTGGAGTTAGAACTGCTGAAACTGAAGCCCAAGCCACACTGCCTGGGGCTAAAGCCTGAGGCCAACTGGCAGGTCTTGGGTTACAGGCCCCCTCCACATCTGGAGCTGAAGCTCATGGGCGTTGGCTTTGCCACCCATGCCCGGGGAAGCAGGATGTGAACTCACGTTTTCCCTGTTCTTGGGGTGGTGCAGTAATTTTTGTTGTCAGAAGGGTGCAATGCGCTGAAGTTTGAGAACCCCTGACTTACTGGAATTGATTATTTTTCTTATTAATTATGCATTTGCATTTGAAAATATTCCCCAAGCAGAAATTAATGACAAAACGGAAATCACTGAAAATATTTGTATAATAATTTCTGCCAAATGTCATCCACTCTCTACCCTCAGTCCCAAAACCCTGCTTTATCTTCTGAAGCCCATGAAAGTCTCTTGTGAGCTAGAGACTCTTGCAAGTTCATTTCTATCATTAGACTTCAGGAGTGGGTCCAAAACTAATAAATAGTTCAAAAAGGGACTTTATAACCATCAGATCCAAATGAGTCCATCTTCTGCCCTCAAATTCCCTAATATATTAGAGGTTTCCCACAATGTCTGTCACATCTGTATCCTTCAGTGACAATTATATCTCCCAAACAGCTACTTTCTAAAACCACAATAAATTCTCGTTTAAACTACTTGTTGCTTTCATCTAGGGAATCTGCTGCTGCGGTAGGTGCCATCTAAGAATGTACCATCTAACTAGCATAGAAGAGATCTAGTCTGATTAATGTTCTATATCATGGGAGCAAGCTCTTTCACTGAAATAAAAATTAATTTAAACTTAAAAATTTTCTTCAGCCATCAGCCTCATAGTCTTTCTGCTTGATAGATATATTATGTGAAATGAAAGGAGAAACTAAAGTTTTTTCTTCAAAATAAAGGCAAAATATACATGTTTTGTGTCTTTACAAATTTATGTTGATAGAATTTCCTGTTAATTTCACCAAACAGTAACTGTAATAGCAACATTTCTGTACTACATAATAACTTTCAATATTCAAAGATCCCAGAGTTACAAACGCAGAATGGTAATTTAAAGAGAGAATGGAAAGATTAATTGTGAATTTCATTTTAAAGTTTTAACCATTAAAGCCCTAAGATTACAAATAATATAGTTTTTCTGATTGGTATTTAAAATTTGCTGTCTTAATGGAAAAGTGAGTTTTTAATATATATTTTTTTTTATTTAAGACATATCTTACTTGTTTTTCAGCTTTTTACTCAGCTTTGTTCAAACAGCACACTGAATTTTAGCCAGTTATGTCTATAGCTTGTGTCCTGGCTATCATGCTTAATCTCTTGTGTGTAAATGGTGTTTAAGACTATTGCTTTTTTATACTGTAATACTAGATGTACAAGAATTTTCTGAGATACCACTCATTCTTAGAGTCCCTTGAGAATTCCATTTTACATTTTCTAAGTAATTGATTTTCCCAACAGTTCTGCCATTTCTTTATTTTCTTTTCATAATTTCAGTGGATGACCTGAAAAGAGGTTATGGGAGGGAATGTTTCAATAGAATAAATTTGTAGTTTCTTTATTGTGGTCCATTTATGAAAACTCAGAATCACCAGTAAAATCAAATCATGACAATCTAAGCAGAGCACAAATTTTCCTAAGGGTTCTTTAAATTACATCATATGCTTTGCAATATTGTGCATCAGAACTAAAGAAATGAAGAAGTATGTACTTCAGACCACTAAAACCTATGTGCCTTATTCAGCTTTTTAACTGCCTTGTTATAAAACAAAAAAGTGTTTTATTTCAGGTCAGCAACTAATGGAAAATTTTTACTTTAAAGTTGCTATTAATTGCTGAAGCTAATCATTTGTATTTCCTTGTACATTTTATAATACCTAGTTACCTTAACTGGGGGAGGGGAGAACAAACAGTGCAGCGCACTGTCCCAAAATAGATTAAGTAAATTTCTCTCGGGCCTCTAATTTATGGATGGTTCATTGAGAATGGTTTCTACAAAGAAATAAAGGGAAAGGAATTGAAAGCATATTGAGTTCACTTTATTATTGAATGTATTTACTATATTGTGGCTGATCTAGTACCTTTTGGTAGGTGGTAGGTGTATCACTGTTTTGATATTTTGTATATTTTGCCTATCCTGATTATATTATGGATTATGTCCGAGAGGTTTTTTAATGGAAAGTGACTGTAATGTACACTTAGTCACACATCAGTCATTTTTTAAAAATTGTTTTGATGTATTTAAACATCAGCCATTTCTCATTTTATGGACACCAGAAAAACCCATTTCCCACCCTCAAAGGTCTTTACTAAGATAAAGGTGAGAGGAGGAAAAGATACACAGAAACACATCCCTGCATGAGGAAATTGCAATAATTTAGCCCCATGCTCATAGGTAGAGTGGGCAAATCTTGTAAAAAATGCAGTTTGTCAACCCACACAAATTAGCGAGTTCATGTTAAGTTTAATAGTTTCAACCAAACTGAGAAAATCTGAATGTTTCAGAAATGTTGAAATGAAACATTTCATTTCAACCCAATTTGAAAATTTTTTGTTTAGAGTGCAATCATTTTGACAGAAGCAAAGGATAAAGACTCTCAAAATGCTTGAAAACGTGGAGGACCAGTTCCCTTATACAAGAACAATTAACACTGTAATCAGGGTACTCACCTGGGATATGGGAGATCCCTTAGGTATAAATAGGAATTGCCACTTGAATGACAATGAACAGTCATTGTGTCAGGGAAAGAGAGTGAGAATGGTTCTATTCCCTAGCAGGTAAGGTATGGGTGGCACATGCTAGCCCAAGTGCAAGAAGCTCCCTCCGGCACCAGTTCTGACCTGACCCTACTCCAGCTCCTTCTCCAAGGCCCCACACATGCTCCACCACTTCTTCTCCCTCCCTTAAGCCCCCTCCCCCATTCCCCGCAAGGCACCTCCACTTGCTGCTCCTTCTCCTCCACCCCACCTTCCATTACACACACACATGCACAAGGCTCATGCTCTCCACTTCTCCTCCAAACCAAGTGCTCCCCATGCCTGACTTGAGTAAGTAAAAAACTTGTGGGGGAGGGGAGCATTCGCAGTCCCCAGGTAACACTAATTGCTGCTTGCTGCTTACCAGGAGGAGATGGGCAGTGGGGGCCTTGCAGGAGAAGTGGAAGGGGCAGAGAAGGGACACGAAGAAGCAAAACGCAGGAAGGGCCACCATTGCCCAGGCATCTGCTCTCTGAAAGGGTTGGTGGCTGCACCTCAGGGGAGGCTTAGCCTCTCTAGCATATCATATCCCCCATCTATGGGATACGAGCATTCACACAGTATGTAGGATACCCAAGTTCAAGACCCTGGTCTAGACTAATTTTGAATAAAAGTGGAGCAATTTCAACAAGAGAAATTGAAATGGACCTACACCAGAATACTCCATAACTCAGTGGCTAGGACACTTCCTGCAGTGAGGCAAACTTGCCTCCCAAATCCCTCGTGAGTGCCCCAAATCCAGGGCTAAAGGTTGTAAGGGAGGTTATGTTCTCCACCCAGCCACGTTTTGTTTTGCTGTGACTCCGTTTTGTTTTTTTAACTTTATTTGCCAGAAAGCTAGTTTCCAATTTGACCTGAAATGACACTTTTAATTTTCTTTTTTACAGTTGCCAGCAAATAAAAAAAAACCCCACCATTATTTGTCCAGTTCAAGAGAACATGGTTCTGTTGCAAGCTTGTTGCAGGACAAAGAGGGATGTAGCTTTCTTAAACTTTTCAAGTTCTGGGGTGTCACTACTACATTAGACTTTCCTTTAGAAGAGCCTGGTCAAAACTGATTCTTAATTTGATTCACTGCCTCCAGCTGAATCACTTTAGCAAGCAGGAGCAAGACTTCTCATGGTGAGGAGTCAACAAGATTTCTGTTAAAATAAGTGCTGGGAAAGTGATGCATTTCCTAAATCCAAAGACTGAGGAAAATATGTTCACTGTTACTGCCTTCAGAGACTCATGCTATTTCCATTTTTTGTTGACAGCCTTGGTGCTGGATGTAGTAAAGCCCTGGAAGGATAAAAAAATGTGGATCTGCATCTGATCCACGTCTACCAGGGCCAGCCTGTGATCTGTTATCTGTCTTTTACCTGTATCTGCATGGACAGGAAGCAGTGCAGTGAGTGGGCGCTGGACACACCCAACTCCAACCTGCCAGCCCCAGCTACTGCACCTCCAGCTTGAGGTGGTTTCCATCATATATACAGGGTTTACAGTTTGGTTCAGTGGCTCACAGCACCAACACTGTTCAGATTGTTCCAATGCCCCTAGTTGAAGGCCCTCTCTTGGCAGGAATATTTGTAGTGGAAAGACTCTGAGGCCATCTCCCCACAAGGAGGAGCAACTTAACTGTTACAGTAAAAAGCAATCTGGTGCCCTTCATCCTCCCAGCAGCTGCAGTTGTGATGGAATAGAGCTCTGGGGTCATTTCCTCTCATTACCTATCTCCCCCACCCTTTGAGCAGCATGGGGAAAATTGGACAGATTTGCAGCCCTTTGTTTCTCATTATCATCACTTCCCTTACATACAAGCATTAAGAACAATCAGTTCCTGTTCTTGGCAAATAGCAGGGCTAAGCTAGTCAGTTTTGGCAAACACTTGAGCTGTCTGACACCTGTCTCTGGCAGGAGATATTGGGGTTGGCTTTTGGCCACAAAGAAGTGTTAAGATGGAAACTTTTGTATCCAAGATTACTGTTGGCCATATTGGCTGTTTTCTTACTTCTCAGGTTTCACTTTAGTGATACCATCACATAGTTTTCCTCCCTGTATGTACTGTTGTCTCCTTGTCAGAGGATTAATGTTTGTGATTTAAATAACCCACATGACAGTTGGAAGTTGATTGCAGAGGCATGGTCTACACTACAAACAGGTGTTGATATAATTACATCACTCAGGGGTGTAGAATATTGACAAAATTATACCAACCTAACGCTCAGTGCAGAGAGTACTGGGGTCAACAGAAGAGGTCCTCCCACCAACACAGCTACAACCTCTGAGGGAAGTGGAGTACCTCCACTGGCAGGATACACTCTCCCATCAGTAGAGCCCTGGGAGGATGCAAAAATGTGGATCTGCATCCGATCCACATCTACCAGGGCCAGCCTGTGATCTCTTAGCTTTTACCTGTGTCTGCATCCACACCTGCATCAGCAAGCCCCCTCACAAGGGCCAGCAATGGGAGGGGGAGCCAGCAAGGGTTCTTGCAGGGAAGAGGTATCATGACGGTGGGGACTGGGAGTAACGGACACTTCTGGAGTGGGGCCTCAAGGAGAAGGGGCAGCATGGCAGGAGGCCTGGGGAATAATCAGTGGCACATCACATGCTGTTCTGGGGCTTAGTGAGCGAAGGCATACAGCAGCAACTGTGTGTGTTCAGGACATGGTGGGGACACTCATGCTGCGCAAGGGAAGCAGTGCAGTGAATGGGTGCTAGACACACCCAACTCCAACCTGCCGCCCCAGCCACTGGCTCCTGGCCTCCAGCCCAGAGCACACTATGCCTTGCTGCCCAAGCCAGATGTCATGGGCCAGGCACTGCCAGTGAGTAGAGCCCTGCACAGTTGTATTTGCCATGATCCTCTGTCCATAAAAACAGTCCACAGATGTCCGCATCCACAGATGTGTATATCTGCAGATATGAAGCAGATATCCATGGATTTGCAGGGTGATACCGGGTGGCATAGGTAGTGTCTTCACTAAGCATTACAGAGGCACAGCATCTCAGAAAGTCAAGCCACTTATTTAACTGTCTCACTTCATTCACCCAAATTTGATAATTTTGACCATAGATTACAAAGCGCATAAATCCAGGGAGGAGATAAAATAAATAGTGATAGCAATTACATCACACACACACACTGCCCATTAATAGAAGTATTTCCTTTGTGCATTTTGTACAGGCCTATAAGCTTAGACTGTTTTTTACTTCCATGCACCTTATATGCGAACTAAATTTCCTTTAAACTCCAAAACATAATGTTTTAACAAAATGTTTGTGAATTCATATAAAACATGTACCTCACGTTTATTCAGAAAGACAAATGCACCAATGCAATGCCCTTTTCTTAATGTCAGTCAAAACATGCCTAGAAATGAATGTCATATAATTTAAACGGTTGTTATAACTGTGTTTAATGAACTTATAAATGTTTTCTTGTAACATGTCATTGCTTAATCAATAGTTTGGGGTTTGCTAGGTCTAATATAAAAAGCTACCTCTGCTGACACATGAGTTTAGTGTATTAAGTTTAATTAATCGATTTTAAACTGTAATTTATATTTCAGGAGATTTTCCAATTTAGTCATTCGGATGTGATTATCTTGATTTTGATTTGAGGCCAAATTCAATTCAGACACTTGAAACTTGGCATTTGTTTAGTTTTTCAATGCCATTCTAACCTTGGAAATAGATGGAATGCATTAAATCTAAGAGGCTGCCAGGTCATCTGACCAAGGTTTATAGAGGTACATTTCAGATCTGTTGGAACTGTTGCACTGTTTTCAGTTTGCTTCCTTATGTAGCCACAAACATTGCTGTTACTCAAATCAAAGAGCTGTGAATATCTTATAAAATAAGCTTTTTTTCTCTTAAATATTTATGTATTGACATGTTTATGTAATTTTTGTAAAAAGGTATCTGTATTCATGAATGACAGTTTCATAGTCGGCTGTTAATAGATCTTTATGCTTTAGAGATGAAAATTCTATACTTACATAAAGTGACTGAGACGTTTTCAGCCATAACGGAGGTCAATATGATGAAATACAGAACAGATTTGTGAAGCCATTTGAAAAGACATTAGAAATGTGTAGAATAACCAATAAACTGTAATCTTTTTTTCTAGCTAAGAGAGAGTTAAATATTTAAGTCCTGCTGAAATCATGTGTACCAGTAATAATGCCTATTTCCACATCCTGACCCATCTCTACATAGGAACAGTGTAGAATTACATAATTATGCAGAAGCACAAGAGGCTTTACAATTATTGGACAGCAGTTGGTTAGTGGCTGCTAGGGAAGATGCAACAAAATTTCAAAATCTTGTGATTGGAGGTTCTGGCTTGGAAGCTCTGGGTAAAATCGTCAAAAGTGCCTAAGTGATTAAGGAGTCCAAATCCCATTTTCAAAAATGACATGGGCATTTAGAAGTTCCAGTGACATGCAAAGTCATCTGGACTTGGGCTCCTAAGTCTTTTAGGCACTTTTGAAAATTTTACCCTCTGCCTTTTTTCTCTTTTACCTGTTGCAATTGTTAGAAAACTGAGCTGGACTCATAAAAATCTGAACAATACCATTCCAAATCTAGATAGTTAATTTCTCCTTGTAGTTTTATATATCAATTTAGGATAGCTTTCTTTGATAGGATAACAAATCTTGTGGATAAGGGAAAAGCAGTATACCTAGACTTTAATAAGGCATTTGATACGGTCTCCCATGACGTTCTTATCAGTAAACTAGGCAAATACAACTTAGATGGGGCTACTATAAGGTAGATACATAACTGGCTAGATAACCATTCTCAGAGAGTAGTTATTAACAGTTCACAGTCATGGTGGAAGGGCATAACAAGTGGGGTTTTGCAGGGGTCTGTTTTGGGACTGGTTCTGTTCAATATCTTCATCAAGGATTTAGATGATTGCATAGAGAGTATGCTTATTAAGTTTGCAGATGATACATAGCTGGGAGGGGTTGCAGCTGCTTCGGAGGATAGGGTCATAATTCAAAATGATCTGGACAAACTGGATAAATGGTCTGATGTAAATAGGATGAAGTTTAATAAGGACAAATGCAAAGACCTTTCTTAGCAAGGAACAATCCATTTCACACATACAGAATGGAAAGTGACGGTCTAGGAAGGAGTATTACAGAAAGGGATCTAGGGGTCATAGTTGACCACAAGCTAAATATGAGTCAACAGTGTGACACTGTTGAGGGAAAAAAAAAAGCAAACATGATTCTGGAATGCATTAACAGGAGTCTTTTGAGCAAGACATGAAAGATCATTCTTACACTCGACTATGCACTGATTAGGCCTCAACTGGAGTATTGTCTAGTTCTGGGCACCACATTTCAAGAAAGATACGGAAAAATTGGAGAAGGTCCAGAGAAGAGCAACAAAAATTATTAAAGGTCTGGAAAACATGAGCTATGGGGTAAGGCAGAAGGAATTGAGGTTGTTTAGCTTGCAAAAGAGAAGACTGATAGAGGACATGATAGCAGTTTCCAGGTACCTAAAATGGTGTCAGACGGAGGGAGGAGGGATTTTTCTCCTTGGCCGCTGACTTAAACTGCTGCAAGGGAGGTTTAGGTTGGACATTAGGAAAAAACTTCCTAACTATCAGGGTGGTTAAACACTGGAATAAATTGTCTAGAGAGGATGTGGAATCTCCATCAGCAGAGATATTTAAGAGAAGGTTAGACAGACATCTGTCAGGGATGATTTAGATGGTGCATGGTTCTGCTGTGAGGACAGGTGACTCGACCTGATGATCTCTTGAGGTCTCTTCTAGTTCTAGTATTCTGTGATTCTATGATACCTTGCAGTTTTTTTCATGTTCAGTTAAATCAAATGTTTCCACATAAAAACAGCAAATCTTGTACTTTTATTGTAGCAAGTTAATGTAAATATTTACATTTGTCCTTGCATAATTACTATACTTAAGTATTACCCTTCTTACATTTTGAACATTATAATCAGAGCTCCTACTCCAAAATTGCATACTGAATCATATTATGAGGCTACGCCTAGACCGCCGGCTACTTTTGGAAGAAGATATTCCAAAAGAGATCTTCTGAAAAAACTTCTTCCAAAACAGCACGTCCACACTGCCAAAGGGCATCGAAAAAGCAATCTGCTTTTTTGAAAGATAGCGTCCACAGTAAATGGACGCTATCTCATTTAAGCTGTGATTACTATGGACCGAGTGGCTACCAGAGCACTTGCGCTTTTTCCTCTTTCCTCCTCTTTTGAAAGAACTACCTCTTCCCCATCCACACACGTTTTTCTGAAAGAGCTCTTTTGGAAAAAGGCTTCTTCCTCATAGAAAGAGGTTTACCAATGTCCGCAAAACCCCTCTGTTCTTTTGGGTTTTTTTTCGAAAGAACGCAATTGCAGTGTGGACGTAAGTGAAGTTTTTTTGAAAAACGGCCATTTTTCTGGAAAAAACTCTTTACTGTAGACATAGCCTGAATCACATCACAGAACAAATGTATGATTTAGAGTATAGAATAGTTTAGTTTAACTCTTACGCATCTGATGCTTAAGAAAGAGTTTTAAGTGAATAAATTATAAATAGTGCTTGAATAAATCTAGTACATCTAACAAGCAATTGGAAAGACTGAAATGTTGCTCATGGTGTATTATTTCACAATTCATATATATCCACAAAAATGTTTTTATATTATGAATCAAATCAGCATTTTGCAGGGGCAAAAATCACTTGTGAAAACTGAGAAATTATTTGGTAGAATTAATCTATAATAATTATGCTTTGAGAATTATTAATAAAAGAATAGATGGAGGAAATATTGTAACTAGAGCACTGAGACAGCAAAAAAGAAAAAAATATATCACATCTAGCAGGCAATTCAATAATATTTTACTAAATATTTTAGAAACACGGTGTTGGACATAATACATGCACTTTGTTCACTTCAGAAATATATAGATTTAAGAACATTTAGCATCTTATTTCAAAAAATCCTTAACTTATTTCTTGGGATTTTTTTACGATTATAGACAGAATACTGTGATTGACTGTTTTAGTCTCACATTTGACTTACAATTCCCAGTGCATGTATATAGAATTATAGAAATGGAAGAAACTTTAAGAGTTCATCAAGTGTAGTCCCCTGAACTTAATATCTTTAATATCTGGAGTTAAATGAAAAAAACCCAGCCAAACATAATAGTGAAATAATGGGGGGGGGAGGGGAAATAATCAATCTCCCTACTTCATTTACTTATTTATAGTCATTTCTGTGTACTCATCTCCATATCATCTGAGCACCTACTTTTGGATATAAAAGCAACATAACAGTAAGATTTTGTTGTTGTTATTACAATGTGTGCAACGATGTCTTTACCTGAGTGTAGTGGCTTTTTCAGGGGGTTATGGGTTCATTTGCACCCACAGCAACCATTAGTCCCCACTAAAGTCACAAACCTGAGTCCCATTGTGCCAGGTCACAGTGCTCATAGCAGAGAGCTGGGCCCAGCCCTATGCCACAGCTGGGTAAGTGTGGGACGTGCTCGCTCACGAGCCCTTGCCTCTCACACAGAGGCAAGATTAAGGTTGCAGTGCCACAGCAAAGGGTGAAGATGCTGAGGATGATTGATCCTCCACTTGACTGCAGCAAGAAAAACATAGTATAGTCCACCTATTGAATCATGAGGATCCATCTTCTCCTGTCTTAGGGGTCACTTCCAGTTCTTCTCCTTTTAGTTTTATAACTAGCTAAATTTGCCAGATTTTTGTCATTCTGGGCATAATTTGTATTCTACATCATGGGCACCGTGTAATCCATGACCAATTACAGCTAGCCTTTTTCCTACTTTTCAGTGCATGGAGCCTTCTCTGGTTGGTTGGTTTTTTAACCTCTAGCTTCAGGGAGTACTTTCAGGAGGTGAAGCTGTTCAGAGAACTGATTGTCTCTCTAACTCCACAGTGTCTTGCCTCCACTCAAAGATGCAGGAAGTTCCTCTCCCATTCTCTGTCTCCAGGAAGGATCTTTTTGCCATGATATATAATTTTTCAGTCTCTCCTTGATGCTTCCTTGGTAAAGAGAAGATTTTTCTGAGAACAGGACTTTAGCAGACTATTGTATTGTGGGAGAAAACATAGCAGTGTAGCAGACTCTCAAGACCAGACAGGTGTCTGCTGAATGGGTCACTTGTGCTGTATTGCACCTGTTCCCCCACTCTACAGCAATGTGGTGCACAGGCTTTAAGCAGTTGGGGGCACAGATTCAGCAGTGCAGCAATGGGAGCCAGCTTTTCAGAACCTCCAGGCCAGGGGTCCTTGTCTACTTGGTGCTCCAGGCTAAAGTAAAACATGGTGACAAGGGTTGTCTACAGCCGTAGCAATGTGGCAGGGAAGCCTTAATTTGTTTGAAGCTGAAATTCAGCAGTAGGCCCTGGCATTTTGGAAACAACACACCAGAGGTCCTTGGATTTCTTGCGTCTGCCATCTTCCTCCTTTCTTTCTCTGACTGAAGTGAAATTTCATGTCCAGGAGCTGCTAAATCAGAGGATTAGGAAAAACCCACAGCACAGGATACATGATTCCTTCCCAACTGCTGTAGTAACCAGGTATTGTTCTAGCAAGCAGGGTTGTTCTAGCAAGGGCATTAGCCAGTCCTTGTTATGGTCGGTATCTTGAACCCCTGTGAATCCTGGCAGTCCTGCAGGAATATGTGCCTTTCGGAGGTTTGGAAACAAAAACAACAGGTTAAAAAAAACTACTCACATGGCTGATGTTTTCCATACTTGGTACTAATTTCCATTATAGCAAGGCAGTCCATGGTTTCATGTACTAATCCCAGTGCACCTCTGAATGCTAGAATTTTTTTGTGATTATCATAACCAGAAATCAGATTATTTTCTGCATCATTATGAGATCTGAGATAATCCCACTCAATTCAAAGCAAGAGGTTGTCCTAGGAAGCTCATCAGAACAGCTTTCTAAAATTATAGCAGCTAAAAAGGTGGTTCTCTTTCTAAAATTTCTCTTCACAATTGGTTGCAATTCATAGGGCTGTGGTAGCATGCTGGATCAAGAAAGCAGAGGTAAGAATCTTGAACTTAGAAGACTTACCAGGCATTGCCTGGTCCAGGGCAGCCAGGGCTGTGTGGCCTACCCACTGGCTTGTCTGAAGAGATGGACCAGGGCGGTGGGGGCCATGCTGCATGCACACTGGCTTCTCTCAGGGGCCAACCCAAGGTGGAGGGCCTGTGCAGGTCGGCTGGTGGCTGCTATCCAGGGGCTGCCCAGGATGACAGGGCTGAGCACCATGGTGGCCCAGGGGCAGCCCAGGGAGGTAGGGGCTATATGGCAGCCAGCAGCTGCTTCACGGGGCAAGCCAGGGTGACGGGGGCCATGTTGCCAGCCAGAGGTTGCTCCCCAGAGCTGGAGCTCTTGCTGCCCCCCCTGTGGTCGTTCATGGATATAGCTGTCCCTGCTCTCACATCCCCCCCCTTCTCCATTTTATGAGAAACAATTGCATTCTAGGCACATCCATTATCCTGGCACAACCAAACCATTACTGTGCTTTAAGTTATGATAAAAGGAAGCTGCATGCTAAATTTGGTGCTCTTACTGTTAGGGAGGAGTCCTTGAACAAACGTACTCACAGAGGGACGGACACACAAACAAATGCACAAACTCTTTAAATTAGATGGTGGAATATGGGAGGAATTCTTTTTCCTGGAGCTGAAAGTTTTCCAAGCCCTCATAAAGAACAGTCCTTACTCTGAGGCTAAGTCTAGACTACCAGAGGTATCCTGCAGAAAACCCACCACGACCAAGGAACGTGCTCTTTCGGGGAACCCTGTATACCTCATGAGGCATAAGGTCTCCGCTGAAAGAGGAGGCTTTTCCTCCATTTCGGCCATAGACGGGCCCAAATGGCAGAAAAGCCTCTTCCGGAAAAAAAAGCGGAAAAAGCTATGCAAAATGCAGAGCTTTTTCCGCAGACTCACCGCAGTCTAGACCTAGCCCGAAACACTCACAGTGTATGGCATCTAAGGATTAAAACCACATATATATGAGCAAAACAGTAGTCTGTTGGTTACTTATTTAAGCAGGTGCCAATGGGATGCTATTGAATGAGAACTAAATCATTAGGTCCATAAACAATTAATGGAAAAGTAGTGGCCTTAAAAGCCCATGGTCTCAGACTCACTCTCAGTTCAGCATCCTTGAAACTCCTGATTAGTGGGAAATTCTATTTTAGGATCCCCTCAAACATTCACCCCTTACACCACATTGAACCCAAGATGTTTTACTTTGTAGTGCGTGAATATTCAGGAAAACTGACAAACTTTCTGCTCAGTTCTATAAGCTGTCTTCAAATTTGGGCATTTCAGGGGTTCTGCAAACATAAACCTGGTGGGGCTCTAGTAAAGACAAGGTTCCCCTGTATCTCACAGCCAGGGACGTATCACAGTTCCTTCTAGATGGGTTCTTGATTGGGTCTGAGCAGGGGAACCGACAGGATTGCTGGGCCCCTGGGCAATGTGGGGGTGCTGGCTCCATCTTCCCAGAAGAGGCAGGGCCTTGGGCAGAGAGGGTAGATCTGGGGCACTTGCCCTATGGCAGTTGCCCACTTTATCCCCTCCCCCTCCATTGACTAGTCTGGGTCTGAATCATACCTTACTGAATCGCCAAGACTCAGTGTTAGGAGCAGTGTTCCCTCTTAGCTGTGAGGCAGCACAGCTTCACAGGTGATTAATCAGTCCTGTCCAGTAAGTCAGCCCCCAGCACAGAGCCCTGAGCCTCTGACTGGGTGGGGCTAATTAATCACCTGTGAAGCTGTGCTGCTGCTCAGCTTAGAGGGAACACTGGTTTGGTCGGAGATGTGTTCCTTGTAGTATATTTCCTCCATGTCTAGCCCTTCTTTTGCAGTAACCTTTTATTTTCCACAACTTTCAAGTTGTGTCTCTTCAAAATCTGTCTGGAATCTTTATGTGCATCTTTTCTCTGCCGAGGTGACTCTTAGACCTTCACCAGAATTCTCTAGTTTTCACTTGAATTAGTCTCTCTTTTAATTTGCCTTCCTTGAGTTCTAAGCCCTGCCAGTATCAGGAAAATTAGTTTCATGCTTTAGCTGTGATTAAGACATTAAAATTCTGTTGATGCCAGGCTAATGCTTGAAGAAAACATTAGTACAAGTTGCCAAAGAAATGGTGCAAATCATTCACCATTTCCAGCTAAATAAAGTTAGGAATTTGTCAGTCCTCCTACAGATTTTTTATAAATTTTACTTCCCTTTCCCTTCTGTGAGGAATCACTTATTCAGGGACTTAGGTATTTCCTGGCAGGACAACATAGTACTTAATTCAAATAATTTTACTGCATGGCTGCTCAATTTCAGTATATTCCTTTTATCTGTTACTTTAAAATAAATGTGTTGTCTTTGTCTAATATGATTTTGGACAAATGGTTCTGTAGTTTTGTTTCATTGTTTTGTTTTGTTTTTTTCATTAAAACTCTTCATATGATGGAGAAAGGAGAGAGAATAAAAAGCAAAAAATCCAGACAAACACAATCCTCAGATAAGAGACTTTTGCTCTTGATTCAAATTTCTTCATATTATAAGTTTCCCTCCTATTTGTGGGGATTTGTTTTGCTGCTGACTACAACCTACTTGTAAAATATCACAGAGCAGCAGTGAAAGGTAAAGTTCACTTACCAAGCTATAATTTTTCATTCTCTGCATTGGGCTCATGTTACTTCACAGCCCTTCACCCCAGGTGTCATTCATTTTTGCATCAAATTTCAGTTCATGTTGCAAACTTTCCCTTTTTCTCTTGCAGAACTTTCCTGCACAGAGAAAGAGGAATGGGGTTTCCTCACATTGAAATCTGTCTTTATTTCTTTATTTCCTTTTTGTTGTTGTTGTTTAATAAATTAACAAGATACAAAAGATGAAGTATGCTGCCTGGAAACAGCTTATCTTTCATTATTAAAAATCAGAAGTTATGGCTTGTCGTCCTAGCACAGGCAATTGGCTGGGGAAGCAATCAGTTTTCTGAACAGCTCCAACTCCTAGCCGTACATTGTGAAGCCAAATAAGTTTTAAAAGAAAAAAGAAGATTCTTCCTGCGTGGAAAATGAGCAGGAATAAGATGATAATGGAGCATCATGTACCATCTTGAGAAAATTTATGAGTAGTTAAGTAAATGTTTACCCTTTTTTTTAATATAATAAACCAAACTAGTTCAGCCATTTTCAAAATCAAACCAAGTAGGAACAAAAACATTTTCCCTGTGATTTCCTGAGAAAAGCAGTCATGCATTAGTCATAGACATTAGAAATGTGGATTTTGGCATGAGGCAATCCCTAGGTCAGAGTTGTGCCTTTTGTTGGTCTCTTGATAATTGGTTGTGACTTGTCAAAGTCATAAAGTTTTTTAAAGCACTTTGTGCATGTACACAGCAATCTTTTAATTGTTTGCCAATGTTCTATTGGTTCTGCTGCACATAGATACATAGCTTTGGAAAGTTTATAGGCAGCGCTGTGTCTTTATGATTAATGGTGTACAGAGGAGGAGCCATGAGGATGAGCATCCTAGTGCTCCAAAATCGTGTGTGTTCTCAGGATGCTCATCTTGGGAATTTAATGGGAATTGACCACTTTGTTCATTTGAAAATACAGCCAAATATCCTGGGTAGATAAGAGTCCAGACTCTCCTAGCAGCACTTCATTATCTCAGAAATTCTTTAGGTGCTGCCATTTTTTTAAGCCTGTGTTACTATACTGCTGAGTCTGATATTTCTTCTGCTCTGTATAATATTGTAATTTTTTAAAAGATACATGACAAACCTACTTATGTTTTTGTACCTGCCCTTCCTTCAGAGAGTTCTTGGTGACTTTCATTAATAACCATTTTCAAGTTATTCTCTGATTCTGTGTGTTATTAGTTTTCTCAACATTTTCCTGAGTTGAAGTCAAACTTCTAGCTTTGTAATAAACTTGTGTGGTTCCTTTAACTGTTGCTGAAGCATACAATATTACATTTCTCATTTCCAGTATCTCTGAGCTGCATCTCAACTGTTTTCAGTAAGTTTAAATATAGCCCTTTGAAGATACATTAACAATGCAAGTCAGTATTTGAAGCCAGATTATAGTCTGGTTAGGACTTTTAAGCAATTAAAAAACATTGTTATAAATCAAGCAATTAAAAATCATGATTAATTGTGTGATTAATCACACAGTTAATAATAGAATACCATTTAAATATTTTAGATTTTTTTCCCTTTTCAAATATATTGATTTCAGTTAAAACACAAAATACAAAGTGTACAGTGCTCATTTTATTTTAATTACAAATTTTTGCACGTAAAAAACCAAAAGAAATAACATTTCTCAGTTCACCTAATGCAAGTACTATAGTGCAATTTCTTTATCAGGAAAGTAGAAGGTAGAATTCTACAAGTTTCTACAAAAAGTAGAACTGTGTATAAAAATAACTGCATTCAAAAATAATATAAACTTTAGCTTCCACAAATCTGCTCAGTCCTATTTCTTGTTCAGTCAGTTTCTCAAACAGACAAGCTTGTTTACATTTGCAGGAAATAATGCTGCCTGTTTCTTGTTCAAAATGTCTGAAAGTGACAACAAGTGTTCACATGGCACTGTTGTAGCCAAAGTTGTAGGATATTTACATGCCAAGTGCACTAAGTGCCCTTTGTGATTCAACCACCATTCCAGATGACAAGTGTCCATGCCGATGATGAGTTCTCAATAACAGTACAAAGCAGTGCAGACAAGGTGTGTTCATTTCATCATCTGAATCAGCTGCCACCACAAGAAGGTTGATTTCCTTTTTTGGTGGTTCAGATTCTATAATTTCCACATTGGAGTGTTGTTCTTTTAAGACTTGTCCCTTTCAAATGTTGGAAGGCAGTTCCAATTCTTAAACCTTGGGTTGAGTGTTGTTGCTATCTTTAAAAATCTCACATTGGTAATTTCTTTGTCTTTTGTCAAATCTGCTGCAAAAGTGTTCTTAAATAAACATTTGCTGAGTCATCATCCAAGACAACTATCACCTATAATACATGGTACAGTGCATTTAAAACAGAGCTGGAAACATAGTCACAAATTTAATTTTTTAATGAGTGTTATTGGCATTGGTATCATGTCTTCTGGAATGGTAGCCAAAGCACAAAGGGGTATACAAATGTTTAGCATATGTGACGCATAATTACCTTGCAATGTTAGCTACAAAAGTCACATGTAAACACCTGTTCTCACTTTCTGATGACAAAAAAGTGGTCAGCATTATGTCCTACAAATGTAAACAAACTTGTTTGTCTCAGCAATTGGCTAAACAAGAAATAGGACTGAGTAAACTTGTAGGCTATTAAGTTTTGCATTGTTTTGTTTTTGAGTGCAGTTATGCAGCAATAAAAAAATCTATATTTGGAAATTGCACTTTCACAATGAAGACGTATTACAGTATTTGCATGAAGTAACTTGAAAAATATTTTCATAATTTTACAATGCAAATATTTCTAATTAAAAATAATATAAAGTGATCATGGTACACTTTGTATTCTATGTTGTAGTTGAAATCAATATGTCTAAAAATGTAGAAAACCATCCAAAATATTTAAAATGTATCTGGTAGGTTTTGAGTTAATCACTTGAGTTAATTGCAATTATTTAACAGCCCTAATTCTGTTTAATAATTTCCCATCAGTTTCTCACTTCCTTGAGAATTTGAGCGGAACCGTAGCTGGGTCTGCCACCTGTTACCTTCTAATATCTTAATTTATCTGTCACCAGGTATGGCATTATTTCAATCCATTTGAACTCTTCCTCCTCCTTTAGAAAATGTATACCTGTTTCTGGCATATGTTCCCAGTCCTCCCATGAGACTACACTGAACCAAATAATTTAATACTTTTTGCACAGTCAGGAATGTATCTGTTTTATATTAGTTGTTGAGAGTTGTACTAGCGTTTCCTCTGATCTTCCTTGCATATTTGAACTTTCTTATTCTTCACAGCCCCACCTTCCAATCAACAGTGAGTTTGGGACCTTAATTTTCATTTTTTCCTCACTTTTCTAATAAAGATGGGTTAATTTCTAGATATCTTGAGTTTTTGAAAGGTACAGTGCTACCATAAAGCAGAAATTCTGTCCAGCAGGTTAGTAGGTCAAAATGGTAGCCAAGGCAGTGGAAACAAAATCAACTCCAAAACATGCTTCTGCTTCTCTTGCAATCCCCACCTTCCTTCAGATATCAAGGACCCCCTACTCCTCTTGTTTCCTTTTCCTGGCTGACAGTTAGCCATCATAACCTTAAAGGCCCATATCCAGCTAATCACTGAAGCTTCTTTCAGCGAGTAGCCCCATTAACTTCTAATGACTAAGGTAGTCGGTGGTATAATTACTCAGAAAACTATTGTGGTTGGCTAACTAGTTTAACTTAGGCTAATTTAGCAAAATAACGGACAGCTTATTCCGACTTCTGTAAATCTTATTCTATGAAGAATAACACCTATTCCAAAATAGTTATTTTGGAATAGGGGCTGTGTAGATGTTCCACTTTTGCTATTTCAAAATAGCCCCTCACCGAGGCCATTCTAAGTTATTCCTCCTGGGGCTCTAAATCGACATAGCACGTCTATATTAGGGAAGCCTGCCTTGGATTAATTGGTTTCCCTGCAGTGTAGACGTGCTATTTCAAAATAAGATACTTTGGAATAATTATTCTGGAATAGCTTATTCTGAATATGTATATATATATATATATATATATATATATATATATATATATAAAATATAAAATACACACACACACACACACAGGGCTCGACAATTAACTTAATCTACTCGCCCGTGGCGAGTAGATTTTAGCCCGGCGTGGCCGCGCAGTGTGGTCTGTGCATGCGCAGCGTGCGGTAGCACGCGGCTGGCGAGCGAGGCTCACCGCCGCTTGGCGAGCCCTGTGTGTGTGTGTGTGTGTGTGTGTGTGTGTGTGTATATATATATATAGAGAAAGAGAGAGAGAGAGAGAGAGAGAGAGAGAGCTTTCATGGGTAAAACCCACTTCATCAGAAGAGCTGGAGTGGAAATAACAGAATCCAAGATATATATAACAGCAGAAGTAGTACCTGTCAATTGTAGGACCCATGTTAACAAGGCTAATTAAGTGTACGCTGGTTGTGTCCCATTCATAACTTTTGAAGTGAAAATATGAATGTTAAAAGCAGGGGAAATTGGCTTTGTATTTAACCAGTTAATGTCTTTATTCAAGCTCAGGGCAACAGTGTGAAATTTGTAGATAGATTCCAGTTCTGCAGTCTCTCTCTGTAATTGGGTGGTGAAATTCCTTTTTAGAAGAATGGCTGCTTTTAAATCCATGATTAAGTGATCAGGTAGGTTAAAATGTTCCCCTACCAGTTTGTGTGTTATCATTTCTGATGTCTGATTTGTGTCCATTTATCCTTTGTTGTAGACACTATCTGGTTTGGCCAATATATATGGCATAGGGGCATTGCTAGCACTTGATGGCATGTATCACAGAGGATGTGCAGTTGTATGAGCCCCTGATGTAATGGCTTAGAGGTTAGGTCCTGTAATATTGTCACTTGTATAAAGAATTAGAACAAACACAGGGTAGTTATTTTCACTTTCATGGTTCTTCATTGCCCAAACCCATCCTACCTATCTTATTCATTCACTATCAAGATGTCAGCTCCTGCCTCCAGGGCAGCTCCATTACCAACTTGTTAAATTTTCAAACAAGCATCTTCATGCTTTCTCTCATACTGCCCCCACACATTTGAGAGAAGTCATCTGTGAGCATCCACAGCACTAACTCGTTATGCTCCCTAAATTTCCTTTTTCATGATATCTACAAAAAACATGGCCACGATTAAGCTGCTGGTGTCCTAAGACCACTAATTACCATACTGACCAGTCCTTGCACTATTGTACTGTCTGTTGATGTCTGTTGTGCTGCAGTGGGATTAAAAGCTCTCTGGGGCATGAATGATGTTTTTGTTCTGGGTATGCACAGGGCAGTCCAGGTCTATGAGTGTCTCTCTGAGGTGCTTTGGGAATATAAATAATAATGATTCCATGTTTATTTTAAAATTCCATTTTATATTATTCATCAGTGGGAAGTAATGGTTTTAAATGTCAGCATGTGTTGTGGGTAAGCATGCTGCTGGCATGGAATATAAAGATTCCTGGGGTGTCAAACAGCATAAACTCGTCATGGGTTCATCTGTTATATATTGGCTTGCTGAAGTCAGAAGCAGAATTGAAATAGACTATTGCGACAGAATGGAAACATTAGGTGCTATTTTCTATCCAGGCTAAGTCTGTGTAAAGAAAATAAGTGGAAGAATTAACATAGTATGTTCATTTGTCTGCACTGAGTCAAAGTTATAATAGGCAGATGAAAAATGACACTGATAACCTAAATACACACGCTCTGGTTTGTTTTGTGAATAAGCATTTATACATGCAAAAAGACCTTCTAGTGCTTTTGTAGTTGTAAGCTCCCTGTTTCAAACTTTCTTTTTCTACTTTAATATACTTTTAATGTTCCAATATTGATAGGATTGAATTCTACTATATTTTGTCATGCCATTTTGATCAGGTCTAAGAAGGCACTTGCTTAAATTAATGTAATTATCTACTTGAATTATTTTTCAAGGACTGTGGCATAAATAACTTTATATGAGCCAGATTAAGTAGTTTCTTCATTGATGTATGTAACACTTTTTTATTGCTGCTAAGTCTCTGAATCATTCCGCTTTAATGCAGATGGACTTTTTCCATGGTAAATGTTCTGAGCAATGAGTGAACTACTGCATAGCATAAAGAATGTGAAATCCAAGAAACTATATCAACCTTTTACAAATTCATTCAACTTTATTTATTAAAATATTTCTGTTCATATCTTTGTTAATCTGTCTCAATAAATTATCACAGCATTTACTTTTCTTTAGCGCTTGAAAAACATTTTGTTTTCCCTTCAGTTTAAACATGTAAACATAACACAGAAAACACTAAATATAGTTGTGCTCTTCATTTCTTGGACAAGAAAAGTGAAGGTTATATGATAACATAAAGGAGAGGGCTGTCAGCCCTATTTGTTCTGCATTTGTATATGTTTCTTTGAAGCCTTGACAGTTTGGTATTTAGATATTTATGCAGAAGCACAAAACACATATTGTGAAAAGACTGATTTATTTTCAGTTGTAAAAAAAAAAAATCTTTGTGAAAGTGACATCAACTAAAATCTTTTTTTCTTGAGATCCTGGACATTATATGCTTCATAATACCAGAGGCCTTGAACATAGATTCTTCTGTCTTAATGCAGCTCACAAAGCAATGAGCTGTGAAAAATTAGGATCACAATGTCATGATCATAAAAATTTCTGTAATCTGTGCATAAGGGTATTTGAATGAATTCAATTAGGGTCACAACTCTGTGCTTTCCTGAATTTCATGAACCTCTCTGAGATACAGACTGCAGATATCACTGATTTTATGAGAGTCTTTCAATCAGGAGGAAAAATCTAAAATACACTTTCTAGTGGCATCCTTCTATTGGTGGGAAAAGTAGAAAGAAGGGGAGAAAGAATGAAGGGGAATAGAGAGTCGCAGGAGCAAAAAAAAATTAATAGTAGAGGAAATGAAGCAAAATTAAGGAAAGAAATGAGAGGGGTCATTAGCAAAAAGTGAATTGATGTTCATGGTCAAAGGGGAATCTTCAAATGTAAGAGTGTGTGCAAATACAGACACAAGGAAAGAAAAATATGAGAAACACAAAGAAGTGAATCCCCTTTGTAGGGTTTAGCCTTACTGAAAGAGAGAATGGTTTGAAAAATAATATGTAGAAATAGTACAAAAATGCTCAGCTTGTAGTAATGAGAAATGTAAGTCCATTTTATGTTATCAGAGGAATATGAACCAGTACTATCTATCAGCTATAAAGCCACCTTCTTCATCTTCATATTTAAGTCAAAGTGTTGCTGATGATCTTTAAGTTCTGAATGGGCTGGAACCATGAGTGTGGGGGAAGTTTTTGCTTAGAGTTTCTGGGACTGAATTTTCCAGAATTTGTTATAGGGTTCTGAGAGGTGGGGGGGATGGGACATTTTTCATCATTGTTTCATTTGTCCTTTTCTCCCATGCCAGGCACAATGGTTTGATTTAGCTGTTTGATTTGTTTCTCCTTCTCACAACATAATTCACATTACTTGACTGTGGCAGCAGTGGTTTGGAAAAATGTGGTAATTTCATTTAGTGATATAAAATGTTGAAAAAAAAGTCTAAATGCAGTAGTTATTCAGGAAATATTTAAAAACTAGTTAAATTTTCTCACACTGACAGATTTTTTTCCTGTGGTCAAGTGATCAACGTCACAGTTATGGCTGAATTACTTTGAACTCCTTTTCACCTCTCCCTTCCCCTTCTGTTCCCCACTTCCTTCATTCTGATTGGCTGGCAGTTCAGACCCAAAAGAATTACAGAGATTCATGTCTTAGTTTTCATTTATATTTATGTAAGTATTTCCTAGTTTTACACTGTGTAGTTTCACAGATAAATTCCTTTGTGGCATCATGCACAGTCATTATGTGTGATTCCAGAAGGGTGCATATGAGAGCTAAAGCTGCACAACACATTTTAGCACCTATAGTACAAGTTACAATTCCTGATGCAACTCCTTTCACATTTTTCACTGTGATATCTGGTTGCTCTTTTGTCGATAAAAAATTATCTTTGTATGGAGCCTCATTTTTCCTTTTCTTTGCCGTGCCTTTTCTTATTTACCATGTGTATGTTTTGTCGATTTTACTCTATTCCTTGTGATCTATTTTAGGGTCAGGAAAATTCTCCTGTTGCCTGCGTACCATTTTAGATAACTGTTGCTTTATTTGTTCATTCTCGGTCCTGGGATAGTGTGTAACACAAAAATCAGATTCAATGATGGTTTGGCTATTCAACAATTGAAATGATATCCATGAATTACCAGGCATGTTCTCAGAAATGTGTGCATGCAAAAGCTAACATTATAGGAATATAGAGCAACAATCTGACAGAAAAATTCATGTAATGCAGTGTGAACTAGAATCAAGAGAGCTGATGCAACTTTGTCTCATATTATCAGTGTAAGGATTTGTTATAAATATTGAAAAGGAAGGAAAATATATTTAGTTGCAATTTCTATATTGAAGTTTGCAAGGCATTAAAATATTCATGTTTCCAAGGTTAAAGCAAGAATGTTAGATAGCCATTGTAGGTCTTTGATTATTCTTTAGTATTATAACCAATCTCAGCTAGGAAATTAACTGGTACTTAGTAAAACTGGATTTTCATTTTACTGTTTAAGTACTCACAGCTGCACCAGGCATGTTTTTAAAACAATTTATTCTGATTTTGATTCATAAATATGAAGAAAGACAGAGGTGTGGGAAATGCAGAACTAGTTATTACCAGTACTGTAGTTCAATTTCCATGTTCAGTCCCACAGGAAAGACATTGATATGTGCATCTTTGTTTAAATTATTAATGCTGCTTGATTTGTTTGAATTTGTTGATTGTATTTGAGTTTATAGTAAAACTATCAAATCTAGTCTCCTTTCCCAAGCCAGTAGATAAGTATCAAAAGCAGTAACAGGAAATAAAGTAGATTTATTAATTGTAGTCAGTGAAAGATGTAGGTGCTAGCAAGAGGTCATTGATTACTAAATTTTTTGAATATAATTATAACTGTTAACACTGTCAAGGATTTCAAACTTTGAACCTGACTTAGTTTTCAACAATTTTTTTATGACTTGGCATTATTTAACCAAAAAAAAAGATATGAGCCTGAGAGAGTTGTAGGTGAGTCCAAAAAAAAGAGGGTTGGTTACAGGTCTTTCTTGCAAAATGCTAACTTAAATCTATACTTTCTTTTAAATAGTTGGAGGCAGATACAGCTAATCTGAGTTCCAGGTTTCCTTCTCTTTGCTTGGCCCTGGCTCTCAGTTTTCTGATAATCATTAATTTAGGATTAATTATGCAGCCAAATGAAGGTTGTTTTATCTTCTACATTGATGTTTTCCTGTTAATATTTAATTCACAGTCTGAGGGCCAATAACCTCTGCCAAGAAAGATTGTAATACATCTGTAAGCCTCCCAATGTGAAAGAAGAGGAGGAGCTCAAAAATTACCTTCTTTTGAATATTCTATACTGTAAATAAAAAACAAACCTTTTTAGAACAGGAAGGATGATTAAACTTTGGAATAACTAGTCTGGGGGCATAGTGGATCTTCCATCACGTGTTATATTTAAATCAAGACTGAAAGACTTTCTAGACCAAATGCTCTAGCTCAAACAGAACTTATATGCCTGATGCAGGAATTACAAGGTGAGGTATACCAGCCTTGCCTATCCTAGCCAACAGCCATTGATGGACCTATCCTCTACGAACTTACCTAGTTCTTTTTTGAACCCCATTAATCTTGGCCTTCACAGCATCCTCTGGCAGAGTTCCAGAGTAGCTGTTCTACAGTACATACATTTTCAAAGTCCCCAGATACTACAAAAAAAATTCATGTGGAGTTGAAGTTGATCTATCATGGAAATACAGAGGGGTTTCTTTGAAATAGAGCATGATTAGGTAAATAAAAGGAATGCCAAATATATGATAAATAAGCATGTTTTAGCCTACACTAAGTATTCAGAATGGCTGAGCTAAAAGGTCAGTGTTTTGATGGAATATGGTGAAATTTCTTGGGAGTTTATAGTAATGATGTCTCAAATATGTGACACTATCCACAATGTGAATTTCTATTATTTGTGTAGGTTCATGACATGTCTCTTGTGTAAGTTCATGACCTGTCTCGTTTGCATAGGCCAAAATACATACTGTATTTATCCAGAAACATACCCTATTATCTCAATTGGTAAAATGTAACCGTTAACTTTTCATGAAACACTGTATGGAAACGGATGTTTTGTGGTTTGATACATTAAAAGACAGACATCATTATAGATAGACAAAAGAAAAAGAAGTCAGAATTATTCCATTTCATCTACAATAAAGAAACCTAACTCTATTGTTTACAAGACTTAGTCCTAGGCAAAAATGATCTCATAACTAGTGGAATGTTCTAAACATTTTAGGGGTATTGCTTATCAATTTTATTGTGTATTAGGTTTGTTAAAGCTTATCCTTTTAATTGTAGGAGGAAGAATTGGAGACTCAGATTTCATTTCTCCAAGGACAACTAAATGACCTAGAGGCCATGTGCAAATACTGTGCAAAAATGATGAACACACATCTTGGTAAGTGAAGTACCCAAGACAATTAATGCTAGCCTTGGTGTAAATTTTTTCCATGTTTGCATACCTGGAACTAAAGTAATAGTTTCTAACTGTCATATCTTTTTATTTTTTCTTAACTGTCGTCCTTTTAAATATGGTCACTTTTAAGCCTATTGATTAAAGTAAGGATGAAAAGCAGACATATTGGGACAGATGGCCTTTCTTGTTTTTAGATTTCTTGTATTCTAAAGGACACCACAAAACTCAGCTCATTTTACAAGTCGATGTGCAGATCAGCTGTTACACAGTAATCCTTGGTACATTAAAAGTATGTTTGTAGAAAATCTATATATTTTCATCAGCGGCAATGGAGTAGTAATTACTTTCATTACATAACAAATTTTTGTTGCTTTACTTACTTCAGGCTGGTTTCCAGTCTCCTGCCACTCCTGGGTCTGACATTAACAGCAAAAGACATGAATTAACAAAGGAGTCTAGTGTATTAGGAGTGGAATCAACAATGGAAGTTATTGGACTAACGTATTTCCAAGGCAAATTGGGGGGAAAAACGTGCAAAGGTGCCCAAGATATGCGCATATAGATGCAAGAAACATTGTTCTCTTAAAATTGTATTAATCCAAGTGCCAAGACTTGCCCTATTCATCCATACATCAGTGTAAAAACTGGCAGTATTGCAGTTCTCCTTAGGCTCTTCCAGCTATATCCTTTTTGGTTGCAGTTAGGCTAGACAACCTTCAATTGGACCCTCAAGTTATCATCTCTGGCTCTGCTTTGCCTATGGTTTCCAGTCCATAATACCTGGTGATATTCCAGGTAACTTCTAGTCAACGCTGTTTGTTTTTCAGATTGCCCATCTTTTCGCTGGTCCAGACTATAGTCATGGAGAACAAGGCTGCTTCTTGACACACACTGTGTTGGTCACAGTGCTTAGTTCCAGTCCAGTAAACCTAAGTCTAGTGAGCCATATTTTTGACCACTCAAGATGCTGAATTTATATTAGGGCCTTTTTGGTGTATTTTGCATTAAAGGCATGCCTCAATATTCTAAACATCTCATTTTCTCCAAGTCAATTTTGGAGCAGTTAGTTTGCACTTTATAAGCTCTTCAAAGCTTTGAAGTTTGGTTCAATGTAACATGGCTTTGAGCATCAGTTCTTGATAGTGTTCTGGGTCTTTCTCTTGCTTTTCCCCCCAGTTTCTCTTTTAGGATGTGGTTCTTTCCTGAAAACCAGAGAGAGGTTGGAAGGATGGTCAACTGCCTCTTGAAATTTGGATGTAAGAGGAAGTTATGCTACAGGAATTGAATCTGATTTTTTAGGTCTATCTGAAAATGTCATTTGGACCCAACTGAACTTTGAGGGGGAGCACCTGAAAAGCCAGCTACTGGAGCCATCCCATGGGATTCCAGTAAGACCAGCTAGAACTCAGTCTCGAAAGATTTGTCCTTGAGTGAAAGCATGAGCCGTATCATTTAGTATCGATGCCAGTCAATGAAAATGGTCCCAGTTTCCATCTCTGCTCAGCAGATCTGTTTCTCCAGTTTTCTTGAAGAAATCTGTATTGTTGTCTTTGAAGCCAAATGTTCCAGTGCACACTAAGGCCTGGCTTACCCTGTTGGTGGTACTAGCTCCAGCTCATAGGAAAAAAGGTATCATGCCCACAAAACTATTGAGCACCGGAGACAGTGACTAAGAACCAGCCACTCATCACACCACTACCAAAGCCTGCAACTCAGGTGCTTCCAAGGTCCCACTGGCAGAACTTGGAGACTAGAGGTGTACATTTACAGAACTACTGTGTTTCTTCTGGAGCCTTGCTCAGCCAGCTGGAAAGTACACGTGTCATTTTTGGTTCATGATTCAACAAACCTGGCACCAACGCTAGTAGGAGACTTTGAAGCTGAGGAAGCACAGATTGTCATTTATGACAGCTAGGCACACCAAGTGTTAAGTCTCTTGCCTTTATCTCTGTTGGGATGGAATCTCATGATTCTTCCACTCTTAAACCAGGACCCTGTGTATACCCCAAACCCTTGTCATTCTGCAGATCCAAGTGGGTCCAGGCACCTTTTTAACCTCCATTCTTGAACCTGTAATACTGACCACCCATCCCCCCCTCATTTTTATTTGGTAGTTGGAAGAAACTGTATGCATGTCTACCTTATTTAAAGTACTCACCATCCATAACGTTAAGCTGGGCAGGATTATCTTCTTCAGATACCCCTATGGGTGTCTGTGCCTATCTCTTTTTGTCTGGTTCTCCTTCTGCTCTCCCAAGTGTGTTCTTCTAAAACCCTTCAGCCTCCTTTGTTTTCTAAGAAGCCCTCTGGTCAGATAAGTTTGTAGGCTGTCCTGAGAGAGGGGGAGTGGTTATAGGAACAGTGTAATCAGATTTAATATTTCTGGGTTTGTGCCTTAAAAACCTTCAAGAGGAAGCTGTTGTACAACTATCTTGAGACATCTCTGTTATGCCTGGCCTGTCCCAGTTGGCATCCTATTGGGAAGCAAATGTTTTAGAGGGGGAGCCATGTTAGCCTGTAACAGAAAAAACTTAAAAAACAATTAATAGTCCTGAGCATCTTAAAGACTAGCAAAGAAATGTAGATGGTATCATGAGCTTTTGTGGGCACAACCCACTTCTTCAGAATAGAGTTAAGGGGTCTAGGTTGCAAATAAACAGCAGAGGAACAGAGGGGATGAGGAGGGAAAGAGAGAGGAAAAAAATAGAAATTAGAGCAATGGTGAGCAAAAGGGCCTCCACGGGTCGGATCAGGCCCACCAAACAGGTTGATCTGGCCCACAGAGGTCCTGCTGCTCCCCCACCTCCAGGTCATTCAGGGCTTAGGGACAGGGGGAGCACTCAGCACTTACTCAACCCTGGCAGTTGACTCTAAGTGACCTGCACTTGGAGGGCAGGGAGCGAGAGACTTCATGTTCCCCCTGCCCCCAGGCCCTGATTGATCAGGGGACACGGGGGGGGGAGGGGGAATGCGCAAAGTTTCCTCCCACTGCCAGGGGCACAGGCGCCTGAAGGGAACTGACAGCTGTTCAGAACCGCTGGCTGTTCTCTCTAGGGGGCGCAGGGGCAAAGACTTCACATGCTCCCCCACTCACAGACCAATCAGGGGTGGTCCTGGGCCACTTCAAAAATGTATGAAGTGCCCCCCAGTCAAAAATTATTGCCCACCCCTGAATTAGAGTGTCCAAGCTAAATGAAGCTGATAGAGTGGGTTCTAAGTATTCTTAAGTACCCAGTGCTTGGCTTTTTATGTCATTAGGATGTGAAATGTAGCAGGTAACTGGATGACCGGCTACATTCCATATCCTAATGACATAAAAAAACAAGCACCTGGTACTTAAGAGTACTTAGAACCCACTCTGTCAACTTCATTTAGTATGGACACTCTAATTGATAATATTTTTTTCCCATTTTTTTCCCTTCTCTTTCCCTCCCCATCCCCTCTCTTTCTCTGCTACTTATTTGCAATCTGGACCCCTTAACTCCATTCATCTGAAGGGTTGTGCCTCCGAAAGCTCATGATACCATCAACATTTTTTTTTGTTAGTCTCTAAGGTGCTGCAGGGACTATTCATTGTTTTTGAAGGTTTTGTTTTGTTTTTTTATATTGGGAAGCAGTTCATCAAAATATTCATGCAGGAAACACAATGCCAGGAGCAGGTCAAGGTATACTAATAAGTAATTAAAGAACACACCTTGATTTGTCACAATGAGAGCACAATTCTTGACATGGATACTCACATTAAGAGCTTCATCAGTCATTGTCAGTGCATGATTGGGTAGCATTGACTTGTCCTGTCTCCAGCCAACATAGAATCATAAAACCCTAGAACTGGAAGGGATCTCAAGAGATCATCAAATCCAGTGCCCTGAATTCACGGCAGGACCGAATACCATCTAGATCAGGTATGAACAAAGGATCCCACCGTCCAAGCATTTTTCTCCGGCCTGCCTAGCTGATTAGCAGAGCATGCATACTTACAGCCAGCTGGCAGCGTGTCTTCAGCTGCCTCTCCCTCCCCTCTTGCTCTGTCCTGCAGCCAACCTGCTCCCAGGATTCTCCTGCTAGCTGTGCAGAGAGGGGAGGGGACAGGTGTGGAATGGAAGGCAGAAGGGAGTACCTCATCTCTGCAGCGCAGGGTTCAGGGAGAGGGAAACACACGGGGGGAGGGAGAAGGAACTGTTCCATGAAACTGAAGCATGGATGGTGACTCAGAGGAGTGACTGTCTTAAGAGGCTGTTTCTAAGATTTCAGTGCTTGTGTGCTCTCTCACACTCACATGCCATATCCCATCTCTGCAGAACAGGAAAGGGGAAAGACAACAGAGGAGGACAGCTTTAAAGACAGCACATGGCTTCTCTTAGAAACTTACTCAGCAACACACACACACACACACACACACACACACACACACACACAGTTTCAATGTCACACACACCCAATCTGTGTCCCCCACACACAATCATTGTCACACATGCTGCCACACACGCAATCTGCGTCACAAAGTCTGTCTCACACAAAGTGTGTGTCTCTGTCATGCTCATACGCTCTCTTTTTCTCTCTTCCTATCTCTTTCTAGCCTCCACCCCTTCCACCTAAGGCCCCGCCCCTTCTGGGAGGGTGTGTACCCAACCCGTGACCACAAACCAAAATTCATGTGAATTTTGTGAAAATTATTGCACTCCCCTGATCTAGATCATCCCTGACAGATGTTTATCTACCCTGCTCTTAAATATTTCCAATGATGGAGATTCCACAACTTCCCTAGGCAATTTATTCCAGTACTTAACTTCCCTGAGAGTTAAGAAGTTTTTCCCAACGTCCAAGTTTAAGCCCCTTGCTTCTTGTCCTATCATAATAAGCTGAGTTACTTTTGTATGAGCTGGGAGACATTCATGAAAACAAGCAATGCTGTTTGAATGGACTTGCATTTACAGTATTATACATTTTACCATAGAACTATGTATTTTTCTCTAGTACAGGTTGAACCTCTCTAGTCCGGCACCTTTGGGACCTGACCAGTGCCGAACCAGAGAATTTGTGGGCCATGGGAGGTCAGTATTGTCTAGCAGCATTACCAACACTTCCGCTGCTTACTAGGCTCTGAGAAAACATTTAGTGGTAAATTAGAGCTAAATAACACAGAACACTGAGAACCAGGACAGGTGGCTATAAACAAACTTTATGGGGGACTGTGGGAAACTTAGCCACACTCATGATAAGTGGATGTCCGGCTAACTAAAATCATACCAGACCATGGGATGTTGCCAGATCTGAGTGTGCCAGATTCAACCTGTAACTATATTACGTTTGTCAGTCATTTGTAACAACGATATGCTGTGGCTGTTTATCACTAAATTATCTGTAGAATAGATGTACTGAGTAGCAAAAATAAATAGCTGTTTCAATAAATATTTTTCCTTTCAAGTTTATCAGTAAACTGATTTGTGACCTTTTGAGTATTTTTTTAAACTCTCCTTCTGCTATTGGGATATGTTCATTACCACCCATGACTGTAATAGTTCATTATACAGATTACATATTTTTCAGTCCAAAAATGCTCAAAACCATCCTTGAATCCTATATTCCACTTTAAATATTTGACCTTCTTATAATTATCTTTTTCAGAAAATCCACAGTTGTACAGAGTATACTTTTTCTTTTAAATAATAGCCCTTTGTAAGAACATAATTTTGTTTTAAAAAAATCTTTTGCAAATTTTTCATACCACCACAAAATAACTCCATATTTTTTTTTACCTAAAACATGCCAATTTATTGCCATGGGATTGAACAAGAGATTGCCAACATAATAAATTCACTCCATGAGAAATGAAGAAGGAACAGATGGTTAGAATGGCAATTTTTGTTTGTGTATATATACAAAAGCTTTCTCATTAAGAGCTCATCTACTTCTCTTGCTGCACCACAGAATGACGAAATAACTATATGTTTGACATGGCAGCATGGAAATGAATGATGTTCCATGAATGTTAGAACTTAGTAGCATGTGGAGGAGTTAAAAGTTTTTTTTGTGTGATGAAAATGAATTGAAATAGGTTTATGATCCCTGAGATGATTCAATAAGATAGATACATAAGAGTTTTTAATCTTGGATTTCCTTTCTCCAGTGTAATATGACACATCCATGCACATAAGACCGTGCGTTAGAATGACCATTAACTTCCTAACTAAAGGATGGCATATGGCACAGCTGCTGAGAAAGTCTAGTGGCTCTTTAATGCCTCCAGCTGTCAATCTTGAGATTTTTATTAGTGGTTAGGAATGCCCAATAGAAAGGGAGTTCTTGAGTCTCTTCCCATCTCTACCACAAACATTCTTTGTGGCCTTGAAAAAAGTCACCTAACTCGCTGTGTCTCTGTTTGTCAAGTGGAGATATTCATAAGGTCTTATGAAGCTTTATTCATAATATAAATGAAAAAAATTGTTAATGCAACCCCTGGTGAAAGGAATTTACTCGCCGTTATTTTTATAGCTAGCATTATCACAGCTACGTTTCCCTTGATGTTTCTCTTTACATCTATTGCTTTTTTTTGGGAAATAATATTCTGATCATACTGTCCTTAATACTGTGATAACATTATTTCTATATTATAAAATGTTTTTCAACATTTTTATGATGAATGGTGTACTTATTGCACCACAGACACCTCAGGATGCCGTGATTCACAGAACGTTAATTTACTTGTTAAATATTTCATACAGTTTAACATTTAATATGCTGTATCCTTTATTCACTTACTTCTCCTTTTCTCTTGGACTATAATGTAGAAGTGTCACCCGAGCAGGTTCAAAAAATGTCCACGGTGTGGTCATAGAATGTTCCTTAAGGACAAATATGACCTCTGTCTAATGTCTCAGAGCAGATTAGACTAACCTGGTCTGTGGGATCTGTGCTACACATCACCGTGGTTTCTCAGATCCCACAGTAATTGCTCCCTGGATGCCCATTAAGTTTGTCATGAAAGTGAGTTTGATGTGTTAGTTTAATATCCAGTAAGTTTGGAAGGCCTGAAAGAGCAAAGCTGCAAGTGTTTCAGAGCCAAGTATCACAGCTGGACTTTAAGAGCTTTGGCACAGATTCAGTGACACAGGTTCTAATGCTGGCATTTAAAACCCTCTACAAATTCAGTGCATCATCAGAGTTTGAAGTCTGTCGATGTGCTACATCAGAGAAGCTCATCTTTTGATTCAGGGACAAAGTCCAGCTTCTTCTGCAGCACAGCTCTAAATCTGGAGACAGTCTAAACTCTGTGGAGCAGGAATGTAATTTATTATATGTACATACAGTATGTAGCATAATAGGGTCCTACCATGCTTGTGGGCTCTCAAATGTTAAATAATAACATATAGGTGCACTCTGGAATATATCATTCACTTTCTGACTCTGGAATACAGGACAGGAGTGTAGAGGTCTGGCTTTAGCAGGAGGTATGACAGAAGTTTTCACAGCTGCTCAGTCATAATGTAAACTTGTTTAGAGAAAATTATAAGAGGCTAATGCAACACAGATAAGGTTTATTTTTCATTCCTTAGGGACTGTCATTGTAATGGAATGCTAAATTGTATTACAGATTGGACCTCTCTGGTCCGGCACCCTTGGGACCTGACTGGTCCTGGATGAGGGATTTTTCTGAACCAGGGAAGTCATTTCAGGCCCCCCCACTGTTGCCCCCTCCACCAGGCTTCCTGGCTCCCCCAGCAGCCCAGCTGACCCACGCACCAGCTCCCAGCCCCTCTCCAGCCCAGCTGACCCACGCGCTGGCTCCTGGCGCCCCCTCTGCTGCCCGGCTAAGCTGCACGCCAGCTCCCACCCCCCTCCCTCTCAGCCCAGATGAGCCATGCACTGGCTCCTGGCTTCCCCCTCGCAGCTCAGCTAAGCTGTGCAATGGCTCTCGGTCCCCCAAGCCCCTGCAGCACCAAGGAATTCCTTATCCTCGAACATCTGTAGTCTTGCCAGACCACGGATGTTGCCAGACCAGAGAATTCCAGATTTTAGAGGTGCAACTTGTATACTGTTCTGCCACTAGGTGGTAAAATACCTAATACCTAGCAGAGCTTTAAAAGATCTTACGATGGACACATCTGGTGTGTATAAGCAAGCACTTGTAGCCAGTCTCATCTCTGCTGCAGGAGCATGACAGCCATCCAGCTCTCAACTTCATCTTACTAGAAAAACATCTGTCAAGAGATCAGTCTGCATAAGGTAGTTCAGCATTCTCAGACTCAAAGAGCAAGGAATTTCCTCTCACAGAGGCCTTTGAGTCTTAAGTTTCAGACCTCCAAATACTGAAAACCTGAACATCTCCAGAATGATTAGCAAGTTATCTGGTATTTGTCTTGATGAACAGTTTGGTCCATATCAATCTGCTCTGTTAAGCCAGTCTGCACGTTTGGTTTTGAGAAATCCCACCACGCTATTCCACTCAACTCAATAATATAACTTAAGTTATACTGGGAAGAAAGATTGTAGAAAATTCAGTCTTTCCATACAAAAAAGGTTGTCCAGGCCCGTGCCATTGGAACAAAAAGGGTTTTTACCCTACAGTGCATCTCACACAAAAGTTGGAAGGGTTAATGTCCATCCCAGAGGTTCAAGATTTCACTTATTATCTTGTCAGATAAAAGTTTCAAATGGTGTCTGCTGGAAGTTTTTCTTCCTCTGTTAGTGGGCCAATTTAAAGCTTTGATTATACTGTTCCACCACTATATAGTGCTGTATTGTGTCAACAGAATGTGCAGCAATCCTGTTGTACTTTCAAAAATAAGAGGTCCAGTTTTTGCGTAAGTGGATTACTTACTGCTCCAAGAGACCACTTTGACAAGATCAAAACACGTGCTTGTGCCACTACCACCAGAGAGCTGGATTTACTAAATTTCATGTTATATTATTCATCTTCTCCATGGAAAACGTTTGAGTTTTATATAGAAATTCTGCTTCCACACAGTTGATCTCAAAGCAAATCTTTCACTTGTGAATATTCTGAACATAATGGACTTGTAAGGAAGAATTAAAACACAGTAAGTAACCCAAACAAAAAAACATTCTATATTGGCACTAGCACAATTTCAGCTATGCTGTGAAATAGTGCTTTTGAAGCCTAATTGGACATGCTTGCTTATTTAAAAAAATGAAAACTAGAGCTAGAGGCCACTTCCATCTGTTTCCACACATCAATAAGATTAGGAAAAGGATGCATTTCTCCCTAAAAATCCATTCGTAGTTGGATGGGGAAAAGTAAAGTTGGTTTCATGGTTGTATTATTTGTATGCTGTCATATTGTCTGTTGATATGTATACAATATTTGTAAAGCATGTGCAATGTAGTACTGAATTTTTAATTAATTATAGTGTGATAAGACTGAAGAGTATGAAATGGAAATTATAGCTGACTCTGTAAGCCAAGATTGAAATGAAATATTATGTCATCTGTAGGGTGTGACTAAAATAAAATTAGTCCCCTTTTACTTGCAGCATAAATAGCATAATCCATACTTTATAAATTCAGTGTTTTTTAAAATGCTGGAGGGGAAAAGTCCACCTCACCACTCTACCCTTTAATTCATAGAGAGCTTTCTTTTTTACAAAAGAGCAAAAAAGTTTTAAAAGACTGTACAAAAAGCCCTTCATATCAAATAAAGTTTTTTCCAATTTTTAAATTAAATGTAAGAAACAAAAGGTTGCTATATAGCTGGACTGTCAGATAAGTGATTTTCTACATGCTCAGATCTATTTAGAGACAGCTCTTTCCATGCTATAATCCAAAATTGTAAGTAGAAAAAAAAATGAAATATCTATCTAATGATAGCAAATTATAACTTTGAGGTTAGTCCAACTTGAAAGGAGTTGCACATTAATAACATGTGCAGTGTATTAATGTTCATTTTGTATTTAAGCAGAGCTTTCAAGTGTGGTTCCATTCTGTGACATTCCATGCTTATGCCTTCTCAGTAATGCGCTTTGTTTGTAATCTAGATGGTTTAGCTGACTGCCAGCCTTACAGTCTAAGTCTGAGTTCTGAAAGTCAGGCTGGGTTCCGTCACATGCCTTATCACAGCAGTTCTCAAACTGTGGGTCAGGACTCCTTTTTAATGGGGTCGCCAGATTTGGTCTGGAATTGCTGGGGCCCGGGCATAAAGTTGAAGCCCAATCACCTGTGGCTGAATCTGAAGCCTGAGGGCTTCAGCCCTGGGACTCAGGTTGCAGGCCCCTGGCCTGGGACAGAAGACCATGAGCTTCAGTCCCCCCTTCTGGGGTGTCACAACAATTTTTGTTGTCATAAAGGGGTTGCAATGCAATGTAGTTTGAGAACCCCTGTGAACTTATCAATACCTCCATCTCTCGGCTGGAAGACGAAGGAGTGCCCTTCTGAATTTTCAAAATAAGCTAGCCTGAGTTAAACTGAAAGTAACATCCACGCAGCCATTGGCATCAATTTGACTAAGCCCTATAAAACTGTACCTTAACTTAGACAGTGGACCAATGTGTCAGCAATCTATCTACTGGTGGTTGATTTATCTCACCTGCTTAGACGCAATAAATTGACCTCTGAGCGCTGCCCTGTCAACTCCAATACTCCACCAGGTCAAGAAGGGTAGCCACAGTCTACGGGAGAGTAACCTCTGCCAACCTTACCGCATGGAAGATACTGCAGTAAGTATTTCTATAGGTGAAATTGGATGGGTTAGATTTAGGGATGTTAAATATCAGTTAATTGAATAGTCGATTAACCTCATGAATTCTTTAACTATTCTATAGAGCCCAGGGGTGAGGCCGGCAGCCAGTGCACTCTGGCCCTATACCTGAGGAGCCCCCTGCCACTTTGCGCTGCTGCTTCTGTATCAGAGGCAGCAGTGCGGTGCCAGGCGGGAGCTGGTCTGCGAGGGGAGCCAGTTTAAAAACCAGCTCCCCTCGCAGACTGGCTGCCTGTTGCCCCACAGTGCTGCCTTCAATATAGAGGCAGCAGTGCGGGGTGGCAGCAGCTGCCCCTGTCTAGAGAGGGGTCTCAGCTTCTGGACCCGGCGCAAGTCGGAACTAGCCAGGCTGCTTGCCTGCCCGGCTCCTAACATACTTTAAATGCAAAGCTGCAGCGGAGGTAGGTCTCGGACCCAGCGCAAACCAGGACTGAGCCGGGCTGCTGGCCAGCCTGCTAAAAAATTTACTGGCGGGGGAGAGGGGAAAATCTGTGTAGTCTATAGTATTAACCTATAAGCTTTTTCTAATCGATTAATCAACTACACTATTACATCCTGTCAGCCGGTGGTCAGGGCAGTGAGTGGTGTGTGTGTATAATACACCCGAGACTTCAACTGCTAGGACTGGGGTCCCTTAGCAGCGGGCAACCTGGAGGAGGTTGACGGGTGCCCCAAGAAGTTTACAGGGAGAGCTTATTACACCTCAGATTTTGACTGCTAGGATACATGATCCCTTTGCAGCGGGCAGCCTGGGGAGGCTGGGAGATGCCCCAACGGATCTGTCCCCTGGAAGCGACATGATCCAACGCTCGAGCTCTCCCTATATCTGTCCCTTATGACCGGCTGGAGTTCTTTTTAAAATTGTGCTTGGTTCTGTTACAGCAACTGAAGGAGTCAGGTCACAGCTTAAACAGTTACTATTTTATTGTTACAGGGTAAACTTAGCTGTTAAATGCTCCTACTGTGTTACAGATAACACAGCCACTACAAAGGACAGGACAGAAATTACACTAATAAGTCACTTACAGGTACCATGAAACCCTTTTGGTTCTCTGAGCTCTTATTAAATGCATGCAAAATAGACACCTAGCAGGTATATATTCTCACCCCTGCGTTCCAGACTTGGCGTGGCCAGCGTCTTTCTCTCAATCCCTCGGGAAGAAGTAGGGCGAGGTTGGGCGTCCCACAGACCTCGGGAGACAATCAATACCTGCCAGCAGGTGTAGATGATTGGAGCTCAAATGGGGTGGGCTACTAAACCCCTTTTTATACACCTTGGGTCATGTAGGCTTCTTCCTGGTCTCAAGTGGCCAATTAGGAAAAATGGCTTTGAATGCCAAGTTTCCCACGAAGGGTGCAAAGCATAATTCACACCTGGGAAAATGCAGACAATGGGCGCTTCTAGTATGTGATGGGCGAAGATTCCTCTCCTGGGACAGTGCAGGCGTGTCAATTACTGGTACTAGCCATCAGGGCGACGGGAGGCCCCCGGGTCGTCAGCTAGCCCATTTACTGTCTGGTTTCTGTTTATTAGAGTCAGGGACAGGCAGCACACCTGCGTTCCCAGGGCATCAAAGGCTGACTGCCTTTCTCTTGCTCTCTGGGGAGGGAAACAAGATGGGGTTCATGTCTGGCTACACATCCCTAGTTAGTTTGACAGGACAAGGACATGTGGTGTAGACTAGGCCTTAAAAAGGGTTTATCTTTCTCACTTAGAACAAACTTTAGTAAATAATTTTGCTGATGATGCACAAAATGGACTAAAATACTACATTTGCTTTCTCTCTTTGCTACAAAGAGTAAAATGCAGTAAAACACATTCTCTCTCCCCAGTTGTGGAATTTCTTCTCTTCTGTTAATATAGTCATACACCAGAAATAAAAAAAAAATTAAGCTGGATTGAAGTGAAAAATAAATAATATTCATTTTTTGCACCAATACTTATCCATCTACAATAACTGAAAAATGCAACCTATTCCAAGGGAGAGCTGCATTTTCTCCTTCCTATTGAAACAAAAAAAGCATTTTTTCTGATCCTGTAAACTACAGACACTGGGCCTTAAAAGTAGAAGTATGGAAAAGTTAATTTTGGTCCTTTTAGAGGATTCTAAAATATATTTTATTCTCTGCTTCTGAGGTCTGTGTAGTTGAACTCACAGTAAAAACTGAGCCCGGGTTTATTGGGTAACACAGTACAATAAAAAAAAACTAGATAAACCTAATACAAATACATTTTGAATATGTGGTATATGTAGAATAGAAAATGGCATGGCAAATCTGTTTTAATAGCAGGGATATGAGATGACTTTTGCCATCAGTGAGTAGCATCATCACCACAAAATCAGGCCAATAAAAGCTTATATGACTCCTTACCATAATCGCTCTCAGTTATATCTATGAAGTCACAAACTATAACTGTTAAGTGTAGTTGCAGTTATTAGTTACTACTTTGCTGTCAAGCTAATTGCTCAAGTTAAGGCTTATGCAAAAATTAAGCATACTAATTATAGCACTCCAGCTAGTTTTAATATTTATATGTTTCACTCAAACTGCAGAACTTGCTTGATGTTGAAATATTATGCATCTGGACATTTTTTGTGAGAGAGATGGATATTAAGAGCAAATTTTGTGCTCCCCAGTAAAAGTCTCATTGAAAAAGGCATGTGTTGCATATTTAGTTGTTGGAGGGTTGAAGTTTGGAGGATTTGTGCTAAGGTTCTTCAGTGACTAGTGGAAATATAGATTTAGCATCTTAAATTGTTGGAAATGGGCTCACTTCCATCAAATGAACAACTAGAGAGTTAATCTTTCTCAAATAGGTGCATCACATCAGATCATCACACTGTTGGCAGCTGTTGGCTGCATGTGTGATCTCTCTGACTTATAACTCAGTCCAGTGGTAAAGGTGCTTGGCCAGGTTTATAGTTAATGAAGTACAGTCCTACTGTCCTATAGGTGTGACAGGTATACTAATGCATACTATGTTATACTAACGCAGGTATGCTTATCGCAGTGGACTCGGCTCAGTGAGCAGTAGGATTCTGCGCTAGGGTTGCCAGGTGACCAGTATTAAACCAGACAGTCCATCATTTTCACCTCCTGTCCGGTAAAAAAAAATTCAGAAAATACCAGACACCTAAAATGTCCGGTATTTTCTGATTTTTCCTGGCCAGGAGGCGAAAATCCTGGGCTGTCTGGCTCAATACAGAGGCAGCCTGGCAACCCTAGTGCTTACCGGGGAGCTGTCTGGCCCGGCACAGGGAGGCAAGATGGTGGGTGGCCGCCAGCTGCCTGTTAGGGCCAAAAAGCCTCACCATGTGTTTTTTAAAGGGGCCATGTTTGTTTGGTTTTTTGCTTAACAACTCTCGGGGTCCTCTGACAGTCCTCTTTTATACATTGATACAAACATGTTGCATATTGCAACTCTCTACCTTGTATGTGTGGGTTCGATCAAAGCATCTCTAACCAGCACCTTGTCATCATGACCTTATGTTGGGAGGAGTCAGTGCATCCCTGTATCATCTTGTATCACAGCTTGGTATCAGGGAGTTCTGGCATGATCCTTCTGGAATTGTTTAGGCAAACAACCTGTGCCTAGCACTTTCTAGGAGTTTTTGTGGTTTTGCAATGCTCTTGTTGCCAACTTCAATGAACATACAAGTAGCCATGTTTTGTAACAGGCTGACTTTTGCTCATAGCTTGACTCTTGCTAACTTTGCTGGTCAAACAAGCCAAAATTAAAGCAAACTGAAGTGCAATAATTAAAGCACTTAATTTTTATTTCCATGGGCATTTTACCTGAGTAAGGACTATGATTGGATCCTCAATAGCTTAAATATCATATGAAGCAAAGTATTATTTTACATTTATGAACTTAAAAGGAAAACTCTTCTTCTACTGAAGCTGGAGAAGCTGTATTGTAATCACGAAACAACCTTGCAGTTAATTTGAAGATTAAAATCCACAGAGCATACATGATTTAAACATTGGACAGTTTGTAATTCTTCTGAGCACTTTAATATTAGAACCAGAGGCAGAAAATAAATCTACAGTACACATGGTCTCATTTGTCTTGGATGCCTCAGCGGCATGGCTGCCCTATTGAGTGATGTTTTCTTCCTGTGGTAACAGGGCATCTTAAAATGCTAATAGGAAGAGTCATAGTGAAATAAAATTAATGTGTCCAATTTTAAGTCCAGTGTATATAAAACTTTGCAGCCTTACTCAAAATACTGGAGTTTTTTCCATCCTCTCAGTTTTAGGAGGGAGTTTGCAGTAGCAAGAGCTTCCAGATGAAAAACCCAAGTTGTGGAGGAAGGTGGAAAGACTATGGGATGATTTAATAATCCAAAAGTTCTAATTATTTTTAATTTATCCTTGTGTTTTCAATTATATTTAGTTTGTGTTTTGCTGCTTATGATTGCAGATATATTTCCCCTCAGTTTTTCCCATATCATCACTATCACCTGCCAAAAAAAGAGAAAAGCAAACCTGAGTTTTCTTCACTTATGATAAGACTCCATCTCTTTCTGTTTATTTTAGCACTTACAGGTTCTTCCCAAAACTTCAATAGCATTACATCTGCCATCTGAAGATGTTATAATACTTGTAAGATTCATGTCACATCATGAGGAGTTATCTAGGCAGATGTGTGGTACATTTGGGGATTAGTAAGAAGAGTAATTTCAACCTTTTATCTGCTGAAAAGTTTTAACTGAGGTCTAGAAAGGAAAGGCTGGGCTCTATAACCACTGTTTCAGTTTTCTGGATACAAAATGTTGTGCCTGATGAAAAAGATTGTAATTTACATTAAACATTGATGTAAGCTGGCAAAATAACACCACACATACTCCAACACATCTGCACAATTTATATTGAAATCTTTAAGAAGCATTATTGACAGTTAGTGCTGAATGCATGCCAGGACTCTAACTTAAAATTAAATAGATTCAAGTTGCAATGTATAATTGTCTTCCAACTAATTATAAACTGTATTAGAAGAATGTTCTTTTCCTTTGTTTCCCTCCATTTTGTTCCCTGGGCTTTTCAATATACTGTTTAGATTTGATAAATCTGTTGACACCATATAAGTTTCCTGCATACAGTGCCAAGACATGATGATGTTACAATAGTCCTTCTAATATAATCTGTTGTTCTATCCACCTACAATACACCTCTTCAGTGAAAACAAAGTTTTCTTTAACTTCATTCAAGCAGCTTTATCCCTTCCCACTAATTAGTGAGTCTAAACCTAGACTAGGAAATCTAATTCATGCTAATATACACTGTGCTTTTAATGAATGGGCTAGCTTCGGGCACAGAGAAGTGTCCTGGGCACTTTTATGGTGTGACTAGACCTGCTGCACAAAATGGACCCCCTTCATCTGTTAGTCCATTATATTAAAGGAATATATTAATCCATAGAATGCATAGCTAAATTCTAAAAGGTATGTTATTCAATCTGAGACTTTAATCCTCCAAAGTAGATTACTTTAAAAACTGAATATTCAAAAAAGAACTCTTATTTTATAGATCTGTTCAATTTATATATTCAGAGTTAGATCGGCTCATTTTGGTGCAAAAAGAAAAACTTTCTCTGATAGGGTTTTTAAAAAGATAAATACCTTTGGAAACAGAGTAAAATTTTACAGTTTTAGAAGCTGTCTGAGTGGAGATGGTTTGATGGGCAGAGTGCAAGAGAGGCAGCAGGTGATATGCCATAAATGTAATTTATCACACGGATAAAGCCACCACATATTTGGCTCTGTTGTAGCCAGCCCTGCACAAATACAAAAGATGGAGTGCTTCCCTTTGCACCATTCTGAAATAGCTAAGGCCAGCTCCACACTATGGGGGAAGGTTGTCTTAAAGTACAAAATTCCAGGTACATAAAAAAACATTGCTGGAGTCGCTATACCTTAAGCCAAGCTTCTGCACTGTCATCATAGAGGGAGGTCAACAGGAGAAATGTTCCCATCAACTTCACTTACTCCTCACAAGGAGTAGAAGTACTGGTCCCAGTGGGGGCGCTCTTAGCATTTGATTTAGCGTGTCTTTACTAGACCAACTAAATAGAATACCGAGAGATGGACCACCACAGCATCAAGCTTTCTGCAAAGCTTAGACATGGCCTAAGAACAAGGACTGTGTAAATCTAGTACCATTGCCATTGCCATGTTTCATAGAAGCTCATGATGCACAGGAACACTCGCTAGAAGCTATCAAAAGGTGACACAGTGCCTACATTTTCCTGGCATTCCTCTGAGAGACACCATGCTGCTTTTGGGCTAGTGCACCTCTGCAGACAACAATGTTAGTATATTTATATATCAAGCAATTGCTTTTTTAAAAAAATCAATAGTTACCATTTTAGATTTTACCAATAAGAGAATAATTGGTGTTCAGTACAATAGGACATTAACTGTTGGTAAATAAGTGAGTTTTTAAAGGTGACTACTGCATATGAATTATTGGTAATATTGTATACAAATACATATATGAAATATATGACAAGAACACAAGAAAAGTAATCTCAGAGTCTGAAATATTGTTTTTTAACCAATATCAAGTTTTGTTACCTTAGCTTTAGTGTTTCACACTTGCAATATCTTTAATTTTCAGTAACAATGTGATTTCCACTACAATGTTAAGTTTACACTAAGGCTATGTCTATAAAAGTAACATTATTTCAGAATGTCAATATGTTATTCCGAAATAACATAGTGCACGTCTACGCTACAAGCTTTTATTTTGAAATAATGTCGAGCTGGAGGAGGACTTCTTACTTTGACTCATGGTACCCTTCATTTCATGAGGAATAAGGGAAGTTGAAGGAAGAGTGATCTTCCTTTGACTTCCTGCTGTGTAGACAGCACCAAAAGCCAAATTAAGCTATTTTAACTTCAGCTATGCAATTGACATAGCCGAAGTTACGTAGCTTAATTTGACTTTAGCCCTGCTGTGTAGATGTACCCTATGTAAACACAGGTCAATCTGTGACCACACTGAATAAATGTACAACATAAAGAAGTACACATCAGAGCTCAGTCAAATTTGCCCCACTGTATTTATCATTGCTGTTCGTCAATCTCAAAATATCTGTCAGATGAAGCCATCAGTCTTCATTCAGTACCAGTTCAATATACTGTAGATTAAAAAAAAATAAATTTTATTAATTTGCATTTCAAAGACACACACATTCTTTTATCATTTAAACACTTTTAGGCACTGCATTTGAAAATGGTGCAATGAAGTCATGTTCAAAGATGGCATGCACAATGAGAAGGAGGTGGATGAGACTTTGATTACTTGATATTATTGTCTTTATATGCAAAACAATTAACCTTTCATAAACCCATTAGTTTGAAAATGAAAATAATTCACTCATTGTCATTTGGGGATGTTAATTATGAAAAGCAAAGGAAACCAATAGAAACTTGTTGGGTTTTGTTAATAAGCATCAACGTCTATATATCATACTAAATTGTCTGCAGAGGTCATGCAGAGATATTAACTTTCAGATCTGATGGCCAACTTTAAATGAGGTGTATGGATTCCAGTTTCACATTCAATCCAATTATAATGGAAATGCAGCCTCTCTTATAAAATAAAGGGAAAATGGGGAACTGTAAGATTAAAGGAGACTGAAACTGAGATATACCATGTACAATATATTTATAATTTATATACAGTAGTCACCTTTAAAAAGTCAACTGTTTACCAACAGTTAGTGCACTGTTGTATTGAATACCAAAGATTTTCATGTCACTGTAGTGCAACTGAAATAGAAATTATATTGTGACAAATGTATTGGGGAACTTAGAAGTATTAGGACCTTTTTAATCTTTCCTAATAACCCTTTTTTTCTTCAGTAAGTGTCACACTGAAGGATCAGTATGTGAAACAAGAAATACATGATCTTATTGAATCCCTGACACTTGTATGAACCCAATTCTTCTACTCCTGGTTGGGAAAGATTTAGAACTGAAATAAAGCATCTTTCTTCTTGATGTCCCCAGGTTAAATATCCTAAACTGAAAATGTGAGTGTTGCAAGTCTCTAGTTCTCCTCCATTCTGACTTTGAAGAGTGTTCTTGTAATCACAGCTCCGGCGATAAAGAAGAAAACTAAATTTAATGTGATCCTGGCAACGTTTAATGTGCACAAATCATTGATCATCAGCCAGCACTGGCAAGGCAGCAATCATAATAAAGCCTGCAGCTGTTTCAAGCTAGCTCCTCTCAGAAGGTGTCATGTGCATGTAAAGGTGCCACAAGAGACCCTAGGATAAGAGAGGAGATTAATAGGAGAGACATTTGCCATAAATAATAGGTGGGAAAATATAGGAGGAACTGAAGAGGGGAAGCAGACCAAGTACACTGAAGAGAGATCTCTCTCTGCCATCTCTGATTTTTCTTCAAGTTGATTGCCCACATTTCATTCCACATTAGGTATGTATGCTTGCCATGTGCACCTGCGCCAAATGTTTTTCTCTTAGTAGTATTCATGGGCGGAGCAGCTCTAGCACCCTCTGGAGTGATTCCTGCATGGCACAGTATAAGGGACTCTGCCACCTATCCCTACTTTCAGTTTCTTCTGGCCTCTAATGATGGTGAATGGACTTCTGGAGCTTCAGCCAGTTTTGTTATCTCTCATTCTAGATGAACACATTCTTTGCATAATGTAAAGTTTCATAGTTTAGTTCCCTTAGTGCAGTAGTTTAGCATTAGTTTTGTAATGTGGAGGTTGTCCCAGACAGGACTCTCACTAGAGACAGAGCATGCTCCAAACTTCAAATCTGATTAATTGTGCAAGCATCCGAGGGCAAGGGGCACATTTGCAAGTCTTTTAATCCCCAGACAAAGAAAGAGACATTCGCTTCGGGGCACTTCTAATGGAGCCAGCACTGACCCTGGCACTGGATCAGAAGTCAGACTCAGCCCCACAGTGCCCCAGCAACACCATATTTAAGCCGACACCGTCTCCCCCTTGCCAGCTCTGATCAAGAAGCTGAAGGGATCAGCAAGGGGAAGATCTCTGACATCCTGAAACGGAAAGGAGAGATCAGGACGACAGCCAGGACCCCTGATGGGTGGCTCATCGCCTACATCTGGGAGTCAGGCCCCAACTCAAGCCGAGCAGTCCAGCCCTTCCCATCTCAGGCTGCTTACTCTGGGAAGTAATGAAGGCCTTTGGCACTTACAGGAGCCATCAATGTCCAAGGCTGCAGCCCCCCACTCTGCAGGAGGAAATGGCAGAGCTCATGGCACCAGCCTCCTCATTGTCATCATTCCCCTCACCCAATTCCACAAAATGACACAAAGGTGCACCAGGAACATCTGAATGGAGTTGCTCTGAACCTGGGAGTCTGGGCCTGGGGGAAATGACAGGTGCTTACTGTAGCCACACCCCCTGCTGCTCCCAGGCACCACCCCTGCTTCTCCATTGTGGCGGTGCAGGGCTGGAGCCACCTTCAAGACAGTCAAGGACCATTAAAGGTCTGTGGAAAACACCTTGAGATGCACTGCTTTACACCTATATCTGGGTGATCTGATCTGAATTGCCATCAGTGATATGAACTGCCATCTGCCATACATCATGGCTTTTAGATCTAACTTTCTAACTGTCTTCTTTTGACCCATCTCATCCCCACTTGCTCTCATCTCATTCTGCGGGTATTTATCTTAAATTCAACATGGCCAATCTGTACTCCTTTTCTCTCCTGTGAAATGCTCTGGAGTGCCATATTCTCTCACTGCTGACAACACTACTGTCTTATCCCTGTCAGTCATATCTGTAACAGAAGCTTTGACTTCTCATTCTTTCTTGCCCTGAACATGCAGAGGGTGGTTTTGTTCCTTCCTCTGATATACTTATCCTGGTCTCAGCAAATCCCCTGTGGCAGGGCTTCCCAGGGGATCCTTGAAAAACACACTTTCAGCTGTCTTCCTTCTTTGGCCAGATATAAAACTATTAAGGTCCCTTTATTCTATGTAAAAGAGATAGAGGAAAGGGGAGGGAGCAGAGGTGAGGATTTCATTCTTGGTACAGACAGGCCAAGGAAATCTACATCAGTGCTGGCAATAGGAAGTACCTGAACTAGAAAGAGTGCACTCTTAAACTAACATAAGGGGTCCACAGGTACTACTGCTCTGTAAATTCCTAAGTGCTTCCTGGCATATTCCCAGAGTCAAGTTAGGAAGGTTGCACACCTGAATGGGGATGAAAGCAGAAGCAGCCAGATGACTAGATCCTTTAATTTAAAAACTGTGGAGCTCATGAAGATTATAGTCATCAGCTTTCTTCTGGGGATCAGGAATAGTCTGTTGTGTGCCCTGATTGATTCAACTAACAGCATTGTTGTGGGAGTTCTTACAGGCGTATAGATTTGTCTAGCCAAGTTTCTCATGCCTTCTACAAAGAGTAAAGCTGCCACACTGTGGATCGATATGTGTGTGACTGTGTTTGCGTGACAGCATTAGACATTGGTGCGAATTTGTGAGCACACTAGTGCTGACTGTAAGTTGGTGGCAGGTAAGTACTGAGTGATCATTTAGGAAAAAATTGTTCTTTGTGTTGCAGGAAATATTCAGGAAGTCATATTACAGGAACACCTGGAGAAAGAAGATGAAATTCTGGTGTCCCTGGCTGGCTTGAAGCAGGTATAGACATTGACTGAATTCAGCTTTACAAAGATTAATATAATTAAGCTTTACAGGCCTATTTTTCTGGAGGTGAAATTGAACCATAGAGAGTTAAGCATCCTATTCAGGCCCAATTTCAGGAAGTCTATGGTAGCCTGTGAGTAGCACCCTGGTAGCTTTATTCTCAGTTCTCGGCTTTAATCATTCATTAAACCATCACTCCTCCAATGCATAACATACACAGTATTCAATATCCATGCGTCTATCACCTGGATCAAAAAAGCCAATATTTCAGTGTCATTTGAGATGAAGAAAAAGTACTATGTTCCTTAAACAAGAATATTACTGAACAATGTGTATCTGCCATTTAGAACTATTTCACTGGTGTTAGTTCTGGCATATCTTTTAACTGGTTTACCATAATGTATGCCCAATATCGAAGGCCTTGTCTGCACTACCAAGTCCTTTCACCCAAAACTGTCTTTTTGTGAGACAACAGCGAGAGCATACACAGTGCAACGTGACTTTTGTTGGGAAAACATTCCAGTTTTGGTGACAAAATACTTCTACCCCTACAAGAGACTTTATTTTCCTCTCCCTTTATTATTGACAAAGAGCCAGTGTAGACACTGCTGTTGGTTTTATCGACAGAACTGGCTTCTGCCAGTATCCTACAATGCCTGTCCTGATTTGATCTCCGCTGCCCCTCAGGCACGTGCCCCTCCCCTTTCATAGCTCCATGATGTATCTGACAGTTGAGTGTGCTGCTCCCTTTGGGGAACAAACAAAAAGCAAACGATTGGAATGATCCTGTTCTGCCCTGTACTAGGAACAGTGACAGGCCGACTGCTGCCACAGGGGCCAGACCACAGTGCTGCTTTTGGACATTCCTCAGCCGAGAGAGCTCACAGAGCAGCTGAGAATGCTGTGGGAGAACTTGGAGGGAATCCTGTAATGCGCAGTTATCAGTTCTGCCTTCCGTCAATACTACACTGTGGGATACATACCCACAGTACAATGCTCACACTGCCTAGGATGGTGCCACCAACGTGGATATGATTTGGCGACAGAGGGAGAAAGTGTTTTGTTGACTTTTGGTTGTTGATGTAAGTTTTGTTGACAAAATTTGGTAATGTAGACAAGGCCTAACTGCTGGAGAGCATATACGTAGTTTGTTCTTTTTAAATATCTTAAGTACTTTGTGTGTTCTAGTTTTTGGTAGAACCCCAGTGCTTGATCTTTAACCAGTGCAAATATTACCATTTATCTTGTTTTCCTCAATAAATGTAGTAAATCACTTTTAAAAAATATAGTGCATGAGAGGCATGCTGTCTGCTTAGCCCAAGCTTTAGAGATTTTTCCAAATGTTCTTATTTTTCCTTCTGCTCGGCAAATAGATCAAGGATATTCTAAAGGGCTCCCTGCGTTTCAACCAGAGCCAGCTGGAGGCTGAAGAGAATGAGCAAATCACAATAGAAGATGATTATTACTGTTCCAGCACTCAGAACAAGGAAATGGGTAATACCCTAAAAGGAGCTGTTATGGCAAAACAACACTGCCTCTCAACACTTCAGGTAAATAGTAACTTGGCTGAAATGGATGTAGTTTCCTGATGGAAATTGTGTGGCATTCATTAAACACCGTGAGAACGTTTTTGAGAAGTGCCTAAAATCTCACAAATAGTGACAATTTCGAAAACTTATTTTTGTGACTTAAGACATTTACCTAAGAATGCAATTTTTAAAAATGTTCTATTTAAATAGCTTAAAAATAAATTAATACAATGTCAAACAAGAGCTGGAGCTCCCTTAGCTGAATCAGTTTTCCCAGGGTTTGAATTTCTCTGTGATGTTTTTGATCCCTTTTCTTGGTTCTCTGCTTTTCCTCTTCACCTTTGCTACTTGACTATCTCTTAAGTGCTGATAGATCCCACCTCATTCTGCCAACTAGGTCCCTCCCTTTCTTCCCAGAAGCATTGCCTCCTTTATGATGTTGGAATGCTGTTCACTGGTAGATAAGGCTTTGAGCCCAATCCTACTCCCAGCGAAGTCCGTTGCAAAACTCCCATTGACTACTTTGATTTAAGGTTTTGTAAACATCAAGTACAGTTGGTTTCCTTTTTTCTGAATAGTTATCTCAGCTGCTTCTCAGTAAACTAGTTTCATATTTTAAAGGATTCAAAATAAATTTTAAAAGAACACTATAAAGGTATTATTGGTGCTTGGGATTTAACATTTTCCTGTGGGTAGATATTCTCATTGCCTCTGTCCTCTAGAATTCAATTATGCAACAGCTGATTACTGCATTGCACCAGTGTGTCCAACTTCAAGTGCCAAAAAAAGATACAACTAGAAGATCATTTTAACTTCCCATTCCCTCTTAGTTGTTTGAGGTTTCTTTATTGGCTTTTTTCCTTGAATCAGTACAATGCTTTCACCCTTCATGAAAAACGGTTACAGGGCAAAAGATTGTGCAAGATTGCATAGTACATGGCTTTTGTCTTTGTTGAGCCTAGGGATGTTAGATAGCGTGTAATTGCATAGTCATGTAACCACATGAAATTTTTAGTGGTTGCACGACTATTCGATAGTCCCCAGACGTGCGGCCGGCAGCCAGTGCACTCCCGGCCCCATTCCCGGGGAAACCCTTCCCACCCTGTGCTCTGTCACAGGCAGCAGCGCAGGATGGCAGCAGCTGCTGTTTGCAGTGGGCTAAGTTCCCCATGGACAGAGGCTGCTCTGCCTCTAGGCCGGCTGTGAGGGGAGCTCAAGCCTTTTTGCTCTAGGTTCTCAGGGGTGTTTTAAACTTGTAGATAGGGTTGCCAGATGGTTTAACCAAAAATACCCCCCCCCCCCCACACACACACACACACACACACACACACACACAAAAATAAAAAAAGAACCCCAAGAGTTATTAAGCGCAAAAAAAAAAAAAAGCATATCCCCTTTAAGAAATGTTTTTGAGGCTTTTTGGCCCTAACAGGCTGCCAGTGGCTGTCTGCCATCTTGTCTTCCTGCTCCTGGCCAGACAGCTCTCCAGTGGAACCAGGTAAGCACCTGGTATTTTCACCTCCTGGCTGGGAAAAAATTAGCAAATACCGGACATATTAGGTGTCCAGTATTTTCAGAATTTTTTTTACCAGCCAGGAGGTGAAAATACCAAACTGTCCGGTTCAATACCGGACACCTGGCAACCCTACTGGTGGAATCTGTACAGAGTCCAGCTGCTACCCCAGGTTTAAGAGTCCTTAAATACACCCTCAGGGTCAGACATTGTAACTGCACCCCCTTTCTGAGTGCTTGAATCTGCTCTACAGCTGCCTACCCCCACTCCTTAGTACTTAAGCACACCCCTGTCTCAGAACTCCATCCCCAAAAGGGGTGATGCTCTGGGTTTACAGATTAAATCTCTCAGGTGCACAAACTAGTTGTAAAGCAGCCCAGACACACTTTTCTCAATCTATCAACTTTTCTTTAAGGTTCCTGTCAACAGATAGCACAGGAGAGCACAGATATAAAACATCCTAAATGCAGCATTCCTCACTGCTCATCCTTCTCTTGGGAGGCCATCTATATTCCAGCAGACAGGACCATGCATTTCCTTGTTTATTTTGTCATTGCAGCACCCTTGTCTTAATCTGATGCAAAATGGTTCTCTCCCCAGTTCCTCCCTGTGAGTTCTTTGATAGACTCCAGGTGGGTCACCTACTTCTTTTGTTCTGCCTTTTGGTAACTTTCCACTGCTTTGCACTCACGTCCCTTCGAACAAGAAGAGAACATGTTCCAAGGTGTTTTAATTCGAACATACTGTTGCTGAGTGCTGATCATTCACCATTTCTCTAGGCTGGCACAGTAATGGCACAACCCTGCTAACTCACTGGAGATTCACATACATATAAAGTATTCCATGACAAAGTAATTTCATGATGGAGTTTCATAACATCATCCAAAGTTCAAAAGAGATACAGAAAGAACTCCCAGTTCATCACGGATGTCATTACTGCTTTTAGCCATGGTTATTAAAACCAGACTTTTCTGCCATAGTGAATGCATTTGTTAAATTCCAGTGGTAACCCGCTTGAGAACATGTGGGCTAACACGAATTTAATCAATGCTTTCTATATGGCAAGAAAAGAAAGTCTGGTTTTAACAAAGCAGTTAAAGCAGTAATGACATGTAAGCTGGAAAGCTTCTCTTGCTTACCAGCAGAAGTTGGTCCAGGAAAAGAGATATTGTGTCTCTAGTATCCTGGGACCAACACGGCCACAACACTGCATGTCTAATGACAACTCTTGTTTTGTATAATAGCGTCTTACTTTTCACATAAAAAATATATACGTCTTAGTGTTGATATGGTAGATGCCTTATTAATAATCTTTAATATTGATTGATAGTATAAAATGAAAGGTAAGGTATAACACACAACACCTACTGTGTTTGATAGTGCAAATATTACTTGGGCTGGTAAGGATTTATTCTCACGTTGTAAATGAGACTACTCATGAGAAACTGCTGACAAATGTAAGAGTTGTCCAAACTTAGCCCTGAGAAAACATTTAAATAAAATTTTTCAGCTTTAATCTTACTATGTATTTTAAAAATGTGTCTGTCTGTCTATCTGTGAGTGTATTTGTTCAAGAACTCCTCCTTTTTAGGAGGAGTTCTTGAACAAATAAACCACCAAAGAGCTAGGACCACCAGATTTGGTATGCAGCTTCCTCTTGTCAATAACATAAAGCAAGGTAAAAGGTTTCATTGTGCCGAGACAATGGGATGTGTCTGGAATTTGATTATTTACCACAAAATGGAAAGGAAGGAGTCTGGTGGGAAGGAAGTTATACTGTAGAATGACCATAGGGGCAGCAAGAGGACCCTATTGGGGTAGCAGGGGTGGAGAAAGGGACAGCTATCTACTATATATTTCAGGGAGTTTGTCTGTGTGTGTGTCTGTCTGTCTCCCAGCTGGGGGACATTCACCCCTACTCTGGCTGTGCCAGCTGCAGCTGCAACGACCATGGAAAGAGGTGCTTCTCATCTGGCCTCAAGCTGCTGTAGTGAGAGAGGGCTGGGGTTGTCCTCTCTCCACAGCACAGCCTGCAGACTGAACCCCTCAGCCCCAGCCCAGAACAATGATTTAAACTTATTTGAATTTAGGGCCTGAAGCAACTCCAGATAAATCTTCTGTTGGTTAATATCTGCAGACTAGGGTACATTCACTCTTTTGGGTTCAGTGCATTTATTCTTATTAGTCTTCTCTCATCTTATCTTCTGGGAGTTCCAATTATAGTAATGAGCATAACTTTATTACAATAACAAAAAATAAGAAAACAACTTTAGAACTGCTTATTGATGAGAAGAAATATTAATACCCCAGCATTCTTTGCTGTTTCTGACTCTTTTGTGTCTAGATGTAGTTTTGACCCTGTGTAATGAAAATTAAAAGATAAAAACTTCTAAGTTTAGTAGCCTCTGAAATGAGCACATTAATAATTTTTTTGAAGCAGGACCACAGCCCAGCTTTTTAGTCTTAATGAGGGTAATATGCTACAATGATATTTCCAGGTCAAACTGGAAGCATTTTCTGAATATAGCACAAAGTTTAAAAACTTCTAAACCTTAATGATTTAGAACATGTTGTGTTGCTTTAGTTTCATTCCTACCTAATATATTTCCAGCAAAATAAATTTGGCTGTCCTTGTGAGTAATTCTATTTATTATGGCCTTTTATGGCTGCTGAGTCTATTATCTAGAAGTTACATTTATATTCCAGAGACTCTGGGAGACCTGGCATTGACCACTGTTGGAAGACAGGAAACTGGGCAAGATGGATCTTTTGTCTGACCCAGTATGGCCATTCTTATGAAAATGTCTTGGGCCCAAATCTCCTCTCATCTACAGTAGACCTCTCATCTCACATCAGTATTACTCAGTTGAATTAATTAGTGTTACTGCAGATTTATATTGGTGTAAATGAGATTAAAATCTGGCCCATTGTCTTTCATTGTTTTTAGATACTGTTTATTTGTCACTTCATTAATCAAAAGAGAAACCCACCCCATATCTAGGTTTCCCTGTCTGTAAAACGGGAGTAATGATACTGACTTCCTTTCTAAAGAAAATACTTTTTAATAGAAAGATGGAAAACACTATACAGGAGCTTGGTGGTATTGTTCATAGAGTTTGAACCTCTCTGATCCAGCAACATTTGTGGTCCGGCATGATTTTAGTTAGCTGGGTCTCCACTTATCATGGGTGTGGCCAAATTTCCCGCAGTGCCATAAACTTTGTTTACAGCTACCAGTGCTGCCTCTCCATGCTCTATGCTGTTATTTAGCTCGAGTTTACCCCTAAATGTTTTCTAAGAGCCCAGTAAGCAGTGGAAGTGTTGGTAATGCTGCTAGACAATATTGACCTCCCATGGTTCGATAAATTCTCTGGTTTGGCACTAGTCAGGTCTTGAGGGTGCCGAACTATAGAGGTTCAACTTATACCACTCTACTATGTATGTTTGGGCATAGTGGCACATTGCTCCAGCACTTGACATTTTGTAAAGAATTACTCATATAAGGAGGACTTTATTTTCTAATGTTCCATTTTTAACTCTGTGCCACAGTGCAATAAGAAAAAGGCTCAGGCTATGTCTACATTGCTGGTTTTGCTGGCAGTGAGTATGTAAATGAGGCATGGATTAGCATATCATTGTGCTTAATTTGCATAATTTTTTAAAGGTGTTTTTGCAGGTAAAAAAAGTAGTGTGGACATTTTCTTTTTGCTCAAAAACCCCTTTTCCCGCCAGTTTGGTAAACCTCCTTTTTTGGGGCATAAGAATCTGGTCAGAAAAGGGGTTTTTGCGCAAAAAGAAAACATCCACACTACTTTTTTTCTCGCAAAAACCCTTTGTGCAAAAATGCCTTGAATAAATTATGCAAATGAGGTGTGGTGATATGCTAATCTGCACCACATTTGCATATTCACTGTCGGCAAAACCGGCAGTGTAGACATAGCCTCAAAGTACAACATTAATTTCATTAGCAATACAGTTGATAATAGAAATCTTGCATTGCTAAATATTGTATAATTAATACATTATTGTTCTTTTAACTAGCCCAAGAAAGAAACAAAACGAACTGCTGCTGTTCTTCTAGGCTTACTTAAAATGTATTCTTCTTATTAGTTTTAGCTTGTTCACAATATGTAGGCAATTGAAATAAGCCTGATATTAGTAACTGATATTCATCAGGGAAAAAAATGTTTGGAGAACCCATATGGCACCTGGCGAAAACACTTTCAAAAGCTGCTGGAAGTATATTTCTGTCATTTTTCATTTATTCAGTAGTGGTGGCAGATGGAACAGAACATGGTTCATGTCAATACGAGTTTCCTGAAAGAGAAACAGGCAAAGCAAAAATGGGGAGATGTATTTTTACCTCTGGAAATATCTGCATCAAAGTAATAGTGTGTTCCAAATTCAAACCTATAATTTATGCCAAGCCTTTTGAATCATATTGGAGGCAATGGATATGTTCCAGTCTGAATCATACTTCTACTAAACCCAGGTTTAGAGGCCCAAAATTTGGGTAGGCTAAAAATGAAGAACCTAATCATAAAAGAAAAGAAGTTAAAATATGATTCTTTCTTTTCTTTCTTTTCCCTTTATTAAAGTGGAGGGGAGGGGTTGCCTAACCAGGCATCAGCACTTTTCAGAATTTAGGAAACTGTTCACTGTCTTAAGGAAGTCAGCCTGTTTGCTTTACAGATACGTTCAAGATGGCTGGCTCTGATAACCTATTTGTAAGCATGTTGCTAGGCAATGCCTCTGGTTTCCTACGGTAGTAGCCATCTTAGACAAGAGGGCTGGGAAGTCTGAAATAATGGTTAATATGGTGCCATCAGACTAGAATTATAAAATACACTCAGTTCTCAAAAGGGGTTTCCAAAAAGAACGGGGAAAAGAGGAAAAGTGGATTACGTCAACTAAGAGTGTTTAAAATAGTTTACATTACTGATGTAAAAAGGAGACTGTGAAATTTGCAATGGAACCCATGGTCCCTGAAGACCTTAATCTGGCCCTCTGTAATGCTTTCTGATGGATGTCCATGGAATCTAACAGTACACTGTTAATTAATTTCTGGAGCTAAGCCATTCTTGTACTGTCTGTGTCCTCAGAGCCCAGCTGATTAGCTGACAGATGATGAAGACAGAAATTCAAATATATCAAACAAAAAGTAATAAAAGAAAGCTTCATTATAGAAAAAGTGTTTAAATAGTGTCTCTGTAAGTTAGATCTCTTTATAACTTCTTGAAGTAGTGAAAACATTTTTTTTATTCATAAAAGGAATAGGAAATGTACTACCTGTTCATTTTAACCAGGGCTGGGCAAGCTGTGACCCAAGGGCAGATCCAACCTGCTCAACACTTTGATTTGGCCCATGGAATGCATCTGACCACTTTCTATTTATATCCTGCTGCCCATGCCACTGAATTTCCAGGCACTAACTCAGGCAGCAGGATCCTATTAAATGGTTCACAGCTCATGGGCGTGGTGCTTCCCTGGCAGGGGCTGGAGCCATGAGCCCTTTAAATAGCTGCAGCAACCCCAGATGACTGCCAGGCAATGTGGCAGCAGCAGAATTGGGAGCTGTGATCCCTTTGCTGTGTTTTTAATTCAAAGCCTCCAGTCCCAGAGAACTCCAGGGAGAGGCTAGTCCCCAGCTTTGCCCCTTCCAACCCAGGGTCCGTCCCTTCCAAGGGGTGGAGCTGGCCTATGACCACATACCAAAATTCATTAAGTGGCCCCCCCCCCTGCAAAAATTATTGCCCACCCCTGGTTTTAACTATATTACAAACATATTAAATAGGTTTTTTTAGAACTCTTAAAAATAATTTGCTCCATTTGGGTTATATTAATTTTATAATGGTTACCTGAATGAAAACAAATTATTTAGTAAGTGATTTTAAAAAGCATTTATGCATGCAAACATTAGCAACAGTGTTCAGCTAATGTCAGTTTTTTAGATCCGTTAATTATATATTTGATATTTGTTATTGCTTGTAATGTATGTCATATTTTTACTGCTACTCAATGTGAGATGTTTAAATTTGTATTGGAAAGACAGTTTTAAAATGGGTCATTTATTTGTAGAAGAATTTATATAAAATAAGAATGTTTAATAACTTCTGTAAACAAGATATTTTTAAAGTGGTCCATATTGGTAATGGAAATGTCTCTGGAACCCTTTTAGTACAAACTTTTCTTTGTTCTTGAGGTACTGAATCACAATTCTTTATTCTAAGCTGGTTTTCACTCTCAGCTGATGTTTTGCCTTGTTAAATTTTAATATTTCGTAGCAACTACTTGCACAGTAGCTAGTAGCACAAGCTTCCTATATATCCCCTACTTCAGTCCTCCTGATCCATTGATGGACTGAAGACTTTTGAGAGTACTCCTGTATAATGAATGAGAGAGAGAGAATAGGAAATGGTTAGCAGCAGCAACTGCAATAAAATAAATTTGGCAGCAGCCCATAGGGTACCTAAAACCAAGTTATGGATCACCAGTACCTTAATGATGTACATAATTTTAGGTACTGTATATTACTAATCTGTCTCTATCTCATTTAAGCGCTTCCTTGGCCTCTATTTTTATTCTTTTTCCCCTCTACCAAAGCCTCCCATGGCTCTTACCCTAAGTTACATTGTGCTGGGAAGTATAACTTCACTTGAAAAAAGTCATTGTTGAGGGAGTTGCTCCTGCTTAGTACACCATTGCCTATTTGAGCCTTACATAACTGGCAAGTATGTTGCTCCAGCTGCCCCTTGCACTTCTTTTGTCTTTTCTCACTCTTGCATGACTGTGAATTTTAACAAGTTGGCATCAACATCCTCTCACCTCATACCTGCTTATCCCACCTTAGACTGTTTGCCATAGTATATTCTTACTCAGTGGCAGCAATATGAAATTGACTAGGCATCCAGTCATGATCTCTGGTAGGTGAACAAACTGTTTCCTGTATAAGAATGTGGTATTTTATCTGTTTCTTGTGGAAGAAAGGGGAAATAATCTGCCATCCATTCAAGGTAACAGATTACAAATTTGCTAATCAAATCATTTCTACTTGCTGGACATGCCATTGATCCTCATGGCCCTCTTGAGGGATTGCAGTTGTTCTAAGTGGTCTGAAAGTTTGGTGAACAAGCCACTACGCAAGCTTGATGGAGGTTCAGATCACTCTCCAAAAATTAATTTTACACTAACTTCTATATCTAGCTCATTAACCAATATAAATGTGTAAATTATATGGCCATGGGATAAGAGGGAAGGTCCTTTCTTGGACTGAGAACTGGTTAAAAGACAGGAAACAAAGGGTAGGAATAAATGGTAAATTTTCAGAATGGAGAGGGGTAACTAGTGGTGTCCCCCAAAGGTCGGTCCTAGGACCAGTCCTGTTCAACTTATTCATAAATGATCTGAAGAAAGGGGTAAGCAGTGAGGTGATAAAGTTTGCAGATGATACCAAACTGTTTAGGATAGTCAAGACAGAAGCAGACTGTGAGGGACTCCAAGAAGATCTCACCAAACTGAGTGATTGGGCAACAAAATGGCAAATGAAATTTAATGTGGATAAGTGTAAAGTAATGCACATCGGGAAAAATAACCCCAACTATACGTACAGTATGATGGGGGCTAATTTGGCTACGACAAATCAGGAAAGAGATCTTGGAGTTATCGTGGACAGTTCTCTGAAAACTTCCACGCAGTGTGCAGCGGCGGTCAAAAAGGCAAATAGGATGCTAGGAATTATTAAGAAAGGGATAGAAAATAAGACCCAGAATATCTTACTGCCCCTATATAAAACTATGGTACGCCCACATCTTGAATACTGTGTACAGATGTGGTCTCCTCACCTCAAAAAAGATATTTTGGCCTTGGAAAGGGTTCAGAAAAGGGCAACTAAAATGATTAGGGGTTTGGAACGGGTCCCATATGAGGAGAGGTTAAAGCGACTGGGACTTTTCAGTTTAGAAAAGAGGAGACTGAGGGGGGCTATGATAGAGGTATATAAAATCATGAGTGGTGTGGAGAGGGCCGATAAAGAAAAGTTATTTATTAGTTCCCTAAATAGAAGAACTAGAGGACACCAAATGAAATTAATGGGTAGCAGGTTTAAAACTAATAAAAGAAAGTTCTTCTTCACACAGCGTGTAGTCAGCCTGTGGAACTCCTTGCCAGAGGAGGCTGTGAAGGCTAGGACTATAATAGAGTTTAAAGAGAAGCTAGATAATTTCATGGAGGTTAGGTCCATAAAAGGCTATTAGCCAGGGGATAAAATGGTGTCCTTGGCCTCTGTTTGTCAGAGGCTGGAGAGGGATGGCAGGAGACCAATCGCTTGATCATTGTCTTCGGTCCACCCTCTCTGGGGCACCTGGTGCTGGCCACTGTCGGCAGACGGGATACTGGGCTAGATGGACCTTTGGTCTGACCCGGTACGGCCATTCTTATGTTCTTATGTTATGTTATGTTATAAAAAAAGTCACTAATTCTGATTTCCAAAAAGCATCAGTACTAGAATGTACCTGTAAGAAGGCAAACTGAGATCAACTGGTTACGTGGAGCCACAGGGAACTGCAGCAATGAGAGAGAAAAGTATTATAGCACTAATACAAACTCCATTACCTGATGATGTATTTTTATTTTCTCTCACCTTTGTTTCATGCAAAGTAAACAAGTACTTTTAGTCCTTGATATTTTGTTAGTTAATAAACCTAATATTTTTTCCCTCTCTTGCCCTTCTGCAACACTTGCAATCAGTCAGATTCCTCTCGCTTTTTCTCCGCAAGATTGAGGCTTAAGAGATGGGCATTGGGTCATTCTTCATGGGGGGCTTTTGAGCCTGGAATTAATTCCATCCATGTATCCAACTAGGATCATACTTAGTGATCTTTAGGACACAGTGCACGTTTGTATACTCTGAATTAAACTGTTTGTGCACTTAAAGTCCCAATGGTATTTGTCCGATCAGTGGGCAGAGATCATAAAGTCCACTTTGGCTTGGAATTATGTTCATTGTTTGCAGTAGCACAATAATGGGCATAATTGAGATTTTTAAATAAAATGTGTTTTGGTTTTACTGTAAATCATTTTCGTATTATTGTGTCTCAGGCAACAGCTGAAACAAGTGGAAATTCAGAGGGCAGAAGCACTGATGACTATATCCTGGTTTCCAAAGAAGAGGAGGGAAATAAAGGTGCTGTCTTTGAGCATGAGCAGTTACTTCATGCACACAAGGAGGCAGCAGCGAGGAATGAAGCTCCATCTCGTTCTTCCTTGGTCTTTTCTGATCCACTCATGGGCTCCATTTCAGCCTCCTCTAGTAACCTGAGTTCGAGCCCTGATGATGACAGTAGTAATAATAGCAAAGATTCTGACTTCACTATTGTCAGCCCCTTGGACATCTAAATGAACATCTTGGAGAGCTTGTGAGGTCAGTTACTAAACCTCAGCTGAAATAACTTTGATTCCACAGGGCTGGATAACTGACTCAGAAAGTGTATAAAGGTAACCCATTTCAACTGCTAAAGTCTAGCTAATAGATCAGAGCACAAATTTGATACAGGCAATACATTGCAACCCTCCAAAGAGTATAATGATTTCCTTAACGGCTGCAGTAGTATCTAGCTCTAATATGCAACTACTGCTAGTTGTAGGGTTATTTTAGCAGCTTCTAGAACTATAGTACTAATTACTTAGTTTCTCACCAGATAGAATAAAATGAAGCATATATTGTAATGGGTATACAGAGGACAGGAGACAAAACAATTGATACATTTACTTTTTCCAATATGCCAGGTTAGGATGCTGGATGGGAAGGACATTATTTTGCTAGAGATTAGGAATAGAAAATGAGGGGATGCTAATCAGAGATGCAAAGCATCCTTCATATCACACACTGGTTCAGCAACTGGCATCAAGATTACTGTAGTCAGATAGCAGAAACCTCTGACCAATACTGAAGGGAGAGAAAACTATAGAAGACCAGCATTTCAGGTATAGGAGAACACCAAATTAAATCTAAAATAGCCTCTTTAAAGCATCTAGAAGCTTGAATTTCTACTAGTTAAAAGACTTCTATTAATTCCGAGTGAGGTACTAGGGGGTTTGTGTGTTGGAATAGTGTTCCTTTGGAATCTGTTTCTGTAGCTGTGTTAAGCACTGTACAGCCTCTACTGTGTACAAGAATCAAGTCCATTCATGAAGATGGTGCTGTAGTTTTCCTTCATGGCAATTCTGTTACAGTTTAAGAAGTAATTAATTCACTTAGAAATGTGACTTGGAGTTATCCAAATTTATTTGATTAGAAGCATTGTCTGTTGTCCCACAGAAGTTCTGAATTCCAGGGGACTATGAGATTCCTTTTCCTCTAGCCAGAAGAATCTGTATGGTGACTTTTGCTGAAGTATATAACATTAGTTCTCAGTCAAAGCCTCTGTTTTGAGATCTAGAAATACCCTGTAGGCATAGCTGTGAATAAGGAATGGGAGGTATGAAAAAGAAATGACGTGGAGACTGACTCCAAATTATGGGGTTGTTGAAAATCCTCTACACCTTGCTAGAGTAATTTGTTACTGAGCAAAGAAGAGAAGGAAAAGGAACACTTGGATTCCCAGGGATGTGCAACAAAAGAAAGCAAATAAATGAAAGAACTTCTACTACTGTGTTTAAAAGAGATTCACAATTTAATGCAGAGGTGAAAATTTATATGCTGCTACGTAGAGATAAAAACTTCTCTTTCCAGATAGCTTGACTGGGGTTTGATCTTCCCTTCTAATGCTAAATGAAGTTGCCCTTACTCTGAATTAGAATTGCTGTCAGTTTTGTTCTCAGTAGTCCTGAGTTCTTCATCTTCATCCTACAATAGCTGTGCAGGAGAGAGACCCTGGTTTGTGTCCCATTTTTAAGATTTCCTTACCACCATATTATGGTAGAACCAGCTGGCAAATTTTGTAAAGGGTAACGACTGAACAACACATTACTGCTACTTTTTGCCTACTATCTTTTTCTTCTTAGAGGTAGCAGTATACCTCTTATCCCTAATTATACTGACTAATTTTACTTTTCCTAGGAAGAATAATAGTTTACTGAGATTAGCATGTCTAAATCAGTGGTTTGCTAGGGGAATTTAACCATCTAATAGTGTTAGATCTGAGCAGATTGAATTAATACAGCTTCCAGCTATTGGGTGAACATAATTTAACCAAGGAGAGAGGAACAAAGCTCTGAGGCACTCAAAATTAAAAGCACTTTATATCACATTGATGCTCACCATGTATTCTCTGTATGCAAATATGATGACATCATCTTTCCCATTGCCAGTCAAGGAAAAGACACTGGTTCAATGAGATCAAGATTCTAAATAACTTGTTTTTATATTCGGAAAAGGAAATCTCTCCCATGAAATGTGCAGTGCATCAGATAATACGTGAGGGTTTGTTACCCCAATATATAATTCTTTTTTCATTCCATAATCATTCTTAAATTCTTTGGAAGTCACAAAAAGAAATTATTAATAGAGACCCATTCTTTCAGCAGCTCTGAGGAAATACACTTATAGAAAGAATGCCACTAAATTATTATATGCACAAAAATAACAAAATCCTTCCAGGTTTATATGATTTTATTTTATAGGACACATGTAGAGTAACCATGCAATAACTTGTAATAGCATGGCAAATGTTATTAATACGTAGTACATACTTGCAGATTAATCGGTAATTGTAACTGAAGTTAAATACAGTATTTCAAAGTTAGGTAATGTGATATGCTGGAGTTGGATTATACAAGGTCTAATGCTGAAGACAAATGAAGAGGTAATTATCACATAATTTCAGGGGTACACACTTACACATTCAAAATCCACCATATAATTTTTCCAAAATTATTTGTTCCTTGTAAAATGAAGAAATACTGGAATGTTATGAGCAAGTTTAGCATCATGTGTGTGATAGCCATCTTGACTGTGCTGCACATCAACCTGTTTGTTTTGATGAAAGATCTTAAACACAGTGTTTTGGAGGGGGATTTATGTTGGTTTAATTCTAGTTTTCTTATTTCTACACCATCACAAAGAAATATTTCCGAATTTAACCTGGATGCTTGTTTGCAGCTTTATTTTGCATTTCTGAGCTTGTGTGAATGCCAGGGTATTAAACAGTTAATTTAATTCCTGCAAGCTTTTCTCACCTTACCCCCTCCAGCTAGAGTTGTTGCTGATGTGGCACAAAGATGAATCTGCAGAAGAAGTATATATGTAAAAATGGGGAAACTGTTATGGAGACCCAAAGAATCAAGAAGTACTGTGCATTATGAAACAGAACCTGCAGTGCTTCCAGCAGTCTGGCAGGGATAAACACTTGATGTATGATTGTTTTAAACATTCTTTTGTTTTCTGTCCATTTACTCCAGCGATCACATTTTCATTCTCTTGAACAGTCTCAGTGCCATAAAAGAATGTGAGTTGTACATTTCTCTTATTTTTAAAAAATTAGCAGTTATGCCATTAATATCACATTTTTAGCAAAGCTGAAAGTATAAAACCTTTTTTTTTTACAACTCACAAGTTTGTAATAGTGCATTTCCCTGTTGCCTTGAATGTCTATTATCCCATGGGCTTTGAAAAAAATCCTCGGCAGTAGAGTGGCATTTATACAAATGAGATTTCAGTGAATCTCATTAGATGAATCCACTTTGGTTATACCAGGTCCCTCTACATTCCAAATACCATTTGTGGTTGCTGTTTGATCATACTGGAAATGTCATTAGACTTTTTTATATATACATATTAAGCCAAATAGCTATAGTTTGGACAAAATGACAGATAATCACCCTATCTTGCCTTATGTTACAAATGTACCAAGGAAGAAATTGCCATGTTAATACACGTGATTATTCTTTCTTCCAAAGACAAACTGCTCATAATGTTCATGGATAACAGTAATCTGATAGAAAATAATATGCATTGTAAATTACAGATAAGTACTAACGTGGGACTTTAAAAATATACCTGGGCCTATTTGAGGTTCATTGTACTGTATCTCATGTCTGTTTCAAGTCTCATGCATGTAATATCGGACGTATCTTAGTGCAGACTGAGTATTCATTTAGTTGTGAAAATTTGTATCTTCACTCTGGAAGAATGTCTAACCTGCTTTATTAAAGAAAGAACTAACAAATGCAAATTCTTTGGGTGTCTGTGCTTTTATTCTCATCAGCACCACCAAAAAGGTGGGAGCAATCTGGTGAATAGGGATTAAAATATTACAGCTATGCTGTCCCAAAATAGGGATGCACAGCTCTTGAAAATAATATCTGGCTCTTATATAGTGCTTCCCATTAGTATCTCTCAGAGCACTTCTATTGGTTATATAGAATTGAAATCACCACCATTCATTACTCTTATTTTCTTGTCATTATAACAAGAGCTAGAAAACCCAAGGGATTATTATGTATTTCATTAAAACATCACTTCAGAATTTATTTGCTATTTTCATGAAACTCATAGTTTGCTATATTTACTGCACTGAAGTAAAGGGGCCAGAATTTAAGATAGTAACAATTCAGTGTAAATAGTGTCTAAGTCCAAACAGGATCACTGTGATCATCTAATGTGACCACAACATAACACAGACCACAGATTCCAGAACTTCCCCTAGAGCAACTCTTTTAGAAAAACATCCAGTATGGGTTTAAAAATTGCCAGGGATATAGAAGTCACCACAACCCGTGGTAAGTTATTTCAGTGGTTAATTACCTGCATTATTAAAAATCTATGACTTAATTTCTGTCTGAATTTGTCAGGCTTCAACGTCCAACCATTGGATAGGGTTATAGCTTTCTGTCCTTAACTGAAGTTTGGCACTTACAGACTAATCATGTCACCCATTAACCTTTTCTTGGCTAAAATAAATAGATTGAGCTCCTGTAAGGCAAGTTTTCTAATCCTTCGGTCATTCTCGTGGCTCTCCTATGAACCCTCTCCAAATTATCAACATCCTTCTTCAGCTGGACACAGTATTCCAGCAGCAGTCACATCAGTGCCAAATACAGAGGTAAAATAACTTCTCTATTCCTACTCCAGGTTCTCCTGTTCATTCATCCTACGTTCCATTTCCCTCTGGATGTAGCCTCACATGGAGAGTTTATGTTCAGCTGATTATGTACTATGACTCCTAGATCTTTTTTCAGTGTCACTGTTTCTTAGGATAGAATCCCCCATCCTGTCAGTGGTCCCCAACGCGGTGCCTGCGGGCACCATGGCGCCCGCCGGGGCATTTATGTGCACCCACCTAGTGACCAGGGCCGGCCCGAGCCATTCTTGCACTCCGGGCGCCTGGCGCATCTGCAGCCCCGGGTGCGCAGCGCATGTGTGGCCCCGCCCCCAGGCGCCCAGCAGCCCCAAAAGGTTGGGGACCACTGGCCTATGTGCTTTGTTCTTAGATGTGTACATTTACAGATAGCTATACTGAAATGCATAATGTTTACTCAAGCCCAGTTTATCAAGCAATCCAGATCACACTGTGTCAAGGACTGGTCCTCTTCATTTTCCACTCCCTGCAACTTTTGTGTCATCTGCAAACTTTATAAGGGGAGCAGGCAGGCACATGTTCACCCCAGTCCCGGGGATGGCAGAGGGAACACAGCATGGCCCTAGCCTCCCTAGCCCTGGAGGAGGTCAGAGGGCATGTGCTGCATGGCATGGCCCCAGTCTCCCCATCCCTGGAGGAGGTCGGAGGGCGCATGGCATGGCCCCAGCCTCCCCAGCCCGTGGGCACTGGGAGGGCGTAGTCTGGGGGCAACAACACTCTGCCCCAGAATGCCTACAGCAAGCATTCTGGGGGTGGAGTGTGGGTGGGGCTATCTAAGTAACATCACTTAGAACTCATCTGCTCCAAGGCACAATGGGGCTGTTTGAATATAGGCATAAAAGCCTTAACTTGATCAGTTTCTTTTGAATGACAGACCTTTAATGCTACTTTAGCTTTCGTATATTTTGTGGCTGCCTTACATGAAAACCTATGGTAGTAATTAGACATAAGGTACAATTTGATAAAGGCAGCTAGATCTAGCTGCACTGTAGTCTTCAAGCTCTCTCATTCTGTGCTATTCTTTTAAGAATGATCAATACAGTTGTTGCTATTTGGTGCCTGCAGTGCTGAGTATGTAATACTGCCAGTGTAGCAGCTACCTAATTTTAGAGACGGAAGAATGGGGAGGTCACCAAAGAAATAGCAATTTAAAGTGTGTTCATAACCATCTTGCTGCTGCCTACTTACAATGTTACTTATATAATCACTAGCAAGGGGCAAAGACTAGCGCCTGCCTGCTAGAGTTTACAGTCTACTGAGAGTGTACAACCTACAAATGGAAGGACTGCAAAGTGAGCTTATTTTTAATATTGTAAGATCATTCGAGCAGGGACCCATCTTTTGTACTGTGTTTGTACAATGCCAGAAGACACATGATCTAGTCCAGGATGGGGGCTTCTGGGTACTACCCAATACATATGATATGCTCATAATTTCCCATGATAGACTTGCCATCAAAAATAGTGGCCTAGATTTAATCTGGGGATGTTAAGTAGTGATTAATTGGCTAATCGAGTAGTCGATGGAATTTCCATCAACTATTCGATTAGTTGATAAGGAAGAGCAATGTCAGCGCTCACTCCTGGCTCGTGCCATGACTCAGCACAACCTCCTGCCACCACTTTGCAAAGAGAAGCTGGCAAGAGAGGATGCTGGCTGAATCCCTGTTCCTGGGTCTCAGCACAAACATCCCTCCTCTTGCTGCTGTTCTGCATTTTTTAAAGGGAAGTCAGCTCAGGTGCTGAAACCTGGGACCAGGGATTCAGCCAGCGCGCTCTCCTGCTGGCTTCCCTTTAAAAATGCGGGGGGGGGGGGGGCGCGGCGGCGAGGAGTCAATAGTGCTACCTGATAAGCACCTGCTTATTCCTTTACATCCTTAATTTAATCCATGACACAATTCTGTTTTTAAAGCAATTAAATTACTTCCCCCCCACCTACCCACCAGACAAGCTTGGCCCATTACCACCAAGGTAGGAAATACAATTTAAGAGACTTGACAGTGTGGTAAAAAACAAATACAGAACAGAGCAGTAATGACCCAAGAAATTATAAATTGTACAGGCCTATACTAGTGATGTTGAAATGAGTGTAATGGAGCAGTTACATCAGGGATGGGCAATTATTTTTGACGGGGAGGACACTCCAAGATTTTGGAAAGTGTTTGAGGGCTGCACTCTTTCAGGATATTAATGGAGGAGGTGCAGGATCTGGGATGGAGGTTGGGTGCAGAATGGAGCTTGGGGTAAGGGATTGGGATGCAGGAGGGAGAGTGGGGTCTGGGAAGGAGTTTGGGTAAGAGTCAGTTGTGACCTAAGGGAGGGGACTGGGGTGCAGGAGTTTGTTGTAAGCTATGGTAGGAGGGAACTGTGATCTGGGGCAGAAGATTGGGGTGCCAGATCTGAGAGGGGGTATGGGTGCAGGAGTGGGGCAGAGAATTTGGATATGTTGAGTAGAGGGACAAAGTCTTGGGGAAGAGGGGCTACAGTGCAGTAGGCAGGCTCTGACCAGGAGACTTACCAACCAGCAGCCCCACCAGCCTGCCTCTCCCACACCTGCACAGCCATGTGCTCGCGTGAATAACTGAGCTGGAGGGGAGCGGGGCATTGTGCTTCATGTGCTCCCTGTTGTTTAAACAGGTAGCTTCCACTGGCCAGTTTCTGGCCAGAAGCCGGCCAATAGGATTGTGCTGTGGGTGCATGTTATTCCTGAAGCCTTCCCCCGTCCCCTCCGGTCTCACGGTTTTTAAAGAAAAATGGCCCCTCGGCTGCTTTTCTGAGCGGTGTGTGGGACAAGCAGGGGAGCCTGCCTGAGGCTCCTTGCTGCACCTGGGGGCCAGATCCGATGGCTTGGGCCAGATCCAGCCCACAGGATGTATTTTGCCCAGGCCTGGGTTACATGCAGGCCTGCAGTTGGCTCCCTCCTGCCACCCCAGGCTGCTGACTGTGGATCAGAGGCATCAGCACGGGGCGGCAGCCAGCTCCCTAGGCAGCGGGGCAGGAGCCTGCATGTAACCACGAAAGTTAACTGATAAGCCCAGGCTTATCAGTTAACCGTTTACACAGTAAAATATTCATATCCCTAGTCTATATCCATGCATAAAAGTCTGAAAGTGATTTCTAGAGTGCCCATTGCTATAGAATCTGTATGTTTTGCATGTAGCTGGCAAGGTGCTTTTGTGCAAATCTATCTTCATTTGTAAATGGCCAAGTGCTAGTTGATGCTGAGATGCAGAGAGGATGGAAAAAAAAACACCAACGGCAGAGAGAAACCACAGGAGTTTCCGTTCCCCTGCACTGCAAGAACTTCAAAATGAGACCCCCATTAATTCAGCACCTTCACTGGTTTTCATGGCGTGCATAACAGCCACACCAGCCCCAACGAGCTGAGGAGAGTCTACAGCTGAACAAACACTAACAGTCACAGAGGTGTTGGGAAAACTGGAACGTTTTCACAAGTTCTGCCTCTCACTTTGATCATTTCTCTACATGCCGAGTCTCCTCTCAGCCACAAACCTTATCAATAAAGTGTCACGATTAAGGCTCCTTCCAGTGTGGGGTGTTTTTCAAGCTTTTAATTGCTAAGAATTATTCAGAGTCCCTAGAGGTAGACATGTCACTATCTGAGGCATTGTAACAAGATTAGATCTATCCTATCACACCCTCTTGTTATCCGACCAAGCTTTGTTCTGCATTGAGTCAGCTCGCTCCCTTGGGTTAACTCTGTATGGGCTTTCTCCAGAGAAGCTGTTTTCAACAGTATAGTAGCTGCTTTAGTTAAGCCTTAACAAAACAACTAAAACACAGATTCTTCCCTTGACTCTGTGCAAACAGTGCAGTCCCTTTCTCAATTCTGTCTTTAACTCCAGTCACAAGACTTCCTGCCTCTTACATCTCAGTCTCAAAGGGCTCCAGCCTCCCCTCCTGTCCATTTGTTTTTTTTCTAGGGCAGTTCCTGTCAGAAATAATAGGCATAATAGGCATCTCAGAAACATGGTGGAATGAGGACAATCAGTGGGACACTATCATACCAGGATATAAATTATATCGGAAAGACAGAACAGGTCGTGCGGGTGGCGGAGTGGTACTATATGTGAAGGATAATATAGAATCAAATGAAGTAAAAATCGTAAAGGAATCAAAATGTTCCATAGAATCATTATGGATAACAATTCATTCCTCTAATATGAATATGGCATTAGGAATATATTACCGACCACCTAACCAGGACAGTGATAGTGATGCTGAAATGATAAGGGAGATTAGAGAGGCTACCAAAATAAAAAACACAGTAATAATAGGAGATTTCAATTATCCCCATATTGATTGGGTGCATGTCACTTCATAACAAGGGCAGGAGATGGATGGCAGGAGATAAATCACTTGATCATTGTCTTCTGTTCTCCTTCTCTGGGGCACCTGGCATTGGCCACCGTCGGCAGATGGGATGCTGGGCTCGATGGACCTTTGGTCTGACCCAGTATGGCCATTCTTATGTTCTTATGTTCACCTCAGGACGGGATTCAGAGATTAAATTTCTTGATGCCTTAAATGACTGCTTCTTGGAGCAGCTAGTACAGGAACCCACAAGGGGAGAGTCGATTCTCGACCTAGTCTTGACTGGAACGCAGGATCTGGTCCAAGAGGTAACTGTTACTGGACCGCTTGGAAATAGTGACCACAATATAATAACTTTTAATATTCCTGTGTTGGGAAGAACACCGCAGCGGTCAAACACTCTGGCATTTAATTTCAAAAAGGGGAATTACACTAAAATGAGGAAGCTAGTTAAACAGAAACTAAAAGGGAGAGTAATTAAACTAAAATCCCTGGAAGCTGCATGGGAACTGTTTAAAGACACCATACTAGAGGCCCAACTTAAATGTATACCCCAAATAAAAAAACACAGTAAGAGACCTAACAAAGAACCACCATGGCTAAACAGCCATGTTAAAAAGGCAGTGAAAGAGAAAAGGGCAGCTTTTAAAAAGTAGAAGTCAAATCCTAGTGAGGAAAATAGAAAGGAACATAAACACTCCCAAATTAAGTGTCATAATGTAGTAAGAAAAGCCAAAAAAGAGTTTGAGGAACAGCTAGCCAAAAATTCAAAAAATGATAGTAAAATGTTTTTTAAATACATTAGAAGCAGGAAGCCCGCTAAAAAAGTGGGGCCCTTGGATGATAAAGATATAAAAGGAGCGATCAAGGAAGACAGTGCCATTGCGGAGCGATTAAATGATTTCTTTGCTTCAGTCTTCACGGCTGAGGATGTTACAGAGGTTCCAAATCTGAGCCAGCCTTTTTAGGTGACAAATCTGAGGAACTCACTCAGATTGAAGTGACATTAGAGGAGGTTATGGAATTAATTGATAAGCTGAATAGTAACAAGTCTCCGGGACCAGACGGCATTCACCCAAGGGTTCTGAAAGAACTCAAATGTGAAATTGCGGAGTTATTAACAGTGGTTTGTAACCTATCCTTTAAATCCACTTTGGTACCAAATGACTGGAAGATGGCCAATATAACACCAATATTTAAAAAAGGCTCTAGAGGAGATCCTGGCAATTATAGACCGATAAGTTTAACATCAGTACCAGGCAAATTAGTAGAAACACTAGTAAAGAGTAAAATTGCAAGGCACATAGAAGAGCACGAATTGTTGGGCAAAAGTCAGCATGGTTTCTGCAGAGGGAAGTCATGTCTAACTAATCTGTTAGAATTCTTTGAAGGGGTTAATAAACATGCGGACAAGGGGCACCCAGTGGATATAATATACCTAGATTTCCAGAAAGCCTTTGACACGGTCCCACACCAAAGGCTTTTACGTAAATTAGGTGGTCATGGGATAGGAGGAAAGGTCCTTTCATGGATCAAGAATTGGTTAAAAGACAGAAAACAAAGGGTGGGAATAAATGGTAAATTTTCACAATGGAGGAGGGTAACTAGTGGTGTTCCCCAGGGGTCAGTACTGGGACCAATCCTGTTCAACTTGTTCATCAATGATCTAGAAAATGAGGTAAGCAGTGAGGTGGCCAAGTTTGCAGATGACACAAAGTTGTTCAGGACAGTCAAAAGCAAAAGGGATTGTGAAGAACTACAAAAAGATCTCAGCAAACTGAGTGATTGGGCAGCAAAATGGCAAATGAAATTTAATGTGGGTAAGTGTAAGGTAATGCATGTTGGAAAAAATAACCCAAATTACACGTACTACATGATGGGGTCAAATTTAGCTACGACAGATCAGGAAAGGGATCTTGGAGTTATAGTGGATAGTTCTATGAAGACATCCACGCAGTGTGCAGCGGCAGTTAGTAAGGCAAATAGGATGTTTGGAATTATTAAAAAAGGGATAGATAATAAGACAAAAGATATCATACTTCCCCTATATAAAACTATGGTACGCCCACATCTCGAGTACTGCGTGCAGATGTGGTCTCCTCACCTCAAAAAAGATATATTGGCATTAGAAAAGGTTCAGAAAAGGGCGACTAAGATGATTAGGGGCTTGGAAAGGGTCCCATATGGGGAGAGGCTAGAGAGACTGGGACTTTTCAGTTTGGAAAAAAGGCGATTGAGGGGTGATATGATAGAGGTATATAAAATCATGAATGGTGTGGAGAAAGTGATTATAGAAAAATTATTTACCTTTTCCCATAATACAAGAACTAGGGGACACCAAATGAAATTGATGGGTAGTAGGTTCAAAACTAATAAAAGGAAATTTTTCTTCACACAGCGCACAGTCAACCTGTGGAACTCCTTGCCCGAGGAGGCTGTGAAGGCCAGGACTCTATTAGGGTTTAAAAAAGAGCTTGATAAATTTTTGCAGGTTAGGTCCATAAATGGCTATTAGCCAGGGATAAAGTATGGTGCCCTAGCCTTCATAACAAGGGCAGGAGATGAATGGCAGGAGATAAATCACTTGATCATTGTCTTCTGTTCTCCTTCTCTGGGGCACCTGGCATTGGCCACCGTCGGCAGATGGGATGCTGGGCTCGATGGACCTTTGGTCTGACCCAGTATGGCCATTCTTATGTTCTTATGTTCTTAAATAGCTCCAGTAGCCAGCCAGCCATTGGGAACATTACTGTGACCTCTCATCTTTTTCAGTGTTGTGATTTCTGGCCTCCTTTCTCTGCTGTCCTCTTTTATAAGGCTTAGCGAATTTCTCAGGTAGGGCTAATCAGTGAGCCAGCCAGCTCCAGGTCTCTGAAGAATGGCATCACTTATACCTTTATGGCAAGACAGGTTGGAACTAGATTTCCAGCAGAGAGGATGGTTGGTACTGTGTTGATTTTCCCCATTACCTGGTAATCCAATCCAGAGGATACATCTGAAGTTTCAAACCAGCACACTAAATGTATTGCTTAAGTAGAGGAAATTTCAGGCAGGCCGACACTAACTGCCACATTTTCAAAGGGGCCATTAAAATGGGTTTCAAACACACGGCCTGCGCGCCATTACCAGCTGGAGCAGTTACACAATGTGGCCTGAGAGTCCCAGTGGGCTGGGGAAGGGACTATCCATTCCCATCTCCCAAGCCCTGCTCATCCTGCCACCATCCCACCCTCTCCCACCATGGCCCCCTATCCCTCCAGGTACATGGCCTTGGGGATGACCGGGGGGTGGGGGATGGCCTGGTGCGGTGCAGCAGCAGAGGTTGGGCCCGCCTGCACTCACTCCGCTTCCCTGTGGCTCCCGCCACCGCCGGAAGTGCAGGGGGGCCCAACTGCTGCTGCGATCATGTGCCTAGCCCCTCCCCCTCGTGGTAATCTTCAAGGCTGTGTCCTTTGGGAATAGGGTGCCATGGGGGAGGGCAGAGTGGGGCAGTGAAAGGAAGAGGTGGGGCTTGGGGATGGGAACAGACAGGCCTCTCTCAGCCTGCTGGGACTCCTGGGCTGGACTGCACAATTGTTCCCACTGGGGGTGGCCCACAGGCCATTAATTTGAGAGCTTGTTTTAAAATGTTGGCTAATTCAGGCATGCCTGGGTATACTTAAACATACAATCAACTCGGGGCTAGTAGATTGTGGGACCCACCTAGGCTCTGGGATGGGGCCAAAAATGAAGGGCTTAGTGTGCGGGAGGTGCAGGGCCTGCCCACAACATTTTGGCACGTGAGGCGGGGAGTTCAAATGATGCCCCCGTGCCCCCTCACTGCACCAGCAGCAGACACAATTTTCTACACTCTGGGTCCTAGTGGCACCCCCCACAGTCTGGCACCAGAGGCATGGACAGGAGGGCAGGTTAGGGAGGATGCAGGGGATGGGGTGCCTACCTGGTGCATTTGTGGGGAGGACACAGGTGGCACTGCATTGCCTTGCGCTTGCAGGCACCGCTCCCCGCTTTTCCGATTGGCCATGATTCTCAGCATGTAGGAGCAATGCAAATGTAACCTGCAAGTGAGCACTTCCCTTTGTCGCCAGTCCCCGGCCAGGTAGGAGGGGGACCGGCAGTACACAGAGCTGCTTCCTCTCCGCATGCAGGGCAGAGCCCGCAGGCCAGATTCAGCCCATGGCTTGCCTTCATCCAGTCTGCAAGGCTCAGGGCTTCTCTTTTTCTCTCTCTCCCCCCCCCCCCCCCACGCACTGGTGCTCCAGCCGCATGGCGTGGGGGAGCCCTGAACCAAAGAGGCTGGATCAAGGCAAGCTGTGGGTTGGATATGGCCCACGGGCTGTAGGTTCCCCATCCCTTCTCTATGTGGATCTCTGGATATATCGTTCCATGTTATCAGTACCTATTCCTCCCACAGACAGAACGAGAGCCTGCTCTGCAATCCCACAGGCAGCCTTGACTGCATTTCTTCGATACAAATCTCCAGTATTCATCTGTAAAGCAGCCATCTTACAAATGTTCCATGGACATGATGCCCTGGCTCGGGCTTCCTTGGCAGACGCACCTGTGGGGACAGCACTATTAGTCACCCATAGCAACTACATCCTTGACACCTCCTGTTTAAATATAGCTTATCTGTCACCCATGTGTGGAATATACATAGGCACCGGCACTCAAAAGAAGAAATGGGGAGTTACTTACCAGCAACTAGAGGTTATTTCAGATGTAGATTTCCTCTATTTTCCACTGCCGCTCTCTATCCCTTCTGCTTCGGATCCTATGCAATTTATGGCAAGAGAAGTGTGGAGATGCTGGTCCGCACCACCTTTTATGCTTTCAGCTTGGCGCACAAGGCGAGCGATTGCATCTGTACAAACCAACAAACACTACTTGCTACATCCCCAGTCTTGGGTACCTGCAGCAAATGTGTATCCCATGCATGGAATACAGATAGGGGCCACACATCCCAAAGCATCTCCAGTTACAGGTAAATAACCTGTTATTTTTCCAATTCAGAATTCCTGTCAACACAAATTGGAGATGTTGTCCATCTTGGTTCAAATATTTAGTAATGTCAGAAATGTAGCATTTTGACATATAAGCAATTAAAGACTCGAGGCTGAAGGAATACGTTTTAAAGGCTCAATTCTGCCATCGTCATGCCCTATTCTGCAAGTAATCCTGTTGCTGTCAAAGGCACTAGTCATGGAGTTATTATTCAGTGTGACTGCTATGACCACCGCTTATTCCTCACTATTTCCTTGTGCTACTGTCTGTCTGAATGAGTTTTTCCTCCTCTGAAACTTACAGAATAAGTTCCTTAAGGCAGCACCTATCTTGCTGGAATAAGTTAGTACACCGTCTAATACAATGGGACTCTGGCCTCTAAATGCAGCCACAATACAAATCATCTATATATTTAAGAGTGTTTGTGTGTCTGTCTTCAAGAATTCCTCCTAAAGGTAAAAGCTGACTAGGACCATCAAATTTGTCAAGCAGCTTCCTATGATCATAACTTACAGCAAGGTAAGGGTTTGATTGTGCCAGGACAATGGGATGTACCAGGAATGGAAAAACCATACAGAAGAGAGACAATCACCATGTAGGTGAAAGGGTCTGGCTGGGTCCTTCCCTATCTGGGACTGCCTCAGCCCTGAGCCTCCCATCCCCCAGCTGCCCTTTATGGTGGCTGGGGAGGCTGAAGTTCCCCTTTCGCCAGATTTGTGTAGCAACATTGCTTGCCTATTCCTCTTCATCAGGGAGTGAAGGGAAGTGCACAGTTTGCTGCATTCCTCACTCTGGCTAGGGAGCGCATGGGCAGATGAGCTGCACACTTTGTTCTCATGCCCTGATTTTGAAAAATACATTTAAACAATGCATGTACATTTTCTATAAAGAAACTTTAAGGATCCAGGCAAATGTGCTAGTAATATATGTAAAAGGACAGTGTTGGGATCCTAAGTTATGTGGAGATCCCTGCATTTTGGGGGTGGGTCTTGGGCTGATACTAGTACAGTTAATTTGTTGTTGTTTTTTTTTAAACTGCAATCAATGAGTTGCATATTTCCTGAACAGCAAAGAAGCTGGACTGAAGATTCAATTCCTCATTAAACTCACTTTCTCAATCCTTTCTCCTGTTGTGTCAAATGTCTGGCAATTTATTTATTATGGAATATAGCCCATAAGACTGTGAGCTGTTTACAATCTCCTGAACAAATTAATTCTTAGTCACTGCGATCAAAGCTAATTTCTCAACATGACAGAACTAAAACGCTTTGTGCCTGGAGCACAGTCACTGACCCAGCCAATATGCTTATTTTGTTGCTACATTTTGAAATCTTCCTTAGGTCCAATGGAAGGTTTTTGCAACAGGCAGTATCCATATTACGGCCACTTACCCAGCTCCTGCTAAGCTTGTCAATTAACCTTATTACCCACTGGGTTTTTTTCACCATTCACACATGCTTTGTCATTTTTATTCTACATTATATATGGCTGCTATTTGTGGGGGGCGGTGGTGTAACATGCTGAACTCACTGGACAGTGACCTCTGTCACATGATGGCAACATACCCTGTAGAAATGCCAATTCATGCTAGGTGAGTGGAGCGAGGAAACAAAGGCCAGTCTTTAACCAGCAAATCACCCCTGACTTACAGTGCTCACTCTCACAGAGGCAGCAGCTGAGAAACTCAAACCGCCTGTTTAAGCTGTGCTTGAAACCAGACAGTGGGGCAGGGATGGAGGAGTCGTACCGACCAGGAGCCTGACTGACATGGCAGGGGAATGGCCTGCTGGCTTGGGGAACTGCCCAGATGTGCACAGAGATGGAAGAGGCAGTTTTTGGACCAAGAGAGCTGGCTGCAGGGAGCTGGAGGGAATGCAGGCTTTCAGACACACTGAGAGAAGCAGATAGGACTCCAAACCTCCACCCCAGGAGAAGACTGAGTGCAAAACTTTCCCACTACGCCTCCCCTCACCAAAAACCAGAAGTTGGCCAGGACCACCAGAGGCTCACTCTACATGCAAAGGTGACTAGTCACCCTCCTATGCAAACACCTCACATTGGTGCACCAGCCAGCTGCAGCCTGTGGAGAGATCCTGGGCTAACCCTTTTTATTTCTGGACTCGGCCTGCAGGATTTGGGTTATTTGAAGGGAGCAAGTGTTTTAATTATTGCTCTGTAGTGGATTAATCATTCCATTCTTTGTTACCCTTGGTTCCTCTGTCTCTTCTTGGGCTGGGCAAAATGAAAACCTGTTACTTTTCAAATGGCAAATAAAGGCAGTGGCCAAGAACTGTTGAGTTTTCAGCTGCAAACTGCTAACTCTAAGCAAAACATGTCTTGACAAAAACAAATGTTCTGTTTTCATCGGAAATGCTCTGTGGAGAAAGAAAACATTTTCCAAACAGCTCCCGGCTGGGAAAGACTCACTGCTCTGTTCTCAGCAGGGAGCTGCTGTTGTTGCTGAGAGAGAGAAGTGCCCCTCCCCCAGGCAACTCCATGCTCAGTCCTGAGCCCCTGGCAGGGCTGTTCTACTACAGCTTAAGACAACAGTTCCCAACCTGTGGCCTGCAGACCCTGGTGGTCTGCAATGGTCCTGCAATCAGGCCCACCACCTGAGAAGGAAAATGTATGTTGCTGAAAGGAACAATGTGGAATGTGTATGTAGCTGAGCAAACGTGACCTTGCATTTTGTGAGAAATAGTGAACTGACTGAAACCAGTCTGAACAACTGTAGCTGTTTGTGAAGGATGAGCTAAAACTCATGTAACTAAGCTTATCTATGCATACTTGAGATAGAGGTAGCTTTGAGGATTAAGCCAATCATAACGCTGTTACTAGCTTATGTAATGTCTATTCCTTTTGTGTGTAATCATAGATATATAAGGTTGCTGCGGACATTTTGATTCGAAGTCTTCCTTTTGAAACTTCCCACAGCTGTGTCTTAATAAAGGTGAAACAAAAAACAGGACTATGGAGCACTTTAAAGACTAACAAGGTGGTTTATTAGGTGATGAGCTTTCGTGGGCCAGACCCACTTCCTCAGATCAAATAGTGGAAGAAAATTGGCACAACCATATATATACCAAAGGATACAATCAAAAAAATGAACACATATGAAAAGGACAAATCAAATTTCAGAACAGAAGGGGGATGAGGGGAGGAGGTAAATGTCTGTGAGCTAATGATATTAGAGGTGATAATTGGGGAAGCTATCTTTGTAATGGGTAAGATAATTAATGTCTTTGTTTAGACAGAGGTGTAAAGTGTCGAATTTAAGCATGAATGACAGTTCAGAGGATTCTCTTTCAAGTCTGGTGTTAAAAGGTCTTTGAAGCAGGATGCAGGTAATTAAGTCGTTGAGACAATGCCCTTTCTGGTTGAAATGGCAAGAAACTGTTTTTTCTTTGTGATCCTCTCTAATATCTGTTTTGTGGGCATTGATTCTTTGGTGAAGTGTCTGAGACGTTTGTCCAATGTACATAGCAGATGGACACTTTCGGCACATGATAGCATAAATTATATTTCTGGATGAGCAGGAATATGTGTTCTTGATCTTATAACTCAATTGGTTAGGTCCAATAATGGTATCAGCAGAGTGAATATGTGGACAAAACTGGCAACGGGGTTTGTTGCAAGGGAAGGTTCCAGGGTTGGTATTAGTGTGGTATGTCCTGTGGTTGTTGGTAAGAATCATCTTGAGGTTAGGTGGTTGTCTATAAGAGACTATGGGTCTGTCTCCCAGAGCCTCTCGGAGTTTAGTATCCTGTTCCAGTGTAGGTTGTAGTTTATTGATAATGTGTTGGACAGGTTTAAGTTGGGGGCTGTAGGTGATGACAAGTGGTGTTCTCTTGTTGGTTTTCTTGGGTCTGTCTTGAAGTAGATGGTTTCTAGGTATTCGTCTGGCTCTTTCAATTTGTTTTTTTATTTCTCCGGGTGGGTAGTTGAGGTTTATAAATGCTTGGTAGAGATCCTGAAGTTTCTGGTCTCTGTCAGTGGGATTAGAGCAGATGCGGTTGTATCGAAGGGCTTGGCTATAGATGATGGATCGTATGATGTGTTCTGGATGGGAGCTGGAGGCATGTAGGTAACTGTATGAGTCGGTGGGTTTTCTGTAGAGAGTGGTGTTTAATTTTCCATTGGTGATTTGTACTGTGGTGTCCAGGAAATGGATCTCTCATGTAGAATGGTCCAGGCTGAGATTGATGGTGGGGTGTAGGTTGTTAAAATCTCTGTGGAATGTCTCCAGCGTTTCTTGGCCATGCGTCCAGATCATAAAGATGTCATCGATGTAGCATAAGTAGAGAAGGGGCAAAAGGGGACGGGAGCTGAGGAAACGTTGTTCTAAGTCAGCCATAAAGATGTTAGCGTACTGTGGGACCATGCGTGTACCCATGGCTGTGCCACTGATCTGGAGATATATGTTGTTCTCAAACTGGAAATAATTGTGGGTGAGAACAAAGTTACATAGGTCTGCTGTCAGATTGGCAGTGGTGTCCTCTGGGATAGTGTTTCTAATTGCTTGTAATCCATCTTCATGTGGGATGTTGGTGTATAGAGCTTCTACATCCATGGTGGCAAGGATGGTGTTATCGGGGAGGTTATCGATGTTTTGTAGTTTCCTTAGGAAGTCAGTAGTATCTCGGAGCTAGCTGGGGGTATTGGTTGCATAGGGTTTGAGAAGAGAGTCTACATAGCTGGATAAACCAGTAGTGAGCGTGCCGATACCTGAGATGATGGGACGTCCGGGGTGTCTAGGTTTATGGATTTTGGGAAGCAGATAGAACAATCCTGGTCGGGGTTCAGAAGGTGTTTCTGTGTGGATTTGTTCCCGAGTAGCTGTAGGGAGGCTTTTAAGGAGATAGTGTAGTTTCTTTTGGTATTCTGAGGTGGGATCAGAGAAGAGAGGTTTGTAAAATGTGGTGTTGGAAAGTTGTCTGATTGCCTCCTGGTTATAGTCGGCCTTATTCATAATGAGCACAGCACCCCCTTTGTCAGCCGGTTTGATTATAATGTCCGGGTTGTTTTTGAGACTCTGGATGACATAGTGTTCAGCGCGGCTGAGATTGTATCGCTTGTTGTCGTTTGTGAATAATGTCAGTCTGTGCGTTGTTGCGGAAGCTTTGTATATAGAAATCCAGATTGTAATACCGACCGTCAGGGGGAGTCCATATAGAATTATTTTTCCTTTGGTGTTGATGGGGGGATCTGGTAGGTCTTAATAAAGGTGTTTCTCTCCTTCTAACTCTGAGTCTGGATTTCTGTGAGAGTCAAAAGCAACATCTTCCCTTCACTTGCTTACAGAAATCCTCAGCTGGAATCCATGCAGGCTCTTCCCTTGCTGAAATCAGGAGTAGGCAGACAGCTAACTTAATTAACAAACCACTCTGTTAAGAGTAGACCTTTAAAAAAAAATCCCTGTTACAAGAAAATACAAAACACAGACTAGCAAAATAGCAATGACTTTTTCCCCATTGTCTTGGTTAAGTTAGCAAACCACACTAGTTGGGACAATTTAACTAAAAGTTTGGCTAGAAAAAAAATCAAACCACATTCAGAGTATACAATTAAAATAGAGGAAATTATTTTCCCTCCCATTTCCCTTCTCTACAACTAACATTGCCCATGCTTCCTTAACCTGCTGCAGAGCAAGGGACAACAGCCTGCTTTCTACTGGTGGACTCACCTTCTCCCAGCTCACCCAGCAAGTGGCCTTTAGTAAAGCACTAGCAGCTGCTCTGATTGTTTGAGTCTGACCCCAGCAGCAGCAAGGCAGCTATTGGAGCAGACCCAAAACTACTGCACTCAATTCCAGAAGCTTCTGGGTGTGGAGTGCTAAATCTGCCTAGCACCAATGACCCAGACACAACTCACTCTTAGGGCTCTCTGACAGAGATAGCTCCTCATTAAGCACCTGGGTTAATCCCCAGGAGGAAATTCCTCACAGACCTTCTCAGAGAAGACTGTTTGGCCCTGGACTAGGAGTCTAACAGTTCCACTTCCTATTGTTTAGAACCATTTATTTTTTGGCCACCATGTCAGGATCTGGAGGCCCTGCTTATTTGCTGACAAACAAGGAGCTAATTCCCCACCCATGGCTGGCACAACTGCACTGGTCACAGCAGCCAGGCAGAGCTCAAGGCCTAGTCAGACTCTCATCTGAGGGCTGGGGAAGAGAAAGCAGCATTAGGTGTTACCAGGCTGGTAACATCTCAAGGTGAGATTCTTGAGTTTAGTTTATTTCTCTTGTAACCAATATTCAATACACCCTTCCAACTGAAACCTTGAGGAAGGAGCCCCCTCACTCCTGAATTCCTTCCTCCCCCCCCCAGCTTAGCATCCTGTTGGGTAGCGGGGTTGTTGAACATGCAGGTAGGTATTGTGTTACCTGGTACAGAGCAGTTTGTACAGAAAAAACCCCCCTGGTACAGAGCAGTTTGTACTGGAATCAAGTGGTAATTTCTGCTTTTTTTGTCAGGAGTGAAAAGCTTTCACAAGAAAATTCCTTATGTCAGGTTTCATACTTGAAAACAGATCCATTTGCATTGTGCACAAAAGGGTTGTAATTTATGAAAGTGCTGTAGTGCCAAGGAATTGCTAGTAAGGGAAAAGGGAAGATGTAAATTAGCCTTATTTGTCACGTTCTGCACATCTTGAGAGCCTTAACACTAAATAAAAATGAAAAGCAATTGCACTTGAAGTGTGCCATATGGTGTGCCATTAACTGTACTAGTATTAGTCACTTTAATGCGCCTGCTCCATAGTTTGTTTTTTCTGAAATGTAAATTTTGCATCGGCTCCAGTAAGAACCCTTTCCTTGTATTTAGGCTTTTCCTTTTGGCTTTTCATTAAAAATAGTACTCTTCATTACTCCTTTTCTAGACTGGGGGTCCATTCCCTCCATGTTGTGGCAGATACTATACAAACACTTAGCAAGTGACAAAATCAGCCCCACAGAGCTAAAAATCTAAGTGTAAGTTATTATATGGCTGGAATAATTCAGTAATTATTAACAGCAGTGTCAAAGAATACATGTCAAAAAGGCAAAAAAACTTCACATTCCTGTGTCAGCATAGGTACAGCACTGTTATGTTTGCCAGTGATTGTAATATGTAATTCGCCATACAGTCACCCATGAGGAAAGTCTGTCACAAGCATGGTACATGTTTAAAGAAAATGATATTTTTAGCTTAAAAATGTTTGTCTTAAATCTTTGAGGGCACTTAATTTTCTTCTCTTACTGTACGTTAACATTCAGCAGCGTCTTCTTCTCCTTAACCTTTCCCCTTTGTTTTTGTAATTGTCCAGTTCTTGCGATTTTATGACTTGGTTTGAGTTCCTCTCCCACCACACAAACTGTGATTTGCAAGAGTATCAGTAATTGACCCTTTTTTGATGAACAGCAGCAAACAATGTGAAGGCATCAATAGCAGCAGCCTGACACAAATCAGTGAGTTGTAACCCTTCAGTAAAACATTTATCTGTTATCCTGACTTTAATAAGCCACAAATGTAATCTGAATCAGTTACAAGGGAAGTTAGTTTTTTGTTAACCAAATGCAAGTAGTAGTTAGCACAGTGACATCATGCTGTATTGTTACAGGGTATTTATACACACCAAGAAGCAGAAAATAATTCCAGCTATTATAAAGGATGTTTGTAAAATGTTAAGTGAAGAATTCTTGAGTGCCTACAAGCATGGTCCAAACCTTTCAGACTGTGACCGAGGGCTGTTAAGAAATAGTTGTGGAAGCTGGAGGAGCACATGGGTTCAAATATACATAGCAAGTCTCCCTCTCTGCTTCAAAATTTCTACATCCAGAACTACCACTACAAAGGGTTTGATTGCAAGTGAAGATAGTGTTGGAGCATTACAGTTCTCACTGAACTGCAAGTGCACTATCACAGGTTACCACAGGTTTTTGGTGAGGGTTACAATACTGTACAGTAGTCTTGGTGAGCTGTAACAGATCAGCTCTTCAGGGGCAGTGTGTATTGCTTAGTTAAAGATGTGTTAAATCCAGGTCTTGCCACCTGTCTGTTGTTGAATCTGTGAAACTGAACTCTCATAATCACTCCATGAACATGTGCCCTCCTTTCTCTGCTTCTGTGGATCTTGTAATGTAAATATTTATAACTATACAGTATTTTGTATTGGAAAAATTAGAAATCATGGTAATAGAAGGCAATGTGTTATGTATCCTGCAAATAAGCACAGCCAAATCTAGTGTTGATGAATGCTAGTGGTTTTTTAAGGTTATTATTAAAAATTTGTATTCTAGTATCAGGCAAGCCTGAGTTGGGATTGTGGTTTCATTGTATCGGCTTCTATATAAACACACACAACCAGACAGTCTCTGCATTGGAGGGTTTACAGTCTAAAAAGAAACAATAGCAGCAAGGTTGGGGACAGGTTTATGATATAAAGGCAAATAAATATGGTGATGATTTTTTGTGAGTTACATGCCTTATCACTGGGTTTTTCTTTTTTTAACCAGCAACTTTGTGACTATTCCAACTATTCTGTTCATTTCACAAAGACCACTGAGTAACCACCATTGCTCATACTGCTGGGGTTTTCAAAACATGTCCCATGAGACACTGTTCAATACTCTTCTTTCATCCCCATTTCTCCATTGTATTTCTGTAGTCATGTAGTCACGCCTCCACCTCCTCAAAGCAGCAGAGCAGAATGTTTTTTGATGAACATGATACTTTAGCACAGGGCTACTCAACTTTGGAAGCCCTGTGGGCCACAAAGAGATGGCCCACGGGCCACCTGTTGAGTAGCTTTGCTTTAGCACAAAACAATTCCAGATTTCTTTGGCCAGATCCTATGCTGATGCAAGCCAGCATCATTGTATTGACCTCAGTGGAGAGACAGCAATTTGGTCTAGCCAGCTATTTTGTCTCAAACATCTCCTCACCTGGCCGATGAAGATGGTTCTTGCTCACTTGGGGATGGCAGCATAGCTCATCAAATTAATATAATTAAAAAATGGTCCAGAAGCCAATCCCAAAGAGCAGCCTTAGAGGGATCCCAAAGCTTTCCTTTGAATGTCATGAAAGTGTTAAGTTGTTAAGATGTGCTTCTTTTAGATTGCTGGCTGAGAAATGAAGTTAGCATAACATTTTGCACATCAGTGGTGCTGCTGCAGCTGCAATTCAGGTGACCATGAACTGGCTAGAGTCAAGAAAACACTTCCTGTTCTATAAGGCTGGAAAAAGAAGCCCACAGATAGGACATGAATTCAAGCTGCTTACTGCTGAACTCTCTCATGTGACAAGTTTATAGCCCATTGGTGGGCCAACCAGTCTTAGTTATGAGAATCTTGTGGCCCACTGAGATGGAGAGCCACCCACACAGGCCACTTTCTAGCCAAGGTTACCCATTGCTGGTGTAATCTCTGCAACTCTGACCATGGATCCAGGAAATTGAGATCTGATTCTTTCCAGGATAGCACTCCTGTGCCTGATATCCATACTGGATGTATAACTGTCCCTCAGTTCTAAAAGACACAGGCAGCTGGCAAAGGTTTTGCTTTGAGGAGCCAGACTGCTGTAAGTGAAAGTATGCAAGAGGGTGTCTGTGTGGAAAATTTACAGACCTGCTGCACGCTGGTTTCCACAGATACAGCTAGCCATACGATTCGCCATAGTTGCTAACTAGACTGCATCACTCAGAAAAACCTAAGTGTGACTGAGACTTTGTCCATTTCTTAGAACTCAGCACCTAGTTTCAAGGAAAGCCTGAAAGAATAGCAAACCACAACAAGCACCACAGCCTCTGTCATCAACTGAATAGATGGTGTGACAGTCTCAGGCAATGAGTTAGTGACCTTGGATCTAGTTCTCTTGTGAATTCTCACTTGGCTGACCACAGAGATAAGCTACATTCTTGTCTTGAGCCAGATGTGAGGCTGGTGTAAATCTACATAGCTCCCATCTCAATCCCTGTCCCCTACTTTCTGTTGCCAGTTTGGATTAGGAATATAGCTTAGAATATTGACATTGATTGAGACCCAGATTCCACTACTATTGAATGTAATGGGAGTTTTACAACTTCAGAGTGAACTGTCATCAGTCTCTAGTATAGAATAATGTACTTTAATAAGTAATAATGCATTTATTTTTCAATGGGGAGACATTAGTGCAGTGTATTAAAGGATTTACCAAATCTAGACACATTAAAATAGAGTTTACGCACCTCTCACATAGTGAATTTAAATGCACTTAGCTAAGAATTACATTAATTATGTTAAGGATTAATGAGGCGTTTGTTTATGGGGTAACAGATTTATTATATGTGTGTTAAGTGTAACTCATTCTTACAATGAGCCTGAAATAAGAAAAAATGTTAGTCTGCATTCACATGCTTATTTCTCTCTATTTAATACTTTTTTCAGAAGGGAGACAAGGAAAGGAGCAAGCATTAACTCGTGATTACCAAAGTACCGTAATTTAACAAATATACCCCGCACCTGAGTATACCCCGCGGTTTTTCCCTTTTGAGTTTAGAAATCCTTGTATACCCCGCACATGACTATAGCCCGCAGGAGATACTCAGTGAATAAATCCCCTTTAATTACCTGTCAGTGAACCGAAGCTGATGATGATAATGATAATGAGAAGCTCCTGTAATCAGGTGTTAATGACCCACAGCTGATAACGCGGAGCAGTAAGGGATATATAACCCCTTTGAACAAAACCGCTTATTCAGTCACTGATTTTAACTTGTATTTTAGCATTTTAAACCTTTACTCTTTTTAAGCTTTTCAAACTTTTTTAAGCTTTTAGAAATGCCTAAGCGCAAGTCATACACTGCCGATTTTAAATTGAGTGTAGTGGCTTTTGCAAAGGACAATGGCAACAGAGCCGCAGAGAGAAAGTATTCAGTGAACGAAAAGTCTGTTCGTGAATGGAGAAATGAGGAAGGAGAGCTTGAAAAATTACCCGTGAGGAAAAGAACACAACGGGGACAGAAAGCTAAGTGGCCAAACCTGGAAGAAAACTTGTTGTGTTGGGTCCGATCACAGAGAGAGAGCAATCATGTGGTTTCAACAGTTGCCATACTACTAAAGGCTCGGGTAATGGCCATGGAACAGAAAATATATGATTTTACAGGGGGATTGGCAAATTGGGTTTATAAATTCATGCGGCGAAATAAGTTGACAGTTCGCACACTGACATCCTCTGGACAGAGGCTTGCCAACGATTGGGAGACTAAAATGCATGATTTTAAAGTTTTTGTACACAAAGAAATTCAGAAGCTGGGCTTGACAGCAAGCAACATTTTTAACATGGATGAGGTGCCCATGTCTTTTGATATTCCACCTACGTGGTCCGTTGCGGAAACTGGAACAAAAAGTGTTTGTGTGGCAACTACCAGGCACGAGTGGACATGTTTTACTGTTGTTTTGACATGCACCGCAAATGGTGAAAAATTAAAACCCTTGGTTATTTTCAAAAGGGTTACGATGCCAAGAGAGAAAATGCCCACTGGAGTTTGTGTACTTTGTAACAGAAAGGGCTGGATGAATACGGATGTAATGAAGACGTGGACAGAGAGCTGCTTTAGAACACGGAAAGGTGGTTTCTTTAATCCAAAATCTCTCCTAGTTTTAAACTCACTGGTCTCACACAAAGAATCTTCAGTGCAGAGACTTTAAAACTCCGTGGGTGCACATATTGCCATCATTCCCAGAGGGCTTACCAGCAAGTTGCAGCCACTTGACGTAGCTGTGAACCATGCTTTCAAATGCTTCATCAGAGAGGAGTGGGACAATTGGATGCGACATGGAGAACACACATTCACCCCGGCAGGTCGACAGTGGCGTGCTACTTACCTGGAAGTATGCAAATGGGTATTGGCAGCTTGGAACAGAGTGAAACTGGCAACTATTCGCAACGGGTTCCGCAAGTGTGAAATTCTACTCAACAATGACTCTTCAAGCTCCGACTTGGAGTACGATAGCGATTCTGATTCAGAAACACAAACCTCAAATGTCACTGAAGCTGATCTCGCCCTGGCTATGGATATTATGGATGTTTTTCAAGACACTGACTATGATGAGAGTTTTGATGGCTTTGACAAGTCAGATGCTGAGGAGGATGTTGCTGGCGCTGACTCTAGAGATCGGAGTGAATGAGAATGTGAAGCCTTTCTTTTTTACAGTGTTTTTATTCTTTTACTAGTTGCACAATAAAGTAATGTTTTAAAATGTGTTTTAATGTATTATAATGTCTTTTAAAGATTTTAATGAATTGGAACGTAATAGTCTCTATTATTAAATTAAAATATGCTGCTTTCCTCAAGGAACAGTCTGCATTGTCTTCCTTTCCATATTAAAAAAACCCCTGTATAGCCTGCAGACTCCTGCCGCTGCTGCTGCTGGCCGCCAAACCCCGCACCCGCAACTTGCTCTGGGCTCCTTCCCTTTGTCAGCCCAGGCTGGGAGCCTCCCGCCTCTGCTGGGGATGTCTCTGCCCCGGCTCCGGAGCGTTCCCTGCTGCTGGGGCCCCTGTAAGTTTCCCCACTTTGTTCTGTACCCAGCCCGGCAAAAGTAGTGAAGGGGGTGGGGGGAAGGGATCCTCTGCCATTTCAGTAAAAAAAAACCCTATATAACCCGTGCATGACTATAGCCCGCCTGGGGGGGGGGGGAGGGGGGAGTGCGGGGTTTGTAAAAATGAATATAACTCGCGGGTTATATTCGCTAAATTACGGTAGTTGTAAAACTGTCTCAACTTAAATCCAAGCAGCAAATTCAGCAGGGAACTGTGCCTGATGAGGTTAACATCAAAGCTGTTAAATGTTTCCTTAGCTGAGATACTACTGTGTGCAAATGTCAGTATTTTTTTCTTATGGCAGCTCACTGCAGTTTTATCATGCAAAAATTGGACAAATAGAGTATTGTAAGTTACTATATTTAAGGATTGAAATCCTCTCATTTGTTGAAAAGTTTTAAAATCCATCCTTATTCCTTCCATCCTGCTACCCTCCTTATGGTTTGCCATCTTTCTCCTCTGTCACTTGTCTTCCTGACCCACAAGCTACTGTTAGTGAACTGGCAATTATGGTTTTCAAAAGAGAAGCTGCTGCTCCCATCTTACTCGTGGTATTGGGTGGCAGAGCTTCAAACAGCAAGAGAAGGAGCTCACTGTTCTTTGATGATTATCTCCACCAGACAGGTTTGCAGAGTGAGGCAGGCCCAGTGGTTAGGATGCTGGCCTGGGATTTGGGAGGCCCAAATTCAATTCTCTGCTCTGCCACAGACTTCCCATGTGACTCTGGTCAAGTCACTTAAGGGCAAATTTTTGAAGTTACCTAAAGATGCAGATGGACACTTAGGCTATGTCTATACTGCACCCGTTTTGCACAAGAAATATGCAAATGAGGCTAAGCATGGAATATCGCAGAGCCTTATTTGCATAACTGAGCGCCCGCTTTTTGCACAAAACCCCTCTCTTGCACAAGAGCCGTTCTTCTGGAAAAAAATGCAGAAGAATGGCTCTTGCACAAGAGGGGTTTTTTGCACAAAAAGGAGCTGTGTAGACTGCTCCTTTTTGCGCAAAAGCCTCTTGCGCAAAAAGCAGGTGCTCGTTAATTACGCAAATGAGGCTCAGCGATATTCCACACTTAGCCTCATTTGCATATTTCTTGTGCAAAACTGGTGCAGTATAGACATAGCCTTAGTGAGATTTTTAAATGTGCCTAAGCAGGTTAGGATCAATGGAAGTTAGTTGCCTCACTGCTTAGGTGCTTTTGAATCCCCTCTCCCATCTGTTTAGGTGACTAGTTCTGTATCTCAGCTCCCCATCTGTAAAATGAGGATTATAACACTTCTGTACTTCACAGGGGTGCTGTGAGGGTAAATATATTAAAATTGCAAGGTGGTCAGATATTATGGCAATGGGGGTATATAGTATTTGTGGACTACTGGACCACAAATTAGCAAGGAAAGAGTAGGGGCCAGGGAAGGGGCATGACGTAAGCCAGGGTTAAGTAAAATATGGCACACAGGCCAGATCCAGCCTGCAAACATTTGGATCTGGCCCATCATGATCTTCTGGTCCACTAATGTCCCATGGCCCAGTGATCCCTCAGTTGGCTGCTGGACCAAGCACGTATCTTACGGTGTGGGCGAGGTCTCTGTATGCTACCCTGCCACCAGCACAATCCTCACAGCTTCCATTGGCTGGAAACCAGCCAATAGGAGCTACAGGAGTAGTGCATGCAGGCCTGGGTGACACATAGAGATGCCCCTCTCCCCCAAGGGGCACACTGAATAGAGTTACATGCTTGCCCCAGCAGCTAACTGTTTTGAGCACTGTGTGGAGCTCTGGCAGGCAGGAAGCCTGCCTGAGGATCTTGCAGGGCCTCCAGCTGGAGCCTGCACCTGGCACCTCATCCCTTCCCACACCCCAACTCCCTGCCCTAGGACACAATCACCTCCTACACCTAAATTCTCTCCCAGACACTACACCTCCTCACATACTCCTCCCCCCAGGTCAGAATCCTCTATTGCACCAATCCCCTCTCTGAGATCCTGCACCCCCTCCCCTGGGTGTCAGTCCCTTCTTTCACCCCAATCCCATCTATACTCAAGCTCTGCCCCAATCCTGCACCCCTCCATTAATATAGAAAAGTGCAGCCTGTGACCACTTACCAAATTCTTGGAGAGGCCCTCCCATCAAAAATTATTCCTCATGCCTGACATATCGTTATGTAATTCTAGCTGCATTGTAATGTGCTTGTTTGATGCAGCTACAGACTCCGTTGTGTAACTGCAGAAAATGTGGATGTTACAGACATACCTGCTACTCCCTTTTGTTTAATTTTCTAGTATCCAAATATCAAATAAACATTAATAATACCAGTGCCAGTCATTTCAAAAGGAGTGTGTGTACTAATACACTGTTGTAGCTTTCAATAGAAAAAAGGTATGCTGGCTTTATATCTTCTCTGGAACACTCCAGTGCTAGGGTTGCCAGATGGTTGAAACAAAAATACCAAACAGCGACACCGGGAAAAAATTCTGTTGAAGGGGAAAAAAAAGGGGGGGGGAGACCTAAGTTGTTGAGCAAAAAAAAAAAAAAACAGCATTAAACGATATCTCTTTTAAGAGTGAGTGCAGGGATAGGAACAGCGGAGCAGTTGAGCACTAAGACCCAGGGGAAAGCACTGCTTCCCCTAGGCCTTTTGGCCGGCAGCCATTTTGTGCCGGCAGCCTTGGGGAACCAGGTAAGCATGGGGGCTGGGGTCGGAGGCCTGGGGGGCCTTGGGGAGGGGGAAGGCTGGGCGCTGAGTGTTTGTAGGGTTTCCAGGTGCCCAGCATTTTCGCCTCCAGGCCAGGGAAAAATTCAGAGAATACCGGACATCTCAGGTGTCCGGTATTCTCTGAATTTTTTTACCGGACAGGAACCGAAAATACTGGACTGTCCGGGTGAATACCGGACACCTGGCAAACCTATGGCCAGTGCAGATAAAAAACATTTCCAGTACACCTGGGTAAGGCTCACCAGTTATGAAAGAATGTCACCAAACACATGCTAGCTCTAGCCTGAAGGAACAAGAGAATCTAAGGGAAGTTTCTTTCGCAGCTTCAGTCAAAAAGACTCAACAAAGTGCATTCCAGAGCTTCAGAATGTAATCTGTTCTGCAAATCCTGGGTGGTTCCTTTTTTAAATGAAGGAACTCAGTGTCATTCAACAGAAGCAGCTTTCCTGAGCAGGAAATTCCCCATAGAATGGTTGATTTTTTTTTTTAAGCAGTTAGGACTGTAACAAGTGAATGCTGTGGATTGCTGCCCATTTTGCTTCAGTTATTTCTGTAGAACACAGTAAACACAGTTCAGTCACAGTGCTAGATTTAAAGACTGGGTGGAACAAATGTACCAAAGGGAGTGGAGAGCAGAGATGATACGAAGATGTCTCAGTTGTAAAGAGCCAGAGAGGCTGTTTGTGACCTGGTAACCTGTGTGATGGTTTGTGTAAATATCCTTAAATTTTGGGGGTTTAACTTTGTATATGGATAATGCAGTATGGTCTCTTATGCAGCTACAAACACTTCTCAAAGTAGGTGGATATCAGCTCAGATCAAAGATTATTTTATTGACTATTTCTCAAGACGTGGATGTAAATAAATGCTGGTTTTTGGTTATTTGCTTGATTTGTCTGATATCGTCTGATCTTTTGCAGGGTGTGCAAGAATTTGGGGTGGGGGAGGAGAGTGAGATTAAGAAGGTGGTGTCACGGCTTTGTTGTCCCTGCAAAAAAGCTATTTTGAAGGGGAGGTCTTTGTGGCATTATATTGTAAACTGTCTGGGACATGGATTTTTTTTGTTCTCTCTCTCTCTGGCTATACAACGCTTAGCACAATGATGTCTTGGTCAAGGACTGGAGCTCTTAGGCATGAAATGTAGGTTTGTTCTCTGAAAGTTCATTCCATAGCCAAATGAAGAAAACATGGAAGGGCACCGACAGGCACCCTGAATATTTCTTAAGATTTTTATTGAGGATTTTTTGTTATAATGTACTTGAATTCAGGAATTATGCTGATACTTCCTGGCCTTTAAGATACTTTTGCAATTTAAAAAATGTTGGGGCTTTTTTAATTTTATTTATTTTTTAAAATCCTCATCAAGTAAGAATGTCATGGATGCTGTTATATTTTTGTGACATTTGGGAACAATTCTGGATACAGTAAGAAAGGGCTTTCAAGCAAACCCAGGTTTTTTCACTTCTCTCTGTGCTATAGTATATGCCAAAAGTATGCAGTACCATTAGTTATTATTTGTACATTACTTTTGAGTGTAAGTACACTCATAAGTATGTTGGGTAATTTAGAACTATGTTGCTAACACATTGACCATGATTCCCAAATAAAAGTACTGAAAACTACAAAAAGAAATAATCCATCATTAAAAGCATATTCATAAAAGCACATACATATCTTGGGGGAACAAAATCCCTTTTAGCCAATTAAACATCAAGAAATTAAATGGGGAATATGAGTCAAGAAATTCACAATCTGTTTCTACTTTTTCCAAAATTGCTTTTTCATACCAAATGGGGTATAAGGAGTTTAGGCTCTATCACCTCAGAGCAGAGCACTTGGTGTTCAGAGGTTTGTTTACCTTACCGTGTTCAGAATGTGACTGTCCACATTGTCGCACTATCATGTTCTGAGGTACAAATCAGACCAGTAACAGGTTGTGCAAGGGTGACCAAACTACAATTGTGAAAAATTGCGATGGAGTGGTCAATAATGTGTCTATATAACACACAGCCGCAAATATCGGGGCTTTTCCTTTAAAATCAGGACATCTGTCACCCTCAGTAGTGTCACTGCTTGTGCTATAAACCCTGAATGCCCCCAAAAGGCTTCTGCTACTTGCCTGTATGTATGTCCGAGGTTATGAGCCTGAGATGCACACCTAGTCAGCATGCACTTTGTGTTCTGTGTGCTGTTCATCTCTGATTCAATCGCTTTGAATCCAACAGCCTGCAAGCAGTTCAAAGGCACACTTTTGTCTGTGCCAGACTTGGTGAATGTTAGCAGATGATCCCAACACACCTGCAGTCCTGAACTTTCCCAGACCCGTATACTCTGAAATATCCAGCCTTCTAGTAAAACATTCAGAGGAGTAATACAGTGTATTTGTTCCTTTAATTCCTTTGTTCCTGGAGTTAAAATTCATTTTAATTCAAACACTGCACTATTTGTTTACATTAATGGTAAAACAAGTTTATTGACAAAAGATGGTATTTGAAGTGGATTCAAGTATAAGAGATATCTGAGTAAACTATTTTTGGTGGTTATCCTTCAGAAGAGCGACTTTAAAGGTTCACTAGAATGTAAAAGAACTTGGGGTTTTCTTCTTTATCTCTTTTACCTAAGAAGAAAAAGACACCAGTGCCTTGGGACCTTTGGAAGCCATCCTGACCAAGGAAAGGGTCAATCACTATCTTGCTTGAAAGACTGTGGGTGAGAAGAGCCATCTTAAACAAAGGCTTGAACCAAAACTTGCTAGATTAAGATTTACGCTTTTAGATGCATTTTCAATTTTATTTGGTTGTAAAATATTTATAACTTTATCTCTTATTCTTGAATTTGCTTAAAAAGATGATAGAATTTTAATCTTCTCCAATCTAGTGCTACATTTAAACTGCACTGGTTGGTCACTCCAGTTAGAGGGCTGGATTACCCAATAGGCAGACTAAGCAAGTGCTTAGGGCACCAGCAAAGCAGGGGCACCAAAAAAAAAAAGAGATTAAAAAAAAATTGATATTTGATATTTCAAAAAAAGCATCGAAATAGTCATCATGGGAAAAATCAGAACTCCGCAGAACGCTCTTTTTCTCAGATGAAAAGAATAAAAAAACCCTCAGAGAACAACAATGTGTCAGGACAGACTTGATTCACTTTCCCTATTGTGTATGGAAGTGGACATGCTTCGTCGAGTCAGCTTTGATGAACTTATCCAGAATTTTGCAATCAGAAAATCTAGAAAGAAGCTATTTTAATTTCAGTATACATGTAAGTTTTGTGTCATTTCGAAAAATAAAATTTTATTTTACGGTATAGCATTGTATTTATTTTGAATTACATATGGGGGGCACCATAATCTTTTCAGTGCTTAGGGCCTCTAAAGGTCTTAATCTGGCCCTGGTTAGAGTAACAAAGTGTTGAATACTGACATCTTACAGTGACAATGGACCTTAATATTTGAACTATCCAGAAGAGGGCTAGATCAGGGTTGGGCAAGATTTGGCCTGCGGGCCAAATCCAGCCCGCTAAACCATTTGATCCAGTCCGGAACCTGCCCTGCTGAGACCCCTGAGGCTGTTCAAAACAGCTCACAGGGGACACGGGGAGTGAGAGACTTTGCCTCCAAGCCCCAATTGTTTAATCATTTAACTAATTAAATGGGACTTAACATCCCTAGTTTTCACCCAATTCAGTCTTGTGTAGATCATTCTTTATTCTCAGTGAAAGCTTACAGCAAAGCAATAAATGGCACCTGCCAGTAGACCTGATTTTTGTGGCTTTACAAAAGCATTTGATGGTGTCAATCAACAATTGCTGTCGCAGATAGCACAAATCTATGGAGTTGCCAGCAAAATCATTCAAATTTTTAAAATTTTGTTTAAGACCGCTCAGTGTACACCAAAGAGAAACCAGGAGCTAACTTTTTTAATGCTAACACTAATGTCGGGCAAAGTTGCATCTTACCCCCTACACTGTTTGGAATCATTATTGACTTTGTTACTGACAGTCTGCCACGTACAGGAATGGGCATTGCATAGACAGATGGTGAGTCTGGAGACTTATACTTTGCAGATGACATCTGTCTTATAAATAAATCAGATGACAAGATGCTACAAAAGACAGATGGTCCTGCAAAGCCTGCCAAGCTAATAGATTGTCTTATCGATAAATCCAAAACAGAAATTATGAAAATTAATTTCCTTACCACTGCTATTTATCTGCTTGGATCTCAGAGTCTTGAGAACCATTAATAAATGTGCTTGTCTTGGAAGGATTATTCATGACTCTGGTGATTCCATGTAAAATCCAGAATAGATAAAGCAAGTGCCATATTTAAAAAATGTAATACAGTGTGGAAGTCCAATGGGATCAGCAAAAACACCAAATTTAAGACCTTTCAAAGCAACATCCTAAGTGTCTTTCTATGAGGAACTGAGTGTTGGAACGCAGACCTTGTGAGGCATGTGCCTCCCTGCAAAAGTACTGGAGTCAACACAGACTCTCTGCAGCCCTGTTACCAGTCACAGGACAGATCAACTGGATGCCAGTACCATTCCCTGGACTGGCGGTGATTTTCCAGGCTGACTTCACTGTGGTGTGCATCTCCGCTGTTCTGAGCCCAACTTGTCCTCCTGGTCTTGGTCGCTGTCCCAACACCAGTGTCTAATGCTCAGAATCGATCAGCCAATGGATCTGCCACAGTGGCCACTGTGGATCTGCCAGCTACCACCGGTTACCACGACCCAACTCTTTATATATTCCCAAGCATCACACAGGTCCACTTCAGTTAGGTCCATTGGTTGGAGAGGAGCCTTTGCTTGGCACGTTCCTGGTTGCAAGGTAGCGTCCACTCTGCCAGGCTGGCCTCGGAAGACGATTCCCTACCTGCAGGACGGGCCCCAGTGACGGTGGTACAGGTGATACCATTATTGCCTCATGCGAGCAAATGGCCACAAGTTCCGTAGCAATGGTACCCCTGGAATCCGTGGGGTTTCCCCCAGCCCTCCTGTTACTGAGGCTTTGTAGAGACCATATGCCTCTGTCTCCCACCCCTGCCAGCACCAGAAGCTTTGACGGTGGGCACTCTGCTGGCCGTGAGAGAGGTGGACAAGCAGGCCACAGGGCCACCACTGATGGAGGAAGACACCTTGACTCAGGCATCCTCCTCGTTACCAGATGAGCCATAGTGGGAGCGCCCCCACTAGTCTCTTGGGATGATGCCAATGCTCATCAAAAAGTGTTTAAAGAGAGTGGCTTCTAATCTCAGTCTGCAGGTAGAGGATCTGGAGAAATCTATGAACTCCCTCTTCAATGTCACCTTTGCCCAGTGGCCGTGGCCAGAGTTGCTTTGCCCTTGCATGAAGGGGTCACTAAAATTACAACTGCTCTATGGCAGACAATCTCTTTACACAGTCTCTAAAAAGGCAAGAACTTTGTGCCCTCTAACAGCGATGATTCCCTACATACCCACCCAGATCCCAGTTACCTGAAGGTGAAGGCAATGAACCACAGGAGCAACAGGAGCCACCCCTAAAAGTAAAGACTCTAAAAGTCTCAATTTGTTAGGGTGAAAGGTTTATTTGTCCTCCAGACGTGTGTGGCTAATCACCAGGCCCACTTAGGCTATTATAGTTTCAACACATAGCAGGCCATCTCCAAGCTTGAGTCCCTCTGCCCCGAGGTGTCAAGGAAGTAATTCCTGCCCTCCTTCCCCACTGCCTCAATTTCCAGCAAAAAAGAACTGGGCAGAGGTGTGGAGCCGGCAGCACCTTAAATGTGCGCCACTACAGACATTGCCAGAGCTGGTTCCCTCCTGATACTGCAGTGGGAAAAAACTCTGGGCACCAGTGCTTGTGGTGGGTACGCACACCTAAGTTGAATAGGCATGATGAGCAACACATCTCAAAGAACACAGTTAGGGAAACAGGTAACTGTATTTTCCAAAATCAAAATGAAACCTTTAAAATGCTTAATTGGCAGCAACAGACCGGTAATGGTCACTATCCTGGATTAAGTAGGAGGAGACTTTCTACAAGCAGTTACTCTTAGAAGAGGGGTGGGCAGTAATTTTTGCAGGGGGCCACTTCACAAACGTTGGCAATGGTCATGGGTGGTCCCCCTCGGACGGCAGGAGAGGGCCGTGGGCGGAAAGGCGCTGTTCCCTCTAGACATGACCTGCCCCTAGGGTCTGGGGGTGGGGAAGTGCACGAAGTCTCTTGCCTCCTGCTTTTTCCCCACCAGGGGCACGAGGTGGCAGTTCACTCACCATGTGCCCCTGGTGGGGGAGGAGACTTCGTGCACTCCCCTGTTCTCAGGTTATTGGCCTGGTGGCAGGATGGCTTGGGTCAGATCAAATTGCTTGGCAGGCCAGATCCGGCCCGTGGATCCTATCTTGCCCTCCTCTGTCTTAGAAGCTTAAGTTTTTTCTTGTACATTTGCTACATTAGCAATGATGTTAATGGAACATGAGTTTCTGTTTGTCATTAATCTATCTGCAGGAGTTGATTTATTGGTGCACAAACTTGCAGTCTATTAATATTATCATTTAACTGTTGAGGATAACAGCACAGCATCTTCCCAGCAGGCACTGTATGAATTCTGAGAGCAGTGCATTATCTTGTAACTTTATTGGCACTTCTGAAAACAAGATCATAACAGCAGGGCTGGAACCAGCTATTGTGCAGGCTGACACTGCTTACTGTATGTGAATTTACAAAGCTAGTCAGCCAGTGCTGCTCAGACCTTCAGTCCAAGTTCTGAACCAAGTGCTCATTTGTGATGTGAGGGAACAGTCACTAGGAAAGGATTAATAATGAGAACGCCAGCAAGCTAATAATACCTAGATTTCACTAGCAAACACTGCTGTAGTATGTCTTTGAGATACTTGCTGTACATGTAGCAAAGGAGGAGGAGGAGCTTTTTAGTGCCTTTGGTATTGCAAAAGAAAAGTTCACATGAATTTCTTTTTCTCCTACTCTCTTAAACTTGAAGACTTACTTATAGGTAGAATAACTAAGGCATATAGAAAAAGGAGTGCAATGAACTTCCATTGATAATTGAAGTTTTCACAGTTGTTTAATTTTCTGGATCCTTCCCCCCACACTCATCCCCAGAAATTGTGATTTCAGGATGCTCCCAACGTTGCTGGCTGGGGTTGTTGTGGTATAGAAGCAGACATTTTAGTTTGAGCCTTGCTTCATATAGACCCTAATTTTCTGCTCTGCATTATAGGTGTCTGTAGTATCAGGAGTAACAAAGAACAAAGTCTGAGTTTGAAGTGTCTCACACAATTTTTAAAAACAATTTTATGAAGATAAGAAGCTTCTGCTTTCCTAGTAGTTACTCAGCCACAATTTATAGTGTTTTTAAGTGTGTGAAGAAGATGGAGAAGGAAAGGGCATGTTGCTTTCTGACTGACTCTGAGCTTTCAGTTTCCTGGTGGTAGATTTTTTACTCTGTACTTTTGCCATGCAATGGGAAGGTTAGAACAGAGTCCATTTTGCATATTTCTGTAGTAGTTGCCACCAAGTATACTGCCAAAGCCAGTCCAGTGCTGTTCTAAAGTAGGTACCATGTTGGGGTCATCATGCAATAAACTTTGGTCTCATTTGAGTGTGTGAAGTCAATAAGGTGCCCTTCTTATGCCACAAGAGAAAGCATAATGTATAGATTAATAGATTCAATCCAAGGCAAGAAAGAACCATTGTGATAATTTAATCCAACCTCCTCTATAACAGAAGCCACAGAACTTCCCTCAAATAATTTTTAGAGATTGTCTTTTAGAAGAAATGTTCAACCTTGATTTAAAGACACTACCGCAACCCTAAATAATTTGTTCCAATGGTTAAAGACACTCACTGTTAAAAATGTCCACCTTCATTCCAGTCTGAATTTGTCTAACTTCCAACTAACAGCCATTGGAATGTGTTAGTTTCAAGAGCCTTACATTAAATTTTTGTTCCCCATGTAGGCACTTACAGACTGTAATCACCCCTTAACCTCCTCTTTGTTACACTCAAGAAGTTCAGACTATTTAGTTTATCATTCCAGTAGTTCGGGCATGTTTTCTAATCCTTCTAATTCTTGTGGCTCCTCTCTGAACCCTCTCCAATTTATACACGAAGAAAGGGGTAGGTGAGTGGATGGTAGGCTGTCACTGCATCATAGAAATTTTGTTTCAGACATTACACAGCCTAATATCAAAGAGAAGCCCAAATTGTAGCCTGTGGACCCCTGTTGGGGCTAAGGATCTGAATGACTAGTCGACTATCAGATAAGCTAATGCCAGACCCCAGGTTCCACGCCATGCTGCTGATTTGAAATGCCACATGCAATCCTGGGCCAGCTGGGAGTCCCTAGCTAGCCCGGGCTGCACACATTGTTTCAAAGGATCAGAGCAGTATGGAGCCCGGGGTCATCTAGGGACTCCCCCACTGATCCCGGGCTCCATGCATTTCAGCCTGATGCTGGGCTCCCTGGGACATTTCAAAGTGGCAGTGCCACATGGAGCCCGGGGTCAGCTGGAGACTCAGAGTCCCCAGCTGACCCCAAGCTCCATGTAGTGCTGCCATTTTGAAACGCTGATGGGAGCATGGGGCCAGCAGGGGACTGCTTGAGTCCTCCACTGGCCCTGTGCTCCCCGCAGCACTTTTGCCTTTGAAGTGTAGCAACAGCCCTGGAGCCTTTGAAGTGTAGTCATATTCAAATTTGACTATTTGAATAGTCAAATTGCATTGACTATTCGATTAGCCAATTAATCAATTTTACATCCCTAGTTGCGGCAATGAAGAGCTGGCATAATTGATCCCTGCTTGAGCTGCAAGCAGGATTTGAACCTGTAATCTTCAGCATTAAAATCATGAGCTGCTACCTTTTAAGCCAAAGGATGACTCCCATTTTTAGACTCAAAGGGACTGCCATTGATTTTAATGGGCTTTAGATCAGCCATTTAGCAGGCAGCTGTAACAGAGTCTGTGTATGTCTGCAGCGTTGCTGGGAGTGATCCTTCCAGCCTAGGTAAGTAGACAAGACTCAAAGAAGTTTGCTAAAAATAGCAGGTGGACATTGCAGCTTGGGCTCTCACATCTAATGGATCAGAGGTTGCACCATCAGCCTTAGTTCTGGCATTTCCTAACTTGAGTGGTTGACTTTGCAACTTTAACAATGTTCTGCACATATAGTTGTGTGTGTGTAATATTTACATTGCTGCTTTTCTTACCCACAGACATTGTGAATGCAACACAAAAATTCACACCGTGCAAGTACAATTTGCTCTCAGACATCATCTTTTGAATACGAATCATCTTTGAATTCATGTTTAATCTAGCTGTGCATGGAATGTACTGGGTCAGTCCAGTCACTCACAGTTTCAAAGACTGAGCTGTTAATCTTGATTGAATGTCTTGGCGCAGGAGTGCCCAAATAAAGCACAATGGGCACATCTTCTCTGTCTCTCTCGTTGAACATCTCAGAAGACTGCAGGAGAAAATTTAGATGAGCTAGCAACATAAAAATAGTGAGGACATTTGTTGTAAGGTTCTTGTTGTTCTGTACAGTAGTAATTTGTCCCATATTACTATTTTCTTAATTGGTGTAAAGAAGCAGCTCTTTAGGTAGAGTTGTCCTTTGATGGTTGGCAGCTTTGTCTCTAGTTGCTCAGTAGCACACAAATGGTTGACTACAGCATAAGAAAGCATATTGACCAGGAAGTCCTGATGGTAAACCACCTGGGCATCCAGTATTCTATCCTGTACTCTGTGTTTAAGATGATACTCTGGAATTCCTACATGTCTGAGAGAGGTGGAGCTGTGTGAGATCCCAAGGTAGGGCCACTCAGAGTTAGTTTGTAATAGCAGATAAAAGTGTAAAGATGGTTAAAGTTAAAAAGGAGAAGAAACTTTGTTCTACTTACACCTGGAAAGTTCTGTCCCTTTTTATTGGACCAGCTTCTGTTGGTAAGGGAGACAAGCTTTCAAGAAATCTCCATGTGAGCTTGAAAGCTTGTATCTCACACCAACAGAAGTTGGGTATATAAAAGATATTGTCCACCCTTAAGGTATACAGTCTGTACTTCTTTACCATAGTTTGGTAACAAATTATCCTGTACCACCATCCAGGAGATCATTACAATTACCATACTCCAAAATGTATGGTATGTTTAATAGAAATGACTTATCTTCTACCAGAGAAGAATCTCTTATGATGAGTGGGAGTAAATAGACAAACCATAAATAAGACAAGATTTGAAAAAAACAGATTTTTCAATTTGGTAAAATTGTTCTTGGCATTTTTACAACTTGGTCCTAAGTTTCCAATTTGGTTAGTTCTGTTGCTGTCATAGAGGACTGGTGCCACCAGTATTTTTTGGTCAGGCTATGTGCTTGATGTTTAAGTTATTCATAGAGTTCCGTCTACTAGTATGTCTTCACAGTAAAGTTAACCAGGGCAGTCGGCACTTGATTTAGAAGCCTTTGAGAACTCTGTGACAGTGATGTGCACATTGTGATGTAACTATTACATGGTCTACTATAAGCAATTCTTGTGGACATTGTGCCAGAACTCATGGATGTTAAATGAGAATGGGGGTCTGGACTAGCACAAGAAGAGTGCTCTGTGAAGTATGGAGATGTCAGGTCTGACATAACACTGGGTTAGAGTGCAACAAAACTCCAACACCGATGTCTCTGTGCTGCCTGGCTGTATGTATTACAAGCTTCACTTCGGCTTATGCATAATAGTGTAGCTTACAAGTTGGGAGAGAGGTTACAATAGGTAAAGGTTGCAGTTTATATGCAGTCATACAGAGTGTCCTGAAATGTTATAAAGCTTCAGAGGGGTAGCCGAGTTAGTCTGTAACAGGAAAAACTTAAAAAACAACAAATAGACTAGTAGCACCTTAAAGACTAACAAAACATGTAGATGGTGTCATGAGCTTTCATGGGCGCAACCCACTTCTTCAGATGACTAGAGTATTAGAAGTCCAGATCCAAGAATAAATAACGGAGGGAGAGGGAAAAAAAGGAGGGAGAAAGAAAAAAGGAGAGAGAGACAGTGAGTAGATGGTTCAAATAGTTACAAGAGGCTGGATAGGAACAATTAGCACCCCCATTGGATGGTTTGTTGGTTAAGTCATTAGGATGTGGAAGGTAGTGTGCAATCCAGTCGATGTCCCTGTTCATACCATTTGCATAAAAATTAAACTTGTAAATGAAATTAAGTTCCAGTCCTTCAATTTAGAGGGAAAAAATACTAATGACACGGTTCTGGTGATGTGGTTGCAAAGTAATGGTGGTGTTGCACCCGGAGCTATGTCTTATTTAAGGTTTTGTTTGGGATTTCATAGGCAATACTAACTTCTCTCGGACCAAGCCAGATTTTCATTTCTCATACATATGCAAAGAGTCTAGCAATTGGGCTCGAGTCGTCTTTGTTCCACATGACACCTCTGTATTCCAGACTTGTACTCTCAGGAGCCATATTAATCTTCCTAAAGTCTTCCCTTTATAAATCTGCCTTTCTCTGAGTCTGTGGTAAAGGAATTGTTGCATGTGGAAAAACAATCCATCCAAAAGACATGTCAGTCACTGCTGGAGCAGGGAAGGGGAGGAGGTATAGTTTTTGCATTGTGTATCCTCTACTGTATTTATTTAGCACTGACTCCACAAATGTGCCAGTGAGAACACTAGAATCAGCACAGAAGGGGAAGCATAAGTGCTGGTGCAGATGAATGCCACCTTGCAGCCAAGAGGGAAGTACATACTAGACTCTGATTCTGAGTCCTGTTCCTGGGACAGTACAGCTATATGCTGCTCGTAGGTGCTAGGGTTTGTATGTTTACTTTACTTCTTTGAGTAGATGCAGCTATGTAGTCTACTTAATGTGCATGCATGCACAAGGCACAGGAGCCAGAGAACTTTGCCTAGCAGTACACTTAGGGTAGTTCTCGGGACCTGCTGCCCAAGTTCATTTGCTGGCTATGTAAGGGTGGCACCATCCTGACCCTGTCAGTTCCTTCTCACCACCCATGGCTAGAGTTGGAGCTCCAGGGATGTTTTTAACCTTGCACTTTCAGCCTGTTTCTAGTAAGTGTACATAGTAGTACCTTAGGGTAAGTTGTAGAGCATTAAGATAGTATTAGTTAAAGTAGCTGGTTGCTCTGTGTGATGCCTTTGTATAGGAGGGCTATCCTGGCTGTGATCCCCGCGCGAGGTGCTCATTGTGTCTGGGCGAAGGACTACATTAAAGCGAAGCGCTCTGTCTACAAGCTGTTCATGGAGAGAATTCGGGTAGTGAGAGACTTGCAGCTGTAGCAGGCCAGGGCATTTCCCCAAAGAGGAAGAGGGGTCATTCTCACTTTTTTGGTAAGGGAAGGCAGAGGTCCCACAAAGTGAACTGGGATCATTCCAAGGCTCACGGAGATTCCTCCTCATTTTCTAAGAGCCGTGCTGACCAGTGATCCCCCCCTCCCCCATTACACGTTAGATGAAGTGGATCTGTCTAACCACTGCCTGGTGCCATGCCATTGACTCTAGTTCCAGACAATCCATAAATACACAACTCATCCTCTAACCCCTCTGCATCCATCTATAGTTCTGGCACTTTGGTGCAAGGGAACTGAGGGGGTCTGGTGGCACTGCTCATATAGGGCCAGGGCAGGGGGGTAGATCTGCAAGGAATGAGTACCACCCCTAAGAGCAGAATTCTCCAGCTCTGGTGCACTGGACATGTACACACTTAAGCAGAATGCACATCTGCATCATGTCAAAGATAAGAGTAACCATTGGTAAGTAACCATTTTTTTTTAATCCCCGTGTGGATAAGGGCTGCAGGATTAGGCCCTTACTAACCAAAATATTTCTAGACCCCCACACAGGCCAGGTTACTCCCTTTATTCAGAAGTAGTGTAACAGGCGAGATATGTCAGTGCTTGTCTGATCTCTCCAAAGCAACTCGATGACCATTTTTTGTTGCAGTTCACTTTAAGATGAGTCAGTGCCCCCAGAAGTAATTGTCTCCTTTTTTCAGTAATTTTTGACTTAAGCAAACATATGAAAAGCATTCCTTTGTCAGCTTTCTTCCAGCACTAGTGAGAGATTCCAACCACACAGGAAATAAACTGGCTTCAGCCACAGTAAATTGAATTTTAAAAAAATCCAAAACAGTAGACATTTTACACAGAAGCCCATGGCGTAGATGGAAAATCTACAGGATAAGTGTGTTAACCTGAAGCCGTTAAGAGATTCTAGATACTGCTGTCTCTCCATCAGACTGTGATGTACCTTTCATTAATACCTCCAGCATCCATGATAAGGCAGTTTTCTCATTCACCCACTTCCAAAGGCTGCTGTACTTATTAGGGATGTATGAGGTTAACCCGTTTCCTGGTAAGCAGTAGGCTTATCCGCCTTCTTACTTGGTAACCAGTTAATTGACTTGGCTGGAGCAGCCTCCCGCACGCAGCGTGGCAAGCCCAGATGGCTGGGGTGGAGCAGGGTGGAGCAGCCCCATGGCATGGCCAGCTGGACGCCGGCTGTGGTGCAGCAAGCTGAAGCAGCCTCCACAGCCACGGCCAGCCAGGCCAGAGCAGCCATTCACCCTCAACCATGACAGGCCTAGCCGGTTCTTGTGCCTTCCTTGCCTTATAATCATGGAATCTATCATTTCACTGTCACTTTCACCAACATTGCCTTCAGCCTTCATGGTTACAACTAACTCCTCCGTTAGCCATTTCATTGTCTCCCGGCTTACTGCCTCCATCTAATGATCTCCTGAACCTGTTCTTTTTAATTCACTTCTTGCCTTTTTACCTTTTGTTCCCTGTATGCTTCTCTGCCTACAAAGGCCTGTGAGATCCTTCCAATTAATCTGAAGACCACCCTGCAGTTTTGTAAAACCTCGGTTCCTGAAGACAAGCAGTATTGTTCTATTACACTAACTTTCACGGATACTTTGCGCCTAAGTGAATTTCAAAAATGGGATATACGTACTTTTGAAAATTTTACAAGTGTCAGTGTTGGTTTTTGTAACAGTGGCAAAAATAATTTGTCCCATCTCCACTTGCCAGAAAGTACAGTCCATAACTAGTCAGTTTCCTACCATATGATAAGAGTGAATAAAAATTTGATTTTGGGGGGAAAAAGGATTTTTAATTTTATTTAAATTATAATTTTCTTCTTTTTAAAAATAAACATTTACAATGAAATCTGAATTCAGTACAAAGTATGTTCAGACCTAAACTCATTACAATCTCTTAAAACAGCAGTTCTCAACCACCGGTCTGCAGACTGGTGGCGGGCTGCGAACCGCCGCTTGCTAGGCTGCGGCACACTCCCAGGCCATGGCCCCTGCTGCTAATTGAGCTCCACCCACTGGGGAGCATAGTTCTCTGTAAGAGGTGCATGCCTGCGCACTCTCAAAAAATTCTCCACCTGCCCACTTCCACGTGAAGCAGCACAGTTGAGTGGTGCGGTGGGCTACTGGGGCAGCCTCACCTTGGCCCCAGTTCCAGCTACCACACTTGGCTGCAGCACCAGTGGAGCGGTGCTCCAGACAGGTGGGGGCTGCAGCAGACGAGCTCCTGGGCGCAGCAGTTCCCACCGCCACTCTCTGTGAAGGTGAGATGGAGAAGCTGCTGCGAGCCCTCCTGCTGCATGGCGCACTGCAGTTCTCTCTAAGAGGGCATCCTGGCTCAGCTCCTCAAGCCACGCGCACACAGAGCTCTACTGCACTAAGCCTAGGCCTGGACCCCCTGGCAGTGGCTGAGCTGACAGGACTGCCACTACCCAAGCAGCTGAAGTGAGGTGAGAGGACAAGGTGGGAGAAGCCAGAATCAGCGCCCTACCGCTTTCAGCCCAGCTTCCCCCTGGCTTGGTCCCCTCTTTCACTCGATTCTCGCCCCCTTCTTTCCTTTCCCTTCTTCTCCATCTTCTTCCAGTTCCCTTATTGTGTGTATGCAGATGCAATGTAAAATAACACATGACTGCTTAAAATTAATTGCCATGATGACTATGCAAATATTTCTATACCGGTCTGCTAAAAGTTGTTCAATGAGTTTGCTGGTCTGCGGTATAAAAAAGGTTGGGAACCCCTGTCTTAAAACATTTAAATAATAGACAATTATGCTGAATCCAGGAGCTAATATCGAAAGCTTTGAAACTAAAGACTGCTTTTCTCTACAAAAAGGAATTGGGGAAAACCAGCTAACTTTTGAGATCAGGTTGTATAAATATGGTGTAATAGATCAGCCAATAGATCAGTAAGTAGAGGTATAAGATTCAGTCACTTTGACTTAGGCATATTTGCAAATTTTCCCAAGCTGGTCTGAAATAATTAGTTTTCTTCACTGACTACAGTTAATCTCTCTGTTTAATAAATCATTTAATTGTAAATGAGAAGTTTATGTATCGAAAACATTTCAGGTTGTTCTTTTGTTTCATCAAAGTAATGTGTATATGCCATTTGGTGTTTAAATCCCCGTTACCATCCTAATTCAGCGTAACACAAATCCTTCATTATTTTCTAACATACTAATATGTATTATTAATAAGAATCTAAAAACATTAAGCTATATAGTTGCTTAGATAAGTGTATACAGTTATATTGTACCCACTGAGGTAGCAAAAAGATGTACCGAATCTTAATGGATATACCTACCATGTGATTGCATTTACTTTTAGAAAATAACTGAAGTACAAATGAAAAAGTTGATGAAAATGGATTATATGAACTGAGACATTCCACTTGGTGATTTAAATCACCTATTTAAATCCATCTGTCGTGCATGACATAAACAGGCCTTTAAACAAACGTGCAAGTTTAAAAGTGACTATATCATTTAAAAGTGCTGAATTCAGATAAAATAGTATTCATTACAATTTAAGACAATTTGAAATTTCCAGATTCTGGACACCCCTCCTGCGTGATCCATTCACTTTTCCAGGTCACTTTTCCCTACCAGGATACTTGAGAGCAGGCAATTCCCACTTGCTGCTTGGGCACCTTACATCATTAAGGGCAAATGCAGATCCTAGGAGCCCTAGCTAAAACCAGTAACTGAGTGGAATTCCTGTCAGCTCTCTGCAGTAGACATTTTACTCATAGGAATATTTTTAGTTGGCATGCCTCTATCTAGACAGCCTCTACCTCGACCCTCTACCTGCAGCTATACCTCAGTTGCTTTCAGGAACAAAAATACTTAAAAGTTATGCTAACAACACACAATGGAACTAATTAATATTGGCTAGTGTTAAAGCTGTAACACATAAGTAGTTGGTGGCAGTGCAATAGTTTAGTTAATGGCTGCAACTTTCAACAGCAACATAACTCTAACCAATACTCTTAGCATTTGTCATGGGTTCCCACTTGCAGCTAGTGGCCATCTAGGGTGATGAGCTCTCACGAGGCATTGCGCCCTCTAATGGTGTCTCTCCTGTCATCGACTCCCTTGCTGTGGGCCCCTCTTGCTCCAGGAACTGAAGCCTCTTGTTTGTGACTTGGCCCTCCAGGCTGGGGGGTTCCTCCCTTCTGAGGTATCAGAGCCCTTCTTATCACATTTTGATAGGGGGATCTGGGCTCACCTTCTATTCAGAGCCTTGGTTCAGGGGCTTCTCTTATTGGCAACCAAAGTTTGACCTACCTCATTGCTTGCTGCTCCTTCCTCTCAGCCTCGACTACTACTCTGGCTCTCCCCATGCTCTGGGCTTGCCAAGCCATGCCCTCCTCCTTGGGAGTCACTGTGGGTAGTTTCTGGTAGCCGAGACACATCTCCCTTCTCCTAGGGCAGCGGTGGCCAACCTGTGGCTTGCGAGCTGCATGCCGCTCTTTGATGAAAAAAATTGCGGCTCCCAATTAAATTTTTTTTTATTAAAAAATTATCATCAGGCTGGCCGCTCTGCACAAGGTGGCTCACCGACGGGCCACTCTGAGCCACATTCCAGTGCATGCTCATGGCCGCCGCTCTGCTCATGCTACACTCATGTTCCCTCTCCCCCCGCCCCTCACGCTTGGCATCCCAGCCAGAGCACGCTCACAGTCGGCCCTCTGTGCTCGGCATCCCAGCCAGCGCGTGCTAAAGGCCAGCCACTCAGCGCACGTGCCCCATACCTGCAGAGAGAGGCATGTGGTAGTGGTGGCGGCTCCAGCTCCGGGACCCGGGTTAGAGCGGGGGGGGTGCCTGGCTCTGGGGTCAGGGCAGGGAAAGCGGATTGGAATAGAGCGATGGGTGTCTGGCTCGGGGGGGGGAGGGGGATTGGAATAGAGTGGTGGGTGCCATGCTCCTCAAAGCCGGCCGCTCACCATACGTGCCCCAGCGCCTGGAGGGAGACGTGCATAGCGGTAGCAGTGGCGGCTCCAGGCATTAGGGGAGGAAAGGTTGGGTTAGAGCAGGGCGGGGGTGCCTGGTTCTGCGGGTGGGGAGGGGAATTGGGTTAGAGCAGGGGGGGCTGGCTCTGGGGAAGGGAGGGGGTTGAGACTGGGTTAGAGCGGGGGGAAGAGAGTAGGAATCCCGGTACTGCATGTCAGCTCCAACTTCTCAGGAAGCACATGGCTGTCATGGGGAGCAAAGGAAGAGGACGCGCTTCCTGAGAAGTTGGAGCTGGCATGCAGTCCCGGGATTCCTACACACACACACCCTGAACAGGCAGGCAGCAGGGGGGAGGAAGTCCCCGGCCCAGAGACAGACCCAGTGTTTCAGGAAGTACGCCAGCTGTTTATGGAAGGGGAAAGGAGGAGAGGGGAGGGGAAGAGCATCCCGCACGCTTCCTTAGACCCAGGATCCCCATGTACCGGCCGAGCTGTCCCTGTCCCCTTCCCCTGGCCAGACACCCCCCTCACCCCCCATGAGGCTTGGGGATTTTTGGAGGGGTTGTTTTTTGCATCTCACTTGTGTGGCCCCGACTGACCTTTCTGTGGGTCAGTGACCCCTGACTCAAAAGAGGTTCCTTGCCCCTCTCAAAAATAAAGACAATGCTGAAATGTTTTATGTTTGACATAATATTTTATTTAAAAATGAAGCCTGGCCAACAAGACCCCAATTGGGGCCAAGCCCCCATCTGGCCGCAACATCATAACACTCCTGCACACACACCCCCCAGACTCTCCTGTCATCCATTTCCAGACAAACAGAGGCTAGGGACATCATTCCTACCCTTCCTAACTAATAGCCATTAATGGATATAACCTCCATGAATCTATCTAGCTCTTTTCTGAACCCTGTTAAAGTCCTAGTCTTCACCACATCCTCTAGCAAGGAGTTCCACAAGTTGACTGTGCGCTGAGTGAAGAAAAACTTCCTTTTGTTTGTTTTAAACCTGCTGTATATTAATTTCATTTGATGACTTCTAGTTTTTTTCCTTATTCACTTTTTCCATACCAGTCATGATTTTATAGACCTCTATCATATCCCCTGTTAGTTTCCTCTTTTCTAAGCTGAAAAGTCCAAGTCTTTTTAATCTCTCTTCAAATGGGACCTGTTCCAAACCCCTAATCATTTCTGTTCCCCTTTTCTGAACCTTTTCCCATGCCAATATATCTTTTTTGAGATGAGGCGACCACATCTGTACGCAGTATTCAAGATGTGGGCGTATGATGGTTTTATATATAAAGGCAATAAGATATTCTCTGTCTTATTCTCTATCCCTTTTTCAATGTTTTCTAACATTCTATTTGCTTTTTTGACTGCCACTGCACACTGAGTGGACATTTTCAGAGAACTATTCGCAATGACTCCAAAATCTCTCTTGAGTAGTTGTAGCTAAATTAGTCCCCACCATATTGTATGTACAGTTGGGATTATTTTTTCCAATGTGCATTACTTTACATTTATCAACATTAAATTTCATTTGCCATTTTATTGCCCAATCACTTAGTTTGGTGGGATCTTTTTTAAGCTTTTCACAGGCTGCTTTGGTCTTAACTATCTTGAGCAGTTGGGTATCATATGCAAATTTTGCCACCTCATTGTTTACCCCTTTCTCTAGATCATTTATAAATAAGTTGAATAGGATGGGTCCCAAGACACACCCTTGGGGGACCCCACTAGTTACTTCTCTCCATTCTGAAAAGTTACCATTTATTCCTACCCTTTGTTTCATGTATTTTAACCAAGGATCTTCACTCTTATCCCATGACAATTTACTTAAAAGCCTTTGGTCAGGGACCTTGTCAAAGGATTTCTGGAAATCTAAACATACTATATCCACTGGATCCCCCTTGTCCATGTGTTTGTTGACCCCCTCAAAGAACTCTAGTAGATTAGTAAGGCATGATTTCCCTTTACAGAAACCATGTTGACTTTCCCCCAATAAATGATGTTCATCTATGTGTCTGATAATTTTATTCTTTACTATAGTTTCAACTAATTTGTGTGGTACTGATATTAGACTTACCAGTCTGTAATTGCCAGGATCACCTCTAGAGCCCTTCTTAAATATTGGCATTACGTATCTATCTTGCAGTCATTAGGTACAGAAGTTTTCACAAGATGTATCTGAAGTGCTGGATCACTGACTCGTGTAAACATTAGATTAAAAGAGAGTGAAGCACAGCCTCTTCCTAAAGTGCTGTATTTTTGCCAGTGCAAGTTATGTATGATGTCAAGAAAATAATATTATTTATAATCTATATTTTAGAGATTTGGGCCCTACTGTGCAAGGCACAGTGCAAACATATAGTGAGGTCAGTCCTACCAGGTGCTGCGCACTCTGGTCTTAATCCACAATGTATTTAAGCATAGACTTAATTTTAAGCACGTATGTCATTCCATTGAAGTCAACCGGATTATTTACCAGTTTAGAGTTAAGCTTGTGCCAGGGCTGGATTAAGGGGGGGGGGGGTAGCCGGGCAGCTGCCCGGGGTGCCAACCTATGGGGGGGCACCTGATTGAAGTGTTAAGGGGCGCCGCGCCGCACATGTGCCGTGTGCCTGCTGCCTGGGGCACAACTATGGCTCGGTCCGGCACTGGGTCGTGATTAAGCGTTTTGTGGTTCAGGATCTAAGTGCTCAGCTTCTAGGCTCAAACCAAATAAGAGAGACTCCCGCTAAAGGAATTTAGTGCAGTCACATGCTAGAACAGTGATGGGCAATCTGGACTAGTTACTGGGCTGCATGAGTGGCCCTTCTTCATTTCAGTGGGCTGCAAGATTGTCATAACCAAGATAATCTCCCGGAACGGGGTAGTTTTGCTAATTGCACGTGTGTACCTAGAATTTGTGAGGTCTACCTATAGAACCATAACAGCCCTTTGGTTGGATGCAGAGAGAGCACACAGCTCCCACAGTCAGTGATGTGTGCAAACAGCATGCATGTCACTTTGCGTTCCCTTGCTTTATGTGTGTCTCTCTTCAGTAATGCCAGTAGGAAAAGCTACCTGAATGGAAACCAGCAGAATTTGGCAAGCTTGCATGTGGGGAACATTAAACAAAATATCTTGCGGGCCACACATAGAACCCTAATGGGCTGCATGTGCCCCACAGGCCACAGGTTGCCCACCACTGCAATAATTGTCATTAGATGTTGCTTTAGCTAAACCAAAATGGAACATAATAGGAAGTTAGTGCAAGTGCCAGCAAAAGCCACTAAGTTCATTTTCACTTGGGGTACATCTATGCAGCAGGACTAAAGTCAAATTAAGCTACGCAACTTCAGCTATGTTGAAATAGCTTAACTCGGCTTTTGGTGCTGGCCATGCAGCAGGAAGTCGAAGAAAGAACACTCTTCCTTCAATTTCCCTTACCCCCCCCTGTGAAATGAGGGTTACTATGAGTCGAAGTAAGAAGTCCTCCTGTGTATCACTATTTCAAGATAAAGGCTTGTAGTGTAGAGGTGCAGTATGTTATTTCGGAATAACTTAAGTTATTCTAAAATAACACTGCTCTGTAGAGGTACCCTTGTAGTTTAAGTAAATATTTAATTTCCAGTCTCCTGCTATGAAGCTCTAGGACATCTTTAGAATTAAGGCTGTTAGGCCCACCTTCGTTCATACTGGTTCCATTTTTTTTGTTCCTTACTCAGTTTTTATTTAGAGATTTGCCTGATAGGGGAATGAATAAATGTCCTTAATATTTGACCCATGGTGTTTTCATAGTTTAGGAATGACAGAACACAGAGTAGACTACCTGCTATCCTTGGTGTTACACCTGTGCAGTCATTAATTCCACTGAAATAAGTGCAAGAGGCAGTAGAATTTGACACAATGTGTAATTTAGGATGCAGTCCTTAAAGGTAATTTTTTAATGATGAGGGAGCGGGCAAAGGAAAGCCTTCATACCACTGTTGCTTTTTATGTTCAGCACACGCACATTTTTTGAAATGAGTATATAGAAAAGATTGGGGATAGGGAAATAACAGCAGTCATCATGTCCTTGCAGATCTACGGGTTTTTGGACACCAGACAATGCAAAGCAGGCTAACCGTAATGGGTCGTGATGGGACATACATTTTGTATTTGGGCAGAATATTTTTGAGCTGTACTAAACAAATTCTTCACATTGCAGAATCACTGAGCTATTTTCAGCCTTTACTCAAGAGAGGCCCTGGTGAGATATAAACTGGAGATGAGGTGCAAAGCAGCGTAAGAAGGCTGCATACCTTGTATGCTTCCTTGATGCCTGGATTTCATAAGCATTAATTCACTCGCAAGTGTTTTTTGAAGTTAAGACTTAACTCTTAATCTTTACTTCTGTCAGCTTATTTCAACATTTACTAACATTTTAACCCATTTGTAAGGGCTTGTGCTTTATGGTTGATTGTCTCTATTTTATTTGTAAAGTACTCCAAGCTGTTTGCATCAGTATAAAAACCCCTCCAGCCCTAAGCTGTACTTGAGACAAGTTGATTGACTGAACTGCAGGCATTAGAGGAAGTAAACAGTGTTAAGCATGCTCTTTTATATATAAACTCAACTACAGTTGTTTGTCCACTTAAAGTTCACAGTGTGCAAGAGCTAAATGGACTCTAATTTAATTTTCACTGAAACAGCCAATTGTCAAGTATTTTATTCTATAAAAATGATATACTACTTTACGGCAATTTTGAAACCCAGCTTCATTGTCTACCCAGTCCTAAAGATTCATTCATGCAATTAGCTGAGGTGTGTGTTTCTTGTTTATATAGCATCAGTACAGTAGCAGAATTACACAGTGAAGTGTCTCCTTCTCCCCTCCCCCCATAAGTTTACTCTCCACCTAAGGGCAAAATTGTCTATCTGACTTTTATCTTTTTTTAAAACTTCATAAAATAACGGTGAAAGCCTACTTAGATAATGGACTTAATGAAAAGATTACTGTTCAAAGTGCTGGATTTGTTTCGTGGCTGGGAGCAACATAGTTAAAGGTATGCCACATATGATGATGGATCCAGCTAAGTCAGTATCTATCAACTGTAAGATCCTCCTGCCACTGGAAGGATGACTGATCTCGGGTGGAATGAAACTGAAGGAAAGATTTATTAAACAAAAGATAGTATTACAAATAACTCACCCCTTACGCATGTGGGAGATTAACCTAGGTGTTCCTATACTTGCAGATGGATCTCAGGACAGGGACAGGCTGCAGCATTGGATCATGTCTGGATAACAATTGACAGGAGGAACAAGGACACTGCAGGGCCCTCCACTATGGAGCATCATACATGGAGATCAGGTAAGCTTCTGATGATATGTTGCTTCTTGAACTGTGTGCATCTCACATGCTGCCACTCAAAAGGACGGTTCAGCCCCCGCTGTGTTCTTCCCTTATATAGTCGCTCCCTCCTCCATACCACATGACCTAGACCCAGTGATCTTCATGCTCTTTTATACCAAATTATATAAAACACATTTACATGTTAATTTAGGTTCACATTATTAACTAATCTCAAATTAGGGATGTAATAGTGTAGTTGATTAACCGATTAGTTGATACAGAGGCAGCAGTGTGGAGTGGCAGGGGGCTCTTTGGCAGTGGGGCAGGGGCTGACAGCCCCATCCCTGGGGACTATAGAATAGTCAAGTAACTGATAAGAATTCATGAGGTTAATCGACTGTTCAATTAACCGATATTCCCTATCTCAAATGTCATTAATCAAACCAAACTCAAAATGGAAAACTTCAGAAAAGATCATCTGTTCATTCCTTTTCTTTACCACTTTTTACTTATGCTGCTTTTCACCTGGGGTTCTCAAAGGACACTGGAAAGGGGTATGGGTTTTGTCAACATTTTACAGATGGAGAAACTGAGTAACAGACATGCCCAAGGTCATATAGCAAGTCAATGAACAGGGTCAGGAATAGAGTTCCAGTTTTGTGCTTAGGCACTAACCTGCAGCTGCCCCTTAACTTTGGCTAGAACAGTAAATAAATTAGCCACCGTGCAACATCTTTCAGGCTCCGATTTATAAAGTTTTGGTTTATTCAAAGGAAATTAAAGTAGAATGGTTTAGTGTAAAGTCCCCTTAGACCAACACGCAAAAGCAGCTTTACCACCTAGCACATGTCTTAACCACATAGACTTCATACTGGGGACTAATCCTTCTGATTTATGGTATCAAGCCAGATGAATGCAAGGTCTCTTGCTTCCTTATTGCTTCTAAGCTCCCTCCTTGGATTCTGTGCTTCTAAAACTGCATCATGTGTATATTAATAGTAAAGTATTTTCTTTCCAGTCTTTCTGAGCAGGTCTCATTTTACGTGCACACAAAAAACCTCTTGGTTATGGCTGAGACACAGAAATGGTGATATGCTACTACTGCCTTTTGTAGCAAAATCAGATTTACTGTGGAGTTTCCTCTTTCATGCCCTTCAGCCTGCATCTGTACAGTAAGAACTCTGAGTACTCCAGGGTCGATGAAAGTAAAGACTTGAGGAAAGCCATTCAAAAATCCAGACACTGGTCTTCAACATTATCCAGACCTGCAACCCTCTTCCTGTATTACATACCCAAGTTCAAAGAGCCAGTGGTAATTCAACAAAGAAAATTCTGTTGTGACTGTGCAATAGCGTGAGTGTGACTGTAGAAAGCTTTTGTAGTGTTAATAAATTTGCATATGAGAAATGAATAATATATTTTTCTTGCTTTGATAAACTAAGATATGTCTATTAGCAGCCAGCATAATGGGCTGGACAGGAGGCCACAAAAGCAAAATCTCTGCTGCTTCTTGAGCAATGTGGTTCTTTATTATTTTCCAAAGTGTTTCTTCCCTTCCTCCTAGCCCACAGGTTTCTTAGCCATCTGTTCAATTATTAGGCTGGCTACTGCCCTTCACCCCAGAAGTGGTGGCCTGTCAGTAGTGCTAGCTATATGTAACTGAGCAAGCAGTGTCTTGAGCCTAAAAATAATTTCTGTAGCAGCATTTTTTTAAAAATAAACCTCCCCGACCTCCCCAGGAGCCACTCCAAGTACTTGTTGACCTGTCATTTGTCTGATCCAAGTGCTGTTATTGTAGGGATGGCTCAGTCGACCTCACTTGATGCCTTCCGAAAGCTACCTCCCAAACTTTAGTGTATCCATCTAAGAATACCAATCACTGGTAAAATTCCAGCTTATCAAAGCAAGGCACAGCAGGCATTAATAACCAGTCACTGCTTTTTTCTTTCCAGCAAAGCAATGAGTTGCAGGCAGACTGGAAACCTTCCACAAAGCTGCTGAAGATTCTGTTTACATGATTTTTTAAAAAGCAAATTTCTTCATTCACCCTAGAAGCATTATTGATGTAATTGGAGAGCTCCTCTGAGGCGCTGCGCTGGGAAAGGTTACAACCTGTTAAGACAAAATTATCTCTATCAATTGTCAGCTCTTTAATCGAATGATGACAGTCATGAGTAGCTCACTCTACTCTACAGAATTACATAAAGCACCTAATTAGATAAATTGGCAAAATAATATTATTACGAAGAGCTTGGCTTAATAGACGATGGCTGGAAAGAAAAGGTGCAAAAAATCAACTTAATCTGAACAAGACCTTGCTAAATAGTCAGTAATAATCATTTTCTGTGCGGGTGGTGCGGGGCACTGGTTGGTTGGTTGGTTTGTTTCTATTCTTAAAAGAATGATTTTATTCCTGTTAAAATGCCTGTGGAAAAGTACAAACCCATTAGAACTTTTCACTAGCTGCTGTAGTTATGATGTTGCTGGTACTGAGCAATGGGCAATATTTAGGATTGCCTGCCATCGATCTTGTGATTGGGAAGGCATCGGTAACAATGGCTCTTAGACAGTGTCCAGTAAAAAGGCAGCATGAAGGTAGTAGGTAAGGAAACAAGATTGCAAGGCTTTCCATCAGTGTGGTGCTGGCTTAGGCTGATGCAGACGCCCCCACCCCCCCATAGAAGAAATCCCCCATCTCCACCACACTTTAACTTTGGATGATTTTGTTAGTAGTTTGAAAAAAAGCCTCATCCACCTCTTCTGCCTGAGTAGGTGGTCTGTAGTAGACCCTTAGCATGATGCCACCCTTGTTTTTTTACCCCTTTTAATCTAATGCAAAGCCTCTCAACTAGTTTGTTTCCTGTGTCCATCTCCACCTCAGTCCAAGTGTATTCATTTTTAATATAGAAGGCAACACCACCTCCCTTTTTTCCCTGCCTATCCTTCCTGAGCAAGCTGTACCCTTCTGTTCCAATATTTCAGTCGTGTTTATTATCCCACCAGATCTCTGTGATACCAGTTATGAGTGTGTCTACACTACAAGGCTATGTCTACATTGCAGGCTTCTTGCACAAGAACTGTTTTGCTCAAGAGTTCTTGCACAAAAGTACTTGTGCAAGAGCGCATCCACACTGCCATGTGCTTTTGCGCAAGAGCATCCAGGGCAGTGTGGACGCTCTCTTGCGCAAGAAAGCTCTGATGGCCATTTTAGCCATAGGGGTTTCTTGCGCAAGAAACCCCTGTTGCCCGTCTACACTGCCTTCTTGTGCAAGAGCTCTTGCGCAAGAGGGCTTATTCCTTGTGGGGAGAGGAATAACTCTTGCGCAAGAAGCCCTCTGTTCTGATGCTTTACTGTAAATTTACTTGCTCAAGAACACACGTGCAGTATAGACGCTCCACAAGTTTTTGCGCAAGAATGGCTGTTCTTGCGCAAAAAGCCTGCAGTGTAGATATCGCCCAAGGGTATTTTGAAATCAGTTATTTCAGAATAACAACTCCCGAAACAACTATTTGAAAATAGCACGTCCATGCTACAGGGAAGCCTCAAAATTAGTTCCAGGCAAGCTCCCCTAATGTGGATATGCTACCTCGATTTCGAGCCCCAGGAAGCACTGGGGAGTAATTACTTTGAATGGCCGTGGAGAGGAGCTATTTTGAAATAGCAGCAGTGAAGTGTCCACATTACCACTGTAGGGTAAACTGAGGCAGTCCGTGGTATCTTGCTGGATTTGAGTACTCAGCAATTCGAAATAGGTATTATTCTTTGTGAAATGAGGGTTTATTATTCTGGAATAAGAAGCCTGTTATTTTGAAATAATTTCAAAATAACAGGCTTCCTGTGTGGACACTCACCTTGTTATTTGAAATAACACTGTAGTGTAGACATGTCCTATGTCATAGCTGTGTTTCTTTATTAGCACTTCAAGTTCTACCTGCTTATTTCCCATACTTCTTGCATTTGTATACAGGCATCTAAGATACTGATTTGATTTTGCCCCCCCAGTTCTGCCTTGCCTCTCCTTTATCTCTGCCATTATAGCCCAGGCTCTCTCCCATTTCTGACCCATCTCTTTGGTCTGCATGTTTTTCACTTACTTATGGGCTTTGGTCACCTGTCCCCGTTGAACCTAGTTTAAAGCCCTGGTGGTGATAGTTTAAAGTGGTGGCGCTTTGGAAAGGGTAGCAGTGAAGGCAAGTAGGGACAATATTGTAATGTCTCCAACCCTTTTCTACAGGTGGGGGTCATTGAAGTAGGTATTTCAGACCTGAGAGTAGCCAGGGAAGCAAGGCTGTTGATTACAAAGTGGTGCAGGAAAGTTACGTTCAATGTGGGGAGGAACAAAGCAGCACTGCCAAGGAACCACTGAGTACCTTTTGGAGTGTGCTCTAGAAATTTCTCTGAAGGATTCCCATGAAATCTCCGTATGCATCAGCACGCTGTTCAGCTGCACTGCTTAGCTGCACACAGAAACAGAGCCAGCCTTGTCCGTTTCTGTTCCTTCACCCAGTATGTAACCAAGCACCACAATTCAAAACCAGCACCACCACCAGAGTGGAGAAGAGTTCTTGACTAGCCTGGCCACATGGTGACTCTGCTGGGGCTCCACAGCATCCTCTAGATTCATCACCGCATCCTCTGGGTTAGATTCACTTTTCACCGCTTCAAGCCCCGCTGAAGTGTCCTCGAGGCTCCTGGTAGCGGAGGAGGGGTTGTCACTGCAGATAGCGTCCAACTCCTTATAGAACTGGCAGGCCTTTGGCATAGAACCGGAGTGACAGTTTGCCTCCTTTGCATTCTGGTACCTCTGCCTCAGCTCCTTTTTCTTCACCTCTTCACTGTATCCTGATCATAGGCCTTTTCACACAGGATGCAAGAAATTTACCCCTAGCTATTGAAATTCCTACAGCTGGGACTGTACAGCCTCCTCTCCCCATAGACTCAGCACGTCCAACCCAGCTCTGTAATAGTCCAGGTGGGGGAGCGATAGGCAGGGACAGTGCTGGGCTAGGATAGGGATGGGTGGGAGAAGTAGGAAGGGAACAGATGCTTTTGAGAGGAACAAAGAAGTCAGAGTTGATTATAGGAGTTGGGAAATACAATTTCCCAGTTAAAGGTGAGCTCCAGACTATAAAGTGTGTGCCCTTTAATCACAGTTTGTTAGGTTTATAAAAAAAATTATTTTCATGGTTTTCAAATGATCAGGCCCTGGGTTCCTGCTTTTCAGTGGAGTAATTTAGGGAGAACTTTGGAGCATCTGGAAGGAAACATCACAGGTTGATTGAAACCATGTCAAGACCGATTGTACAGTATGTGGTAATATCTCTTGTTGTGAGACACTAGTCTAGTGTTAAATTTCCTCTCTTGGAACTTCCAGTTAAGGTTGAATTAAATCTATTTTACCACAGTCTTCCCGCCTCTTAGTTCCTGATAGATTTATATCAGTAGAAACCATTGGAAATATCTTAGCTTTCAGCTGGTATTTACAGCCTCACTGTGCAACATCATTTACGTCAGAAATAACTGGCAATGCAACCAGTGTCCTCTAATCATTCTGCCACTTCTCTGTTTTTTCTGCCATGTTAGGGCTGCCTCAGTGTTCAAGGGACAGTGCACACTGTGCTCATGCAGGAGAGAACAAAGTCCCACAGCAAGACATTTAAATGCCATAAAATGTCACAACACCAGATAAAGCTGAGGATTGAATAGAGAGACAGAGATAAGCATTTATTGGGAAATGATATGCAGTTAATAGCCCTTTGCATATGGTGACTTCACACAATGTTTCTATGCAAATTTAAATGTCTTCTAAGTGTATAAATTTCATGCAAACGTAACCTTTATTATGTGAGCATCAGTAATAGGAAAATCTAATTAAAGGCTGAATGGCTTGCTAGAAGTGGAATCCTTTTTCATATGGAATCTGTAATGAATTAAATGGTTTCCATAAAGGATATTATTTCAGATGGCTATTGACAAGTACAAAGAAAACTCTGCCTATCACAATATGATTTAATTAATGTCTTCCCTCCTTGCACACACACATTCCCTGTAGTCCCTGTGTGGTTCTGGGTGAATTATTATTTCAGGTGCCTGCATCAGAATCCATGAAAACAGCAGCTGGACCATCAAAAGCCTCTCCATTTTGCTTAACCCAAATCATTAACATTGGGACACTTGCCGCATTGCCACAGTCTATTATACCCAAGACCACGGCTGATGAATTACAGCTCTGTCAACTGGTCTGTCTAGCAAATTACCAGTGTGTGAAGAGGTGCCCAATATCATTATCAGCATTACCGAACACTATGGACAAAGTAATAGTAAGCTGTGTTTCGCTTGTTCAGGCTTCCACAGTGAAACCAGACCACAGTGTCCTTCAAGCCATAATGAGAAACACTGCTGAGAAGATTGTCAATCCAAATAACAGAAGAAATGAGGCTTGACGGTTCAGAAAATTGGGGATAAATGCAGTAACGGAACCAATTACTGACAGAGGGTTTCTTTTTCTCCATAGTCAGTCTAAAATTACTAGAATGACCCTGTCACGGCTGTTATCTAATTTTGATGTGTATTATGATTTGTCCTTTGTCTGCCTCTACATGCCTGCTGAGGCCAGGAGTACTTCACACGCCATTCAGCTTCATTTAGAGAATCTTTCTTTCCTTAAATATATATCTGAGTCCAAGCCATGAAAAGACGTGTGGATATGACATACTGCACTGTAAATGGATAGTAACAATAGCCCTAATCCCTGCCTGTCTCCTTTAGTATATGCATATAGAGGGGTTGTGAGCATTCTTTAGCAATCTTTAAAAATGTATGCTATTAAATCTCCTGCCAAACTATTGAAGGATATGCTACATTACATGCCATTTGACTTACACTGCATGCTACTTACTATAAGAGTATGAGGTAGAATTCATTCTCCAGAAAACAATATATAAGATAAATGCAGGTGAAAGTTAAATAAGAGACCAAGGGTTTCAGAGAGATAAGACTCTTATAAAAAGTCCTTCAGAATTTACCTATGTTATAGAGTTGGGCAAATAACACTGCTCTACAGCCAAAATGCTTCTGAAATAAATGTAGTCAAACTTTACTAATTCTGGGTCACTGAGAACGAAAATGATGCTTAAAATTGTTGATTGGCTCTATTTTTCAAGATATGCTATTGGGTCAGTGTATACGACCCTTGACTTGGGAATGGCGGGAGGATAAGTGAGTTATAAAGGGAAGGGATCTCAATTTAAACCAGAAATGACTAAAATACATCTTTGACTGGATCTATGAATAAATCTATGACTGGGTTTGGACAGTACTTGCTTTTTAGGCAAAACAATGAATGATGCAATCTGAAGCTGGTATTGCGTCATACATTATATGAATTGCATCATGTTATTCCTAGAAGTCATGGATGATGCAGTCATAACGAAGCTTACATCACTCTGCTGAACAAATTGCCCTATATCAGCGCTAGAAATCATATAGTGTCGTGCTCTCTTATTTGTTAGTGTTTGATTTTGCAAAGGGACACATTTCTGTTTAGCCAAAGTGAGCAGAGATGCCTTGTACTTGTGTGAACAGTGCAGATAACTTCTGCTATGTTTGTGGTGAAGTGACTTTTGCATCACAAAAGTGCAGTATAACCACTATGGTTAAGAAAGCCTATCACCTTTATTTTGGCTGCAAAATTGGAGATCAGGACAAGAGGTGGGCCCCACACATATGCTGCAACACTTGTGCAACAAATCTTCGCCAGTGGTTGAACAGGAAAAGGAAATCTATGCCTTTTGCAGTGCCAATGATTTGGAGAGAGCCAACAGATCATACCAGCAATTGTTACTTCTGCATGGTGCCTCCAGTTGGGAAAGGTGTGTCAAAGAAGAAAAAGTGGACTGTGCATTATCCAAACATTCCATCAGCTATACGCCCAGTACCCCACGGAGAAGGACTGCCGGTTCCTGATGCACCAGAATCATTCTCACTTGAGTCAGACGAGGAAGAGGAAGAGGATGAAACTTCTGGTCCTGAACCATCAATGTCACAGGACCCACATTTTCTCCCATCCTCCTCCTCTGAACCACACCTCATAACACAAGGTGAACTGAATGACCTTGTCAGGGATTTGGAACTACCCAAGAGTAAGGCAGAGCTGTTGGGCTCCAGACTACAGCAGTGGAATCTCCTGGCAGGTGATGTTAGGGTTTCCATGTTCTGTGACTGTCAAAAGGATCTTGTCCCATTCTTCTTCATGGAAGGTGATCTTGTAGCCTGCAACAACATTGATGGTGTGATGGCAGCCCTCAACATCGTTCACGATCCAGATGAGTGGAGACTGTTCATTGATTCATCGAAGACGAGTCTTAAAGCTGTTTTGCTGCATAATGGCAATGTTTTGCCATCAATTCCAGTTGGTCATGCAGTCCATATGAAGGAAACCTATGACAACATGAAACAACTTTTGAGGTGCATAAACTATGACCAACAACAGTGGCAGCTTTGTGGCGATTTGAAGGTTGTTGCTCTCTTGCTTGGTCTGCAGACTGAATACACAAAGTACTGCTGTTTTCTCTGCGAATGGGATAGTCGTGCAAGAGATTCCCACTACATCAAGATAGATTGGCCACTCCGACAGTCATTGGAGCCTGGGAGGAAAAGTGTTCAGCATCCACCACTTGTTGAATCAAGGAAGATTGTTACCACCCTTACACATCAAGCTGGGTCTGATGAAAAACTTTGTCAAGGCCATGGACAAAACACAAGCAGCTTTCAAGTACCTCTGTGGAAAATTTCCAAGGTTAAGTGAAGCTAAGATAAAGGAAGGTGTCTTTGTTAGTCCTCAGATTCGTGAACTTCTTCGAGATGATGCATTTGACCATGCACTGCTTGGCAAGGAAAAGACGGCATGGAAAGCCTTCCAGTTAGTGGCAATAAATTTTCTTGGAAACAACAAGGCAGACAACTACAGGTTGTTGGTGGAAAACCTCCTCAAGACATACAAAAGCCTTGGTTGCAACATGTCACTAAAGATACATTTTTTGCGCACTCATCTAGATTTTTTTCCACCCAACTGCGGAGCAGTGAGCGACGAGCACGGCGAGCGATTTCACCAGGACATTGCAACAATGGAGAAACGCTATCAGGGCAAATGGAGCCCATCAATGCTTGCAGACTATTGCTGGACAGTGACAAGAGATGCTTCATTTAATGATACAAGAGACAAGCCAAGAAGCGCTGAGTAGACACTGAATAGGACTAAACTATTTACATAATAGTTTTTTGCCTTTTGTTTCATAATAAATTTTATTTATATAACCCTTTTGCTGATTTTTAAAGTGTTACATAAACAGGACAGGTGAAATATTATCATGTAAAGCAACCATAAACACATGAAAAGACCTAGGTTTACAATTTATGATTAAAACTCTACTATCTACACAATATACATAGACGTAAAATGTAAAAACTTAAATATCTTGGAAACAGTAGCCAATCAGTTGTTTTGTCATATTTGAATTCAGCACATCAAAATACATAATAAATAGCACATTTTATCTCTGAAGGAGATGACTTCTAAAAAATTGTAGACCAGTGTAATGGATCTTTCAGTTCTCCAGCCATTTTGAAAAACAGAAATTTTAGTGAAACAAAACCAAAAAATGAAAAACTTGGTTTCAAAACATTTTGATATCAAGCACTAAAACATTTTGAAATGTTTAAAAAGGAAATGTAAAAGAAATGTCAAAATGAAACATGTCAAAAAGAAACATGAACATGTGAAATAGTCTGGTGTCATTGTCTGCATTGTTTTTCTGAAAAAATAGTTTCTGTTGAAAAATTTCACCAAGTACTTCTATCAAATGCTGGATGTAAAAAACTTTCCCCACCCCCGATACTTAAAAGTGTGTCAAATGGCCCAGGGCATAAGGGCAAGTCCATTAGGAGCTCTCTTCAGAAGCTAAAATAATTCCATACTTTTCAATGTCTCTTTGCCTCTAGTAGGGAAGGACTTCCCTACTCTGAAAGTGTGTCCATCCACATTAGTGCCTTGCTAATTGGAGTAAACGTTTTTTCGGATGTGTTGAGAGTATTCTACACTGGACATAAAAATTGATAGGCAATCCTTGGAGTTTGCTTCAGTCTCTGTTCTCAACCAGTTTCTCCCATTGCTTGCCCAGCTCTCAAGCAAAGGAAAGCAATAGTCACAACCTTAACTGTCTACAACATTCAGCACATTGTGTCAGTTCCTGCTGATCAGGGAGGATTAGAAAGAAACCTCTCTACTGGGAGGTCCGTATCATCCTGAATTTGAAGAGTTTAAACAAGTATTTGAGAGAGGCCTCTTTCTCACTCAAGACCTTGAGGCCTACCATTTAGGTAGTGAACTCAGAACAGATTTTAGAAAACAGAGACCATCAGGTTGCTTCTGTGGCGGCGCGTTGGGGTCCCCCGACTCCTGCACACCCATAATGGCACGGACAGACTCCACCAGCCAGTAGAATAGAGGGAGTTTATTGCTTCTCCAGGATACAGCACAGCACAGATGTCATCTGGTTACAGGAACCGGGCCTAGGATGCCTCAGTCCCCCTTGAGATGGGGGATGCTGGGCCCCTAAATTCCAGCCCCTCTGGGCCCTAGGCTGTCTCCTCCATGATCCCAGACAGAAACTACTCTTCCTTCCAGCCCTGCCCCCAGCCGGGGCTGGCCTCGCCCCCTTCCTTTCCATTGTTCCGCTCCATGGGAGATACCTGTCTGACCAGTTTCGAAGCCCCCTTGCATAATGACTCATCGCCTGCCCTGCTGGGCCGTGCTGCAGACAGCAACCAGTGGAGGTCACTGACAACCCACTGCCCAGCATAGCAACCAGCAAGGTACCCCCATTACGTCACAACTTCTCTTCATGGTTCTAGTCTTCTGATTCATAAACCGTTCCTGAGGGTGTCTAGGCTGGCATGATTTTGCGGAAATGCTTTTAATGGAAAAGTTTTTCCGTTAAAAGCATTTCTGCAAAAAAGCGTCTAGATTGGCACGGGTGCCTTTGCGCAAAAAGTGCTTTTGCGCAAAAAGCATCCATGGCCAGTCTAGACACGACTTTGCGCAAGAAAGCCCCAATCGCCGTTTTCGCCATCAGGGCTTTTTTGCGCAAAACAGTTCTTCCCTGTCTACACTGGCCCTCTTGCGCAAGTATTCTTGCGCAAGAGGGCTTATCCCTGAGCAGGAGCATCATAGTATTTGCGCAAGAACACTGACAATCTTACATTAGATCGTCAGTGTTCTTGCGCAAATTCAAGCGGCCAGTGTAGACAGCTGGCAAGTTTTTGCGCAAAAGCGGCCTCTTTTGCGCAAAATCTTGCCAGTCTAGACGCAGCCTATGTGTTTTCAGAAGCACTTGTAGACACCTCTACCTCCTCCTGCCCCAAGCTCTCACAAAGGTAGTCTTACATTACACGATGGGTTGCTGCAGGCCCCTTCAGAACTGGAGGACTCAGCAGCAGTACAAGTAAAATCTACAAATGGTCTGGTGGGCACAGCCCACTTCTTCAGATGCCTACGAAAGCTCATGATACCATCTAGATGTTTTGCTAGTCTATAAAGTGCTACCAGACCATTTGTTGTTCTTTTCTGTACAGACTAACTCGGCTACCCCCTGAAGTAAAATCTAGCCATTCAAGGAATACTTGCATTACAGATGTGAAGGACTAGTCAACTACCCGATAAGCAAATGCATATCGAATAGTTGACATGCTAGTTGACTAGTTGCTTCCCCTCCCCCCTGCTGCCTCTATAAAAAAGAGGCAGCGGGGGAAGGGGAGGAGGAAGTAGTGGGGTATTTCAAAGTGACAGCTGGAGTGTCCCCAGGCTGCATGCAGTGTTTCAAAGCAGCAGTGCCACATGGAGCCCAGGATCAGCAGGGGAGTCCCCCACTGAACCCAGGCTCCGTGCGGCGCTGCCACTTTGAAACACTGCAGGGAGCACAGCATCAGGCTGTACATGGCGTTTCAAAGCAGCAGCGCTGAGGGGAGCCCAGGATCATCTGGAGTCCCCAGCTGATCCTGGGCTCCATGTGGCGCTTTCGACTTTGAAGTGTAGCAACAGCCCTAGTTGATTAGTCAGTCGATATTTAACAACCTTAACTTGCATCATAAGTCTCAAGAAGCAATCTCCTCCCCTCTCCTCCTGAATCTGGTTTACCTGTAGGCTCTATTCAACCTGTGGATAGTCACTAGGAAATGGGAAGCGACTGTCTAGGAAGGATACTATAGAATGGGATCTAGGGGCGATAGTGGACCACAAGCTATATATGAGTCAACAGTGTGACGCTGTTTGCAAAAAAAGCAAACCATGATTCTGGGATGCATTAATAGGAGTGTTGTGAACAAGACACAAGAAATCATTCTTCCACTCGATGCTGATTAAACCTCAATTGGAATATTGTGTCCAGTTCTGGGCACCACATTTCAAGAAAGATGTGGAAAAATTGGAGAGGGTCCAGAAAAGAGCAACAAAAATTATTAAAAAGGTCTAGAAAACATGACCCTAGGAGGGAAGACTGAAACAATTGGGTTTGTTTAGTCTGGAAAAGAGAAGACTGAGAGGGGACATGACAGCAGGTTTCAAGTACCTATAAAGGTGTTACAAGGCCAAAGGAGGAAAAATTGTTCTCCTTGCCCTCTGATGATATGACAGGAAGCAATGGCCTTAAATTGCAGCAAGGGAGGTTTAGGTTGAACATTAGGAAAAACTTTCTAATTGTCAGGGTGGTTAAACACTGCAGTAAGTGCTTAGGGAGGTTGTGGAATCTTCATTATTGGAGATATTTAAGAGCAGGTTGGACAGACATCTATCAGGCATGGTCTTGATGGTGATTGGTCGTCCTGTGAAAGCAGAGGACAGGACTTGATGACCTCTTGAGATCCCTTCTAGTATTCTATGATTTCCTCAGAGGTCTTTAAGATAAGGGAGGAGATTTGGGACCTGTTGGGAACTGGGAAAATCAGCATGGCCATATCAAGTTTCCAGGCTCCCTGGCAGCTTTCATGATCCTTATCCAGTGTGAGACTTCAGGATATAGCCATCATAGGCCTCTAGTACTTTTTGGTGGGAAAGTGATTCTCTCATTTCCATTTGTAGAGAAGCAGCTGAAGTCCACTTCTGTGCTATGATAATGCCAATTCCACTTCTGTGCTATGACAATGAAGGATGCCAGGAGGCTGGAGCCAACTGGGAAAACACAGCACTGTGGTACCTGAGAGAAGAGCCTATTGGGCTACATTGTAGGGGCATTACAAAAGCATGAACATTCATGAGAGCTACCATGGCATATCTGAGTGAGGAAGAGGGACTGGAAGCTCCAGGATGGTGCCAAAACTCATAAGGTTTGCTTGTCGGTTGACCCGCATCTCTTCATCATCTCAGATAGACTTGCCAAGCCTGCCCCTTTCAGCAAATTAAATGGGAGCTGTCTGCAGCTGCCTGTCAAATTGCCTCACTGACCTGACCATTCTCCGGGTAACACATGATGGCTATCAACAAGTCTGGGGAACCTTTTTTGGGTTGGGGGCCACTGACCCACAGAAAAATCAGTTGGGGCTTCACCCAAGTGAGAAGCAAAAAAACAAAACAAAAAAACCAAACCCTCACTGATGTGGACCCCGACTGAGAAGAAGAAAGATACTCCCTTCACACACCAGAGCTGGGGGGGGGGGGTGTGTGTCCAGGCCAATGTTTCCTCTAAGCTGCGGGGTGGCAGAGCTTCACAAGGGATTAATCAGCCCCGACCAGTCAGAGGCTCAGGGGTCTGAGGGAACACGGTTCCAAGCTAGTAGATTTTGTGTGCTCCAGCCCCATGGTGGGGGGGGGACGGGGACTGAAGCACCAGCATGGGCTTCCCAATGCTGGGGGGGGGAGCCCTGAGCATTGGGGGTTGGATTCAGATAAGCTGGGCATCCGCCCCCACCCCTGGGCTTAGGTTCCCTAGCCCTGTACTAGACCTGCTCTGGGATCAGATGCCTTAGGCTGCTAGGAGTGAGTCCTCAATTGTACACTTCAATTGTACCTCTGAGAAGTCATTATCTATATTTCTTCCCTTTTCATCTAATAGATTAGTTGCTAGAGATTTTGCCATGGGGAAGAATTACTTTAATTCTGATCAGTCAGAATTGGCCTGAATCCCCCCAGAAGGACTGAGTTACTGAGATCTTGAAATGTTACCTGTTTCAACTGATTCCACCCACAAAGATTCTGCAGCCTGCAAATATTCTTACTAGTCATGGGTGGTGTGTAGTGGAAAAAATCCTCTCTACAGTTTTGGCAGGGTCTTACAATGAATGGTAATTGCTATGCCCTGCAGCATGTTACAATTAATTTCAGAGTTCTGTAGACTCACAGGAACAGGAATTACCATGCAGGATTAAACTCATGGTCCATGTACTCCAATATCCTGTCTCTGATAGTGGCCTGCATCAGATGCTTCAGTGTTAAGTGCAAGAAACTTCCTAATAGAGATTGGCTTACACCCGGAAGCATGAAATTGAATATCTCTTCTGAGTTTTTTTGTTAGCATTAACTGGTATAGCTCTGAATAGTGTTGTTATCTGAAGCTTGCTATTTTTTTTTTTTTTTTGCCTCAGTGACATCCTATAGCAATAAATTCCATGGCTTACTAATGTTGAGTGACAAAGAAATTCCCTTGGTCGGTTTTGGATTTATCATCTTTTAATTTCATTTAAGGAATTTACCATTTGTCTGCCTCTTGTAAACATTAAGCACAAGTTACATAGACTATAATCTGAAATGGTGCGATTTAAATGTTGGAGGTGGTGATCCTTACAATACTGTAATACCATAGTCCACTTCTACATTCAATACAGTTGCAGTATTATAAAAGTTCTGCGGGCTCTTTCCTGTGAGGTGCTGAGGGAGGATGGATTGGTGTGGTTTGTGTACACACATATTTCCCCCAATACTAATATACAACCCATTTAATCTCTAGCTCTCAAAGTGGTTTACAAAGGAAGCTATATATAATTATCCCCATTTTGCAGGTGGAGTAAAGTGAGGCACAGAGAGGTTAAGTGACTTGCCTAAGACCAGGAAGCTGTTTGCTGGCAGAGTCATCAATAGAATCTTTCTCTCTCAGCTCAGTTCCCTAGCCATTGGATAATGCGGTCACCTCTAGAAACAGTAAAGGATGCTCCAAGCACATCCTGTCTCTGACTTACCAACCTCAGCGTTGCTTGTTGCCTTGTTAGTCAGGGAGCTGAAGGAACGTGGAGAGGGGAGGAAGTGGGGCAAGGGCAATACAGCAATGGGACTGTGCAGGGAAGGCTGAGGGGGAGTTACATGTGTCAAGGACATGATATTTGACAAGATCTCTCAGGACAGCTTTCTTGGCTCTTTGACCCACCCAGGCAGCGTTGCTGGTATCTCTGCACCAACACCTCTCTAAAGGCTCCCTGTCTCACTACTGCTTTAGTGCACCAGGCAGCCCAGGTAGCAGCATGGATGAGCCCTGCAAGTTCCACTGTGTCGCAGAGGCAATAATTTGTCCCTAGACTCCTGCAACCCTCTCTCCTCTGGTATAGCTCCAGTAACCTTCCCCTCTCCTTTTTGTACAAAACTCTCTTTTGTCCACTCACCAGCCCCTCTGCACAGCCATCCCTCGCTGCTGCCTAAACGCTGCATTGACTCGCTCCACCTACCACTCCAACCCAGCATGCTGTGGAGCAGCTGCAGTGCCGTAGTATATCAGGAGCTGACCCCCTCCTTTTGCCCTCCACACAAGCCCCCTTTCCATTCCCCATTTTTGTGCTCTCAGAGTCCAGGGCTGCTGCTCAGTTTCTCTCCTTACTCGTTCCCTCTCTCTCTCTCTCCCATTTTTTCTATACTGAGTAAAGCTGGGGCATCAGAGTGGGATGTGTAGCAGCATCTGAACACAGGAACTGGTAGTTCTGCCACTGTTTCCTTGCTGAGAACAGACCACTAATGGGAAGACAAGCTGGGAACCTCCCCCCCCATAATGGTACTAGCTCTGATCAAGCAAGTGAGCTAAAAATAGTGCAACCATCATAGCACAGGCACCAGCAGGACAGGACAACTGCCCTAAGGACACACAGGTCGGGGAGTGGGAGGTTTGGAGAGGATTGTACTGGGGAGGGGCCCTTGGGACATGTTGTCACTTGCTGCTGCTACACAACTGTATTTGGCAACTAGCTTGCTAAGACGTAGCCTGAGCATGTCTGCTAGGATTGGGAATCACAGTCCCGGCTCCAAGTGTAGATGTATCATTAGTGCGTCCACATGGGGAGCTGGGGTGGAATAGCTAGTGCAGATTAGCCAGTTCACGTTAGCTATTGCAGCCGTACTCCCCAGTAAGCCCTTACCCTGCTTTAATAGAACATCTCACGCTGTGGAGCAGCTAAATGACTGCATATAGTACTGACTGGCTAGGTCATTGTATGTATACTGTGTGCCCATAGGCTAGCTGCACTTTTCCCCTATGGAAATGTGTTTCAGAACATTTATGGTGACATTAATTTACCGAGATTCTATAGCTTGGGTGACCATTTTCCTTAAAAAAAGCATGCCAGTTAAGGGCTTAGCTGGGAGCTACATAGCAATCACTGCAGGCAGGAAGGAGAAAGTATTGTTAATAAAATCATAATCATAAAGCAGGCAGAGGAAAGTTGTACAATTGGAATAGAAAGTTCTGAACCGCAATAGCACTAGGCTGGTCCTTTACAGATTGTTTAATTTGATTAACAGACTGTAGATGCCATTTTTAGTCATCTATAAACCACTTCCATTTTTCATGCTGGAAACTCTGACATCTTCCTTCTGATTCAGCATCAAAACAGGAGGAAATGAATATGGTAACCAGCCATGAAGTGTTTTATACAAATATTTACATACAGCATGTAACTGCTGCCGAAAGGCCTGATTCCATTATTATGCTACAACTTAGGATGGCAGGGTTTGTGACATTCGGAGGGGCATTCTAAACTCTAATCACCGGGCACTGAGTGTAGGGCAAGAAGTAGGGAGAAACTTTTATTCTTGGCATGAAATCCTGGCTCTCCTGACGTCAATAGGGGATACAGGATTTCAGCTATAGAACTTGACCCCGAACTCCATTTTGGACCCCTTGTGAAATGGAAGTGGCAGGAAAAAGCTTAAAATTGAGAGAGCTCTCCCCCCAGGTAAGTCTTCTATTTGTTAAGTTGAATAGTTTGCTCCTATACCACTCTATTATCTGGAGAACATGGGCAGAGCATACTGTACCCCAGGGAGCCTTTAGGCTTTTAGGCTGCTGTAAACTATGCTGGAATGACTGAAATGTCCCATGGAGCGCACCTCAATCAGGTGGCTACAAAGGGGATCTGCCCTCCTCCCCTGCACTCATTGCTTTCTGGGTGCAGCTGAAGCTGAGGTTCCAGTTTCGCTTGGGACCTTTCTGGAGCAGATATTGTTCCATCCTTTGTCTTGTGGATGAAGCAGAGTACAGGGTCAATATTTAAATAATAAATAACTCATATGTGAACCTTTTCTGCTGTGCAGCAGCATTTTCTTTCATATGGCACTCATCTCTCTCTATGTATTTTAACATTGACTCTTTACCAGGACTGAGAGAAGGGGCACACACAAAAAAAAGGTGATTTGATGAAAAACCACATTCATTGGGAACAATTATCACCGTTCAAACATATGTGAAAAGTTCACTGATTGAACAGAATGTGTAAGGAAAAAAATCAGTGAAAAATCGATGAAAACAGAGGATATATATAAGCTTAAACCAGCTATAGTTGGGGGGGGGGGTGTGTATTGAGTACCTTGAAAACAACCAGCAAACAGTATCTTCCTTTATAACCCGAAAATAATCAGTGTTAAAACTACAGAGCATCAGTAATTTGTCTGAAAACTCCATCCTGGCCACTGTGGATGTAGAAGCTTTTTACAATCAACATTCCACATGTGGATGGACTATAAGCTGTCAGGAATGGTATCCTTGATAATGCCTCAGCTCACCTGCTGGCTGAACTATGTGACTTTGTCCTCACCCACAACTATTTCCAATCTGGTGACAATTTATAAGAGAGAGTTACTCACCTTGTGCAGTAATGTCTGTTCTTCGAGATGTTTGTGCCCATGGGTGCTCCACTCAAGGTGTCGGACTCGTCCCGGCGCTGCAATCCGGAGAATCTTCATCAGCAGTAGCCCAGCCGAACCGTGCATGCTCGCCTGCTGTCTCGTGCCATTCGTGCCTTTCTGCTGAGCGCGGTCTGGCCCCGTCAGTTCCTCCCAACCAGAAGCGTCTGAAAAGACAAAAACAGTAGCTCTGAAGCAGGGAGGAGGGCGGGATGTGGAGCACCCACAGGGACACACATCTTGAAGAACAGACGTTACTGCACAAGGTGAGTAACTCTCTCTTCTTCGTCGAGTAGTGTCCCCGTAGGTGTTCCACTCAAGGTGAGTACGTAGCAGTGGTGCAATGCTATACGTGTGCTTTGGACTTATGGTTTCTGTGCTGTGGACAGAACTGCTTGGGCCACTGCAGAATCGCTCTTCAATATTTTCGCAAGGGCATAATGTCTGGCGAAGGTAAGAGTAGATGACCAGGTTGCTGCATGGCATATGTCCTGTAATGATACACCCTTAAGGTAAGCTGTGGATGTGGACATGCCTCTAGTGGAGTGGGCATGAGGTTGATGCGGCAAAGATTTATTACGCAAGGCATAACATCGTGTGATACAAGAGACGATCAAGTTGGAAATGCACTGTGCGGAGAGTTGTTGGGCTTTTGAACGCTCAGCCGTAGATAAGAAAAGGCACTGAGACTTTCTGAAAACACGTGTTCTGTCAAGGTAAAAGGCCAGCACTCTTCTGATGTCCAGCGTATGCAAACGTGATTCTTCCACAGTGAAATGAGGTTTTGGGTAGAATGTCGGCAAGCTTATGGGTTCATTTATATGAAAGATGGAATTCACTTTCGGTGGAAAGGGAGAATGAACACGAAGCACTACTCCATGCTCATTGAATAAGGTGTTTGGTGGATCAGCAGAGAGAGACGCTAATTCGCTCACTCGCCGCGCCGAAGTTATGGCAAGCAGGAACACCACCTTTGTCGTAAGCATGCGGAGGTCACACGTTGCAGGAGGTTTGAAGGGGGGGCAAGTCAGGGTGTCCAAGACCATAGCTAGGTCCCACAGCTCTGGTGGAATCCTGTGAGCGGGATACAGATTCTCGAGCCCCTTCAAAAACCTTTTGGTTAGTGGGTGTGCAAATAGTGAATGATCGTCGATGGGAGGATGGAAGGCCGAGATTGCCGCCAGGTGAACCCTGAGGGAAGAAATTGCCAAACCCGTCGTCTTCAGGTGCAGGATGTAATCAAGTACTCGCTGGATAGGCAAAGAAAGAGGGTCGAAAGCTGTTGCTGAACACCAGGACTGGAACCGGTACCATTTATGGAGATAAGTTTTACGAGTAGTGTGGCATCTGCTGTTTATAAGCACATGCTTGACAGCCTGAGAACAGCTCAGTTCTGGAGCTTGGAGCCAACTAGGGGCCACGCAGTGAGGTGCATGTGATCGATGTGTGGGTGAATCATTGTACCGTGTTGCTGAGATAGTAAGTTGTACAGCTTCGGTAGTCGCCATGGCTGGGCTGCCGACATTTCGGACAATTGCATTAGCCACGTCTATCGGGGCCAAAAGGGCACTATCAAAATCACTGTTGCTCTGTCCAATGCTATTTTCTCTAGTACCCTGGGGATGAGTGGAAGAGGGGGAAAGGCACAGAGCAAGGGGTGATGACTCCAGTCGAGCAGGAAGGCGTCCCCTAAGGAAGCTGAACCGATGCCTGCTCATGAGCAATAATGATGGCACTTTCTGTTGTATAGCGTGAATAGCCAATGTTGAAGGCCTCGCGGATGAAGTCTTGTGTGCAGGACCACATATGTGATGGCAGCCATGTGTCCTAACAGCTGTAGGCAGGTAAGTAGACGTGATTTGGGAGAAATTGATACAGTCTGAACTAAGTCTTGGATAACGTGAAACCTCTTTATGGGTAAGTATGCTCTTACAGTCGATGAATTGAGCCTTGCAACGATGAATTCTAGGCAGTGACTCGGCATTAGGGAAGACTTGTTGAAACTGATTATGAGCCCCATAGCCTTGAATGCTGTCGTGGTAGTGGCGACTGCCTGTATAGCTTCATCCAAGATGGGAGCCTTCAATAGATAATCGTCTAAATACTGGAAGATCATGATGTTGAGATGTCGAAGGTAGGCAGCCACTACCGCCAGAGTCTTGGAAAAAACTCTTGGCACTGCTGAAAGTCTGAAAGGTAACACTTGGTATTGGTAGTGCTCCGTGCCCACTACGAACCGGAGGAACCGCCTGTGGGCCAGGTGTATCGTTATATGAAAATAGGCGTTCTGTAAATCGAGGGATGCAAACCAATCCCCTTTGTCAAGAACTGGGATGATAGAGGCTAACATGACCATCTTGAATTTTTGTTTGAGCAGGTGATGGTTGAGCCGGCATAGGTCCAGAATAGGTCTCCAACCTCCTGACTTCTTCTGAGTGAGGAAGTACCAAGAGTAAAATCCTTTCCTGCGAAACTGAGCTGGTATCCTCTCCACTGCTCCTATGGTAAGTAGGCAGGAGACCTCTGGCTGTAGAAGAGGCTCGTGAGAGGGGTCCCTGAAAAGGGACGGGGAAGGTGGGGCGGGTGGAGGGATTGAGTTGAAAGGGATGACATATCCTGAAGTGACTATCTCCTAGACCCAACGGTCGGTGGTTATAAAAGACCAACACTGGTGATAAGGTCTTAACTGGTGATGGAATAACTTCTGCACTTCATGCGGAGCCTCTGTCAAAGGGGTGGTACACAGTCCCTCAATCGACACGTCAAACTTGCTGTCAGCCCTGCTGGTAGGTGGGCGCTTTGTTGGGTTGCTGGTGCCGTTTTTGTGGGCATTGCCTTGCCCTCTGTTGATTGTATGGCCTAACACGGGGTGCAGCAGAAAAGAAAGGCCTCTGCTTGTTGTAGAGCATGTATCTTTTATGTCTATACAGAGGCGTGTACATCCCCAAAGTTCTCAAAGTGGTGCGAGAGTCTTTGACTGAATGGAAGACCCGATCTGTATTTTGAGCGAAGAGCAACTGGTGATCGAAAGGTAAGTCTTCAACTTTGGTTAGTAGGTCTTTCGGAATGGCCACCTGATGTAACCAAGACGCATGACCCCCGCTGTAGCTGTGGTTCGTGCCACCGCGTCAGCCGTGTCAAGGGTGATCTGTAGCACTGTTCGAGCTGCTATATAGCCTTCCTGGATTACTGCCTTCAGAATTTGTCTTTTAGAGTCCGGTAAATGCTCCAAAAGAGGGACTAACTTTGAATAGTTGTCAAAATCGTGATTCGCGAGAAGGGCCACATAATTGGACATTCTCAGGGTTGAGGTGGCAGAAGAATATACTTTTCTGCCTAAGATGTCCAGATGCTTAGCTTCCTTGTCATTAACTGTGGTTTTACCTTGTGTTGTTTTTGACCTCTGTTGTGCAGCGTCCATGACGAGGGAATTGGGCTGGGGATGTGTAAATAAAAATTCGATACCCTTCTGGGATACGAAATACTTCTTATCCGATCATTTGTTGGTTGGCAAAGTGGCTGCTGGAGTCTGCCAGTTGTCATTAGCGATCTCCAATATGGCCTCGTCAAAGAGGAGTGCTAGCTTTGATTTTTGAGAAGGTTGCAAGTTTTTTAGCAAGCGACATTGGTTTTGATGCACGTCTGTAGTTTGGACCTCCTGAGACTCGGCAACTCTCTTAAAGAGCTCCTGAAATTGTTTATGGTCCTCTGTTGGAGAAGATTCCCTTTGGAAAACTGCATCGTCAGGTGACAATGACGATTGGTCGGTCGGGGAATCCAAATGCTGTTGCTCCTGTTGTGGAGTGTGGTTGTCGCTCTGCTCCTCATGAGCAGGTACTGAGATCGTGTCTTCCGCAGGAGTTAGCGGAGCTACACAAGGGAGCGGATCTTGAGGTGGATGGTGCGGTGAAGCCGGACGGCTGCAATGCAGCGATCGTGATTACGAATACCATCTACTGAGCGAGCATGGGCGGTCGTGATAATAATGGCCGTAGTATTGCCCATGATGATATGAGCCCGGCGAGCATCTTGGAGAACACCCTCTTGCTGCCTCATAGCGGCGTGAATACCCCGAGGGTCTTGAGGATCTTGGTGACAAAGACCTCATCGTGTAGCAAGATGGGGAGTGGGAATAATGAGCTCGGTATACCGTCGTGGGGGCAAGTGACAAGGTGACCTATAGTAGCACTCTCTGGTAGAGATATAATGTGAAGTGTGGTGATGGCTGCCAGAATAGGATGAGGTAGGTGAAAGGGGTCCAGGAGAAAAATTCGCCTGGTCTGGGGTGAGGGATGGCATCCGAATGTGTCCAGACTTCCGCTGTGCCTTAGAAGGCACCGAAGAGATAGGTGGGGAAGACGGTGCCATCTGCAGCGGGCTGGCTGGTGCAGAAACAGCGTCATTGAAGCGGTTGCTGTTGTCTATGTGTGCCGGTGCCGCCGGTGTTATCAATTGCACCGGCACCAGGGGAAGTAATGCCGGCGATGAGGGCTGCGTGGCGCTTGACTGTGTCTGCGCCGCTGGTGCCGGTGCCCCCGGTACCATAGATACCGGTGCCAATGTTGCTGTCAGTCTTGCCTCTGTCTGCGCAGGCACCGGCGGCGTTGGCTCTGCATGAGCCGTTGGAGCCGTTGCCGGTGCCAACTCAGCCTGCGGCTCTTTGAAAGGTACTGGTACCGGGTCCTTTGATAGGGCAGGGTTTGGAGCTGAAGCGCTACAGCCCTACCCATCTTGTCAATGGGGTGCCTCGGCAGAACACCTGAGTCTATCATGCACACTCACTTGTCCGGTGGATTTTGAAGTGCTGCGGTGAGGCTCATCAGAGATTGGGCGAGCTTCATGCCCCTGTGAGATGCCTTTAGGTGGCTCATCTGTGCCAGGTGTTTGCAGGGCTTTGTCAAACAAAAGCATCCTTAATCTCAGTTCCCTGTCTCGCCTTGCACACGCGGTCAATTTAGTGCAGTGTGTGCACTTCTGTGGGATATGCCCGTCCCCTAGGCATTTGATGCACCAAGAGTGCCTGTCTGATGTGGGCATGGCATCTCGGCATTGCGAACATTTCTTGAAGCCGGGTGACCCCGGCATAATGATCTTGTTTATTTAATTCTTTCAGTCTTTTTCTTCTTCTCTTTTTTTTTTGGGGGGGGGGCTACTCAAACAAAACTTATAACTAGACAGATTTTATTTAACTGTGGTATATGAACTATAACCAGTAGAACAACTATTAACAATAACTAATTAACAAAGAACTAACTAACTATAACTCTATGACTAATTTCCCGTTCTTCTCAGAGCGGAGATGGAGTGTGTCCTGTCTCCGTCTGCGGCCGCAGACGATTGGAAAGGAACTGACGGGGCCGGACCGCACTCAGCAGAAGGGTGCAAACGGCGTGAGACAGCAGGCGCGCATGCGCGGTCCGGCTGGGCTACTGCTGATGAAGATTCTCTGGATTGTGGCGCCAGGACAAGCCTGACACCTTGAGTGGAGCACCCATGGGGACACTACTCTACGAAGAACTTCAGGTCAGCTGTTGTATGGGCACCCGCATGGCCCTACAATTTGCCAACATTTTTACAGCTGACCTTGAATGTTTCTCCAGTTCTTGTCCCTAGTACCTTTCCTCTACTTATGCTACATTGATGACATCATCATATGGACCCACAAAAAGGAGACCCTTCAAGAATTCCAGAGGGATTTCAACAATTTCCACCCTACCACCAACCTTACCTTGGACTGGTCCACACAGGAGATCCACCTCCTTGATACTGTAGTACAATTAAACGATGGCCATAATAACAGCACCCTATATTGGGAAACTGCCAATCACTATTCTTACCTATATGCCTCTAGCTTCCATCCAGGACACATCACATGATCAATTGTTTACAGCCAGGCCCTAACATACACCTGAATTTGTGCCAATCCCACAGACAGAGACAAACACTTACAAGATCTCTATCTGGCATTCTTAAAACCTAAGTACCCACTTTGGGAAGTGAAGAAACAGATTGACAGAGTAAGATGAGTACCCAGGCATCAGCTTCTTCAAGACAGGCCCCACAAGGAAAATAACAGAACACCACTGGTCATTCCCTAAGCCCCCAGCTTAAACCCCTCCAGTGTATCATTGACAATCTACAACCTATCCTGGAAAACAATCCCTCACTCACACAGGCCTTGGGAGACAGGCCAGTCTTCACCTACTGACAACCTACCAACCTGAAGCAGTTTCTTTCCAGCAGCCACATATCATACCTCTGACACGTTCACCCAGGAATAGGGTTGCCAGATGGTTTAACCAAAAATACCGAACCCCACCCCAAATAAACACCAGGGAAAAAATTCTGTTGAGAAAAAATAAGGGGGAGACCAAGTTGTTGAGGAAAAAAAAAGGACCCTGCCAGTTAAGCAAAAAAAATAAAAATAAAAACATCATGGCCCCTTTAAGAAAGGCCTCTGTGGCTTTTTGCCGGTGGCCATCTTGTTTTCCTGCTCCGAGCCAGAAGACATCTCCCCTGCAGAACCAGGTAAGCGGACAGAGGGGAGGACCCGGGCGGGGGGACCCAGGGGCTGGGCCCAGGTGCTGCGTGTGTGTAGGGTTGCCAGGTGTCCGGTATTTTCACCTCCTGGCAGGGAAAAAAATTCAGAAAATACTGGACATTGTAGGTGTCCAGTATTTTCTGCATTTTTTTTACCGGACAGGAGGCAAAAATACCAGATTGTCTGGGTCAATACCAGACATCTGGCAACTACGCAGGAATTTAACCCTGTAAGAAACCCTGTTGCCCACTCTGTCCACACATTTATACAAGCAACACCATCACAGGACCTAACCACATAAGCCACACCATCAGAGGCTTGTACAGCTGCACATTCTCTCATGATATATATACCATTAAGTACCAGCAATGCCCCTCTGCCATGTATTAGGCCTAATTGGACAGTCTCTATGACAAAGGATAAATGGACACAAGTCAGATATCAGAAATGGTAATACACATAAGCTTATAGGGGAACATTTAAATCTGCCTGGGCACTCATTAATGGATTTAAAAGTAGCCATTCTTCTACAAAGGATTTTCACAAGCCAACTACAGAGAGAGAGAGTGTGAGTGAGTGAGAGCACGGAATTGACCTTCATATGCAAATGTGGCACAGTTTCCCTCGGTCTGAACAAAGACATTAAGTGGATGGCCTATTATAAAACCAGTCTTCCTTACATTTAACGCATCATTGACATCAAAAGCTAAGCATGGTACACCTCCAGCCCACTCAATTAGCCTCATTAGCACCAGTGCTACTATTGACAGGTACATTCTCCCCCCCCTTTTTCTGTTATAAATTCTGATAATCCCTTTTTTCTCTCCACACAAATTCATCTGAAGAGGTGATTTTTGCCCACGAAAACTCATACTAGAAATATTTTTGTTAGTCTCTAAGGTGCAACAGGCCTACTCATTGTTTTTAGTGTTAATAATGGTGTAGCAATTAAAATAACTTGCATTTTGGATACAAGGATGCTTTGTTAAGGAAACGTAATTGAAGAGATCTTAATGACAATTTTGGTTTTGAATTTACAATGCCTGGATTACCACTGGCACCATTGCAAGTGTACATGACTTTGTTCTTCTAAAGTGCAAGGTGCATTATATCTTCCGGATGTCCAAGTCCGTCTCATTTTTTTGGTATGTTTTTAGACATATTGTGTATGAATAAATGCATGAATGGTTTCCATTCAAAGCAACAGAATGCCATACTAGAATGTAAAATGTTAGTGTTTTGGGGTGATGGGATTTTTTTAAGGTTGACTGAATACATTGTTTTAATTGTACTTTTCTGCTTTACCTAATCACATGATTTAAGCATGTAGGAGACAAAGACATCACAATGGAGTCATTTGTGGAATTAATCATTTTGTGTTGGGATAACTGTCCAGCTAATGAGCATGGATTAGTTGCAATCCCATGTACTTTTGGGTTCAAAGTTTAAAATTACTCATAGGTCAGATTTTATTCATACCACATACTGCATTTTTTTCTTGTTTGCTTGCCCTTTGAACAAAGAATATTTTAGACAAATCTTAATCCCTGACCTTCTTCAAGAATGTAACATGCCTTAGAGAGATGAGTAAATGGAATGAGTACCTGAGATGGCATAATTCTGGCTATGTGTGGTTTAGGAAAAGTCATTTATGGTGTGTTTATAATCTGCCATACTGTAGGTAGTTCAAAGTGATGCTGTCCAGGATTCCTAAAGGAACTTTGTTGACTTGTTGTCATATTTAAGGGCCAATACACATTATAGTGACATTTTCCAGATTGTTTTCTAAGCTTCTGTCTTTCTGCTTAAACCAAAAGTTGTCAATCAATGTTCATTGCAAGTGGGTTACTGAACTTTCTGATAAATATTTCTTTACAGTGAAATTGCCCTTGAACATCGGGTAGCCAACCTCATTACTGGTTCTCATTCCCATTCAATTTGTGAAAAATACACATGTGAAAAATTGGTCCATGTAGGCTCTTTTTATATTAATTATTATCACTAAGGCTGCCTGCTCTCATTGCTTACTGCTTACCATCAATTTCACATGGAATCAGGGAGCTCATAGCTGCCAGCCTGGGGAAAGCGCAGTGGTGACTATGGGCCATATTCTTACATCTTTATATGGCAATTACTAGAAGTTTTCCTAAGTAGGAGCATATTTTGGGCTTGCAGTATATGATCTGCTCATTGGGAGCTGAGTGAGCAGCACCTGCTATAATCAGCTCCTAATCTGTACAGAATGTCATTTAGAAAAGCAACGTCAAAGGGTACTGCATGGAGTGTGTTCAACTTTGTTTTTTATGACTAAAGGTTATCCTGTAATCAGATCCATGCAGGTGGATTGCTGCCCTTAAGGAGCTCTCCAATAAAATCAACAAGACTCTGTGCCCAGGCAGAGGTCCATTCACACAGCTTTCATTGCAGAATCAAGGACTTGGTTTGGTGTAAGTGAAACCAAAATACCCTCTGCCAAACAGATTGCATGTTAATCTTATTTTTCTTTAAATTTAGTGCACAGTGTGAGGAAATACTGCACTTTATTATTAAATCAGATGCTCCAATAGATGGCTCTAGGTTTGTATAATAATTTTGAATTCATTAGCTACTATGTTGTTAGCTAAAATTGTCAAATGATAAAAAATAACAGGCAAACAGATATTTGACAAAACGTGTAACTGAATATTCCTACTGTGCTTGGAAACATATTTTTAAAATTAAACAAAGTTTAGTTAAAAGCTTTACTTGCATGGGAATAATATCACAAAACTTGTTTTTAATGTGAACACTTCACTTGACAAAATGAAAAATTATTTACAACATTTTACTCACAGTTTGGTCACTATTACAATTAGCTATACATATTTGCAGTTCATAGGTCTTTAGACCTAGGCTATTTCAGACTGATTGCACATTTTCCTTTCACACAATGGCTCTCTCATAGTGCACTGAAGAGCCAGTGAGCACTGTCTAATTACATTCTCCTTTTTATTTATGGCTCAACAAGAAAAAATATTCCCCTTCAAACACAAAGTGTCTAAAATAAAATCCACGTTTATAACAGAATGTGTACTTCATTTTATTGACCTGATTTTCATAGTTAGGTGCACAATTTAATATCTCTGTATTACAATTACTGAATTTTGAACAAAAAAATCAAGGAATTGCACACCTAAGTATTTTGAAAATCAAGAGAGTTACATTTTAACCTATGAATCCACATCCTCTTAGTTACAGTTTTAATTTTCATGAAGAAAAAGCAGTTTGTTTCTCTATGGAACTACAAAGAACTTTTTCCAGCACACTTACTAAATTATGATATATTTTACACATATACAGTATGGTTTGGCCAGTGAGATAATTCCCATGTTATGCAATGTAATTGCCATCAAACGCAGAATTGCCACGTACATTCACAGTTTTAATAGATTGTAATTAGCTTCTCCAATTGTGCTTTAAAAACTCCAAATACAGTCTTCAGTATTAAGTGCAATACAAATGTCCTGTGCAGTTATATTTGGTTGTAGAGTTATAAACTCCATAACTATGAGCAGAAAGTTCCTTCATTCTCCATTTTCATCATTTGACTTTTCAGGTATGGCCTCTAGGCTTCGACGGGGCTTTGAGACTTCTGCATTTTCAGTGCCTGGTTTATTGAGTCCACATGAAAGAGCGGCATAATGGATTTGTTTCAGATTCTCCAGTGTCTCATTTTTAGCATATTTTAGAAGATCAGCTTGTCCCTGTAAGAACAAATATAGTTAGAACATACAATAAATGAGATTATTTTCAAATTTATTGTACAGTTGCCCTGCTCGTGAAGATAAAAACCAGATTACTATGCATTAGTAAGAAGCCATGCCGCTTGCTTTCTCTGGACCCAACTGGCTGGATAAATAAAAGAAGAAAAACTCCTACTCAGTAGTCTTAAGTAAAGGAATTTGTGCTATAGTTTTAACACGTGCTGTTTATTAACACTGATAGATATAAGGATTCATTTGTATACCTCGATACCTCGCAGAGCTGTTACATGCTTTTGTTTATCAGCAAGTTTCCTCACTCAATTATAGCCTGGTGACAAACCTAAATGTGTCAGAATGGGATATTAAAATAAGGGCTGGCATTGAAAGGGGCAGAGGGGACTGGAAACTCAGCCTGGTTATGGTGTGATGTTTCCTAGGAATTGTATTTGTTCCCCTGTAGTAACGGGAGTTTTAGAAGAAGCTCAGAGAAAGATCAGTTGACAGTAGGTACTGTCCTGCACAAATTGCTATCCCTTCCTCCCCTCTCTTGGTGGAGTCATGCTGTCATTAGCTAGGCTCTCCCTACTTGCAGCTGTGCTCAGGAAGAGCCAAAGAGGAGAACCCTGAGGAGGCAATACATTAAACTCTTCTATATGCTATTTACATGCAGGAATCCATGGACTGACCATGCTAGAGAGTGCAGGCTCTTCCCTGAGTCTCTGCACATAGAAAATTTCATAGAACCCACATAGAGAGGCTCCTGGGGCAGAGGAGACAGTGTACAGTTGCATTCCGTGGAGGACTGCCCTTTTCTGGCAGATGTAAATCAGGATAAGCCATGCCTGAATAAGGATACCAGCTCAGTAAAGAACTTGCTAAATAATGTTACTGTATTGACACAACTGATGAAAAATATTTTCATATGGAGTCAAAATGTACAAAATTATTTCTGTTTGAGCCACATAAATGGAAAAGATTGCTTTATACAAAAAAAAAAAAAAGAGTTCTCCTTGAAATTACAATTGGCAATGCATGTTCTGCCTATGGGGAGACAAGTAGGAGAAAGTTCAGTCGCTGCAGCACTGGCTTCAGTAACAGTCTGATTCTTTCATCTGTTAAAGGAAATCAGGACATTTTTTTATACATGACAACCAAGAAAGTTAATTTAAAACATTCCGGTGGAATAAATGAGTCACAGTGAGAGTGAATCTGTTTTGAGCATGAGTTATGTGGATTAGTTAGAATGCAGTTTTAGAACAGTACCCAGGTTGTTTATTACAGGGTGTGCGCTACCTTGGCCTACGATTAAGTTTGCCTGACGCTTCCCATTATGAGACCCTGTTACTTAAAACTTTGTGACACTTTAACAATTCGGACTGAAATTTTTCATACTTTGTGTTAGCTTCAAGCTGTTATTTTTGTTGAAAAATTTCAGCCAAACAATTAAGACATTTCCAAGAACAAGACTACAGAAAAGCAGATTTTTTTGATCATGTTAAAAATTATTGAAAACCCTTTCTTTTGAATGGATCTAGTGTTCCATATTTTAGAGCAAGGACTTGGAATTGCCTTTGTATCAGTGATGTATCTTTTGCTATGAAAATATGCTCAAGTTTGGCCAAGGTATGAGCCTTTGTCAAACTGAAGTTTGTATATGCTCAGGAAGGATTTCACCAATTTCAGCAACTAAATCTTCAAACAGTCTGTTCTGAAAGAGCATGTGCCTACATATAGCTGTGACTGCTCTGTCCAGCCCAGGGCTACAAGTGTGAAACCTGACTTTCTCTGTTAAGTTAGTTAGTTTGGGCTAGGGTGGGATGGACCCTGAAACTAAGAGCAGGGAGATAGTCCCTTCTGTGATATTAATGACTTTGCTTCTGCCCAGGCCACATGATGGAGGAAGCTGTCTGATTCAAATGTAGAGGGAACAAGAGTTAGAGGGGGAAGGAGTGGATTGGTACAAAGTGGCTTGCATGGGAGGAAGAGAATCTGGAACAGGGACTGGGTATGGTTGGGAAGGGAGACTGGGAGTATTTGAAAGAGGAGACTGGGAAATGAGAAAAATGCAGGAGGGCTGGAAGACAGCTGATTTAGGGTTAGAACACTGAAAACAGGGCAAGGAGCTGGATGGACAACCGGCACTGACTGTACAAGAACACCTCCTGGGGAGAGCTGAGAAAGAGGTGGGGTGCAGAGAGAGAAGAGGCACTGACTGGGAAAAAAGACTGAGGTGGACAGGTGACTGAGATTAGACGACAAGCCTGCAGAGGGAGACTAGGACTGGGAGCCAGTGGGTGGGGTAGGTGAATAAGGACACAAGAATGAGAATCAGGAGTGGCTGGACAAGAAACCTGGAACTAGATGTGGTCATCTAAAGAGAAGAGGAAAGACTGGATCTTGGATAATGAGCCTGGACAGGAAGACCAGCAGTAGGTAGGCAAGATGACTAGGCCTCACTAAGTAAGAAGAACAGTAATTGGGAAGGAACCGAGTGGTAGGGAAGGGAAGGACTGGGACTGGTTGAAGGGAATAGTGGTGAATGGATCATGTTGCAGGGGAGAGGGGGAAAAGCCTGTACCCACTAGAGAATGCTCCCATCCAGAGTCTGAGATGGAACCCAAGATTGCTGAGTCTGACTGTTCCTTTGGTGTCAGCTAAAATCTCTGAAACCCTCTGAGAAAAACAGCACCTCTTACCCCCTTCCCTCCACTTGCATAATAGGCCACACAAAGAATGACAACCTACTGCTGTTACTTCATTGACTCTAGGGGCAGAGGTTGATGGATCTTAAGGTACCAACACCGCTGATGAACGTTGTGGGTGTCAATATGATTCCATATATTGAAATTTTCTCTCAATTTGTTTAAAAACCTATGAAATTACATAAAATTACACTGAGGCTGCAAAGCTCTTAAATGTTAGGAAATGCCGCATTAGGATAATCTCTGCAATCTTAATTTTCCCCTGGTGCACAATTATATTGACAGTCTTTAATTACATGGTCACATTTTCTACAGGACCGGACCAATTTTCAGAATTTCATAATTATTTCAAACCAGTTCACCCCAGAGTAATACAAGGCACTGTTTCTTGAGAAGGGCTATAAGGATGATACATTTCATTTTGTTAAACCCTGCCATTTTGGCTTTGGGAATATTCAAGAAAAGGAATCAAGATTTAAAAAAAAAAAATCCATTGATTACCCGAATGCAAGGCCAGAGAAGATTTTTGTGATCATCCAATCCAGTGGACAGCCTATGGTTCATCAGGGTTCTATGTGAAGCCCACAACACATTTTGTTTACCAATGCCCATGTGCAGGGTAGCCAGAGTGCCAGGTTTGCATCTTTATAGCTTTTTTCCTACCAGTATTACTAATGTAAAGAAAGTGAACATGAAGTGAAGTGCGTGCAGATTGCACACAACATTGACTATGAGAGCTATGTGCTCCCTTTGCATCCAACCAAAGCACAGCTACAGTTCCGTCAGCACACCCTGCAAAATCTAGGTACACAAGGGCAGTTAGCAAAACTACTCTATTCTAGGAGACCATCTTGGTTATGACAATCTTGTGACCAAGTGAGATGAAGATGGGCCACTCCACTCATGTGACCCACTCACTAGCCTAGGTTGCCTATCATTGGTCTAATCTGACTTTGTGTATTATATATAGGACTCCATAGAATCCGTCCCATCCACTAAAACCACTTGATAATTGGAAAATAAGACAAATAATAGGCTTTCCTGACAAATCTAACCTTTTTGACTTCTAATTGTGGAGCTCTACTGCTTCACTCATAGATGATGACAAAGTGACTGGTCTTTAGGGATCTAATGGAGCAAGGGCTTGTTTCCACTTGTTCTTCCTTATTACTACAAGAGTCCTGAGTTGGTGGGAGTTCCGGTGTCACTTGAGTTGCTGAAAAAATAAATGAAGGAGCTTCAGGCATGTGTGGTTGGTCTGAATATTCTTGCTCACCTTGAGCTGACCAAGGTCCTCGACGGGTATAGAAGTACAGTCCTTGAGGTCCTAGTGAGAGGAACCAGGTTCCTCGGAGTGATGAGGGTCCAACTATTGATCCATCAAGTGGCCCTGAAACGTCTAAGGAGGCAAAGGGCAGTGGTGATGCTCCCAGGGAGTACATGTGGCTATTCATACTTGTGATCACCCAAGGCACTGAAGATGCTGAGGAGAATGAATACTTTAGAACCCATCGGAGAGACTATGGATCTGGGTGTTGCTGGCAACTGCACTAAGGTACTTGATCAAGTGTCTTGGCACAGTCAGGGTAAGTTAGGTTGAAAGAAGTGAACACTCCAGTTCTTGCAGTATTGGGCGGGCTCAAAAAATCTACTGGTCCTGGAACATGCAGGTCCAATCAGTGCAACCTTGATGATGCCCAGACTCATGACAGTGCTAACTTTGCTTGGTATCAGAGGGGTAGCCATGTTAGTCTGAATCTGCAAAAAAGCGACGAGGAGTCCTGTGGCACTTTATAGACTAACAGCTTTATTGAAGCATAAGCTTTCGTGGGCAAAGACGAAGTGGGCCTTTGCCCACAAAAGCTTATGCTCCAATAAATCTGTTAGTCTATAAGGTGCCACAACTTTGTATATTTTTCTCCACTGACATTTCATTCATATAGGCGAGGAGGTTTTGAACTTTCTTTGCTGGGCCACCCTTTGAAAATATTTGAGACGGTCTGTGACCATCCCCGCACAAAAGTGATAGCAAATTACTGAACATACTCATAGGAGCATACTTGTGGTATTGGCACTCTTCCAAGCAACTGTTGGCAGTGGCATTGCCTTCAGACCTGGCTGGCTGGAGAGCAGTAATTGCTTTTCTCCCAGAGTCCCATCTGGAGGACTTCCAGCTCCCCCTCATCCCAGCAATATTTTTTGTAGTCTTTCAACCCCACTACAATAGACTTGTGACTTCCTTTTGGGTTGGGAGTCCCAATCTGAGAAATGCTGATACAAGCAGAATTATTCCTAAAACTTTCCAAACATTTTGTATTCAGGCAATGAAAAAACAAAAAAAAAATCTCCAAAAAGCTAAGAGTTTCAGAAACTTCTCAGTGACTAAAAATGGAGGGAGTGGTGTGACAGAATGAAAAGTCACACAATTTCAGCTGCAGTGCGTACTGACGTAACAGCAAAATGCAGTAATACAGACCTTAATAAAATTAAACTAAAAAGTGCCTTTGTACAGATTTAAAGATTGGCCTTCTCAATTTAGAATTCAAAAGTTGGCCTAACACAGTAATTTGTCTGTTATTGGTTAAATGTGTCAAAATGACTAGAAAAAAGTTCAATCCTATTAGGCCTCTTAATGAGGAACTACTAGGACTTGCAAGATTAATGTCCCCAACTCCTTATAAGTTTCTCAAAGCACTATTTGATCCTGATTCACAAAACAAAGTACTATTACATATACTTGATTGTCAACTGGAATACGTGTGCATTGAAAATGTGTGAATTTTGAAGTCACCCTTCTTTATGGACAGTCACACCCTCATGCTCTGAAAATCTATGCTGCAAAACTAAGATGTAGGCAAATCCCATATGTTCCAAGTTTAATGCAAACCTAATTGATGACTCAAACAAGAAAGAGATACACATACCATAATCCAGAATGAATTAAAGGAAAACAACATTCAAGGAAAAAAAGCATCAGCTACCCCAACACTAACCTTACCCTTAAAGGCAACTCAATCCTGGAGCTTGAAGTAATTGCAAAAGTAAACCCAGATACTGTTTGTTGGCTATGTCAGTTCTACCAGCCTTTCACCTCTGAAGAGTTGCCTTCAAATCTGGGTTACGTCAAAAGTGAAATGTCCTTAACCCTCTGAATCTAATCTCCAGCAGAAGACTGGAATAGAGTCCACATAACCAAGATTTGCTACTAGTAAATCTGACACAGTTGGGAACTGGTCTGAGGGTGGGAACAGTAAGGGGTTTGCATATCACAATTAGGGCAAATTGCAAGGAAGCTGCTGTCCTGGCCTGTATCCACTGCTGTTTATTAACAAAAGGAATAACAAAATAAAGCACAATATTCTATTTCATGTACAGAATTCATGTTTATCTCAAACCCTGTTATCTGAACTTCCACACTATCTGAATCCCTTAGCATGAGATAGATGCGATAGCTGCCTCTGTACTGTATATTTCATGCTGGGGAACAAGGAAGGGATTTGGAAACTTGGGTAAAACAGCAACCTCTCCTCCACCTGCCAGGATGGGAGGAAGCCACCCTGATGCTGAATGGCTCCTGTGGCAGTGAAGGGAGCCCTTCACAGGGAACAAGTATATGGGGTTGTGACAGTGGAGCAGCAAAGGGTTCCCAGCACTTCTGCAGGGCTGTGTACGCTCAGTCCCTGCAGACACAAGGTACAAGGAGGGTTTTAGGCTGGTGGGCTGGCTGGGGCTCTATGCTCTGCCCTGTCTGGAGCACAGCCTCACCCTCGCACTTTATGCCTGCAGACACTGACTGTCACAGGCTCTGTGGCAGAACATGGAGCCTTTTACAGCTCTGTTGTCACAGGGAAGTGAGAGAGCATGGCAAAGGACAGCTCCCTAAACAGGAGGACAATGATGACCCCCCCCCCCACAGGGCTCCTGCCTTCGTCATAATTCTGAACATCTGAATAAAATACATGTCCCCCATGCTACTTACATGACGGGGAGTATATTGTACAGTAGACATGCATTAGTAGCAACATGTTGGTTGCTATAGTTACAGCAATTATGGGGTGTGCTGACAATTCACAGGAAGCAGTGTTCCTGTGGGAAATGTTGCTTATAAGTGGTGGCTAGTATCACAAGGTGTTGCTGCAAATGAGCATCTATGGTATTAACATTTGTTCATACATCACAAAATGAATTAGTACAGTATTGCTTTCTGGCCCAAAATAAAGTAATTGCTTTAAAGGACATCAAACTTCAACATTGCTATGTGTTTATAAACTGTTTTAAAAAAGGGGACCTTAGTTAATATGCAGTGTCAATTAAATTCCCTGAATGAATGTAAATTCTCATTTGCCCGTATTCTACCCTAGAAGAGAAACTTCAACAGCATGGAAAAACTCATGCTTTGCTGTGATATTTTCATTTATGAGATGTAATGTGAGATTTGAATAGAAACTGAAAGGTAATTAAAAAGGAAAGGGGGTTGGGTTTATTATCTCCTCTACATCTGTGAAATGAGATGTTGCCTTTGATACAATGTGACATGCTAACAAATAGAATGTGTCAACATGTTTACACTGTTTTTACTCTATATCTTGTCCTGAAGCTTGATTTTTGTCTCAGATTCTACAATACCATGTGACTGTCACTACCATTACTGTATATTTTACTTTTAAAATGACTTGTTGGCCATAAATAAAAAAGGAAGTAGGAATTTAAAAATGGAAGGACAGACACCACAATGTACCTGTCTCAGAACAGTACTGAGACATCGGATTGGCTGGCTCAACACGGGTGCATTGATGCCATCTATCTAAAGGGCAGCAGTAGGTGAATAACAAAAAAGGTTGGCGAGGGCATCTTGATAAAGTGCAGTTCATCTTGATTTGTGTATGCGTGTTGGTTACACTTTGAATCTTTTCTCTAGTGCAGGTATTAGTGCTGCTTCTTGTATTTGGTTATGCAGATGCTTATACTTCGCCTATCCAACAACAGTACATTTTAGGCCACTTAGCAGCCATCACCAAATAAACATCCTGTCAATTGTGGATTGGGGTGATTATGAGGCAGAGGGTGTGAAATTCATGTTGGCCCTCTGAGAGAAAAAGCATCAGACCATCAGTCACCTGTGCTGATGTGACTTAGTATGAGGGCACCTTCTTGCTCTGAATGTGAAAGGTTTGGTGTAGGTGCCACAAGATAAGCCTTGGAACTGATGCCACCACATATTCTGTCTTTGAGACCAAATATGTCTCCTTGCCAGGTCCAAGAGTTCAGAAGGAATGGGCATCACGAGTAATTCTTGTGCTTAGGACAAGTTTTGTTGTGTTGTATCTTAAAACATTGCAGGCTTGTAGCCATTTTGAATAAATAAGGAGTTCATACTAAATTGACAGTGTAATTGTGTAAGTATATGTATAAACAGTATATACTTATGTTACCTGCCTTATTGTTTCATTGATATAAAACACTTTGCACTGTATGGCCTCACAGTCATTAAGAGAAATATGTAGCTATTGTGCTCAAATTAGCATTCATAACAAGAGAAACACTTTTCACCATGCATACATACTCTGGGATTGTGTGCCTGACAAAAAGCCTGCAAGTTTAAACAGTTTGGCTGTGTCTACACTGGCGCGATCTTGCGCAAAAGCAGCCACTCTTGCGCAAAAACTTGCTGCCTGTCTACACTGGCCGTGTGTTCTTGCGCAAGTAAACTAACTTTCTAATGTATGAAATCAGGGCTTCTTGCGCAAGAACTCTGATGCTCCCGCTCAGGAATAAGCCCTTTTGCGCAACTGTTCTTGCGCAAGAGGCCAGTGTAGACAGGCAACATGAATTTCTTGCGCAAGAATGCCCTATGGTTAAAATGGCCATCAGAGCTTTCTTGTGCAAGAGAGCGTCTACACTGGCATGGATGCTCTTGCACAAAAGCACATGCCAGTGTAGACTCTCTCTTCTGGAAGAGTTCTTGCAGAAGAACTCTTCCACAAAACAGCTTTTGCGTGAGAACGCGCCAGTGTAGACACAGCCTTTATTAATACCAGTCAAGCTGCTCTTAGTGCAGTTGCTCTTGTCAAGATCTATTTTTGTTTTTTTTTGGGGGGGGGGGAGTAGTGTAGGCAAAAAAGAACATCTGAGATACATTTGACAAACAGAATCTGTAAGTTTCTAGATGAAATTGTTCTGATTGAGAAAACTATCGCCATTCTGTGACAATAATGGGTTGTAAACCCCAAGTGCTGATGACTGAAACCAGATTCCATCCTACTTATACTTTAACAGTAGCTTAACATCAGAAGAACTTTTATGTTTAATATTTAAACAGGATGTTTAATATTTACATTTCACATTTCTTCCAGTCATTACATTTTCATATTTATATCCCTTAAAGGCTGTCTTGGACTTTGACTGGGGACTATTTACAAAGGCAGCTGGGACAAGCTTTAAATACATCCAGCCATTTTGTGCCTCCGCAAATGCAAAGAACAGTTGCCAAGGCCATGTGAGCAGTCTGCAGGATCTGAGGGCTGTGGAAGCAACGTTCTTGAGCTGGACAAGAATGAGCCCATTTCTGTCTATAACTCCTTGGTATACCAAGGATGAATTTGGCCATACAATTACAAATTAGGAAGCCTTGGGAATAGTGATTATAGAACACATCCAGTTTATAAGGTTGACTGCTTCTATGGCAGTTCTTTTAATAGAGAAATTAGCAATTTATCATATTATTTTATAGATTTTTCCACTACAGCAACTGGAGTTCAATTGCCCCAATTAAAGAAAATCAATATCTATAACTTGAGGAAATTCAGCTTATATTTGTTTAGAAATTACATCAGCTGTGCCCTACTCTCCTGACCTTTCTCTGTGAAAGAGCTGAGATTGACTCTTAGTTGTCAGCATGCTGATATTTTTGTAGTTTTTCAGAGTAACATAACTTCATTATAAGAAGTTATACTTTTTGTTTAAAAGAAGAAAGCGGATTTTGAATAGCCATGGGGACATACAGAGCAAATAAAATCAACCTGCATTGTTTATTTTTCCTTCTTGACATGTAAAAGTAGCCTCAAAGGGAATGTCTACATTGTAGGGGCTGGAGGGACAGTGCACAGCAGTGGCTCTTATTACACATTTAAAAAGTGCTTTCCTGGAGCAGTGCATAGCTGTTCATAATAGGGATGTTAAAATGCGTTTTTTAAAATAAAACTTGTAACTGCTGAAATTTTCACCGGTTACACATTTACATGTGGGGGTGGGGATAGGGAGGTAGCTCTGTGGAAGTTGGTGCACGCGGGTTGAGCACTGGCTTCCATCTGCCCTGCTGCCTCTAATATAAAGACAGCAGTACCGGGGATGGGGGCCCTTGCATGTCACCATGAAGGTTAACCAATGATATGTGTATAGTAATCACATTCCTACTTCATACCCAACTGCCCATTATGGAACATGGATTCTGCAATTAGTGGGTGTGCTGAAAGGTCCTGTACCCTCTCCAGCCTCTACTGTTCTTATCTGACCCTAAATTTATGATTTACTACTATGACCATTATACTCAATTCCTTGAACTACATCTTCTTCCTAATATAAAGTCACAATATTCTCTTTCATGGCCACAGCTTAGCTGTGCGCTAGAGTCACTATTAAATCTCCATTTAGTGTGAAATCAGAGCTCTTCCCAAAGTGAACTAAAATCATTCTACCTAATGATCCTGCCATTACAGTTGAAAAAAACAAAGTCAAACTTTAGTGGCATTAAATCAGTTCAAATACCTGCCATATAAATATAATACACAAAGAGAAATGTCAGTCTTTGTTTAAAAAAATGATACCTCACAGGAAGATTGCATATGAAAAGCAATAATGGCAAAGAACTTCAACAATCTCTGATAAAAGGTGGTATGTTATTAATTATTATTATTATTTGTATTATAGATTTCTGAAGTTGGCAAGATGATTTTTTAAATTTTTTTTTAAAGAATGTCAGTTAGAAAATACATTTTTAAGTACAGCAGACTTCTGATAATCTGGAACCTTTGGGACCTTGGTGGTGCTGGATTATCGGATACGCCGGACTATCAGGAGGTACTATAAGATGGTTTTATATATATATACACACATACAGTATATACTGTATATAAAGTGTTTTTAACCCTTTTTATTGTACATACTGTATACAGTATACTGTAATGTTTTAGTTTTTTAACCTTTTTTTACCCTTTTTATTGTACATACTGTAATGCATAAATTGTCATAGAATGAAACAATAAATGTACAGTACAGTACTCACCATTATTGTTGCGAAGCCTTTTAATACAGACAGCAGAGGATACGATGTATAGTAGTGTGCAGCACTGGCTAATCACTTAAACTATTAATACAGTAACTGCTGCTGCCTTGTGACTCGTTTTTTGCCAAAGCTCACTCACTAGGCTCTTGCCATTTTGATCATGGACTATTGGGAGTGCCGTATAATTGGATGCCGGACTATTGGAGTTTCACTGTATATGGTAGTGGTGGGAGGGGATGGATTTCGCAATGTTCTTGCAGAATACAAAATAAATATAACTAGAAACCCACCTGGCGCTGATGGAGATAGAAACCCATACAAACAGAAAGTTTGAATATCAGAGATATTCAAAACCCATACAAAAAGAGCAAGTTACTCATCGTGGTGCAGTAATGATGGTTCTTTGAGATGTGTCCCCCCATGGGTGCTCCACTGTAGGTGTCAGGTTGTCCCGGCACTTCAGATTGGAGTTTTCATGACCAGTGGTCAGCCAGACCACGCATGCGCGGCATGCGTCTCGCACCATTCGTGACTTTTGATCTCTTACGTGGTCCAGCTCCCACCAGTTCCTCGAGTCCGCCCCAGTGTCTGAAAGATATAAAAAGAGACTCCAAAGCGGAGAGGAGGGCGGGTAGTGGAGCACCCATGGGGACACACATCTCGAAGAACCGTTGTTACTGCACCAAGGTGAGTAACTTCCTCTTCTTTTTCGAGTAGTGTCCCCGTGGGTGCTCCACTGTAGGTGACTGTGTAGCAGTACTCGACTACAAGGAAGGTGTATAGCATAGCACTTTTTAATGCAGGTTACAAGAAGGTTTGAAATTTGTTGCGATGAGAAAGGTTCCGCTAGTGAGATTAGCAGACAATCTGTCTTGCAGAAGGTCTGAGTTCTTTCCAAATAGAACGTAAGTGATCTTCTTACATCTAGTGAATGAAGGGTGGTCTCGCGAGTGCTTCCATGTGGCTTGGGGTAGAAAGATGGGAATATGACTGGCTCGTTTATATGGAAGTCTGAACAAGCCTTCGTAATGAAGGATGGGTGTGGATGTAACTTCACTTTATCACTGCTGAAGATGGTATATGGTGGAACTGCCATCAAGCCTGCTATCGTTCCAACTTTGTGAGCAGAAGTGATGGCTAACAGGAATGTAACTTTAAGAATCATCATTGTAAGTGGAGCGGTTGCTATTGGCTCAAAGGGAGCACTGGTTAGAGTGTCCAAAACTAGCTCCAAGATACACGCAGGTAGTGGTAATTTTCGTGGAGGATATAGGCTGGAGAGGCCCTTGAGGAACCTGTGTGTGGCTAGGATGTGCAAATACCAAAGAACCATCCACTGAGGTGTGGAATGCGGTGATAGCTGCTAGATGTACTTTTAAAGATGCTAGAGGTAACCCTGCTTCTTTTAAATGTAGGATGTAGTCCAAGATGGCATGCAAAGGTGCAGTACATGGCTACAGCTTCCTATCAGTGCACCAAGATAAGAATCTGAGCCGCTTTTGAAGGTAAGTGGATCGAGTGGACTACATTCTGCTATGTAATGAAACATTTTTCACTTCCTTCAAACATTGGAGTTCACGTTCTTGGAACCAATTATAAGCCAGGCTGTCAACCGTAGCATATGAGGCTGAGGGTGAATTAGCGTCCTGCTTTGCTGGGTTAGGAGATTGGGGTACATGGGAAGGTGATAAGGTGATTGAGGAGACATCCGATAAAGGTAAGGAAACCACATTTACCATGCCCAGAATGGGGCTATGAGAATCACTGTTGTGCCATCTCTGTTGATCTTCTTGAGAACTCTGGGGATGAGTGGTGTAGGAGGAAAAGCGTATAAGAGGGCCTCCCCCCAGTGGAGGAGAAAGGCGTCCCCTAGAGATCCTTGAACTATGCCAGCTCTGGAACAATATTGCTGGCATTTCATATTCTTGTATGAGGCAGAAAGGTCAATGTGTGGACGACCCCAGCGACTGAAAATTGGTTAATGTGCAAAGTAGATTCCTTGGTTGTCCATAGACCTTGAATGGATATGTCTCCCATATGAGTTCCCCATCCCATGAGGGAGGCATCAGAAGTAATCTGTGTGGTAGGTTGGTCTCGATGGAATGGGATGCCTGCCAATAAATTGCTTGGATCAGTCCACCACTTCAGAGAAGTTATGACATCGGCAGGTAGGGACGCTGGTCTGCGTATGTCCTGCTTCCTCTGAGAGTAAACGGAGGCAAGTCAAAGTTGAAGACAGCAAAAGTGGAGCCTCGCATGAGCAACGTACATTGTAGCCACCATATGCCCCATGAGCTGAAGACAGGTAAGTACTGAAACTCTGGGGCTGTTTGTGATGGTAAAGACAAGGTCTTGGATTGCTCAAAATCGTTGCAATGGTAGGGACGCCCTTGCTGTGGTTGAATCTAGATGGGCTCCAATGAACTCTAAGGCTATGACTACATTGCACTTTCTTGCACAAGAACGTTCATCACCGCACCTCATTTGCATACTTAATGAGCCGTCATTTTTGCATAAGGGGCTTTTGCGCAAGAAGGAGCAGTGTATGCTGCTCCTTCTTGCGGAAAAACCTCCTCTTGCACAAGAGCCATTCTGCCTGATAATAAGTGGCAGAATGGTTCCTGCGCAAGAGGGGGGTTTTGCACAAGATGGAGCAGCGTACACTGCTCCTTCTTGCACAAAAGCCCTTTGTGCAAAAATGGCAGCTCAAGTATGCAAATGAGGCACAGCGATATTCATCACCGTGCCTCATTTGCATATGTTATTGCGCAAGAAAGTGCAATATAGATGTAGCCTAAGGTTTTTTGTAGGCAGAAGCGTTGCCTTCTGTTCATTGAGAATGAGGCCTAAGAAATCGAACATGCGTCTGGTTATGGATATCATGTATAGAGTGTCTGTCTCTGATGGCCCTTTTATTAGACAATTGTCTAAATAGGGAAAAATCATAACTCGTTGATGACATAGGTATGCCGCTACGACAGCGAGTGTCTTGAAAAACACTCTGGGCGCTGATGACAGGCTGGAGGGCAAGACACGGTACTGATAGTGGTCCAATCCGACCACTAAATGTAGGAACCATCTGTGTGCCGGAAGTACAATAATATGAAAGTAGGCATCTTGCAGGTCGAGGGCCATGAACTAGTCCCCTTGTCCCAATGCTGGAATGATGGAAGCTAGGGTCACCATTTTGAAGAGTTGCTTTCGTAGGTATCGATTCAACTTGTGAATGACTAGGATAGGTCTCCATCCACCTGTCTTTTTTGTTGTAAGAAAGTATTGGGAATAGAAACCCCTGCCCTTGAACTCTTCTGGCACCTTCTCTACTGCTCCAATATTTAAGAGACTAAGGACCTCCATTCTGAGTAGATCTTAGTAAGAAGGGTCTCTGAAGAGGGTGGGGAAGTGGGGGGTAGTATTAGGAAGGGTATGGTGTAGCCTGATGACACGATCTCTAGGACCAGCAATCTGATGTGATGGCAGCCCAATGGTGGTAATATGGTCTCAGGCAATGGTGGAAGACTGGAGTAGACTGAGCATGGTGGCCGAACAAGGGAAGGTCTTGCAAGCCCTTGACCCGAAAGTCAAACCTGCTGTTTGCTCGTATGCTGGCTGGGCTTACGATTGTTTGGTTGAGGTCTTCACTTTTGTGGTTGGTGCCTGGGTCTGGATTGATCAAATCCCTGCTGCTGATATCCAGGATATGAAAAGTCTCGGTGCCGTTGGTATGGTACGTAACATCTACGTCGATACGGTGGGGTGTACATACCCAAGGTACGAAGGGTGGTTCTTGAATCCTTATTGGAGTGTTGTCTGTCTTCCCTGAGAATAATTTTTCTTTATCACAGGGGAACTCTTCAACTTTTGTCTGCAGTTCCCTAGGAACTGTGGCAGCTTGGAGCCAGGAGGCTCGTCCCATGACCACGGAAGTTGCTGTGGCCCATGCTGCTGTGTCGGCTCTATCCAAGGCTATATGGAGAGAGGTTCTTGATGAAGCATACCCCTCTTGTACAATTGCTTTCAGTATCGGTCTTTTCGAATCTGGTAAATGTTCTATGAGAGAAGTGAGTTTAGTATAATTATCGAAATTATGGTTGGAAAGTAACACGGCATAATTAGGTATTCTAAGGAGCAGGGTTGTCGACAAGTACAGCTTATGCCCGAAGATGTCATGGCGTTTACTCTCATCCATGGAATTATTTTTATATTGCTGAAGCTTTGATCTCTGCTGAGCTTCATCCACCACTAAAGAATTTGGTTGCAGGTGGGAAAAGAGAAATTCTGCGCCTTTGGGTGGGACGAAATACTTTTTATCCGCCCGGTTGTTAGCTGGGGTTATTGATGGGGTCTGCCATATCTTGTCAGCAGCCTTCATAATAACCTCATCTATAGGGATGGCTATTTTTGCATGCTAACAGTGCTGAAGATTTTTAGAAAGTCGATATTTCTCTTGGACCTCAGTGAGCTGTATTTCTTGGCTGGCAGCCACTCTCTTAAAAAGCTCTTGGAATTGTTTGAGGTCATCTGGTGGTGATTGGTCCCTGGGCATAACTGCCTCATCAGGGGATGAGGAGGATTGATCTGTTGGAGAGACGTTTGGCTGTTGTTCCTCCACTTCGGAAATCTGTCTTCCTCAGGCTCCGAAAGCTGGTGTACTGATAAGGGTATCGAAGAGGACGTTATAGGTTTCAGACTGTGCGGTGGAGGAGAGGGTGAGTATCCTCATGTGGGCAGGTGTTCCTGGCAGCAGGATGTATGGTACCCCTGCCTTCAATGGTAATATCATGGTGACCAATGAGAGGCATATCCGTAGGGGTGTAGGTGGCCATGGTGTCGGTATTCCCATCTGTTGGGAGAGTGGTATTGAGGTGAACGGACACTCAACCTGCGTTCAAGATGATAAGTAGGAAGAGAAAGAGATGGAGAATTGAGTGATCTAAAAGAACCCCTCGAGGTTGGGGGAGGTATATCTCTGATATGGTTCTGGTGAACGAAGTAAAGGTGACAGTGATGGAGCAGGTTGAAAAAGTAAGTGGTTCCGGACTTGGATCCCGTGCTCTGTGGGATTTATGAGTCGCCTTTCTCAGTGCCGGGTACCACCAGTTTCTTCCGGTGCCGAATGTTCCAAATCATATCTCACTGTCAGTGCTGAATGTGTCAGTGCCGGTGTCTGTACCGCTTGCACTGGTGTTGATGTCTGCACCGTACTCAGTGCCATGCCTGTAGTGCATGGGTCAGTGCCGATGCCTGCACCGATTGGTCCAGTGCCAACTGGGTTATCACGCACGCCTCTCGTGGTGCCAAGGCTGGTGGTACCGATCGTCTTGTCAGTTCTGTAGTTACCAGTGCCGCAGATCTTGCATGCCGAGTTTTTGGCTCTGAGGCGGTTTTAAACTGCGGCTTCATAGCACCAAATATTCCCGGCTTCTCCCCAGTACTTATTCTGCTTGTGAAGGCCAATGGTAAAGAGCGTGCTGGTGAAGCACTTTTATGAGCAGGAGCAGCTGTAGGAGAAGCTCTCCATTTTTCTTTGCTCAGCAAGTCTGAATCTGAGGGCTGCCGGGCTTTATCAAACAAAAACATCCTGAGCCTCATTTCTCTATCGCGCCGTGTTCTCACTGTAAGTTTTGCACAATGTATATGCACTTTCGATGCACATGAAATTCACCCAGACATTTAATACTGTCTGAGTGACCGTCGGAGGCTGGCATAGGCTCTCAGAGTGTGATGCACTTTTTAAACCCCGGCAAACCCGGCATGGTTAAGGAGTCAGTCACCACTGCGTTGATAACGGATAACCAGACTCTAGCTTACTTTTCTTTTGATTTATGTAGTACTATTACTGTTATTTCTTCTCTTTTCTCTCTTTTTTTAAGAACAATTAACACAGAAATTTTCATTAACAAAATAAATAGAACTATACTATGACTAACAATGAAAATCTGACTGAACTATGTAAAGAAAAGGTAATGTAAAACGAAATTTTTTGTCTGACTAGAGTCGTTGAGGAGAGAGATCTTTCTCCATCTGCAACCTGGGGCAGCCAAGAAGGAACTGGTGGGAGCAGGACCGCGCAAGAGGTCAAAAGACGCATGCCACACATGCTCGGTCCAGCTGACCACTGCTCATGAAAACTCTGATCTGCGGTGCTGGGACGACCTGACACCTACAGTGGAGTACCTACAGGGACACTACTCAAAGAAGAACAATAGATTTAAAATTAAGTATGTAGTCAGTGCCTATCTTAAGAGTATCTTTATCTCCTAGTGCCCCAAACAAAGTAGCTGGACTTTAAAAATTATTTGCAGGTCACTTTTAAGAAAGCAGACTTGTCTTTTCATTTACTATCATATAAAAGTCAAGGACATGCATAGCGCATCTTGCAGCACCTTCTGAGTCAGTGAGCAGCCTGGCTCTTCGCCTTTAATGATGTACCCTCATGCATTATTTTTAAATTATTTTGAGGGGCCAAAATATTGTACCCGTCACAACACAAACTCGTTATGCTCAGATAACATAAAAATAGACTGACATTTTTATCTGATATATCTAGAGAATTAGAAAATAAAATGCTGGTATCAGAAAAGAGAAGGCTGACACGAGTAGAGAGTGAATGCACTCAGAAGTTTCAAATTTCTAACTTATTTTGTTTTAATTTTTAATTTAAACTCCAAAATAAGGATGTGAAAGGTTAACCTGTTAACCAGCTAACTAGTAAGCATTACTCTAAACAGGTAATACTTACCAGTTCTGGTTAACCACAGGGGCTGGAGCAGCTGGGGGACCACCGCAGGCAGGGGCTGCTCCAGCTGGCCAAAGCAACTCTTGTCCATGGCAGGCCCAGCCCCCCGCTGCAGGTTACATGCTGGCTCCCCAGGGGAGGGGCCAGCAGCCGCTGCTGGCACCGCTTCCAGGGAGCTGGCTGCAGAGCCCACAGGGATGCCACCTCCCTTGAAGAGCCCACGGGGGATTTGGCTCCCCAAGAGCGGGGCTGGCAGCTCTTGCCAGCCCAGCTCCTAGGGGAGGAGGCTTCTCTGTGGCAGCCTCCTCCCCGGGAGTTGAACTGGCAGGAGCGGGCGGGCCCGCTCCTGGGGAGGCTTGACTGCAGGGCTCTGCAGTAAAAAGCTTATTTAAGCTTTATACTGCAGAGCCTGCAATGTGTGTAACTACGTAACTGCTGAGATTTTCAGAGGTTATCTGTTTATCAGACTTTTTACATTCCTACTCCAAAGCTTTGAAAATAATAAAAGTATATACAGGAAGCCCTCACCATTTTTGCAGGATACTCTCTTCATAACACCACGAATGGTGAATTCTGCGAATACTATAGTCAAGCGGTGTTCTCAACACAAAGCAACCAAATTTTCCATATAAAATGATGCAGGGAGGCAATAGATTTATTATATTTACTCAAAATAATACAATAAATACATTAAATATCTGAAATTTCCCGGGATAGCATCATTGCAGCTCCAATTTCCCTTTTAAGTTTCAGGATCCGTTATTAGAGCGCACTGAAAAAATGTCATCATGCTGCGTCATGTGCCTAGGGCTGGTAGCACACTGTGAATATGCAAAACTGCAGATAGTGAAACTGAATGGTGAGGGCTTCCTGTAACCACATTTCACAAGACTACCCGTACCTAGAGATTTAGAATTCTAATTATTTCACTGTTCTTCAATTATATCCCCAGCAGCTTTGCTCTCACCACAAAACTGTAACTCATGGATCAATTTTACACAGGCATGAATAATCCCTATACATCTCAGTACTTCAGATTTATTCTGCACAAAAAAAGGGCAGTGTTCTTCTAAAAGATTGAATTTTTCAAGGAAATGCATGCATATAAATCCAAATCCTGCATCTGATGAGGGACACGAGATTAAATGCTATCCCTAAGTAAGTTGATGGAAATTCTGCCATTGACTTTAATTTGGTCAGAATTATACCCAGTAGCTTTAATGCAAAGGAAACTGACTGGTTTCAATCCCTGTGTGAGGTTGAGAGGAATCAACCAGTGGAATCTTAGAAAAACAACAGCCAGGCTGTCTGTCTCTGCAAGTTCTATGTCTCAGCGCCACATCTTTTTCAGGAAGAACAAAAACATTTTATATGGCCTTTGTTAAACACTTTATATGTGGTCTTTGTTCAGCTACTCAAAATTTGACATATGCTGATCAAATCCTAGCTGTAAATGGACCTAATAACCTCGGTCTAATTCTTCAGAAGTGTCTAGACCAGTGGTCACCAACCAGTGGATTGGGAATCTATTGGTAGATCTTGGAGCCTCTGACAGGTGTTCCTGACTGGTTTGCCCAAGAGGCTATCAAGGGCTGGCACTTCAGCTACCCCTCTCCTCACTGCTGCTCATCTCCTGCCCTTTGCCTTGGAGCTGCCCCTCCCCCTGAGAGCCTCCTGCTGTCTGTGCAGGGCAGGACAGGGCAGGGGAGGGAGAGGAGGGGTGCTGATGTCAAGGTGCCCCCTCCCACTGTGTATCCTTTCTCCACAGAGCAGAGAGGGGGCACAACAGGACTTGGGATGGAGTTTGCTGGTTGCTGTAGGGAGTGGGCCAAGGCCAGGGCAGGAGTGAGCCTGCCTTAATTCCCACTGCTCCACCACTCAGGAGCCACCATCAGCGCCCAGCTGGAGCCAAACTTTTACCCCAGCCATGAACCCCCTCCTGTACTCCAAGTCTGAGCCCCAAGCACCCCTCATCCAAACACTGTCCCAGAGCATGCACCTAGAACCCCCTCCTACATCCCAACTGCCTGCCGAAGGCTCAACTTAGAGCCCCTCTTGCACTCCGGAGCCCTTAAGCCAAGACCAGAGCCTGCCCCCCAACCCTCTGCCCCAGCCTGATGAAAGTGAGGGAGGATGGGCAAGAGAGGGAGGCGGGGCCTTGGAGAAGGGGCAGGAAGGAGGCAGGGCAAGGGTATTGCACCTAAATTCAAAAAGTGATCTCGTGCTCCAAAAGGTTGGAGACCCTGGTCTAGACATTCTGGGGGTTCATTTTGAAAGAATTTGAATTTAACTATGTTCTGAACACCTCGCCTCTGAAACTTAAGGTGTTTCAACCTAGGCACCCGAAAATGTCTTTTTGGCCGTCTTGGCCCTGAGTCATACCATTTTCAGGTGTACCACTTGCATCTCAAATAACCCCCAACACCTGGAATAACTGTTGTCTCTATTGCTATTAGCTTAGCAATCCTTCAGAGAGACAGGTGAAAAGGACTAATCTAGGTATAAAAAACTCTGAGGTCATTATTTTAGTCTGTTCCTAAATGTATGAAGTATTTAAATTTGAAAAATCCTAGAACCTTCTTACTACAATGAAAACACTACAAACAGTGGTATTTAGCCACACGTTGGTCATGTCTGGGCCCCCAGAATATTGAACCCTGTTTATATGTATCTTTTTATTCTTGTATTTTTCTATTTTGATATTTCCCTTCTGATTATACTATAATATTTAATGATGTGCTGGACTCCTCTGCTGTAAGGTAAAATATTTTCATGTATTTCTGTAACCAACTGATTTTTTTTTGTGATTTGAGAGCTGTTTTTCCTTTTTTGGTTTTTGTTCTCTTCACTGTAGAATCATCCTATTTATGTGCAGAGACACCAAAGGCCCTTTTGGGTAAGGTATCTCTGGAGTGAGGGACAATATCTTGGCTTTATAGGACAATTAAATCAATAACATATTAATATATTTTCTATCTCTAACTCCTAGGGAACTGATAGTACTTGATCTTGTTTGAAAAGTTGTGTTAACTTAAAACTGAGAGGTAATTTGGAGCGCCACTATGAATACAGACCATAATTCAAGATAATACTTAAGCTTTCTTATATTCATATTGGATTGGATTTAACATGTACCTTTATTTCTTTTTTTCCTGAATAAAAATGTGCTGAAAAGAAGAAAATGCTTCTTACTCTGTTCTGAATATTTTAGCCTGTGTGCTCTCATCTAATTCTCTGTTTAGAGAACAACCACCTGGACTGAAATGGTCTCGTTAAGACTTTATGTAATTCAGTCAATAACCCTGTTGATCATAGTTTTTCCAAGCCATATAAGATTGGCTTTAATTTTTTAAGCCTCTCTCTTTAAGCCGTCTCTCAAATGGCATAGCACTTTATCAATGTCAGTACCACATTTAGGGGCATCAGATTTTCTTTTTACATCTCACTCTGAAGTATCTGAGATTAATTCAGCGCTATGACTGAGACCTGGATTACCAGAGTTCAAGATGAGAGAGGCCTGTCTTTCATTTTCCCCATCTGCAAAAAGGGGACAATGATAATTAAAGGGCTGCTGTGACTGAAGATATAAAACATTATTAAAAAGTGCTTTACAAATATTAAATAATGTGGCATAGTTCTATCATAAATTGCCACAATCAGAGCCAAGATATTTACTGAATGGCTCATTGTTTTGTTCTGATGTAGCATTTTCTACAGGAAAAGTCATACTCTTCAGAAGGGAGTTCAGTGAGGAAGGAAACAAAGCAAGGTTAAGATTAATGAGCTTTGTTTAGTTCTCTCCTCAGAAGAAAGAGCCTGCCATCTCCCAACCTTGTTGGTCCCAAGGGCATGGCATATGGGGGTGTGAGGTTTTCAGTACCATAAGTGATCAGGTCTACCACGCTGCTCCTCTGGCCCCCCGTTCTAGCATCATGGCTCTTTCAAGCATTGGGATGCCATTGACCAGACATTGCATCTTTAGAAACCTGCCTAAATTCTGAATAGGAAGCAGACATGAGATTTAACTTATTGCTGTTTCAGGCCGTATTAAATTTAGTAGGAATAGCCAAGCTGATCTCTGATACTCGGGATGGAAAAGCTCAGCAAATAATAACTCCTTCCCTTCCTGTCCCCCACAATCTTGGATCATGATTCCCCGGTGCATCCACAGAGTTTCAAGACCTAGGAGGAACTGAAGCTTCATGCCCCTTTTTTCCCCATCAGCCAAGATCCATCAGATCTAGCAAAAGGACAATCTGACCTCTTTAGCTTTAAACAGAACTTGGAACCTTCTGAACCAAATTTGTTACCTGTGAATGCTCTAATGAATCTAGACTATTTTTGTTTCTCCCTAGAGTTAGTCTCAAAGGAGACTTTTGCCAGCTTACATACTCTGAAAAGCCCAGCCCAGCATTTCAGCTGAAGGGGATAGCAAGTGAGAGAAAACAACATGAGGGTGATCATTTTGTATGTAGAGTTTTTCTATAACAGGCATAACAACAGGAATGTGGGGAGAAAAACTGAACTGAGGAGGAAGGGTGGAAGGAAAATTTATTTTCAACAAATAAAAGAGAGAGTTTAAAAAGCATGTGTAGAAGGGAACAAAAAGAAATGAAAATTTTTGTAATTAAAACACATTTTATAGTTTAATGTAGGAATGAGGTACTCAGCTGAACAGGGAAACAGGGAATTTTTATTAAATTTAAATAGAGAACAGTTTAAAATGAGGCTGGAAGGACTGAATTACAGGAATAAATTAAAGGAGGCAGCTGTGATAACTATCAAACTGCTTTACTCTGTTGTGCAGAAAGATTGTAGATGACAAGTAAGAAAACCATTCTGCATTTTAATTGTCTAAGGATGTCCATTTGAAAACTATACTACATCACTTCATGTTTAGTCAAAATATAAGCAAAACCTGCTTACAGAAAAGCAGAGAGAATTTCTAAGTCAAACATACTCAGTTACTCAAATTAGAAGTATTAATACATATCTGTATACACATCATTAAGTGCTATTCATCATAGATTATGAAAGGTCAACTCTATCATTTATTTTCTTGATCTGCATATATCTCAATACTGCTTCTCTTTTTCAAATCACAGAATAGGTTTTGAACTACTACATAGTCTCTTCAGAGCCCTAGTTATGCCAAAGAAATTAGTAATCCTTGCCCCATACCACAGGGACCCTGTGTTACCATGAAAAGGTTTTACAAAAAAAATATAAAAAAATAAACCAAATAAAAAACTCAAAAGAAATTACAACGGTAAAATTCAATGTACGCAACTAAATTCATGTTGACAGCCTGTTACTCTTTCAGGATACCTGAGCTAAATTTACAATGATAGTAAAAGAAATTAAATCAGGTCACACAGTGAGCACTAATTAGCTTCACATGACAATATAATTATAAGACCAAGTGTAAGTGGAATAAATAACTTCATTGCTAGCACCAGTGAAGAGACATTACCTTTAAAATTGTAATATTCCAGGTAAAACTCTCTACTGCTTTTTGCAGTTTCCTTTCTTTTAAACCCTCCTTTGCTCCTATATTGTGCAGGTTTTCATGGAACTCCATTGCTGTGGAGGGTGAAAAAAAAGTTTTTAGTATCTTTGTATTTACTTTGCATTTTCACTATGGTAGAGTTAGATTTTCTAGAAACATTACATATGTATAACTTCCCAGAGCTGCTGTCAAAAGTTGTGACGAATCTAAACTGAAATAAGGCAAAGATGAGAGACTGAAAATAAAGTCATAATGAAAAAACAAAATAACTGCAGGATGGGTTAAAAATCTGCACATTTTTAGTCCATACTGGCAACTATCCATATTTTTAGCCATACAAACTTAACCAACTTCTCAATGTACATTTATTCGCTAAGACAAAGTTAGGATGTTGTAAGTTATTATTTGGTTATATAAAAGCATTATCATCTTTGCTATACAAAAATCCATAGATATTACAATCAAATGTATTGTACTATCTATGAAGGTCTTTTTGTGAGTTGATGTAATATAGAAACTGTAACTTGAAATGTTATCCTCTGACAACCGTATTTTTGATAATTTGACAGAACCATAGCATTGTTTACGCCAATAGACAGACTAGACAGAGATTAATGTAACTTACTTCCCATGTCACAGTTTTTTCACGTCATTATATGAAAAAAATAGACTAAAAATACAATTATAATTTCCTACAAGGACAGAATTGGTCCCCTCATGCACAGACTGTACATCTAGTATGGTTTTACTATCAAAAGAGAGACAGTGCAGGGGACTATGCTCTTCAGCACTCTGTCTGTGGCTATTGTTTACACTATGATGTAGGGGTTTCATTTCTCTGCTTGTGTACACATATTTGCACTAATTGTCTCATTGCCTTTCTGTAGCCTCAGGTTGGAGAGTCTGTTCAATATCTGTGAATTCCCTGACTCAGAAAATATAGCCTATAATGTACAATACTGTAGTAATGTCATCCAATAACCATACAGAGATGAACAAGACATACACATTTTTTCTTCATCCCCTACCCCTCATGTGTCTACAGGTCAGAGTTATGTTTTTATGTTTGGATTTCTTTTTCTGTTTTGGGAAAACTGAGGCTATGTCTGCACTGCACACTTATTTCAAAATAACACAGTGCGCGTTTACACAGCAAACCCATTATTTCAAAATAATTTCAAAATAATGGGCTTCTTACTCTGACTTCTGAAACCCTCATTTCATGAGGAGTAAGGGAAGTCGAAGGAAGAGTGTTCTTCCTTCGATTTCCTGCTGTGTAGACAGCACCAAAAGCTGAGTTATGGTATTTCAACTTCAGCTACGCAATTAATGTAGCTGAAGTTTGGTATCTTAACTCGACTTTAGCCCACAGTGTAGACATGCCTTAAGTGTTCTACCTGTTCATAACAGTCACATGTAGTCATATATCAAACCCAGCTGGAATAAAAAGGTTGAATCCCAAAACCAGTATCTTTTTTTTTAAAGCTTCATACATTGATTTAAATGACAAAGTGGTCATTTTTGCATTTATTATCATTTTAAACTGACTGGAAGGAAAACTGAAATAGTAAGTTCCTTATCTAAATTAAACTAATGTATCATTTTATTTAAAATTAACTTCCTCATAACTCTTACTCAGTCTCTAGAGTACAGCCTCAATTAAACCATTTGTTACATATTTGCCCAACAGAGATTATCAACAATGTGAAAAATTAAAATTCTTTCATCCATAATATTTATTTCTTGTTCAAATAATCTACAAACAGTTTAACAATATGACTATGGAAAAGACATGTTGACCCACAGCTACAATGTCCAGCTCCTAATACAGTCATATAAATACATCTTTTCATATGTGTAGCTGTAGTCCTCTGAATACATTGTTTCCCCAGATCCACAGTTTTGAATACAGAGTGCTGCATTCAGCATCTTAGGAGGAACACAGACCAATTTTATAGGAGATAGGTACATAGGTCTTGTCCATTCATTCTGTAACCTTCTTCCCAACAGTAATACATTCAAAGACAAGCAAGAAAGAAAGAGGGCAGGTGCAGATGCAATACATTCAGAGAACTCACTTACAGTTTACTAATGTCATTTTCATCTTCATAAATATGTCTCTGTAAATCCGAACTCTTGGGAACTAGTAAGTAATCACCTTGAGCTGAAAGCACTGATAGATACCATAAGCCTTCTTTTCACGGATGCTAACAGAATGCATGAACCACAATTCAGTCTGGCAGACCTGCAGATTTCAGAATATAATATATGTAGTGCTATTCACTTAAAATACAGGGTTAATAGTGACAGTGTATCCTAGAAGTCACCAGACTGCTACTGAAGTAGGATGTAAGTCCTTCAGGAATGGCCACTGTTGCATCTTTGTAGCGTACAGATTCAAAAACCTATTTAGAAGGGGGACCTTTGTGCAGCTATTCCTACAGGGTACAAAAGTGGGGAGGGAGATTAATAAAGAAACAACTTAAACAGCCAGTTTACACACCTGAACACAGGAAAAAAGAAAGGCAGTAAAAGAGACAGGCAAAAATGTCTTGACAATCTTAAGGAGCAACATGGATTAAAATGAAAGAATAATTTTGTCTTTGTCAAATTCACTAACGGAGTGTTAAATATATGGGGTCACTAACTCTTTTGGCTGAAGATATAGCCACCAGAAAAGATGCCTTGAGAGACAGAAACTGTAACTAACACAGAGATAATGGGGCTCAGGGGAACTATTAACTGAGGTTTGTAACCTATTCTTTAAATCAGCCTCTGTACCTTATGACTGGAAGATGGCTAATGTGACGCCAATATTTAAAAGGGCTCCAGAGGTCATCCTGGCAATTACAGATCAGTAAGTCTAAGGTCAGTATCGGACAAATTAGTTGAAACTATAGTAAAGAATAAAATTGTCAGAGACATAGATGAACATAATTTGTTGGGAGAAAGTCAACATGGTTTCTGTAAAGGGAAATCATGCCTTACTAATCTACTAGAGTTCTTTGAGGGGGTCAACAAATATGTGGACAAGGGGGATCCAGTGGATATAGTATGTTTGGATTTCCAGAAAGCTTTGACAAGGTCCCTCATCAAAGTCTCTTAAATAAAATAAGTTGTCATGTGATAAGAGGGAAGTTCCTTTCATGGATTGATAACTGGTTAAAAGACAGGAAACAAAGAGTAGAAATAAATGGTAACTTTTCAGAGTGGAGAAAGGTAACTAGTGCAGTCCCTCAAGGGTCTGTCCTGGGACCAATCCTATTCAATTTATTTATAAATGATCTGGAGAAAGGGGTAAATGGTGAGGTGGCAAAATTTGCAGATGATACCAAACTGCTCAAGATACTTAAGACCAAAAGACTATTAAGCAAACTATTAAGAGCTTCAAAAGTATTTCACCAAACTAAGAGATTGGGCAACAAAATGGCAAATAAAATTTAATGTTGATAAATGTAAAGTAATGCATTTTGGAAAAAATAATCCCAACTATACATACAATATGATGGGGACTAATTTAGCTACAACTACTTAAGAGAGAGATCTTGAAGTCATTGTGGATATTTCTCTGAAAACATCTACTCAATGTTCAGCGGAAGTCAAAAAAGCAAACAGAATGTTAGGAATCATTTTAAAAGGGATAGAGAATAGGACAGAGACTATCTTATTGCCTCAATATAAAAACATGGTACGCCCACATTTTGAATACTGCATACAGATGTGGTCGCCTTACCTTAAAAAAGATATATTGGCATTGGGAAAGGTTCAGAGAAGGGCAACTAAAATGATTAGGGGTTTGGAATGGGTCCCATATGAGGAAAGATTAAAGAGACTAGAACTTTTCTGCTTGGAAAAAATGAGACCAAAGGGGGATATGATAGAGGTATATAAAATCATGACTGGTGTGGAGAAAGCGAATAAGGAAAAGTTATTTACTTATTCCCACAATATAAGAACTAGGAGTCACCAAATTAAATTAATAGACAGCAGGTTTAAAACAAACAAGGGAAGTTTTTCTTCACTCAGCACACAGTCAACTTGTGGAACTCCTTGCTAGAGGATGTGGTGAAGACTAGGACTTTAACAGGGTTCAGAAAAGAGCTAGATAGATGCATGGAGGTTATATCCATTAATGGCTATTAGCTAGGAAGGGTAGGAATGGTGTCCCTAGCCTCTGTTTGTCTGGAAATGGATGACACGTGATGATCACGTGATGATAATCTGTTGTGTTCCCTCAATCTGGAGTATGTGGTATTGGCCACTGTGAGCAGACAGGACACTAGGCTAGATGGACCTTTGGTCTGACCCAGTATGGTCATGCTTATGTAAAAGGGGCAAGTTTACTCAAGAAAGGATTGATGGTTGGAAATTGGAAAGGATAACTTTTGGGCTGATTCTCTACTATGACTGAGCTGTGCTTGGATTCTGTGATTAGTGGCTATTTCAGGGAGCTGGCTGGAGGTCTTGAATGCTCAGTTGCCCAACAGCACAATGGACTCTATGCCAGAGAGAGGCACTGTGAGGCTCTGATTCATTCCCCTCTCCCTGTCATGCATGCATGCTCACACTCATGCATGCACTTTGACAAGTACTCTCATTTCCTTTATTTTGGGGACGTGAGTGAGGCAGCTGACCTAGGAGATGGCTGAGCTTGTGGAAAGTTCCCCTACACAAGGGGAATTCTCCACTATTTTCAGCTATTTTAAATTGCCACGTTGTACTATGTAAGCTTTGCAAAGTGGCATCAGCAGAACAGAGACTATGATCTTACATTTTACAATACATTTGACTATGAACAAAATGTGTTTTCTACCAGCTAGCTAGGTAAACCTGGATTGAGACCATATAATGTCTCTCACCTTCATGAGCACAAGACTACATGCCAAAATATTTTTAAGAAGCAAAACAAAAACACCTGATGCTAACTACCATTTTATCTGAAATAGGATACATTTTAAAATAATCTAGTAACATTAAATTTAATTTTCTATTAATTACTGGCAACTCTTTTAAAATATATAATCTTTCAGAAGCTCTAACATACTAGGTAAGAAGTATAATGTAACTAATCTCAGACTTTGTGACAATCAGTCCTTTGTACTGCATTCATCGTATTATAGAATCAACAAGAATTAACATTATTTTTATATATACAAATATGGCTCTAAGTTTTACAGCTTCATTTCGGTTCAAGAATGAATCACTGCTCGAAACTTTTGGAAAAATGTATATTTCAAAATGTTAGGAATTTTAAAACAAATGGATATTTCTAAATGAATGTACATAGTAGATGCTAGTTTTTCCACAAGATTTACTTGTGGTGGAATATTATAAGGTAATGTATATAAAATTATCAGCAGTTTTACAAAGTTATATTAGTTTTGAAAGTACCGTATATTGACATTACTATTGACTAGAACACACTTTTACAATTTGTAGGGCCTCAAGCTGTTTGAAGGGAGATGAGTCCATTAATTGCCTCTATTCCCAGTTGCCGGATGGTGAGGGGTATGAAAAGATGGTGTGGTGGTGCCTATCCCTCTGCTGGAGAGAGAACTAAACTCAGTACTGGTATGATTTTGCAAGGCACTGAGCATTAGGGCCAGGAAGCAGCAAAACGTTTAGCCACAGTCCTGCTGAAATCAGTGTATCTATTCACATGCTTAAAGTTGAGTGTGTGGCTAAGTACTTTGCTGGATCAAGGCTAGTGATCAGCACCTGACAAAAGGATTGAGAAGTCTCCAGGAAAAAAGGCACCAAATGGTTGCTGTTTTGCTTGTGCTTATGTCTAGCTATTTCTTGCATTACTACCAGCTAACAACTGATTTTAAAAAGTAACAGAGAAATAACTTTAAATTGATGTAGGGAAGACAGTGAAGGGAACTTAGGAGGAAATATATGGTTTCTTATTCAGAAAAAATGAAATGGGAAACTCATATTTGCACAAAATCATGAAAAATCCCTTACACCAATATATACTTGTAGTGAACACTTACTATCTATAAAATTAATACAGATTGCATTAACTGGATACATAGAAAATATTGGTTTTTCAGGAGATCATTTTGTATTTTTTTACAAGTGCCAGTTCAAATTTAGCACTCATTAAGATGAATGAAATGAATCTAGTACTCAAACAGGTTTAATTACTTTTAGAATTGTTTGCTCTCATTTAAAATTTGGACTGTATGGTAACAGACACTAGGCTATACTAAACCTGAATTATTAGATTATTCAGAGCTGTATTCCTGAACATACCAACTGTCTAATCCACAAAGCACAAGTTACCCATCTTTTCTAGCTTTGCTGACAGCTGTCAAAAATGGACAACAAGCTAATGTTTCTGAGAGATTATGAGGATTACATATGATATCCAAGAATGCTAAAGCAACTTTCAGCTGTTATATAAACACACTATTACTCTCAAAGAGCAAGAATATCTGGTTTTCTTCTTTGCCAGTACCAAACTTTTAGATACTAGAAAATGCCATGCTTAATTGAAGCTATACTACTTCTAATATGATGATTTTTTCTTGATGTAGGCTATAATTCATTCCATGCTACAACTCTAATTCAGCATGATCAATATAATTATGGTCAAATGGAAGTATTTAGATACTGACTTGACTAGGAATATAGAGCAAAACTGTCACATGTGGACAGATGATGTTTCAGAGCAGTACAATCTCTCCCTGCGCAGCCAAATGCATTTGGAATGATGCAATCTGCTCTGTTCAGTGCAGCTGCCTTACTGTGCACGCTGATGTGCAAGTACATCACTGCCTCCTTTGAAACAACAGGCATCTTCAGAAGCACACATAAATAAGCAGTAAAACAGTGACAGATCTTTGTGTGGGCCATTCAAGGCTGGGTGAGAAGCTCCTTGCATTCCCCTCAATATCTGTAGATGGGTTTGCCACTATTTATCTCTGAATGACTTTTTATACACCTATTGTCAGAGTATTTGGGCTTAACTGGTACATTAAATACCACAATCCATTAATTAAAATGGCTCACACTATAGTGTAACACTTTCCATAATGAAAGATAGCTATCATTATTAATAATTAAAAATAGCAGTCTAGCACTGCTGCAGAGCCAATCAGATGTTGGACTGAGTGATGTTTTAATCAAATATTTGATTGAAATGATGCACCTGAAGGTGCAAATTCTGGCTGAAGCAGGGAATTAGCACTTGAGAGAGTCCAGTCATTATGGCACGGCATAAAATGATAGTCTACTCAATAGTTAGGTCTCAAATGATACTAAACCTCACACACTAGAACCAACACCCTGAATTATTTCAGAAGGAGTTGAAAAGCCAGTGTAGTTTCTGAAGTAGAGGTGTAATACGCTCATATGGAAACACCACATTATTAGTTAGCTTACTTCATTCTGTGCTAATGGAAAGCTTTTAGTGATAAGTTTGGCAATTTTGTATATGAACAAAAACCTCTGTTGTATGTAGCCAGAAATTAACAACTAAGCCCCGCCCCTGACCTTGCAACAAGAACCTAGGGAACACTGGAAAATAAGAGGCAGATCTTCATTCTTACAGAGCTCATTGCAGGATCAAAGCCAAAACAGAGAAGATGGTAACTGCATTTTTTTTACGTTCCCTCACTCCCCATTCCAATAGATAGCATGACACTGACTAGTAAATAAAATGACTAATGGCAATTTATTTCATTGCTATATGTTGACAAGTAATCACTTTTCTACTTTGTTTCCAGCTACATCCATGCCCCACCCCCAAATGGATTGTGATGTGAGAGTCTTTCAGAAATCACGTCATATTCAAAAGAACAAGGAGTAGCCCTCAGTTTTTACGACTTATTTCATCACGTCACTGCAGTAGAGGGATAGAATTTAAAAAATTAGTTTATCCTCCCCCCCAAAAAGGAAATAGATACTGAATGCTGAGTATTTAATAAAGAGTGGACTTCAAAATACTTTTTTTACTGACGTGACAGGGAAAGCTGTGTGCTTATATTGCAAGGAAAATGTGGCAGTATTCGAAGAATATAACTTAAACAGCAAACCATTCTCTGAGGGAAAATTTATCAAGAATGTTTGGTTGACACTGCTGCAATAATGTGCCCAGACAAGAAAAAGCAGTTCGAAAACATGTCATTGTCAAGGCGAACTATGGTGAAATGTATAGAAGAAATCTTAGAGAACCTGGACCAACAGTTGAAAAGCAAGGTCAATAGTTTTCCATACTTTGCTCTGGCACGCTATGAAAGTTGTGATGTCAAAGACACAGCCCAGTTGTTGATTTTTATTTGAGGCATCGCCACACATTTTGAGCTCACAGAAGAACTGGCATAACTGAAAACTATGACTGCTGGAAAAGATCTACTGGAGGCAGTAAATAACAGCATCTCAAAATTGGGACTGGACTGGATGAAATAGGTGAGCGTGACCACTGCTGGAAGTTCTAATCTGACAGGCAAAAATGTCGGATTGCTGAAAAGAATCATGCAGCCTGACTCCCCTTCAGTTCCTCATAGTATGTCTGAGAAATAGGGTATGTTACATTTAGATTAATTAGCTAATTGAATAGTTCATGCAGTTTGTATCAACTATTCGATTAGTTGATAAGGGCGCCTCTGCCTTTGAAATGTAGCAATAGCCTTGGGGCTGTTGCTACACTTCAAAGGCAAAAGCGCTGTGGGGAGCACAGGGCCTCTGGGGACTTAAGCAGTCCCCCACTGGCCCTGTCCTCCCTATGGCGTTTCAAAGCAACAGCGCTGCATGGAGCCCGGGGTCAGTGGGCGAGTCCCCAGGTGACCTTGAGCTCCATATGGCACTGCCACTTTGCAATGCTGCGTGCACACTGGGGCCCCGGGCCATACACAGCATTCCAAAGCAGCAGCACCACGTGAAGTCTAGGGTCTGGTCCCGGGCTCCATGTGGCGCTGCCACTTTGAAGCACCCCTCCACTCCCCACTCTTGCTGCCTCTTTATGATAGAGGCAGCAAAGGGGAAGGGAAGCGACTAGTCAACTAGTGTGTCAACTATGTGATAAGCATTTGCTTATCAGACAGTCGACTAGTCGTTCACATCCCTACCAAGAAAGTTGGGCTCCAAGTAGAGGGGAGGAAGGGAAGGGCATGGAGCACCCCCGGGCGCACACACCTCAAAGAACAGTCATTACTGCACAGGGTGAGTAACTTCCTTTTCTTATTTGGGTGATGTCCCTGTGGGTGCTCCACTGTTGGAGACTACACAGCAGTACTCAATGTGGATGGTGGGATTCAAAGTCATTGCTTGGTGGCTGAAGACAGCACCACTGTAGCCACAGCTGTATCAGCTGCCAGCTGTGGCATGATGGCATAATGCCTGGCAAAGGCGTAGTAAGATGACCAGATGGCTGCCCGGTAGATATCCCTAAGGGACACATTGTTCAAGAAGGCAGTAGAGGTGGCAGTTGCATGAGTGGAGTGCACTTTTGGCAGAGAGATGAGCGACTTGTTTTGGATGGAGTAACAGTGTACTATGCAAGACGAAATCCATTTGGAGAAGCACTGAGTTGAGATCAATGTGCCCCTGGATCGCTTTGCAATAGAGACAAAGAGGCATGGAAGTTTATGAAAAATATGAGTCCTGTCTATGTAGAAGGCTAACGCCCATCGAATGTCCAAAGAATGAAGCATTGCCTCCCTGGGGAATGTATGCAGTTTTGGGACAAAAGTGGGCAAAACTATTGGCTCATTGATGTGGAATGAGGTACCAATTTTCGACAGAAATGCAGGATGTAGTTGTAAAGTCACTTTGTCCTTTGAGAAGGCTGTGCAGGGTGGGTTGACTATCAAAGCTCCTATCTCGCTGACCCTCCTGGCTGAGGTGATAGCAACCAGGAACAGTACTTTCATGATAAGGAAAGGGAAAAGACATGTGGCCATAGGTTCAAATGGGGGTTGCATAAGACAGTTGAGCACCAAATTCAGGTCCCATGAGGGTGCAGGGGGCCTATGCAGGGTGTAGAGATTCAGGAGACCTCAAAGAAATCTCTTCGTAGTAGGGTGTGCAAAGACAGGTGACCCCTCTACCTCTTGGCTAGTAGCCACTCTTTTGAAAGTTCCTGAAATTGCTTCAAGGAATCAGAAGGACATGTATCCTCCGGGATCATAGCCTTGTCTGGTGATGAAGACGTTATCAGTAGGTGAAATGCCGGGAGCGCACGTGTCAAGCGCCTCATCTTGAATTTGGCCATCCTCTTCTTTCGAATCAGCTGTAGCTGGGAGTATGCGAGAGGGTGAAGTTGGTAGAGGCCTCCTAGCTGGGGTGGATGCTGCCATGGAATGGTGTCTGTGTGGCCCCAGTGCTCCCATGGGGCCCAGTGAGGTGGGTATTGAGGCAGAGGATATGGCCAGTGAGCGTAGTAAGATGGGTGGCACTGTCTCTCTCGATGATTGTAGTAATATCTAGACGTTGTAGAAGAGTGCTGTGAGGAGAAGACACTCCTCTGGTCATCATCTGGAAAAAGCATTCAGACAGCACCGGTGATCTGATGGAATGTGGAGAAGTGCAGGGGGAAAACACCACCAGGGAGTGTTCCCTCGACAGCGGAAGGGAAGCATGCCGGGTGTCATGTCTGTCTGGTGCCGACAATTCAGAGACGCGTGGTGATGATGCCAATACCTTGCCATGTGGGAGATCTTGCAGTGGTGCAGGCGCCAGTGCTGGCATTGAGGCTGGTGCCACGTGATTTGATGGCAGCACAGATGACTTGTGCAGGGTCTGTTTGGCCTGTGGTACTGATGGCTTTGTTGGCACTGGTTCTTGGTGTTTCATAGGGGCTGGTACTGAGGATTGTCCTTGTATGGCCTCCAGTACCGAGGATGTTCGCGTCAGCACTGAGGAGGTGCGAGCCCCAGAGGAAGCAGTGCCAGTGAGTAGTTTTGGCACCACAGTACTGGAGGTACCCGGTGCGTCTCTCCTGCTAACTCTTGGAAACAGGGATGGAGGAAGAGCTGGAGAAGCTCTCTTCTTTCAGGCCTTAAATGGCCATGGTGAGGTGGTTCTTTTCTTCGCTGTCTCAGACTGAGATGGCTGTGACTCATCCGTGGGTTGCACGGCCTTTTCAAATAAAATCATTCAGAGGCAAAGCTCCCTGCCCTTTTGGGCACAGGCAGTCAGGCTGCAGCAGTGTTCACATTTTTGAGGTCTGTGAGCCTCTCCCAGACAGCAAGTACAGGACACATGACCATCCAACACAGGCTTGGGTTCACGACATGAGTCGCACTTTTTGAACCCTGGTGAGCCCGGTATGCCTTTTCCTCTCTTCTTCGTTCTTCTCATTTCTTTTTCTTTAAAAAAAAAAAAATGAACACTGGGGGAGGAGGGAGTAAAGTAGCCAGACTTTTCAGTCAAAAGATCCCACTGCCCCACAAGCCCTCTCAAATGAAAAAAAATTTTGAACAGATAATGAGAACAATAACAATAACTGCTAACTAACTATGTAAGAAGAAACAGCAACACACGACAATGATTAACTGCATGAGGAGAAAACATCTGAGTCAAGAGATGAGCTCCATCCGCAACCGAGGGCAGTAAGCAAAGAATGGAAAGGGGCGGGGGCGGGGGCACGGGCTGTGCTATTATTACAAGTTTTACGAGTGTTGCCTTCTACAATAATTTTTGGATACTGTTGTATTCGGTTAATTATTATTAAAATTTAATTACTTTCTTGTGTAAAAACATAGTGGTGTCTTTTTACACTACATGGCCCTACCCCTTCCGGGGTGACCCACAACCACTTCTGAAATTTGTGAAGTGGCTGCCTTAAAAAAATTATTGTTCACCTCTGCCCTACTTCATCAGGGGATTAAAGGCTGGCCAACACAGCCCAAAAAATGATTCAACCTCCCAGGTGGCCTCTGTCCCTTCATAGAACACATCAAATCTGCCTTTACTTGGAAGTTCTCGTGGGGAAGGCAGCAGTGAATACAACTGTCTTCCTCCAGGATGAAATCACTTTTGTGACCAACTGTCGCCTGAGAATTTACCAGCACAGGTAGAGCTAGCCCTAGGATCTCACCTCCCATTATAAATATCATCCCTTATATTCCATCCACAGACTTGGCTCATTGTACAGTGGCACTTCAATATATATCCCAGTACAACTGGCACAGTTACCCATTCCTCCTGACTTACATGATGTCATTCTGGGGACTCTCTCAGACTAATTAAAAATGCAGACTTATCCTCAACTCTTGAAGCAGACAGGGTTACTTTAGATACTGCCATTCAGTTGATCAATAGAGATGCTGCCTTAAGACTGTGTCACTCACTTATATCTTAATAAATATAGCATTTACTTACAAGATATAATACACATATAAGGCAGTTCATGAACCAAACAAACAAAATAAAAAGAAAGGACTTTAAGCCAACTCACATACACTGTTCACTACTTCATGCATGAGGCTTATACTTTCCTAAAATACTTTGTTACGTTAGAGTGAACAAAAACACTTGGTAGTGGGAAATGTGGAGGGTAGGGTACATTTTTGTGGGTGCAAAAAGTGGAAGTCAGTGTTTGAAAATCTGGCCCTCAAAATGAAGGACTTGGTAAGGAAGAGAAACACTTGTTATTTTACAAGTTACCTTCTCATCACACAAAGATCATGTTAATACTTTATAGTTGTTAAAGGAATGGATAACAAAGCAGCATGGAACAACACCAGATCTGAAAGTTTGAACAAAACACTGTCAATAGATTTTCCAGTTCTTACTCAGTGATACTCACAGCATACATCTCCGCTCTACACTGCAACAAAATTTCACCTTACATTTAAAGCTCTCTAATTATCAATAATTATTTATTCTATTTCCTTTCGCCTGTACATTGGATTCTCTGTATTTTATGTCCTCCCCACTACCCACACTCTCTCTTTTTATCATACACAAAAGAAAAAAAATGTATAGCCATCTAATTCCTCCACCCACCTATTGCAGCAAATGTATCTGTTATAAGCTATACAACATGACAGGACATGAACTGTATTACGTTAATTCACATCTAGTGTATTGTGATGGACAAGATAGAAAGCTGAGTGCTGCCAACTAAACAAAGCATGAACTGATATGACAGTTCACATACTGGAATATCTTACTGCCGTGACATACTCTAAAACAAAAACTATTTTTAAACAATAAAGCACTCCAGGCAAATTGAATGATATAACTGTCTAATAGGAATTTTGAGCGATCAGGTATCAGAATAATTCATGACTTAAAATTTAGTTTCACTTTCTGAACACTAAACTGTAATAATTACAGTAACGGCTAACAATTATTATCAGACAGAAGTATGCAGGCAGATGCACAAGCCTATATAGTTATTCATTTGTAAACGAGACACCACACATTATTTATCATTTTGCTATTGGGTAATGTACCTAGAGCAGCAAACAAAATACAGTACATCTCTAATGTTGTCCAGTAGGTGTGTCAGCTGTGAAGTGGCTATGTTCCATCTTCAGAATAACCTGTTCCATTTTGGGATATTTGTACCAGGAATAATAATTTACAACAGGAATGTGCAGCAACTGAGAATGCTTGAGCCACCCCAATGGATATCACTAAGGGAAAAATTTCCAGCGACTACATGTGTTCCATCTTCAGAATAACCTGTTCCATTTTGGGATATTTGTACCAGGAATAATAATTTACAACAGGGATGTGCAGCAACTGAGAATGCTTGAGCCACCCCAATGGATATCACTAAGGGAAAAATTTCCAGCGACTACATGTGGGGCACGCGTGCATGAAAAGCGGGCTTCACATGTGCAGTCACTCAGAGAAGAAGCTGGCTAGCATTTGATTCCAGATGTGACAAATTTAACACAGCAAAACATTTAGACTTAAGATTTTTCAAAGCTGCTTAAGGGATTTGGATGTCTATTTCACTGAAAATAATGGCACCTGAGCCTCAAAATCCTTTCAGTGGCTTTGAAACTTCCAGCCTTAAAGCTTAATGCAGTAACCAAACACTTTTGTTTGCAGTGAATTAATAATAAATAAATAATGCACAATAATAATTGCATGAAATAAAACCTACAGTTCTCAAAACCTCACTTCCAGGAAATGTAAAACTCCAAGTTGGAAGTGATAAAATAAACAAACAAATTATCTTTGGAATTATGACTTTTTTCACTTCAGAGTCAATAGTATTGATCAGTATAGTGACAGAGTTTCTGCTCCAGTTGGTGATTCATGATCTTTCCTCTCTACACAAATCTCTACAATGGATACAGCAAAATTCTTCCTCAAAATAGATTATTCTGTATGGTCACAAAAGAACCTGAAACTGGAATTTCTTTAAGTGACCAAGTCCAGTAAAATGCCAAGCACCAACAATAGAGAAAGCTAATTTTTTTTTTTGAAATTATATGGCACGTAACTTGGAGGGACTCTGCTGGAAAATTCATCACTTATTTATAGGAGTCAATAGATGCTTTTCAGGTCACATCAGTCTCATCACTTGTCAAAGTTTAAAAGCTTTCCCCACAGGTATATGAACTAAATAGGAAGCTACCAAATCACCTATAGCTTTTATAAATTAAAAAATTAGTTTGATCATCTTTAATTTTAAATAGTCCAAATCATATAATTGGTAGGATGAAATTTTAAGAAAATGAATATTAACTGTCCCAAAAACTGTTTCAGATAAACTGCACGCTAATGAAATATACAACATAAAGGTTAAAGGATAAAAAAAATCATTGCCTCAAGACTTCCTGTTTCTCAGAACAGACAGATGGATGCCTTTATTAACAACAAATATTATTCACTAATGATACAGAGAAGGCACAAGTACTCAGTAAATCTCTCTTCTCCGCACTTGGAATAAAGCTGGATGATGTAGTCACATCTTACAGTGACAATGTAATAGTTCCTATTCCAAAAGTAGGTAAGGGGGACGTTAACCAGTAACTAAACATTAAACAGTAACTAACATTAAATATTTTAAATCTACAGGATCAGATAACCTGCACCCAAGAATTTTTAAAAGAATTGCAAAGGAGCTCTTTAAACCACTGAATTTGGTATTTAGTAAATCTTAAGACACTAAAGAATTTCCAGAGGACTGGAAGAAAGATAATTTCGAGCCAATAAGGGATACCTTAGGTAACTGCAAGCTTGTTAGGTAACACTGATCCTGGGCAAAATAATGGAAAAGCTGATAAGGGAGAAATCAATAATGAAGTAGCAGACAGTCGCATAATTAATGCCAATGAATATAGTTTTATGAAAAATAAGTCTGTCAAACTTGGATTAATTTTTATATTATCACTTTGATAAAGAAACTTTGTTCATGTAAATTTCTGTAAAGCACTGGAGTTAGCACTACAAAACATTTTCATGAAAAAAACAGCAATATATAAAATCAATGTATACAAATTAAATAAAAAAAATACTGATAGAGCTCAAAAAGTAATATTAAATGGGGAATCATCATCCATTAGGGAAGAGTTTCTCAAACTTTTTGGCCAATGGCCCACCCTACTCAACACAAACCTTTCTGTGGACCACCAGCCAACCACTCATGATGAAAAATGGGTGCAGGAGCAGGCTGAGGGTGTGGGGTCTGGCCAGGAGGGAGTGCAGGAGCGGACTAAGGATGAGGGCTCTGGGATGAGGGAAGGGTGAGGGGTCTCGGTGGGAAGGGTGTGTTTGAAGAGGATGGAGGTACAGGGACTGGCCATGAAGAGAATGGGGAGCACTTATCTGGCTCTGCGCTCCCCGCTGTTCCCATCAGTTTGGATTTTGGCCAACGGGAGCTGTGAGAAAAGCCTGCAGGTGAGTGGTTTCCTGTGCTGCTGTTCCCCCAGCCAGGGAGAGAGAGAGCAGCAGAGCACAGCGCTGCTTCCTGTCCCCACAAGCTGGATCCAGCCCACAAGGCTTAGGGCTTCCCTCCTCTTCCCCCCCAGCAAGAAGGCAGCACTAGCACTCCATCTCCATGGGGAGGGCGTGCTGAGTTCTGAGCCCATGGATGCAAGATGGTTGTGGACCGCTAGTGGTTCACAGAGCATACTTTGAGAACCATTGCATTAGGGGTTTTCCTAATGTGATACCTACAATAATTTGGTTTTGGTCCAGTGCTATTCAATATCCTTATCAATGATCCAGAAGAAAATATAAAATAATTGCTGGTGAAGTATGCAGGCACAAAAAAAGGTGAAGTGGGAAATAATAATATGGACAGATTGATTATACTGAATGATCTTAAGCTGGAATCATCTGAACAACATGTATTCTAATACAACCAAATATAAGATCATACATCTAGCAACAAAGAACACAATGTATCCAACTGGGAGCTGTGTTCTAGAACACTGACTCTACAAAAGGAGTTAGAGGTCAGGCAGATAACCATTTGAACATGAGCTTCCAGTGTAATGTTAAGACTAATGTAATCCTTGGATGTATAAACAAATGAATACTTAGCAGGTGCAAGGAAATAGAATTAATTTGGCATACAGCATTAATGAGTATCACTGGAATACTGCACCCAGCTCTGATGTCCACATTTCAAAAAGGATGTTGAGAAACTGGCAACAATTCAGAAAAGAATGAATAATCCAAGCTCTGTGATAGTGAGAAATTTATGAAGCTTAATTTGTTAAATTTATCCAAGAGCAGGTTACAGTGATGATGTGATCACCATCTGGAAGTACCTACAAGGAAGGGAGATTTTGGATACTAGAGGATTCTTCGATCTAGTAGACAAGGCCGTGACAAATTCCAACAGCTAGAAGTTGAGCTACACAAATTACCACTAAAAATAAGCAACAGATTTTTCAGACTGAGAATAATTAACCATTGGAGCAATGGAATAACGGGACACCTAGGCATACTAAAATAAGCAAGGAGGCACAGTATGATACTACAAGTTGGACCTTTCTGGTCTGGCACCCTCAGGACCTGACTGGTCTCGGATGATGGAGTTTGCTGCACCAGGAGAGGTTATTTCTGGCCCCCTGCTACTGGCCCCCCCAGTGCTAGACCAGCCACAGGCCCCACTGTCCTGCTGGTCCCTGGCTCCCCTTGCCTGCCATGACGGGCAACTCAGCTCGCAGTGTGCCAGGCTCCCGCCCCGCCAAGCAGCCCAGCTGGGGCATGCCGCTTCCAGCCCTTCCAGGCAGCTCTGCTTTAGCGCCCCAGGCTCCCAACCCACTAGGCAGCGGAGGAAGCCTAGCTGACCCAAGCTAGAAGCAGGCAGCCTAGCAGGTTAGAGGGGTTGGCAGGGAGAAGGTGTTTGTGACGGTCCCTCCACCACCATTTCAGGAAGGAAGCGGGGGCGGGGGTGGTCTGCAGCCACACTTACCCAGGTCTCTGAGTGTTTTTAAATTTTTGTTGACTAGGGAGCGAGTCAAAGTTCACAGCCTACTCTCGCTCCCGGCTTCCCAGGGGAGGGCAGAGGAGGAAGGCACGCAGACTGTGAGCTTTGCCTTGCTCCCTAGTCAGAAAAAAAGACCCCAACACTCAGCGACAGGAGTAAGTACAGCTGTAACACCTGCAGTCCCTCACCACTGAAATGTTACCCTTGCCCCTCCACATTAACCAAGACCTCTGCCCTAAGCCCCCTCATCATAAACCCCAACCTTGACTCCTGCACCCCCAGACCTGACTCCTGCAACCCCCACACACACCCCAAGCCCTTGTCCTGAGTAGGGATGTTAAATATTGGTTAATTGAATAGTCGATTAACCTCATGAATTCTTATTGGTTACTCGACTAGTCTATAGACCCCGGGGGTGGGACTGGCAGCTAGAGCAGTCCAGCTTCACCCCCGAGGAGCCTCCTGCCACTCTGTGTTGCTGCTGCTGCTGTATCAGAGGCAGCAGCATGGGGTGCCGGGCAAGAGCTGGTCTGTGAGGAGAGCCAGTTTAAAAACCAGCTCCCCTCACGGTCTGGCTGCCTGTCACCCTGTGCTGCTGCCTCCAATACAGAGGCAATAGCGCAGGGTGGCAGCAGCCCCTGTCTGGGTGAGTTTGAGCTCCTGGAGCTGGCTGCCTGCCCTCCTGGCTCCTAATACTCCTCTAACAAATCCAGGGTCTGCTAACTTAAGTTCTACTAATCCTGGGCTTACATTGCAATGTGTTAGAGGAGTCCCAGTGGGGGTACGTCCCAGACCCAGCGCAAGCCAAGACTGAGCTGGGCCGCTGGACCAGCCTGCTAAAAAATTTGATAGCAAGGAGGGGTAAGGGGAATGCGTGTAGTCTATAACATTAACCTATAAACTTTTCCTTATCGGTTAATTGACTATACTATTACATCCCTAGTCCTGAGCCCCTCCTAATGCCCCCCAGCCTTGAGCTCCTCATACACCCCAACCTTGACTCCTGCATCCCTGTCCCCAGCCCTATCTCCTGCACCCCCCACACACCCTAACCCTCTGCCCTGAGCCCCCTCCTCATACCCTCCTGCCCTGAGGCCCTCATTTACCCTAACCTTGACTCCTGCATCCCCAACCCCAGCTCTGCACCTCCCCACACACCGAAACCCTCTGTCCTGAGCTAGGGATATAAGTGAGTAGTCAACTACCCAATAAGCCTTGGCTTAGAACATAAGAACATAAGAATGGCCGTACTGGGTCAGACCAAAGGTCCATCTCGCCCAGTAGCCTGTCTGCCAACAGCGGCCAACACCAGGTACCCCGGAGGGGATGGACCAAAGACAATGACCAAGCCATTTGTCTCGTGCCATCCATCTCCAGCCTTCCACAAACAGAGGCCAGGGACACCATTCCTACCCCCTGGCTAATAGCACTCCATGGACCCAACCTCCATGACTTTATCTAATTTCTCTTTAAACTCTGTTCTAGTTCTCACCTTCACAGCCTCCTGTGGCAAGGAGTTCCACAGGTTGACTATTTGCTTTGTGAAGAAGAACTTTCTTTTATTAGTTTGAAGCCTGCTACCCATTCATTTCATTTGGTGTCCTCTAGTCCTTCTATTATGGGAACTAATGAAGAACTTTTCTTTATACACCCTCTCCACACCACTTATGATTTTATAGACCTCTATCATATCCCCCCTCAGTCACCTTTTTTCTAAGCTGAAAAGTCCCAGTCTCTTTAGCCTCTCTTCATATGGGACCAGTTCCAAACCCCTAATCATTTTAGTTGCCCTTTTCTGAACCCTTTCCAAGGCCAAAATATCTTTTTTGAGGTGAGGAGACCCCATCTCTACACAATACTGAAGATATGGCGTACCATAGTTTTAGACTTCCCCTCCTCCTCCTTCCCCTGGCTTCCCCCTTCCAGCTCCCTCCTCCCAGGTTTCCACCTCCCCTCTCCCACCCTCTCTCTTTCCCTCTCCCACCTCCTTTTCCCAGTCTCCCCAGAGGTTAATCCCCCCCCCCACCCTCAGTTTTGTTAAATAAAGAGAGTTTCTATTTTTGAACATATGTGTCCTTTATTTTTTACATCAGGAAGGGGGGCTAGGAAAGGGTAAGTGGAAGGAGGTGAGGGAGGAATGGGGCACGAGCCCCCGATGGGGAGGACTGGGGTGGCTCTGCGGGCTCCTCGGGGTGGAAGCTCTCCTGCAGGGCCTCCTGGATCCTGACAGCCCCCCGAATGACCCCCCCGGATGGCAGCCGGCGGCAAGTGCAGCCAGGCTGATGGCCGAGTGCTGTGATGTGCCGAGTGTGGGCACTCAGGGCACTTCAAGACAGGACTGCTTTGCTGTCCCTCATCGAGGTAGACAAGCAAGCGGGGAACCCTGAGAACTGTCTGTCCGGGGTGAGGGTCGGGTCCCTTTAAGCACAGCCCTCAGCTAGCCTGAGGCAGCAGCTCCACGCTGTAAGTCCTAAGCTGATGCCCTGCCGGCACTGGTTCCGGCCAGCCTTAACTTCGGTTCAGGGTCCACTCAATGTGGACATGCTAGTTCGAATTAGCAAAACGCTAATTCGAACTAGTTTTTAGGTCTAGGTGCGCTAATTCGAATTAGCTTAGTTCGAATTAACTAATTCGAACTAAGTTAATTCGAATTAGTGCTGTAGTGTAGACATACCCTCTGTTAGAACATTGCTTGGGCCTGCTATCGTATGGCCTCTGCTGTTGTCTGTAGTAGGTTGAGTCCCTTGGTGTTTGGTACAGAATATATTTGTGTCTTTTGTTAGGCAGGGTATACACATCCCTAAAGTACGCAATGTGGTACGAGAGTCCTTCATTGAGTGTAACACCTCATCCGTTTTTGTGGCAAACAGTTGATTCCTATCAAAAGTCCTCCACCTTAGCTTGTAATTCTTTTGGGACTCCTGATTGTAGCCATGACGCTCTGTGCATTACTATTGCTGTAGCTGTGGCTCTAGCTACTGTATCTGCCACATCCATTGCAGCCTGGAGGGCAATTTTTGCTATGGATTGGCCCTCTCTGATAATTCTTATTCTCAGGAAGATCCTGTACAAGATCCTGTAGTCTAGCATAACTGGCGTGATCGTAGTTAGCCAGAAGGGCTGTGTAATTCAATATCCTGAACTAGAACATGGAGGAGGAATATACTTTTCGGACAAAAAGATCTAGTCGTTTATGTTCTTTGTCCTGAGGTGTAGATTTGAATTGAGGGTGTTTTGCTTTGTGATGAACGGAGTCCATGATTAGTGAATTTGGATGGGGATGTGAAAAGAGAAAGTGCATGCCTTTTGCTGGGACAAAATATTTTCTATCCACTCTACGGTTGGTTGGGGGGGGGAGAGGGGAATAGAGGCTGGGGTTTGCCGGAGTACATCAGATGGTTCCAAGATAGCTTCATTGATGGGTAACGCTATCTTTGAGGATGCCGTCGGTTGTAGTATCGTGAGTAATTTGTATTGTCTTGCACCTCTTGGAGTGTAATGTCCTGAGATTGAGCCACTCGTTTGAATAGGTCTTAGAATTGTTTCAGGTCATCTACTGGTAGAGACGGTGATACCTGGAAAACTGCCTTGTCTAAACTAGCCAAACCATCTGGAGCGTGTGAAGAGCTTTCTGAGTTGGAGTGAAAGAATGGTTACTTACCTGTAACTGTTGTTCTTTGAGATGTGTTGCTCATGTCCATTTGAATTAGGTGTGCGCGCCGCGTGCACCACGTCTTCCGGAGCGTTTTCCCTAGTGGTATCCATAGCGCCAGCAGGGCGCCCCCTGGAGTGGCGCCGCCATGGCGGGGCATAAGTACCCCTGCTGGCGCTCCCCCACCTCAGTTTTTTCTTGCCGGGTGGTAGGGGGGGAATCGAATGGACATGAGCAACACATCTCGAAGAACAACAGTTACAGGTAAGTAACCGTTCTTTCTTCTTCGAGTGGTTGCTCATGTCCATTCGAATTAGGTGACTTCCAAGCCAACCCCACTTTAAGGAGGAGGGTCGGAGCACTCAGAAAGAGAAGTCCACGAAAGTTGAGCAATCCAAACATATTTATTCAACTAACCGAACATAGAAAAAACTGTAGAAAAAGTGCAACGTGGTACAGATAAACATACATATTTACAATACAGAGCTGAGGATCGCAGAGCCCAACCCTGCATCCTCCCTAGCCTGCTGTGCCAGCGCGTAGTGCGCTGTGAAGGTATGGAGTGACGACCACATGGCCGCCCTGCAGATTTCAGTGATTGGAACCTGCGCCCCAAAAGCTACAGAGGACGCCTGCGCCCTGGTAGAATGTGCTGTAACCCGGGGCGGGACTTTCCCAGCTAAGGCATAACACTCCCTGATACACCCTGCGACCGAAGTGGACAAAACTCTGGGTCGAAATGGGAAGCCCTTTCATTCTGTCAGTGACAGCAATAAACAATTGTGTGGATTTGCGAAAGGGTTTAGTCCTATCAATATAAAAGGCTAGCGCACATCTAGCGTCCACGGAATGGAGGACTTGCTCCTTAGGGGAGGCGTGGGGTTTTGGAAAGAAAACCGGGAGGTAAATTTCTTGGGACAAATGGAACGGTGACACCACCTTCGGGAGAAAGGCTGGGTAAGGGCGGAGCCTCACATTATTGTCAGAAAACACTAGGTAGGGCGGGTTTACAGTTAGCGCCCTCAGCTCGGAGACCCTGTGAGCCGACGCAATGGCCACAATGAACGCAACCTTCACAGAGAGGTGCTTCAACGAGCACGTGGCCAGCGGCTCAAATGGGGGCGACACAAGTCTAGACGACATGAGGTTAAGGTCCCAAGCGGGGAGAGGGGGTCTAATCGAGGGATACAACTTATCCAAACCCTTAAGGAACCTTTTTACCACAGGGTCAGAAAACAGAGAGACTCCTGCCGAACCAACATGGAAGGCGGAGAGGGATGCCACATGGACTTTGATGGAGGAGGTAGAGAGGCCACTGGACCTAAGTTCGAAGAGGTAGTCCAGAATGGACGGGACAGGTGCACAGGACGGGTGCACTCCCCTTCTGGACACCCAAGATGAGAACCGCCGCCACTTGCCTGCGTACGACTGCCTGGTAGACGGTTTCCTGCTAATTAGGAGCACCATCTGTACCTCCTGGGAACATTCCCTTTCCGGTTGGGTCAGCCACGGATAAACCAGACCGTTAGGTGGAGAGAGCTGAGATTCGGGTGAACCATGGTCCCCCCGCCCCACGGTTGGGTCAAGAGATCCCGAACCGGCAGGAGCGTTATAGGCTCCTTGCTGAGCATGTCCACCAGGATAGGGAACTAGAATTGCCTGGGCCACCGAGGGGCTATCAGGATGACCGTGGACCTGAAGGTCTTGACCCTGGTCAGAACCCTGGGAATTAGAGGAAACGGAGGGAAAGCATAGAGGATGCCCGCCGGCCACGGCATGATCATGGCATCCCCCCTGGAGTGTGCCCCCAGCCCCAACAGGGAGCAGTAACTCCGGCACTTGGTGTTGCGTGCCGAGGCAAACAGGTCTACTAGGGGACAACCCCACCTGTGGAAGACCTGACGAAGGGCCGAATCCTTAAGAGACCATTCGTGGGCTCCGAAGGACCTGCTCAGAGCATCGGCCAGCAAGTTTTTGCACCCCGGCAGGTACTCTGCCTGCAAAACAATGTCGTGCTCTGAACAGAGTCTCGCGGCAGAGGGGAGGTGACCGGGCTCCCCCCTGCCTGTTCAGGTAAAACACAGCCGCCGTGTTGTCCAGGCGGACCAGGACAAAGCAGCAAGAGAGCTTCGACAGGAAGGTCTCACAGGCTCTCCTGACTGCCCTGAGCTCCCGGACATTTATGTGCAGAGCCTGCTCTGCAGGGGACCATAAACCCTGGGTTCTGTGAGACCCCATGTGTGCTCCCCAACCCAGGTCGGAAGCATCTGTGACCAGTGTAAGCGAGGGGGGAGGTACAGTAAATGGAACCCCGCTGCACACCACCGCCTCCTGGGTCCACCACTGTAAGGAGGCTATCACCTCCGGAGGCACTGTGAGAACCGTGTCCCAGAGGCCCCTGGACTGGCTGAATGCCCTTGCCAACCGGGCCTGCAGAGGCCTGAGCTTCATTCGAGCATGGCGTACCACATACGTACATGCCGCCATGTGTCCCAGCAGCCTCGAGCAGAACTGGGCGGTCGTAATGGGGAACCAGGTTAACTCGGAGACCAGCTCCACTATGGACAGAAACCTGGATCTGGGGAGGAGTGCTCTCGCCACCCTGGCGTCCAGGAGGGCACCTACGAATTCGAGGTGCTGAGAGGGAGTCAACGATGACTTTTCCTCGTTTAGCACGAGCCCCAGCCTGACAAAGAGGGCCCTTGTGAGGGAAACATGGGCCTCCACTTGTTCGTAGGAACGACCACGAATCAGCCAGTCGTCTAGGTACGGAAAGACGTGTACCCCTTTTTTGCGGAGGAACGCCGCTACAACTGCCATGCATTTTGTAAAGACCCTGGGTGCTGCTGAAAGGCCAAATGGGAGCACCATAAATTGGAAGTGGCATTTGGAAACAATAAAACGGAGAAACCTCCTGTGGCTGGGTCTTATTGCCACATGGAAGTAAGCGTCCTTGAGATCAAGAGTTGCGTACCAGTCTCCTAACTGTAAAACTGGGATGACAGAAGCCAGTGTTACCATTCTGAACTTGGATTTCACCACCGTCTTGTTGAGGTCCCTGAGATCTAACATGGGACGAACCCCGCACTTGAGTTTTGGGACAATGAATTAGCGGGAATAAAACCTCTTGCCCTTCAGATGTGAGGGGACCCTCTCCACGGCTCCCTTTTCGAGGAGCGCTAGCACCTCCTGACGGAGGATGCCTTCGTGAGAGGTGTCCCTGAAAAGGGACAGGGCAGGTGGGTTGGAAGGGGGCGAGCCCAGGAAGGGGATGGTATAGCCATTTGTGACTATTTTTAGAACCCAGGCATCGGTGGTGATTTCTGCCCAGGCAAACTGGGATAACCTGGCCCCAAACGGTGGGCCAGGGTGGGAGGCTGGTGCGCGACTCTCTAGCAGACCGTCAAAACTGGTGCTTGGGCTGCTGGGAGGAGCCTTGACCAACCCCACGGGGACTGTCCCCTCTAGGACGATGTCGACGACCCCTTGCAGACGAGGGGCCCGCAGCCGCCCCTGCACCCCCGCTGGGGGCACGAGGACGGCGTCTCCAGTAATCCCCACAGGGGACCTGGGACTGCGTTCTCCCCTGCTGTCTGTATGGCAGCTGACGACGCTGCGGGGCCGGCATGTGGATCCCCAAGGACCGGAGAGTAGACCTCGTGTCCTTAAGCGTATGAAGCCTGGAGTCCGTGTGCTCCGAAAACAATGCTTTGCCATCAAAAGGCAGGTCCTGGATCGTAGTTTGGATGTCCAGAGGTATTCCAGACACCTGCAGCCAGGCACCACGGCGCATAACTACACCTGACGCCATGGTGCGGGCTGCAGAGTCAACAGCATCCAGGGAAGCCTGAAGGGCCGTGCGGGCGATGGTTCTGCCATCCGAAGTCATGGCCGCAAACTCCTGATGGGCCTCGGCAGGGAGCTTATCCTTAAACTTATCCACCGCTTGCCATGTATTATAAGCATAACAACTCAGCATCGCTTGCTGGTTAGCAATGCGGAGTTGCACCCCGCCAGTGGCATACACCTTATGGCCCATCAAGTCAAGGCGTTTGGGCTCCCTAGCCTTCGGGGACGGCCCGGCTGGGGAAGCCTCTCCTTTTGAGCCACAGCCTGAACAACCAAGGACCCTGGAACAGGTTGGGAGTACAAGTGTTTGTGCCCCGACTGGGGAACGTGATAGCGCCTCTCGACTCTCTTTAAGGTAGGGGTCAGGGACGCCGGAGTCTGCCACAGGGCATTAGTAATCTTGGCCACGGTTTTATTAAGTGGCAAAGCCAAGCTGGCGGGGCATTGTCCGAGAGGATGTCAACCATGGGGTCTGTGTCCTCGACTACTGGTTCCACTGGGACACCCAGGTTGGAGGTCAGACGCCTAAGCAGATCCTGGTGTGCTCGAGCATCCATAGTAGGCAACACCAGTGCGGGATCCGCCAGGGCTTCATTAGGAGACGAAGATGAGGACGACTCCTGGATCGGTACCGGATCCAGCGCTGGACCCGGTTGAGGAGCCAGCGGGGCAGGCGACACCGTTTGCAGAGGCGGCTCCGGCACCGGGGGTTGTGGCTCAGTAGCGACATCCGCAGAAACTGACCTCTGGGGAGAAGGAGGGGGTCGTGACAGCGACGCCGACAGTTGCGCTCGGTGCCCCGAGACACCGGACACTACAGAGGGGGGCACAGGCCCCTGCCACTGGTGGTAAGCCCACGGTGTCCACAAAGGCCATTGCGGTTGAGGTGGCCAAGTCTGTTGCATACGTGGACGATCACGCCGGTGCCGGGAACGGGATCTATGACTCAAAGAAACTCCCAAGGACTCCAAGCTGAACGAGGCCGCATCAGAATCCGATGAGTAGTCAGACTCAGGCCAGGGAGGCGCAGATGACGAATGCCCTGCCACCAAGGGGGGGGGCAAACCTGGCCATAGACTCGGGTTTGCCCGCGTGCGAGCGATGAGGGCGTGCCGGTGTTGGGAAAACAGGTCCCGGTGCCAGCTGCAGTGTCGGTTGTGGCACGGGGAGAACGGCCCCCAGTGCCCGGAGGAGAGCCGGTTGCGGCATGGGGAGAACGGCCCCCGGTGCCCAGAGGGGAGCCGGTTGCAGCATGGGGAGGACAGTTCCCGGTGCCGAGTGTACATGTCCCGGTGCGGAGACATGGGCCGGTTGCGACACCGAGAGGACCGGTGCTGGTGCTGGTGCCAGTTGCGTTTGCGATGGTGACACGGTGCATGGCTGCGCTGTTGAAGTCGGTACCGGTTGCGAGACAAATCCCGAAGAGACTGACATTATCGGCGACAGTGGCACCGGCATGGCCCACGGGGTCGATGTCGGTGCCTGTAACGGTGCCGAAACTTGCATCGGTGCCAAAGAGGCTGATGCTGAATGGTCCGGTGCTGAAGACTGGAGCCGCACCCTGGGAAAGCTGCTCAGCGCTGGCACCGATGATGGTGCCATAGACGGTGCCGCAAGACCTGGGTGATAGGGCACCGGTGCAGTCAAGACGGGGTCTGGAAGAGGTCCCAGCACTGAGGGAGGTCGAGCCCAGTCGAGCGTCAAGTGAAGCCTGGCGGCCTGCGCCGAGGCCGGCACCGATGTAGAAGCAAGCGGTACTGGTCCCACAGGGGACGGTCCCACTGCATAGGCGACCAGTGCCATCTGGTCACGACGGTGCAGTGGGGAAGCTGGTGCTAACACGGCCTCCGGCGAAGGCGACCTCAACCGACAACGGAGGGGAGGTAGTGAGGCTAATAAGGTCATGCGCCGCTTCAAAAGTGTCCAGCGTGGAGGGGCGGTGCGAGGGAAGCTGCCCTGGGCTGAATGGTCATCCTGCTCGCTTACGCCGCACCGTGGTAGACGAGGAGGTGTGCACCGGAGACTCGGCACTGGGTGTAGACGTGACTTGGACTTCCGGCTCGGAGACCTACCACGGGACGTTCTTGATCTCTTCAGTGCCGGAGAATGAGAACGGTGCCGAGCCCTCGACACCTAGGCCCGGTCCCGAGATGGGGCATCGCGCGTGGACGCTGGTGCACTGCGCACCGCAGAGTGTCCAGCTGGTGCCGGCTGTAAAGCCGCCTCCATGAGGAGAAGTTTTAGACGAGAGTCTCTCTCCGTCTTAGTGCGCGGCTTAAACGACTTGCAGATCTTACAGGCGTCTGTAAGGTGGGCCTCAGCGAGACACTTCAGACAACTGTTGTGAGGGTCTCCTTTAGGCATAAACTTTGCGCAGACAGCGCACGCCTTAAAGCCTTGAGGCCCTGGCATTCCTCACCCCCAAAGGGGGAGAAGAAAAACAAAGAAACTTTAACTATCTAACTAAGTGAACTATTTAGAACTATTTACAAGACTAGAAGAAACGGGAACCATTAACTGCTCTAACAGAGAGACATGCTCCAATGACCGTCACGGGCGGTAAGAAGGAACTGAGGTGGGGGACCGCAGGCAGGGGTACTTATGCCCCGCCACGGCGGCGCCACTCCAGGGGGCGCCCTGCCGGCGCTATGGGTACCGCTAGGGAAAAACGCTTCGGAAGACGCAGTGCACGCGGTGTGCACACCTAATTTGAATGGACATGAGCAACCACTCGAAGAAGAAGTATATTGTTATTCGCATTTGTTTACTCTGCCTTGGTTATTACTGAGGGTGGGTGAGAAGGTGAGGAATGCATCACTGTAGCCGGGGAACGTGTAGATGTATGCTGTGGCATAGCAGGTGGTGTATTTCATGAGCAATAGGTATGGCATGACTCCCAGAGAGGCCACTGAGGCTGAAGGTATTGTGGAGGATACAGCCACGGCTGATTAAGCCACAGGAGTTGTGGCAGTTGTTGAAGAGGATGATTTCGAGTCTAATGCCAGGAAGCCACTGATACCGCTGGGGATGAATTGCAAGATGAGAATCTACTCCGCTGCCTGCTGCCATGTTCAGTTCATGGTGACAGTGGTACGGGAGAGTGAGAAGCCCTTTCTGCCATTTGCCTGTACAAGCTAGCATGAGGCGAAACTGGGGAGCATGGTAAACAGACTCCCTGTGCCAGCGGTCTACCCGGCTGGGGGGATTTTTTTAAATGGCGCATCTTCCCAGATGCTTTCTTGTGCGCCAGTACTGAAGCGTGTTTGGATTCCACCTGCCTGGGAGTGACTTGTTCAAGCGGTGCTGGGGTGCCTGTGGGAGCTGGTAGTCATAGTATGCGAGGCATTGCCGGCAGCGGTGGATTAGTGGACTCAGCTCTCCTGGCTGATGTTGATTTACGTTTCACTGCGGTGCTGGAGACTGATGGCACCGGGGAACGTAGCAGGCAACAATCATGCTGGGGAAGCCTGCAACACTCGTGAGCCCCTCTGGTGTGATGAGCTAAGCCTGTCATGGGGCACTGGTTGTCCCCATGTCTCCTGGGACTTATCTCCTGATGGTTGGAGGGATTTCTCCCACAGGAGGTTCTTCAGCCGCATTTCGCGGTCTTTCCTTGCTCTGGCTGTCATGTTTAAACCATCTGGGCACTTCTGTGCTGCATGACTTTCACCCAGACATTTCATCAAGGACGTGTGTCCATCTGAAACTGGCATTGAATCCCGGCATGAGTCGCATTCCTTAAAGCCAGGAGAGCCTGGCATGTTGAGAAAGGGAAAAAAAGCCGCTGCGGCGGTTTTTGGTTTTTTTTAACTGAAAGACTAGGTGAAAACTTATATGAACTGACAAAACTTATCAACTATTTCTAAACTAACTGTACTATTGGTTTATTTTCTGTCAGAAAGGAGAGCACTGCTGTGACTCCGTCTTCAGCCAAGGATGATAGAAAAGGAACTGAGGGAGGTTCGTGCCGCGCGCGCACCTAACAGACAACAACAGCACCAGACGGCAAGTGAGCAGACATGGCACAGGAGCCACTGCTAGGCAAAAAATCTCCGATCAGCAGCATGAGGACGCACCAAGACCTGAGTGGAGCACCCACAGGGACACCACTCAAGGGAGAAGTAATTGTTAGATCTGGCACTAGAACATAAGGCTTCCTATCATGTGGTCCTATAAGGAATTATCAATACAAACTTTAATACCTTCACACCACCAAGGACCAGCTATGGCATAATTCCAACAGCAAAATGCAGAGCAATTGGAGCAATTTGTCTACTTAAAAATCAAATAAAAGATTAAAACAATACAATGAGATTAAATGAGCTGCAGTTTACATGATTTTTTAAAACATTACACTTACATTTTCTACTGAAATCAATTCACTTAAATTCTCTACTCAGTCAACATATTTTAGGTGTTTGTGTTCAGGAGGGATGCTAACTGATCAAAGGACCAGGAACCAAGAGAGCCTGGATTCTTATCTCAGCTAAACTAATTTATGATATTCTGTGGCAATTCACTTGATGTTCTTGGGCTTCACTGAATCCAAATGAACCATATGATATTTGAGTAAAATTGAGAATTGAAAATGATTAAACTGACAGGGATGTTATTGTAACAAATTCACCCCACTAATTTCTCATTTATTCTCAACACACAAAAATCTAATAATGCATATTTTATATTTTCCACAGTCTAATGAACAATCAGGAAAACATGTCAGTGTTTTAAGTACTTTGGCATTAAAATACATAATGTACATTGTAGAAAGTAGCATCTGTTTAGACCCATGGTGTGCACATTGTACCATGCTGCTTCATCAGCATATTGAGCTCTGATATACACTTTATCAGCTTGCCCCTGAATGTGTGCAGGAATAGCACAGTATCTCTCATTCATAAATATATGAATGTTTATTTTCTACATGTTATCTTTGTTTTATGAAAATAGAATGTCAGCAGGCTACTGTCCTGCTATAAAATGTTAAAAGATTAAAAAGAATGATTGCCAAAATTTAGTTGGAATGCCAGACCCCAATGGTCTATGATTAAATCAGTGTTCAAAGGGTCCATTTTTGCTGTTTTTGCACCTGCTTATATTTGAATAATTTTGTTCTGTGCACTAGTGGAATAAATTAACCCAATCCAAGGTTTTGTAAAAATTAAAATATAGGAGAAATGCCTTACAGTATTTTAATTTTTCAAAAAGGGAGCCCACACTTACCCATCTTCTGACACTGTACTATCTTCTCATATATACTATCTGCATTTTCAATCAGAGTCTTGATGTTCTGAATCATCTGCAGAGAAAATATCAAAATAAGCTGTTCAAGCATATATTTATAAAATAGTCTAAAATCATGATCAGTACAGTGATTATATCTTTGAAAGATATGTGCTTAAACTCTTAAACTTTGAAACTACAAACAATATTTCAACCTCTATGATTTTACATAACTTTGTTTTCTTGTTTGTACTAGGCAGAGGGACACTTCAAATTTAGCATGAAGGAAGGAGGAATGTGGTGCTGGTGGTTTCGGATGTGTGAAGAAGTTTACAAAACATGCTGTGTTTTACCTTTACCCCACTGTTTGTCAAAAGAAAGAGAGAATGTATTCCTGTTTACTAGCTAATTCACATTTTTATGGTTTGGTTAAGACAACCTGGATGCTGTTTCGTCCTCCTCAACCTCACATTCAGGATGACAACCAATCACCATCTAGTATTTTCTGTTCTCTCTGTACTCTGCCTTCTGCTTTTCCAGATTGGTTTCTTATCATTGACTTTTTGTGGTTTCATCTGTACTGAGAAAACATCCTATGGAAGAAGAACAAGAGACTACAGGCCAAACTAGAAAAAAGGAGTTGGAAGGTGAAGGAGTAGAAAGAAATGGAACCACTGCTCCTTCCAGAGTTTCTTATGGAAGTTCTGCTCTAAATTATCAGGGCCAGATTTGTAAAAGTGTGTAAGCACCTTGTGACGGACATGAACATGAATATACATAACTCAAAGGTGCTTTGAGCAAAATTTAATGTAACCTATCAATCTGCATGTTATGATCTGCTGGTTCTGTTTATCCTATTTTGATGTGTGTATCATTCTTCTGTGTAAAATTAGACAGATAGAGTAGGGAATACTTTATGCTTTTTTAATGTGTGAATGAAAGTCATCAAGGGAGACCTCAGTGTCTGGGCAGTCATATGCAAATAGCCTTCTGTCCTTAAGGCTTAGCAATGGTTGATAGGGAGTGGCCAAGTGACTCCCAATACAATAAGGGAATTCTTTAAAAAGAATAGGAAGGTAGTAGTTTTTTGTCTTTTGGCTGGGCTGCACCTGAAGAAAGGAGCTGAAGACTCCAGGGTGGGGAGACAGCCCTGGTTTTGAGGGGCAGCTGGAAAAGAGGTTTTAGAGTGAGTTTGAAAAAGTTTGTACTGAGGTTTCACTGTAGAATTAGCCAATCATTTTCGTTTCTTTTGATTTGTATCCTACTTTGCTCTGCCTGTTCTCACTTATTACCACTTAAATCCTACTGCTTGTACTTAATAAAATCACTTTTATTTTCTATCAAACCCAGTGTAAACAATTATTACCTGGGGAAGCAATCAGTGTGCACATTCCCCCTTTCATTGTTAAAGGTGGCTTACCTAATTCTTTGTGATTTGATCCCATTTGGGGAGTGGTATCCCAGGAAGCTGGGCCCTAAACTGCACTTTCCTTTGATCTGAAGAGATTCAGTGTCTGTACTGCTTTTCGGGGTCTTGGCTGGGGGAGACCAGCAGAGTTGGTCCAGCAGTAAAAAGCCCAAGAGGGGGGGCGAGTGGCAGTGGCCTTGTCAACACTCTTGGAGGCACCCCAAGGGGTCTTCTGTGGCCGCATCCCATCACACAGCTAACTCCCACAGAAATCAGTGGGAGTTAAACACCTAAGTACTTGAACAAATTTGGCGCTCTGTAACCAGGGGTACATCCATAAACACCTGCACTTCTAATCAGTAGTGCCTCATGAATGGCATGAGGAATGCTAGGCAGCAGCTTTGCTGCAAAGCTTGTTCACTGTTGTCCTCTCCAATCCAGCAGATAGCAACTGTTTCAGTGGCTCAGGTTGTATATTTTTGCTACTGCTAATACATGTTTTTGTGGAATTTTCTTTTCCCTGAGAGACACGTGTATCCTCTACTGACCAGGCATCTATGTGAGAAAAAAAAAGAAAAAAAAAACCCCAAACAAACAAACAAAAAAAAAAACCCCAACCCTTAAAGTAATCCATTGGAGAAGGAGTTCCCTTACCCAGTTTTTTAAAGTGTTTTCTGTTTGAAAGAAGTTGAGGCCTTCTTTTGCATGTTGCTATGAGCAAGATCTGAATGAAACTGGAGAAGCAGATGAAAAAGCCTTATGCCTTATCTACACTGGCATGTTCTGTTGCCAAAAAGTGAAAGCGTACACACTACAGGTTGGACCTGACTGGTCCCGGATGAGGGATTTTTCCAGACAAGGGGAGGTCATTTCAGGCCCCCTGCTGACGCCCCGCCCCCCCCCAACCCTCCATCAGGCCTGCCCCACTTGGCTTCCTAGCTTCCCACACAGTCCAGCTGAGCCACGCTCCCACAGCCCAGCTGAGCTGCACACCAGCTCCCTGCCCCCTCTTGCAGCCCAAATGAGCCACGTGCCAGCTCCTGCCCCCGCCCCCTCGCAGCCCAATTGAGCCGCATGCTGGCTCCTGGGCCCCCACACGTCTGCAGTGTGCTGGGACTCTCTGGTCCTGGAACATCTGTGGTCATGCTGGATCACGAATGTTGCTGGACCAGAGAATCCCAGATTTCAGAGGTGTAACCTATACAATGCAACTTTTGCTAGGGGAGGGGGCAACACCCAGTTTTGTGGACAAAAAATTTCCACCTCTATGAGAGACTTTTGTTTTTTCCCCTCTCTTTATTGTTGACAAAGAGCCAGTGTAGACTCTGTTGTTTGTTTTTCCCGAGAACTGGCTTTGCCACTATCCCACAATGCCTGCTCTGATGGCTGGGCTCATCTGTGTTGTGTGATCTCTGCTGCCCTGCAGGCATGCGCCCTTCCCTTTTCAAAGCTCAGGGAAGTATCTGACAGCGAGTGAGCTGCTCCATTTAGGGAACAAACAAAAAGAGCAAATCATTGGAATGCTCCCCTATTTTCCCTGCTAGGAACACAACAGCAGGCAGACTACTGCTGCAGGGGAAAGGCTGGAAAGACTGTTGTGCTGCTTTGACATTCCTCAGAACAGAGTTCACAGAGCAACTCATGATGTTGTTCCCAGCAGCTGAGAATGCCATGGAAGAACTCAGAGAGAATCCCACAAAGTGCAGGGATCAGCCAGTTCTGCCTTTCCACAACACTGCACTGTGGGATGCTTTACCCACATTACTTTGCTCTGTCTGTCGGCAGAGGAGCTAGTAACATGGCCATGAAATGTCGACAATGGTTGCCAACCTTCCCAGTCTGAGATTCTGGGTCATGAGAGGTGATCCTCCTGCCTTTCACAGTGAGTGAAGAGGAAGACCCTGATGTCTGCATTGACATAGACCATACCACAGAAATTTAATTGTCACTTTTATTTCCACCTAAAAAAAAACCTGAGCTAGACTAAAGAAATTAAAGATTATTATTTGAAAGTAATTCTAGCCCTTCTTCTAGGACTACAGGGTTATCACATACATATGTTAAAGTTAGGGCTGCTGATTAACAACAGTTAACGTATGCAATTAACTTAAAATTAATTGTGATGAAAAATAAATTGTGAATCTCAGTTTTAATCACACTGCTAAACAATAGAATCTCAATAGAAATTTAATAAATATTTTTGGATGTTTTCTACATTTTCAGTTGCAACAAAGTGTATAGTGCTCATTTTATATTACTTTATTACAAATTTTTGAACTGTAAAACAATCAACAAAAGAAATAGTATTTTTCAATTTACCTCATACAAGTTCTGTAGTGTGATCTCTTTATTGTGAGAGTGCAACTTACAAAATGTAGATTGTTACATAACTACACTCAAAAACAAAACAATGTAAAATTTTAGTAGCTACAAGTCCATTCAGTCCTACTTGTTCAGCCAATTGCTGAGAAAGAAGTTTGTTTAGATTTTTAAAAGGTAACACTGCCTGCTTATTTATAATATCACCTGGAAACAAGAACAGGCATTCGCATGGCACCTTTGTAGCATGCACTATAAGGTACTTACGTGCCAAAAATGCTAAACATTTGCACTTTTTTTGTGCTTCAATCACCATTCCAGCGGACATGCTTCCATGCTGATGATGCTTGTTAAAAAATACTGCGTTAATTAAATTTGTGATGGAACTCCGAGGGGAGAATTGTGTATCTCCTGTTCTGTTTTACCCAAATTCTGCCTTATATTTCATGTTGTAGCAAATCTCGGATAACCCAGTACATGTTCATTTTAAGAATACTTTCACAGCAAAGTTGACAAAATGCCAAGAATATACCTATGTGGGATTTCTAAAAATGGTTACAACACTCAACCCAAAGCATAAGAAGCTAAAGTGCTTTCCAAAATATGAAAGGGACATGGTATGAAGCATACTTTCCGAAATTATAAAAGAATACCTTTCCAATGCAGACAGTACAGAACCCATACTGCCAAAAAAAAAATAAAAAAAAAATTAGCCGTCTGCTAGTTGCATCTGACTCAGATGATAAAAATAAACATGTATTGGTCCACTCTTCTTTGAATCATTATCAAGTAGCATGGGCGCACGTCTTCATTAGCATGTCATTAGCATGGACGCACATCTTCCGGAATGCTGGTTGAAGTATGAAAGGACATATGAATCCTTAGAGCAGGTGTTTCAAACTCAATTTACCTTAGGGCAATTGCCAGTCCTCAAATCCTCCTAATGGGCCAATGGGCACCTGTCTCTGGCAGGGCTCTGAGGAGGTGTGTGTCTCCACACGTTTCCCCCCCACGTGTCTCCTGGCCCCACCTGCCGGTCCACACACTCTTTCCATCCCTCTGCATCCCCCAGCCCTGCCTGCTGTCCCTGAATGATTTAAACACATCTCCAGGGTCCTCTGTACCAACACTAGTAGCACAGCAGGGCTAGCAGCTATTAGTCACTATTAGAGATGTTAAAATGTGTTTATTTTTGTAAACATGTAACCGCTGAAATTTTCAGAGGTTTTATGTTTACATGCCGGGGAGCGGTGCAAGTGGGAGCCGGCTGTTAAGTTAGCTCCCTGTGAGCACCAGCTCCCGCCTATCCCCCCTGCTGCCTCTTTATCAGAGACAACAGCATGGGGAACAGGAAATTCCATGAGAGCCAGTGCTCACCTGCCACTCCCCGTGCTGCTGTCTTTGATACAGAGGCAGCAGCACAGGCAGGTGGGTAGTCAACTCTGTGGGAGCCGGTAAATGCAGGGAGCTGTCTGAAAGCCAGTTCCCCTCATGTAACAGCTCCCACCTGCCCTCATCCCATGTTGCATGGCTTCAAAGATGGCTCCCCAGATGCACCAGCTGTCTCTAATACAGAGGCAGCAAGGGGACAGGATTGTGTGTAACTGTGAGAGTTAACTTATGAGCCCTGGCTCAGCAGTTAACTGTACATGGGTATACATCCACACTCTAGTTCCAATGGCCCAGGAAAGGTGTGTGTAGAGCCATCCTGTTCATAGGATAGTTCAGCACAGCTGTCTCGAGTCCTGCCCTTTTGGAGGCCTTGTGGTGGCTGCCACAACCATCCTATGGATGGGATGATCTCTTATACTCAGTTTAGCCTGTGGAGCCCTAGGCAGGCTGGGGCCAGCAGCAGGGTTCAGGCTCCCCAGCAATCACCTCAGCAGCAGGAGCCATGGGGAAGCATAGCTACACAGCAGCCTAGTCTGTGTTGGGGTGCTGCAGTGAAGCAGAGTGACTGGGCTGGCCTGGGAGATTGTGGTGGAGCAGAACAGAGGCTGCTATATTGCTCCACTAACCCACACAGTATAGGGGTACCCAACTCCTGCCACTAGGGATGTGAATGACTAGTCAACTATCCAATAAGCAAATGCTTATCGGATAGTCGACAGCCAGTCAAATAGTCGCTCCCTGCCCCCCCCCACCACCTCTGCTGTCTCTATCAGAAGGAGGCAGCAAGGGGGGGAGTGGAGCAGGTGCTTCAAAGTGGCAGTGCTGGGGATCCCTAAGCTGAATTTCAAAGCAGCAGCCTGCACGGAGCCCAGGATCAGCAGGGGAGTCCCCAGCTGATTCCAGGCTCCACATGGCACTGCCACTTTGAAATGCCACATGCAGCCACAGAGCCCGGGGTCAGTTGGGGTGTCCCCAGGCTGCACGCAGCATTTCAAAGTGGTAGCACCATGTGGATCCTGGGATTAGCTAGGAACTCCCCCGCTGACCCTGGGCTCCATGCGGTGCTGTCTCTTTGAAACACTACATGGAGCCTGATGTGGGACTGCCCCACTGGCCCTGTGCTCCCTGCTGGGCTTTCGCCTTTGAAGTGTAGTAACAGTTCTATGCCAGTTGCTACACTTCAAAGATGGAGGCACCATATCGACTAATCAAATAGTCAATCAAAATTTAACATCCCTAGCTGCCACTCTGTAATAGGCCCCCGGTAATCCCTGAGGCCGCATCCCATGAGGGAGGGAACATGAGGGAAAAGGTGTGATGGAGCAAGGGCAGGAAAAGGCAAGGAGGGGTGGACAGGGGCTGGACTTGTGGGAAGGGTATGGCCATCTCCACGGAGCTACAGGGACTCACGTTAGCAGCCATATGCAGGCAAGATTGTGGAACTACACAGGCACTGCAGATGGCCCCCAGACTGAGTTTCAGACCCCCACCTTAGCGCATCTGGCACATAAATGTGTTGCAACCCCATCTACAATAATGCCATGAGAATGCCTGTTCTCACTTTCAGGAGACATTAGAAATAAGAAGTGGGATTATCTCATGCAAACTGTAACCTAACTTGTTTCTCTTAGGCTATGTCTAGACTACATGCCTCTGGCGACAGAGGCATGTAGATTAGGCTACTCGGCCTAGGAAAATGAAGCGGCGATTTAAATAATCGCCGCTTCATTTAAATTAAAATGGCTGCCGCTCTGAGCCGATCAGCTGTTTGTTGGCTCAGCACGCTAGTCTGGACGCTCCGCGGTCAACATCAAAGGCATTTGTCGACCTCCCGGTAAACCTCATCCCACAAGGCATACCGGGACGGTCGACAAATGCCTTTGATGTCGACCGCGGAGCGTCCAGACTAGCGCGTTGAGCCAACAAACAGCTGATCGGCTCAGCGCGGCAGCCATTTTAATTTAAATGAAGCAGCAATTATTTAAATCGCCGCTTCATTTTCCTATGCCGGGTCACCAGAGGCATGTAGTCTAGACATACCCTTAGTGATTGGCTGAACAAAAAGTAGGACTGAGTGGACTTGTGGATGCTGAAGTTTTACATTGCTTTATTTTTGAATGTAGTTATTTTGTACATAATTCTACATATGTAAGTTCAACTTTCATGATAAAGACACTGCTACAGTAATTGTAATAAGTGAATTTGAAAAAATACAATGTCTTTTGTTTTTTACAGTGCAGGTAGTTGTAATAAAAATATTAAGTGAACACTGTACGCTGTTGTAATTGAAATCAATATATTAAAAATGTAGAAAACATCCAAAATACTTAAGTAAATACTATTCTATTAGGGTATGTCTACACTACAGCGTTATTTCAAAATAACGCGTCTACACACAAAATGCATTTCGAAATAGCATTTTGCTATTTCGAAATAGCACGTCCACACTGAGTGGACGCTGAATTGCATTTAAGGCCGGCCGGAACCAGGTCCGGCAGGGAATCAGGTCAGGAGTTACTTTGTGTGGGTGCTGCCTGAGGCTTTCTGAGGCCTGTGCTTAAAGGGACACCCCCCCGTACAGCCAGTTCTCAGGTTTCCCTGCTTGCTTGCCTACCTCGATGAGGGATAGCAAAGCATTTTGTCTCTGCATGCTCTGGTTGCCCTTACTTGGGACACCACAGCACTCTGCAACATGGAGCCAGAGCTGCCTCTGGGCACTCTGATGCTTCTCGTGGACGCGTTGCTGCGAGCCTGGCTGTACTTTCTGCAGGCTGCCATCCAGGAGATCCACTGGGGGGCTGTCAGTATCCAAGAGGCCCTGCGGGAGAGCTTCCACCCTGAGGAACACTAAGAGCTTCCCTGGTCTGCCCCACTGGGGGCTTGTGCCTCATTCCTCCCTCACATCCTTCCACTTACCCCTCCCTAACCCCCCTTCCTGATGTAAAATAAAATACACGTATTTTCATGAAAACAAACTCTTTATTTAACAAAACTGGGGGGGAGGGGATGAAACTCTGGTGAGACTGGGGAAAGGAGGTGGGAGAGGGGAGAAGAGAGGGTAGGAGAGGAGAGGGGGAAACTTGGGAGGAGGGAGCTGGAAGAGGGAAGCAAGGGGAAGAAGCGGGAGGGGAAGCTCAGGGCTCAGGGTTGGGGGTCTCACCGGACCAACTTGATTTTCATGCAAACCTGCTCCTGAGTTCGCATGTGGCCTTTGGTGGCCAGGCTGGCAGCTATCCTGCCATAGACAGCCGCGTTCCTCCATCCAGTGTGGAGATCATGGATGTTGGGGGCATCCCCCCCCCAAACCTGAATAAGGTCCATGATCTCCGCCCTGGACCAGGAAGGCGCCCGCCTTCTCTGGGCCCTGGCAGGCTGCTGGAAGCTGGCAGACTGCTCCTGGGGAGCGGTGGAGGGCTGGCTGCCAGTGGCTTGCTAGCTCATGTTTTGGGGCCACTGGGTCAGGGGCAGTGACTGCTGGCTCTGGGCTGGCAGGCTTGGAGCTGGCACAGGCACTGTGGCCAGAGTCAGCCCCTTTAAGGGCTCCTTGGAGGGGGAGAGGGAGAGGAGTGTTCTTGATTGAGGCCAGAGTGGCCACCAGGGCGTCCTGGGAAGGCTGGAGGCCCCCTATTTCAATATAAGTGTCTACATAGCACTTATTTCGAAATAGCTATTTTGAATTTGGTGTTATTCCTTGTGGAATGAGGTTTACCAAATTTGAAATAAGTGCTCCACTATTTCGAATTAATTTCGAAATAGCAGTTTGGCTGTATAGATGCTAGTAAAGTTATTTCGAAATAACAGCTGTTATTTCGAAATAACTTTGCTGTGTAGACATACCCTTATTGTGTAACAGCGTTATTAATCATAATTTGTTAATCGTTTTACAGCCCTAGTTACAATACAAAGAAATATGCAGCCAGCTCAGATTTCATATTTAAGGCAGAACTAAATAACACATGAACCACAAATGTAGAGTTCTGTTCTAGAGTCTAGAGGCCATGATTTTGGCATGTTATTGATTTTATACAACTAATTCTTCAATTTCTAATTATCTCTATTTAATTTTGAAAAATCAAATTGTCTTGATTTACGATTTGATTCCAGAGGTCCTTTAAAAAGAAGAAAGTACGTATCACAACACTAAATAATGAAGAAAAAATTCTCAACTATGTTAACTACGCTGCATTTGAAATATTAGTGCTAATCCATTCCCCATTGCACTATTTACTGTACATAAACAACTTACGGTACATTTGGCACTCAGGGAGGCGAAAGTTGACTGATAAATAAAAATAAACTGATAACTCAGTAATTAAATTCTGTATACTGATGCTAATGTTTTAAAGACAGTCATACTATAACCAAGAGAAAGCTATAACACCCAAAATAGTGTATGTCATCCCAAACAGCTTTCTCTGAGAACCACTGCAAGCTGTTAATTCCCAGTTTGTCCTCAGAAAGCTGTAAGAGTTATTTTGTTTCTTGGTGTCCATCACTAATGATATGTTTTCAACAACAGTCAGAAATTACAATTAATCTGCTCTATAGATGTCCTTGAAAGACAAGGAATCTGCCAGTTGTTTCAACATGCATTTCATGAAGCGTGTGTTTGTTTGCGTCTGTAATGAACTTGAAAACTAGGAACTGAGACACAGTTGATTTAAATCACAAACAGCCTTGCAATACCAGAACATGTTATTTTATTAACTAGCTGAAACAGGACTGCACAGCTCCCTTTGAGTAGAATCCTGGTGATTTGAAAAATGAAAATCACCTTGGAAATGATTCCATGAGAATGTGAGTACACCGTTTTAATCAGAATGCCAATATACAAAAACAAATTACAATCCAATGTACAGCTGTACAGTCCAATTAAAAGCACATGTGTGGGTTTTTCCTAAAGAACATTTCAATGTGCACAGAATAGGGCAAGTGTTCAGCTAGCCGCAGTTGAGTTTTAAAATGATCAGTCATAAAAACCTATCTGTCGCCTTAGATAATGGTTTATATAACTTTACATTAATATTTGTTGTGTTCCGGGTATTCTGTCATATATAAGAGGAAGTAAAAGGAATACTGCAGATACGAAAGTAATCATATTTACTTATGTAAGGTAAAATTGATGAATTTTTAAGGCAAAAGATGTCATGTTGCTAAAAGTCCATTCAACTCTTTGAAAATCTACCTCAATGCAAGACAAACAACATCTTACTTTTGTACTGACAACAAATTCTGAGCCCAATGCTTTTACTTCAATAGAAATTATGGGGCCAATACTATTCTCACTAACAACAACAGAAAATGTCAAAGTTCACTATGGGCTATAACAAGTAGATTTCCTCTTGACAAATTAAAAAAAAAAATCAATCTACAATTGTACCTCTTGCTGCCTATAATACAGGCACAGCAAAAGCAGATAAAATGTGGACTTGTTTTGCATGGATGGTTTTCAAACCATTAAGCTATCTCGCCTGTTATCAACAATTCTTTCACTCTAGACTCCCTTCTGTGTCAGAACTCAAACATGCAACAGACTGTAACTGTGTTACAACAGAGAGAGATTATGTTGCCCATTCAAAATGTTTCATTTTGGAACAGCTTTGAAACATATTAATATTGTAATATTTTAGCTTACTGCCATATGATTATACTTAAACAACATTACTATCTAATACCTGCATCATTCTCAAAAAGTCTCTTTATTCTGTTTCCCTCTGAGAACAGATTTTATATGCAGATCAAACTCATCAATATTTAGAAATAGAAATCAGTATGCTCTTTCTTATGTATATATTTTATCAGCAAAGTAGGTGAGGTAACATTATTTTAATTTATTTAATTTATTTAATTTCACAGCTGGAAAGAAATTTAACAAAATAGTTGCATTAATATTTACATATCATAGACAGCTAAAAGTTGCAATCAGTTTCTACCACAAAGCCCCACTGGTAACTTTGACTTGAAAAATTGGATTGGCCTGAAAACTGCCAGATTTACTCTTGCAGTAAATGTTTTCACAAAGTACAAAGAAAACTTATTAAACTACCTTTGAGTAATAAGTTATTAAAATTATTCTGATAAGAAATTGACTTTAGTCTAAAATATCTTCTTCTAGGGCAATAAATGGCTTGTTTCTAGTTCTTACCCTTTTTCTAAAACACATCAACACCGGATATTCTTAAAGAAAAACCATTATAATTAAGCAGTTATTAATTTTTGCTATGCATAGGTTAAGGGACAATTCTGTTCCTATTTATTTCTGTGGGACTTATGGTACCAATCCTGTTCTCACTGACGTCAACAGAAGCTTTTAACTGAGCTCAGTAGGGGCAGGATCAGACACTAAATTGTGTGTAAATATGTTGTCCCTTTTATTTACCTGCATTTTAGAAAGAACACAGGGTCAGCTGATTTAGTTCAGACAACAGCTAATCTGATGAGAACCAACAGTACTGTCTCTTGCTTGGGCAAACAGTGGAAAAAGTGGGTAGATGTAGAAATGACACATATTGGAAGGTTCTGTTTGCTATGAGACTCAGACATTTCAAAACATTTTCTGTAGTTTCTGTTCTGAGTCAAACTTTGGTTATAACATTCTCTAACAGTCTTTACATGTCGTTTGCACTGACCAGTTCTGTTTAACATGCTACAGAAATAACTAAGACAAAAATGACTAGGAGAAAACCTAGACATAACAAAACTAACAATAGCTCCAAATGCTGGTAGGGTAGAAAGTGGGAAGCAAGCAATGACCTCAGAGACATTCTTCTTCCATGCTCCAAACAAAGACCTGAACATTCCAATCATTTTACTCTTTCACCATCTTCTTCCATATGACTGACTACACTGCAACAGAAACCTCACATGGACAAGGTAGAACACTTTTCAGAATGAGTAAGTACTGCACCATAGGATTAAGAGTGTTAAGGAATAGTCGATTCCCCACCCTGCTGCCTTTATCAGAGAGAGGCAGCAAAGGGCGGAAGCGGGGGTACTTCAAAGTAGCAGCACCGCATGGAGCTGACCCCAGGTTTTATGCAGCATTGCCCCTTTGAAATGCTGCTGCGCTGTTTCAGTGGCAGTGCCACACGGAGCCCAGGGTCAGCTGGGGACTTTCTAGCTGACCCAGGCCTCCTTGTGGCATTTTTGCGTAACCCAGAATTGTCTGGGGAGTCCTCATCCCAGGCTCCGTGAAATGCTGCCGCTTTGAAATGCCGAGTGGAGCCTGGATCAGCTGGGGACTCCCCAGCTGATTCCAGGCTCCAGCACAGCATTTCAAAGTGTGCAGAGCCCTGGATCATCTGGGGAGTTCCCAGCTGACCTCAGGCCCTGCTTGGCATTTCAGTCCCACTGACTCCGGGTTCTATGTGGGTGCTTCCACTTTGAAATGCACAAGAGCCCAGCTGCTTTCAGGAGTGGTGCAGGGCCAGGGCAGGAGTACGCCTGCCTTGACTCTGCTGCTCCATCCCTGGGGCAGCTGTCTGGCTGCTCCCGGGGTGGGCAGGGATGCCTGCATGAAGTCTGGAGTCAGTGGGACTTCCCACTGGCCTCGGGCTGCATGCAGAGTTCTGCATTCCTCCTTTGAAATGGAGTTGGGGCTCTTGTACATTTCAAAGGAGGAATGAGGAAGTGCCTATCGACTAGTTGATGGAAATTCCATCGACTACTCGACTAGTAAATTACTTGTTATTTAACATCCTTACAGAGGATCATTATGAAAGGGATGTTACTACAAAGTTTTTGCATGCAGGAAACTTTACTCAGTGTTCCCAGAAGGTGCTGGATCTGAATGCGATAGGTCAGGTTAAGAAGCAATCATGGAGTGTCTGTGTGGCAGTGCTGACGTTCTTAACATGGATTTCTGTTGCTATGAAACAATTGTCACAAGATATGGCTAGCAAGATATTAACAATAAAAATATAGGGGCTAGTCATTCACCCACTGATGTCAATGAGAGAAAGATCAAGCCCATAATGTGATTCTGGGAATATGTTACATAAAATTGTACATAATGCTTCCAGAATAAGATATCTGAAGAAAGGCTCATGTCATCATCATCTTTTTTTAAATACTATTCTCCGGCACTCCTGAGAGTATATACATTCATCCCTTCAGTAATGTGCAGCACATGTATATGGTTGCTGACTTTTTCATCTTCCAGTGTGATCTGATGTTCCAAATTTTTTTTTGTATCCAACCCAAAATAATAACTTCATGAAAATAAAAGGTTAGGACTACACAATATTATGTATCCCAAGAAAGTTTAAATGAAGAATGCCACAGGCCTCCCTATGCCAAGGTGAATAAAAATCAATGATATTTTGGGAGGGAAACAGGTTTTTTTTCCTTTAAATTGATTTTTTTCTTTAAATTACAAGTTTTTCTTTTTAAAAATATATTCATTTCAAATAAAATCCAAATTTAATACAAAATATGTTAAGGGATTGCCCTAAACTACTTATAATCTCATAAAAAGGTTAAAAAGAACATACATACACTGCTTTTCTATATAAAGAAAGTTAAAGGCTGCTTTTCTATATGAAGAAAGAATAATGAGAAAAACATCTAACTTTTGAGGTCAAGCACAATAGGTGTATTAAGGGGCTTATTCCTGTATGAGAGCCAGGGGCTATGCTACTGGGTGCAGAAGTCATTACAGGTGTTAAGACTTGCCGCTGACCCCAGGAGACATTATCGTGTATCTTTGGGATCATCCTCTGAGCCAACCTTGATGATCTCATACGCATGCTATAATTTCTTTCTACCTGAGCTCTGACTGGTTCAGTTATCAGATTATGAATATTTATTACTCCTTATACAGGAAAGACTCTCCAACTCATAGAAAAACACCGATAGGTCCAGAAACTACCAGCCCCGTATGGTTCTGGGCACTTCATGAATAGCCTTGCTCAATCTCCTTGCATGTTTACAGACTTAGGATACAAACACAAATCCATTAACTTTTCAAATACCTCCCTTTCTGTCTATAAATAAATAAAATACTGCAATGCAAAAGGCTCAGAAGTTACAAGAGCAAAAGTCTTCAATGGCTGGTAGTTCTTTTATTTTTCCAAGGGTAGAGTGGGGATGGGGAAACAGGAGTTGTGTGTGTACTCAAAAGGAGCAACACTTATGTCCAAACAGCATACTCTGGGAAGAAGGGGCAATGTTCTTCCAAGTACAGCCTCCAGTATTAATTTCAATGATTGTAAACTGGAGGAAAAAATTGCCTTAGCTGCAGGTCACAACCCAATGTGGGAATATTTTTAAGCAAATCTTGTACTTCTGAGTAAAAACAAACACCCCACCCGCAACGTGAATAATGGAACAAATGTGAATAATGAAGCGATACAAGGCATGGCTGTCAGAATGAAACAACATTATGAGAAATTCTCCTCAGAAAGCAATGACTTTGAAAATGATGACATAGACATGTCTGAATTTATCTAGGTCAACTGGTAAGTAAATATATTATGAACCAATCTTAAGGACTGCCTACCATGCATTTCTGGCCTACCATGCATGTCCAGATTAGGGACACCTGGAGTTAGGGTTGCCAGATGGTTTCAACAAAAATACCGGACATACCTGACGTTACATCACAATCTACATTACATCTTATTTAGAAAATACCGGACATTTATATTTTCTCATTTATAGTTTCTCAATTTGTTTCCCGTCTGCCAACATTTAATCAGTTAACCAGTTAAACTTAATGTTTAATCATTTAACTAATTAAATGGGATTTTACATCCCTACTGAAGGGAAGGGGGATCAAAGCCCTCCTCTACACCTCAGGTGTTACCAGATTAGGGACACCTGGCGTACAGATGTTCAAGTGTAATCTTAACTCTACGGCACTGAGAGAGCAAAAGTGGGAGAATTTTAGAAAAACCTTAGTCTAGGAAGGCAATGCAGGTGAGCAGCCAAGAACCACAGATCTGCAACCAATGGTACAAGGGCTGCCAGCTCCCCTTCACACGCTCGGAGTTAGAACATTCACCTCTGCTGAGTTCAATTGTCGTGTTCTTCTGCTATTTTCTTTAAATAGCATGGCTTTATACCATCAGCAAGTTAGACACTCCAGTTTTCAGCTGACAAATGTACCAGAAATACAACTGCAAAAGAACCAACAAACAACTTCCACCATGAGTAGCGTTTTTCAAAGACTACTCCTGGATTAGCAATCAGAGAGAAAAAATATCAGTCAAGAACAAATCCCCAGTAAAGCACAATTACAATATTTTCCTCTCCCCTACTTTTTACTTTTCTTCTGCTATCCCTTTTATTCTTTATGTAAACTTTCTAAATATGCTTTGGTACTGGTTATGCAGACAAAACAAAATTTGTTGAAATTCTAAATATTTTAGATAAATTAGCATATCTAACCCAAATGTGTTTGGGTCATTCTTTTGGCATTCATGGGTAATATATATTTTGACTCCAACATATTAATAATTTTATCAAATTGTATGTAAATAAATACTTATTTTTACTGTGGCTAGTGCAGTTGGTAAATAGACCCCTCCAATTAAAAGAAGCTTTTAATGTCAAGATTTGTGGCAACACATTGATAAAAGAAACTGCACACAAGCCAGCAATCAATAAATAACCTCATAATACATCAGACAAGGGTTTGGCTCAGACAGTCAAAGTCAATTTATAATGAAGTGTAATTGATCTTTCTACTTCTGCAAGTGCTGCCCTAAACTGCCAGTGTAAGAAAACAATGCTTGTATATGCTACTTATGTATACAACAAGTATTTGTCACCAATACTTCCCTTCTTGGAAAAAACAATGATCAAACTAAATTTGTCTGATGCCAGTGATTCATTCAGAATGTTTGTTTTCAGTATCTCACTAAATAGCAAAGATAAAAATAACGCTTTTAAGCCAGGCAAAATTCTTATTCTCCCCAGAAAACAAGTTTACATTAAATATTCTGTGCCCCATAGTGCCTTTGAGGTGTCACCCATAGGGGGAGTGGTGCAGACAGTATCTTCAGAAAATAATTCTTTACTAACTCACTAGCACACTATGGAGCACATCTGCTGCTACACCATACTGGTGTTTGCAGCATCTACTTCTGTGTGAGGGAAATAAGGCCATGACTCCACCTTCTTGAAGTCTCTTATTCCCTATGGAGAGGATGTCTTATTCTAAAGGAGAGATATAAAAAGAGCACTCCCATCTGTCTGAGGATAGGGGGACTGCAGTTGTGCCCTCCTTCCATGCAGGAGCAAAAAGAAGGTGGCCTCTTTGTACTAACTTTCTCGTGAATCCCAGGGAGAAACGGGACATGAATGGTCCTAAATGTGCAGTGTCCCAAAAATGAAAGGATAAAAAAGAGTAGTACCAGTATAATATAAATATTATAAGAACAACAAAAAAATCCACAAGTTCTCCACCAAGTTTACATGTCTTTCACTTCATTATGAACAGAAAATTTAGGAGACTATACATCAGGGGTGAGAAACCTAAGGCCCGGTGGCTGGATGCATCCCTTGGCTTGCCTGGTTCCTTCCCTCAAGGCTCAGGCTCTCCCCCAGCATTGGGGAGCCTACGCTGGCGCTCCAGCCTCCTCACTGCCCCACCACGAGGCTGGAGCACACAAAATCTACTAGCATGTCCCTCCCCCAGACTCTGGTGTACAATGGGAATGTGGGGACTGTCTTTCTCCTTCTCAGTTGGGGGCCATGACTTTGAGGGTTGATTTTTGTTTTTTTGCTTCTCATGTGTGTTCAGCCCCCAACTGATTTTTCTGTGGCTCAGCGGCCCCAACCCAAAAAATGTTACCCACCCCTGCTATAGATGGAAAACAGAGCCATACAGGTGGTGCATCCACATCTCAAACCACACATCCTCTGCATATAAAAACATTAAATTACTTTTTCAACTCACTAGCCACTTCTCCTTAGTTCACGAATTCCTCCACTGATAATAAATTCTTAATTCAATAAGGGCAAGTAATGCCTGACCAACCTGACTGCCCTCTATGATGAGGTAACTGACTCTGTGAATATGGGTAAGCTGGTGGATGTGATATACCATGACTTTAGTAAAGCTTTTGATATAGTCTCCCACAGTGTTCTTGCTAATAAGTTAAAGAAGTATGGATTGAATAAATGGACTGTAAGGTGGATAGAAAACTGGCTAGATTGTCAGGCTCAATGGGTAGTTTTCAAAGACTAGAACTCTGGCTGGTGGTCAGTATCAAGCAGTGTGCTTCAAGTGTGGCCGGTTTTATTCAACATCTTTATTAGGCTATGTCTAGACTACAAGCCTCTTTCGAAAGAGGCTTTTTCGAAAGAGAACACCCAGGCAGTCTCGATGTTCTTTCAAAAAAGCCCTGTTTGCATTCAAGAACACCTTTTTTCGAAAGAGCACTTAAAAAAAAAAGGCGTTCTTCCTCGTAAAATGAGGTTTACCGCGGTCGAAAAAACTGCTGTGTTCTTTCAATTTAATTTCGAAAGAATGTGGCAGCAGTCTAAACGCAGGGGACGTTTTTTCGAAAAATCCCTGTAGTCTAGACCAGTGGTCCCTAACGCGGTGCCTGTGGGCGCCATGGCGCCCACCAGGGCATTTATGTGCGCCCACGGAATGATCTGAGCCGGCCCTGCCCCCAGCATACGGCGTATGCGCGGTGCCGGCCCCGGCCGTGGGGTGCATGGGCGGCCCCTGCCCCGGACGCACGGCACATGCGCGGTGCCGGCCCTGGGCGCGCAGCTCATGGGTGGCCCCGCCCCCAGGTGTGCGGTGCGTGCGCGGCCCCGCCCCACGGGAGCCCGGCAGCCCCGAAAGGTTGGGGACCACTGGTCTAGACACACCCTTAATGACCAAGATGAGGGGATGAATTGCATCCTCAGCCCTCAGCAAGTTCGCAGATGACACTAAGCTAGGCGTAGATATGTTGGAGGGAAGGAATAGGGTCCAGAATGACCTAGACAAATTGGATGAATGAGCCACAAGGAATCTGATGAGAGTCCTGAACTTGGGACAGAAGAATCCCAAGCACTGCTACAGGCTGGGGACTAACTAGCTAAACAGCAGTTCAGCAAAAAAAGACCTGGAGATTACAGTGGATGAAAAGCTGGATATGAGTCAATAGTGTGCCCTGGTCGCCAAGAAGGCTAACAGCATTTTGGGGTACATTAGTAGGAGCATTGCCAGTAGATCTAGGAAAGTGGTTATTCCCCTTTATCCAGCAATGTTGAGGTCACATCTGGAGTACTGTGTCCAATTTCAGTAGGAAAGTGGTAAAGCACTGGAATGGGTTACCTAGGGAGGTGGTGCAATCTCCATACCTAGAGGTTTTAAAATCCCATTTGGACAAAGCCCTGGCTGGGATGATTTAGTTTGGATCGGTCCTTCTTTTAGCAGGAGGTTGGACTCAATGACCTCCTGAAGTCTTTTCCAACCCTATGATTCTATGACATTCAAGCATGGGCTTGGAAGCACTGAGTTCACAGACACAGGTTTACAACGCAATTTACACATACTAATTCAAGCCCAGAGTTAGAAAACAGTGACTGAACACTGCCCTGCCCCAACAGTCTTTGAAACGCATGGAATCCAAAACTGGGTCCAATTACAAACTGGTGACCACCCATAAGGGGGGGAACTTAGCCTGGTCTGTAAAAATTTCAGTCAAAAACTGAAAATTAGGTGCTAGATGTTAGCCTGATTTTCAGTGTCAACGGTTGCTTTCTAGACTGACATCTCACAAAAGCTTCCTTATGGAATACCTGCATGACTGAGACCAGCATGTAGACTACTCATAAGCAACTGGGGAAATGAGGGCACTGCTTTTCAGGACCTAGTTGGACTGCAAAGTTCACATCTACAAAAAGGTGCCAGACAGGGAACTTCATCTACACTGCACACTGAACTTGGCGTCTGACCCAGATATGAGCCTGAGTCCAAGCCGTCCTTCCGTGCCCTTTGTAAAGGAGACACTGATAATCACCAACAATGGACCCAGTTCTTCTCCACTCTACCTTTCATCTGCCATGTAAAGCATGGACCTAAAGAATATTTTTTGGACAAAGAGTTCTCAATAGCTTTAGTGCCTCTAGTATTCATCAATATACCTCAATACCTAGACCTTTGGTAACCCTAATTTTGTACCCTTAAGATGCAATTCTGCCTGTACAGAAGCAGACAGCTCATTCTGGATCTGCTCTATTTTATCCACAGTGTAATCAGGATCAGAGATTCATATCAGTCAGCAAGAAAAACAACTCTGCATATGTCTACGCTTCAATCCAGAGATGTAAATTCCATCTGCAGGAGACATAACAGTGCTAGCCCTGATTATGCTAGAGTGCTAAAAATAGAAGGTACCTGTGGCTGTGTAAGTACCAGGAGAGGCTAACTGCCATTACTCATTGGAGTGAATAGCCATAACATAAGAATGGTCACACTAGGTTACACCAATGGCTCATCTAGCCTAGTACCTTGTCTTTTGACAGTGATCAATGCCAGATGCTTCAGAGGGAATGAACAGAATATGGCAACTGAGTGTACTCTGTCATCCAAGCCCAGTGTGATACAGGGCCAGAAAAAGGCTAAGCAAACTATCTGATCCAAATGTTACCTTTTAAAGACCTATTAGAGAAGTATATAAATGCTGATTAAAGCTATTCCTTATAAATAGCTAATACAGTCATCTTAACTGAAAAAATAACAAATGGTCTGGTAGCACTTTATAGACTAACAAAACATGTAGATGGTATCATGAGCTTTCGTGGGCACAGCCCACTTCTTCAGATGGCTGTGCCCACGAAAGCTGATGATACCATCTACATGTTTTGTTAGTCTATAAAGTGCTACCAGACTATTCGTTGTTTTTTCAGTTTACCTGTACAGACTAACTCGGCTATCCCCTGAAGCTTATAGTCATCTTAGATAGATTAGAGTTTTGAAATGTAAACTTGTATTGTTAAAGATGTAATGTTAATTGTATTTATTTACATTTTGGTAGATGTTACCCATGTAAACATAGTTTCTGTTAATTCAAAGATCAAAAGAGAATATTAACATTTAGCTGAAACTTGGGTGTGATCTCACTGTCTTTATTTCACTTTGAAGTTGTAAGTAAACTGCATATGAACCGTTTAATGAATACATTATCTTATGCTAATAAATGCAGCTAATTACTGGTGATGCTTAACAAAGAGGTTACTTCAAAAGCCTATTGTTCACCCAAGAACTGCATGACATCAAGAGGCAGAAAAGAATTTCTATAAAACTCTTGGGACTAGGGATATAAAATCACATTTAAATAGTTAACCAGTTAAAAGTTAAGTTTAGGTTAAGCTCCCAGCTCGCGTGGGCTTGCCCCCCCCCTTTGCTGTCACTTCCATCCAAGGTGAGCCTGCCAACTCTGAACCCCCTTTCACACCTCCTTCCCACTGCATGACTCTTCCACCCCTGTGAGTCTGCCAACTCCCAGCTCGTGCCACAGGGCAGCACTGGGTAACTGGTTACCCGTTCATCTCCCTACTTGGGACCTGATCCTTTCCCTGCTTACACTGTCATGGGAAGTTTGAATCACAAAACTTTTATCTCCTGTTACATCCTGAACCACCCTGATATTGAATATTTGGACACTAGACTATAATCTCTGGACTTATTCTGAAAGAGCTCTTCAACTCTGAAACCCACCACTTCTACTATGAACTAAGAATTATATTCAAATCTATACATATTGTGGCAAAGTCTGGGCTAAGCCCTGTGGGTCCTGCACTTCCTGGCGGGTTCTTGTGGGCCTCAGAGGCTCGCAGTATCCCCAATGACTGCCAAAAGGGCACAGGTACCCTGCTTCGAGAACCTCTTTCATCATTGGCCAGTCCAGTATATTCCTTTCTCTAATCCCTGCTGGTCCTGCCAGCCAGAGGGGAGGGTTGGGGGGAACCCGGTCCCTCCCACTTGCTCCGGGTTCCGGCCCAGGGACCTATAGTAGGGGCAGCTCCGAGCAGGCCGTGTAGCTTGGCCCGTACCTCCTAAGCAGCAGCTCCTCCCTGGGCCACTTCCCCAACCCCTCCTGCAGTACCTTGTTCCTGATGTCGCGGAACAAACCTTCACATCAGCTCACTTGGATGTATTTTTCTTACTCTGGGTTGCTTCCTTCTCCTTCAGTTCTCCTCTAGTCCATCCCTTTTCTCCTTTCCCCTAGCCTTGCCTAGGGAAGTCTTTTTATAGTGCACATCTCCACCTTAAGTGGCTGCAGGTGTTTCAATTAGTCCTTCCTTCAGGCTGATGCCAGATAGGCTTCAAGTGTGGCTGGCCGGCCGGCCATAGTCTTTAACAGCCTACTCAGAGAACATAAAGCCAGATATCCAGCTCCCCACATATATGCCCTCCATGAGGCTTCGGCAGCTCCCTGTTCTCAGGCTGCCACACATCCTCCCCCCCTGCTCAACACGTGGGGGTTGGGCAACTTGGGTCGTTAGGCAGTGCATACGGGATAAGCCATCTGCATTTCCGTGGTGACTTCCTGCTCTATATTGCACTCTGAACTGGTAGGGCTGGAGGGATATGAACCAGCAAGTCACCCTGGCGTTCTTTTCCTTATTCCGCTGCATCCACTGGAGCAGGGCATGGTCTGTCACCAAGACAAACTTGAGTCCTAGTAAATAGTATCATAATGCCTTCATGGCCCATTTTACGTCAAGGCATTCCCTCTCTACTACAGCGTATTTCCCGTTCTCTAGGTAGCAATTTTCTGCTGAGATACAGTATTGGGTGTTCTTCTTCCCCTATCATCTGGGATAAGACTGCCTCCAGTCCCACCTCGGATGCATCTGTTTGTAGGATGAATTCTTTTGTAAAATCTGGGGCTATTAGTATCCAGTTGTTGCAAAGCGCTGACCGCAAGTCGGTGAATGCTTTTTCTGCTATGTCCGACCAAGTGATTACATCAGGGCTTCGAGCTTTTATTAGGTCTGTCAGAGGGCTGGCTCGCATAGCGAAATGCGGGATAAAACGACGATAATACCCCACAACCCCTAGGAACGCTCATACTTGCTTTTTCCGTTTTGGCTGGGGCCACTGTTGGATAGCTTCTAGCTTATTCAGTTGGGGTTTCACTAGACCTTTCCCTACCACGTACCTAAGGTACTTGGCTTCGGAAAATCCTACAGCACACTTCGCTGGATTTGCCATGAGGCCAGCACACCTGAAGGTCTCCAGTACTGCCTCTACCTTCTGGAGGTGTGTCTCCCAGTCTGGGGTATGGATGACAACGTCATCTAGGTAGACGGCTGCGTATTTGGTGTGGGGCCGCAGCAGCTTATCCATGAGGCGCTGGAATGTTGCTGGGGCTCCGTGGAGGCCAAATGGAAGCACTGTATACTGGAATAGACCTTCCGGGGTAGAGAATGCTGTTTTTTCTTTAGCGTCTTCTGCCAGGGGAATTTGCCAGTACCTCTTAGTTAGATCTAGTGTGGTCAGATATCGAGCGTCACCTAGCTGGTCAACTAATTCATCGATGCGGGGAATAGGATAGGCATCAAAGTGGGAGATCTCATTCAGTCTTCTGAAGTCATTACAGAAATGGGTGGTGCCATCAGGTTTAGGAACTAGTACTATCGGGCTGGACCACTGACTGTGCGATTCCTCTATAAACCCCATTGCCAGCATCTTTTCCACTTCTGCTCTGATCTCTTCTCTTTTTGCTGCAGGGACCCGGTAGGGTCTCAGCATTACTCGGCATTACTCGGGCCCCGGGACTGGTGATGATATGGTGGACAGCCTCTGATGTTTGGCCTGGTTTCGTGGAAAACACATCTTGGTTTCTGAGAATCATTTCCAATGATTCCTTTATCTGTTGGGGTGACAACTCAGGGCCTATCTTCACTGATGTCTGGGCTTCTGTTGAAGGGACTGGTTCCCTCTGAACAACTGCACAAGCCTCACGGTCTTTCCTGGGCTTCAGTAGGTGTGCCACTTCCCCTGGGCTGGTCACATCAGTTTCTGGCAGTCAGAGGTTTAGGACCCACAACATGGGGTTGAATCTCTGATCATCTTGACTAATAGCCACTGATGCATCTATCCTCTATGATCTTATCTCATTGTTTTTTGGATCCATTTATACTTTTAATCTTCCCAACATCGCCTCTGTTAATGAATTTCACAGGTTGAATGTGTACTGTGTGAAGAACTAGGAATGTAAAGGGATGACCGGTTAACCAGTTACCAGTAAGCATCACCTGGTAAAGATGATGCTTGTTGGTAACTGGTTAACTGGCGGTTCAGATGGGCTGGAGCATCCATGGCGCAGTGGGCCCAGCCTGGCCAGAGCAGCCCCCAATGTGTGATGTGGGGCAGGGCCTGAGCAATCTTCCACCCGCGGGATGGCAGGTTCAGCCTTGCCTGGCTGAAGCAGCCCATGGTTAAATGCTAGTATTGTTGAGTTTCTTTGGTGTTCCCTTGAAAAAAAACCATACTAAATTTAAATATTTTATTGTAACTACTACTAACTCAAGCTCAAACACTTGATCAAGTGTGAGACCGACTGCGTAAACTGATCTTTGGTACCCCCATAGTCATTACAGTAGCCACAAAGCCTTGAAGTAAGGGTAAAGATTCATCATCCGCTTGGATTCTGCAGTTACTGAGCATCATCAGTTTCAGTGACTTCAACACCTTTTGTATAATGTCCACTGACAAAGATTTGGGTTTGGACCCTGTCCTATAATTCACATACAAAATGAATAAACTATGGTTATTATACTTGGAGCTGGATGTATGATTCCCAGGTCAAGTAGACACAGTCATGTAAGATCTCATTGAGGATGCATGATAAAAAATAATAGTGTAACTGTAGTAGCACAGGAAAGGTACATCTACACAGTCGTGCATAGCTCAAAATAAGCTACACAATCTGAGCTATGCAAATTGTGTAGCTTATTTCGAGATAGCCTATTTCTAAATTAAATTTCAAAATAGAGCGCTATTCTGGCATCTTCTTTATTCCTTGTGCAACGAGGTTTACAAGAAGCCGGAATAAGCCACCTGTTATTTCGAAATTATTTCAAATAATGGGCATACTGTTAAGAAGCGCACAATGCTATTTCAGGATAATGGACATTATCCTGAAATAGCGCCACTCTGTAGACATACCCGAAGTGGCAAGTAGCAGCATGGGCCAGCCATCCCAACTACAAAATCACCCAGACTCTGAATACATATTGTAAGCTGGTCAGCTCTGGGAGGGGTGCCTCTCCTTCGGGGTCAGTGGGTGGCCACTCCAACTCACTATACATACACAGGGCAGAGGCCCACACTACTATGGCTACAATTCTATTTCTGTGAGCTATCTAGATGAGAGTTAGCCTGCATATATTTGCTTGAGCTGGAACTCACACCCCCAGCTGCAACTGTAGACATAGCCCATATATGATCCAGTTTCCAATTCCCCTTAGGCTCATACTATACCAAAATAATGACTATACCAACTGTGTCAAAACCGGTGAAACATTTTATTGATGCAGGTTTCAGAAATACTTGTTGGATTAGGGGTTTCATGCAGATGGACAAGTTCTCTATAATAGCTGCTTCCTTTGCATGATGCCCCAGCATTTGCTGGTGTCATTACTCTCATTACTGTGCTGCAGACTGGGTCCTGCTTCTGGGACAAAATAAGTGTTCTTTTCCTTACCATTGAACAGGTTTATAAAATTTTCATTATTCTTTTTGCTTATTCTGTAGGGCATATGATATTAAGCAAAACATGCAATGATGTGGAACAACCACTCGTCTTATGTCTAGGTTTCAGTCTGTAGCACTGGTCAGTGATGGGTGGGATGACATCAGCAGTGTGCATGCTAAAGTATCACAGAGAGGAAGAAGTTCACGAACATGCGGAGAAAAAAATGAAACACTGTTAAATGTGAAAAAAATACTATGAAATGTCCCCTTTACCAGTCCCTAACTAAAATATCCAGATGCAGATACAGATTACATGCTGGAGTCTTTTGCAGCTTCATCAGTCTAGGAAAATAAGCATGTCAGTATCGTGCAAAATAGACTAAGGTTATTTTCATTACTTTTTAAATTAATAGTCTAACACATATCCTAAGTCACTCTAGTATGGACAAATATGAAACATCCTCTTTTTAAAAATTCCTGGTCCCAGTAATGTCAATGGCAAAATCCTCCTGGAACCAGTCTTTCATGATAAATGTATCATTTCTATATCCACTAGCACATTTACCTGACATTGCAGGGGTCCTTAAACAAGGGCTCAGGACAAGTGGTTAAGGGTGAGAAGGGTGCAAGAGTCTGGGTTTGGGAAATGAGGAAGGGCTGAAGCCCCCTCCTCCCATCAGATTAGTACCAGGGCTGCTTGCTTTTCCCCTTATAGTTCCTGTCAAGGAGCAAGAGCTCATCTGCCCCCTGAACTCCCCATCCAGAGTGAGGAATGCCGCAAATTGTGCACTTTCCCCTCACTCCTTGACAACGGGGAAAAGCAAGCAATCTCCCAGTATGAATCTAGGGAGGGGGAAACTTCAGCCTCCTCCTGTCGTCCCTAAAAGGTATCTGTGGGTGGGAGGCTTGAGGCTGGGACAGTCCAGGACGGGTGATAGAGAGGCATGCTCCCAGCAAGTCCCTTTCACCTACCTTGTAATTGTTTCTTTTTTTGTATGGTTTTTATGAGAAGCAATCCCATTCTAGGCACATTCCATTTTCCTAGCACAACTAAAACCTGACCTTGTTTTAAGTTATAAGAGGAAAATGTATACTGAATTTGGTGGCCCTAGCTCTTACCATTCAGGAGGAATTCTAGGACAGAGACAGACAGACAAATTCTCTCCAATATATAGTAGATTTAGGGGAGTTAAAATTAGATTAATCAACTAATCGAACAGTCGACAGCAGGGACTCTTGTACATTTCAAAAGTGGAATGCTGCTGCTGCGCCCCTGCCTCCTCCCACGGAGCTGGAGTGGCTGCAAACTTGTTTTTAAACCAGCTCTCCCCAGCATCCCTTCCTCCTCTCCTCCTTGCTGCCTCTTTCTGATAGAGGCAGCAAGAGGGGGGGAGCGACTAGTCAACGAGTCGATTAGTGGCTTACATCCTTAAGTAGATTAGAAAATGTCGACTTTTCCCACAATACACATCCAATTATGCTACCACTAAAGAAAACAGGTGTTTTGCACTGATTTCCAGGGCAGTGGATTAAGATCAAGAGATTTTCATAAGTATTATCCCTGTAGTTTTGTACTCTTTAGTAATTACTTTATTACAGACTAACCCTTTCATTGAAGAGGACTTGCATAATTTTATGAGCAAATATATAGAGTAATCTAGTCACTTACTGTGCAAACAAATTCTACTGAATAACTGTTGACCATTCTGCTAGGGTAAACTTTTACATCCAAGAAAATATTTCTGTCAAAGTACTGTTAAATATTAAATTATTGTATCTATCTGATATAGACTGACCCTGAATGAATGGGTGCCTTGAAAATATCCATTTTAAACATATGCCACATGCAGAATGAAACAACAATGAAAACCAAAGATAGCCTATGCACTTACCATGGTAACCAAGGTTTGTTTGAAAAACATTCCACAAGGTAATGTTCATTATCACTCTGATTTCACTTTGATAGTACAAGACAAATTGGAGCAACACTGTTAAAACATAATTCTGAACAGACCATGAGGCACAAACTAACTAACTAACTAACTATTATGGAGAGGTGACAGTCTCCCTCCAAATTAAGACCGAATTTGGCATCACATTATATCCCTGATTTTCACAACTACCTCCTCTCTTAACTGCAGTGGGCCAAAAAACAAAAATGAACTAACAAAGAATGATATAGGAGTTTGTGAACAGAAAGTGTCCTTGCTCAGAGATTTTAACGTCAACTTACCCCAAAATGTAAAAAAAAAAAATATCTAGTGTCACAGATGGTTTCAGACTCTCCTTGAGGAGTCTACCAGATTAAATATTTAAAAAGCACAGGCAGGATCCCTTCATCTCTTTCCTCCATCTAGTAAAAAGGCTAATGTTTCTAAAACTAGCATACAAATATGTATGCAAAAGGATTCTGCTTACAAATGTAAAAGGGCCCATGAATCCCATCCATCAAATGTAGACATGTGAAATTTCACGATTACCTCTCAACCCACAGTACATAGTATTCTAAAATATTTCTGTCAAGTTGGACAAGGCTTTTCAGACATAAAGAGGTATTTTAAAAAGTGTGTCATTTTTCATCAGATTTTCAATACAGCTTCACTTTACAAATTCCATTTTTTTCCTGCTGATCTTTGCATGCATTATTTATTTCCTTTATCTTTCCTTTGTCTTTTTTTTGGGGGGGGGGGGGAAGGAGATGGTTTGAGGATACAACTTTGATACACTTTTTTAAAAACCTCTTTATGTCTGAAAAGCATTGTCCAATTTAACAGAAATATTTCAGAATAATACATACTATGATTTCCTGTTATATGTACATAATAAATTCTCTAAAGCACACCATGTCAAAGCATGCTTTATATTTCAAGAATGCACAAATGGAAGGAAGGAAGGAAAAAGTGGAGGTATGAAACTCTCTGGGAACGAATTGTCTATCTTATTGGTGCAACCTGCACAGTCTTCTGGGAGTTCTGTCACTGAGAAATCCTTTACTTAATTATTTTTAATTGCTCAAATGCCTAGGCAAATAATTTCACCCCTCTGGAGTTAAGGCTGAACAGATATAACAATGAACCTTTTTGAAAATTTCTTGAGCATTACCATTTTACAAAATATCCTAACTCTAAAAATCCAGGTATTCCAAATGTGTAGATACGTCCAGAAAGTCAGTGTCACTAACCTCAGAACAAGGCATTTAGACATATTTTCCATCTAGAACAACTGAGGTTAATTCTCTATGAATTATCTGTAATTCCAACAATAAAGAACACTGTGTACTATAATATCCTAATTGTACAGTAATTACACAGTATGGCATCATTTAAATCAAACTGCATCTGTGTTTACATCACTGAGCCATGCATAGATCCCATGGTTCTACCTGAACTCCTGGTTAACTAATTTTTCTTTCTACAAACAATACTACTGTTTGGGCTCCTCTAAGTATGAAAGGCCTGATATTGTTACTGTTCCAAAGCTATTTGTGCCAGGAAATCTGTTCTAAAAATCTAACTCCATATGCATATATTCTGATCTTAGATTCATGGTTGGATTTTCTAAGGGTAATAGTTAAGCTGTTTTGTTTGAAAACACAAAACTAATAAAAAATTCCTAGAAGAAAATGTCTACATATCATTGAATTCTAAAATGTTAGTTCATTTAAAAAAATCAAAAGCACTAACCCTATAAGACAGATTGTCTCTTCCCCAGACCATATTTCTGTAACTGAAATCAGGTGGATATTTTACACTGTTGGTCTGTTGATTTTCCTCCTTCTGTACACATAATGTAAACTTCATAATTCATCACTGCTACAGGATTGATATCCTTCAGTCTTTTTTCACACAGTTCTTTCTTTCCTCATACAGCATACTTGTGAATTTTTAATGTATTTCTGAATAGCTCTACTTTCTGAAGAGACCATTTACAGATTTGCTAAGGTTTCTAACAGTTAAAGTGACTATTAGAGCTGATTACAGAATGCACAACGGCCAAAATAAATGAAATGTATGTACACACACACACACACAATGAAAAAGCCATGTGCAGATTTCAACAATAACATGCTGTTCATAAAATTAGAGTTCCCAAAACATTAACGTTTTCCACTCTGAATTAATGGTGAAAAGAATTAGAGCTCCATAAATTCATAAATGCAGAATAACAAAGCACTGTACACCTGCGAAAACACTATCAACATGCAAAAGTCATGTTAATATGTAAAAAGGTAAATTTCTAATACTTACACATGCTAATACAAACTCTCGTGAATTTGCATGCAGTAAGAGGTATTAGTTTTTACATTCATCTCACATAAAAACAGTGTCAGATGCTGAATGTTCAGGAGAATAAATTTTCAAGCACAAGTAATGAAGCATGAAATAGGAAGTCACAGATTAGAATGACCTTTCAAAGCAGACATGGTACAGTATATTATAAAAATAAACTCTTTCAAGAAGCATATGTAAACCACAAAGGACTACTCACCATGTCATATGCAGTGACAATCTTTTTCAAGACCTCTGGAACAGTTCCTTGGAACTCCATAGTGGGATACTGATTATTAAGATTCAGTACTACCAAGGGTGTATTATCAGGTCCAACCAAACGTGTAGACACTGCCAGAATGCACTGCATAAGATTTGCTACAGGAGAAAGGCCACATAATTCTTTGAATGAAACTACTGCATTCTGTTAAAAAAAAGAAAGATGTTACTTTACAGTTAAACATGAATTTTAATCTCTCACTCATTCAGGTTAATAGACTTATATTTCATTATACAATCGTTATAATCAAACTACTGTAGAGAACTATCGGTAGTTTTGTCCTGGAAAACAGCAGTTTTCCAAAGCAAAATACAATAGATATTTGCAGTATTTGTCAGAGATATTAAAAATGCAAACAGACGTAAAATTCGGCTACAGAAAATAAATGTCACTTAGAATAAAGAGGCTGTTGTATGCTAGTATTAACTTCAGCATTTCAATAAATATAAAAATGATTACTAATACACGTTGATTGAACAAGCTTTGAAAAACTTCATAAGATATTTAAAATGTTTTTTAAATCAAACTGTTTAAATGTTATGTGCTGAATGTCTCAAATAAACTTAGTAAGGTCCATTTGTAACTTTAAACATACCTATTGTATGTCAGCATCCTCCAGACATGCTGAGGATCTGCTGGCTCCCACTTGGTGTGATGCCAGAAAGCTGCACTCCTGTAGCAGTGTCACACTATCACAGAACTTCACTTAGAAGGCCTTCTGTGAGTATTTGATAAACCCCATATTATACATTTTCCAAGAGTTTATAGTAATCTTATTGTGTATTTTGTAGGCTACAACATAAAATATGCATGTTTTAACTTAAGAAACTTTGCAATATTGTAAAAGTCAGGCATTTATCTTAATCCTATAAAATGATTCTAATCTCCATGATGGGAGTATTCTCACCACCATAGTGAATTTAGGATTGTTGCACCAAGTGGGAGGTGGCGATCTGTGGCAAGTCTGGAGTTTGTGGACCTGTAAGAGAAAAAACAATAAGTTTAAGTAACAAATGTTCCAAGTGCTCCTCTTATCTTGGTCATTTGGGATATTCTGCACATATTTTAAAGCATATGACAAGTTTACAGGTCTTGAGTCTCATTTTTACTTTCTGAAAGCCCCCTTATACTGCCAGACAAGTGTAAAGTATTTTTACTGTAAATGGGAATCAGGGCTTAAATACCATTGGCCCCTTGTAACAGACAATTCACATCATGTTGACCTCAACATATTTTTAAATGAATATATTATATGTAAATTAGTATTCATAAATTATTTCCAGTACAGTGACTGGTACATCACAAAACTATAAACATAACAATTTTTAATGGTGAGAGTAATTAGCCATTGGAACTATTTACCAAGAACCATGGTGAATTAACCAATACTGACCATTTTTAACTCAAGTTTGGATGTTTTTCTAATAAAAAAAAATATGTTGTAGGAATTATTTTGGGGAAGTTCTATTAGTTGTATTATACAGGAGGTCAAACTTGATGATCAAATGGCTCCTTCTAGCCTTAGTAGCTATGAATTTTATCTTTCTAAGAATTTGTTTCCAATGTTTAGTCAACCAAGGGTATTTGTAATAATTAAATTGGAATAAAACAATAAGACATCTGAAAAGACAGTCCTTATACTGCATTAATGCATCTCAAACTTTACAACTGTGGACAAGTATTGCAAACAGCAATTTTATAGAAAAGAAAATTAAGACTCAGGGAAATTAAGTGGCAAGTCAGTCACAGGACAATGAGTAGAATTCGGTCTTCTGACTGCCAGTTTGATATCTCGTCTACTAGGTCATGCTGATTTTCATGATTCTCTGCACTGCCAAGCAACATGGATGATCTATACCAGTGGTGGGCAACCTGCGGCCCACAAGCTACACATGGTTCATCAAGGTTTTATGTATGGCCCGTAAAACATTTTGTTTACTGTTAGCCATGAGCAGGGTTGCCAGATTCCACTGATTTTTGTCCCCATAGATTTTTTTTTGTTAACAATATTACTAAAGTGACATGCATGTAAAGCAAGGGCACGTCAAGAGAGGTGTATATTGATAGTATACAACATTGGCTATGAGAGCCATACACTCTGCATGCAAACTACTGCTATAGTTCAATCAGCACACCCTACAAATTAGGTATGCAAGCACAGTTAGCAAAACTACTCTGTCCTGGAAGACTGATTTGGTTACAATAATCTTGCAGCCCACTGATTTAAAGGGGGGGCCACTCATGTGGCCCACTCATTAGCCTAGGTTGCCCAATGCACCTATACCATATGCAGTATAATCACTGACATCGTGCATTCAGCTGTGATAGTGATACCTGCTTTTATATTATTAACACAGTATTATGTTGCTAACGATAGAAAAAAGGCCCGGATTTGGATAAAGGGATTTTAATGACTACCCAAACAAAGTCTTAGTGTAGTTCATTATACTCCTATGCGTATTTTATTCCATGAAATACTTTTCTGTTTAATATTTAAAATCCATAGATACTGGGATTTGTCTGTCTTTTTAACTGATATGTGCTGATAAATCATGGCATTATAGTAGTAAAAGGATATGTAATTAAAAAATTAAACCATTTCAAATGCCATGATTGATATATTTTGCAATTATCTTTATTATAATATTTTTTTTCATTTTAGATCATCTTATTCAGTATGTAACAGATTATATTATAATTACAATTTTATAGACACGTTATACGAATGTTAGTTAAGATAATAAAAAATAGCATTCTATCATTCACCTAAACTATACCCCTCTTGGAAACATTTCCAGATATACTACTGGTAAATTGGGAAGACATAAGTGCTCAAAGTAACAATGAAATCCATACAAGGAAATTCATTCCCAGGCACTGACCCTAAAAAATTCTAATAAATTACATTTTTCAAAACCATACCAATCTGAAAACTAAAGTAGCATGCTAGTAACAAGCACACCTTGTATGTTCAAGTCTTAGATCCAGGATATATTTAAGGCACTTAAAAAAACCTCCTATCCTGTACACAATGGAATTACGGCTTTTCATTAATTACAGATTAAATTTGTATCTAGTCTGCACTCAGAATCTCATTTACCAATCATAATTATGCCTGCATATTTTGTTTGTCAGATTTGTGTATAATAATGTATTTGGCAAAAATTACACTGAATGGAATGAGGAAGCCACAGGCAATTGGATAAATGTCACTTAATATAATAAACAAAAATTATTCTATCATCCACTTAAACTATATTCATCTTGGGGACATTTCCAGGTAATAATAATCTGGGAGGATGTACGTGTATTTGTCAAAGTAACAGAATGAAATGCATAAAAGAAAACTCCTTCCCAAGCACTATCCCTAAGATCCCTAATAATTTTTTTTCCAAAAATACAGCAAGTCTGAAAAAATAAAATAGCATGCAAGTTGTGAGAACACCTTATTGTATAGTCAAGTCTTACATCCAGGCTAACCTTGATTAAGACACTTTAAAAAAATCTGCTGGCCTGTACACAATAGAATAATAACCCTTCATTAATTAGAGAATAAAATTGTATCTACTCTGCAATCTGAATTTAATTTACCAGTCCAAATCATGCCTCCATATTTTGTTTGTGATCTTGTCATATAATAATGTCCTTGGCATAAATAATACTAAATGGAATGAGGAAACCACAGGAGACTGGATAAATCATAAGAACAAGTGTAATCTTCAAAGTCTGCATATTATTAAACTCTTTCTTAATACAGTGTTCAGCATAGCTTTATTAATAAACAAAAGTTATCTGCACTGATACACAGGAATTTTACAGTAACTTTTATACAATTAAAAGCTTTATCACACAAAAAAATAATCTTTAATATATAATCTTCAAATTTTTCTTTACTTTGTCCTAGATCAGCAGTTCTTGTCCCAGGGACCTTTATTAATACCCAAAGATGCAAACTAACAGAGGGATCTTAGCATCCCAGCATCTTAGCCTTACACTACTTTCTATCATTCATCTATACTGTATTTGTTTGATATTGCAATTTGGGGAGAAGTAATGCCATCCCTATTTAATGGTTTGTAATATGCTAGTGCTCTTTTGGATCCTGGGAAAGGAAGGATCTCTTTTGAAAGGTCTGCTAGTGATATGAGGAAATTTTTCACCTCATAAGGGATATTCCTTTACAAGGTCCTTGAGAACACTTTCAGATACAAGGGGTCTTTGAATATACAATACACTGCTCACAAGTTTTGTTGTTGTTAGTATAGGTTGAACCTCTCTAGTCCGATACACTCTGATCCAGCAACATCCGTGGACTAGCATGATTTTAGTTAGCTGGATGTAGACTTATTATAGTTGTGGCCAAGTTTCCCACGGTCCCATAAAATTTATCTATAGCCACCAGTCCTGGTTCTCAGTGTTCTGTGCTGATACCAGAGGTATCCCGAAATAGCTATTCCACGACTCTTGAGCATGCTCATTATTTCAAAATATAACGGGCTTGCTATTCTGAAGTCCCTGTAAACCTCATTCCATGAGGAGTAAGGGACGTTTTGGAATAGCGATTTATTTTGAAATAAGTGCTGTGTAGACAATGCCAAATTTCAAATTAAGCTATTTCTAAATTGACTCGAAATAAGCTACGCAATAAACTAGCTTATTTAGAGCTACATGTGCAGTGCAATGCTGCTAGACAATATTAACCTCCCATGGTTCGGCAAATTCTCTGGTTCGGCACTGGTCAGATCCCAAGAGTGCTGGACTAGAGAGGTACAATCTGTAATCTACCTTCACTTCTATTTTACTTAATTTCCTAAAGCTGATAAGGAGCCTCTGCCTTCGTCTCCGGCATATCTAGTGCATTCCTTTACAAAAGATAAGGTCAGTTAATAGGCTTGAATTATAGCACAAACCATGTGTGTATATACCAGGAATTATCTTAATAGACAATATCATCCAGCTGCTATACAAATACACTGTTTATAAATTCATTCAATGTAACCCATGATAATTAAAAATACAATTAATATTTAACACAGCTACATAACACATTGCAGACACACCGTAATGCAAAAGTACAACCATGGCACAAGCATTGATAAATTTAATAGAAAAAACTGTACCTGCATATTTTCTCTCAGATCCGTGGCATCTCGTATAGGCTGAAGAGCATTCTTGAATACTTCATCTATTGTTTTAATCCATAATGTTCTCATAGAGGCATATTCCCTGGATTTCTTTCCTTTTCTCACTGAGAGGCCCCGTTTATGAGGTTTCCCACCACCCCTTCGATTAGTAATGGCAACATGTACAAACAAGAAAGCATGTGCTAAAATTTCTCCTGTTAAAGATTGCAATGGAACATGTCGATAGCCTGTCTGTAAACATTCAAAGGGAATAGTGTACTGCCCAATAAATTCATCCCCAATGTAATCATCATCTAGTACTACAAAACGTACCACAGCTAGTTCAGGAAGATTAATTTGAAATTCAAAACTTTCATCAAAAATTGGATTGTCTCCATTTTGATGCACAGTTTTTGTCCTTTGCTCTGCACAGTCTGCTGGTATTCCATGAATTTCTACATAGACATAAGGATCTACAACATCGCCTTTGGCACCTGACCCTTTGGGTTTAGGAAAGTTTTGCCCACTAATAATTTTAACGTGAAGAAGCTGAGGTGAAACTCCAGGCACGGTATCTTTTGTATTTGCACTGAAGAAGGATACTTGCTCTCGCATGATGGCAGGACGAAGGACATAGCCACAATTCCCATTTTGTCGAAACCAACCAATGTTAAGATCCATCATTAAGCCAGGTGTCTGAAAGTTCATGGCTACAATCTGACAACCACATTTCCAAAAATCCTGGGGATTCATATTACTAGAGTCAATCCTCATAGGGCTAGGAAAAACCCTAGCAAGAAAACGTTTGTTGTAATTTACAAAGTCTCCAGGATTTTCATTGGCATATTTGGTAGCAAGCACTTCATTAAATGAACAAACTTCCCAGTATTTCTGGAGCTGAAATGAGACTTGAAACTCTTTGAACTGAACTGATTTACATATGCTTACCATTTCGGAAAGCTCTTTGCAAAGCAGAAATCGTTTCACCGTCACAGTGTTCTGTTGTTCTCCGCCCTCTTTCCCTACTCTTTGTGACATTTCTGCTCCTTCATCTTCATCTGTAACATCTCCCTCTAGCCCAGAGAAATTAGAGGAAAGCTTCTTTGCTTTAATTAATATTTTCCCTTTAAGTGAGTCAGGTGATGGAAGATAAGACTCTTCTGTGTTTGGAGACTGCATGTATAGCTTGTCCCCCAAAATTTTCTTCATGTGTTGAACCATCACTTTCTGCTGTTTAATAGAACAATGATTTTCTAAACACAAAATAAGAGGGTATTCTGAAGCAAAAAATGCATACTTGTTAATAATATCAATTACACTGCGGAAGACTATCTGTGATGTCATTGTATGTCCTGTATAAATTACAGGCTCATTATCTGGACCATCCCATACATCCAATTCAACACTTCGGCAACCCATTTTAAGAGCACGAATATATCCTGTGATATCAGATGGACCTCGAAACTGGTCCTCTATCAAGTATGTATTGTGAGATGAGTTTATGAAATAATGGGATAAGGGTTGTTTCATATCTTGACAAACCTTTTTATGCTCTGGATCAAATATATGACAGTCAGGTGAAGTAAGATAATTAGTAAAACCATCTATGGAGAGCCAGCCCTTTTCTTGGCCCTCTTTTGATGGTTCATATTTGTGAATAATTTCAAGGCTTATTTCTTCTGTGACATGTGCCATTCCCTGTTCTGCTTCTAAAAACATCATAAGGTCCTTGGTATCTAGGAATTCTTTATTGCTTGAAAACTGAACCAATAAAAAGTAGATCTCAGGTCGGGTACAAAGCTCATGAAAAACTTCAATAAATTCTTCCTTTGTGACTTCAGTACCAGTTTTGTCCTTGGATCTATGCAACTCTTTGAACTTTAGCTCAATTTTACTTGTTTTTAAACCTGGATTTAATTTTTTTATAAACTGGACAGCTTTACACAGGGCTATATGTCCAAAATTATCTGCATCAGTTTCACTGAACATTTGTGAAACCCATGAAGTCCGCATAATATCTTGGCTACTTTCTATCATATCTAGAGTATGTTTTCCATAAGAAATTAGGTATCTTAGCCCAGTTACCCAAATGTTTGCAACTTCTGCTGAGTTAGCAACAAGATCCAGAGATTCATAGTTATCTCCATAAATAATGGAAAATGCACAGTCTTCTGATATCTGATCATAAATTCCATTGCTGCGAAATATATCTGTATTTTTTCCTGTTCTCACTTCTTTGATTGATTTTATATCAATCTTCGCTTTTTCTGAATCCTTCTTTGAAGGTTCCCAATGCAGGGACTGCATATCTGCATCTAAAAGAAAGTATCGGTGATATACTCTAGAGTTGGACCGAACCTTTTTGAGCTCAGAGCCTTCAACCATTGCATTAATACAGTCACTTGCACTACTGATCTTCTTCTCAGTTGGCATGCTGCTAAACGACACAGTCTTTTTCCGTTCTCTCTTTTGTTTTGTACCATCCTGGTGGATAAAAAAAAAAGGAAGTATAAGCTTGCTGATCTGAAATGTAAAAAAATTAAATTCAAAGTTAAAAAATAACTGAGGAAAATGTAAAGATAAGTTGGAAAAAACTTTTGTTCTGAGACCAGAAATGCAAAATTCAACATACTAACAAATCCTTAATGATTGTGTTTGCATAATTATGTATCTGGCATTTAAAAAAAACATGTTTATTCTGCATTACAAAGCTTAGGTTTTGTAAGCTCATAAAATTTAACAAAAAAGATTTTTAAATTCAAAATTTCCTAATATTTTGCTAGTAGCAGCCTGGTGAAATAGATAAGTGGTGTTCTTCTAACAAGATGATGGGAAGTAATCTGTTCCCCGGAGTCCTCATGCAGTTCTTGTAATTATTTTATCTCTAAAACTGTATTAAATATAGTGCTTAGATATCATGGTGATAGGCTCCTTAGAAATACCAGAGACAGACTGATACACAAAGAGCAGGGTCATGCCCTTACAGAACTTATACCCTGAGGTTAGGTCTACACTAGCAGGCAATGTCAAACGAAGGTACGCAACTCCAGCTACGTAAACAGCATAGTGGAACTGATGTACCTTAGATCGAATTACCATGGCGTCTCCACTGTCTCTTTATTCTTCTCATCTAATGAAGTAATATTGGACCCATGTTTTACTAGACCCTCAGGAGATCAATCCCTGCAGTGCTGATCTCCCAGTAAATGTAGACAAGGCCTCAGCAGACAGGCAAAATAATGAATAGAAAACTCTCCCTCCCTCCCTACCTGCCTATGAACTTCCCTGACACACACTCTTCCCAACCTGAACTGTCCATATCTAGCTAGTGACATGAGGGGGATAATCTTTGCTGAGATGATTAGGGTTTACAAGAGCGGTGGGCAACCTCTATCCCATGGACTGCACATGGCTCATCAGAGTAAGCTGCTGTTGGACTGCAGAAAGTTTGTTTATGTCGAGCAACTACAATTCGCCATTCCCAGGCAATGCCAGGACAACATCCCTGTGGCCCGCCACTTTGGCAACTCCCATTGGCCAGGAAAGGTGAATCGCGTCCCTTTAGATCTGTAAAAGGCAGTGCCTGTGGACATTTAATATAAATAAATTGCCTCGCAGCCCACCAGTGGCTTACCCAGAGAAGCTACAGGTGGATCGTGAGCCACAGGTTGCCTACCCCTGATTTAGGAGGTGTCACAGTATCATAAGGAAGAATTTGAAGTGGGACAGGTGAAGGTATAAAGGATCAGGTTGGGAAGGGAGGCAGTAATAGTTCTGCCTCATCCTTACAACAATGATTCAGCAACCATTTCTGTTCTGTTTTGACCCTACATTTATTTTCCTTATATACTTACTATTGAGGAAATTAATTAAAAAAATATCACTCAGCTGTACAGGAAATCTGTATCCAGCTTAAGTTCACCTGAATGACAACAACCTAGTGCAAGATGAATTTCAAAAGAAAAATAGCTATGTATGTTCATTATCTTGTACCATTCATAGAGAAAACAGCTGGAGAAAACTTCTAGGAATGTTTGAAAAATGGCCATGTCTTCCACATGGACCCAGCATATTGTCTGTGAGTTTCAACACACTAGTTCCCATGGAAGAACCTCTTGATATTGGATCAGAAGAACAGCATTTTTTTCTATTTGTATGATTCTGCAAGGCTCAAATAATTACTTTTCCAGATTTGTATAGAAAAGTTTTGGCAGGGTGTTTTGCTTTGCTTGTGAGAGAGAATTTTTCTCCCTAGTACTTTTCCTCTAGAAATCTCTTCAATTTTCATTCCAGTGCTACCAAAGATTGCTAATATGGGTTGCAGCTGGAGGTCTTTTACTAGATTCTTGTAGCTCTGTTCAAGTCGAGTATTTGAAATACAGATACATTTTCACAGAACAAATTTCCTGAAGCAGTTTCATATGTAATCAAAGGACACAGATAAAAATTTGCAGTTCACACTACTTAGGTGGTAACCTATAAGCACCTCATCTAATACAGACAATGCCTCTCCTATTAGTGCATTTGGAAAATATTCATTTGGATGTGAAAATGTAGAATTCTGGTTTTTTTATTTAATATGTGAAGGCACCTTGCCAAGAAAACATTCTATTAAAACTAGTTTTCAATAGATTTAGTACTTGTAGTTCCACATTGAAATATACATTTATCAGACATGAATACTGCATCTCTAATGACAATAAAATCTGTTTTAAGAGATCACCAATGAGACTAACAAAATTGGTTGTCCTGTATATTTTAATTACAGATCAAAATAAACTGCATTGAAAAGTTATGGGATTGCTTCTAGGAGCTCATCCTCAATTATAAAGTTGTTCTTTAAGTATTTGATTAGAGTTATTTTCTGAGTTTCAACAAAATTCAAATTTGATTATTATTTGCAAGGAGCTATCTTTTATTTTTATACTCTTGTAATACAAGGGTACTAATTCTCATTCTCCAACTGACAAGCTCAACAGCACACTTGCATTGTCTCTCTCAAAACAAACGTGTCTAATAAGTGGATGGAATGGGAAATCTGACTTGTTTTGTGCACTTAAAAAAAAATTAAGACAGAACAAATAGAATACTACTTCAGAGTCAAACACAGATAAGTACCTACTAGTCCTGTCTGCACCTCCCACATTTGCAGGATGACATCACTTAAAGAATCACATACTAACAGATAATTGAAAACTTCACTTATGTCTAGCAAATCTAATACGCAATAGCTATTTATTTAATGGCACTGCAGCTTGCATCCACCAGGGAAAATTACAAATAATTATCTTACTTTAGTAAGAGAAAATTATTTTACTGCTCATTAAGGAGTGGGGACCATTTTCTGGCTTGTTGGAAAAGGTGTATGCCCCTTCAATGGCTAGAGAGCTGGGGAGAGACTTTCTGCTGCAGCTGGACACCCGGTGATCATGAGGACAATGACTCATCCCCCACTCCATAAATGACCAGAACAGTCAATCCAGTATCTCTTGTCCTCTTTCTAGTATAGCTGAACAATAATTATTTTGTATTGTTTCTAAACTGCATTATTGATTCTTTATAGTGACATTATATGTACAATTATTTTAAGATCCAAAAGGGTACCTAAATGATCCAATTTAGTGTGACCGTTGCCAACGAGTCTGAATAATGATAGCCAATAATAAAGAGAAAAGAATAAGCAAGCATCATCTGTTCTAACATTTCTACAACCTGACTATATAAAACAGCATAAATAACTTGAAATGCACAAAAGTAATCTCACTCATAGAAAATATAGATGAGGGACATAAACTGATAGCAAAACTTAGCTACAGAAGTCCTGAAGGGAACTGAAAATTAATCTGAAATAATAAATATTGGAGCTATAGAATCATAAGCTATAGCAAAGGAAAATGTATTAACAGTAAAAAACATGAGTTAGCAGGTTGGATCTCAGATATTATGATGAAAATGTCAAGAGAATAAAAAAAGTGAAATCTGCTTCTGATGATAATTTATGTCCAAGAGACTGATTTGTACATCTTTCGGAGATAGGAGAGGCCATTTTCTGGAAGAGTTATAACATAACTGAGAAGAATAATTTTACTGGAAGAAAATATTATTGGTGTGCACCTCTAGTCTTGATGATAGATACAAGAAAATATTTGTATCTTCACCAGGATTAAAAAGTAGGTATTGAAAATTCAGAAGATGAACCCATGAAGAGAGCGGAATTGCAATCATATTTCAGTATTTTTATTTATTTCACATCAGACTGTCTAACAATAAGCAAGGAAGAAGCTTCAGACACTAACTATGAAAAAAAATAAAAAAATAATGTTACATGTTACCCTATAGCTTTACCAGTAGAAAACGTTAAGACAAGAAATATCCAATTATCAGTTATGGTACCATCATAGGTTTATCCTGAAACGTAATGTGTTAAGAATATTAATTTCAATGTCTATATAAAAAGAGACTTATAACATGACTAGTCAATCTGTAGAACTGATTGATTAAAAAGAACTCTACAAAGGGAAATAAATTACTGGCCTGAAAAACTTTCAGTCTAAAGAGTTTTTATGAGTTAAACTTAAAATCTGAAAAAAACCTTGGTTACTTACCTTGTAACTGTTGTTCTTCGAGATCTGTTGCTCATGTCTACTCCAATTGGGTATGCGTGCGCTGCGTGCACAGATTCTGGAGCTTTTTCCCTTAGCAGTACCCGTTGGGCCAGCCAGGGAGCCCCCTAGAGTGGCGCCGGCATATCGGTGCATATATACCCCTGCTGGCCCCTCACCCCCTCAGCTCCTTCTGATGAAGGGGAGGTGGGTGGGATTTGAAATGGACATGAGCAACACATCTCGAAGAACAACAGTTACGAGGTAAGTAACCATTTTTTTTCTTTGAGTGCTTGCTCATGTCCATTCCAATTAGGTGGCTCTCTAGCAGTGTCCTAGGAGGTGGGATCAGAGACTAACACAATCTACATGTTAACAGACTACAGCACAGCCCTGCCAAAGATCATGTCTGCCCTGGCCTGCTGAGTAATCACACAGTGTTCCAAGAAAGTATGCATGGAGGACCATGTGGCCACTATACATATGTCAAGGATAGATACTTGTGCTAGGTAGAAAACTGTGGATGTCACCTGTGCCCTTGTAGAGTGCGCCATCAGTGGAGGCGCAGGTCTACTCATGCTGTCATAGCACTCATTAATGCAGGAAGTAATCCAGGAGGATAGGCATTGGACCGAAATTGGTGAGTCCTTCATCCTCTCAGCTATTGAAATAAAAAGGTGTGGAGATTTACGAAACTCTTTTGTCCTTTCTATATATAATGCTGGGGCCCTTCTAACACCCAAGAAATGTAGGGCCTGTTCCCTAGTTGAGTCATAAGGTTTTGAGAAGAACACCGGTAAGTAAATGTCTTGTGACATGTGAAATTGAGAGACCACCTTTGGGAGGAAGGCTGGATGGGGATGCATACTTACCTTGTCCTTAAAGAAAATCGTGTAAGGGGGCTCCAAAGTGAGGGCCCTCAGTTCCGAGACCCTCCTGGCCGAGGTGATTGCGATAAAAAATGCCACCTTCCACAACAAGTGCTTCAGAGAGCAGGTGGCTAAAGGCTCAGAGGGTGCCCTCAATAAGCCCCGTCAGGACCAGACAGATCCTAGGGTGGCACCACGGGGGGGGGGGGGGGAGGGAGCGCATGTAGGGAATCAGCCTGTCTAGCCCCTTCATGAAACTCTTTATATGTATTAGCGAACACGTGCTGGATTCTGGATGCTCCTCAACCACCTCTGTAGGGATCGGAGCCTTAGTCTGGCATGGCTCACCACGTAGGTGCAAGCTGCCAAATGGCAAAGTAGTCTCCTACATGTCCTCACTGTGGTTCAGAGGCATAGCGAAGGGGTGGCATGGCGGGGCAGTTGCCCCCGGGAGTCATGCTGGGGGGTGCCAGGCTGGGGTGAGAGCGGAGCACACAGTCTATCCTGACCATATGCCCCATAAAATCCAAGGTATTTGCAAATTTTAATCTCATTTCCTGGTGCCCCTATAAACACTGAAAATGTCCCGGAAACAGCTGCTGCAGCCAGAAGCAGCTGCACGCTGCTGTTTCCCTTCCCCCTCCAGGGGGTAAGGGCTGGGCAGGGAGCTCACCTAGGCTGTGGGAGGGGGGAGGTGCTGGGCGTGGCGCTCAGCTGGGTTGGGGGAGAGGTGCGGAGCACAGAGCTCAGCTGGGTTGCGGGAGGGGGGAGGTGCCAGGAACCTGGGGCTGGACTCAAGGAGGGAGGGGCAGGGAACCAGCGCTGGGCTCAGCAGGTCTGCGCGGTTTGGGGAGAGGTGCAGGGAAACAGAGCTCAGCTGGGCTGCAGGAGGAGAGAGGTGCCGGGAACCCGGGGCTGGACTCAACAGAGGGGCAGGAAATCAGCGCTGGGCTCAGAATGTTTGCGGAGCTTGGACAGAGGTGCAAGGAAACGGCTCAGCTGGGCTGCGAGGGGGTGCAGGGAACTGGTGCTGTGCTCCATTGGATTGTGGGGGATGGTTGTGGGGGAGACGCAGGGAAACAGCGGGGGTGGGCAGCTCAGCTAGGTTGCAGGGGATGGAGGTGCAAAGAAGCCTAGTGGGGAGGGGGTGGCACCAGGATCCCTGAAATTACTTTTCCTGGTCCAAAAAAATCCCTCATCTGGGACGAGTCAGATCCAGAGGGTGCCAGACCAGGGAGGTCCAACTCCTACCCAAGTCCCCTCCTTGCACCCTCCCTCCTAGCCAGACACCCTACCCCCAATCTGCTCCTGCTCCCTCCCCCTGGCCAGAAACCCTACACGCAGCCTACTCCTGCACCCTACATCCCACCCAGACCTCGCAACCTCTCCCCCTTCTGCCCCCCACCTCCCTCCAAGATCCTGCACCCGATCCCTATCCCACTCATTGGCAGCCCTCTCACACACCCTGAACCCCTTATTTTTGTCTCCACTTTAGAACCTAAGGGGTCCATAGCATTCCTCAGAAAAGCAAATCTAGCCTATGGGAAGCCCTGAACCTCAATCCTTCCTGTCCCTTCCCCTCGCCCCTTGGGATTAGAATGCCAGAGGAGTGAGGTGTCTCAGTTGGGGACCACCTGAGTGAGGGCTGGGGTTTTAGGAGTTTTTTTGTTTCTCATTTGTGCGGCCCCCATCTGATTTTTCTGTGGGTCAGTGGCCCCTGACCGAAAAAAGGTTGCCTATCCCTGCCATAAGTAAAGAAAACATTGAAATCTTTTGTATTGGACATAAATTAATATTTTACTTTATTTAAAATGAAGTTTGATAAATTAACATGAGAAAGTTAAAACGTTTAATCTCTTTAATAATTGAAATTAAACCATTCTCCCTAGTTGCAGCACTAGCAAAATGGCCTGGGCATAATTGTGTAATTAAAGGTGAGTTTCCATTAGCAACTGGCAGTCCACGGAAAGGTTTACATTGAGATATGTGGTCCACGGGTCCATTTGAGAACCACTGCAGGAGAGGCACCCCTGGCCTCCCCCCCGAGAAATCACTGCAGGCTCTCTGCTGCTCCACAAGAGCCCACAGAGAGATCAGGTCTGTTACCACGGCAGTGAAATCACCATGTTGCTCCAGTGTGGATGATGGACAGACTCTTTGTGAGTCTTCCTCATCCAAGCAGTCGATTTAAACGGCATGGTAAGATGCCATGTGAAAACAGTTGGTGTGTTCACAGAGGGGCAGGATGTATGGTCTCTCTCCAGAGAGAGTTGTCATGACTCGTGTCTCTGGGTGAACAAGACCCTTTGTGAGCTCTCTGAAGAGGTGAAATGTTTTGACTTCCAGTTTCGAGGGATTTGTTCTTCTGCCTTGGAGTGCATGTTGCTTTGACCTGAATGGAGTTAGCTGTGACGACGCATTTGTGAGTTATTCTGACACAAAGTGAAACCTGTGCTGAAGACCGCACATTCAGTGAGAGAAAGCGCTGCTGTCAGAAAAAGTATATTCAAAGTATCTCCAATTTTCTTCAGAGATCGCCTCTACCAGGCAGTGGGGCTTTTACTGATTGGTCCCTTATGCTTGAAGGATGACTAAATGTTATCTGGATCTTTTTGGGTCATATCAACAGATTGTTTTGGACTCAATCCTAGCTTAAAATTTAAATTGTATCAGGCCCTTTGTAAGCAGGCTGGGAAGTGGTCTTATTTGGCAATTATTATTTGATATTGTTTACATAATAGAGGCACTGCCATCATGGTACTGACATATACATTTCTCAGTACCTTTACATGTAAAATAGCCCAGCCCCACTGACCTCCCTGGACAATGTACCTTGTAAGGAGTGATGGGGATATGATGAAGTTGTTTAAACAAATACATTGCAATGGTAGAAAAAAAAATGTGTGTCTGAAAACTGTAGGTACTGGGGGGTACTATTTTTTTTTTAAAAAAGGAGTACTTTATTTTAAAAAAAGGTTGAGAAACACTGCTCTAAACCATTCCTTTTGGCCTCCCTGTTTCCTTTCTCCTTTGGTGAGTTGGGCAGGTAGCAGTTTTGGTAAAAATATATCAGACATGTGCACACAGTACCTCCTCTACCTCAGCTGGTGCTGGATAATCAGGGCCTCAATTCTAAAGGAGTTAGCATTACTGAGGTGATAGATCCCCCCACATTTTGTTGAGGATTTTCCAAAGAAGACGCTGGTGTTTTCTATATGTCACCCACATCTCCCAGTCCTAGCAGAGATTTGGGATTAACCTGGCTTTCTAAACTAAAAGTCTTATACATGTTCGGATGTTGTGATTGTGAACACCTGGTGAGGCAGTCTGCCAAAGGCAAGGCTGGCCTTGAATCTTGATATCTATGGCTTCACTTGAATGGCTTGTGTGAAATTTGGAAAAGCAGCTCAGACAGACCTCTCTCCTTTATTAAGGATAGAATCGCAAGGCAGCCTGAAGGAAAAAGTCCTCGTGGCAAACAGAAAGCCACGCTTGCAGTGTAACCTCAGCCTTAGGCTACTTATTGCTTTAAGTGCCTTCAAGAAAGTGAGGGTGATTCTTGTGTTGTGTGTTAGTATTATTTAAAAGTTTTTCTGAGTGTTATTTTAACAGGCAAATTAATCTCTTACATTCACTGACGTAGCAAAGGAGGTGTGGGGAGGGTAATTGCCTCTCCGCTCCCCGTATCATCCCTTGGCTTGCCTGCTCCTCCTCCACCCACCACCGCCTGCTGAAGCCTCTTCCCCACCTCTCCGCCCCCAGCCCAACCCTTCTCCATTTTCAACAGTGTGATAGTGCCCACCCCAAACTGGAGGGGGCAGGGAAAGATGCGGTACAAGCTCCCCCCCTCCTCCCAGAGTCGAGCTCAGCCGTGCGCCAGGTTTGGGGCCCTGTCACATGGTGGGGGGCGGGGGCACGCAAATTTTGCTTCTGCCCCCGGGCACATAACACCCTCCCTATGCCTCTGCTGTGGTTATAGGGGATCTCTGGAGATCTGCGATCATTGACCTCATAGTCAGGAACCTGCCTCTGGGCAGGGACACCCTTTCAATGGTGGAGTCCAGGTGGGCCCCTACGAACTCTATTATGTGCGTGGGGTTTACAGTAGGGATGTTAAAGACTAGTCGACTATCCTATGAGATAGAGACAGCAAAGGGGGAGGAAGGGGTACTTCAAAGTGGCAGTGCCGCACAACTGTGCACCGCTGCTGCTTTGAAACTCCAAGGCAGCATGCTGCTGCACAGCTGATCTGAGAATCAGCTGTGAGGCAGCTTCCCCTTTAAAACATTGCCGTCGCACATTTCAAAGAGGCAGCAGTGGAGCCCGGGGTCAGCTGGGGACTCCCCAGCTGATGCCGGGCTATGCATGGCATTTCCCCAGAACCTGGGGTCCGTTGGGGAGTCCCCAGCTGACCCCAGGTTCCACTGCCGCGAAGATCAGCTGTGCAGCAGCTGCCCCTTCAAAACGCCACTTCTGGCATTTCAAAGGGGCAGCTGCTGCAGAGCCCGGGGTCAGCGGGGAATCCCTACCTGACCCTGGGTTCTGGGGAAATGCCACACAGAGCCCGGGATCAACTGGGGAGTCCCCAGCTGACCCCAGGCTCCACTGCCCCTTTGAAACACGCAGGCCAGTACACTCAGGAAGCTGCAGCTGCCGCACAGCTGATCTGCAGATCTGGGGCTTTTGTACATTTCAAAGGAGAAATGCGGAAGTGCCTGTCAACTAGTCGATGGAAATTCCATCAACTAGTCAATTAACTGCATTTTAACATCCTTCGTCTTGAGTGGGCTTCTTCTCATTTATGAGGCCTAGCTCGGAAAACAGTCTCCGGTCACCACAATATGGCTTATCACTTGCTCTCAGGATGGCCCCCTTATCAACAAATATCCAAGCAGGGAAAGACCTGGATCCTGAGGCGCCTCATAGAAGCCGCTACCATGGCCATACATTTGGTAAACACTCTCGGCACTGTGGAGAGGTCAAATGGCAGGACCGCAAATTTTAAATGATCCCGACCTACTGTGAATCTGAGAAACTTTTCCTGTGGGCAGGGATCACTGCAATATGAAAATATGCGTCCTTTAGAGTGAGGGTAGCATACCAGTCTCCTTTTTGTAGGGAAGGGATAATGGAGGCTAGGATGACCATCCTGAACTTTGTTTCTTTATGAATGAGTTCAGGTTTCTCAGGTCTAAGATAGGGCATAGATCCCCTTTTGCCTTGGGAATAAGGAAGTAGCAGGAGCAGAAACCCCTTCCCCTGAATTCTTCTGGAACAGGCTCGTCCGCCCCAAGCTGAAGAAGCATAGACACTTCCTGTTTTAGCAGAATCTCGTGAGAGGGGTCCCTGAAGAGGAACAGGGAGGGGGAATGAGAAGAAGGGATCGAAAGGAAGGGAATAACGTAACCCTTTGCTACTAGGTCTAAGACCCATCGGTCGGATGTTATCCAGGACCAGGGCTGGTAGAAAAGGGACAAACAGCAACCAAAAGGGGGTGATGGAGGTGTCACTGTTATGCTGTCCTCGAGCATACACTCAAAATGAGGGTTTGGGTTGTTGGCTCATAGGTGAGGCAGATCCCCTATCCAAGTGGGATCTCAAGCCCCTGCGCCTGCTCCTAGGTGGGTCATTCCAGCCATTATTATGACCCCTCCTCCTGTCCTGGACCGAGCCGAAACCACGTTGGAAGGGTCTCACATTTGGCTTGGGGTTGAGGAGCCTTCTCTGAGGAGCTGGGGTGTGGATCCCCAGGGACTTCAAAGTTGTCCTGGAGTCCTTAAGGCTGTGCAGCTTTGAATTGTCTGGTCTGAGAACAGGCCTGCCCCCTCAAAGGGGAAGTCCTGTAGCGTATTCTGCACCTTCGGAGGGATGCCCTAGACTTGGAGCCATGCATTTCTCCTCATCACTATAGCAGTGGTCACCGTATGGGCTGTTGAATTAGCAGCACCCAAGGCTGCCTGTAATGCTGTTCGTGCAGCAGTTCTGCCTTCCTCCATTAAGAGTCCCAAATTCTTGCCGCCACTCTTGTGGGAGACGGTCTTTGAATCTGTCCATAGCCGCCTATGTACTGTAGGCATATCTACGCAGCATCGCCTGCTGGTTGGTGATGCGGAACTGAAGGCATCCACTCTTCCCCCCGTGGCATAGACTTTCCTTCCCAGGAGGTCAAGTTTCTTGGGCTCCTTAGATTTAGGAGTAGGTCCTGGGGGGCCCTGGCGCTCCTTCTGCCCTGCGGCCTGCACAACTAGTAAGCCGGGGGGGGGGGGGGAAGGGTGTGTGTGAAGAGGTGTTCGTGACCCACCTGGGAAACAAAATAGCACTTTTCCACCCTCTTTTGTGTGGGAGGGATTGAAGCTGGACTTTGTCATAGGGTTTTGGACAACTTGCCCACAGTTTTATTGAGTGGTAACGCCACTCTGCCCAGAGTGGCTGCTGAAAGGATGTCAACCATGGGGTCAGAGTCTTCCTGAACCTCCTCCACTTGGACACCCAGATTAGCTGCCAATCTCCTCAGCAGATCCTGGTGAGCCCTCGCATCCATTGATGGAAGTGGCATGGCTGGATCCCCTAAGGCCTCGTCCAACGAAGACTCTCTTGTGCCTCATTGTTCCTCCATCAATTCCACTGCCTGTGATGCTGCTGTCACTGTGGGTGCCATCTGGCCTAACTATGACTGGGGTGCCATGGCTCCCGTACCTTCCCCTATAACAGCGGTCATACCGGGTCCTTGTCCCCAAGGTAGCTCGCCTCTGACAGGGGGGATCTGTGTAGGGGGGTTGCTGAGGGGATGCTTCTCTGACACGAGGACCCCAACCCTAGGGGAAGTGGGCCTTGGGTTTGATGGTATGTCCATTGAGTCCAGAATGGCCACTGATGAGGTTGCCATTGGGGTGGCCACGTGCACATGTCTAAAGGGCTCCTGCGTTGTGATCTATGCTCGGAGTGGGAGCAGTGCCGGGACCTTGATCTATATGAGGACCTCACCGAGTGTACAGATTCTGCCTCCGACTCTGATGAATAATCAAGAGGCTGACCATGGGGGGGACTGTTGATGCCTGCTCCCGCTGGTGTTGGGTCATGGCCTTCGGCTTCCCTCTGTGCACTGGGCCCAGTGCCAGAGAATACATCATTTGCACAGGGGCCGTGTACGCTGGTGCCAAGTGTGGCAGTTGAGAGGACACGTACACCAGTGGCACTGGAGCAGTCTGCAGAGCAGAGCCTCCCTATACCATGTATGGAAGTGTGGGTATTGGCCCCACTACAATGACAGCTGGTGCCAGTCCAAGGGCCAGTATCAGAGCTGGTGCCCATGTCCATGTCGGGGCCGGTACCAATGCCGGCATTGGTGGGTGGCAGTGGTGGTATTGGGTGGCAGTGTGGGTGGCAGTGGTGGTATTGGTGTCAATGTCGAAATCCATACCAGCACTGGTACTGCCCAATGGCTCGGTGCCTGCACTGGTGCTGGGTCAAGTAAGTCTGGAGCTGCTTGTCTTGGTATCTGTGGTGCTGAGGCCCCTGCCTCCGGGGAGGTCAATTCAATGATCTCCCGTGCCACGTCAAAGGTCCCTGGTGTCGATGGCTGGCGGAGTTCTTCGAAAGTCCCTTCTGATACCGAACTTTCTCTGCGCGTGGAAGTATGACTTTGTCTGGGTGGTACCAGGACATCCTGAAGTGCCTTTGAGGCCAAGTGCCCCTCCTTCGGGCGCACCTTGTGGCCACACCTTCCCGGGGATCTCCCGTGGCATCCTTGGTTCTCCTCGGTACCGGGGACTGTGACCGGTGCCTAGGAGGCTTCGAAGAGATGGTCTGGTGCCTGAACGGCACCACTTCCCGCACCGAGGATGATGCACTGCGCACCGACAGGCCCCGCTCCAGAGCTGGCAGCTGTACAGCAGACTCCATGAGGATCAACTTGAGCCTCGAGTCCCTCTCTCTCTTGGTCCTCTGTTTCAAACTCTTGCAGATGTTGCAGCTTTCTATATGAAGGGCCTCCCCGAGACACTTCAAGCAAGAGTCATGCAGATCCCCGCAGGGCATAGGCTTCAAGCACGATGCACACGGCTTGAATCCCTGCGGCCCTGGCATCCCCTCCCCAGCCGGGGAGAGGCCAGAGGAGAGAAGCCCTTATTATCTAAAACTATTTACAGAAACTAATGAGGTACTAACTAACTGAGAAACACAACACTTAAAGATCTAAAGAACTATATACAGGCAAAGGGTAAAGACTTGAGGGACGCTCCAGCTACTGTAACGGGTGGTAAGAAGAAACTGAGGGGGTGAGGGGGTAGCAGGGGTATATATATACCGATATGCTGGCACCGCTCCAGGGGGCTCCCTGGCTGGCCCAACTGGTACTGCTAAGGGAAAAAGCTCCGGAATCCGTGCACACAGTGCGTGCATACCTAATTGGAATGGACATGAACAAGCACTCGAAGAAGAACACAAATTTCAATTATTTTGTTATCTTTTCATCTAGAAGAAAACACATTACAGTCTAGACCAGATTTTAGTAATGATATCATTTTAAAGGCCAACTTAGAAATCTCTAAAAATAGTACAGGGAAAGTATTACTCCATTTTGCACCATATAGTCACAGACTGAATTAACTTTTCAACAAAGTATCAAAACAGGGTAAGATTTTCACAAGTACTAAGTAAGTGCTGACATAGCTCTGCACAATCTGAAGAATTCCCATTCACTTTGATAAAATTTAAACCACTTCCAAAGATTTTCTGAAAACACCACTCTATCATTTAATGTAATTTAATGTACATCTGCATATAATGTATAGTTCCATACAATTAATTATATTAGTGCAACACAAAACCTAATGAGCTGCACTATGAACTTACACAGTAAACTACCAATACTTCAGACAGCAATATAATGTATCTAATGAATTTTAATTTACAGTCTATGTTAGTATGAAAACTATCAGCCTTCTTCAACTGCAGCTGTATAGATCTTATAAAATTACCTAGCTTAATAACTGTATAATGTTAGTGATCAGTGGAAGGAGGGAAGGAAGGAAAGAAGGAAGGAGGGAAGGAGGGACTGGTTATAAATAGATATATAGACAAGAAAATAAGTCACCAGGAAATATGTTACAATACCACAGCTACAATAAAACCAAGGAAAAATATTTTTAAAACAAGTTACTACACCCTTTAAAACAGATAAGGGTCTTGCCTTGTTACACTTTCTTACTACAGAAACACACAGAGAAAATCCTAATATAGCAAGTATCTCCAAGTAAGGATGTAAGAGTGCAGTTGTACACATGATTAAACAATAAACCTAATGACTACACACACTCTCCCTTGCTGCCTCTGTGTCAGAGGCAGCAAAGGGGGAGGGGAAATGGGAACTGTTGTCCACCTCCCCTGCTCTGATTGAGAGAGGCAGCAGCACAAGGGGTGAGGAGGATAGGTGGGAGCTAGTACACTCGGGAAGCTGGCTTTTAAGATGGCTCCCACAGAGCTGCATGTCCCCCCACACTGCTGCTTGTGAATCAGAGGTAGCAGCACAAGGGAGAGGGAGCAGGCGGGAGCCAGTACACACAGGGAGCCAGCTTCGAAGCTGGCTCCTCACATACACCAGCTCCTGCCAAGCTGACTTCCCCACCACCCATCCCCGCCAGCTCCCTGCGAGCACCAGCTCCGACCTCCCCCACCTAGCGTATAAACGTGTATCCGCTGATATGTTCAGCGAATACAGGTTTACACAAATAAATGTATTTTAACATCCCTATCTCCAAGTGCTAATAATAAGCAGGTCTATTTGTTTTTGAAATTCCACAACCATGGAGCCTATCAAATGTCACCCGAAAGTTTGAAAATGGAGCAAAATAAGGTTGGGTGAAAACATTTACTAGATAAGGCACTAATAATAACTGAAAATAAACCAGACTATTTTACATTTTTTTCTTCCCTAGCTCTGGTTACAGAATTCAATATTCTATGCAAACATTACAAAGAACACACTTATTGGAAGTGTGGTGACATTTTCAATTGACGACCTCAAACCTGCAAATAATCATGCACATGAGTAAACTTATGAACATGAGAAATTGCAATGAAGTCAATGGAAATATTCAGATATAAAAGCTACACATATAAGTATTTGCAGTACTGGGACCCAAAATTCTATAGTATGTCTTTACTGACAATTCACCTACCATCTGACTCAGTAAAGTATGCAAATATGTTCTACAAAGATATTTTTCAGTTCAGCAGCATGAAGAAGACCAGGGAACAGAATGAAGTTTATAACTCAACTATTTTAAATTTAATTGTGGTATTCTTGAATCATGGACCCAATAAATGCAATGGCAAAATTCCCATCCACTTCAATTAGGCCCACATTTCCCCACTGATCTAGAACTTTATTTAAAATGAAAAAAAAATTACCTTCCTGGCTCTATAATATGTGAAAAAGCTAATTATGAAGTCAGATCAGAGATTTCAGGGATGATCTGATGGTGCTTGATCATGCCGTGAGAACAGAGGACTGGACTTGATGATTTCTTGAGGTCCCTTGCATTTCTAGTATTCTATGATTCTATGATTTAACCAGCACAAAGTCAATATAATGGACCAGGTAAGTTACTTGCTATACGAGAGATGATGAAGTTAACAACATATAATAAAAGCACTCACTATTAAACCATTTAATAAATTTCCTTTGAGAACTACTATACAGTCATGCAAAATATATTTCAAAAGTTATACTTGTCTTTAAGTCAGTGTGCGCTAAAATAGTCATAATAATTCTTACTTTTTATCTAATCAGGAACTTCTCAGAAAAGAGGGCATGCAGCTGTTTAGTTCTATGTAAATGGAATGTAATTTCTTTTGGGGTGACTTCTTAGCAATTCCATGTATAAATGGAAATAATGTCTTTGTGTACATATACATTTTATTCACGCATACATTCTATGCATTCACATATTTTACATGTTGTATTTGACTCCTATAATAAAATGAGATTAAAAAAAAAATCTTAGGACTTGTATTTGCCTTTTGGCATTTGTATCTTAAAGGTTCACATTTTAAAGCTTTTTTTCTGAAACTATAAAGGCTAGCATTTACTTTAAAAATATAGTATTATCACACTATTATGAAGATAGATACTAAATCCAAATTCAGCTATGAGCCTGGAATCTTGAATCTGACTCTAGGATCTCTCATGTCTCAGTACAACATTTGAGCATTTTATATTGCTAAAGATGCTGGGTTCTTGATTCTAGTTTGTCCTCAATATGGGAAAAGAGAGTAAGAGACCAAAGTTTGGTTTAAAAATTTGGAATGTCACCATTAGGAGCCCTGTGCTGAACTGGCATTCCCTATCACTTCCTTCTCTGAGCTATGCTCTTCTCTTCCAGTATCTCCAGCTGTAGAGTGGGGAAAAAAAAGATGAGCTCACAGTCAATAGCCAGGCTCCTTCCTGTATAGCTGAAGCCCAGATTACTGATGCTTACCCAATTCCAACCTTCTGAGTCCTTGATTACTAACAGATTCATATAAAAATAACCCGGTGGGCTCTTACTACATTAAAAGGCAGACTCACAGTGTCCCAAAGCCGGCGCAAACTAGGACTTCAGTCCCTGCTTGAGCCAAGTCCCACGCTGCGGCTCTTCCCCCCTACTCCCTCCCCTGCACTGCAGAGACGGTGTTGTCCCTGAAGCACTAGTTCCTGCTTCCTCCCCCCCCCCCTTGCTGCCTCTGATATAGCGGCAGCAAGGGGGTGGATGTGAGTTGTTGACTTGACTACTCTTTTACATACCTAACCTGCACTGGACATCTGCCACAATGAAGGATCAACATTTAATTGGCCTGCTCCCCACTCCCTAAATTTCAGTCAGGTTCACATGATTTTAATGACCTCTGTAGTGGCAAAGAGGGCTTTTAATGGCACAGTCCTATGCATAATACTTTCCTGTTCTTCCTGTCACCAGGGGGATGGAGTGGGCAAATCTCCATGTAGGTCTTACTCAACTAAACTGCTTCTTGCCTCTCTTGGGAAGCAGGTGGGTTTACAGGAGGCAATCACCCCTTTTTTTCTAGCATGCTGACCAAACCACCCTTCCCATTAAAAGGGCAACTCCCTCCTTTCATCAAGCCAAAGGTTCTTACCAGTACAAATCAGCAAGAGCACACTCATAACAAAGTAAGACAATTTTGCCTAAATTGATTAAAATTGGTTAGGCATATTTCCTTTGTCCTGGTAGCTAAAAATTATTTAAATTACCTGAGAACAGATGATCCTTTTATGGGTTGTAAATCACTACGTTTAACATTAGTATTTAAGTATTATCAGGAATGTATTCATGTCATAGCTGCCGATTGCAGAATTGTTTAAAGATTCCCATATTTTGTGTACTGGTACAACAGTTATGAAAAAGGAACTTATTAAAGGTAGCTTGTGTAATCATTTATCTTTCTTCCTTCCTATTCAGTTAAAAGAATGTACAAACAGGTGCAAGATTCAGTTCTTAAAGCAGAACGTAAAGGCAATCAAAATGGACTATTTTACCTCAGGCCAGTGCAGTGAATTGGCAGAGAACTTACATTTCATTAGGGATGACCTTAAGTCTCTCTCACCTCAGTCAGAACTTTAATATGTCATGGCATGAAAAAATTGGATCACTAATGACAATTTGCTACACAAACACCTCTGAATGATCAATTCATGGAAAGTCTAGGGAAGAGCTCCTCTAGTCTGTTAAACAGAAAGAGAAGGTATAAGAAATACAATGGTGGTTTCCCAGAACGAAAATCCTTCAGAATCCACTTGGATCTGCTTAGATCAGGAGAAAAAATAAGTGGCAAGAAAAATTAATGATTGTATTGTATAGGCCTCCCACAGTCACACAGCACAAAGGAGTTTAATTGCTGCACTACCCATGAACAGCCTGTGAAGTACACTGCCCTACATCCACTCTGTCCCCTTGGGGATACATAATGCTCCTAGCTGTGCTAGTTCTATGCAGTCTTCCAGACTAATACTCATCTGAACACAAGGACTGAGATTGTAATGGGAAGGTGTACAAAAAGGATAGACTTTTGGAACCCTCAATCCATTCCAAGCCCTACTTAGCAATTTGACCAGAGTCTCAAAAATACACAGGTTTCTTTTCTTCTTTATGTGTAATGGTTTGTGGTTTTCAACAAGCAACATGCTATAAAGGCACATATGCAAGTAGGTGAGATACAAACTCTTAAAAGACCTTTCAAAAACTGTGAAAATAACTTTCAATTAAATGTTCTCTCATACAAATATAAAACTGCTATCCTGTATTATTAACTCTTAGGTACCAGGTATTGCAGCAACAACAACAACAACAAAAAGGACTGATTTTTGGAGGTACTGAACTTCCCTAGCTCCTACTAAAATAAATGAGAATTATGAGTGTTCGACACCTTTGAATATCAGCCCTCTAATATAGGTGTCTAGCGTTAGGCACCATGTTTGAGAATTCTGACTTGCCCAAGTCAGTAGCAAAAGCAGAAAGAGAATCTAAAGTAGCGGTGGGCAACAACCAGCACAGGGGCCAGATGTAGTTCACTGGGGTTAGCCTCTGGTGGGCTGCTGCTGCTGTAATTACCTGTGCCTCCACAAGTATGGGTGCTTGCAGCTCCTGTTGGCCATGGATCACTGTTCCTGGCCAATAGGAGCTTTGGGTAGCAGTGCCCTGATACACACCACTTTCTGCAGCGAATGGCCAGGAATGGTGATCTGCGGCCAATGGGAGCTACAAGAGCCCAATCCTGTGGAGGTGCAGGTAAATAAAGCAGTGGCAGCCCACTGGGGCTAATGCTGGCAAACTGCCTTCATCTTATTGTCTACCCTTGATCTAAAGATTTGTCTACACTGGCAAGTTTTGTTGAGGGAAAGGACCTTTTGTTGACAAATGTGAATGACTATTCACACTGCAACTTTTGTTGCGAAAAATGGCTATTTTCATCAACAAAAATTTTCCAGTTCTATGAAGGACTTTTGTCTTTTCCCCTCCCTGTGTTGTCAACAAACATACAGTCATTTTGTCTTGAGACATTTTGTCACTGATTCTGGCCTCCAGGAATTGGCGCATAATTCCCAATTAGTCCCTTTGGTCAGCAGTTTGAACTCTGCAGCCTTGCTAACCAACTACCTGTCCCACCCCCTTGAAAGCCCTGTGAAATTTAAATCCCTTTTCCTGCTACCTGAGTGCCTGAAATTCCCCGCCTACCCCCACATGCTGGCTCAGTGTACAATGGTCTCATGGTGTCCTCCCAGGTTCCCAGGCCTGGCCATCGCACCAAATGCTTCCCCACTTGAACTGCTGTGGAGCTGTTGGATCTGATAAGTGTATGGGGAGAGGAGTCTGTCCAGTCTCAGCTGCAAGTGACCCATAGGCACTGGGACACATACTGGCATATTTCACAAGCTTTTTGTGAAAAGGGGTCTGAGAGGGACACAGGGGAAAGATTAAAGAATTGAGGCAAGCCTATTATTAGGCTTGTGAGATGAACTGATGCTCCAGTGCTTCACTGAAGACCTGTCATTTCTATAAAGAACTGGACGCAATCCACGGTGGAGACCCCACCTCTACTGCCAAGAGTCCCGTGGATACCTCAGAGGGCAAAGATGCAGTACATGGAGGAAATAATCTGGAGGATAAAATTGTAGTTGAAGAGGCTGCAAAGTATGTCTAGCAGCCAGGAACTATTCTCCACAGCTGACAAACATAACTAGTCTGAAAAAACAACAAATGGTCTGGTAGCACTTTACAGACTAATGAAACATGTAGATGGTATCATGAGCTTTCATGGGCACAGCCCACGTCTTCGGTCATCTGAAGAAGTGGGCTGTGCCCACAAAAGCTCATGATACCATCTACATGTTTTATTAGTCTATAAAGTGCTACCAGATCATTTGTTGTTTTTTCTGTAACAGACTAACTCGGCTACCCCCTGAAGCTCCATAACTAGTCTGAGCAGTCGCTTTTTGGGGACAAGAAAGCAAGGGATGAGATTAAGGATAAGTGGCTGTGGCCTGTGGAGTGCAGGTTTGAGGATACCGAAATGTGGAAAGCTAGCTGTGTTTCTGAGAGCTGCACGTATCCATGTGTGTCCATATGGCAGCAGGCAGGACCAGGGTATGTGTAGGGGGAGGAAGTGCGGGCCAGCATGCGAAGCGGGGTGACATGCAAGGGAGAGAAGGCATGGAAGAACACACACTGAAGCCCTGCCAAAGGAGGGTGCCCACTGGCCCACTAGAAGTATTTGAGGAGTGGCACTGTCCCTAAGTTAAATTGAGTTTAACTACAATTAAACTCCTGAAACTCCTGCTACAGAGAAAGGCTGTCAAAACTTTTGGAGAGGTATTTGTAGATTTTCTGCTTAAGATTCCATGGCAGTGCTGCTTTGTTACCTCCTCCGTTGTCGGAGATTTGCCCATATCATTCATCAATCACTTATGCAGGAACCAAAACAGAGCATAGGTGGACGGCATAAGGAGCAGGGTGAAAGCCACAAGCTGAGAGAAGTTGTGCCCTTGTTTCCTTGTTTATTCTGAGCAGGGAGATGTCTGCCATGATGTTACCAGCCTATGGACAATTGTGGAATTATTAGAATTGTGTTTGTTATTGCAAAGGAAATTTCCTACACCTCTGCATTTTATGTTACCTGTATGACAGATGACTCCACCCTCTGCCACTCACTTACCATGATTAAGGTGCTTGCTGAGATGCATTCATTTCAAGGGTCAGTGGGACAGTAAATGAACATAGTAGGAAAAGGGTTTGTAAAGGTGAAATATTACAATATAGGACTTGATGTTAACAGATTCTTTCTTGTGCACTGTGTCCAGTATGAGACACCTTGGTGGCCCTGTTGCGCAGTGCCTCAGAGCGCTTGTTCCAGATAAGGTGACACCTTCACAGAAATAGAATGCTGTGAACCAAATCTTCTCTATGTCAGTCACTGAGTAGTGCAGATGTTGAGAAGAATGCTTGGAAAGGGAACTTAGGACCTGCAAGGACAACCAGACTTTTGCCAGGCAAGCCACAGAATGTGTGATCAGGGTCATGGAGGAACAGATTGAAATCCTAAAGAGGGTGGTGAAGCAGTACAGCAAGCTAACATGGGTTGCTCTCCCCACCACTACGGCAGATTCAAAATTCCATGGGCAGGAACCCCATCACAAAGTCCTCACATTGCTTTTCTTTCTCTGGGAGTCCAAATTTTCTTATGCACTTTAGCCCCTCTCCCAACTGTGATTATGATGCCGAGACTTACACACAACTCTGAGTTGCAATCCTTGCTAACAGCACCTCCCTTACTATGTGGGTGGTAAAGGCTTCATTGTGTTTCAATGCACTGCTTTCTAACGAATAAAAGTCACATAGAATGATTCAACTCTTTTATTTACTACTTAACAATGTCACATATGGTGATCCACAAACATCTGCAGCACTATCAAGAGGAATCCCTTCCTGCTGATATACTCTCTGGCAATATGGGCAAGCACGAGAATTGGAATGTGTGTGCCATCTTTTCCCTCTCCCCTCCAGTTGGGAAATCCCATGTCTGCAAGTCCAGTCACTATGTCGTGCACATTTCCCAGAGTCACAGTACTCCACAGCAAAATGTGATTTATTGTCCTGCACACTTGCAGCAGTACAGCTCCAGCAGTAGACCTCCTCACTTCAAACTGATCGGTAGCAACTGGAAATCACCAGCTTCAAAACAGCAATTGTCACATGCTTCTCCACCAAGAAGGCAACTCACATTCTGGTGTCCTTGTACCACAGGTCAGGGGCCAACTCAGCACACATCTCCTGGAAAGTTGCTTTATGTATCCTCAAATTCTGCAGCCACTGGTTTTCATCCCACACCTGCATGAGGATGTGATCCCACCAATCAGTGCTGGTTTCCCTAGTCCAGAAGCACCAATCTACCCTCACACCCTGTTTGAGTGCCAAATGCAATGACAGGTTGTCGCTGTCCATATCATGCATACTGTCAAGCTCCTTGACTTCTTCCTCTGTCCGTAACTTCAAGATGATCTCCACTGCCATGCATGAGGCCCTAATGACAGTTAATAAAGAATGCAAAATAACTGTGTGGCCCATTCTTTCTCGCTGTAGATTCCAAAGCGCACAGCACAAAATGGTGGGTTGGAAAAAAGGCACGAAAGGATGCGTGAAGCCTCTGAACAAAGCAATGCCTGACAGGATGTTTTGCACAGTCCCAAGATGCCCTGCACTCTGTTCCGAGGTCACTAGAGACAGATGGTGTCACCAGGCACTGTGATATACATATCCATCATGCATTGCTCCTGCCATTGACAAGGGAGCTCAGATGTGGATACAATGTGTTGACAGAGGGGGCAAGTATAAACATGCTTGGTGACTTTTTTTTTTTGGTGACTTCTGCATGTTGACATTAGCTTCCTCGACAAAACTCAGTAGTGTAGACATATCCTCAGTCTCCTAGTCCTTTGCCCTATAGACTGGCCTTATGCTGACTTCCTTCGATAACTGCAAGTCCTGTTAATTTTAATTAAAGATGTCCAATATCAATGTTTCCCAGAACCAAATGCAGCTGCAAAATCAAATGTTCTGAGTTGAAGGGCACAAAACAAATATTGCTAAGAAAATATTCTTCCTTCGGAAATTCTGATAGACTTACTTTGAACCAGCCATATATCTTATGATGGATGACATTTACAGTGAAATAGCAATCTCCAGGATAACAGTGATGCATAACTGTTCATCAGCAATTAGTTCATCATTAAAGAAAATTAAAAAAGACCAAAACATCTTGCCCAAATATTAAAGCAAGCTGAAAGAAGAATTGGAGACATCATTAACTTTCCCTTTTGTTAGGAATAAAACACATACTAAGTTAACTGACATGCTTGCTTCTCACAAACAAGAGAAATCACATATACCCCAAAAACTTGATGATACTGTTTTCACATTCTTCTAAAACATAAAGATGGAAACAACACTTTGAACTCCAGGACAAACATCCATATAGACTGCATCCCCTGCAATACCTACTTACAATCAAGTTTCTAAAAGCAATGACCCAAATGGTTTTTTCTACTTAATTTCTTCACTGATGTTATTCATTTAAAAGAGTAGTCTCAGTTGGCAGTACATAGGATGAGGAAAGCCAAACATGAGTTAATAATAATCAGCAACACTGGATTTTATTCCTTCCCATACTTTTCCTACCCAGAAGACATTATTCATAGCTTGGCACTCTGTCCATCTGCCATTAGAGCATCTAGTGAGTACTTAATAGTCTGACATTTAATAACTAATAGGCTGCTTTCTCCTACTGACAGATCCATTCTGACTAGCTCCTGATCTGAAACAAAACTTAATTGTTCACTCTCTAGATGATGCTCTCATTTCAAAAGTTAAGTTAATAACGCTGAACATAAAGGAGTGGATTGTCAACTAGTATATTATGACAATGAACACCTGCTGAGAATCTGATCCAAATAAACTTAGCCAACAGGACCACATGTAACCCTGGGAATCTCTCAAGTCAGAATGGTCTAAACAGTAAGTCTGAAAATGAAGGCTCTTTCATCTCCTCGTGGGTAAACTTTTAAATCTTACCTGTCAAGGACAAAAAGTGTGGTTTTGCAGGTTTTTGCTTTTTTGCAATGTATATTTTTTCTTTTGTTCTTTTAGAGCAATGGTTCTCAATCCACTGCCCAATTAACATACAACTGCAGCCCAGCCAATGTCCTAAAAAAATTCAAAATTTTGCTGCTCTGATCTGACAGGGGATGGGGCTGGCTTAGGGGAGATGGTGTCTTGCAGAGTGCTGGTAAGTAGGTCTGTGGGTATGTTTGAGGGAGAGGGGTGCTTTGGGCACTGAGGGGATGGGGCACTGGTAACTAGGGGTTTTCTTAGATGCTGCAGCACCCCCAGGGTTAGGTAGTGCTCCTCTCCTGGTCCCACTTCCTGGGTCCTCACTCCTAGCCCCTGCTGGGAGCTCCACTCCTGGCCCAGTGCCAGGGTTCCAAACTGCCTATCCACATGCTGCAGCACTCAGGGTCCAGCAGCCCATGCCCGGGGTTCTGCTCCGTGCCTTGTTGGAGGGGAGGCACGCTGAGCATAAGGGATCATGAGCCTTTTTTGAGGGGGAGGGGAGACGGAAAGGGGAAAGCCCACAATGATAAACAGGTTGAAAACCACTTTTTTTCCAACTTATTTTCACTTTATAACGATCAGGTTTTGTCTATTTTGTTTGCTGCAGTATTCTTTGGACTATTTGAGAGCTAATGGGATTAGGATATCATGAAAAAATTATAAGATGATCATTGGGGGGCAGGGTAAGGGATTTTTAAAAAGTCTTTTCAAAATTTTGGCTTTGTTTTTGTTAACACACATGGAAGAAAAGTTCCCTGTTAATGATTCCAACATCCTTACCCCTCCCTTTGTTACTTTCTAGTCTTTCTAAGAGCTAGTCAAACAAAACAAGAGTAGTTAAAATCTAATATTCCTAATGGGAAAAAAAGCAAAGAAATAAAACTTCAAAATCAAATAAAATTGAATTCTGGTTATGGAAGAAAAACATATTGAATTCAAAACTAAATTGGTGCATTAGATGACCTATATAAAAGTTAATTATTAAAGCAATGAGGAGTTCTTTCATAATTTTGATACAGTAATAGGTGCTCAAATTGGGACACACTAAAAAGGCTATATTTTCAGACGCTGAGGGCTAAGTATTAGTTCAGTTCAATATATAAGTCATGTTCTAAATGGTTAGGAGTAGGGATGTTAGAGATCATGTAAGTGAATAGTCGTATAACCGCATGAAATGTTAGCGGTTACATTCGATAGTCTCCGGAGATGGGGATGGCAGCCAATGCAGTCCAGCTCCACTCCTGGGGAGCCCTCTGCCACACTACACTGCTGCCTCTAATAAAGCAGCCCCTGTCCATGGGGATCCAAGCAGCACCTGTTCATGGTGACAGGTGGGATCTGGACTATGAGGGGAGACAGTTAAAAAAACAGTTCCCCTCACAGACCGGCTGATACAGAGGCAGCAGTGTGAGGTGGTAGCAACCCCTGTCCAGGGCGGGGAGGTCACAGCAGCCTCTGTCTGGAAAGGGGGGGTCAGAACTCAGACACCCCCCCATGGACAGGGGCTGCTGCCACAAAGCAGCCTCTGTTCACAGCAGGCCCAGGCTTGCCGTAGAAAAAGCTCCTTCATGGGGTGCTGAGCAGACTCTGTCCATGGGGAGCCCAGACCGCCCTGCTGACAGAGGTTGCTTCACAGCAGCCTCCCCTGCCTCCTCTCCCATGCTGCTAATTCTGATAGAGGCAGTAGCATGGGAGGGAACAGGCAGCATCACAGAGCTGGTGCTGGTGGGAACCAGTTTTTAAGCCAGCTTCCCCCAGCACTGGTTCCTGCATTCCCCCCACCTTGCTGCCTCTGTAGCAGCGTGGATGTGGGGGAGCAGGTGGATCAGGTCCTTGTGGGGAGCCTGATTAAAGCCAGCTTCTCACAGGCACTGTCTCCCGCTCCTCCTTCCTTGCTGCCTCTGATAGGGTATGTCTACACTAGCCACCCTAGTTCGAACTAGGGTGGCTAATGTAGTCATTCGAACTTGCAAATGAAGCCCGGGATTTAAATATCCCGGGCTTTATTTGCATGTTCCCGGGCACCGCCATTTTTAAATGCCCGGTAGTTCGAACTCCCTGCCCGCGGCTACACGCAGCACAGGCTAGGTAGTTTGAATTAAAGCCCCTAATTCGGACTACCGTTACTCCTCCTGCAATGAGGAGTACCGTTAGTCCGAATTAGGGGCTTTAGTTCGAACTACCTAGCCCGTGCCACGTGTAGCCGCAGGCAGGGAGTTCGAACTACTGGGCATTTAAACATGGAGGCGCCCGGGAACATGCAAATAAAGCCCGGGATATTTAAATCCCGGGCTTCATTTGCAAGTTCGAATGACTTCATTAGCCACCTTAGTTCGAACTAGGGTGGCTAGTGTAGACATACCCATACAGAGGCAGCAAGGGAGGGGAGTGTGTGTAGTTGATAGGATTAACCAATAAGCTTATAAACCTAGGCTTATCAGTTAATCGTTCACTGAACTATACGCTAACATCCCTAGTTAGCAGTTTTGCCCATTCAAAGTAGTTAAAACTTCTTTGGAAACACTGCTTTATGGTTCATCTCCATAGCCACATGCGGTAAAACTTTTTTTTTTTAAATGAAATATACAATGTTCATACAATTCGATGATTTCAGGGGCTGAGGCTCCTACCACACCTAATCATCATGACATTTGTGATAAAAATCTGAGAGAGTGCAACACTGCGTTTGTGCTATTATCACTGAAACCTATCTCAAAAAGTATTAATTGAAATGGATAAACAAGGCTGAGTTTGTAACACCAGTGCACTCTAGATGTACCTACTTGATAGCTAAACAAATGACCACAAAATAAAAGTGCATTTCTTTAAATTATGATCCAGAAATTTTTGGCACTATTACTACCTGAAGAAGAAAAAAATTAAAAAACAACAAATAGTCTGGTAGCATTTTAAAGACTAACAAAACATATAGATGGTATCATGAGCTCATCTAAAGAAGTGGGCTGTACCCATGAAAGCTCATGATACCATCTACATGTTTTGTTAGTCTTTAAAGTGCTACCAGACTATTTGTTGTTTTTAAAGTTTTTCCTGTTACAGACTAACTCGGCTACCCCTCTGAAACTATCTTAAGAAGACAATTATTAAGGTAAATGATCAAACTATATCATCTGTAAATCAGAAACCTGTTAGATTGAACTTTTGGAATTTTTTTCTACAGTTAATGAATGCATCATTGGCTTCTAAAGTCTATCAACAAACTAGAAAATGTATATACATATTTTTTTAAAAAACAAATGAACAAAAATCCCAAAGATCACATTCTACATGTATCTTTGTGAGAAAGGACTATACTTTTTAATGTGCATTGAAATAAACAGCATACATCTGATTAAAGGGCAAAAATATAGTTTGTAGCCTAAATCCTCAATATTCAGCCATTTTCCAGCCCACATATTTAAAACTTTAGAGACATCTGCCACAGGATCTCATAGTTGCCCTTGTTGAGACATACATCACTGAAAAGCTATGGGAAAATCAAGCACTTAGCTCTAGTCTTTCAGAAGAAGCATGCAGCATCTGTATTTTGTATTAATATTGCTTTGTGTATTATCGTCAACCCAGCACATAAAAGTATAATTCTTCCCCAAGAAAGAAACCATTAAAACGACTTACATTAGCTAACAATGCTAGTCTGGGCAAAGTCAGAACCCAGATTCCAGTCCATCAGAAAATCTATAATAAAGTTAAAGTCTATTTGATTGTAAGCTTTTAAAAGATAACCATGAAACTTGATGGTCTGAGTAACCAATGCATGCAGTTAACTTAAAGTACTAATGATGCTGATGTACATTTAAAGTCTCAAAACTAGACTTAAAGGTAAAGTTCTCAACTAAGCAAGCTGACAAAACTGAGCAAAATAAAAAGTATCATTCACATCCAAACTGCAAAGCTAGCAGCGTTAATGTGGACATAATGCATGTCTCAAAAATTAATTTGACATACTTGTAACTGGCTAGTGTAAATGTTCTCAAACATATACACTGATAAATACATACATGTAAATCTTAAAGGGGATTTACATGGCTTACTTTTCAAATAACTGAACTAAAAGTGTTGAAATTAAAAAACACTAGAATTTCCATTTCTTTGCTGTTGCAATGGATGTTCAAATAATTTTTAGATCTCCTGCTGTCCCCTTATTTTAAAAAAGAATTTAGAACTTTGGTCATAGAAGTGCAATCTGGACACTGTATGCAGCCCTCTACAGTACGTAAACCTGCAACGGAAATTTATACACATGACCCCTCTGCCAGCAGCTAAACCACAGCGTAACAGAAAAACCATGCAATCAGCTAGTTCTGCTTATTATTCATGATAACAGTGAGAGCAAAGATAAAGGTAGGAGATACACCTACCAGAACTGGAAATAAAGGAATGTGGAAAATGGCAGGGGAGTAACCCTGAGTAAGCAATTGGCTTCATCAGCAATTTGCTTCAGGGAGCATGATGCATTGACAAGTGAGAGGAGCTAATCTGAAACAGTTGCAGCCCAGAGTCTGCATCTATAATCATGATGCAATCCACATGTCAGAATAGTTTGGTAAACTCTTTTTAAGGGTGTATATTCTATTGTAAAGGTGCACATGATCTTTTACCCTTTTAAAAAATGATACACATTTCACTACACATTGTCCAGATATATCGAAAGAAGGACAAAAGACCCCACACCATTCTGTCTCTTTAACCAGCACCTTTACCAGGCCATTTATCTGGTCACTGGATGCCTTCCTTATGGAGTACATAAGCTGGACATCTGTTGTGACATATGGACTACCATACCTTTGGTGCTGACCATAATGTGGGGAAGGTGGAAAAAACCAACTCTACTGAAGCCAAAATGGTGGTGAGGGGAAACTTACTTCTCAGACCCCCTACAAAAGAGTGACGAGCATAATGCTCATAACAGGTTCAAACTAGGGATGTTAGATAGTATGTAACGGAATAGTCGTGTAATCGTATTATGTATTATCCGCTATATGACTATTCGATAGTCCCTGGGGACAGGGCCAGCAGCCAGTGCACTCCCGGCCCTGCTCCGATGGAGCCCCTTGCCACCCTGCACTGTTGCCTCTCTATCAGAGAGCCGGTCTGCGAGGGGAGCAAGTATAAAAACCAGATTCCTGCACAGACTGGCTCACACCTGCCACTCTGCACTGCTGCCACTGATACAGTCCTTGTCCACAGAAAGCTTGGACCCCCCAAGGACAGGGGAGGCTGCTTCGAGGCAGCCTCCCCTACCACATCGCCAGATATTAAGCCAGCTCCCCCCAGCACCAGCTTCTGCCTGCCTCTCCCATGCTGCTTCTGTAGAAGGCAGCAAAGATGGGGGCGGACAGGTCTGTGGAGATGGCTCCCTGCGTGAATTCACTTCTGTCTGCCCGCCTCATCCTCCGCGCTGCTGTCTATCAGAGGCAGCAACATGGAGGTGGGGAGGGGATACAGAGGCATCAAGAAGGGGGGATGCGTGCAGTCAACAGGATTAACCAATAAGCCCAGGTTTATCGGTTAATCATATAGTCGTCTACACGCTGATATCCCTAGTTCAAACCCCACCTGATAATCACACCTCAAAGGGAGGGAGGGTGGGTGGCTCATGTGCCTGCTACATAGAGAAAGGGTTTTCCAATGCCAGGGCTTGTACTTTTAAAACCTTCCCTGCCCTCACATACCGGGAGCAGGAGCTGGTGATGGGGGGAGCTGGCTTAAAAGCCGGTTACCCCCAGCACCGTCTCAGTGAGGTGCAGGGGAAGCAGCAGGGTAGCGGGGACTGGGCACGAGCTGAGAATCAGCTGATTCCCATCTCACGCCCAGTCCCAGATACTGCGCCTCTGCTTTTTAAATGTATTAAGAGCCTGCTTGCCGGCTCTTAATACATTTAAAAGGCTGGTGTGCAGCAGGGGGGACCCAGCATGAGCTGGGAATCAGCTGTCCCAGCTTGTGCCATGTCCCCCTTGCTGCACTTCAGCTTTTTAAATGTATTAAGAGCCTCCTGGCTCTTACTACATTTCAAAGGCAGAGCCACAGTGGGATTAGTTCCTGGGGCCAGGAGCTAACTCTGCTGTGGCTCCCCCACTTATTGACTAATCGACTAGCCAATTAGTTGATTAAACTTAATTTAACATCCCTAACATAAAGCACTTGTGCCATCTTCCAGCAAGCCTGGACAATATCTCCCATTTTCAGAGCCAGGCTGTCAAAACTACACTAATCCATTATAAGCATTTCCCCAAAACATAAAATTACAATAAGCTTGAAATACATTTAATGCTGCTTGCATTACTAATATAAAAGGAGTTGCACCCACTTCCACTATGTCCGTATTAAACCCTTGTTGCTTCTAAAACTTGAAAATTAACTACAGTAACCAGGCCGTCTGTATTCTGTGGTTTGATGTAGAAATCTGAAGGAACGCTAAGAGCCAGGTGTGGCAAGAGTTACTGTAACTGATAGAAATGTGGCTATGTTTATTTAGCAATAACGCAAGAGCAGCGAACTTGATAATAGTATCAGATGATAAAAGGATAGTAGCAATAATAATACAGTCACAAGCATACTTAAAAACAATCTAAAAAACCCAAGGAATTAAAGTGGTCTGCACCTTACAGCATGGGGCCATTTGTGTCTTAACAGGGAAAAAAGTACTTACAGATTGAACCTCCCAAATCCAGGACTCTCTGGCCAGACCATGGATGTTGCTGGACCAAAGAACCCCGGAGGAGGTAGGAGCAACACAAGGGCTAGGGAGCCCTGGCTGGGATAGGAGGCATCTGGGGAGCCCCCATGCTGGCCAGGGAATCCCCAGCGTCAGTGAGGCCAGGTGGCATTTGGGAAGCTCTCGCTCTGATAGGGGAATCCCTGGCGTTAGTGGGGCCAGATGGTAGCCAGGGAACTCCTGGCATTAACGGAGCCAGGTGACCAGGGAGTCCCAACTCCAGCTGGGGAACCCGTCTGCAGTGGGGTTATTTGTGGCCAGGCAGCCCCACCTAGGAATCCCAGCAAACCCCTGGTTGCAGCAGGGCTGGGGTGACCTAGCAGAGGGGCAGGGCAGCCATGTGGCCCCAGCCAGGAACCCCAGGGAACACCCTGCAGCAGCAGGGCTGGCAGTGGCCAAGCAGTCCCCACAGGGAACCCTGGGAGACCCTGGAGCAGTGGGCGGGCAGCTGACTGGGGAGCTGTGTCATACTAGTGTTAGGGGGGCCAGTGGCAAGGCAGGGAGCCCCACGGAGAGAAGCTGACCTCCCCTGATCCAGCAAACTCCCTGGTCCAGGACAGCTCAGGTGCTGAGGGTGCCTGACCAGGGACATCAGCTACCTGAATTACTACAAGTTGGCAAAAACAATCAGTGAGTGAGGTACAAACTGGTAGTCTAAACTTTGAATTTTTTTTAGTTCCAAAAGACCCTAAGCAAAGTAGGTGCTCTGACTCCACCAAAATTCAATAGCAGCTGGAGGCCTAATTTGATCCAGCAATTAACCTTTTAAAATGATTTTATTACATTTTGATAATGATTTGTGTAAAGCTAGTAAACAGGAGATAACATAAAACTTTCCATACTCAATTGTGATATTCAGAAAACATGGTGATTACTTGAAGGATATTTCAGTCTCCCTAAATTCTCATCAACTGTGAAATAAAAAGATTTATGACAAGAGAAGTGGCAGAGATTACCCCTAAAATGTCCAAGAATCCGACTCCATAGTTTCTAACATATATTGATCTTTACTTTCTGGCTCAAAACTTAGCTAAAAAAAGGCTCTTGTAATTTCATTGGGAAATATTATACATACGACAGGGAGTGTTATATGTATAATAAAGTTCTACTATTAGTGTTCACTATATGTTCATTACATTTTTACACAATGCATTACATGCCAAAAATGCAAAGCAGACGCAGACAAAAAAATGCACAAATACTTCAACACAAAGGGAAGTCCACAATATAATTATACAAAACAGAACAGAGACTTGCAAAGAGTTGGAATCTCTTTCTTCATATAAAATAAAATCTCGGATCACAGAACAAAACTCTAAATTGATTTATTAGGTAATAATTTCAGAAAATTACATGTCTTATCTATTTCTATGAATATTATAAACATTCTTGCACCCATTCTAGTAGAAATGATATAAGTGCAAGTGAAGCTTGGCTTTAGTCAAGTAGTACATAAATTAACTTGTTCAAATAAGCAAATCACTTCAATATAATCTATAATGGCCTGAAATGTGCACTTTTCCAAATCTAAGACATTAACAAATAATTATGTAGTAGGTCCAAAAAAATTAAACACATAAACTTATTCTATTACTAAAAAGGGTAAATAGAAAATTAGCCTTAGTAGTTATTCTGCTAACTGCATACCATTAAAAATCTAATATCTGAACTAGGATTAAAACTCATTGGGCTGTGTTTTTCTTTACCCAAAATAGCTTAATTCCTAGGGTCCTACTTGAATTGCAAAGTGATTTTCAAAAAATTGTGGCAGAGTTGCAGACCAGACACGGAGATTACAGAAAACTAATGATGGATCTTGTTATTTGAAGTAACAAGTCCATTATTACTTTGCCAACAGCAGAAAATTGCAGAAATCTGAACACCAGGGCTGTGTCCACACTGGCACGTTCTCACGCAAAAACTCTTTTGCGGAAGAGTTCTTCTGCAAAAACTCTTCCAGAAGAGAGTGTCTACACTGGCACGTGCTTTTGTGCAAGAGATGTGCTTTTGCGCAAGAGCATCCATGCCAGTGTAGACGCTCTCTTGCGCAAAAAAGCTCTGATGGCCATTTTAACCATAGGGTTTTCTTGCGCAAGAAATTCATGTTGCCTGTCTACACTGGCCTCTTCTGGAAGACCTCTTGTGCAAGAGGGCTTATTCCTGAGAGGGAGCATCAGAGTTCTTGCGCAAGAAGCCCTTATTTTATACATTAGAACGTCAGTTTACTTGCACAAGAACACGCGGCCAGTGTAGACAGGCAGCAAGTTTTTGCGCAAGAGTGGCTGCTTTTGCGCGAGATCACGCCAGTGTAGACCCAGCCTAAGAGTGGGGGCCCACGGGTGAGAGCAGGGGCTCCAAGTGTCAGCCACCCAGGCTGTGAACAGAGGCCTAGAGAGGGACGAGGAACAGGAGAAAGCTCCTGCTTTCAGTCCCGAGGCAGCCGGGGCTCCCACCACTGGCAATTCCATGCATGGCAGGCCGTCTGCTGCCAAAACTGTGGTAGAAGCCTAATATTGCGGAATCCACAAATTCTGCAATATCACAAGTTAAGTGGGTCCTTATTCATCACCTAAATGAAACAGTATTCAGATAAAGAGAGCGCAAGAGAGAATTAACTGGGATCACCCTGAGATCTGTTTAATTAAGAGATAAAGAAAATGCCAGGTTCTTATATGGGGGACAAAAGAGTGAAATCTGGCAGCAAGACGAGACAGAGTAAACACCACATGGGCAGGTCTGGGGAAGAGAAGACATTTAACTTCCAAACTCCTAATTCAAATAATAGTCCAAGTAAAATGAGACTACTCATGAATAAATGTTTGTAACAACGTACAAAAATCATAAAAAGCATGCCGTGAAACATACAGAATATGCAAAAAACTGTCCCAGTGTTTTTATGAAATGGTAAATTTTTTTATTTGTTGGCCATTTAGTTGTACAACTTTATTATTGCCTCCACACATTTTTTTTAATTTTTGCATTTTAAATATGTAATTAATATGTATATTTTGTTTTTGTAATATTACTAATATGTAGAATTGAGATATATTACCAATATTATTTTCAACAATAATTAAAATAGGAATACAAAAGTTATATCACCTTTTAACTTCAATTAAAATCAGCAAATAAAACTGATATCATGGAGTGTGTGTCATTCTGTGGCTGACTGGATGTGTATTTTTATCTTCTCTGGTTAGGTATCAGTTTTAGTAGCATAGTACTGAGACAGCACAATTTTCTGTTTTCTCTTCTGTTGACCTTCAGAGCGCACAGTTGCCAGTACAAGTATAAAACAAGTTAACAGATCTGCTTTTGTAGAATTCAAATTTATAGACCCAAAAATGTAATTAATATAGACATCTCAAAGAGAAAATTCTCCATGCAGGCAAGTGATCCTCAACCAATCAGCAGGGGCTGCAGTTAGGAAAATGTTTTTAAGGTGAAATGTCCCAAGACAACCTGGATCTCAAACACAAATATAATGTAAAAAAATACAAATTGTCTCAAAACTTTGTTAGCCAATATTGTAGGATTTTTTAAAATTAGCAATTATACATATATTATGAGTATATCACAACATTTGTACATATTTTATAGTTAAATTCAATTCAGTCTAGTTATTGTCTTGTTCCTAATTCTATCACACTTTCCATGACATAATTAAGCTTGTATACTCTTCCTGAAGCACAATGCCAGACACAAATGTATTGGTGCAGCCTTTATGGGTGCTCCAGGGCTCAAGCATCCACAGAAAAAAAATACGAGGCGCTCAGCAATCAAAGAGTCCTGAGGTCCTGCCCCACTTGGCCTCTTCCCCCAATGACCCCACACTGCGCCACTTTCTATCCCCCACTTTGCCTCTTTTGTTCACTCCTCTCATTCCCATCATCTTGCCCTCAGAGTAGAGAAGTTACTTCATCAGTGTCAGCATCACAGATTATTTAATGTAACCCTCTTCACCAGTCCCTGAGTTTTTAACATTATTTCAATCCAAAGCAATAATTATAGAATAGGTCTACAATGAGAAAATGGAGAGGAAATATGCTCCTTGGGAACCTGCAGATCATACTGGAACAATGCTTGTGACATGGCATTTCCATTAACAGTAATTAGCATTTTCATTTCCACTTAAACAGAATCAAAATGATTTTTTAAAATGAATTAGTATTTCAGTTAAACAGGATACCTTTTCTTCTGAAAACTGTAATCAACATATACCAATGAGAGTTATTCAGAATGCTGAAAAACATAAACAGAAGTTCTGAAGAAAAATTTTTAAATTTTTTCTAGTAATCATAGATGTAACTTGGATTGCACTGATACAAAGCACAGAATTTTTGTCATTTCTTGTTTCAGTTGTAAACAACAATTTGTCTAAATTGGTTAAATCAATCTCTCTCTCTATATATAACATACATACATTCATACATACATATAATAGTTTGTCTGTCTGTATTTCTGTCTGCGAGGCCGTTTGTTCAAGAACTTCTCCTAAATGGTAAAGGCTAGGGTCACCAGATTTGATATACAGGTTCCTCTTCTCCTAACTTAAAGCAAGGTCAGGGTTTGGGTGTGCCAAGACAACCACAAAGTTATGGGAAAAGGACAATTTTTAACATTCAAAGGGAGAGGCTGCTGTTTAGAGGAACACGATATGAGAGTGGCCACGAGGGACAGCAAGTCCTCGGGGAGAACTATCCTGCAAAGTATCCACTAGGGTCAGCTGTACCACCAAGGGATTGGCCAGCGGGACTGGGGCTCTGCCATCTTGCCTGCCAGCACAACAAGTGAGTAGTCCCACTGCCTCAAACCTTTTGCCTGTCGTGGCCCTTGGCCGAAGCACCAGAGAGGGGCCTCGGAGAGAGAGAACAGGCCACTGGTAGCTGGGAGAGGAGAGAAAAGACCCTTGGTCACTAGGAGAGGAGAGAACAAGCCCCTGGTATAGAGGACATATAAAAATAACTAGCTAGATAACTGTGGTTGAAAGTTGTAATATAGAAAAGATTTTGTGAAGCTTAGAAGAGACTCTGAATTATTTTCTAATATATTTTACATCGTAGACAACTTTAAGTACGTAGTTTAAGAGTAAAACTATACAGGCATATTATTCTTTACAAATGGAAAATGACTTTTGTTGAACAAGGACAAAAGTTAATATATCAATACAACCATACAAGATACTATGGAATAATGGCTAGTGCACACAGCCGGAAGTTTGAAAACTTGGGTTTATATTCCTGGCTCTACCATTGGCTCACAGTGAAGACAATAGCAAGACCCTAAACTTCTGTGTATCTCAGGCCCAGATCCTGCAAGAACACATGAATGTGCTTACCTTTACTACTGTGAGTAGTCACAATTAAATCAATGGAGGCCGCTCACTATAGCAAGCCTGGGCAAAATATGGCCCATGGGCTGCGTTCGGTCTGCCAAGCCACCAGATGGGGAGCCCCAGATAGACTCCCCACTTGCCTCACCCCACCCACATGCCGCTCAGAAATGCAGCTGCTGGGCAGTTTTGCTTTAAAATGTGTGAGCTTGGAGAAGAAGGGTGAAGGCTTTAGGAGCAGCTCCAACCCCCAGCACAAGCACCACGCCCTCCTCCCCTCCGGGGCTCATAGTTATTCACAGCACATGGCTGCAGCCTGTGCAGGGATGAGACAGGCAGGGAGGCTGCTCCAGGAAAGTGCTGGGCTGCTGGCTGATAAATCTCCTGGCCAGAGCCTGTCTCTGGTAGCCCAGTCCCTCCTTCCCCTAACCCTCTGCCCCCCCACTCCTGCACCCTACTCCACAAATCCAAATCCTTTGCCTTCCTCCTGCACCCATATCCCCTCCCAGATCTGGCACCCCAATTCCCTGCCCCAGATCACAGTCCCCTCCTGCCCTAGTTCACAACTCAAACCCCTGAACCTCAATCCCATGCACTCCCTCCTGTACCCCAATTTTCTGCCCTAGGTCACAATCCAACCCCCTGCACCCCAGTCCAGTGCCCCCAGTCACAACTGCCTCCTTCAAACTCCCTCCCTTACTCCAAGCTCCCTTCTACATCAAACCTCCATCTCAGGTCTCGCACGTCCTCCATTAGTATCATGGAAGAGGCGTGGCTCTCAACCACTTTCCAAATTCTTGGAGTGGCTCCCCCATCAAAAATATTGCCCACCCCCACACTGTAGTATAGTTAAACATTTGCATAGGTGCTTGAAGGTTTGGTGCCTTAGTATAGACTGAGGACTTTGGCTTTAATTTCCTCAACTATAAAATGAAAGACCATGTCTTTATCTTTAAGAATTTTGAAATCTTCAAGCAAAATATTTTTCCTAAAACAAAACAAATTAAGTTTCTTTAATTTTTATAGATACGTTGTACACCACTAAACAAAACCTAAACCTTTAAAAATGTGTTGGGTGAGCAGGACTGCCAAGTGTAACGTATTGTACCTGACACATTTGGAGTCCTGATTGCATTCCCGCAGCCTAGCTGTAATGTCAGTTGTGGGAAGCCATTTCACCTCCCCTCTCACCACTCTCCTTGCTAGATCTGAGAACAAAAGGAGAACCCAGCAACAGTGACAACAGCAGCTGCAGAAACAGGATTAGAGGGTGTCAGTGCCGGCCCTGTCTGCCACCTCCCTGCCAAACATCTTCTCAATCTTCCCCTCAACCATCCACAAAAGCTCCATGCTTTCCTCAGATATCCTCTGCCAGTGCTCCTATCCTAGCACCCAAAATCACCTTGACCTTGGGGAATCATCCCAAGAGACAAGTATCAGAGGGGTAGCCGTGTTAGTCTGGATCTGCAAAAGCGACAAGGAGTCCTGTAGCACCTTCAGACTAACAGATATATTGGAGTATAAGCTTTCATCCCAAGAGAGTAGTTCAATCTTCACACTTATTCCATCCTTCCTCTTATAGAAGAGACAAATACCACAATACACAGGTGCCTTCAAAACAAAAATAAAAGCACTGATTATTAATGTAGAGTCCTGCAAAAATTTACTCACCCACAGGGAGTAGTGACTTTTCTGGGACAAGCATAACTAATGTCAACAATTTTGGTAGTAACTGTTTGTGTATTATATATATGTCATGCAAATGTGTAACTTAAGTTAAAATGTCAGTTAAAATCTTGAGAAACATAAAAAGTGGATCACTTCAGGTGAGATTTCAGAGGCAGAAAAATTGAGAGTGGCCACTTAACATTCATTTACAAATTTAAAATACCTTCCCTTTTGTTTCTAGAGATGTAGTCAACATAATTCAGTCTCCACCACAGATTGCACCATAGACTATACCCTAGACCACATGCTGGTGAAAACAAATCATGGAGAAAAAAAAAACAGCTGCATAGAACGAATTATACAATGAAAGCTTTGTTATCCAGCACTCTGTTAACCAAAGAACTTTGTTAATTGGCATTGCCCCTAGCCATAGTACTACCATGTCTTCAGGCACACATGCCTGACTCCGTCCTGTCCAGCCGGCTGTTGCAGTGTTTCTGACAACCAGCACCGCTGGCTGACAACAACAGGCACCTCCTTCACCCTCAGCCTGCCTTCAGCTTCCAGGAGCTGGTAGGGGGTGGGGCAGGGCAGATCAATAAGCTTTGTTATCCGGTACACTCAATTAACCAACAACCCCCATTCTCCATGAGTGCTGGATAACAAAGCTTTCACTGTAATTATTTCTTTAATACAATTCATTTTCTGGATAGGAAACAGTAAGAATGGTTTGTTTGCTTTTAAGAGAGAGGGAAAAAGCTCCTCAACCATTCTGTTAAGGTTCTAACACCAGGAACAAGTAAAGAATCATGGTGGTATAAATTCTCTGACAAATAGCAATATTAGGACAGTTTACCTGAGCAACTGTGCTACTATCACAGTTGATCACACTCGGGATATAGTTAAAGCTACTTAAATTTAAATCACAAAAAATACTAAACAGGCCACTATACATAGGTTGGATTCATATACACCATTGTGCAGGTTGCACTGATCAGGCAGAAAATAGCTCTTGTTGCAAATAATTTACATAACCACAAAGCAGGAAAGGAGGAGTACCAACCCTTTCCACTTGCATAGCCTGCATAAACAGAACAGAAATGTTTTCACTCAGGTGAACTGCAGGACCTTCTAGACAAGGGGTGAGGAGCAGTCTGTGGAAGTGACCAACAGACACATTAGTCAGTGGAGCTTATCATCCCTGCAGTATTCAGTATTGTGTTTTCCTTCTGATCCAAGTGGCTCATCAAATTTTGGGGCCCTGAGATGTTCCAGTTGGAATCAGAAATTGATGGAGTTTGGCATTTTCTTTGATACATATTTTTACTTTAGAAAGACTGAATAATGTCTATGAATGTAGAAGGAACCAAGAACAAAAAGGAGAAATTTCTTAGCTTACACCACCAACCTTTTTTTAGTCACCTGACCCAAAAGTGGAAGAGGAAGAATAGTTGAAATGACCAGGCACATTCGGCAGAGAGGGCAGAGCAGGGCTGGATAAGGTGGGAAAGAGGCAGGGCAGAGTAGGGTTTGGTGAAAGGGCCAGAGTGGGGGTAGGACCTGGGGGTCAATTGCCTCCCTCCTTCCCCCCTCCCCAACACTTTAGAAAGTCAGACACTGGAATAAGCTGAGCAAGTTGATTGGAACTGGGAGCCACAGCAGGGACTTGGAACTGATCCTGCCAGGAAACTGACACAGCTCAAGGGGCAGAGACTGTGAAAAATACTGGAACAGGGAGCCAGGTGGCTGGAGGAGGCTTTGACTAGCTAAGCAAGGAGACTACGGTTAGTTGCTGGGGAAGGAATGGACAGGAGGCTGTGAATGGCTAGGCAAGGACACTAGAAGCTAGTGAAGCAAATAAGGGGGAAATGGGAGCCAGTTGATAGGGAAGAGAACAATGAATTGGAATAAAAAGCTGGGGGAAAGGGAGGAGACAGAGAAGCTGTGGGGAGAGTAGTGAAGGGAGATGATATACCTGAGGAACAGTCAGTGTGAAGGGAGAGAATTAGACTGGCTGAACAAAGAAACTGGGACAAGGAGCTGAGGAGGGGACAGATGTCTGAGAGACTGAGATGGCATGAGGAGTGCAGAGAGGGAGAGTCACAGGGTGAGACTATATGATTGAATAAGGAGCAGGGATGGGAAAAATGGGACTGTCTGGGCAAGGAGACTGAGACGGTGATGAAAAGTTCAGGAATGGAGACTGGTAAATTAGGAGATCAGGGCTGGGATGAAGAGCCGGAGGTGAGGGAGAAGCTGGGATGGGGTCACAAAGGTTAGGATGGGTCTGAAAGATCTATGCTCACTAGGGCACTCTTCCCTCCAGAGCTAGGGATGGAACCTAATATTCCCCAGTCCTTCTCTGCTGCACACAAATGTTTATGAAAACCACTGGCAAATGTGTCCACTGGCAAATGTGTATCTTCTCCTCTAGTCCTGGTCCACACAGAAGATGGCAATGTAATATTGCTACAAGTTATTCATTAGCTTAAGTGGCAGAGGTTGGTGCAATTGGTCTAAAGATTCTGACCCTGCTGATGACCATGGAGATTTCAATGTGATGCCACATTATGGAATTTCTGTTTGCTTAAGGTACTTTTAAAAAAATAGGAAATTACACACACAATGTTAAAAAACATTACTAAAATTGAAAAATCAAGTACTCAAATTTAGGAAATTCCAGAATACTTGTGCAGCTTCAATTTGTCCCTCTTGTACATATGCATTAGGATGCTGTTTTGAATTACATAATCTTGAACTATTGCTTTTCCTTTTCTATGTTTTGAAGGGAATTTTCTTTTACACAAAAGAGATTGTAGATAAGACTGTCAGTTATTTAGCTTTTCATCCAATTCCTCATGTTTGCCCAATTTTTGATAGCACATAATGCCACTTATACAATATCAATTAAAACACTGCTTATCTATCTAACTGAAACCATCCATACCTCTGGACTTCCTTATGCATCATGACTTCTATTAGTATTTATAATATAGTAGTGCCTATATACCCATAGAGACAGCCTTGTGCTAGATACTGTACAGACCAATCAATGTGTGATGGGTCAGGGTCCCCTTGGCTCTGTCACTTGATGTGCTGACAAACCAATGAGCCTGCTTCCCCTGACAGTTTGGACACCCTATAACTTTGTCTTGTTGAGCTTAGCTCTCCATCCTGCTTAAGTTTAGACACAGAAACAGGGCCACACCTCCAAGATTGCAGACAGAGAATAAAAGCAGTCCAGTGTGAGATCTTTTCCGAGCACTCAAGTACACAGCCCCTTTGGGAGCTGAATCTTAGATAAATATGTCTTAAATCTATGAGATAATAAAATTTGCCCTCTTTCTCAATGTAAAAAGAGATGTGCACAGGTTTCCTGCTGCCTCGGGTAGGAATTACTTGCATTGGATTTATTACGAAACAAAAATGATTTTATTAAATATAAAAACAGGATTTAACTAGTCATGAGAAGTAGCAGACAGAATAAAGTAGGTAACTGAACAAAATAACCGAACATGCAAACTAAGCTTAATACATTAAAGGAACTAGTGACATATAAGATCTCACCCTAGATGTGATTCAAATAATCTTCTTCAGAGGGCAGACACCTTTCTAGCCTATGGTCAATTCCTTTTCCCAATTCAATCATAGTTGTTTCCAGTAGTCATCTTGGGCGGGGTAGCCAGGGAGAAATGATGACCCAGGTTCCCTCACTCCCCACCCTTAAATAGGATTTGCATCAATAGGGAGTCCTTTATTTCAAGTTTGACCCCTTCCCAGCTTTTCATGGTAAATTACAGAAACCAAGATGGGTTCCAGCGTCAGGTGACAAGGTCACATGTATCTGTAGAGCCTCTGTAGCCATTTTTCATAGGCTAACCCAAAGGTTCCCAGGAAGATTAAATTATTTTACAATTCACTGTCTCCTGCTGCTGGGCCATCAGCACTGTGTCTCTTTCACTGTAGTACCTGAACTGTCAGCAGTGGATGCAACCGAAAGCAGCAAATATGAAATTATGGATACACAGGTCAATATTCCTAAATTAACTTACAAAAATGATACTTGCATACAAATGGCATTATCATATTCAATAAATCATAACCTTTCCAATGATATTTTACATGAGCCATCTTGCATCAAGCATTTCTGCTATGACATATTCATATAACAAACATTTTCATAAAGCATGTGGGATATTATGTCACACAACGATTACAGGCAGTCAATGTGTCAAAGTATTTAACACCAGATGCAACAACTGGGAAAAGCAAACAAGTAGGAGAAGGAAGGAGAGAATGAACAGAGAAACAGTGATACAAATGTGAATAGCAAAGAGAGATAAAGTTCTCTCTGACACACTATACAAAACTTGAAACTTTGAAACACATACAATTTTAAACCCATACAGAGAGGATAACACTTGTCTCATAACTCCTTATATGAGATATAACTCTGGCCAAACGCCACGTCTGCACTAAAAAGTTAGGCCAACCCAGCACCATTGCTCAGGGATGTGAAAAATCCACAATCCTGAAAGACGTAGTTAAGCCAACCTAACCACTGCTGTTGATAGAACTCAGCTACCTCTTGGGGAAGTGGAATAACTACTGATTAACTACAGCAACAAGAGAATCCCTCCCATTACTGTACTGAGTGTCTACACTGAAATACAACAGTACCATCACAGCTTTCCTAGTGAAGACATAGCCTCATGCTACCTATATCTCTTGGTAGCCTATAGTTGTAATCTTTACACCTATGACAGAAACAATATAATCTTCTATTTTTTAAGAGGAGAGGATCTTTACAGATATTTGTTTTCCTGATTCTTAACATCACTGTCCAATCAGTAGTGTTGGTAGAAAATATAAATATATTCCCCCAGCCCAAAATGCAATAAACAAGTTTTCAAAGAAAAACCTAAGATAACACTGCTTTTGAAATCCATTCCTTGTCAGTATTTAGAAAATACATTTAATTTATGTTTAAAACATAACCACAGGTGAAAGGAGTTGTTCATTCTGCACACTATATCAAATGCATTTCTCTTTTAATTCTGTTCATTAATTATTTACTGTAGTGAGAAGTGGTTAAAAAAGAACAGTGATCACCAAATATTTACTAGATGAAACCTATGCAAGCGTGAAGAGAGACAGGAAAGAGCCTAGAAAATCATGCCATAAAGGATTTGTTCACCATCTGTGAGTCCACAAATGGGCTAAGTGAAGTACTGTATATCATACTGGAAAAGATATTTTAAAAGTAAATAAATCACAATCGAAATAAGTGTTCACAAGTCTATATCAAGCACAACCCACTAGACCATACATGTTTTACCAGCTAATTACAAAACAACAGACAAAACAATTACTAATATATTTTAAACTAATATTTTCCCCAAGTTCCTTTTACTCCTTTAAAAGCTTTCTTTTGCATGCGTTGCCACAGCAAGTTGAATGAGCTTTGATGCTTGTCCTGAAAATATCAGTAGCAAACTATCACTTAATAAAATCAGAATTTAAGTAGTTAATAAGCATCAGATCTAAAGTGATTAGCACTACATTTGGAGAAAATGCTCATGTGCAAATATACAAATACATCAAAGACAATGATTCGTTACATCATATCTGTGGAAATATAGTGGTGCCTACTCTGGCAACTTAATCTCAAACCTGAGGACAAGTGGCATTTTTCTTAAAGCCATTTTTGTCAAGTGATGGAGCCACGTGAATATGTGAGAATCTTGTTCTTTCTTTTAAAAAAATGTGCCAGCTCTCACAGCTCTATAAAAAACCATGAAGATATGAACTCTATGAATTTAACGCTTCAAAAACCAAAAAGCAAGTAAACAGAACCCAAAATACAATGTTAACATTCATGTTTTTTAATGTTTGGCACTGACAGTGATAAAGAATGCTAATGTAATAGCTGTCTTTTGAAAGAAAAGATAACTAGATATATATTAGATGTGATTATTGTATACCAATTCTTAAGGTGTGTTAGGAGAATGCCTCCAGCCTTCCATAAAAATATCAATTTATACTCTTTTAAGAGCTGAAATATTTTAAATGCATATACTTTTTTCAGAACAATCTGTACTGAAAATTGTGAACCTGTGTCACAAGCAGTAAAAAGTATCAGGAAAGGAGGTTCTTGACATGTGAAAACAGGTTAACATGTTTCCCAATGACGAAACAGTGGCCAAAAACCAGCAGAAGTTAACAGGTGAGCAGATCCAGATTGGACAAGAGAGGAAGACAAGGAAAAAAATATTACACGGTTACATTCATTTTCCTTGCCCTAACCTTAAAAACATAAAGCTTCAGGGGGTAGCCAAGTTAGTCGGTACAGGATAAACTTAAAAAACAACAAATAGTCTGGTAGCACTTCATAGACTAACAAAATATGTAGATGGTATCATGAGCTTTCATGGGCACAGCCCACTTCTTCAGATGACCAGAGTGTTGGATGTCCAGAACTAAAATAAATACGGGAGAAGGGAGGGGGGAATAAGAAGAAGCAGTGGTCATCATGAACAGGACAGACTACGAATAGGAGGCAACCAGACAACTCACCAGTACCAGATTCTACAAGCCTCTCTCCTGTGATCCCACTAAAGAATACCAAAAACCCCTGAAACAACTGCTCATGAAACTCCCTGATGCTGCTCAGGAACAAATTTACACCAACACCCCCCCCCCCCCAATCCCTGACCAGAAGCTTTCTATCTGCTAGCCAAGATACACAAACCTGGAAATCCCGGACAACCCATCATCTCAAGCATTGGCACATTTACAACAGGATTATTTGGCTATATTGACTCCTGGGGTAGATAGCCCCAGGAGCAGCTGCCGTCACGCGAGGGCTGGGGGCAGAGAATCCCAGGAGCAGCTGCCATGTGCACAGGGCCAGGAGCAGCTGCTGCCACGCAGGAGATGAGCCAAGGAACCCCGGGAGCAGCTACTCAGAGAACCCCGGAAGCAGCTGCTGACGCACACGCAGGTACAAGGAATCCCAGGAGCAAAGCCAGGCAGATAAGCCAGAGGAGGTCAGTCCTCCGAGTTCTCCTAGGGCAGCAGCCACGAGGGGAGCCTTGGGAGAGCCCGGATGCCTGTCCTCCCCTGGTCCAACAAATTCACTTGCTCAGGACCAGTCCAGTGCCAAGGGTGCCAGATCAGGGAGGTTCAACCAGTACAAGATTTAAAGATAAGAAACAGTAAACCAGATCTGATTAGATAGACTATGATTATGGGGAAATGATATGCTGAATTAATTTGAGCCAATACTTATTAATAAATTTGTTAACTTTTCAACCTTATCTTCAATAATTATATGCCCCCAAGTAATTTATGCTATATTTTAATTTTGGAGGAAAAACAAAAACAGTCAAAAACTATCGTTGCCACCAGTTCTGTTTCGCATATTCTATTATCTCCTTGACTTGAAAAATGCAATTACAAATCCGAAACCCTATCCCGTCTGCTCAAAGATCTTGCCAGCATGGTTCTTCGATTCTTGCTTCATAGGTTTTGTCAGTAAAAGGGATGTAAACGAGTAGTCAAGTATACGATTAATCTTCTTGACTACTCACATTCTCCCCCCCTTGGTGCCTCTGGAGCAAGTGTGGGGAAGCAGGTACTGATGCTGAGGGGGAGCCAGCTCCGCGGTGCAACCTGCCCTCACCCCAGCTGCTGCCTCTATAAGAGGCAGCAGTGCTGGGGGGTTGGGGCAGGGGAGGCTGCCACGAAGCAGCCTCTACCTGTGGGAGGCCCAGGCTTGCCACGGGCAAAGGCTGCTTTGCAGCAGCCCCTGTATGTGGACAGAGCCCACTTCATGGCTGCATTCCCTGTCCACACAGGGTGTGAGTTCCCCATGGACAGGGGCTGCCGCCACAAAGTAGCTGCTGTCTGTGGCAGCCCAGGCTCGCTGCAGACAGAAGCTGCTCTGTAGGAGGCGGAGCAATCTCTGTCCGCAGTGAGTTGGGACCCACTGCAGACAGGGGCTGCTGCCAGACCAGCCTCTGTCCACGGCCAGCCCGGGCCGCTGCTGACAGAGGCTGCTTTGCGGCAGCTTCTTCCGCACTCCCTGCAGCAGCCACTGTCTGTAAGGGAGCTCGGACCCGCACAGATAGGGGCTGCTGCCACCCCACGCTGCTGCCTCTGTGTCAGAGGCAGTAGTTCAGGGTAACAGGCAGCCAGTCTGTGCAGAAAGCTGGTTTTTAAACGGATTTGATACAGAAGCAGCAGCGCAGGGTAGCAGGGGGCTCCTCAGGGTGGGGCCGGAGCTCACTGGCACCCCCAGGGACTCTAGAATAGTAAAGTAACCGATAAGAATTCATGAGGTTACTCAACTATTGTATTATCCACTATCTAACATCCCTAGTCAATAACAGAATTTATATAACAATATTAGAAAAACTTTCTAAATCACAAAGATCTGGATGCTGAAGAAGTACTATGTCATAACAAATAGGAATGTTTCTCTGAAATCCTAGATATGATTCAAATTTGGTTCCATTTTTACCAAATTCATGAAATATACTGGCTTCAATTTGGACCTACTAGTCAATAAATGATCTCCTTTCTCTCCTTTTGAATATGGAGAGAAGAACATAGGAGAAGATGAATTATTCCTTTATTATTTGTATTAACTAGGGAAATTATTTTTTTACATATTAAACAATTGCTTGAAATTAAATTTGATCTCCCTCATCTCAATGAAAAATCTCTCTTTATACCGCTTACATCCTATTTTGTAAGAATACTGAAAAATCTCCAAAGATTTCAATTAAAATTTTTCATGTCATAAGTTAAATTACTATAAATTGCCAATGCTTTATCATCTGAAATTTAAACACAATTTATCAAAATATTCTATTAAATTAGCAGGTGCCTATTTCTAGGTATGGTGTGTTGGTGCTTACTGACCTTTCCACTTCATTTGATCTCAACTGTTTTTGTAGTTTAGACAGAAGGAACAGAATTTTAGAGACTGAACTGACCTTCTTTTATTATTGGTAGAAGCCTGTGACATTAAGAAGCGCAGTTTGTTTACACAGGTATATTCTATTTCAGTGGCTCTCAGCCTTTCCAGACTTTTGGTGTCCCTTTCGGGAGCCTGATTTGTCTTGCATACTCCCTTTCAGGAGCCTATTTTGTCCTGCATATCATCTCACTTAAAAACTACTTCTTTACAAAATCAGACACAAAAATGTATAAAAATGTCACACCACACTCTTACTGAAAATTGTTTAGTTTCTCATTTACACTATATAATTATTAAATAAATCAATTGGAATATAAATATTGTACAGGAGACCCTCACAATTCGCAGAATCACTATTTGCAATTTTGCATATTCACAGGTCTCCCCCATCTTCCCCGTTGCACCACATTCCCCAGCATGGTGAAATCCTGAGGGGGCTGGGACTGGGGGGGGGGGGGGGGAGCTGTTGCTAGACAACAGCAGCGGTCAGCCTCCCCTTCCCCCGAACTCACCCTAGCAGCTGGGAGCTGCCAGAGCTAACCTCTGGGTCTGGGATCCACTGGAAGCTCACCGCAGCTCCTGGACCCCACTTGTGAGTTCCCTGCAGCCCCCGGCAGCCACAGTGAGTTTAGCAGTTGCGGGGAACTCACAGCACAGGCCACTCCCATATTTGAGTATTTCAGTATTCGCAATAGTGCCATGAATGCATCCACTGCAAATGGCAAAGGTTTACTGTACTAACATTTCAGTGCACAGTATATAGAGCAGTATAAACAAATTAGTTTGTACTGTCTTTCCCAGCGCTTTTTATGTATCCTCTTGTAAAACTAGGCAAATATCTACATGAGCTAATGTACCCTTTGGAAGATCTCTGCTTACTGCCAGGGGTATAACCCTAGTTGAGAACCACTTTCCTATTTCATCTTTGTGTGTGAGACTTAACTCTCAGCCTTCGCTTTCAAATTTTCCAATCAGTTAAGGCTTTAACCCTGACTTCTTGCTGCACAGTGAGGGTAAGAAGGATCTACCAAACTCGTATAGATGGAGCAAAGTTAGATTCAATCATTATAACAATTACATGTTCTGAAACAAAGTCTGTATAAATAATGTAAACCAAAACTGTGAGAGTAACTACAGACAGCATGGGAATATTCCCACTCTGCTGCATGTTTAAAACAATATGAACCAAATCTGCATAAATATAAGCAAAGATTTTTTGTATATTCTTATTAGACACAACACATTCTTCTTACCATAATGATATAACTTCTAATAATGGATAAGACAACAGGGATGTGAAATCCCATTTAATCAGTTGACCTGTTAACAGATTAAACGGGGGCAGGAGAGAGAAGAGAGATCATTCTAGCCTCCTGGGCAGCAGCACCCTCCCCCCCCCACACACACACCTCCCACAGACAGGTAAGAGCAGCTGCCGAAATGTGGGCAAGGGCTGCACCAGACTGGCTTCTCCAGCCCCAGAACTGCTGGGAGTCTCGTGGGGTAAGGGGAAAGACTGCAGTGGAGGGAGGGGGGAGACAGCAGACTGCTGCTGCTTTCACTTGCCTCCCCCCACGTGAGGCTGCCAACTCCTCGCCAAGCCAGCAGCCCCACAGGGAAGGCCACAAAGGGCAGAAGCAGGACATGGGCCTTATGAAATATGGTGAACAGAGGGTCTGACATTTTCAATTCCTTCCTTATTGTTTTAAACTCAAGACGTGTTCCCCTTTTTTTAAACTGTAATATACATAAAACAAATGAAAAATAAACCTTTGACCTAATTCTACAATGGCAAAGCAAAGTGATCAATTTTAAGAATGTGAAAATCAATAGTTACTACCTTTCACCAACCTGAGCACATTATTTACTTGAGCATTTAAAAGTGACAATGGCAGTTTTCTTGTAAGAATAAAACGGCTAATCATTAATCATTGAGGTGAACAACAAACAGGTTTTCAGTTCCTGTGAGTCCCATCCAGTACAATATTATTTTCAGAATTTTACGTAACATAAGCTTCAGAAGTCTCTATCCCAGGGAAAACTTAATTTGCCATTCAAAACAATACAAAAATTACTTGCCAGGAGCAAACTGAAGATCAACTGAGGAAATGGTAGAAGAGAATGGAGAGGAGGAAATCATGGCAGAGTAACTTTCATGAGAATCTGTAAGGGTAAGGAGGGAGCAAAATGCATTCAGGGAGACCAATAATTCATATATTGTTTTTCAACAATAACCTGAGAGAAGAAAGAGGTGCTATTTTCTTCCCTGGCATTAATATTTCCTCTTAAAAACTAGGAACTTTTAATCTGAACAAACAAACCATTCACCCTCACTTTTTCCACCTCTCATGGCTGAAAAAAATGGATGCATATCAGTCAGGGACAGCCCTGGACTACTCCCTCTTTAAAATATTTCCCCAGCTGATAAACACATCCATAACACTGGCAGCAATTCTGAAGGACTCTCTGAGCATGCTCAAGGAGTTCCCCAAAGCCACGATGGCACTATAAAATAATCCAGAAAAATGAGGTCACAAACTCTGTCCCAAATACTGGTTGAACCTTTTGTCCAGGACACTCTGGTCCAGCAACACTACGGATGTTGCTAGACCTAGCTGCAGAGATAGAGAGCACCTGGGAGTAGAGCCAGTTTGGTTACTGGCAGCCTGCAGAGCCAGTGGGGGCGCAGGGAGCCCCAGGAGCAGTTACCATCCTGCTTGCAGAGCTGGGAGCAGGGAGCAGAGCCCCAGGAGGGAGCGGGGAGCAGCAGAGCTAGGCAGGTGGGCCAGAGGAGGTCAGGCTTCTGGGTTCTCCCGAGGCAGCAGCCAGGAAGGGAGCCCTGGGAGAGCCCGGACACCTGACATCCCCTGATCCAGCAAATTCCCTTGTTCGGGACCACTCCAGTCCCGAGAGTGCTGGACCAGGAAGATTCAACCTGTAGTACAGATGCAAAATACCCATTTCACTAAGCAAAATAGGGAATCCTCTGCATCTACCAGGATTGAGAAGATTGCTTATATCTCTTAGGCCAGCAGGGACAAAAGAGGTTTCTTTCAGCACTGAGGTTACTGTAGCTTATGCCTCGGGCCAAAACTTTCCTTGATCAGTCCAGGATTCACCTTAACAGGATAGGTGGCTTCCTCTCTCCACCCTGAATTCAATTAGGGAAAACACTATTCTGGCTCACCGAGATTTGAGCGCTTGGATTTCAGGAACAAGTTATTCTTTATTAGTACGTGAACATAACACAGGATAGTTCTTCCTCAGCTATATTTATTTTATTCAGAGATTCACAAACTTAGTGTGGACCACATCTTCAGAGAGAGATTTGAACGCTTCATATTCCCCATAACAATTTCACAGCTTTACATTTGCTGAACTACTACCCTAATACTAAATACTGTACCTCAAGAAACTATGTGACACTGGTGTACCATGACAGATTTTGTGTCATATTTAACATTTACTTACTTTAGCTGTATACTCTACATGCATGTCTACAACTATTTGATTTAAGGCCTGCCATAATCAAAGAATGGCTATGCAGAGAAACATACCACAAAATGTTCTAGGTATATATACAATGTATTATAAACCAAGGGTCAAACTTATTTAGTATATTTATTAATGACCCTGGAACATAAAGTAGGACAGTGCTAATGATCTACTAATGACATAAAGTTGAGTGTTACTATCCATAGAGACAATGATCAGATTCCTTTACAGGAAAAATTAGATGACCTTGAGGATTGGAGTAATGAAAATTAAATTTAATAGTATAAATTGCAAAGGGATTCATGCACTCAGGGACTAGTAAGAATTTCTGCAATGATTAGGGACGTCATCAATTGGAAATGATGCAGGACAAGAAAGATTTGCTTGTATGAGTCAGTCTCAAGAAGACTATAAGCCACCAATATGATGTGGCCATGATAAAGGCAAATGCAATCCTACAATGTACAAGGTGAGGTATTCCCTGTAGAGATAACAAAGTACTAATGCCTGTGTACTAAGTGTACAATTATAGCCACCCACAGAATCATAGAAACGCAGGACTGGAAGGGACTTCAACAGATCATCTAGCATAGTCCCCTGATCTGAGAGGAAAGACTTACGTTGTGATGGTATATTTCATATTCTTTATTAAAATATGCTTATACATATTAGTATGCCTAACCTGAATATGTTTTATGCAAAATAGTGCATGTAACCTATCACTGGAAAACTTGTAATCCCCTGAAAGTGTATATTTATTTGTACACATGTACGATTTCTGTATCTGAAATTAGGAATACTGACTGTGGATTTATTATCAGTGCGTTCATGTTGAGAAAAGCATATTTCTAGCCCATCAGATAAAAAGAGGCCAGACACAGAGCTAACAGCATAGTAACAAGAGAGAGTCAAACACTATCTCCTTGCAGACATGCTACAAAGACGTGTCCATATCACCTGATGCCTGAATCCATCTTAAATTTTGTACTTTTCCACAGAGGTGTGGGGAATTGAACACAGACTCCCCACATAAGAAAATTCTATATAAGGCAAGGGAAATAAACAGTGATTGTCTACAGCTGGCTTTACAGACTGCCTCCCCACCCCAAGAGGACACATGAAAATGCCTGGACACAAAAGGACTTTAATAGTTAATGGTCACATTATATAGACAGTGGGACTTGAAAACATTTTCAAAATTGAAGTAAATCAAGTACAATTTTATTTGGACTTAGTAAGTATGAAGTAAGCTTCACACTTTGAATGAATTACTCTTAGAACCATACACATAGCACTATACAAAAAGAAAGTACATAAGCCTTTTAAATTAATTTTGGTGGATAGAAAAGAACACAGGCTATATATCACAAAAATTATGATGCTGACAAGTTTTCGTTGTTTATTCAGAGCTGAATATGTATTTACTTTAAAAAGCAATCAGACTGTCCAAAAAATTGGAAAGATTCCTCACCACCATGTGAAGCCTGAAGTATGTGGAGAAGTCATAAAAATAAATAACTGGGTGTCAGGAGTCTGTCCATGGCTCACTTCAGAGACAAGTTTATCAGCAAAGAAAGAGCAGTAAATAGTGAATAATAATAATATTCATAGCACAAATATTTGTGAAACACTTTTCAAATATACATCTACAGGTGCATCTATACAGCAGGGCTTAACTCGAAATAAGCTACGCAAATTCAGCTACATCAATTGCATAGCTTATTTTGAAATAGCTTATTTCAAAATTGGGAGCGTCTATACAGCACTTATTTTGAAATAGAGCACTCTTTCCTCTGACTTCCCTTACTCCTTGTACAAGGTGGTTACAGGAGTCAGAGTAAAAAGTCCTCCAGCTCGACAGTATTTTGACATTATTTCGAAATAACTGCCTGCTGTGTAAAGGTGGACTAAGTTATTTTGAAATAATGCTAGTTATTTTGAAATAATGTTGCCGTGTGTACGTACCCTAAAAGTGCTTTAGAAAGGTAGGTAAAGGTATGCCACACAACAGATGAAGTTCATTTGTCTGTAGACATAAGAGAAAGTACTTATTTTTCCCCCTGCTATTACATAGCTACTTTGATACAAGTTTTGTTGGGGGGGGAGGTTCAATTCACTAAATATTTGCTCAAAAGAAGAAAAAAATCAACAGCTTTACAAAGCTTGTCCCACGTGACAACTAAAGTTAAAGAAAGTACAGATTCCCAGAAAACTCAATCAACTACTGTCAGTCAAAAAATAAAGAATAACACAATCAGTCGGTCAATAAATAAAGGATCAGAATATAATTAAAACCACAGGATAAAGGGGGAAGCAACCAATTTAAATCTTTATTAATCTTCCAGATATCATTCATCATTTATATTTTATCTACTTCCTCTACAAACTTTTTAATCGTAAGATTTAGAGTCTCTCCCCTTGTGGAAAGCTTTCCACGTCTATCATAGTTTTTGCCTTTCAGATCTTTTTCATTTCTGTGTTACCACTTTTAAGATTCACTAATCAGAACGGACTACTGTATTCAAAGTGAACATGTACCATAAATTTATGTGGAGTTTTTAGTATTGTTCTCAATCCCTAACACCATGACTCCTTTTTATAATCACAGCTGCAGAGAAATTTTCATTCAACTGTGCACAGTGATGCCCACATCTTTTACCTGAGTGATTACTGTTAAATTAGAATCTGTCAGAATGTCTGAGTAATTCAAATAAAAACTTCCAACGTGCATTACTTTGCACTTGTCTGCACTTTCTTCTTCATTATATTGCCAAAACAAAGGTCCTTCCTAAGTTCCTTGCCACCTTCTATGAGGTTATCTTACTGAAATATTAGACATGATTAAAATGTTGCATGTGACTAAAAAAAGTTAATTAGCTCATGGGGTGACTGACCCAGGGTGGACACTTAAAGACTTGTTAGGAAGATGTGTAAATGATAGTTGGGCTATTACATTAGGTTAAAATAGAACTTTGAAATGAAAACTTGCATTGTTAGACTAGTGGAATGGTAAGCGCTCCCTCAGGTCTTGTGATGTGAACAAATAATCTTTGTCTGTTACTATAGCTTTGATTCAAGATCAGAAGGGAATATTAACATTTATGATGAAACTTGATTGAAGTACTATTAATGTCTATATATCTCTTTGAAGGTTGTGGTAAACTTATATGAACTATTTAACGGATACATTACTTTATGCTAATTGGCACAATGTTTGGAAGACAGAAGGTTATACCAAAAGCCTATTATTCTCCCAGGCCAAGAGGCTGCTGCAAATGTATAAAATCCTTTTGGTCAGCATCCTTCACGGGGAAAGCTGCAAGCCATAAAGGATGAGATTCCAGGATTTCCTGGGGCCCATATAAGGGACAACAACTTAATTTTAGACTGGGGTGGAGAACGGCCCGCAGCTTGCCTTGATCCAGGGCTTCCCCCCATAATGGCGCACGTCAGCCACACAGGGAGTGCCTGCACCAAGCCTCATGGGCCCAGTCAAAACAAACCACAGCCCAGATTGGGTCTGCAGGCTCTGCCTAGCAGGGAAGGAAGCTACTGTGCACAGCTTTGCACACTGCAGGGAAGTGCTCCCCACAGGCATCATTACTTATCATTCCCATTGGCTGGGAATTGGGGGTCAGTGGTCCCTGACTCAAAAAAAGGTTCTCCACCCATCTCTAGACCGGTCTGAATAGATCTATCTGCAACTACAAAGCTCAACAAATCTATGTATCTGAACCTCAAGGACTGAACTCATGTCTGTAAGTATATTGATCTTTCAACTGTCTCTTTTCCTTTTTTAATATATTTTAATTTAATTAATAAAAATTGGGTATAAGTGTGTATTTCGGGGTAAGATGTAAATTATATATTGACCTGGGTGTATGACTGGTCCTTTTGTATCAGAAGAACTTTTTCTTTTATATGATGAAATAAAATGTTCTGTAATTTTTAACATATTTGACCTGGGCACCTGGATGGAGGCCTGAGTCTGGGTACTTTAAGGGGACTGCATTGTTTGGACTTCTGAGTAACTAGGGAGGTAGTGTAGAAGCTGTTTTGTGCTGGCTTGGTATATCTATATTGGAATAACGTCCAGCTTTTGGAGTTTGTCTACTGCATTCTGTTTGAAGTTCACCCTAATTGAGTGACTGTATCTGGCTCCCACAGGGACCACTTATACCTTCTCTAAAGTAACTGTCCTATGCTCTTCTTTTCACCTCATCTGTCCACTTTTAAAGACCAATTCCAGGACAAATACTCGAGAACCCACAATCAAAACCAAGCTGTAGATGAGACACCTCAGTATAATTGCAAAAATACTAATAACATTAATTTTTCAAATATTAGGTCACTAATTTTGCCTATGCATTTACAGAAGCTTACAATATATTTATCACTACATTCACACATACAGTGATTAGAGAAAAGAACCTCACATAAGCAATTATTTTTGTTTAATTAATTATGTGAAATATTCAAGCTAACCAAACCAGTTTTAGGAGGCTTCTACTTTCTCTCTCCAGGACAAGCCAGTATGAGGGGAAACAAGCAAAATTTAATAGCCATATTACCTCCAAGTGTGTTTACACCAACTCTGAAATACAGCTTTATAATTTCTATTTTGTTTTAACATTCTATACTATTGTCTTCTGTACTATATTTTGACAGGTGTATATAAGTGTTACTGTGATTAAGGTTTGGTATAGAATATGTTATCAGAGTCTGTAATTATAAATTGCAAATATTCCAAGTTGTAGGTCATAAATTTAGAAACGTTGTCAAAAATCAACCACAACTATCAATGTATCTCATCAAAGAACAGGACAAAGCATACCTCCTGTATAAGATATCAGTTTCATATAGATATATTTATCCAAGAAAACAGATTGTGTAAGATATTTATTTTTGAGAAACAGTCCTGATTGTGTAAAAAGAATATGAAGATGTTTTATTCAGAAAATTTCAAACAAGAAGCAATACTCTATCATAGCTATAAACTAAGACAATCTTTATTAGGATAGTGGGAGAAGGCAGGTGGCAAGGGTTTAGTAGGTAGAAACAACTGCTACAGTTTGGAGTCACTATCAGGGTCAGCAGTCAGACCAAGGATCAGACCGAAGGGTAAAGTTGAAGAGTAGTTAGTGGTCAGGCCAAGTGTCAATACTAGGTATCAGGGTCCAGGGGAACAGTCCATGGTTCAAGCAGGAATTCAAGGTTCAACTCAGAGCTAAGGTCAATACCAGGAATTCAGGAACAGAGTAATCAGGGTGGTAGTGGCCGCTAGCTAATAATCCACACTGTTGTGGAGGCACTTTATCGAACACCCCTTGGCTTTATATAGGGGCAGGAGCCAATCAGGCTGCATGAGACTTCTGGTCTGTCAAATTCCTTAAAGGGAGACTTCCTATGTTCTCTGGCCCAGCAGATCACAGGTAGAGGAGTGCAGGCAAGTTATAGCTGCCAAGAGGTAAGTGTGGAGGTGTGCACTACCTGGCAACTCTGCAGGCCCCAACTTGAGACTGCAGAATCTTAACCTCTTTTAGTCTTCCCCTTTGCAAAGAAAAGCTTTAGTATAAACTCACCTGAAGCAGTCTAGAAATAGCCTGATGAATATTGATTTCTTTTATAAACACACCATAGAGTTCATTCTTTATACCTGGAGAATGCTAATGTTGAAAAGTGTTTTACAAAAGATATTGGTTACTTCCCACTCATGTTCTCAATTAAAGCTGAAGACCTGTGTTGTTTTTCAAGTGCTTAAAATGGCATAAACATCTTTTGAGATACATAATATTTATATATATATAAAATGTAATTCTGCACATAAATGTCTGATATCAATGTAATAGGAATAGCAAGATGTTTAAATGTGCTGCAATTTTCAGCAGGTACACTTTTACAGGTGGGGGTAAGGGAGCAGGGGAGCGAGTGCGTGCAGGGAGCAGCCTTTTAAGCTATACACTTTGTAAAAAACTCTCAGAACCAACAAGAGACCAAAGGGTATTGCCATGAATTAAAAACGGCGGTAGCCCACCAGAAATGGAGGAACAGCCTAAGCCCTAGGAAAATGGAAATATGCATCCTTTAAGTTGACAGGGTGTACCAGTCTCCTGGATCTATGGAGGGATAATGGAGTCTAGGGAGACCATGTGGAATTTGAACTTCCTGAAGGATTCATTGAGGTGTCACAGGCCTCCTTTCCAGCTTCCTTTTGCTTTCAGGATTAGCAAATAGCAGTAGAAGAACCCTTTCCCTCTCATACCAAAAGGGACTTACACCACCACCCACAGGCACAGGAGAGACTTGATCTCTTGCACTAATAATTGCTCATGAGAAGGGTCCCTGAAGAGGAATAAAAAAGGTGGATGGGAGAGAAGGTTGGCCACAAATTGCAGGGAGTAGCCCAATGAAATTGTGTTGAATACCAAACAATCCGAGGTCGACCACAACCAGGCCGACCAGAAGGGGCATAGATGGTTGAGAAAAAAGCAGGAGGGGTGGATCCTGGGCAGTAGCTGGGGCACTATCCTCAAGTGTATCCTCAAAACCCCCACTTCTGACTGCCCTGATCTTAAGAGGATCTGAGCTAGGCAGAGGAGCGGAAAGAGAAAGGATGCCGTTGTTTAAACCCTTGTCTTTCTCCTTCCTTCTGTAGAAGCTGGACTGGGGGACACTATGACTTTGATGGAATTGGAGGAGGTGGTGGCTGGAAAAACTATCTAGCCTATTTAAGGGTATATGCAAGCCTAAGGACTGGAGGGTAGCACAAGAGTCTTTAAAACTACACAGCCATGTATCTGCTGAGAAGAGCCTTGTTCCCCTAACTGGGAGATCCTGGAGAACAGACTGCATCTCTTGGGACAGAACAGTAAACTATAACCAGGAGCTGTGCCTTATGACCACTGCAGAGGCAACCACCCTGGCTGCTGAGTCTGGAGTGTTCCAGGTCACCTGAAGGACACCTCTTGCCACTGCTTTTCCCCCATCCACTAAGGTGGCAAACAAGTAGGCTTGGTCCATGAACTTACAGATGGAGTCCCAGAAATTAAAGCTGTACATGCCCTCACAGATCTTGATGGCTGGACATCTGAAGTTGCAGGTTGGTGGACACTGAATAATCTTTTCTGCCAAATTTCTCTCTCTATATAAAAAACCTTTTACTGCAGGACAACAGGCTCCACTCTCCCATGGGATTCCTGCCCCAGACACTGGTCAGGGATGGCACGACTTGACCCTGGGCTGCTTGTTTGCGCTGCTGTTGTGCTTGGCACTCACAGGTTGCTGGGCCAGGAGACTCAAGAGAAGCACCAGGCACAGGGAGACGTGCCCCGTGTCCTCAACCACCCACTGCCCCGTCCTCTACCATGGCCCTAGTGGCTGCATCCTCAGCTCTTCACCGAGCTGCTCCACTGAGACCCAAGCCCAGCCTCCAGATTGCTTCCCTCTCGCCTGCCCGCCCAGCCACACAACTTCTGCAAGGCAGGTGAGGAGGTGCCTGGCAGCACTGACCTGAGCAGCCCGGGCCCCCTTTGCCTGGTGCTGCAGCCCCTCACCCTCACTCCTCCCCTGCACAGCTGGAGCACTAGAGCTGGCTTCTGCTGGAGGATGGGGTGAGAGAAAGCCCTGAGCCTCACTGCAGGGAACAGGGGTGAGACAGGAGGGAGAGAAAGTCCCAAGCCTCGCTGCACGGGAAAGAAGCGCTCCCCATCCCAAGCTGGAGGACTAGCAGCATGTGAGCCTTTCCCTGTACTCCCATTAGCCAGATTCTGCCTAATGGGTGAAGTGGGAGGCCAAGCCTGGGACCAGTGCAGGGCCCAAAGACAAGTGCATGCCCTCCCTCATGCCCAGACCCTGCACCACCAGCCCCTCACTAAAATCTCTGCCAAGACCCCACATCCCCCTCTCCTGCCTCCCTCACCCCAGCCAGACACCCTGCCCCAAGTCCGCTCCTGCCCCCCTCACCCAGCCACACACTGTGCCCCCAAACTGCTCCTGCCCCCTACCTCCCACCCAGACCTCACATCCTCAGCCTCTTCTGCACTCCACCTTCTGCCCAGATCCTGCACTCCCATCCCTATCCCACTCACTAGCAGCCTTGTCCCACACACTAAACCCCTCATTTTTTACCCCACTCCAGCGCCTGGGGGGGGGCACAAAACCCACTAACCGTGGAACCCTAGAACAGTTAATCTGGTCTGAGGCTTTGAACCTCAGTCCTCTACCCCACCCACCCCTCCTGGGGCTGGAGCACTAGGGAAGTAAGGTGTTTCAGTTAGAAGCTACATCATTAGGAGGGGGTTGGAGGGGTTTTTTTCCTTCTCACTTGTGTGGTCCCCAACTGACTTTTCTGTGGGTCAGGGGCCCCCAACCCAAAAAAGGTTCCCGACCCCTCCCATTAATAAAGACAATGTTGAAACCTTTTTGTATTTAACATAATATTTTACTTTATTTTAAAATGAAGCCTGGCCAGCAAACCCCCAATTGAGTGCCCATTTGACCTCAGAAAGGGCTGGTATCAGCCCCGCTCCTGCTGTGTCATGATTAGGAGGAAAGGCCACAATCTGGCTATGGCAGAGGGGGGTCGACAAGCGTAGTGAGCAGGGGGCACAGCCCACTAGTAAATCTAATCTTTATTTTTGGGGGTGTTACTGGTGTGTCCCTGCCTATTCCTTTCCCAGAACCCTGCAGGATGGTGGGTATTCAGATATTCAAATCCCTTTGCTGGGACAGAATACTTTTAATACTTAATTTAATGGTCGAAAGGTACATCTACACTGCACACTTATTTCAAAACTAGCCAATTAGCCCATCATAAGATGGGATTTTCAGGTCTCTCCTCCACGTTGGTCTTCTCTCCTGAACCTCCAGTCTCTCGCTCCATCACTCCGTCGCTCTCTCTCTCTCCTCCTCCTCCTGCCTCCCCCTCTCTCTCTCTCAGCTCTCCTCTACCTCCTGCCTCTCTCTCTGTCTCTCTCTTTCTCTTCTCCTCCCCCTCCTGCCTCTCACTCGGGGGACCGCGGAGCCCAAACAACCGTTTGGGCTCTGCGCTCCCCGTGCTGCATGGGGAGCGCGCAGCCCAAACGGTCGCTTGCACCACTTCCTCCCCTGCGGCTGCCCGGCACAGAAGTCAGCCGAGCGCCACCGCGGGAGGCGAAGGGGGGCGGTGCGGTGACATTCATGGTGAGGGGGTGTGGCCTAGAGCCGCTGTCACGCCGCACATCACCGCCCCGCCCCCCTTCACCGCCCGCCGTGGCGCTCGGCTGACTTCTGTGCCGCTCAGCTGGGCCGCCACGGGGGAGCAAGAGGAGCAAGCGGCCGTTTGGGCTCCCCCGCGGTGGTCCGGCTGAGCGGTGCAGAAGAAATTGTTACTCACCTTGTGCAGTAACATCTGTTCTTCGAGATGTGTGTCCCCGTGGGTGCTCCACTATAGGTGTCGGGCTCGTCCCGGCGCCGCAATCTGGAAAGTTTTTGCCAGCAGTAGCCCCCCTCCGGAGGACCACGCATGCACAGAGGTGTCTCGCGCCATTCGCGCCTTTTCTGCGTCACGCAGTCCGACGCGCCAGTTCCTCCTAGCCGGAACATCTGAAACAGAGAAAGACAAGAGCTCCGAAGCAGGGAGGAGGGCGGGTCGTGGAGCACCCACAGGGACACACATCTCGAAGAACAGATGTTACTGCACAAGGTGAGTAACAATTTCTTCTTCTTCGAGTGATGTCCCCATGGGTGCTCCACTATAGGTGAGTATGAAGCAGTAACCCAAGCGGCTGATCATGCCTCGGAATTATCTGTGCACAGAAGAAAGAACTGCTTGAGCGACTGCTACGTCCGTAGCTCTGAGACGATCAAGGGCATAATGCCTAACAAACGTGGATGATGACGACCAGGTTGCCGCGCGGCATATGTCTCATAGCGGGACGTTCTTCAGGAATGCTGTAGAAGTAGCCATGCTCCTGGTTGAGTGCGCTGTTGGTGCACAGGGGAGAGGCCTGCCCCTAAGGGTGCAGGAGCGAGTGATGCAGTTAACAATATGCAATGATATATGTTGTGACGACAGTTGATGACCTTTAGAACGGGTCGCCACCGATAATAGTAATCGTGGGGACTTCCGAAAGGGACGCGTTCTGTCCAAGTAGAATGCAAGTGCCCTACCGACATCTAATGTGTGTAAATGTGCCTCCTCAGGCGTAGCATGTGGTTTGGGGTAGAAGATAGGAAAAACCATAGGCTCATTGACGTGGAATGACGAATTAACTTTTGGCACGAAGGCTGGGTGACATCTCAACGTGACGCTCTGTTGAGTGAATAAGGGAGGATCGGTGGAGAGTGCAGCGAGTTCGGAAACTCGGCGGGCCGAGGTGATCACCAGGAGAAAGGCGACTTTCATAGTGAGAGTCTGTAAGTCACAAGTTGCGAGCGGTTCAAATGGTGGGCGGGTAACAGTGTCCAATACGAAGGTAAGGTCCCATGGTTCTAAGGTAGGCCTGTGCAGTGGGTAGAGATTGGAAATACCTCTAAAGAACCTCTTCGCGAGTGGATGCGCGAAGACGGAAAAGCCCTCTATCGCAGGGTGAAAGGCCGAAATCGCTGCCAAATGGACTCTCAGGGAAGCGACTGCCAAGCCTTGTGAATGCAGGTGGAGTATATAGTCTAGGATGCGTTGGATATGTGCCTGGAGAGGATCAATGGCCTGTGAATGGCACCAGGCATGGAAGCGACGCCACTTGTAGAGGTAAGACTTCTGAGTGGTCTGACGCCTGCTTTGTACCAGCACGTCTCTGACTGCCTGGGAGCAGGTTAGTTCTGGCCCTTGGAGCCAGTTAGGAGCCACGCTGTTAGATGCAACCGGTCGATGTTTGGATGGAGAAGATTGCCACGTTGTTGCGAGAGCAAGTTGTGCAGTTGTGGAAGTCGTTGAGGTCGGGATAGCAATATCTGCATGAGCTGCGTTAGCCAGGTCTGACGAGGCCAGAAGGGAGCCACCAGGATTACTGTCGCTGCATCGGCTAGTATCTTCCCTATCACTCGGGGTATCAATGGAATCGGGGGAAAGGCGTATAGGAGACGATATGTCCCCCAATTGAGCAGGAAGGCATCTCCCTTCGATTGGCTGCCTATGCCAGCTCTCGAGCAGTAATAGCGGCATTTCTTGTTGTCGCGGGTGGCAAAGAGGTCCACTTCTGGGTAGCCCCATAGCTGAAAAAGATCGCGGGCTACGTAGTCGAGGAGTTCCCATTTGTGTTGGGAGTGGAAGGATCTGCTGAGTGCATCTGCAATGGTATTGTTCCTGCCAGGGAGGTAGGAGGCTGTGAGTGTGACGCCATGGCGAATCGCCCAGTTCCAAAGGCGTACCGATTCCGCACATAAAGTTCTGGATCTGGCCCCGCCCTGGCGATTGATGTAGTATACAGTGCATATGTTGTCCGTGAGAACATGTAATGTGGTTCCCTGGATCTGGTGGACGAAGTGGCGGCAAGCATTGAAAACTGCCCTGAGCTCCAGGAAGTTTATATGGAGTAGGGATTCCTGGAGAGACCACAAGCCTTGGACCTGATGCTGTTGCATATGTGCTCCCCAGCCTACAAGGGACGCGTCTGTGCTAAGCTGGATTGAGGGGGCTTGGGCGCGGAAGGGAACACCCGCGAGAGTATTGGCAGGGTCAAGCCACCATGTGAGCGAGTCCTTGATGCGGGCAGGAATAAACATGAGTTTGTGGATATTGGTGATACCGGGTTTGTAGACTATCAGACGCCAATGTTGCAGGCACCACATAGGAAGACGAGCGTGTGCTATGACATACGTTGTAGACGCCATGTGGCCTAACAATTTCAGGCAGGTAAGGGACAAGACTGTCGGGGCAGTAAGCAGGACGTTCAATAGGTCTCGGATGGCGTGAGCTCTGTCTGTGGGTAGGTACGTCATAGCGGTCGTAGAATCCAGTCTGGCGCCAATGAATTCTATGGACTGGGCCGGGACCAGAGAAGATTTTGGAAGATTGATGATTAGTCCAAGAGTCTCGAAAATACCTCTTGTAGCGGTAACTGCGGTCTCGGTTTCTTGCGTAGAAGGGGCCATGAGGAGGCAGTCGTCGAGATAGGGAAAGATGGTGATGCCAGACCGTCGAAGGTACGCAGCTACGACTACCAGGGTTTTTGAAAACACTCTTGGGGCTGCGGAAAGACCGAAAGGAAGCACCGCATACTGATAGTGTTCGTTGCCCAGTGTAAAGTGTAGAAATCTCCTGTGAGCTGGATGGACGAAAATATGAAAGTACGCGTCCTGGAGGTCGAGGGACGCGAACCAATCCCCTTGGTGTAGCATTCGGATGATGGAGCCCAAAGTAACCATTTTGAATTTCTGTTTCCGCAGGTGGAGGTTGAGGCCACGAAGATCCAGGATTGGTCTCCATCCGCCAGACTTCTTCTCGGTGAGGAAGTACCGGGAATAGAAGCCTCTGCCTCGGAACTCGGGAGGAACTTCTTCTACTGCACCGATGATAAGTAGGCGCATGACCTCCTGACGCAGTAGAAGCTCGTGAGAGGGGTCCCTGAAAAGGGACGGGGATGGGGGGTTGGAGGGAGGTAGAGTGGAGAAGAGAATGGTGAGCCCAGAGGTTACGATCTCCCTGACCCAAAGGTCTGTGGTGATGGCAAACCAGCGGCGGTGATAAAGGCTCAGGCGACGGTGGAAAAGTTTGGTTACTCGTGACAAAGGCTCCAATAGGGGGATGGTGCGCAGACCCTCGACAAGGGCATCAAACCTGCTGCCGAGGCTGTTGTTGGTTTTGCGGCTTATTAGGCTGTTGGCGGCGGCGTTGGGGGCACTGCCTTTGCTTATGTTGGTCATAGGGCCTGAAGCGTTGGGTGGTATAAGAAGAAGGAGGCCTCTGTCTGTTATAGGGCCATGCTCTCTTTCGCCTGAAAGGCGGAGTGTATATCCCGAGGGTTCTCAATGTAGCTCGGGAGTCTTTTCCAGAATGGAACACTTGATCCGTGTTCTGGGCAAACAAGAAGGCCCGATCAAATGGGAGGTCCTCCACCTTGGGCTGTAGATCTTTCGGTACAGAAGCAAGGTGGCGCCAAGAGGCACGTCGCATGACGACCGATGTCGCCATAGTGCAGGAAGCCGAGTCGGCAATATCCAGAGATATCTGGAGTGCATTACGGGATGCTGTATAACCCTCCTGCACAATGGATTTAAGTATGTCCCGTTTGGAGTCCGGCAAATGTTGTATTAAAGGCATCATCTTTGAGTAATTATCGAAGTTGTGGTTAGCAAGTTGGGCGGAGTAATTGGCCATCCTCAGTGTGGCTGTTGCTGACAAATATACCTTTCTCCCGAGCAAGTCCAGACGCTTAGCTTCCTTATCCGTGGCAGAGTTTCTTGATTGTGCGGACTTCGCCTTTTGCTGCGCTGCATCGACGACGATGGAATTAGGAGTGGGGTGCGTAAAAAGAAATTCCACGTCCTCTGCGTCGATAAAGTATTTCCTGTCTGGGCATTTGTTGGTAGGGGACACGGACGCTGGGGTCTGCCAGATGTCATTAGATATTTCATGGATCGCGGCATCGAAAGGGAGGACTTATTGGACTGTTGGAGGTTTCTGAGGAGGGCATGCTGCTTCTGTGGTGCCTCGGAGGTACGTAAATTTTGTGAAGAAGCTACCCGTTTAAAAAGCTCGTGGAATTGTTTGTAATCGTCCACGAGAGAGGGTTCATCATTGAATACCGCATCGTCTGGGGAAGAGGAAGAGATGTCCGTTCGGAAAGCTGTGGGTTGCTGCTCCACGACAGGTGACTGAGTGACGTCGCCGTGAGGAGCAGAAGTTGTTGACGCATCAGCCGTAGGGGTTGGTGGGCGCTGAGCCAGTGGGATAGAGTCCTGGGTTATTGGTCGTGGTGAGTATAATTGCTGCCGCTCTGGAGACAAGGAGGGTGAAGGCCTTGTGAAGGAACGTGAACGATCACAATGGGGCGAGATGCACCTACGGTAATGGGAGTCTTGGAGTGAATGTGCCGGAGAGTAAGAAGTAGTGCTCCTATGATGATAGTAATGCGAGCGAGGAGGGGATCTCGGGGATCGTGAGCGATGGGAATAACGACATGCAGATCTCGAGTAGTATGTGCAGTGGTAACGTGGCGGTGTGATAGACCGTCTTGGAGATCTGTAGTAACGATGTGTGGGAGAGTGTCCATAATGGTAGTGCCGTCGTCTTTGACAAGGAGAGAGCGACGGCTCGGGGGAAAACGCCGCCCTGTCAGGACTGGGGGAAGGCGTGCGGGGATGGTGAGTCTTCCTTTGTGCCTTAGTCGGTATTCTCGTGGATGGGGGAGCCATGGGGATTGAGACGACCGAGGCAGAGTCGGATACCTCCCTTGGGAGGCATGGCGACCTAGGTGCAGAGGATGGGGATGCTGGTGCCGTACCCTCCTCTGAGCCGTCAGATTGTTGGCCCACAGGGGCTGGAGCCGAAACAACGGGCAGTGCTGTTCGGGTCGCACACATTGGGTGGTCGGTGCGGGTAGGTGTGGGCATGCCCTCTATGCAATGCGGATCCGCGTCCCCAGGTCTTGAATGGGGGCGGGCTGATCTGGGTGCCGACTGCTTTCTCGGTGCCAGCTCGGCTGTCTGCGCCGATTCGGCTCTTGGTGTCGACTTAGTCTTCGGTGCTGACTTAGTCGACGGTGCCGGGTCGGTTCTCCGTGCGGGATCGGTCATCGGTGCCGACTCTGCCCTGGACATCTGGTCAGGTCCCGTATGCGGCAACGGTGCCGGGTGCGTCGGTGCTGAGGACCACACCGTCTCTATGTGCGGTGCCGCGTGGAGACTCGGTGCTGCAGATGATGGTGCCAATTCCAGACGACCTGGCGGTACCGAGACTGCTGAAAGTGCGAGGCTAGGCGCCGATGTACTTCGGGCTTTGGTTGACTTGTCTGCTCCCTGTCTGGAAGGGAAGCCCGATGAGCTCCGTGCCTCTCCTGCACTTACGCTCCTGGGCGGAACGGAGCTTTTTCCGTCCCCGGACTTACGTGGGACTGGAGCCTCCCGTTCTGCTGACGGGGGCTGGAGCGCCTTATTGAAGAGTAACATCTTCAGGTGCATTTCTCTGTCCCGTCTCGCCCGAGCGGTCAACTTCGAACAGTGACCGCATTTCTGGGGGATGTGGCCCTCTCCCAGGCAGCGAATGCAACGGGAGTGTCCATCGGAGGCCGGCATGGCGTCGCCACACGAGGCACATTTCTTGAAGCCCGGAGACCCGGGCATACTTAGTGCGCCGGTCTTCGGGGGAAGAAACAACTTGAGGGGCTGGTCGGAGCGGTCCTCGGTAATTATAACGGCAACAAGAGAAATTTTTTTTTAAACAACTAACTAACTAACTAACTATGATAATAAACTGACTAACAGTATGTAGGAAGGGGCTAACTGGGAAGGAACAGTAAGAAAAATACTATCCAATTTCTCCTCAGGAGAGGAGCGTGTTCCAAGTCTGTCTGCGGCCGTGGACGGTTAGGAGGAACAGGTGCGTCGGACCGCGTGACGCAGAAAAGGCGCGAATGGCGCGAGACACCTCTGCGCATGCGCAGTCCTCCGGAGGGGGCTACTGCTGGCAAAAACTTTCTGGATTGCGGCGCCAGGACGAGCCCGACACCTATAGTGGAGCACCCATGGGGACATCACTCGAAGAAGAAGTCAGCTGAGCGCCACGGTGGGAGGCGAAGGGGGGTGGGGCGGTGACGTACATGGCCAGGGTGCTGCATGGGGACCGCGGTGCCCAAATGGCCGCTTGCGCCACTTGCTCCCCTGCGGCGGCCCGGCTGAGCGGCGCAGAAGTCAGCCAAGAGCCACGGCCAACAGCGCCGCCCAGAGGGAACAGCCAGCGTTTCAGCGTTACAGAGTCACAGACGTTGGGCTACTCTATATATAATAAGCTATTCCGAAATAGTTATTCCCAAATAGCTTATTTCCCAAATAGCTTAGCATGTCTACACTGCAGGGAAGCTTCAAAATTAGTCCGAGGCAGGCTTCCCTAATGTAGACATGCTATCTCGATTTAGAGCCACAGAAAGCACTAGGGAGGAATAACTTAGAATGGCCCTGGGGAGGGGCTATTTCGAAATAGCAGCAATGGAGGGTCTACACACGCCTTATTTCGAAATAGCTATTTCGAAATAGGCATTATTCCTCGTAGAATGAGGTTTACAGATTTCAGAATAAGCTGTCCATTATTTCGAAATTATTTTGAAATAACAGAATGGCTGTATAGACCAGGGGTGGGCAATAATTTTTGAAGGGGGGCCACTTCACAAATTTCGGAAGTGGCCACGGACCGACCTGTAAGAGGCAGGACCTTGGGCAGAAAGGGCAGGGTTGAGAGTTACCGGAGTTGGGAGCTTTGCTTCGCCTGGGGTCCCTACCCCCTGACTTCTGGCACGTGGAAGGGACCTGGAGCTGATGGGAGGGTGCTGGGGGCTAATGTCCTCCCAGAGTGTCTGGGGTGGAGGCTTAGAATTCACATAACAGCTCCTGGCCCACTGCTAACCTGTTGCCTGGCAGCTGCCCAGCAGGTGCGAGCCCTTTAAATAGAAGCAGTTAAATGGGCTCGTAGCTCCAGCACCACGAGCACATTGCTGGGGAGCCAGAGATGCATGAGTTCTTTCAACTGCTTCTATTAAAAGAGCTCGCGTCTTCCCTGGGGCTGCTAAGCAAGGCGCAGGGAAGACACGAGCCCTTTAAATAGAAGTAGTTCAAACAGCTTGTGTGTCTCCAGCTCCCAGGCAACGCGCTAGGGGGCAGGGCCTGGCACTGCCTTGTGAGCAGGATCAAAGCCCTCAGCAGGCCGGATCCAGCCCACTGAGAGGCTTTTGCCCACCCTGGTGTAGACGCTCACATTGTTATTTTGAAATAATGCTAGTTATCTCAAAATAACAGTGCAGTGTAGACGCACCCAAAATAAGTACCTAAAACTAACTACAAAGGAAATAGAACAATGGGCTGAAAGAACCCCTAATGCTCTTGAAATGCAAAACAAGGCTCTCTGGCCAACCACCACAAACAATAAGAACAAACTGAGAGGGCATAGGGTCAGTGGAGCCTGATATACTGATGCATGAGCATGGCACTCAAAGAGGCACTACAGCCAAACCTATGGATACCGCTACAGTAAAAGCCTCTAAATACTGTGCACAGAATCTACATTAGCAAGTATTCGAAGAACAGGATCTTCTTTCGTGGTACTTTAATGTGACTTTTATAAATTCCAAACTGGGAATCTCTGGGCTATGTCCAGGGCACCTGCTGTGTAGACTTTCAGGCTTATGTTCCCAGAGGTTAGACTTCACCAGAAGCCCAAATATCTACACAGTAACTTTATAGCCAGGCCACCCAGACCGATTAAGCTGAACCAGACCAGTCATGGGTCTTTAATTGCTGTATAAAGTAACCACTTAATCATGTTCCTCATTTCTCCAAGAATGATTCTTCTTTTTAGTATACATCTGGAGGTATAAGTTCCTATGCACTGTCCAGATCCCAAAAACATTGGAGAAAAATTTACCACCTTGATTTCAAGAGGCCTTAAGACTTTACTTGAAACACATCCTAGAATCTTGAAAATTGAACGAATTAACTTACTCTGAGAGCTCCAGAGATGGACAATTTCCCATTGACTACCTAAAGGCACATGACAAAAGAATCCTATATAGGCAAAGAAAAGTGACTCGTACTCTGAATGAAAGGAGTAAGCAGAAGAAGGATGATTTCTCACCTATCGAGTACCTATTAAATACAGTTCTTTATACAGGCCTATATCATTCATGCACACTGTCCCACAGTTTGTTCATTCCTATATATCACTACGGTTAAAGATAGTCTATTAAACTGGAGCATAGCAGCCAGCATATCACTAAAACTGTAAGCTCTGGTTGGGGGCTGTCACTACCTGGTAAAAAACTCATTATCTAAGTTGCCAAAAATACAATTAGGAAACCTAATTAACAAGAAAACAGTCATTTTTCTCAGTTTTTAAGAGATTAACTTGCACTATTTTCCTGCTATAGTCCTCCTTTTATTTCAATCATTTAAGTTTGCAGGAATTAATGTTAAAATAAAAAACAGGTTTTATTTCAGTGACTGTTTTCTTGTTGATACTTTCTAACAGTTAAGATGCTACATATTTTAATATATTGCCATCATTATTTGAGTGTTTCTCCATTATTTGCTCATATAATTGTCTATAAAATTCAGTATTAAGTTTTTAAAGTAAATGCTTGGAACTGAAGGATCTTTGGATACAGGCTGAACCTCCCAAATCTGGGACTCTCTGATCTGGCAACATCTGTGGTCTGGCAGGGCCACGGATGTTGCTAGATCAAAGAGACCCAGAGCCAGTGGAGACAACATATGGGCTGGGGAGCCCCAGTGGGGCCAGGAAGCATGTGGGGGCCCCCACTTGGCTGGGGAACTCCCAGCATGAACTGGGTCAGGCAGTGGCTGGAGAGCCCCCAGCATCAGTGGGGCCAGGAGGTGGCCGGGGAGTACTTCAGATGATTTTGATGTTTTAAAAACAAGCTGAAAGACTAAATTAGTTATTGATACTTTAATTATATATTAGGCTACTCTCTTCCTCTTGAAAAGCAGAGAGGGATAAATTAATAAATAATGGCACTATCTGCATTGCAAACAAGGAATTCAGAAACAAATCATTTAATTTTAATACAAATGCTAGATTTAATGTTCATGTTTTGCCTCATTATAACTTCAAATTTCTGCACTACAGCCTTCAGTATATAACTCTTTTATTTGAGCCAATACAACCCATATTATATAATACTATCCTCTATTTTAATACTCAAGAATTGTTATAAATAACACACACACACAAGTGATATTGCATGAAAGTATATGACTGGATCCTAAAATAATATGACTAACAGAATTTTATTTAAAAAAAAATAAAAATAGGTAAAGCCTTCAATAATTTATGCCCCAAGTTCTTGTATCATTGCCTTTTGCTCTATGTTGGACAAAACCAACTGACATTGGGAAAACTGACCTTCCTTTTTACCTAAAAAAATCCAACAAAACAGTGCTAAAGTGTAAGCCTTCCCAACTCAGAAATCCCCTCTGCAGAATTCCCTCTTTAAGGATTCTGGTGCAATCTGACAGGATTGCTCTTAGAGAGATTGTGAAATATTCAAGTGAGCACTTTCTTGACCATTTTAGACGCTCCTCTTCATGAGAACTTACAGGAGGTAGCTTTTCCATCTTACCCACTTACTGCTAATTGATATCTCTGAGGCCTTTGGACTGAAATTATTTTGCTTATGTATTACAATCCAGATGTTTTGAAAATGGGAATTTAAAAACTGAAATAAAAATAAACTGTGCCAAAGATCTGTTTATAGGTATGTAATTAAACACCTGTGTTCAAGGGAGCAGGGAACTTTTTGTGTGTGGATAATCTATTAGCCTATAAACAGCTTTAATATTCTCTTATCAGCTTTAGACCTTCCAGCTCCCAAATGTCCCATCTACCAAGATACAAGGTGGGTAAGATAATATCTTTTATTGGACCAACTTCTGATGGTGAAAAATACAAGCTTTCCAGATACAGAGAATTCTTCTTCAGGTTTGGGGAAGGTAACCAGAGTGTCTAAGGTAAATACGAGACAGTATAGATTATTAACCAAAAGAGTTCACATATGCTGCAGAAGTCCACCTAAAATGAAGTGGGAAGTTAAGGATTAGCAGGCAATAGGTGCAAATTGTTGTCATGAGCCATAAATCCAGTGTTTTTGGTGAGTTCTCTGGGCTAGCAGAGTCATGAATTTAAGTTCCCATATTCACCTGTAACCCCCTTTTTCCTCCCTGGGTTACTCGGGAGCAGGTCACACTCATGTGTGTGCCTGGGTGCCTGATGTTTTTAACATAAAAGGAGATCCTGAGTACCCCAGTGGTGATGTTGTTTAGTTGGGGATTCCCTATCCACCCCCTTGCTGCAGTCTCTTGCTTCCTAAGAATGTACAATGGCAGTGCCTCCACCTGGCTGGCCCTGTTCACACTTAATGGTGAGCCTTGAGAGCCTCCAGGAATAAAATTATTCCAGCAGTAATCTGGATCTAAAACCAGGACAACAATTATAAATAATATACATCTAATTGATTACATAGAATTAACACACCTTTACTTAACAACTTAAAGAAAACATGGTTTAACAGGTTAACAGTGAATAAAATCAATTAACAAAGTACACAGAAATAATAGGAACTTCTCTATATGGCATTTGCACTGCCACTATTTATCCCACCCCAGAGTGTGCACTCCTCTGGAGTCAGAGTCGCAGACGCTTGTGTGGGCACACTTGAAGGTCTGTAGCTGGAGTGGAGACAGCACTGTGCAGGTCCTGTGTGTGTTAGTCCAAGCTGAGGAGCCAGCTGCAAAATCCCTCTGCCACTGGAGCAGGCTCCACCAAATGCCAGCAGCTCTGGTTCACTGGGCTGATCACTCTGCCTCTCTTTGGACCCAGAGTTAGTCTATATCTCTGAGGTCTGTCCCAGGCAGCACTTTCCCAAAAAGCCCAATGAGTTACTTACAGTTTCCACCTATGTGCAGGGTTTATGAAGTCCTTCTCAGCCATAGGCATAGCCAGAGTCTCTTCCCTCTAGGGCAATCAGCAGCCCCTGAAACAGCCTACTAGATCCAAACCCCACAGGCTCTCAGTCCCAGGCTCTAGCTGCACACAAAAGCTCCTGGACTGGACAAAAGCTCCTCCACAGCAGCCTGGCTCCTCTGTCCCAAAATGGAGAGCTCTTCTCCCAACATATCTGGACAAGCCCGCGTCCTCCTTTTTCCTCAAAGGCTCATGGGAGTTGTAGTCTCTGGGGCTAGATTGCAGCACAAATGATCCTCCCAGAAAAAGTCAGAGGCCCTTTTAGTAAGGAGACTATACACCTTTTCAAGGTTTTGTGCAGGTTTCCTTTGAGGACAAATATGGAGTCATCACTTTGTGAAAGGTATTTCCCCTTGGTGATATAGTGTCTTTGTCTTTTCTCATTTTTGTATAGGTTGTGACTGAGTTTCATCCACATTATAGTTATTGGAGCAGTTGATACACTGGATGAGTTATACCACATGCTGAGATATGTATGATCCATGAATTGTCTGTAGCAAGATGCAGAGATGATGTTTCAATGACAACTGTTCTTAGTCACCTAACAGGATCTTTGGATCTTTTAGTGTCAAAGGAACCACAATAATTAGAAATACTTGTCAAAAGAGCATCATAACAAAGATCTGGATATCTTCTCACACACAGGTAAACCATATATTGGATAACCATTGCAACATGGATGGAAAAATAAGGATGATTATTTCCTGTATTCATAAAGGATCCAACACAGCTGTGCTTCTACAAGACTTTATTCCTGTAACAGTAGAGCTTGCTGCAGAATCAACTGTAGTCAAAACAATCTTCTCTGCATTGAGCTATGTACACAGCAGGACAATAAAGACTGTGAAGACCCATGCAATCTCAACACAGATCATGCTGAACATGACAATAGTAATATTGTTGACTAGACATCTCCCCAGTTTCAATGCTACCTGTACACATTTATTAGCTTTTGTTTTACCCATTCTGTTGCTGCTGTGATGCTTTGAGGTCATAAAGAAATCCAGTTTTATATCATTAAACAATATATAGTCATTAAACTAACAGAAGTAAAGGCAAATATTTCAAAGTGGTCATTTTAACATGTTGGTATCATTATTTATCATTTCTATGGTAACAGCACTATTTGACTGCTTCATCTTAAAAGCAAAAATAATAAACTTTCAAATTATTTATGATGTACACATTTGTGAAGAGGGTACATTAAGTAGACCAAATTGGTGGTGGCTTCTGCTTACCTATAAGGATATGTAAGCAAAACATTTTTCTAAATTATATCAGAAATTAGAAGACAGATTACCAATCTCTTCTATTGAAAAAATTTACTATATAATTTTATTAGTAGCCATCAAACATATTCTGTAGGAAGCTTCAAGTACTTCCCACAACATAGTATGGGCATAGGTTACTTACAAAAAAAATCAAATTATATACACAAATTATGTGCATTTGGCCTTGTTTCAAACCTTACTCTTTAACAAAAAGCTTTATTGTAAAATATAACACACTGAGGAAAATGACACTAACTCTAGATCAGCATTTCTCAAATCCAGCCACTGGGCTTTTCATGCAGCCAGAACCTCCGAGGCAGTGATAAGTGGGTAAAGCAGTGTTAATAAACATACAAATATCACTTTTTACAGAAGCAGACTTACTAGCTAGTAAATCTAAAAAAAAATAACCAAAAAGAAAACAAAAATATTGTTTGTTTTTATTCTGTAACGAAAAGACACTGTACTTTATTTTTATTATTGAGTCTTCAATAAAAATATGCATAAATAAATTGCAATGATTTGCTATGTATGCGCACATATTTGTTTTTCCTAACATTAATTAAATATTTTAAGAAAAATTGTCAAAGTGGTCACTAGCAAGAGTTAGTGGCTGCACTCCTGAGGCCATCAAAAAATTTCTTAGGAGACTTCCTGTATTTAGATAACATTGGGCAGTATTCTGTTGGTAATTTCATCCCTTTCCTGTAACATATGTCTGAACTTATAAGACTGTTTTAATCCTGTTACATTCTGTACCAAAGATTACCATCTGCTTTGGCCTACTGAACAGCAGTATCACCTTATTAGTTCTCACTATGTTTGTTGGAGAATATGGGTCAGGCAAAGCTGTACAGAGAAGATAAAGCTTATCTGTAACTAAAGCTCTGGCAGTTTAATAAATCAATTTTCTATAGCTCTTTTATTTCTAACAACTTTGATCAAAACCTACAGTCAGTAGGTCTTGTTCCATAGGTCTCAGACTTCACATATGCAGCTAGAAGAAACCACAATTTTAGACCTAATCAGACAAATTTCAAACACGGCTGTTCCCAGTTCTGGCTCAGCATGAAGGTAGAAGAGTAAAAGCTATCTTTATGCTTTGCACAACTCCTATGTACAGAATCATAGAATCATACAACTGGAAGGGACCTCAAGAGGTCATTTTGTTCAGTCCGCTACACTCATGGCAGGACTAAGTATTGCCTAGTCCATCCCTGACAGGAGAGTATCTAACCTGCTCTTAAAAATCTCCAATTATGGCTATTACACAACCTCCTTATGCAATTTATTCCAGTGCTTTAACCACACTGACAGATAGGAAGTCTTTTCTAATGTCCAACCTAAACCTTCCTTGCTAAAATTTTAGCCCATTGCTTCTTGTCCTATCCTCCAATACTAAGGGAACCATTTTTCTCCTTCTTCTTGTAACAACCTTTTATGCATGTGAAAACTGTTATGTCCCCTTTAAGTCTTCTCATCTCCAGACTATACAAATCCTTGGCTTTCAATCTTCCCTCACAGGTCATGTTTGCTAGACCTCCTTGTTCTTCTCTAGCCTGTGTCCAGTTTGTCCACGTCTTTCCTGAAATGTGGCACTCAGAACCGGACACAAGACTCCAGCTGAGGCCTTTTAAGCCAGCTTCCCACAAGCATGGAGCCGCCTGCCCCTTGTTCCCCACCCCGTTGCTGCCTCTGATAGAGAGGCAGCAGCATGAGGGTACAGAAGGCAAGTGGGAGACAGTACACGCAAGAAGCTGGCTTTCTAGACAGCTCCCAGCATGTACCAGCTCCCACAGAGCCGCCTCCCTCTGCCCCACTGCCGCCTCTGTATCAAACGTAGTAGGAGAGGGCAGGGGGAGCAGGCAGGAGCTGGTGCTTGCAGGGAGCCAGCTTAAAAGTTGGCTTCCTGTGATCATCCGTTCCCACCTGTCGTCCCTGAGTGTAAATGTGTAACCACTGAAAAATTCAGCAGTTACACATTTACAAAAAAACTCATTTGCTAACATCCCTACTCTGTATTATTTCTAGTCATGACCAACCAAAGAGAACCCATCAGGTGGTCTGTGCCCAAAAGTACTGTGAAAAAAATAGTTTACAAAACCACCTGATAAAACACACAAATGATGAAAATACTTCTAATTTCTTTAAAAAAAAAAACAAACATACACAATACACACACCCATACACACACAACATTATTTGGGTAAAGACCCCTACACCCATGGTCACCAACCAGTAGATCGTGATCTACCGGTCGATCGTGGTGTCTCCATAGGTTGATCTTCAGTTCCCTCTGAACTGCGTGCCTATACGGCTGCACACAGTAAATTTTAGATCTTCCCTCCTCATTTGCAGAGCAGCACCCATAGAACAGAAGGTGAATAGTGGTGGTGGCTTGGTGGGTTCTACTGGGGCAGCGTCAGATGTCTGAACGCCCTTGCCAGCTGGGCTGGATCAAAGAGGGGCAACCACCTGGCCAGCTGGCCATGGCATTCAGCCCACCAAGTCTGTGCTGTGCTCCAGCTGGTCAGGTGGCAGCCTCTCTTTGCTCCACCCTACATGGAGCATGGTGCAGTCTTGGTGGGCTGAACGCCGCAGGCTGCTAACCGGGCAGCCGCTCTTCTTTCCTCCAGCCCAGCTGTGCCACACTCCAGCTGGGCTGAAGCAAAGAGGGACAGCCACCCAACCAGCTGGCTATGGCCAGACCCCCACCAGCACCCTGCTCCCTCCCCCTGGCCAGACCTCCACAATCACCCTGCTCCTGTTCCCTGTCCAGACCCCACACAAGCACCCTGCCCCCACCCCCTGTCCAGACTCCCACTAGCACCCTGCTCCCTTCCCCCCGGCCAGACTTCCAAAAGCACCCTGCTCCCTTCCCCCCCTGGCTAGACCCCTACCAGCACCCTGTTCCTTCCCCCTGGCCAAACCTCCCACCAGCACCCTCCCCCTCCCCCTGGCCAGACTCCCACTAGCACCCTGGCCCCATGCCAGACACCTACCAGGACCCTGCTGCTGCTCCCAGGTCAGACCCCCACCAGCACCCTGCTCCTGCCCCCTCCCTCCTGGCCAGACACCAACCCCCAGCTTGCTCCTGGACCCTACTTCATACCCAGATTCTGCACCCCCATCCCTATCCCACTCACTGGCAGCCCGGTCCCACACACTGGATCCCTCATTTTTGGCCCCACCTCAGAGTGCAGAGAGGCCCACAAAATCCACTAACCCTGGAATCCCATAAGAGTTAATCTGGCCTGAGGCCATGAACCTCAGTCCTACCTACCCTCCCCCTGCCTTGGGGCTGGAGTGCCAGTGGAGGGAGGTGTCTCAGTTGGGGCCACATCAGTGAGGCTTGGGGAGTTTTGAAGGGGTTGTTTTTCCTGCATCTCACTTGTGTGGTCCCTTACTGATTTTTCTATGGGTCAGTGGCCCCTGACCCAAAACAGGTTCCCCTCCCCTCCCATAAATAAATTCAATGCTGAAACATTTTGTGTTGGACTTAATATTTTATTTCAAAATGAAGCCTGGCCAACAAGCCCCCAATTGGGGCCAAGCCTGCATCTGGCCACAGCATCATAACACTCCTGCACCCCCCACACCCTAACCTTGAGTCCATCATACGCCTGAACCCCCTGCCCTGAGCCCCTCACATTCCCAAACTCCTGCACCACCCACATCCCCAGTCTTCGCCACAACTCTCCTGAACCACCCACTGCCCTGACTCCATCATACATCCAACCACCCCCGCCCTGAGGCCCTCATATACTCCAATCCAAACTCCTGCACCTCCACAAGCCTGAGGCTTGCTCCAGCACCCCAACCCTGCACCTGACCCCAACACTCTCCAGCCTGGAGCCCCTTCCCCGAGCCAGCATCTCCTTCTTCACCTCTTCCTACACCCAAATTCCCTCCCAGAGCTTGCACCTCTCACCCTTCCCACACCCAAATCCCTCATTCCCACCCCAGAGCCCGCACCTCCTGTCTCAATCCAGTGAGAATGAGTAAGGACTGGGGCCAGCAAGTGATGGAGAGGAGGGGAATGGAGAGGGCAGGGTCTCAAGGAAGGGCTCAAGGAAGAGGTGGGGTTTTGGGGAAGGGATGGGGTAGATCTTGGCTTGCTCTGACATTTAGAAAGTGATCTTGGGTGTAAAAAGGTTGGAGACCACTGCCCTACAGTGTCTGAAGCTCAAACACTGCAGACTATGCCAGTGAACTGGATAAATGAACTGTCTATATTCACTGTCCAAACTCAGTGCAGTGCAAAGCATAAACAATACAAATGATAAAAAGTAGAATTTTAAAGATGATCCTTTTAAAATATTTTAATTGGTGTCTTAGCAGGGGTAATAAAGAGGTATTGAAGTACTTTAAACGCTTTGCATCTTATATGGTATCATGAAGACAAAGAATGCCCTTATCACTCACACAAAGGACTAAAAGACAGGACTAAGCACTTTAAAGACTAACAAGATTGTTTATTAGGTGATGAGCTTAAACCATCTTATTAGTCTTTAAAGTGCTGCATACTCCTGTCTTTGGTTCAGCTAGACCAGACTAACACGGCTACATCTCTATTACAAAGGACTAAGAGTCAGGAGATCTATGTTCTTTCTCTGGCTCTAAATATGAAGTAAAGTAATCCTTTTGGGTGGCATGATTGTCCTCCAAATGCATAGGTTGTTACTTACATCGACCTCACAACATTTCCTAAACTCTGTGTAGGCCTATCACTAATGCAATCGATAGTCTGCATTTTCATATATTAGACTCACATCAGAAAAATGTGCTTCTCACATCTAGAGCAAAATACACTTTTTGCACAAATATTGAGTAAAAAGGATATTACCTTTTTAATCAGAAAAAGATTGCACTATTGGGAATCCCTATTTCTGTACCACATAGGCTTTCCCAAGCTTACCCTTTAAAAAAGTGAGTGATAAAAGAGATCTGTACATGACAGTGACTGATTTGGCGCCTCTCTGTACAGGTTGAACCTCTGTAAATCAGAACTGTCTGGGCTGTTCGGCAGATGGGCTCCCCACAGCTGGGCTGCCAGGTGTGCCCCAGGAGGCCTAGCCTGTAGAGTCAGGTGCCTGGCACACTCCAGTTGGGCTGCCCAGTGGGGCTGGGAGCCTGGCATGCTGAGAGCTGGACTGGAGCTAGGCTGCCTGGTTTATCGGGCGGAAGGAGGGTAACAGACATGGTAGCAAGGGGAGAACTAGCTGGGAGGCCAGTGGCTGGTTCAGGGCTGGGGGGGCAGTAAAAAAGGGGCCAGATATGGCCTGCCCTGGTCCAGCAAAATCCCTCATTTGGGATGATTAGAGAGGTATTTAGAGGCGTTGGTAATGGAGACTATGCAAGAATTTCTCTCTCTCTCTCTCTCTCTGAAGTAAATTCTCAATTATTGGTAGTCTTAAACATGTTAAACATTACTTTGAATGCCTGCCATCTCAGAAGAATAGTTTTGTAATTGGAGAAACTTTTTTTTAAACCTTACAAGGTGCATTTATCTGATTACAAAGAAATGACAACAGCTGGGTACACACTGAACAGGAGTAGGTCAGCTGCTTCCTGCCGTGTTCTGCAACAGGGTAGAATTAAGAAAACCTTTAGGTCTTGTATTTTTTTTTAAAAGAGCCTACATAAATCTCACTCAATATGTTCATTCTTCCTGTGTCATTCTGACCTCTTGCTTTATGAAGAACTTTAAAGGATTGCTTACTTTTTTCTAATCAAGCATGCAAGTGGATTTATTGTTTGCCATTTTTATCATATTTAATTTAATCGCAATATTTATCTAAAATGTTAATAGAATTTATACTAAAATAATAAAAGGAAGTTGACCACTATTCTTTCTTGATATCAACAGACTTAAAATTATGCAAAGTGAATGGCTTCAAGAGACAGAAATGTTTTCTCGTTGACCTTGTTCATAATGCAGTATGGGGGGGGGTTAAACAGAGGCTTAATACTTATATTTATAAGATTTCTTCTTTTTACCTAAGTTTTAGACAAAAAACTGGACCTAAGATTGTCCACAAAAAATAAAAGATTTGTTTGTAAGCAGATAAACAGAAAAGAAAGTTCAACAGGGATGTACTTACAGAGATAATGAGAACAAATGTAATGCTGCAATGACAGTAAAGAAATGTTTTCATAAATAAAATCTTTGTAAACCTACTCTAATTAGAATGAACAAAAAGGTGTTTTGCACGTTACAGTCTTAATTTGACAATTATGCAAGCAAACTGTCTCTCTATATACTACAGATGCTAATTTTATGCTTTTATATGACTGGCTCTTGGGCTACAGCTACACTATGAGTTTTGCCGCAAGAACCTATGCAAATGAAATGCAGATTAGCATTTTCTTGCACTTCATTTGCATACTCTTTTTTGTTCCCTTTTTGTGCTAAAACAGGCAGTGTGGCCGTGGCCGTGGCCGTTTTGCACAAAAACCCCTTCTTCCACAAGATCCTTATGCCTGTCCCAGAGAGGCATAAGGATCTTGCAGAAAAAGGGATTTTTGCACAAAATGGCCATGGCGACACTGCCTGTTTTAGCACAAAAACCTCTAGTGCAAAAACAGAATGAAAGAGAGTATGCACAGGAAAATGCTAACCCGCACTTCATTTGTATAGGCTCTTGCAACAAAACTCATAGGGTAGCCGTAACCTTGTATATAACATTAAGCTACAACAGCTTTTTATTGTATTAGTAAGTGCAAAGTGCACAAATTTTACTGACTTAACAGTCTGCTATAATTTCATATATAAAGCTTGTTAGTGAGGGAATTAAAAGAAGATAGCAAGAAAAATGAAGAGGCAAAGGAGGGAAACAAGGAATTTTATAAGTAAAAATACTTGTTCCTGCACTAACAATTCAAATATATATCTCCATGTTAAATCAGAGCAATAGTACTACACTGACATATTTAATATTTTTCACAGTGTGGAAGCTTGCATGTTCTGCAATTCTATCCATGACAATTTCATATTCATACCATTATTCCCATTTGGAGAAGACAGATTTAGAAAGCCTCAGCTGTAAATAAAGACAGACAACTATATGGCTCTTTAGTCAGTGTCAGCCAAAACCTTCTTTATCAAAGTTTGCACTTCTCCAATTGGTGCTTGGTCTGAATGAAACCTAAAATGTATTAATCACAGTTTTGTCTTCTACAGTAAGAGGAGCCAACAGCCTGTGTGGACCCCTGGGCAAGGTGCGGAGGACAGCTCCATGTTCCCGGAAGGGGTGGAGCTTCAAGTGGAAGGGGATGGGCCAGAGACAGCCAGCCCTCAAAGCCGCACAGAGCATGTAGCATGGTGCTCCAGTGGCGATCTAAAGGGCAGGGGGCTCTGGCCACCACTCCTGCCACTGAAGCAGCGGCGGTGGCCAGGAGTCCCAGGCACCTTTGAATCACCAAGCCCCGGGGCAACTGACTCTTTGGGTCCCCCCTCCCACACATTGGGAGGCCTGTCTACAATACTGTGGTTAAAAAGAAAATGGGGACATATTCTTGGCAGGGCCGCTTCCTGCTTATGGTATTAACTGTTTCTTCTAACTTTTGTGTCCTTAGATGTGTAGGTGTCTGCTCAGACGCCAAGCTCTGGGATGTATTTTTCCATCAGTAACCATCTCTGTCGCTGCCTGGCTGCTTTCCCAGCTGGTTATCACTCAAGCCTTCTGGCTGGCTTACTTGTTACCCTGTTCAGATATTGCATACAAAGCCGGTATATTCTACCTTGCACACTGGTTTAATTTCTTTTGTGGTCAAAGGGCTTTGTTCCTAATATCTTGCATTTGTTTGCTGCAGAAAAACACAACATGGTCTTAGAGAATCCAAATACACAATCCACTTGCATAGTAAGTTTTCTGGTCAATGAGAAATAATATTAGAACTGCCTTCTGCATTGTCAAATAGAAATACTTTTCTTTCCCAATCCCTTAATCATTAGTGGACTATTAGAGTGTACAATATACGGTCACATACCAAAGTGCCTTAGCTGTAAACATCGTGAAGATTCCAATATCATGATGATAGCAACAGATACATGCTAATTTAGCTCTTGTATATTGTCAATTGAATTTTAAACTGTTCAATAATCACATTGAACCTAGTTGTGCCAAAGTAACTAGACATAGGAAAACCAGTTCAAGGCGGCCTGGAACCTTCTGCTAACTTATATTTTAAATACAAAAATACACTAGCACCTGGAGCAGTTGTCCTAAACTTCATTAATAAGGTTTATTTCTTCACTACTGATAAACTTCTACTATACCTATGAGCTACATAAGTCAATCTCCCAGACTAAAGGAATTTTAAAGGAAGAATTAAGGCATTTCATGAGCACTGAACTTTGGCTTAGCCTACTCTGCTCCTACTAAAAGAATTTTACCATTGACTTCAATGGGAGAAAAAAATAGGTTAATACTGAGCACTTTGGAAAATTCCACCTCACATATTTATATGAAATGGAGACAAAATCAAGTACTGTCATTAACAAACCTAGGACCCACCCAACCTTGAGGAGCAGGTTAGGGAGGGGGCATGGAACTTACATATGTGCTTAAATGACATAGATCAGGCAGCAGGTGATTAGTCTCAAGAGCTTCGTCATGCTTCAATAGTTAATGTTCGATTGATCTTTGCATTTAAATCAGAGATTCAAGTACTTTATTATGTATAAAAAATTCAGTGTATCCTCTTCAAAATTAAGGTGCTTCCTCTTAAAACGAATTTACTGACTACAGACAAATGAATCTATTAATTTATGAGTAAAAATATATTTTAAAATGAGTTCTCAAAAAGCAGAACCTTGTAGCACTCTTTTTGGTTCCAAGTGAGAGGCAGTATCTGTACAGACAAAAATTGGCAGAGAGGAGAACCTTGAATATATCTGGTACAATGGGTAGATTTGGAGGAGAAAATCTGAATTAATTTTTTTTTACCAATATTGATCATAAAGTTTATTTTTGGGAGATGATGAAGAAATTAATTCACCAGAGAAACTCACGAAGAATTGCCTTAGTCCAAAATGCTAACCATCGCCCATTGTTCTCAATGGGACAGAGAATATCTGCTGCTCTTAGCAAAGGGGGTGGCTACTTCCCATTGTTCCCAATGAGAGTGAAACTAAGCTACCCTCAATAAAGGGGAAGGCAGGAGGTGCAAAAGGGAGAAACCAATGTGTGAACACATGCAGAGAAATGTGGAGAGCAGGACAAAACAGCTGTAAATCTCCTTAGGCTGCCTGATTTGCACTGCTTTGGAGTGGCATTAAGCAGCCAAATCATACCAGTGAATATCGCACTCTGTTAAATTAAATGATTTACGGTAGATGTTAAAATATTGTCAAATCTCAAAGCTAAGCATGTGTGTATGTCTTTGCAAGATCAGGGCCCTAGACAGGCCATCTTTGTTAAAATTTAACAATTCTATCTCCTGAAAAAAAGCCCTCTGAATGATTCCTTAGCCATAACACACATGCTAGCCACATGATCTGCAATCAATTTTAACAGTTTTAGAGTACCAAAAGAATCAATTTAAGGCATGTTGACTGAAAAATCAATATGTAAGACTGGAAGATCTAACTAGTTAAATAAAATGGCAATTACCACATAAGCATGTATCTTCTTTGGTCACAACCAAATGCATTAATCTTGCTAATGAAGCCCAAAAAGAGCTAATATTTGGGAAAAAAAATTAGAAGACAACACTGAAAAGGTTTTTTTCTGGAAAACTAAAAAAAAAATATTGATTACATGCCAGTTTCAACTCCAGAATACCGTGCTCCATTGCTCAAGGATTAAGAAGAAATCAGATGTCTTCCTGTATAAGGAGGCTAGAGAGTAGGCACTAAACAAACATGTTTAGAAATTGCTAGAATTGTGTGTCATAACCCCTTTGGATAACTTGTAGTACTTCACATATACAGTACAGCCGAATTTGCTTGAAGAGTCAGAGAAACATGTTACCAATAGACTCTGAACGAACAATGAGAAGGAAAAGGCATCATGAAGTGTGCTTATGGGGAAGTGACTGCTCTGTTAAAGGAAGCACAGCCTCCTATTTCAGACTTATCCCAACATCCCTGCTGTATCCAGAGAACTGACTAGTAAATACGGAGCAATAGCAGCCAAGAAAATGCAGCTTATTGCAAAAGTGCCAGTGATAAAATGGATAATATGTCTGACTAAACCAACAAAGCTTGTAAATTCAACTCCTACTGGGACGGTATTTTAATTGCTTTGATATTAAGATGATAAGCAACTTAACAGGCATAAATCGTAGAGGCAGAGCATCATCTCTTTTCTCAGATGGCTCAAACAGGTGCCTCGCCAAGAGATTCAGCGTATCCACTTTTCATGTTCCTAGCCACAGATTTACTCTAGCTACATTATTGGAAGCCATAAACCATCTGTAAAGCAGACAAAGTCTAGGAAAAAAGTTCTGGGAGATAAAAAACATTTCAGGGTTTTCTTTGGAAAAAAAGGAAATTCAGTAAGGAGTTTGTTTTTGCCAGGATTGCTCTAAACATGTCAATGTTAATGTAGAGGTTCCACGCAATGCCAAAGATTATAATTCCTTCCAAGTGAGGATTTAATTATTCTGTTGCTGGATTCTCTGGGAAAGAGAATCTCTCCTTCTCCATCAGGCTCTGGAGTCGAAAGGTCACCCCTTTTATTAGTAATAAGCTGGCCCTAAATGAAGCTTTTTGGTTTTTAATGCTTTTTTAAAAAAAAATTATCCCTGCCTGTCTAACCTGGTCTTTCAAGCCAAAAAAAGAGTAGATGAAGGAGAACAGCTTGTATCTTATTTTGTCTTCACCAGTACTAATGCTTCAGAATTAACTGAACCTGAATTTTCTTCAGAAGAAGTGGGGAAAGTGTTTACTTCTGCGAGTTTCATTTCTTAAAAAGTGGTGGGTAGAGAAAAGTGCCTTTAGTACGTCTTCTATTAGGCTGAGTGTTCACTAGTTATGAATCATTCAGGCTATGTCTACACTGGGAAGGTTTGGTGACAAAAGTGCTGTCAATATGCAAAAATCGCCATAAGTGAAAACCTGTCAAAACGGGTTTTTCTGCTTCTCCTTGTCGACATTTCATGGCCACATTGCTAGTACCATGTTTACAGACAGAGCAAAGCAATGTGGGTACGCATGCCACAGTGCAGTGTTGCGGGAAGGCAGAGCTGATCCCTGTGCTTCCTGGGATTCCCTTATAGCTCTGTGAGCTCTCTATGCTGAGAAATGTCAAAGCAGCACAATCGTCTCTCCAGTCCCTCCCCCCGCAGCAGCAGTCTGCCTGCTGCTGTGTTCCTAGCAGGGCAGAACAGGAGCATTCCAATGATTTGCTCTTTTTGTTTGTTCTCCAAATGGAGCAGCTCACTTAGCTGTCAGATACTTTCCAGAGCTTTGAAAGGGGTGGGGTGCATAGAGATCACAGAACAATAAGCACTGCCACCAGAGCATACATCCTAGGATACTGGTGGAAGTCAGTTCTCTTGACAAAAACAAACAGCCGAGTACACATTGGCTTTTTGTCGACAATAAAGGGAGAGGAAAAGACAGAAGTCTCTCTCATGGGTGGTAGTTTTTTGTTGCCAAAACTGGGTGTTTTTCCTAACAAAAGTTGCATTGAAGTGTAAATGCTGTCACTGTTTTGTTGCCAAAAGGTAGTTTTTGATGACAAAACATGCTTGTGTAGACAATGTCTCGGATAGGTCTCTACAATACTTTCCAATACAGACTGGTCTTTTTAGTCCCCTTTAATCCCATACTGTTACCTTGTTATAGAAAGTCACTGAGAGCAATCTTTAGTTTTGTTTTAAGGCTTTTTCCCCCCAATGGGCATGAGAGCATAGCTTGAGTAGTTTCTTGCAGAGAGCAAATACATGAACCCAAAATTCAGGCTTAATGAGTTCCAATAAGTGATTTAGGCCTGCAAGAAATTTCTCCTTGGAATAACAGAGGTCAGCTTGAACTCTTTGATGAAGGGTATCAGGTAAAAGGAACAGGGGTCATAGCATACATCATTTTAAGAACTCAGGAGGAACCATCCCTGCTAACTGTGGATGGAGACCTCTAAAAGTGAAGAAAAAGGTGAATAGTGACAGAGAAAAGAAAAGCACTTATATCATTCTGAAGACCCTCTTTTTTGGACAGAGGAAACTCCAGGGACCAGAAATTCATGAATTGAGGAGACACAAGATGTTGGAGAAACAGCAGAATCCTTAAATGGTAGCAGAAGAACAGCTGAAGAAAGAAGTGCTATTCTGACTAGAAATGGCTTTGATGTGTACTATTGCAATTTCCCATCATTCTAGCAAGAACAGGGTTTTGAAGTTCCTACATCTGCTCTAGCTGCTTTTCACTGCTCTACTGGTATGAAACAGTTCTTAAGCCTTAACCAGCTTCCCAAAAATTCACTTTGTACAGTTGCGCTTTGTACAGTTGGTCCTTAGACTAGAGAACATGATGAGAATAGTTATGAAAGCTAATGAGCTTTACAAATTCCTTTCACAAACAAAAGTATTGAGCATTGTAAGTGTATTGGATGTACAAGTCTATACCAGATGTTTTAAATACAAAATAAAATTCTATATTCCATTCTGGATTATGACAAAAACATGTTGTGATTGTGCCAAAGCCATCAATCAGCAGCAGGTGCTATGAAATCCATAGTTTAGGATTAGAAATAGTGCCATATTAAATCAGACAATTTTATTTTACCAAATTTGTCTTTTCATAGAATATACTTCCACCAATTTAGATAGTCTATTCAATTTGTCTTGCCTACTGCGCTAATGGAAGAAGCATATGCTATTTTCTTGTGCCAAATTTTCCTTCTACAGTATAAATAACCTGATGCCAATATAGATCAAAAAAAGTTTCAAAGCTGAAACCATGCAGCAATCTATAAGAACACAATGGGGGCAGAAAGGAGAAATATACACCCCCAAAAAAAGGAAGGAGGAGGGATAAAACCCTATAAATATTTTGGATTTTTCTTATCAGAAGTTCTCAAAATTTAAACTAGAGTTTTTGATATTTAACTTATATATTTTTTGTTTTTAAAAATAAATATTTTAAATTCAGATTTCATTTTATGCAAATATATTACAGTTACATTTATAATCTCTTCAATTTTTTAAATAAAAAATAATGAAACTATGAGCATCTATGAAAAACTTAAGAGTGAAAAGCTGCTTTTCTATATAAATAATCAATCAGTGGAAACCATCTAACTTTTGAGGTCAAATTTTATAAATATAGCACAATACGTCATATACAATAAGTCATGTATTAAGGGCCTGATCAGGGACCTGGGGCTATACTATAGCGTACCAAAACTGGCAAAGTCATCACTGGAGTCGGGATTCAACCTCTGACTCCAGGAGACACCACTGTGTGTCTCCTCAGTATCATCCTCTGAGCCCATCTGGGTGAGTTCATACTCCTATTTTATAGTTTCTCCCAATCTAAGAATCTGACTGGTTCAGTTCCGCAAGTATGATACTTTTGACTCCACCCATGGGTGTTTTGAGTCTGAGCTCAATATACAGACTCCAGATTGTAGGACTCACACTATGGCACTAAAAATAGCCATAGAGACCTACCTTCTCGGGCTGTAACTCAAGAGCTGAAACTGAACAAAGGGACACAACTCAGTTCCCAAGGTCCAACCTCAGTGGTAATGTCTACACAACTATTTTTAGTGTTACAGCATATGCCTGAATCTGTAAACCCAAGCTGTGAGACTCACCGCCACAGAGGTTATATTGCAGTATAGATGTAACCACACTCTTTAGTACATGGAAAGACAATGAACTTCCCAGTAATAATCAGCCTTTGCTTCTGGATGGTTCTGGGCACCTGTTCTCAACTCAGGGACAGAGATACAAACAGAAATCCATTAATTTCTCAACTGCCCCCCTTCTCTAAACAAATAAAATACTGCAATAAAAAGGCATGTTGGTTACATGAACAAAAATCTTACATTGTTGTTAATTCTTTTGGCTTTTTGGGGGAGGATATGGTGATGGGTTGGACAAGGGAATAAAGTAACAAGGGAGAAGGAGCAGTTTGTGTAACTAGCAAAGAGAAATACTGATGTCAAAGCAGCATAATCTGGAAAGAAGGGACAACATTCTTCAAAGTACAGTCTCTAGTATTGATTTCAACTTCTGGGAACTGGGAAGGGGAACTGCCTTGGCTGCAGCTCATTTTAAAAAAAGACTACTTGGGAATATTTTCAAGAAAGTCCCGTACCTCCAGATAAAAAAGGGAACACAACAAATGGGAATAATACAACAAAGAGTGCAAGGCCTGGTTGTCAGAATGAAACACTATAAAAATTGCTCCTCAGAAGACAATGACTTTCAAGATGATAGAGCAAAAATATAAGTAATCTGGATCAACTGATTAGTACATTTATGTTTGTACTGTAACCTAGGTTCCTCAGTTATATGTATATTAATAAGGTTAATGAGTTATGTTTGAAAAGGATCAATGGTTTGGGTTTTTGAGAATTTAATCCAGACATCATTTGTGGGTACAGTGAAGAGAAACATGAGGGGAGGGGGGAAGGAGAAAGAGCGAGTTGTCTATACCAACAGTCTTTCCCGCCTTTTTCTTCCCGCCTTTTCCTTCAAACTCCCTCTTTGCACACGACCCCATTGAGTGCACTCCACACTAAAAACCTGTGCACTCTGCACAAAAAGGTTGCACTCATCACTAAAACCATTGCACTCATCACTAAAACCATTGCACTCGACCCCACCATATGTGCACACGGCACTAGGCTAGTTTTCCCGCCAAAAAGCGAATAAAAGCACCAGAGTTGAGGTGCTCGTGTTCTTCGCGCCCTTTGTGTTCTGTGTATTAGTTCTAGTTATTTAGCGGAGATCCTGTGTGAATGAAGCATACGTCTATCCTGTTTGTCTGTAAGCATGAGTGAGTGAATGAGATAGGTTGTATTGGACGTATAGGCCTGCGTGTGTAACTACCCTCTGGAATCGGAGAGTAAATCTCTAACCCCAGTTGAGGTAGCGGATAGGTTGGGCTTCCAAATCCGTCTCGGATCCCAGAAGACGACGCGGAAGGCGGTTCGTTTTCAACCGGAGTTTCAATCCTGTCCTGCCCACGAGAGGATTAACGAGGAGACCATCACCTCGAGGGATCGCCTCAGAGTTCCTCCTCTGCGGCTATCATAGCCAAGGGGCTGAGGTCCTGAGCATCACCCGCTGTCCAAGCAACTGAGTGTATGAGTATAATTCCTAGTGTATTGGGGAACTTTTCTGTCACTCTTTACTTCGGGATAGGGAAACGGGACCGGGATTTGTAATTGCTATTATAGTGATTTGCTTGTTCATCACTCTTACCCTTGTGTTTGTATTTGATGGGTTTGTTTAAATTACATGGTTTGGCCCTAAATCGTTGTCTGTAGTTTTATTTATGGGGAACTAATCCGCCAATGATAGATGTGGTAATCTCAGGCGGGCTTGTCTTCTGACCTCGGCATCAGCTGCTTATACAATCTGACATTCATTAAATTTAATTAGGGAGTTATTTTATTCTAATTAAGTATTGGGGGGAGGGACATTAGATCCGAGGCTAACAGTACCATGCTCAAGGCTTGCCTACCATGTTGTACTATACTGGTAAATGATGACAGACAATTGTCATGAATTAGTGTCTGGTGTGAATTACTTTAATTTATGAATTTGAATATGTTTGTATTCAAAATATAAATTGGTATTTTAGTTTTTTTGATAAAGTATAATTAAATTTTTACTGTTACTGCTGGAACATTTGAAATGATTTTTTCAAACTGGTTGGTATGTTACTAGATATGTGTTTAAATAGATCCTTAAAATTTATCAATTATTGTCCTGATAAACTGAGTTGAGAATAAATTATATCATTTAAAAGGGTGCGACAACTGCAGTTGGAGGAATCTTTCATTTACAATCTAATTGTTTTAAAGCAGTGCACTGAAACAGAGTGACCTTTTTTACCATTTTGTTTCAGGGTCCATCTTAGACATAAGGAGTTACGATCATCCATCATCAGCAATGTCTACAAATTCAGAGTCATCTGCTGATACCACCTGCAGTGCTGCAGCTAAATATACATCAGAAAGCAAATTACCTGTATAAAAAAAGCATTTATTACCAGTAAAACCACATATGATTTCATAAGCAGTCCTGTCAATTCCAGCAAGTCTCCATATATTCAAAGATAATTCAATTTATGTATACAACAAATTCTCCCTTTCAGAAGAAAATATTTCAGTGACATAGTGAAATCTTTACAATTTGGCTATCTTCTATTCAGCAAAGCAGACTTTGCTAGAAAATTTTCTGAATGTATTAGATGGAAATTGAACAATGTGCCAACAACATTGTCAAAATATTTTTAAATCTGAGTCTAGGTGGGTGAAGCAATGTACACAATGATTCAATAATAGGTGCAACTGTTGTTTATCTTACAAAAACAACTGATACATCACAAAATGCTCACAAGGCAAAATATTTAGCAGTAAAAACTATAAAACAATGAACAAAAATCCAAATGTTAAACACACTGCTTTGTCACAGAAAATCCATCAAACATGAAAATGAATCTATTAATGAAGGGAACCTGAAATGTTTAACATGTGAGCGCAGTACTTATTGACACATCTTTTAGCCAAAAAGATTTAAGGACAACTTGCGGAATAAAATAAAAAGTTGTTAAAATTGCAAACTATTTCAAGAACAAACATTTTGCTTCAACTTCACTTAAAAGAGTAGGAGGATCCAAAATAATTCTCCTCTTCCCCACCCCCCTCGTATGTACAATGGCATATTGATTGTTTTGAGCTACTTGTCAAGAATTGGGCAAACTGATTTGCAAAGAAAACCATAATAAAATAGAAGAACCTATCACAACCAAAGGACTCTTTAAAGGTTTAATCAACAGGGGTAGGTGACCAAAGCCCACAGGTAAGTGAAAAATGTAGAGACCTGGACAATGGGTCAGACATGGGGGGCAGGGGAGAGACAGAGCATGGGCTGTAACAGCAGTGATAAAGGAGAGACAAGGCAGAACTGGGGAGAGAGCAAAATCAAATCAGTATCTTAGTTGTCTGTATACTAATACAAGAAGTATGAGGAATAAGCAGGAAGAACTTGAAATGCTAGTAAATAAACACAACTATGACACAGTTGGTAATAGAAAGACTTGATAATATGCATGACTGAAATACTGGTATAGAAGGGTACAGCTTGCTCAGGAAAGATAAGCGGGGAGAAAAGGGAGGAGGTGTTGCCTTATATATTAAAATAGAAGATTTACCCGAGTTGCTTCGGTCCTTAACTCAAGTAATTTTTGTTTTTTGGAAAATAAAATGAAAATGTGCATGTTTCATTTAAATCATTTCTCTAAGGTGGGGCCAGAGATGAGGGATTCAGTATGCAGGCTGCCCCATTGAGAGGACTACCCCAGTTTGGAGCCAGGTGACAAGCACCTCTCCATGGCCACTGCAGCTCCAGCAGGCACAGATGGGGGAGGGGTGCATGTCCCCCAGCTGGGACAGGTCCAAGTCCATCCGTAGTAGATCTTTACAGATATCATTGTAAAGATCTACTACAAACCATCTAACCAGGAAGAAGAGATGGATGAGGGTTTTTTTTAAACAACTAACAAAATCATCCAAAGCACAAGATTTGGTGGTGATGGGGAACTTCCAACTATCCAGACATCTATTAGGAAAATAACACAACAGGGCACAGATTATCCAACAAGTTGTTGGAGTGTATTGGAGACAATTGTTTTTTTATTTCAGAAGGTGGAGAAAACTACTAGGAGAGGCTGTTCTAGATTTGATTTTAACAAATAGGGAGGAAATGTCTGAGAATTTGAAAGTGGAAGGCAGCTTGGATGAAGGTGATCATGAAATGTTAGAGTTCATGATTCTAAGGAATAGTAGAAGGGATTTCAAAGAAAATGGATTTCAAAAAGGAAGACTTTAGCAAACTCAGGGAACTGGTAGGTAAGGTCCCCTGGGAAGCAAGATTAAGAGGAAAAACAATTGAAGACAGATGGCAGTTTTACAAAGGGAGATTATTAATAGTGCAAGAGCAAATTATTCCACTGAATAGAAAAGATAGGAAGTATGGGAAAAGATCACCCTGGCTTTACAAGGACATTTGGAATGATCTAAAAATCAAAAAGGAGTCCTATAAGACATAAGAACATAAGAATGGCCGTACTGGGTCAGACCAAAGGTCCATCTAGCCCAGTATCCTGTCTGCCGACAGTGGCCAGCACCAGGTGCCCCAGAGAGGGTGGACCGAAGACAATGATCAAGCAATTTGTCTCCTGCCATCCCTCTCCAGCCTCTGACAAACAGAGGCCAAGGACACCATTTTATCCCCTGGCTAATAGCCTTTTATGGACCTAACCTCCATGAAATTATCTAGCTTCTCTTTAAACTCTATTATAGTCCTAGCCTTCACAGCCTCCTCTGGCAAGGAGTTCCACAGGCTGACTACACGCTGTGTGAAGAAGAACTTTCTTTTATTAGTTTTAAACCTGCTACCCATTAATTTCATTTGGTGTCCTCTAGTTCTTCTATTTAGGGAACTAATAAATAACTTCTTTTTATCGGCCCTCTCCACACCACTCATGATTTTATATACCTCTATCATATCCCCCCTCAGTCTCCTCTTTTCTAAACTGAAAAGTCCCAGTCTCTTTAGCCTCTCCTCATATGGGACCCGTTCCAAACCCCTAATCATTTTAGTTGCCCTTTTCTGAACCCTTTCCAAGGCCAAAATATCTTTGAGGTGAGGAGACCACATCTGTACACAGTATTCACGATGTGGGCGTACCATAGTTTTATACAGGGGCAGTAAGATAAAAAGTGGAAACTAGGTCACATTACAAGGGATGAATATAAACAAATAATACAAGCATGCAGGGCAAAATTAGAAAGGTAAAGGCACAAAACAAGCTTAATCTAGCTAGAGAGATAAAGGATAACAAGAAAACATTCTACAAATGTATTTAGAAGCAAGAGCAAGGGTAGGCCCAATACTCAATGAAGGGGGGAGGAAGACAAAAAATAAGGAAATGGCTGAGGTGCTTTATGTCTTCTTTGTTCCAGTCTTCACCAAGAAGGTTGGTGGTAACTGGATGCCTAGCATAGTGAATGCTGGAGAAAATTAGGTAGGTTCAGAAGTTAAAAATAGGAAAAGAACAAGTTAAAATTACTTAGACAAGTTAGATGTCTTCAAAGTCATTAGGGCCTGATGAAATGGACCTTAGGATACTCAAGGAGCTGATTGAGGCGGTATCAGAGCCACTAGCCATCATCTTTGAAAAGTCATGAAAGATGGAAAAGACACCAGAAGACTGGAAAGGGGCAAATATATCACCCATCTATAAAAATGGAAATAAGAACAACCCAGGTAACTGCAGACCAGTCAACTTCTGTGCCAGGAAAGATAGTGGAGTAAATAATAAAGGAACCAGTTTGCAAATATCTGGAAGATAATAAGGTGATAAGTTACAGTCAGCAATGATTTGTAAAGATCAAATCATGTCAAACCAACCTGATAGCTTTCTTTGATAGGATAACAAGCCATGTGGATAAAGGAGAAGCCGTAGCTGTGGTATACCTAGCATTTGATACAGTCTCACATGACCTCAAAAATAAACCAGGGAACTACAACCTAGATGGGGCTACTAGAAGTAAGTTGGCTAACCATTCTCAAAGTGTAGTTATCAATGGTGGAAGGACATAACAAGTGGGGTTCCACAGGGATCAGTTTTGGGACTGGTTCAGTTTAATATTTTCATCAATGATTTAGAAAATGGCATAGAGTGTACACTTATAAAGTTTCTGGATAATACCAAACTGAGAGGGGTTGCAAGTGCTTTGGAGGATAGGATTATAATTCAAAATGATATGGACAAATGCAAAGCACTCCTCTTAAGAAGGAACAATCAGTGTCACACATACAAATAGGGAAGTGATTGTCTAGAAAGGAGTATTGCAGAAAGGAATCTAGGGGTCATGGTGGACCACAAGCTAAATATGGAATCAACAGTGTGACACAGTCGCAAAAAAAAACCCCAAAACACCCATAATTCTGGGATGCATTAACAGGAGTGTTGTAAGCAAGTAATTCTTCCGCTCTACTCTGTGCTGATTAGGCCTCAACTGTAATATTGTGTCCAGTTCAGGGCACTGCATTTCAGGAAAGTTGTGGAGAAATTGGGAGATGGTCCACAGAAGAACAATAAAAATAATTAAAAGTCTAGAAAACATGATGTAAGAAGGAAGATTGAAAGTTTGTTTAGTCTGGAAAAGAGAAGACTGAAAGGGGATGTGATAACAGCTTCCAAGTACTTAAAAGGGTACTTGAAAGCTGTTATCCTGGAGAAGGAGAAAAGGAGAAAAAATGTTCTCCTTAACCTCTTATGATAGGACAAGAAGCAACGTGCTTAAAGTGCAGCATGGGAGGTTAAGGTTGGACATTAGGAAAAATTTCCTACTTGTCAGTATAATTAAGCACTGGAATAAATTGCCGAGGGCGGTTGTGGAATTGCTATAATTGGAGATTTTTAAGACCAGGTTAGACAAACCTCTATCAGGGATGATCTAGATGGTGCCTGGTTCTGCTGTGAATGCAGGGAACAGGACTTGATGACCTCTCGAGCTCCCTTCTAGTTCTCGTACCTATGATTCTATGAGTATACATTGGGCTACATAGAAATATAATATGCTGAATATACTAAAGCCTATTTCCAGAGCCTTGGACATACTGCACAAAGATTGCTGCTGTATTTTGGAAAGAACTTCAAGAGGCACTGAAGAAAGAGGTACCCAAAAACAAAATTAAACTTCTCTTCTTATGTTCATTGCAGAACCAGATGGATCAATTATTTACTTCATCTCATTTTCCTGCCAATATTCTCAACCCAAAGTAGTACGATAGATGCCAAACCACTGAAGAAAATGATGTTTCTATGACATGCACATCTAATAAATACTCAGTCATGCTAATCAGAATATCTTTGCAGGCTGGACGTGAACTAATCAAGCAGTATATTTGCTGATGATGTTTTAAAGAAACTCACACCAATGAACTGTGGTAAGTCACTTGCTAAGCACCTAGAACCATTTTCTTGAAGTGATAAACCAGCTTTTGACAGCAGTGGCCTTGTCTGCAGCCAAAGACTGAACATTTACTTCATTTGGACTAATTAATGTAAAACTGAGACATTGACGGGAGTTGCAAAAATAGGAAAATTCCTCTCTCTTCCAGTGTATGAATAAAAACAAGATGTGAGATGATGAGCTCTACTAGTTTTCAAAGTCTGAAAAGCAGAAAAGTACCTTACAAGACTATTGCCTAATTTTCAAGAGACTAAAGCAAGTAGGAACTTAAGCTCCAGTCACTTTCACTCTAGGTATATTTAAACATTTTCCCAGACTGACCTAAAAAAAATCAGTTTAATTCTGTGATGGGGTGGATTAGGTCCATGAGCCCCATTAGAGGCCACGTTGCCCTGCCTCACTGTGCAACAAAATGAGCATAGGAGATGTCCTCTAGGCAACCTACAGTAGCTACAGGGGAGCAACCAATTATATGGGCTCCTATAGTAATCCATCTGGACCAGAAAGCCCATATAACCAGAGACAGAGCAGTCAGTTGCTGCCTGATGCTTGAAAAGGGAGCACTGGGTGCCTGGCTGGCTGGAAGAGGAGCAGGACCATTGACAGGGGAGGGCAGGGGACAGAGTCCAGAACCTAGCCAAGCCAAGCAGTGCTACTATGATGGGCCATGCTGATCTGGCTGAACCACAGAATATATGACCCCTAGATCCCTTTCTGCAATACTCCTTCCTAGATAGTTGCTACCCATTCTGTATGTATGACAGACACTGCGTCTGTGTGTGAAGACTGAGTACGTGAAGACTATATGAAGACGGAGTCCAGAGAGAACTGCCCAAAGGACATGAACTGAGGGCAACAAAATGAGCCCCTGTTGTGTTGTTAAAAAGGGCAGTCTCTCTTGCAAGGAAGCCTTCATGCTATGGCCCCATACCATGACAGTGAGAAAGAATTAGAGGCTGTATACCCCAGAATGGGCAGACAGTGCATGTGACTTAATCAGAGGGCTGAGTCACTGAAGACCCATTGAAAAAACAATTAGCAGTGGAGGGAGGAACTCATGAGAGCAGGGTGCCACCTTGTAAAAACTCAAACAAAAACAGGGTCACACTCCACCAGAAAGACAAGTGCCAACTCTGTTACAAATGCACTATTAATCCCACTATTACTTTAGTAAACCAGTTAGTTATAAATGTAAAATATGTTTTGATGAGATATTTATGTATGCAAAATATTTAAAGAATGTTTTGTTTCTTGAAAATGTTATATGATATTTTGTTTAAATTAAATTCCTGGTGACCATCCTAATGCAGCCTGACACAAACAATGAGCAAAAAGTTAATCATCTAGTAAATAAGCAATCTATCAATCACCATTGTTAACATAATACAAATGTACAATTTATAAGCATCTGAAATTATTAAGTTATATAGTTTCTTAATACATCAGTGTGTGTGTGTGTGTGTGTGCGCGTGCCCTCTGAGGTAGCAAAATTATATACAAAATCTAGTGTAAAAGCTTTGTTTAGTTATAGATCAACATTTTAATGATTTTATCAACCAATGAGAAAGCACCTTTCTTTAGAAAATAAAGGAAGTACAAATGGATAAGTTGTTTTAAATCACTTGATAATTTAAATTGCCATGATTTAAACTGATCCACCCTGTTAGCGTGCAGAGCCACAAATCTAGATCTATGATTGGGACTTAAACAGCAAAGAGAAGAATAAAACGACAGGTTGAACCTCCCCGGTCCGGCATCCAGGATCTCCCAGGGCTCCCCTCCTGGCTACTGCCCTGGGAGAACCTGGAGGCCTGACCTCCTCTGGCTCACCTGCCTGACTTTGCTGTCCCCCAGGGCTTTCTTCCCTGCCACCAGCCCTGTGCAGTGGCAGCTGCTCTTAGGGTTCCCCAGCCCTGTACACGTAGCAGCAGCTGCTCCTGGGGTTTCCCAGCCCCACACAGCGGCAGCACTTGCTCTCAGGGTTCCCTAACCACGGATGTTGCCAGACCAGAGAGTCCCAGAGAGAGGTTCAGCCTGTAGGAAAAACACTAAAACAAAGTTAAAACTGCCTATAGGATCCAACACTAAAGTGTGGCAGAAGATTTGCATCTAATTTAGCATAAACTTAAAAGATGCTCATTGGTAGCCTACATAATTTCATGAGATGCACTGTTTTTCTGTACTCAAACTGCCATGGATTCCTGCTGGAGAAATATCCCTCCTTAATTGCTCAACCAAGTAAAATAGAAACTCTGACCTCTGACACTTTGGTTCCTCTTTTATGAAATGAGATGTACATTTGGTTTTATACGGTAGAACTCAAAATGCTTTACTTGACATTATGAAGTACCAAAAAAAAAAAAAAATTCTTCACTGAAAAGGTTTGCAACCAGATTTATAAGAAAAGGTAAACATAGATGTGATTTCTGAAGAAAATCTTAAAACAACTATGTTAACAAAGAACTGGAGAAAAGGCTCATTGTGGATATAGCTCTAAGTTCATTGACACTGTAGTTAAGTGACAGTTATGCTAAAGCAAATTTAAAGATTCATAAATAAGAAACTTTAGCAGTGGTCTCTACAGAATTTTTACAGTAGGATGTGTCACTTTCTGTCCGTGTTATAAGGAAATGTGTAATGCTGGCTAAAATCACCAGTTCTCCACCCTGCAGTTTTGTTTTCAAAATCACCTACAGTATTGGCAGACTATCATGTTTCTTAGAATTAACATTTCACATTGTTCATCCTGGGAGTTTCAACAGAACCTTGAAGAACAAGACTAGCAGTGTAGACTGTTATAGCCATAATGACTAGTTTTGTGGATATTTCCAAAGGTCTAAAGAGTCTTCCAACAAGAATGAATAGGCCACACTCTTTTCCCCTAACAGGAATTATGTTGACATCATCCTCCCATATCAAACTATCATTCAAATCAAGTATCACAAAAAAAGGAAAAATTAGGTAGGAAAAGGACCTAGTAATTGAAAAGTCAGAGACATTAGTCTAAATAGTAGATAAAACAGAGGTCAAGGGCAGAGTTAACATGATCAGCACTACAGCTATCAGAGTACATGTATTTATAGAAAGGCATCTTGGCATCAAGAAAACAAAATTGCAAAAGGGTAGCTGGACTTCTGAAGGGGTCAGGGACTCAGCCGACCTCCAACCTCAGGCTCCACTAAAAGAGAATGAGGCAACACAGATTCACTTGGGACTAATTAAGTCACTAAGTAACTAGGAAGCAGTTAATTGGGCAGGGAAATACCCAGACATGATAAAAGGAAGCTACCCTGAGTGGGAGCTAGTAAACAGAGACTTCTATGGAGAGGAAAAGTCCTCAAAATACAGAAAGAAAAAAAAAGCTCCCAAGGGAAGGGCTCCTCAGAGAAACCTGGTCAGGGGGCTCACCAAGAAAGGAAGCTAAGGGAGAATGTTCCTAGGTTACAGAGGGTCTGAAATGGAGAAGCTATGAATGCCAAATCTCAGCAGAAGGACTTTACCAGGTAAAGGTAACATAAGGGAACCCTGATGGACTTCATAAGTTTTACTCAGCCCTTCCCCTTCAGCTAGAGATGCTTGAGTGGAGGCCTATTTGTATAATGCTCCAACATGAGATAAACAAACTATCCCACTGAAGGGGCATTCTTCTATATACATAAACCTCACTAGACTTGTTGAAGCCTAGGGTTACCAGATGGTTTAAAAAAAATACCGGACATACCTGATCTCAGATGGGGGGGGGGGAGCTGGCCAGAGGAGATCAGGGAGGTGGAGGGAGGTGGGGGGGAGGAACTGGCCGGTGGGGAGCGGGGCTGGCCGGGAGGGGGTTGGGGGGAGCGGGGCTGGCCGGAGGAGATCGGGGGGGGGGGGGGTAGGGCGGGGGAGGACTGGCCAGCGGGAAGCGGGGCTGGCTGGGGGGGAGCGGGGCTGGCCAGGGGAACCAGCCGGCAGGAAGTGGGGCTGGCCCAGGCGCACACAGATGCTAGGGTGCTGCCCGTCCCGTGTACGGTCCTGGCGGGGGGCGCCTGGGCGAGTCCAGCCCCAGGGATTCCATCACGCCCCAGCCCCGCCCCCCTCCTCTCTACTGCGTAGTTGAGTACTGCCTGGCTGGTAGATACGCTCACGCAGTGTGAGTGTGTCTACCAGCCAGGCAGTAAGCATCTACGTACTGATACTCATGATAATAATAAAAACGTAATTAGAAAATACCAGACATTTATATGTTCGGTATTTTCTCAATTTGTTTTCCAGACAGAAAACTCAAATACCGGACTGTCTAGTTCAAAACCAGACACCTGGCAACCCTACTGAAGCTTACAAGGTGAAACTGAAACTGAGACATAATGGTGATGCTGTACCAAGCCACTCTGGAACACTCCAGAGGCACAGTGAGTTTGATTAACAGCAAATGCTCCAGATTGGTGAATATACATTTCCATGAGAAACAGTAATTTCTTTGTTTTATACACAATTTACATTGCTTTTAATAAAAAAAAAAAACACACTGTAACAAGCTAAATTGTGTTACAACAAATCACTTCCCTAAGGAAGAAAAGTCCATGCTTTTTATAGATTATTTTAAAAAATAATTCATCCAGATGCACAATTAACATAGATAGATTTTGGATGGTTCCATGCTGTCTCAGGTTATAGCAAATGCTTTAAGAAAAGTATCTACACAACAGAACTTTAGCAAACAAGGAATTACCAACTCACATGAAAAAAAAATATTTTAAGTAAATGTATACAAATGTTGCATCAGTCCTAAACCCCAATGCAATTTAAAATACAGAAAAATAAAGATGCTTCTATCTGTAAAATGTTGCCTCTTCAGACTGTGCAGCAGATGTAGAACAGCAGTTCCTTCTGTTCTTCCACAGGAGGTTTAGAAAGGGCATGTGGCCTTCTCTCCAGGATGTCATATCTGGCATACACTGCTGTTCTCAAAAGCAGGGTGGAGTCAAAGAGGGTGAAAACAAAATTTTGATCCAAGTATAAAATAATAAAGAGACACATTATCATAAAATGTGAGTTATAAGCCACAGACTAGAAATTACCAAACAATGAACTTTATTTAAGGAGAAAAAATGAAAAATGATGCATTTGTTTCATATAAAAATTATGAACACTTTTTTTAAAAGGTTTCAATTAAACTATTCTAACGTTCCACTATTTTTATTAATTGCTCTGAGATACAGGTAAGTATACATGTTTTAGAGCAATTACAGAGAATCAAGCAGCATATTGGACTCCTAGACACTTCAAAAACATAGCTAGAAATTTAAGAGAGAGGGAGAAGAGAGACCATCTGACAGAATCACTAATCAAAATGCAATTGTACTTCACAAAATTCTATGCACTGTCAAATACTGTATTTCCTTGTGATAGCCACAGTACTTAGAGTAAAATAATCATGTTCTTCTTTGTCATTATCAGTTTCAAAGAGTGTTAAAATTTTGCATGAGCAGTTATACTGGAATAATATATAAAAGTGTATGAGAGATGGATAGCATTGATACATATTACAAAAAAATCAAACTTTTATCACTATGAGTGCAGTTAAAACATGAGAATCAGAAACATAATTCTAGTAACTGGCATATAATAACTGCTGCAGTAAAAGTTGTGACCTTTTCTAATGACACATTAGTTAGGTACTGAATTACACATTCTGATGTTGCTCAATGATAGCTGCCTCTTCATTCCTTGGAAAGGGCTATAAAGTCCTCAATACACACTACCTAAACTTGCCAACAGACCAAATATACTAACTATGAAGAGAAGATGGGCATTTGCCATGGTATTTCAAATGCTAGCACACACATAAGGCTGCTACACAAAAGCTGTATATCTACCTATGTAGTTTAGAGATTTGTGTGTCTGTTGTCTGTCTGTGAGACTGTTTGCTCAAAAACTCCCCCTAAACAGTTAAGAGCTAGTACCACCAAATTTGGTATGCAGCTTCCTCTTCTTCTAACTTGAAGCAAAGTTAGGGTTTGGTTGTGCCAGGACAACTGGAAGTGCTGGGAAAGGGACTGTTTTCCATAACATTGAAAGGGAAAGGCTGTTCAGAGGGACTGAATATGAGAGTGGCCACTAGGGGCAGCAAGCTTGCAGGGGAGAGCTGTCCTGCAAAGTGTCCACTGGGTGCAGCCATACTACAAAGGCAGTGGCAACAGGGGCTCCACCATCTTGTCTGCCCGCACACCAGGTAAATAGCCTCCCTGGCCCAAACCCTTTCCTCTCCCTCCGCTCTTGGCCCTTGGCTACAGTGGGAAGGGTGGGGGAGAAAAGGCCCCTGGTGGCCAGAGGGGAGCTGGGAAGAGAGAAAAGGCCCTTGGCAGCTGTGGGAGGGGCTGGGAGGAAAGAAAAGGCCCCTGAAAACCAGGGGGGAACTGAGGAGAGAGAAAAGACCTCTGGTGGCAGGGGGAAATCTCTGGAGGGCAAGAAAAAGTCCATGCCAGATGGAACTCCCACTCTGCGCCCCTCCTCACCCCCAGCCTTCACTCTTGCAACCCCCCACACCCAGCCTCCTGCACTACCTCCCCCCCCACATCCCCAAAGCCCTGCCCTGACTTCTGCACCACCACCACCTCCCCCTCTTCCCCGCCCCCACACCACCACCACCAGCTCCCTGCCCTGAAGGACCGGGGCAATGCTAGGTAAGTCTTCTATGACTGCATAAATACAGGATCTTCATTCTATATATTGACACAAGTGGGAAGAACACCACTAACGATATGACCTGAGTCCGTAGGGAAGCACACATATTATGTTCCTCTAGAGATGAGTTCTTCCCCTGTGGCCAGTTGAAAAAAAAAACAACCAGTAACAGTCTCCACTTTGGCTGTCCATCCAACCATGGTATTGTCTTACAAACACAGCATCCTAAAATAAAAGGAGCGTGGATGTGGGAAATTAAAATCCCAATTTTCAGTTCATTTGCAGATGTTATTCCGCGACAAGTCAAGCTGAGCAGAGTACTGATGGAGGGGAGGTAATTTGATAGCTATAGATAGAGAAATTCTTCTGCTGCAGCTGCTAAGTACTCTCCCCTCAGAATAACGACAAGTAGATTTCCAGTAAGAAAACTGGGTTCCCAGAAAAGTACACAGAAATAAGTAGCTGATTCCCAGCTCTGTCCCTAGTATGACACTCCCCAACTCTGCAGTTATGTGCTGCCAATATTTTAGAAAGGGACTCCCTCAATTTTTTTTATGCTTCATTCAATAACATTCTTTAGGTGAACAAGTTTTTAACAGGAGGAGAGTGAGGAGGAATTGATCAACATTTCACCACATTCAATAACCACCTAACACCTTGGCAACATTAGACAGGAAATATATTGCTCCAGTTCTTATACTACTGCTGATGCGTTGCTGAATGTAAATCAAGGTATTTGATGCATAAAAGTCCTATATGACTTGGGCTCTGGCTGTCTAGGACACCACCTCTTTCCCCTGGAACTACCACAGCAGTTGAGATCTGCTAGCATGTTCAAGTTAGTAGTTCTAACTTCCTACATTTAAGTGCCTAGGAATTGTTGGCAGGGTTGTGACAATGAGAGGCCCTCAACTATGGAATTATTCTTTCCCTCTGGTCCAGGAAAGCCAGAAACTAACCTACAGGGAAAAGGCCTCTCACTCTTTCCCCCTTTCATGTTTTGCTGGGGATAGGTGTGGGGGCGAGGGCTGTTTGTTTTATAATACTTTAGTCATGAAATCGCCTTATTAATTGTACATTACAAACTAAGATAATTCATTCTACTAAAATTCTCCAAATTATTTTCCTCCAAAGGTATCTGAATGAAAACTACTATATAAACATCAGTTAGTACACCTTTGATTCCTGCATCCAGACAAGTCCTGCAAGGCTCTGGTTCTGGATCTAGTCTTATGGCAACTTTGATACAATTACTGTACTGTTCTGAATTGCATTAAAGAACACATTAAATAACATTCATATAATCAATTTAAAATATAATTAATATTCTCCCTAAGAGCAATTAAGCAAACTGTTACAACAGATTAAATCTATGCTAAAAACAGAAGTGAAATGGCTGGATTTTTTGAGTTTTGGGGGTTTGTAATTTATGCTAAATTGAGGGCAGGGGACTGGACTCGATGACCTCTTGAGGTCCCTTCCAGTTCTAGTGTTCTATGATTCTATGGTTAATATACACTTAAGAGTTACATCTAAAAGATCTTTTCACAACAAAATAATTTTGCAATATAAAGGAAGAATAAGTCACACCAATGCAAATGTTGACAAAAAACTAAAATCTACTACACCTAACTTCTGTCTTCAGTTATCTTGCTGTGAAAAGCCAAACAGAGAAACAATCCTGTCTCTGCCCCACATAATAGCTGCCTGAATGCATGATAAAAATCAAAACATACACAACTAGAATCTCACAATATTATCACAAGTCTTTTGATACCTGGTGTTTTCCTTCAAGTCCTAGCTCTGGAGACATATGACTACATGAGTATCAGCTTTCCTTTTTTAAAATTTGTTTACGGAGGTGCTGGAACAGCGGGTGTGACCTGAAATTGTTTCCATCATATGCCCAGTCTACAGTTTGGTTCAATAGCTCTAAGCATACAAATTGTTCCAGAACTCTTGATTGTTTCTAACCCCCACAATTGCAAACAAAAACTTTAAAAGACCAAATGAATGCCTCCCAAAGACACAGAAACCAGAAGACAAGTGAAAAGAACCCAAAATGTTTTATTTTTTTGTTTTGTTTTTTTAACGCATAGCTCATCTTTAAGCTATGCTTATGATTGTCAGGGGCTGGTTCATGCTTTCTTAACAATCAGGTTGTAAACACTGCACAAGCACATACTGTATCTTAAAAATTATATGTATTAATTTGTGTAAATCTGAAGATGTGGTGTATTATGATAGGACAGAAAAGCAACTCAAGTAAACCACATGCATTACATTGAATATTTTTGTTGTTTTTAATACAAAGAAAAGGAGAGAAACAGTGGTCAGGAAACAGTTTTCTTTCAGTCATCTGTGTTTGCACAGCAGGAAATTTAGCTAGTAAAGTCTGAGAATCATCCAGAAGAATGGGATAAGATTATATTTAAAAGAACAACAAATAGTCTGGTAGCACTTTAAAGACTAACAAAACATGTAGATAGTATCATGAGCTTTCGTGGGCAGAGCCCACTTCTTCAGATGACATGGGTGTTGCCCAACTATCTGTTGTTTTTTTAAGTTTATCCTGTACAGACTAACTCGGCTACCCCCTGAAGCTTCGGGATAAGATTAGTTACTGATCGTACTTCTTACGTTGCTTTTCCTGAAACTGTATAGAAAGCTATCATTACAGCAAGCAGTCTTGTACCTCTTATGTATTCACAATCTGTGAGCCAGGGATGTTAGCATGTACCTGGTACACGATTAGCTGATAAGCCTGGACTCATCAGTTAATCTTAATGGTTACATGTATGCCCCACTTGCTGCCTCTGTATCAGAGGCAGCAGCATGGGGAGGAGGGCAGGAGCTGGCTCCTCACAAGCACCAGCAACCAACAGACCCATGTGTGTAAATGTGTAACTACTAAAAAATTAAGCAGTTGCACATTTACAAAAAAACACATTTGTTAACATCCCTACTATAAGCATGGTCAATCAGAGCTCAAAGGTAAGGGAGATTATAAATACAGAACATAAGAAGGGCCATACTGAATCAGAACATAAGAAAAGCCATACTGGGTCAGACCAAAGGTCCATCTAGCCTAGTATCTTGACTGCTGACAGTGACCAATGCCAGATGCCCCAGAGGGAGTAATCACAACAGGTAATCATCACGTGATCCCTCTCCTGTCATCCATTTCTATACAAACAGAGGCTAGGGATACCATTTCTACCCATCCTGGCTCATAGCCATTGATGGACCTAACCTCCATGAATTTATCTAGCTCTTTTTTGAACCCTGTTAAAATCCTAGTCTTCACAACATCCTCTGGCAAGGAGTTCCACAAGCCAACTCTGCTGCATGAAGAAAAAACTTCCTTTTTTTTTAAACCTGCTACCTATTAATTTCATTTGGTGACCCTTAATTCTTATATTATGCAAAGTAAATAACTTTTCCTTATTTACTTTTTCCACACCAGTCATCATTTTATACTGGTTTTGCAGACCTCTATCATATCCCCCCTTTATCTCCTCTTTCCTAAACTAAAAAGTCCAAGTCTTTTTAATCTCCATATGGAACGCGTTCCAAACCCCTAATCATTTTTCCCTTTTCTGAACCTTTTCCAATGCCAATATATCTTTTTTGAGATGTATTGACCATCTCTCTATGCAGAAGTTAAGGAAGTTAAGGAAAGCTCTATGAATTCAGCTCATCAGTGCAAGATCAGGAGAAGTTTTGCCTGTTGGACTGGGTCTTAATGTCTGTAACACCTCAGATACAAACTACAGATTTCCTAACTGACCACTTATGAGAAGAGCAAGTCACCTATTAACCAACAAACTAAATGTCAGTAGCTAGAAGGAACCATTAGGTTGCTTATTGACAAAACAAAAGCATTTAGATTTTGTGCTGAGGCCTTCAGCTTCCTTTTTCAAGCACCAAAGAAACCCAGTTGATACACACACTACACTTTAGGTTAGATGTTAGAAATCGTTTGTTTTAATAATCATGTAACCGCAACAATTCTTAGCAGTTACATTATTATTTAATACCCCCTGGTAGTTGGGCCAGCAGCCAGTGTGCTCCTGGGCCCACTCCTGGGGAGCCCCCTGCCACCCTGTGCTTCTGCCTCTCTATCAGAGGCAACAGGTCAGGGTGGCAAGCGGGAGCTGGTCCATGAGGGGAGCTGGATTAAAAATCAGCTCCCCAGGCAGACCAACTCCTGCCTGTGGCCCCACAATGCTGCCTCTGATACAAAGCCCTAATCATTTAAAGAGGCAGCAGTGCAGGGCAGCAGCAACTCTGCCCATGGGGGGATCCCGAGCTTTCGGGGAACAAGGCTGCTCCAGCATCCCACGGAGCAGCCTTTGTCTGTGGTGGGCAGCATATCAGAGGCAGCAGTGCAGGGCAGCAGGCAGCTCCCCTGCCTGATCTTCATTTAAAACTCGGACTGGCGGACTGGGACTGAGCCAGCCAGCAGGTCTGAGTTTTAAATGCAGACCATGCGGGGGAGGAAGGGTTGTTGCTGTTAACCACCACCATTAACAGATAAGCAAATGCTTATTGGTTAAACAGTTATCCAGCTGCCCGTTAACATCTCTGATCTTTACTTCCTCTTCTCTTCTGACTGCCATAGTTTTCATCTTCTCTATACTTACCTTCACTCCAAATTTTCTGCTTTCCCAGTCTCTTGTCAATTATTCTCCATAACAACTCCTTGGTCAATGCTATGAGATTAATATAATCTGGGAAATTAAGATTATTCACTGTCCTCCCACATAACAGAATGCTTCTCTTTTCATCTCTCATTACTACTTCCAGTACAACCTAAACAAATCTGGCAATAAGTGTCTCATCCTTCCCTCGCTCCTATAGTCATCTGAACCATTCCATCAACTTTTAGCCTGCTCTCACTAGGGATGTTAAAATGCAATTACATTCCTAATCAATTAGTCGACAGATTTTCTGTCAACTAGTTGATTAGTCGATAAGGGTAGGCAGTCCCAGGACTCAGCCTGGCTAGCACTGGTTCACAACATAACCTCCCCAGCTGCCGCTCAGCATTGCGCAGCCTAGGGAAGCTGAGCACAAAGGCGCTGAGTTGGTCCCTGCTCCATGCGTTTCATTTCATTCATCACTCTCCCTTCCCCCTCCCCCCACCCACACACTCACAGAGACACCAGCTGCCCCTTTGCATTGCATTTGCATTGCACAGCCTAGGGAAGCCGCACGCAAAGGTGCTGAGTCCGTCTCTGCTCCATGTATTTCCTTTCATTCATCACTATACACGCACACACGCACACACACACAGCCAAGCTGTGTGCAAAGGCGCTGAGTCGGTCCCCGCTCCACGCGTTTCTTTTCATTCATCACCACACACACATAGACACCAGGCTGAATGAAAAGAAACACGTGGAGCAGGGACCAACTCAGCGCCTTCGCACGCTGGCTTCTCTTGGCTGTATAATACAGAGCAGCAGCTGGGGAGATGTGACTAACTGATAGTGCTAATTCATAAACTCCTGCTTATCGGTTAATCAACTAGTCGCTAACATCCTTAGCTCTCACCATAATCAGTGACTTGTTTTTGTTTGTTTCTTTGTTTAAATCAGCTTGATCATTTTTTTCTGGATGCCATACATTCTCCTGATTTGCTGTAACACTTCCTGTCAAATATTATCAAAAACCTGTTGAAGTCTATAAAGTTGCTGTGTTCTGTCTTTCTGTGATAATCTGTCTTATCACAAATACCTGATCTATTGTACTTTATCCACATCTAAATCTGGCCTGTTCCTCTGCAAGCATCACATTCACATACCTCTTCACTCCTCTCTGCAGTCTTAATGAATATTTTCCCCAGCACAATCAAAAAGCTGATTCCTCTGTAATTCTTGCACTATTTTTTCTCTTTTTATAGATCAGTACTATTATCACTTTCTCTCATTTGCTCAGCACTTGTTCTTGCTTGTAAATCTTTTTTACTAGATTGTGCATTGTCTTTATCATGTGTTTCTCGCCTGCTTGCAACAGCTCTGTGGTTATGTTGTCACTTCCCGACACCTTTTCCTTTTTTCAAAACTTTCTACTGAGATCTTTATTTGCTTTAAGCTTTTCAGCATCTGCTATCTTCTGTGTTACAGCTCATCAAAATATTCTTTCCAAAACTTATTCTATAATTGTTCATCCTCAGTTATTCACCCATGCTTGTCTTTTGCCATCATGTTCTTTAATTCATATCTTCTAGTACTTATATCAAAATACAAACTATATTGCACTTCTTTTTGCATATTCTTCTACTTCTTTACATTGTTCACTTATCCAGTTGCTAGTCTCTCCATTTTGTTTTATCTCTTTAGTCAATGCATTGTATTCAGTCTCTTACACTTGTGTCTTCCTTTTTATTCTCCTTCAGTTACTTACACTTGTAACTCAATTGCAGCACGTCATCAGTTATAGACATTTGTTTATTTTGGCCTTGTAACAAATGTTGCTGAACAGGCATTGGATTATCTCATTTTCATAGTATTCCATCTCTCTTCAACATTCCTTACTTCTTTCACTATGCTCTCTATCTGATTTATACCTACACAAACTTATTATCTGAGCTAGCATTGTCCATATATGACCTGGGAAACAACACACTTGATTTCCATCTGCAATTCACAAGTCAATGATGTTCTTTGTTTGCCTATCAGATGATAGCCATGGCTTTCTCTGAAGCATTACTTATTGAATTAGTGTGTTCATCATCACTTAGGATACTGAATTTCTGCCTCTCCTCTTTCATTTTCTTCAACAAGTCCAAATCTGCCCATTGTTCCAGTCCAGGAATTCCAGTATGATCCTACTTTTACATAACTGCAAAATTCCCATAATTAATACACACTGTAATTTTTGTAAAAGTCTTGAATAGACATAACTCACACTTTGCTGACACGCAAGTCAAACTGAAATTCAAGGAGAGAGCAATACTTGTACAGTATTTGTTCACATCCGCCTCTAAACACATTTCAGGGAGCTAAACTGGGAGTCAAAGGGAGCAAGATTCTGTTCCATGGTCTGCAGTGATTTGTTGTGTCACCTTGAACAAATTATTTCACCCTACCTATACCTCTCTCTCCTTCTACCCAGTCTTGTCTATTCCCATGTAAGTGTTCTACACATATTTTGCATTCTCCCTATCCCATTTTTTGAATACCCTCATGGAAGTGATTTGTTTTTTCCCCTGTACTTGTAAGGCAGTGCCATTTTTGGATGTAATCAATCTTATTTGAGAGTAGGCTCATATAACAGAATTTCACTAATAACTGAAACTAGGGATGTTAAAATGCATTTAATTTTGTAAACGTGCAATCTCTGTAAATTTCAGCAGTTACACGTATACACACTGGGGTGTAGGCGGGAGCTAGTGCCCATGGGGAGTGGACTTTTAAGATGGCTCCTTGTGAGAACCAGCTTCCACCTGCCCTCCCCCACACTGTTGCCTCTGTGGGAGGCAGCGGGAGGTGGGGCAGCAGCTCCGCAGAAGCCAGCACATGGGGAGGGAAGGGGAAGGAACCAACTTAAAACCTGGCTCCAGATATGCACCAGCTCTTACCTGCCCCCGCCTCATGCTTCTACCTCTATATTAAAGATAGAAAATAAAATATAGAGGCAGCAGGGAGAGGGGCTGTGGGTAACCATTAGGATTAATCCATGAGCACAGGCTCATTGGTTAATCATGTAAACAGCTACATTTTTACATCCCTGAGAGCCCCACTGCTTATGAGTGAATCTGGTATCTTTGAAACTGATAAATAAACTAATGATAAATTACTGTTAGCTGACTGTTTTCGTTTTTAATTATTGGATAATATTTCAAAATAAATGTACTAAAATGTATTATTTTCACAAATTATACTGTAATACACTACACCATGCCTGAAATCAAATATTTCTACACAAGTATGGACACACTGGTTTGGGCATTGTTTTTGCCCTTTTTTTTTAGATCATCATCAATTGGGTAGATTAGCAAGATTTCAAGTTTATGGAAGGAGGCATTACCTGTTGTATGTTTCTAAGGATATGTCTAGACTACATGCCTCTGCCGGCAGAGGCATGTAAAATAGGCTACCCGACATAGTCAATGAAGCGGGGATTTAAATATCCCCGGCTTCATTAAAATAAAAATAGCCGCCGTGCTGTGCCAGCGCAGCTGACTGTCGGCACAGCACGGCAGTCAAGATGCAGATCACAAGTTTATATCATTTCCATGTAAAAGAAAATAGGCATTTAGTCATGGTCAGATCAGGCTGTGGAGTTCTGTAAAATATCCTTATTTAGTTGATACCTAATTTCCTAAGCACACAGGGGCACCAAAACTGGAAAGGCTCAAAATAAATTCAGCAACTAATTATTCACATTACAGTATTTCCAACAAATATGGATGGTTTGCAAAGTATACAGTAAAAGCTCAATATAAGGATATAATTTTAACCAGAGTTTATATCAATTCAAAACCATTAGATTTTAGACAACTGCTTTTAGACAACTCTCAGAAAAAAACTTAGAGGCTTGGCTGCATCAGAAGTAAACATTTTCAGATTTATTTTTTTGGCATCTCTTTGCAGTTTGCTGCTACCTAGGCAGATAGTGAGATTATATATGCTACACTCTCACTCTCCGGAGCTTCCAAAAGTAGGATGTAGTAAATTTTACATGCCTATCTATGTAAAGAAAAGAATGGCAGGGAAACTGAAAGGACAGATAACATAGGACACTAAACTTAAAGAAACAACAAATAGTCTGGTAGCACTTTAAAGATTAACAAAACATGTAGATGGTAACATGAGCTTTCGTGGGCACATTCCACTTCTTCAGATGACTGGAGTGTTGTACACTGTGCCCACGAAAGCTCATGATATCATCTATATGTTTTGTTAGTCTTTAAAGTGCTACCAGACTATTTGTTGTTTTTTAAGTTCATCCTATACAGACTAACTCAGCTACCCCTCTGAAGTTATAGGACACTAAGTTAGATGTGGAAAAGGCAGCACACATGTGATGTAGCTGAATTTATATGTTATATTAATCACAAGTCAGTAGTAAAGATAAACAACAAAAAACATGACCAAACACCATCACTCACCATAATATGTGGGAACATTCCCCTCTATGTGTGTGGGGAAAGCTAACAATTTCTGTAGTTAAAGTTTGGAGAGGGGAGAAAAAAGTCTCCAGTCCTTATAAACAAGCAGATAGTCTTTCAAATGTGAAGTCAGTGCAAATCCATGTGTTGTTATCTCCTTACCTCTGCATACAAACAGTTTCAGTTCCTCTGCTTGAGCTCATAAATTTTACTGTTACTGCTTGCAAAAGCAACAAGTCCTTGGTCAATTTCACAGCTACTCTTCAGAAGTCTGCAGGAGAAGCTGTAAAGTCATCAAAAATCACAGTATCATGTTGACAATGCCCGGCAAAGCTACTATGAGTATGTCCACACTACTACTGGGAGCATGCCTTCCATTCCAGGTATACGGACACACTACCTCAGCTCTAGCTAGCACCCTAAAAATAACAGAGTAGACATTGCAGCCTAAGCAGCAACATAAACAAGCTACCCAAACTCTGCTGACGGTCAGGCAGATTTGTACTCTGGTAAAGTAGCCCATATCATCCCTTTCTTTTTAGCATGTTCACTGGCACTTAATCACTAGGGTAGACAACACAAACTATGGAGACTGGGGAAAGACAGAACAGCAGTTCTCTTTGGGTACCTCTGTACAGCAGAAGACTGATCCCTTTCATGGAAGCAAAGAAACTGGTGGATAGGGAAAATGTTCCTCATTTTGAGGCTAGACGCAGATACAAAAGGAGAAGCTCCCAATCGATACAGGTACTGCACCCTAGTAAATATCCCATGCCTTCCCTTTTTCCTATAGTTAAGATACAGGATTGGGCTTTTCTCCCAGACCTCAACATTGAGCCTTTTGGGAAATTTGTCTAGCTATTTTTAATTTGTATATTTTAGGCCTGCCTTACAGTAGGGTTGCCAGATGGTTGAAACAAAAATACCGAACACCCTCCCCCCCCAAAAAAACAGGAAACAATTCTGTTGAAGGGGAAAAAAAGAGGGGGAGACCAAAGTTGTTGAGCCAAAAAAAAAAAAAAAAGACTCCAAGTAAGACAAAAAAAAATTAAAATAAAACAGCATTAAAAGCATGTAAAAGCATGTCCCCTTTAGGAGTTAGGAACTGGGGAAAAGTTGAGCACTAAGACCCAGGGGAAAGCATTGCTTCCCCTAGGTCTTTTGGCCGGCAGCCATTTTGTGCCGGCAGCCTTGGGGAACCAGGTAAGCATGGGGGCTGGGGTTAGGGGGCTGGGGGTGTTGGGAGCCAGGGGAGGGCTCGGGGGGGAGGCCGGGCACTGAGTGTTTGTAGGGTTGCCAGGTGCCTGGCATTTTCGCCTCCTGGTTGGGAAAAAATTCAGAAAATACCGGACATTTTAGGTGTCCGGTATTCTCTGATTTTTTTTACCGGACAGGAGCCGAAAATACTGGACTGTCCAGGTGAATACCGGACACCTGGCAACCCTACCTTACAGTTACCATTTGGTACATTTTTAGGCCCTAATTGGGTTCTTTTCACAGGCGAAAAATTTGATGCTTGCTCTTTGTTAATACATGTGATTATATCAGGGAGTTGTCTGGCCTCAAGGTCACTTTCTCTCGTATAAATTTCCAACGTATGAAAAATGCCCACCTTACTTTCCTGGACCATGGGACTTGTATCCCAGCAAAGTTTCAAAAAATTGTAAAGCAACACTTGTGGTTAAGATGACCCACGTTGAAATCCTGGCCCTGCTACAATACACCACAATACTTCTATTCACTTTAATGCAGCTGGGATTTCACCCACAGTCTAATACAAGTACATACAATGCTGACCCTGTTTTGATTTTCAGATAGAGAAATATGAAAAACTGGTATAAATAGAAGGAAAATATATTTAACAGCAAAAGGTACACAAAATTATCTTGCCAATCAGCTTATATTCATCTCTCACCCAATCTTTCTTTTAAAAGACATATGAGAGGTAGTGATAATTGATCCAAAAAAATCAGCTAAAAATCTTGAGGAAAACCAAGAACAAATAAGAAACAGGTACAAGACTGAGTAGCTGTAACTTTTCATAGAAGCAACCAAAAGGAACTCCTCAACAGGCAGAAGCAAAAGGAACTCTCAGATAAATAGCGCTGGAAATCTATGCCACTCATTATTGCAAGGTCAGTATGTTCCAACCTGCAGTCTTCTAGAACTTCTTAGCTTTGGAAGTTCTCCTAGCATTGAGGCTTGCCATTTTTCAAATACCAAGACACGGAACATCCGGCATCACAATGTGTGTATTTTGAGGCCATATCAAATGAAGTCAACTCCATGGAACACCTTGGACATGCCTTTCATAGAGGAAGCCAGCTGACATCTCCATTTGCCATTTAGTAAGCATTCCAGCTTTGGATAAGGAGCCCATTTCAATATCAAGCCTATCAGTGGAGAACCCCGCTTGCTATTAGTAAGAAAACAACCTTTCATTAACTCTATTCATCTTTTTATTTTAATCAAAAAGATCCCTGGGAGTGACATTTTCCTATTGTTTAATGCTGGGCCACTGCTGAATCAATCTCAAGGGAATTATCAGAATTTCAGATTACATTTTATATTGCTAAGAAATGGAAGAAGATAATACAAACCATATCGGGACAGTGCCAAATACTGCTGAATTTATCCACAGTTTGTACGTTTTTTCTTCTTCAACAAAAAGACTCTTCAGAGCCTTGTTTAGACCAATTAGAAAGAGTTTAGTTGTTGTTTTCCTTTGTTCTGTTTTTTAATTACTAGGTAGCTAACAAGTTTTAATTAAGTACTCTAACACATTTATTTAATTTTCCAAATCTAGACAAAGCTCAGAAGTAACTCTGGGACAAAACAAAGTCCTAAATATTTATACATGGAAGAGAGATTCTCCAAGACAAGATGACAGAAGAGAACAAACCAATCTTTTCCTCCATTTCTGTGGATTTAGTTTCTCCTTCCTCAACCCTTGAGAGTTCCAACTATGCTTAAATTGAGTCTAGATCAGTTTCTCCCATTAAACTCCTAACGGAGTAATTTTTATCTTCATTTTCTATCCATGTAATCCTGAGAGTGCAGGTTCCCCTAATTTTGAATTAAATAGTTGTGGCAGTTGAGGGAAGACTATGTGCACTTACATAAACCAGAGTAATTAAAGAAAAAGATTCAAGTCAGGGAGAAAAAATAAGGTAGCTTTTTTTTTTTGCACTAGTAACTGGATTAGTTCACTTCCCTCAGATCTATAAAAAAGAACAAAGAGGTTCCTACCACAGACATTTGAGGAGTTTCTGGTTTGTTCCTTCTGTAGAAAGAGAATCACCTCTGACATCAGTGCTCCAAAGCCAAACTTTCAGCTTGCTAGTGTTGCAAACAAGGTAAGTTGTAGTTTCAAATGGTCAACCATCTTAAAACTCTGTCTGCACTAACACATTAATTAACTTTTATCCCAGTGGAGACAAAGCCCAACACAACAGTTGCAATACTACATGGTGTTCATAGACGATCCTGTTGTGGTTCTGAGTTGAAGTGGTACAATTAGGGCACTTATATTAGCTTTCTTTGGTTAAGCCAGGAATACTCAACACGCAGCACATTTGTATGCGGCCTGTGATGCCTTGAGCCACTATTCGGGACGCCTGCCTGGAGCCGAGCCATGCAGTGCCGCATTAAGCCAGGCCGCGTGCAGGCAGCAAGAGGTGGCAGCAGAGCACACCTGCCATGTCAACCACATCGGCAGCGCCTCCCCATGAGCAGAGCCATGTGGTGCCACACTGAGCCAGGCCACATCAATGTGTGCGCAGGAGCTGCCGGGGGTAGCAAGCGGTAGCGGAGGAGTCGGGCAGCGAGGCACATAGCAAGGCAGTGGCAGAGCTGGGCAGCGAGAGATGTGGCGAGGCGGCAGCAGAGCCAGGCAGCGAGGCTGAGGTGAGAAAGGTCTGCACTGGGGCTTGGGTAGGGTTACCATACGTCCACTTTTCCTGGACATGTCCTTGTTTTCATATGTTAAATCACTATCTGGACGGGTTTTTTAAAAGGCAAAAAATGTCCAGGATTTTTTGCCCTACAACGGGGATCAGGGAGAGGGCGGCAGCACGTGCCTTCAATGGAACATTCAGAGCCACACGCACAGACCATTCACAGCCGCTCTGTGCATGGGCCCCAGCACCTGGAGGGAAGAGTGAGTGGCTCCGGTGAGACCCAGGGCGTTACCCTCCGCCCCACTAGATTTATGTCCCTGGCTCTGCGGGAGGGAAAGGGCATTGGGTTAGAGCATGGGGGCTGGGGTTGCCTGGCTCTGAGGGAGGGGTGGGACATTGAGTTAGAGCAGGGAGGATGGGGGTGCCTGGTTCTGGGGGAGGGGAGGGGCACTGGGTTAGAGCACGGGGCTGGGGGAGTACCTGGCTCTAGAGGAGGGGAAGGGCATTGGAGCAGGGGGCTGCGGGGTACCTGGCTCTGGGGAAGGGGTGGGTGCATTAGGTTAGAGCAGGGGAGGTCTAGGGGTACCTGGCTCTGTGGGAAGAGAGGGGCATTGGGTTGGAGTGGGAGGGCGCCTGGCTCTGAGGGAGGAGTGGGTGCATTGGGTTAGAGCAGAGAACAGGGCGTTAAAACTTCTGGCTTCTTTCCTTTCCTGTAGGTGGGCATTGGGTCTGTTGGTTAGATTTGGGGGTTCCAGTCTCTGCTCTGTGAGGACTGTGGGAGCTGGTGCTTGTTGGGGCAGGCAGGGGAAAGGAAGGGATTCTAGGAAGCAGGATTCCTGGGTTTTCTAGCCATGCCACTTCTCCCCTCAGTGCCTTTAACTTCACACTGATTGTACTTATATTTCAGTAAATATTGTACAGGCAGTTTTTGTATGACTTGTTAAAATTGTGAAGCCAAAACAAAAAAGTAGTCAATATAATGGTCTTCTGTTGATATGTGTTGTAGTTGTTAAATTTCTAGACTGACATTGCTCATTAAAAGTGCTGTCCAATTGGGTGGAAATTGGGTAAATACTGCATTTTATTAATATCAGCAGAACTGACTTAAATAGGGGCCTGCATTTTGTGTAGTTTTGCCTTAATCTTTGTATTCATGCCCGTCAGTGTGAAAGAAGTGATTTGCATATATCTGCATAAATATTTGCATATATATGCAACCACACTTAAGTTATAGCCCTCAGCATGTGCTGTGGGTATCATTGTGGCCCCTAGGGCTTCCAAAGTTGAGTAGCCCTGGATTAAGCAGTGCTCAAAAAAAGTTTTTCCCAGATATTAGACCCTGATCTCTAGCTAATTAAGATGGCACTTCTCTAGTGATCTCCAAAGTACTGCCTGCTTGACTAAGACTTAACAAGGCCCTCTCATTATCTGCTAGAAGACTGGTACTCTAAACTTCCCACTAGGACAGTGCTGCCTTACCCATTTTTCAGATTATTTAGCTAATAAGAAGCTCAAAGTCTAATAATCATGAAGTCTTTTACCCAAGTCCTGGGTGGAAAAAGGAAGCTTTACTACACTTCACCCTCCTTCTCCATGAGGACAGAAAGAGGGGTGGGTGGAGAGAAGAGGGTAAGGCAGTAACAAGAAAATAGCATCACTGTTAGTTCAAAAAATATCCCTTCTCTCCAAAGACAATTTCAGTGGACCCTTTTCCCTATAAGAGGTGGGATTGTGAGAGTCAGCTGATCTGATTGCAGCCTGCACATTGAATGCTCCACTGATGGATGTGCTCGAAGCACACTAGAATTTCAGTTTCTGTTTTGATCATGTGGATCAAGGAGAGCAGCCAGTGCAGAACTAGACAGCCAAGGCTGGATTCACTATTTTCAAGTGTTATGTTTAGAATATATGTAAAATCTTCAAGAAGATTTCAGGTGGCGGGCGGCAACATGCAACTGCCTCTCTCAGTGAAAGTAATCACAGGTGTGTGAACTTTGATTATTGCAATGGTGTCTAAAGGATGACAGTGTAAATACCTAGTAGTTATACATATATCTACACAGTTTTTCATATGCAAAGCACTTTGTAAACAAATTAATCCTCACATCAACCCCATGAGATAGACCAGTACTCCATCATTATTTTAGAGATGGGAAAAGAGGCAGAAGTTCAGAAGACTGGGATTTTAATTTAGGACATCCTAATTCCAAGCAAAAAAACTGAGACAACACACTTCTCAATGCTGATAACTATTTCCCTTCTGGGAACAGGACAGTGATATTTTTTCCCAGTCTTAGATCCATGTACATGCAGTCTCCAGCATCAAATTTTAGCTCATTCTACTGGACATGCTGCCTGCTACTTTCATGATAAAAACTACAATCTGAGTTGGGAGACTCAAAAACGTAGAAATGAATCACAGAACTTCATTTCTGTCATATATACATTAACTGGCTAGCAAGAAGTATTGTATAAAAAAGGAAGCCCCCATCACCTACAGAAAAGATTGTCCCTTCTTGAACATTCAGAGCATCTGAGAATTTGCTTCAAAGGACTCATCATCTATATGGTGGCTATTCTGAATCACACCACTAGCAAGTCCAAAATTCTCTCAAAATGAAGGATATTTTATTTACACTAGGGATGTCAGTGAGTACTCGACTACTCACTTTCCCCTTTCCCCAGCTTGCTGCCTCTTTGAGAGGCAGTAAGGGGGACAACCAGGAGCTAGTGCTTAGGGGAGCCAGCTTAAAAAGCTGGCTCCCCCCAGCACCATCTCTGCAGTTCCACCTGCCCCCCTCCCACCTTTATCAGAGGCAGTAAGGGGGACAATAGGGGATGCTGCTCCGGCAGCAGCCCCTGTCTGCGGTGGTACCAGCAGGGAGCTGGGCCCCCTGCAGACAGGGGCTGCTGTTGCCCCAGCCACCATGAACAGGCTTGCGCTGGTCCCAGCTTGCGCTGGTTCAGGACGCTGCCCCTCTGCATTTTAAATGTAGTAAGAGCCCGGCAACTCTTACCACACTTAAAATACAGAGCCATTGCGCAGGTGGTTCCCGGAACCAGTGCGAGGCAGGACTGCTTATTCCCAGCTCCAGGAGCTATCCCCACTGCAGCCAAACTGTATCAACTACACGATTAGCCAGATAACCACAATTTAACATCCTTAATTTACACATATTCTAGCTCCTATTTAGAAGAACATTCTAAAATACCACACTTTTTAACCATACTCTGCAGCCTTACACGATATATTTATTCTACTCTATTCTGCTGATACGCAAATAAATTTCTTTAATTATAGCTAGATGCTAAATGTATTAGTCAGCACAGATTGATATCGCTAGCACTGTAAAAGGAACATGTTTATAGTGTAGTACGTTAATAAACCATTAAAACTGAGCTTCCAGATTCCAGCAAACACATTAATGTATCTGCTACTTCCCAAGCAAAAATAAACCTAACCAAACAAAAAAAACCCACCAGAAACATACGCTTCAAGAAGAGTTTAAATGATGTATTATCCGAAAAGCATCCACAGCACTCTCTCATAGCCAATATCTTAAACAGCACTAATGATCAGCCCAGTGACTTACAGATAGCATAATGCAATCTTGCAATCTACAACACCCTGCTCTCAATTTCAATTTCTAGTCAGGTACAGCTAGTACAGGTAAAATCCCGTAGCTATGGACTGGCTAGACCAGCAGTCTCAAACTCATGGCCTGCGGGTCACCTACAGCTCCAGGAGTTCCACAATCTGGCCTGCGCATAGCTGCTAGAACATGAGGTCTTTACTGCTTGGAGGAGTTTCCCCCAAGGCCAGCCTCTGCTCCACCCTCTCTCCCACCCCACCATTGCACCTCTTCCCTCAAGCCCCCTCCTTCTGAGGGATGAGGCCTAGGGGATTACCAGGAGGCAGCAGGGGTCAGCCACCTTGTGCTTACCACAACACCAGGAGCAATGAGGAAGTGGAACAACACAGCAGCCTCTGCTCCATTCCGCTGCCATCTCCCATGCCAGCACAGACACCTGACATAGAACATTTCAGCCCAAAATATTAAAGTTTGGTAAATTACAAGCAACTGAAAATGGGGTCTTATGATAGGAAGTATCATGTATCTCAATTATAGGTGGCTCTACTAGCCCTGACTATAACTCTACACACTTTCACACCTATTGCTAGATTAAAATGCCAAAGCAATGCATTAATTTTCAAAAGTTTACAAATATATTCCTGAGACTAGATTCCAAATTTCAGAAGTTAACTTTTTGGCATGAATAAGTCAAGATGTCTCTGAAGATTCATTTGATGTCTAACGTTTCAGTTGTCTGGGGGAGCACAACAGGTTGAATTTTCTCTTTATTATTTTAAGAACAATTGTCTGTGTGTTAAACAACAAAATCATCTATTGTCTATTTTACAGTAGGAATGTAAGTGACTAATCGACTATTCGATAAGCAAAAGTTTATTGAATAGTCAACTAGCCACTTCCCCTTTAGTAGAGGCAGCAAGGGGTGAGGAGGAGTCAGTGCTGGGGGGGGACTGGCTTAAAAGCCAGTTCCCCCCAGCACCATCTCTGCAGGAGGCAGGGATTTCCGACATCAGCTGATACCCAACTCGTGCCCAATCCCAGACGCTGCAACTCTGCATTTTAAATGTATCTGTTGGCTCTTAATACATTTAAAAATCTGAAGCGCAGCGGGTGGGACCCAGCACAAGCTGGAAATCAGTTGTCCTGGCTCATGCTGGGTCCCCCCTGCTGTGCTTCAGCCTTTTAAATGTATTAGGAACCTGCCAGCTCTTAATACATTTAAAAAGCAGAGCCCCAACAAGGTTAGCTGCCGGGACCAGGAGCTAATCCCACTGCAGCTCTCCTGCTTATCAACTAATTGACGGAAAATCCATTGACTAGTCGATTAAACTGTATTTAACATCCCTATTTTACAGAAGATAGCTCCTGAATGTCTCCTCCTGTAGGTCATGTCACAATGATATACTGATTCTCTTTTTCAAATGAAACTATTGGAGAGGATGTCAGAGTATAGGTGGCAGAAATCACATTCCAAGCTGTATCGATCATAGCATAAATTTTAAAGTCCTATACTGAAGATGTGAATGATACAAAAAAGGTTCTCTTTTCCTATCCCATAGCATCTACCACACCACAGTAAGTGAAACTGCTCCAGGTAGTGGAGAGTCTAATGAATATGGATGCTTCAATTCAGATGCTGTCAAATATCTATTGCTTGAGGAATTTTCCATTTCTTTTAGAGAAAAGAATGATTTAGTCTAGGCTGGAGTGGCAGTGTCCATGGGGCTAAATTGTACGTTAGGAAAGAGAAGTGGCCAGTTTCTTTCCTTGAGTTCCAGCCAATCATGTTCATTGAGGTTCCACAGCTTTTGGAAGAACTTTGGGCTATCACCTACATTAATTTTAAAAACTAACAAAAAGACAGAGTCCATTATTGAGTGGGGAAAAATATCAACTTCTATTACAGACTTCCAACAATAGCTCATTAAGATGCTACGCACTTAGTCAGAAAATTATAATCTTGCCTTATCCCAAGCCTTCAATTGTAGAAAGGTTACTATGAAGCCATTTCTATAAAACTTTGAAGTCCATGTTTCTCAAAGTGGGCCAGGGGTCTGCTTTGGGAAAGCTGCTAATGGGCCTTTCCGCTTTATGTAAAAGCTCTGCAGCCACAGAGCCTTGTGGCTCCCATTGGCTCTGGTTCGCTGTTTCCAGCCAAGGGGAATTGCAAGAAGTACCCATTAGCAGCTTTCCCAAAGTAGGCCCGTGGCCCACTTTGAGAGACACTGCCTTAAGTCCACAAATTTCCTGGGGGGAATTCTTGTCTCATTTTAGACCTAGTTAGGATACAGAAATAACTGTACTTGCTGGACCTTGAACTCATCCTGGTCTTTAAAAAAAAGCATCCATGCTGATTCTTTTAAATGCAGACTGATGCCACTGAACACAACATTTTATTAATATGTTTATAGACCCTGGCAGAAATCATTGGAGGTTCTCTTTAACTGTCTTGCTAGCACTGTGCCAATTAGTAAAAATGTTGACTGCATTTCAAAATCTTGCACATGCCCCAATGTTTTGTTTAGTACTTCTTATAGCTTGAAGCAAGTAAAAAATATAAAGAAATGTTCAACAAATTATGAGAGAAAGTTGCATCATTTTGTAGCATTTTGCATGCGTCATGCCACTGGTCTACACTAGGGAGTTATTTTGAAATAACATCTTTTATTTCCGAATAACATGCAGAGCATCCACACTAGCAAACTCTATATTTCAAAATAAAAGGCTGGTTATTTAAAAATAATAACTCCTGCTTTTCTTGGGGAACAAGCTTATTTTGAAATAGTTATTTCGGGAGTCATTATTTCAAAATAATTTCCTAGTGTAGACATGACCTTAGTGAAGTAGTAAGGCATGTCTTTTCGACTTAGAAGCAGAGGCATACTACAAATGAACAATGACTTTGAGGTGTCCTGGTCACTTCATTGCTAGCAAGCAGTGACATGCTTTTTTTGTCACTAACATATGCAACATGTTGAAACCTGAGGGCTATACATATGATTGCATGGAAAGCTTAACAAAGAAGTTAAATAATAAACATGGCAATGATCATATAAGTTACATGAATTTTGCCCTATCATTGAAATGAAGAAGAAGAGAAGACACATGAATAGAAATAATACTGCTGCTGTTCATTCTTTCCTATAGTTTACTGGGTTTACCGGAAATAAGATAGACATGCCTATACAGAGTAGCTCAGAAAGTTATGCAGCAGCTCCTGGGTCTTCAGGTGGGAGATTTACTTATATTATCTGAAAATCCTACGAAATAAGACATATCTACCCTAAACTAGCAAGGAGAAGGTGGAAACCTGAAAAGGGCTGATCCGGGAACAATTTGATTGAGGGAGTTACAGTCTGACTGCTAGTTTATTAAGCTGTAACAAAACAGCCAGTGGCAGATTAAAGTAATGAAAGAAAAAAAGATCATAGTGCTAGAGCCATTCCAGTTGTGATAGAAATAGGGATTTATTTAAAGGAATTCCTATATTAAAGGTAATTATATAGGAAACCTTAGCTAGAAGTAACTAAGGAATATTGCTAACGTTTCATTTTCATGCTCTAGTAAACTATTTAAGATCATGAACCGGACATCTAAACAACAGGATATCCCTGCAAGACACACAAACATGACACTGCGGGTATGTCTACACTTGCACCCTAGTTCAAACTAGGGATGTAAATGTAGACATTCGAAATAGTAATGAAGCCGGGATTTAAATATCCCGCGCTTCATTAGCATAATCTTGGCCATGCGCTGTTTTGGAACCCAGCTGTTTCAAAAGTGAAAGTGCACTCCGGGCTGCGTTAGTTCGAATCAAACCACTTGGTTCGAACTAACGTTACTCCTCAAAAAATGAGTAACGTTAGTTCGAACCAAGGGGTTCAATTCGAACTAACACAGCCTGGAGTACACTTTCACTTTTGAAACAGCTGGGTTCTGAAACAGCACGCGGCCAAGATTATGCTAATGAAGCGCGGGATATTTAAATCCCGGCTTCATTTACTATTTCGAATGCCTACATTTGCATCCCTAGTTCGAACTAGGGTGCAAGTGTAGACATAGCCAGTAACATAAAACATTACCTGAAATAACCCCTAGGTTGTATATCATTCTCCACTCTGGGAGGATAGCATGGTACAAAGAAAAGGAACAGTATGGAGAGAAGAGCTTCATGAACAACTGTGACGGATAGGAAGAGTACAGGCCCGCACTCAGTAATTAAAGGGTTAAACTCAGGTAGCTAAAGGTGTTGGCAGGGGGCCAAAATAACCAATGGGATACAGTGCTGCAATCTGAATGGTATATAGATACCGTGCATGCTCTCTTTGTGTATGAGTTTAAGCCAGGAGTTGGGAGACAGTGAATGATGTAAACCCAGACAGAACTACCATGTTTCCAACAAATTTGGGGCATGGAAGTGGACTGAACCATGAAGGGATCTTGAGTAAATAAGGGGGGAATGTGTATTTAGTCATGATCAGGGTATTTGTCTTTATTTTGGTTGTTTGGTTAACATTCTGTGTGTGAATTCCATGTGTTTTCCCTTCCCCACTCACCATATTTAAGCTATAGCCCAAAGAGATTGTTCTTTTGTGTTTTGAGCTGTTCTTTCTTAGTTGCTCTGTAACACCTAGCAACCAAGTATGCTTTAGAAAGCATATTTTTTGTTGATGATTTAATTTTTGTGTCCTGGAAGGTAACAGGAGGTCTGTGTGTGTGTCTGCCTAGCCTGAGAGGTCAGCTATCAGAGATAGTTTGTTTTTTGCACTTTTTGTTTCTTTTTTCAAGCTCTTTTGTGGCAAAATAGCTTGGTGTACCCCAGGGAAGGAATTCAAGTGTTCCTTCCTGTTTTTTTCAGGGTTTAAATCACTTGATAGTGGCAGCCTATTTTCCAGAGCCAGTGCATCTGTGACTCTGAGGAGGTTTTTTTGTAAGCAGAGTCTATAGAGGCAAGGTATTTAAGGTATTTTGTGAGCCCCCACCTTCTGCGCTCAGAATGTCAACAACGATCTACCTACGGCCAGCATCTGCTCCAAGAGATTCAAAGTAAAGCAGCAAGCTTCTCCACTGAAAACAATCTTTACTTGTTCCTGCACAATCCTTTAATACACTTGGCCATAAGTACAGCTCCCAGGCTCAGGATGAAGCCAAGCATCAGCCCTCACCTCAAGGTCATCTTCTGTTTTTCCACAACACTTAGCTCAGCTACTAGGGCACATTGAGCTTCTATGAATACTTCCGACCCAAGTAGCACACACTTATCCCACAAAGGAGAAAGAAGAGCCATCAGTGAAGTGGGTACAAAAAGAAAAAGCATGAAAAAGAGCAAAAAATAATTAAATACAGAAAGCAGAAAAATACAGAACAAACAAAAAAAGAGGAAAGAACAGAGAGGAAAGAAGAAGGATTAGAAAAGGCAGCAACCATTGAGAGATATAGGATTGATAGAAGTAAGGTGCACTTGTGTGCTCACCTATTACCAATGAAGGCTTGAAAGAAATGGTTTGGGAATCCCTACGATGCGCAGTCTTTTGGAGTAAAATAGTTTTGGGATCCTGATTTTCCTATACATGTGCATTAATATTAACATAACATTAAACTAAGACTACTATTTGAGTATCAATTTGCTGTTGTCTCTCTCATACTGAGAGACCAATATAGCTACAACAACACTGCAAACAATTTGCTTATAACTCAGGAGCCCAGATAATATTTAGCAGGCAAAACAATGTCCTTCAAAACACTGATCAGGTGTTACTTCTGCTTACATCTAATTATTACTATTGGTCCTACAGTCAGATCCATTAATATGGCTCCACAATTCAAATGGATGTAAATAGGGACATGAATGTTTAACCAGTAAGGGCTTGTGCAGCTCCCTGCCTTCTGGGGGCTCCCTGTGGACAGGGGCTGCTCTGGTCAGGTTGGAGCAGCCCGTCTGCACTGCAGGTAGGGGCTGTTCTGGCGTCCCAGCTGGAGCAGCCTCTGTCTGCGGTGGGCCAGGACACCCCGCAGGCAGGGGCTGCTCCAGCGCACCAGTGGGCAGGGGCAGCCACTCCAGGCTGGAGCACCCTCTTCACCTCCCCTTCACTGGGTTAACTGGTTAAACAATATGTTTAACCAGTTAACCAATTAAATAGGATTTTACATCTGTAAGTAAAGAAAGTGCACTTCTTGTATCTTGCTGAGATTTTACATTAACACCCACATCCCTTGGAAAGGACAGACTTTAGCCCATCATATAAAAATAAGCCACTTAAATTTCAAAAAAAGTTTCACAAACTGGACTATGATAGTTAAAAGACCTGTATCTTGATTTTTAATATGTAGCACTCAGTGGACAAGTGTCAGATATTGAATGTTAAGATAATACTAAATGTTGCTGCTAAAATTGTAAAACTGCCTCCTAAAAGTAAGTATTTACAAGATACTCAAAACACATTAACTACTATAGGAGGAAGGGTATTCAGCAATTCTGGAAGTCAAGCCATTTTCATTTAGGTACCTATTTTAAAGTACTCGAGTCTAAAAAAATTATGGCCCAAATAATTTCAAAAGTTACTAATGTTCACTGGATTTTTTCATCTTACATACTATTTACCTAAACTACACAGCAAATTACTCCAGCTTTACCCATGAAAGCTCATGATACTATATATTTCTGTTTGTCTCTAAGGTGCCACAGGACTACTCAATGGTTTTAAAGTTACAGAGTCACACGGCTACCTCGCTGAGACTTTTTTACACAGCAAAAGATATCAGTTCTAAGCTAAAATATGTTAATATTCAAATGCATAAAGTTGAGAATTATCAAGTAGCAACTTTCAGGTATCATTCCTTAAAAAATTTCTATAGAAATAGAAGAGCTTTAGAGTTAAAGATGGCATGCATTTAAGAGACAATATTAAAAGTTAAAAAATCACTTTTAGTATTTCCACAGTTGTATTCTTTAGTTTTATATTTTACTGTTAAACTTTATATGCTTGTTTATATCTTACAAAAATATAAGCTTATTGTATAAAACAGCTGACACATAAAAAATCAACATCACAACCACTTGTTATATACCGCATACAATGCAATATATTTTTTGGACAACCAGATATGTGAACCACAGGGGAAGAAATTAATACTGATCTTGTATCAAAAGATTTTTGGCAAGTCAAATTAATACTAAATTATGCAAACACAATGTTCAACTGCTTCTTGTTTATTGTTGCAGTTTCCCCACTACCCCACCCACTATCATCAGTGTTGACAGGAAGGGTGGGTGCACTAACACTAGCTGTCCTTGTCCTCTCCTTGGTTCTCAAACCAAGGTTCTGCAGTTTCATGTAACACAACTTGAGATACACCAGTGGCCTAGCTTTTCCTGATATAATTCACTGTTGTCCAGGTAGCAAAAATACATATTCACATTTCAGCATATATTATTACATGTGCCCAAAAATGTGTAACAATAAGAAGAAAAGCCAATTATTTATATCAGTCAGTGAAACTCACCGCTAGCGTACTTTTAATAAAAAGAAACTTGCTTTCTTTTTGGAAGATTTTTTAAAGCTTGTTAGACTTATCTGATGGAGCTATGAAAGATAATTAACTGCCTGGGGTATAAGGAAAGGGAATACCTATACTTACATAATGGTTATTGTTAGAAATCTTCCATCCCTTCCTCCAATGATTTACATTATATAAAGCCTACCCTTGTCTGTTCATGTTTAAATATTAACAGCTGAATCTACATACAGGTATAATAGTAGACAAAGGTTGCTACTATGCAAAGTACATTTTAGTCTATTGCTAGATGCATTGACTGCTTTAAGGAGGAAGCCTTCATATTTTGCCTCCCCCCCCCCTTTTTTCCCCAGTCCAATGAGTGCCTGATTTTCCCATCACCTGTGTCTGTCTTCCTTTCACCACCCTCCCCAATGGAGCCACAAAATTGCTCTGCCGGGGTGCACCACCATCACAGATTTTAAGCAGGGACCCTGTCACAAATGGCTTTCAGTGATGCTCGTTTTTATTGCCTTACTAGTAATCAGCCAGGCTTTGTTTTCCTTCCACCTGCTTTGGGCAAGAAGCCCTCTGAGATCAATAATATTAATATCCTGTGCATAAGATCCTCTCTCTCCCGTTCGTCCTATACGTTCAATGGCAGACCAAGTCCCCTCTCCACAAAAATCACAATTCCTTTCAGCCTGACTGGGCTACGGGAGCCAGACTCCCCCTCCCCCGGCATCTCTTCCCGCCCAGGCAAGAAGAAATCCCTGCGCTGGGGCGGGGCAAGCCCTCTTACCTTGATGATACTGCTCCTCCGGGGGATGCCGGGTTTGCCATCCCTCTGTGGCACGGTGGAACATCCTCTCTCTTTGCTGCCAGGGCTACCGGGCTGTGCTGATCCCGTCTCGTCTCCAACCAGAGTGCAGTCCCCATTAGAGACGCCGCCGCCTGCACTATCAACGCGGGATCTACTGCTGCCACCACCGCCGCCTCCTTCCCCATCTCCTGCCTTGAAAGCCACCTTCCCCTGGACGGGACCCGGAGAGGAGGGAAGCCCCCCGCTCCTGGTGCTACCAGAGGCAGCACCCCTGCTGCCAAACTCCGCCATCAGCCTCTCCCACTATAACTGCAACAATATTGCTGTTCCCTCCACCCCCTTCCCCTGCTGCTGGCTCTTCTTCCGCTTTTTGTATATTTCAGATTGGGGAGGAGGGGGGTGCGAAAGTCTCTCTCCTCCACAGATTTGGCAGCTGAAACTGTAAAGCTCCTGGGGGAGGGATGAAGGGGGAAATGTCCTCGATCCTGCTTCTGGGAGCTGCAGCCCTCCTTTTCAGCACCTGGGAAAGGAAAAAAAATATATATGAAACGTGACAGTCTCTCGCTTCACATGAGTCGAAGGGGGGAATACAACACATCACATCTCTACGGGGACAGGAAGGCTGAATGAGAGCTGCCTGAAAGACAACACGATACAAATACCACACAGCAATGGAGGGTGGAAAGGTGCCACAGATCACAGGAGGTGCATGTGAACAAAAATCGAGGCAAAGTACAGCATTGGGGGGGGGGGCACAAAACCCGCCTCGGTTATTACTGACAACCTGATATTTTTAGAGGAACTACACCCTTCAGGTTGCTAAATTATTAAATGAAATCTGTTGGTGATGGTGCTTCTACTCTGGGAGTAAATCCACAAGGGGGGAACATAAACTTAAAGGGGAAAACTAAAAGCCAAAATAATACAGACCTGGCTTAGGAAAACGCTGTCCCTCACACAACTAAAAACACCCAATGCAAAGGCAGAGTCCAGCTCAATCAAACTATTAAACAACAGCCCCTCACCTCTGCCCCGGCCCAGCTCTGCCATCCCGCGCTGCCCCTCAGCCTGCCCGTCCGCCCCCCAGACGTTTAACACGTTAGTTCTTGGCGCCCCAGCGCAGCCACCCGGGAACCGTTACCCGCCCCCCGCCCGCCGGAGGGCACCAGAGGCGGAGCCGCCAACTTTCTCCCCTCCCTGCGGATCCCATCCACTTAGCTCAGCCTCCCCCCCCCCCTCCTCCGTGAGCCCTACAGCCGCTTCCCGCGCTCCGCTCGCTCCGGCCGGGCCCAAGCAGCCCCCCACGAGCCCTTGCCAGCCCCACCTCCGCCCCCAGCAGACACACACCTCCACAGCCCGGGCACAGGCGGCGCCTCCCGCTGCCGCTTCCCCTCCCTCCGCGCTATGGTCGCCGCCTCTGCCCGAAGCCGGATACAGAGAGATTCGCGTGGCTGCTTCCCTCGCCCGCTGCATCGCCGCCTCCCCAGCTCCGCATGTCGCGCCGGCCGGCCCCGGGAGCCGGTGACGAGCCGGCAACCCCGAGCGCCCCCACCAGGGGAAACTCTCCGGGGAGGGGAAAGCACGGCCAAGCCGCGCTCCGCTGCAGAGCCCCGCCGCCAGCACCCCCCTCCGGCGGACCATAAACACTCCGCTGCTGGGGAGGATTACGTCCGTCAGTCAAATGTTACCCTCCTTGCCTGCGGCTGGCGCCCTCGCTCTGCGGGACCCTCCCGGGCTGTAGCAACATGACAGGGAGAGGTGGGGAGGAGGAGATATTTTGGATTAAAAAAGCTTCCCCCGCTACACACACACGCTACCACTGTACACTCCAGATTCGAAATCAAAATGTTCAGTCTCCCAGCGCCAGCCCTCCCAAGCAATTCCCCAGGCCCCCGCCTATGTTTGTCCCTATCTGCTTTTTCCCCCCTGTGGTTTCCATTATCACTTCGTAAGTACGTTATAGTGCAGCACTGTTCACCTTGAACTGCAGCTTTGACACAATGTATGTCCCTTCCCACCCTAGTCCCTCAGGACTCTCCCCAATTATTCTATGAGGATGTCTATATTCGATTAGAGCCAGGAAACCAGTTCATTCGTGGACAATCAATATCCTCCATTAACAGCATCCAAAGTGTAAATTAAATTGATTGAACTAGATAATAGGAGTACATGCTGTACATATATGATGAAAGGCAATTTTGGAAATGAAAAGAGTAGCAAGGGAAAGGAAGGATTCACTATGGTACAGGTAGCAATTTGACCCTATCTGATGGATGCAGTGACCCACCTAGAAACCTCTCCTTTTACAGTATTACCATCATCCCCCAGGGAAAGCAGCCATTGAACACGCATTGTGATTATTACTAACACAGTAGTCTGAATATCACCTTTCATCACATGTAGCCATAAATGCCATAACTAGGGGGTGGAGGGTGCTGCAACACCGCTGTGATCCCAGTTTACTTCCCTAGGTCCTGTCTGCCTCCCCACGCGCCACAAAATCTGCTGCCAGCCATTTGTCTGGGGACCCAGCTTCTGCCCCAGGCTCCTGAGGCTCTTCTGTTGGCTCCGAGCCTAGGGTGCTGGCTGCCAGCCCTGTGTGTCCGGAGCTCTGCTTCGGCCCCACACATGGGAGGTTCTGCTGCCAGCTCCATTCCCCAGGTCCTGGCTGCTGGCCCCACACACCAGGGCTTTTGCTCCCAGCCTCAGCTGGTTTCTTTACTACATTCATCTGGGGGAAGGACTGGAGTAAAAGGGGTATCAGCACTTCAACTCTTAAAAATGTTCCTGCACCACTGATGGAGCCCCATTAGCTTCTATAGCAGTATTTGCAGAGCAAGGACTTATTCAACATGAGTGGGGGTGTCAGAATCTACCATGTACAGTCAGAAAGGTGTACTAATAAAAGAGTAGATAGTGACCAAGTAATGAGTTAATCATAGCTTAATGAACAAAATAATTTGTCAATCACCTCAAAGAAATAGTCAGTAAAAATTACACTGTGTTGTACACAGTGACATATGTGGAACATATCTGTCCATATCCAAAATATGAATACAACACAAAGGAAAGTTAATGCACGAAGGCAATTACTGAAATACATTTTTAATTTCTCCCATCTTCTGACCATAATGTATTTTTACAACATTTTAGACCCTGATCCTGCAAACACTCATGCACATGCTTCTTAACTTTAAACAAGTGAGTAGTCAAGGCTAATTTTTGAGAAATTACTTGCTTGCTTAATATTAAACATGGGCATAAGTGTTTTCAGGAGTCAGACCTTACATTGTGAGGGCTAATATTATTAAACCTAAGTTCTGGAGATGAAACAACCAAACTGAGTCTTGATGTTATAGGCATGAAGTCATCTTTAATATTCTTCCTCCACGTGGAATCTGGCGCTGCCTGACCAATTAAGTAAAAGAAAATCATTGAAAATTCAAAATGAACACTGAGTAATGTATCTTCAGGTATGCAAACCACTCCTACCTAAATTTCCTCTCCTACATTAGCATAGTAACTATTTCTTCCAGAGAATAGGATTTACAAGCGACAGATACAAAATGTTATTAGAATCATTTGTCACACAACCTATCTAGAAATCCAGTGAAAAGGAAGATTAATGTTTTCAACCATTTTCTACTTTGGATACACATTAGAGAATCAGTCATCCAACCACTGATTTTGAGGTCTGTAACAAGATTTAAATGGTCCACCTGCAGAAAAAAATAGTCTCCCCTTCCCATCTCACCCTATTTGTGCACTTTATATGAAGAGAGGATTATTGAAAAGATTTGGGCTTTAAGTAAAAATTTGGCAGACCTGTAACTAATGACACCAAGAGCAGCAAGCAGCCCCTGTCAGACTTTTTCATGTGAGCGCTAGACATACATGATTCCAAAAGCCCTCTGTGTACAAAGCTGATGCTTTTAGAAGTGCAGGTTTTTTATACAAAACAACAATTAAAATATATGAATCTCAGTTTAAGAAGCATATACGTACCAGCAGATGCAATACTACATTTGTGTATGTATTTTTATAATAGTGTAGCACAGTTTAGGCACCTAATAACTGCTGTAGAAAAAAATACAGGTATCAAATATTGAACTTAAACTTTAGTGCCAATAGATGAATGTAGTAAAGAAATCAAAATTGATCTGTTTGAGATTTCTTCTGTGACTCCTTATTCTCCAGTGTTCTTTTTTTCTGCATATATTTTAGCAGGGGATGAATTGCAATTTTGTTACAAACCAATTTTTTTTTGGGGTGGGGGGGAGATTATACTTCAACCATTTTATTCAGATATATACTTTAGTACATTAACCCTGAACTCTGCTTCTCCATAAAATAAAAAAATTACTGATACTTAAGCCAAATGTTCAAAAGTATCCGATAAAATTGGACCAATTAGGGAGTCTGTATTCACCTGAATGAGCACTTATTACTCAGGCAGTCTTGTTGAAATCAATGAGACTAGTGGTTTAAGTGCTCACAAAAATGAGTGAATAGCTCCATAAAGAGACGCAGAATTGCGTTTTTGCACCTCAAAATATGTCCGTACTGAAAATCAACCTCGACGTGTCCCAAGCTCAACACTCAAAGTCAGTGATCACTTTTGAAAATGGTGACACTGGGGTTCAATCTTGTGAAATACCAAGTGCCCTAGAGGTCAGCAGGGCTCGAGGGCATGCAGAAAATTGTACAAATAGAATATCAGAACATTATTTTCTCCTACTGAAGTCAATGAGAGTTTTGCCTTTGACTTCAGTTATACTAGGATGAGACCCTTAGGTCAGGTTCTCAAAGGTATTTAGTGCAAACTTTCTGTGGGACTTAGGCACCTAGGCACTTTTAAAACTCTACTAGGTGACTATCTGCATCTTTAGGTATATAAATATGTTTTAAAAGATCGGGCCTTAGTCCTTAGTGTGGGTATGTAACTGACACTATTTTATTTTCACTGCATGAAAAACATCTAACTTACACTGATTTCTCTCTGTTTTGTGACAAAGTATGGTATAGTGATAGGGTTCTGCCCAATGGCTCAAGAGACCTGTTGTCACTGTTCCCAGCTGTGTCACTGGCCTGTCATTTCATTTCTCTGTGCACCAGTTTTCCCATTGGTAACATGGGTAATATTATGTTCTTTGAAAAGTGCTTTGACATCTATGGCTAAAAAGCATTATTAGCATTAATTATTGCATTAATTAATTATTAATTATTATTATTATAATAAGATGTTCCAGCAGCCAACTGTATTAATTGTTACAATGAAATAAAGGTTCTTATAACAGGAGCCTGAAAACCTTCTATGAGTATATTTAACTTTGAAAAATAGCTATTATGCATGCACAGCAACCATTTTTCATAATATCCTACTAAATATCAAAGTTCCATAGCTAAGCAAAAAGCACCATTCTGACTATTCAAAGTAATTTTCTTGCAAGCATTAAGGCCTACAAAACTGGGGGCAATTAACCCCCTGACCTGCAATTAAATGACCTGTGAAATGGAAGGCTAGCTCTTTAATATCCTAAGCAATTTACTCATTACATTTTTTAAAAAATATTAGCTATTATTTTGTGCAGAAGAGGCTTTACTGTAATCTTGGCTTTGAACTTGTTTTTTCTCCATTATAACACTCGCTACACTCTTGTATCTGATTTCATTCAATAACTAAGGTCCTGACTTTACAAATGTTTATGCATATGAGTAAAGGTACACATATGTGCAGTCAGTAATCGATCTAAGTTTAGTTATCACTAATGTATTATTACACATTTGTAGATTGTGGATGTCTATGTGTGTGTGAGAAAGAACATATGTTTGTGAGAGTGAGAATGTGACTGTGTCTCAAAGAGAGAGAGAGAGAGAGAGAGAAAGAAAGACAGAGAGGGAGAGAGAGAGAAAGAGTTGGTGGGTAAACACAGCCAAATTAATAGATTTGTTTCTTGGAACATATTTGGGGATTTTTTTTTAATTCATTATATTTATATTTTTGGAAAGTTCATTGGACCAGCCATTGCAAGATAATTGCTTCTTTTCTATATTCATTGATCTGTACCAAGCATTCTTAGCCTACTGACCAAAGAGCGAAGGACTCTTTAGCATCTTTCCTGCCCATCGTGCCAGTTTGGCTAGAAATCCACTAAACTTTGCAAATTAAGATTAGCAAGAGTTTGGCCCTCTTAGTCTGTCCCCTCCCAACCTCAATATTTGAATCCATGAGGAGTTATTGTCCAAACCATCATTATTCAGAGGTTCTTCATTAGACTGGCTGTTTCTCATCTACCAGACTTTTTGTCAGTTGGCTGCAACTGATGCAGCATCTTCATATTCATGCACTATTACTCATCATCTCTTTAGAACAGGCCACTCCTTTAGGTTTGTAACAAGAGATTTTGGGCCAAAATTTTAAAGAATAAATAGTGAATTGAATGCTTCAGTTTTTGAGTGTCCCAAGACTGACGTATCATAAAGGGATTTTCAGAGGGGCAGAATCACTTTCTGATGATCAGGTCCCCTTTTAAAATTTCAAATTGGGCATGTAAAAAAAGCACCCAAATCACTAGTCACTTTTGAACATCTTGTCCTTGGCAAGCCATGCTTTAGGAAGCTACGTTCTAAATGTTGGCCTACCTGAAATAGAAATGGGATTATATAACATCATAGCTAATTGTTATTTATAAGCATTCCTCAAAAAGCTTAAGATTTGAACTTTTCTTGATTTATTTTAATGTTACTAAATTTCAGAAAAAACTTTAAAATCTCAGGCTACTAGTATTTGAGATTATTCTGGGGAAAAAAATTCCAGAAATCTTGAATGCTCTCAGACATCTCAATCATTTATAGGGTAAAATGTCTATTTCCATCCCACAAGAAATACAGATACAGTTGATAAGACTTGAGTCATGAGCATTTAAATTGTAGCACATATGTTTTACCAGAGTGACTAGAATAACAAATCTGTTCTTGAAGTATTTCAGCTACATCTTTAAAGGAGCACATAGATACTGTTTGCAGCCTCCTCATTAACATATTGAACCCTGATCTCTAAGGAAAACAGGGAAATGGCAGAGTTATATGAAAGGGCTGAGAGCCAGAATTCTGCAAAAGAATGGATTTAATTTTCTTCTTGTATATTTGTTAGTAACTATTAGACATGTTTAGTAGTACTTGACACGTTGAACATAGATGCATCTCAAGGGTCATGGTACTCTGTAGGTTAAGGAATCTGACTGCTATTGCAACAGCCTGCAAATCAAATAAGTACCTGTAATAATATTTTATAACTTCATACAACCTAGACTTTGTTTTGGCAAACAGAGTTAAATGTTAACCCTTATCTACATGCTTCATTAGATTCCTATGTTGAAATGAAAATGTGTGGGCTTTAGTTGGCAACTTTGATGATAATATCTTGCCAATTCTCTTCATAGTATTATACATTTCACTAGTTCAAGAAAGTGCCCTAGTCTCTCACATTATGGGAGATTAGACTGAATGAAAGCATCTCATTTCTGTCAGCTGAATCTCATCTAATACGTTCATTTTATCATCTCTGGTGGTAACTTATACATTTGTAGGTGCATAACAAGCATAATGGTGGTTGTGCCTGGTTTCTGAATGTTATATAACATAACTTTCTGCTAGTCAAAAGTTAGATTTATATAGCTTCCAATTTACTCTTCAAGCCAGAAAACTGATGATACTACACCAAGGAAGTTAGTGCTATGAATGAAAGGGGACTCAGACTCCCAAAGTGAATGGCAGACACAATTTAACATTTTCCACTTTGGCCTAATAACCTTTCAGTAATGTTATGAATATTACAGGATTCTAGTAAAAGACTACAGCCAAAGGTGGAAGCCAAACAGGAATTGATTAAGCCATGACTAACAGAGGGTTTTGAAAACATTCATGAAGCAGTCTCAACTTTACTCAGTCTTTACAAACCGTAACAAATATGATCTGTTGTAATCTGTTGTAAGAGCTAGTTCAGTGAAGTGTTGCTATTGCAGCACGATCACTGTTCTGTTACAAATTAAGGTCAAATATAGGCTCTTTCTATGGTCCAAGTTCAAGCTAACATCTCAGGGAAAAATGACTGAGTACCTTCCCTGTGTGGAATGTATTTTAAAAGCATTCCATTTTATACTAATGTAACTAACTACTTTCTTTGATGTTCCAAAAAGCATATGGGTAAACAGCTATCTGCTACTATGTGGATGAAGTACCGGTAAATGTAATTTTCTTTTACAGATGCCAAATGCAGCTACTTACTGAATACACAAAGGGAAGGAGTATGCATGCCATGATATTCCTTGCAATAGAAAGCTGTAACAATCTGTTACAGATACACATTTTCTGGGTACAATATTTTGATGGATTTATACTGATTTAAAATGCTCTATTCTCCTATAGGCTATTGCCTTTTGATGCAATCACACAGTACAAATTATTTGAAAAGGAAAACAGCACTGAAACATAGTAGAATACAGCCCACTTGTGCTATCTGGCATGGAGACTGATGCCAGCTTGGCAGGCAGTTGATATTGTGCTTTTTACTGACATATACACTACAGTTCTTCAAGCATGTGTGTAGTCTCGCTAATTTCAGTGGGCTGGTAACAAGATTAAAGTTAGCATTAGCTCTTCTCTATGAGGGAAGGCAGGATTGAGCATGTTAACAATATTCTGCTGTCCAATTGTGTGGCTGAAGTCGAAATAGCTTAATTCGGCTTTTGGTGCTGCCTACACAGTAGGAAGTTGAAGAAAGAACACTCTTCCTTAGACTTCCCTTACTCCTTGTGAAATGAGGGTTACAGGAGTCAGAAGAAGAAGTCCTCCATGTCAACATTATTTTGAAATAACGACTTGCTGTGTAGATGCACACTATGTCATTTCAAAATAATGTCAGTTATTTCAAAATAACACTGCTGTGGAGATAGGCCCTATCTGAATAAGCAGGAGATAAAGTGGGGGGAGCTTAGCTTCCCATCCTCTACCAAAAAGCAGAAATAGTTTGCTTCTCTAGATAACCCCCTCTACTCTGGCTGGTGTGGAGAAGATTCACCAGTATTGGCAGTCGGTAATGTAGGCAAGGGAAGGCACACCCTTCCCAAAACTGCTTACATGACCAACTGCCTAAGGGGAAGGCTGGAACCCTGGTGTGGCAGCCCAGCTCTCCCTGGTCCCCAGGGAAGAAAGCCCAGCTCAGCAGCTGGGCTGCTGGGGAGTGAGGGGTTGGGGCCATAGTGGGGCAACACAGATTTCCCTGGCTGTTGAGGAGGGCTTGGCCGGAGGCATCATGATAGCCCCAGCTCTTCACGTGGCCAGGAAGGATCAACCCGGGGATGGGCAAGGCTTGGGTCCAGGGGCAGAGCCTCAGGCAAAAGGAGCAGGGCTGGGTCTTGCCTTCCCCAGCTGGGCTTTCAAAGGAGCTAGTGCCAGCTTGAGGAGCTTCTCTGGGATTCCTAGCCTTTATGTCACGAGACAGACCAAGTCCAAATGATAGCATTTATAGGAAAATGGCAAGAGCACTACATATGTTGCCTGGTATAGTTTCATACACTGCACCATTGCATATATACACACAATTTTTGCTTTGCTGATCATTGGCCTGAATTCTTTTCAGATACATTTCTTCTCTAGTCCCATTCTCTTTCCATGTCTCAGCATCACTAAGTGATGCAAAATCATACCTCCAATTAACATCAAGACCTGTGAGACCAACCACTAAAGTTGGCAAGCTCCCTCTTCTACTTTCATCAGCTTTAATCGTAAATCAGGTGAGCTAATATACTCTGAGCAGATTCAAAGCCTCTGCATGTTGCATGGGTTGCAATAGCACCAATAATTGTACAGATGTGAGCCTGTATATGTGCAGTGGATCGTAATATGGATGAAAATCAAAATTTGATTTTACTTTGTGAGGTACCACCGTTTAATGTGATGCAGTGTAGATAATGAAGGCAGGGACTAATCTATGCAGACTTTAACCTTCAAAATCTCAACATTGCTCACTAATGACCTGGAAACATCGGTGTATTTATGCCTGTCTGGAAAACCTGTGCTCCTTTGCACAGACCATTTCAAAGGTTTAAGCACTGCTTGCTAATTCTAACTCTGGTACTAAAACAAAAAAGTTGGTTCAGCTGAAAAAACAGCTTTTGTTGACTTATTGTCTTGTTTGCTGAGCATGAATAATGCTTTGTTTCACATTTTAGACTCCTTTGGTTTCTGGCTGTTGATTATACATACACACATATACATAACACACACTCATGCCAGCATTACCTTGATTGTTTCCATAGTTTACAAACTCCTTGTTGAGTTTCATACTACATAAGAACAGCCATACTGGGTCAGACCAAAGGTCCATCTATCCCAGTATCCTGTCTTCCAACAGAGGGGGTGAACAGAACAGGGAATCTTCAAACAATCCCTCTCCCATCACCCATTCCAGCCTCTGACAGAGGGTAGGGACACCATTCTTACCCATCCTAGCTAATAAGTATTGATGGACATAACCTCCATTAATTTATCTAGTTCTTTCTTGAACTAGATTAGGGTGTGTCTACATAGCAATTCCATTATTTCGAAATAACGGCTGTTATTCCAAAATAACTATGCAAGTGTTTACACAGCAATTCCATTATTTCAAAATAATTTTGAAATGGACGGCTTATTCCGACTTCTGTAAACCTCATTCTATGAATAATAATGCCTATTCAGAAATAGCTATTTCAAAATAAGGCATGTGTAGACGCTCCACTTCTGCTGTTTTGAAATAGCCCCTCACCGGGGCCATTCTAAGTTATTCCTCCTGGGACTCTAAATCAAGATAACATGTCTACATTAGGGGAGCCTGCCTTGGACTAATTTTGAGGCTTCCATGCAGTGTAGACATGCTATTTTGGAATAAGCTATTTTGGAATAACTATTCTGGAATAGCTTATTACAAAATAACTGTGCAGTGTAGACGTAGCTTTAAAATCCTGGTCTTCACAACCTCCTCTGGCAAGGAGTTCCACAGGCTAACCACATGCTCTGTGAAGAAAAACTTCCTTTTGTTTGTTTTAAACCTGTTACCTATTAATTTCATTTGGTGACCCCTAGTTCTTATGTTATGGGAACAAGTAAATAACTTTTCCTTATTCACTTTTTCCACACCAGTCATGATTTTATAGACCTCTGTCATATCCCTCCTTAGTCTCCTCTTTTCTAAGCTGAAAAGTCCCAGTCTTTTTAATCTCTCCATATACTATATTTTAAACATTTTCAATAAAAATTATGTATATCAAGAAAATAAAGCTACAGAAAGTAGATGTAAAAGGTGGTTCTAGCTTAAGATATAGAAATGAGAGAAGTAGAACTCCACATAGAGTGGTGTTTTGGTAGCAATTATGGGGAATGCTTTGCAAAAGCTATATTACGCTATTTGCAAATGGAAACAAGAATCCTCTCACCTCCAAAAAAACTGAGAGAATTTATTACCCAGGAGCCTGAAAAGCAGTAAGTTCTTGAGCTATCTATGTTAGTTCCTTTTATGGTTTGGAATATATTTAAGAATTTGAAAAATAAAAGCTTTGTTAATCCACTGGGAACTCAAAATGAATTGCTTATGAAAGCACAGATTCCTTAAACAGTTCTAAGGAATTGGGGTTGTTTTGTCTCACAGCTTTTGGAAATAGGCCTTCAATTTCCTAGTATATTTTCCAGCTTTAATAGGATCAACATATTACACACATACAATACATAATAGTTCTCTCTTCTTGTTGTATGTGAAGGTGTGACCTAGCTCCCCAACAACAGGCTCCCTTAAATACAGAATCTCTTAGGGAAGCAAGGCTTCCTGCTTGGATTTACCCTTTAATCTAATGCTTTGAATATTTTTAGAACATGCTAATGTTGTTAAAAATACCAGTCTACACATAGAAATGTTTTTTTTAATAGCAGCTCATATTCAGATGTGCCCTTCCTTATGCCTTATCCTATTCAAGAAGCCGTGCTGCATTTCAAGGTGATGTGTATGCTCCTTAGTCATCAGACAGACAGAAACTCCATATAATACAGGAAGGAGGACAGCTATTCCCTTTGGGAGCAAAAAGACCTTGGTAACAACTAGACATTAAATACCGTACATCCTGTGAGCTAGCTGTAGTTAAAGAAGTTGCTTCACTATACAGGTTTTGTGCTTTCCATATGCTGTCATCATCGTCTTTGGTATATTTTGTCATTTTGTCCACAGTCATAAGGTTCAAATGTTGTTCCCTCCTCTTCACCAACCCCATAAAAAAGGTAACAATTTAGCACCCACAATAATAGGGATTGAGCAGGAACGTGCAAGATATGGCCTGTGGGCCGGGCCCGCCAAGCCTTTGGATTCAGCCTATAGCCCATCCTACCAGGACCCTCAGGCAGGCTCGCTGACTGCTGTAGCCCCTGACTACTCAAAGCAACTGGCTGCTCCCTCCATGTGCCTCTCTGTGCTGCACAAGGTGGGGGAGACTTTGCATGCTGCCCCTGCCCCCAGCACAATCATATCAGCTCCCATTGGCCGGAAAATGGCCTACCTGAGAGTCCCACTGGGCTGCTGTTTGGGAGCCACACAGGTAAGTGTCTCCCAGCTACAGCCTGCACCTGGCATGCCACCCCCTCCCATACCCCAACTCGCTGTGCCTGGTCACCACCAAAACCCTCTGTAGTCCTGTGAAGGGGTGTACCAGCCCCACACTGGGAAAGCTGAGTCTAACCAGGCTCACCTGGTGGAAGAAGCCCTGCCCCCACAGCCCTGCTGGGCATGCTCAGACTGCAGCACAGGTATAAAATCCTGGAGAGGGGCTCAATCTGGCTGGAAGGAAGCCTGTTCAGAGATCCTGCAGGTGAACTGCCAGAGGGACCAGCCAGTGAGATGCCAACACTGCAGCAGAGGCTATGGAGGAAGGACCCTGGAAGCAGGTCTGTGAAGACTGGTAGGAAGTAGCCCAGGGTGGGAGATTGTATCCTGTGGCTCTCAGTGTGTTGTGGTGGGATTCCCTGGGCTGGGACCTAGTGGAGTAGGGAGGGCCTGGGTACCCCTACCAATTCCTCCAACCCTGAGCTGAGGGGCCAGCACCATGTGCTATAGACTCCAGCTGTTAGACTGCACTGCACTAGTGAGAGGGGTGTTTAGTATAAAGTCTGGCTATTAGTCTGCACTGTCTTGGTGAGAAGGGCATTGACTAGAGATGCTGGCTGCTATGCTGTATTACCCTGGGGCTGTGTCTAGACTGGTGTGATCTTGTGCCAGAGCTATGCAAATGAGGCTCAGTGTGGAATATTGCTGAGCCTCATTTGCATAACTAATGAGCTGCCATTTTTGCAGAAGAGGCTCTTGTGCAAGATGGAGCTGTCTACACTGCCCTGTGTTGCGCAAGAAAAACCCTCTTGTGCAAAGCTGTTATGCCTGAAAATAATCAGCATAACAGCTTTGCGCAAGAGGGTTTTTCTTGCGCAAGATGGGGCAGTGTAGACGGCTCCGTCTTGTGCAAGAGCCTCTTCTGCAAAAGTGGTGGCTCATTAGTTATGCAAATGAGGCTTGGCGATATTCCATGCCGAGCCTCATTTGCATAGCTCTGGCGCAAGATCGTGCCAGTCTAGACACAGCCTGGGTGTATAACCACAGTTTGCATTGTAGGACATGTGGGGTTGGCCATAGTTCTAAGAAGCCCAGGAACAAGACAGCTTCCCTGGGAGGGGAACAAGTGTATCACCTTGGGACAACCCCTCCCCATCAACCAGGTTACAACTCCCTCCCAGACCTTGCACCTCCACCTTCCCCCAAGCCAGAATCCTCTCCTGTACCCATACCCCCTTCTTGACCCTGCAATCCTTCCTACACCCCAGTTTCCTGCTTCTGATCACAACCCAAACCCTCTGTACCCCTTCCCTCCCCGCACAGGTCAAACTCCTTCACAGACTCTGCACCCCCTCTTACACCCATCTCCCAGGCCAGAATCCTGTCCTGTGCCTGTAACCCCTTCTGGACCCTGCACTCCAATCCCCTGCCCTAGATCACAATCTCCTCCTTTACCCAAATTTCCTCTCAGACCCCACACCCTCTCCTGTACACCAATCCCCTATCCCAAGCTCTCTTCTGCACTCAACCTCTGTCCCAGATTGTGTACCCCCTCCATAGAAAAGTGCAGCCCTTGACCGCTTACCAAAACTTGGCGTGGCCACCCATAAAAAATTATTGCCAACCCCTGGGATAGAGGCTATGCTGACTTTCACCACACTAGCTTTGGGTCTGAACCATAGCACATCTAATATATGGAGGCTACTTTGGTCCATGTAGTTGTTAGTACCACACTTGGGCCCAAAACATCACCTTCACTTTGGCCTGTGTACAAAAGGGATCAAATACATCCCAATCTCTCACTTCTATGCAGTAATAAGTGAGTTCCATTGCACATACCTCCTGTTGGACCTTTCAGAGAATTCTCCTTAAAAGGGCCAGTGTAGGGCAAATGCCCCCATCACACCCAGATTTTGGCAGTTAGAGGTTTAGGGACACCCACAGAAAGGGGCTGCATCTCTAACTATCTTAGCTAAGTCACTGATGTACCTATCCCTCATGAACTTACCTAATTCTTTTTGAACCCACTTATACTTTTGGCCTTCACAACATCCCATAGCAATGAATTCTATCAGTTGACTGTGTGCATTTTGTGAAGAAATACTTCCTTTTGTTTGTTCTTAACCCTGCTGCCTATCAATTTCATTGGGTCACCACTGGTTCCTATGTTAAGAGAAGAGGTAAATAACACTTTTCTATTCACTTTCTCTACACCATTTATGATTTTATAGACCTCTATCACAGCCCCCCCCCCCATTCGACTCTTGTAAACTGAAAAGTCATAATATTTTCCATCTCTTCTCCTTTGGAGCTGTTCCATACTCCTAAGCATTTTTGTTCTTCACTGTACTTCCAATTCCAATGTAGCTTTATCAAGATAGGACAACCAGAACTGCATGCAGTGTTCAAGATGTGGGTGTGCCATGGATTTATATAGTGGGATTATGATACCTTCTGCCTTCTTCTCTATCCCTTTCTTAATGGTTCCTTAACATTCTGTTAGCTGTTTTGACTGCCACAGCACATTGAGTAGATGTTTTCAGAGGACTATCCACAATGATACCAAGATCTTTCTTGTGTGGCAACAGCTAATTTAGACACCATCATTTTGCACTGGTAATGGGGATTATATTTTCCAGTATGCATTACTTTGCACCTATCAACACTGAATTTCATCCATCATTTTGTTGCCTAGTTATCCAGTTTTGCAAGATCTCTGCAGCTTTTCAGTCAGCTTTGGATTTAACTATCTTGAGAATTTTTTATTGTCTGCAAATAAGGCCATTTCACTGTTTTCCCTTTTCCAGTTCATTTATGAATATATTAAACAGCAGATCTTTGTAGCACTCAGCTACTTACCTCTCTCCACTGTGAAAATTGTTGCTGATCCATGAGATGACCTTATCTCTTATTCCTGACTGCCACCTTTGAAAGTCCAAGTATACTGTATTGACTGATTCATCCTCATCTACATATTTGTAGACATGCAACCTCAAAGAATTCTAATAGATTTGTGAGGCACGATTTTTCTTTACAAAGCTCTGTTTGGCTATTCCCCTACCTATCTAATTCATTTAGGTGTCTGATAATTCTGTTCTTTAGTACGATTTCAATTTGCCTGGCTTTGAAGTGAGGTGTACTAGCCTTTAATTTCCAGGATTACCTCTGGGGCCTCAAAGAAAATCAGCATTACTTTAATGGTCTGCCAGCCATCTGGTATGGAGGCTTATTTAAGCAATGGGTTATATATCCCTGTTAGTAGTTCTGCAATTTTATATTTGAGTTCCTTTAGAATTGCGCTATGCAAATTGCATAGCTTATTTTGAGGTACGGGTGCTGTGTAGACACACCCTAGCAGTTTAAATTTTGCCTCCAGGATCTCTGTCACTAGTACTTACAGGTATTATGATGACCAGATCCTCCCCAGCATGGCACATACATCTATCTAGATGTCTTGAAGGGCATTATGGGATTGTTTCCCTCCACTGCAACTTGATGTTTTCCTTCTCTGAGACTTTTCTACCTCAATAACATGGTGGCGGGACTGGTGGTGAGACTGCTTTACTGTGTCTGGATAGACTTGTCTATGTATCTATCTCTCTCATTGCTAGAGAGAAACCAAGAGACTCTAGAGCTGGTGCAAGAACACAGGGCCTCAGTTGTATGGCTCTGGACTCAGATGAATCTCCTTAGCCCTGTAGGTTGTGGGTTTTCCCTCACTCTCAGTCCAGAGAGGAATTTGTAGAAAATTGTGCTAGTGAAATCTTCAGTCACATACTTGTATCTAGTCTCAGATAAAAACAAAGTAATTACAAAAAATGTTAAAATGGAGTTAAGATTTAGTAAATGTCAGTAATTTAAGGGTAAGAAGCCGTTGGTTAAGTATTTTGTAAATATCTTGCTGATTGAGATTTTGCTAATCTACATAGTTCATAATGCAAATACAGAGATAGGGTCTCCTTCCCATTCCTCAGCAAAAGGATTTAAGAATATTGAGAGAGATTTTTGTCACTCAGACTTAATTAATTTCCCTGCATATAGAATGACATAATGGTATGCAATCCATTTTTATAAGTCATTAATACTATACTGTCAAATTAATGTACATTTTATGACTCTGAATCTGGGCTTTTTATTGTGCATGTTCACTCACTTGGCCCTTCACAAAATACAGTAATTTGTAATTGGCCTTCCCTGTAAATTAGAGCTCAGTTCTAGGGTTGAGCATTCCGGCCCCAATCCAGAAAAGCACTTAGGCATGTGCTAAACTTTAAACAGGTGAGTGCTCTCATCTAAGTCAAAGGGATGATTCATCCCTTGAAAATTAAGCCCATGCTTAACTGCTTTGCTAGACTGGGCCCAGAATGTTCAGTACCTTGCAGAACAAGCCCTTTGTAAGATTATACTATATATGTGGGTGCTGAAAAATCATACAGTACTTGCATTTCAAATTATTTTAAACATGCAAGTCTAGACTTGATAACTAATTACATCAAATCAAACTCCATCCACTGCTAGAGAATAGAAATGTAGGATTACTTCCAATTAACATCAGATGTTTTAAATTCTTAGTTCTATATCACTAAACTGCCTTGGTCAAAAAACTAAAGATCTGAAGGACTCTCTTGTATCATCCTGCTCTGTGGTGTGTGTGTGTGTGTGTGTACACCTGAGAAAAGAACATAAGGAGACTTTGTAATCCCTATCCCACACAAAAGGATTAACTCTCTAGAGCAGGACTGGTTACACTGCTGCTCAGTATACCAGAGCCTCACCGAAGTATGTTCTGACTCTTGGCATGTGGCCAGACTTCGAACAAACTAGAATACATGTGTGTGTTTTTTTAAGGGAGCATTAAGGTACACCTGGCAAAACATTATAGCTAGCCTGCCAGGAATCAACTTGCACTATGGTGGCAGGATGCTTCTAGCGCTGGATTCATAGCTGACACAGGCCTACTCTCCTGTCCATAACCCATGTAAGTACAGAACTTGGCTCTTATGTTTTCCTGTTACTTTAAGAGCAAATCCTACCTTACTCCACGTATATGATAGGGATGGTTGTCTGCCAGCATTACTGGTACATTCTGTTGTATAAGGATGATATGCAGAGATCTCTAACCCTGCACACAGTAATGTTTTGCATCTCACTAGGGCTTAGAATGGCATGAGTGTCACATTACCTCTGGAGTCATTGCTATGACTCCAAAATCATGTTACTTGTTGAAATCTCATCTATTATATAGGAGATCAGACTACTGGCCATAGAACTCCCCCAAAATAATTCCTTGAAGTTCTTTTAGAAAACATCCAATCTTAATTTAAAAATTGATTGAGAATCCATCACAACATTTGCTAAATAGTTCAAAGGTTAGTTACTGTGATTTTAAAAATGTATGCCTTATTTTTAGTCTGAATGTGTCTCGTTTCAATTGGACAGCAGTCCTGAGGTCTGGTAGGAAGTTTTAATGAACTCTGGCCCCTGCAGCCTGTTCCCCCACAGCCTGTCTCCTCTAGCTGCATCTGGGTCCAGGAATTGTCTCTAAGTGCTCACTAGAGGATTTCAACAGGTAACACGATTTTGGAGTCATAGCAATGACTCCAGAGGTAATGTAACACTTATTCCATTCTGAGCCCTAGATTTGACCCTTCAAACTTTCTCTATATAACTTCTCATGCTCTGAAGATTCCTATAATTAATATCAGAATAGAGTTGTCACTTTGAAAAGTTAGTTTATAACTATATCTATATAAGTTGATGAGAAACATTATTCATCGAGATCCTTAACTGGGAATTTCTGTCTCTCTCTTTTGGAAGTGAAATTAATCTAGAAGTCATAATGAGAGGCAAAATTTCTCTGGGTCTATTACTAGAGCTTTAAACAGTCCATGGCCATGAAAAAGTCATCATGGACCGTGAAATCTGGCCATACCCCGTGAAATCTGCTCTTTTGTGTCCTTTTACCCCATAGTATACAGGGGAAACCAGTGTTTCTAAAATTGGAGGTTCTGACACAACAAAGTCACAGGAATGTTACAAGGCTATTCTAGGTAGGTTGTGGTATTGCCACTTTAACTGCTGCCCTGCCTTCAGAAATGGACAGTTGGAAAGAGGTGGCCTTTGGCAAGGAGCCCAGTTCTGAAGGTTGTACACTGGCAGCAGCACAGAAGGAAGGTTGGCAATACCATACCAGGCCATCCTTCCTTCTATGCTGCTACAGGTAGCAGCCCAGCTTTCAGAGCTGGGCTCCTGGCCAGCAGCCATCTCTCCAGCTGCCCAGGTCTGAAGGCAGAGCCACCACCACCAGTAGTGAAGAAGTAAGGGTAGTAGTACTGGAACCTCCTGTACAATAACCTTGAGACCACCCTACAATTCCTTTTTGGGTCAGGACCTCTACAATTACAACACCATGAAATTTCAGATTTATTATTTTTAAAATCCTATGACCATGAAATTGACCCAAAATGGACCATGAATTTGGTAGCTTGACTGAATAATCATCTGCATGCATAGCTTCATACTGTATCTTTTGGGGGCATGGAAGGGGTGGGGCTTAGAAAAAAGGGTGGGGCTGGGGCTTGCCTCCCCTAGCCTTGCCTTCACTAACTGCCCATGTTAGTTGATGTGGGAATTTGAGTTGAATTGAATTATATTTAGATAAGACCATAAGTTTTGAGGTTGATTCAAATTGCATCTAAGTTACATGAATCTCACCATTCCTCAAACCGTGTTGCAAGTCTTGCAATAACAGACTCTCTAGCAAGAGTGAGGTTTCCCGCTTCTGCTGAGTCAGAAAGACCTTAAAAGACTTTCTGTTTCTGATCTCAGCGAGAATCAGGAAGTGCAAAGCTGCAAGAGAATAAAAAGTAACCAAACATTTTCAAACCTCAACAGTAGTTCATTTCAGTTTGCGCAAAGGTCACATTGGTTCATCATATAAATAAACTAATTCACACCTCCCCTTAATTTTAATTTGACTTTCTGTTGCACATAATATGGAAAGTAATGCAGACTAAAATCATAATAAAATATGTTCCTATGTTGCTGAGAATATCATTCTTCCCTTTTGTAAGAATGTTTGGCTTTCTTGACTCAGCAAATCTCTTGTTTCTTAATCTCCTTATCACAAGGCAACATAGTCCTGCAACCAAACAGCTAACACGTTTTGCCTAAAAATACATGAGCTTTGCTGCTCTAGAAGAACTGTTATGTTTCAAGAATACCAATCCTAAAGCTTACTTTTCCTGAGAGATTTGTCTGTAGGTTCTCATTATTTTTCTACTTGGTTGTTACTCTAAGATGAACAGAGTCCCACATCACATTTAAGAATGTATACAAATAAATATTACCTTACTTTTTTCAGAAATAGGAAAGTTTATAAGCTTGATTATAGAATACAAGCACCTCTCCAAAACAGTCTGGTTTTCTCTCCGCCCAAAAAACCCCTCAAACACTTTGGACCAAACACTTCTGTACTTATGGAGCTCACACCCATCTGAAACACATGCCAAACTACCAGTATTTCTGCATAAATGTGTGCTGCCCAGTTTTCTTTCTTTATCTGTACCTCCAAGGTTCCTCCCTCCTGCTTGTTGCCAGGCAACAGAATGATACCACTGTGTGTGCACCTCCAGCAATCACTGACATTGAATTTTAATATTGCACAGTTTCTGAAAGAAGGAAAATAAAAATATCCTAGATTACTGTCTGAGCATCTAACATCCCAAAACTTGTTCTAACTAAGCTTGAAATGCTGTTCTCTCATGCACTCAGACACACTGAATTGTGAAACCTCAGAGGAACTCCCACAAGTGTGAACCCTATAACACTAACACATACTACAACATTACTCACTAAACAAACATTAGTTGTTTGTATTTTTAATTGTATGAACTATGTGGAGTAACATCTACTTACACTTTCATAAACTTATGTCATAATCAACGAAGGATCATGGTAGTGAAAAACTGGCTGGATCATAGGTACCTGACGTTATTTTGTCAAAGGAAATTTAATTAATACTACAGTAGAACCTCAAAGTTAAGAACACATCGTAACTCTAAATGTTCATAACTCTGGACAAACTATTATGGTTCTTTCAAAAGTTGAATATTGACTTTATACAGCTTTGAAACTTTACTATGCAGGAGAAAAATGCTATATTTAAACATCAAGTTTTCTTATGTTGTCAAACCTTATTTCTTTAAACTACCCTTTATTTTTTTTAATGGTTTAACATAATACTGTTCTGATTTTTTTGGGGGGGGTATGTGTGTGTCTACTGCTGTCTGCGTAATTCCAGTGCCAAATGAGGTGTGTGATAGACTAGTCAGTTTCAAACTCTGAAATTTGACTGCATAGGATAAGGCTGGGTTTTTTTTGTTTTTCAGTTTGGTGTACATCAGTGTTTCTCAAAGAGAAACCTGCTAACTGGCCACTCCAGTTTGTTTGTTTTTGTTTACAGCTCTGCAGCCACAGAGCCTCCCAGCTCCCATTGGCTTGGGTTTGCCGTCTTCAGTCAAGAGTTGTTTCGATTCAGATCCAAATTTCCCACTTCAGATAAAACAAATTTTTTATATAGCATCAAAGGAATTGGAAGCTGAAGACTGTAGTAAATAAAGCCTATTTCATGTTTCCAAAATCAGAGAAATTTTCAGCTGTAAACCAATGTTATAATACCTAGATAATCCCACTGGGCTGTACAAGATCAGTGAAATGAATTATTAATTACTGTGAAAGTATGCAGTCCCAGCTTCAAACACACATGGCATGAATCTCAACTGAGTAGACCTTACAAGTATATACTAAACCAGTTTATATTAAACTGTCCCAGCAGAAGAATTAAATCTATAGACTAAATGGTGTGATTTCCTCATACAGTAGATTGACTTGCTTTTTGAACAGCTTTATAAGCAGTTGAGTTAATAATTAAGAAAGGGAGCGTCATTAATACAAGTTGAATTTTATATACCTAAATATTTCTAGATATAAAATTCTGTGATTGAAGTTTTCAATATGGATAAAAACCTACTATTTGCAGGATTTGATCCCTGGATCAAGGGTTTGATCCCTGGATTGCTACATAACACTTACCAACTGACCTTTTGTGGGTCACTGCCTCACCATGAAAGGGCATGTGACATGCCCTCTGCCAGTAAATTTACACAGCTGTTTGCTAGACAGCAATAGAAAGCTGGGAATCAAGATTTCTGGGTCTTATTTCTGGCTTTCACAGGAAAGTATGAGGTCACGTTGTGGTTACAGTAATAGACATGTACACAGCATAGGCATAGTATTAATTCCAAAAGGCAGTGTGGGTGTGACTTGAGTCAGCTATATCAGATACCTGGATTCTATTTCCAGCTTTGACAGTAGTGACCTTGTGTAACCTCTTAGTTACCTTATTACTAAATATAGAGCTTTGAGGCCTTAATCAATAATAAAAGCTGTAAAATGCACATTCATAAACAGGTGTCATTAGAACATGTTGCTGAAAATTTCTTTTTAATCTTATAGTCAGAATCTACCCATGAGACTGGAATACAAAGATTCATGATTTCTAGGCTAGGCCCTTTCTCCCATGAGCCTCTCCTCATCTCTTCTCCAGACACAGACTGACTTAACAGAATGGGAAGCCCAATTCAGCTTAAGTGTCTGAAGATCAGCAGGCCTGCAAGCTCAGGGCAGCTGAAGCTACTCTTTATTAAACTATATATAAACTAGCTAGATCCCTTAACTGTTAACTTTGTAACATTGGGTTCCCTCAAAAGTACAGAACTTCTTTTTTTTTTTTTTTTTTTTTTTTCAGGAGAGGGGCAGAGAAACTAACTGGACTCCACTGAAACATTTTCAACACCAACAAATCTTTTTGTCTGTAAATTGAACAGTGTGAAGTGCACTGGGTAGCTTTGGTTAAAAAAAATCTAAGTGTGCCAAAAAACCCATGTAAAACAAATTACATTGATCTTTCTCATGTACCGTATTGAGTCTTCATTTTATATACACACACTTGCAATTCAGTCATTTTTAAGTGGGACCAAGTGGCAAAATAGATTGTGCAATAGCCTGAAAACCAATCAATAGTCATTCTAACAGTCAATAGTGTGAAAACTATTGACTGCTCATGTAACAACCCACATTTTCCATTCCATGATAAACAGCTGTAGGAAAACATTTGCCAGATGTCCACTCTGCAACAAAACATTCCTTCTAAAGTTTCCTCCTATAATCCTGCATGACCTGATGCTTCCTTATAGTTTCTGATTCCACTATAACTTCAATGTGCCAGTGTTGCAATAATTTACTAAAATGCACCTGCCAGTTATCTGAATGTTGAGTCAGAGTAATGAGATGAGGTATTCATTTTAATCTTGCTGTTCTGCACCCTCCCTGTAAGAATTGAAGTCTGAGGTGGGAGTGGGGAAAAGGGCAGCTGATCTCTCCAGACAACTCATTTCCCATTTCACATGTCTTGTAACAGGGTTACTTGTCAATATGCAACAAGAGAAGCATTCTGTGCTTTTGTTTGCAACATATTTAGTTATCCATATAGAGATTATAAATCTGGAGCTATACTGATAAAACAGCTCTAATTTGCATCCTCTAATACCCTTTTTAGTACCTTAATGTAAACAATGGTTTTCAACCTGTGCTTTTGTGGATTCTTTGGGTCCACAGACTATGTCCAAGGGCTCTGAAATAAAGTTTCAGATCCCAAAAAGGCATTCCATTTTCTGATCAATCAAAAGTATGAGAATACCACCACCTATAGTCAAAACCTGGGAGTGTTGTTACCATAGAAGCCCACTGTTTAGCGCCAATGTGTCTCTTGTTGTCAAATGCTGTGCTGAGAATGTTGTGCATGTATAATTGAATGCTGTTCAGTCAATTTTCATTCTAGGACTTCTAATGGCAGGGGTCCACAGACCAGAAGTCAAATTTCGAAAGAGAACTGCACCTCCATTTGGGGGAAAAAAAAATTTAGCTGATCACACATGAAAAAAGGTTGAAAACCACTGAAACCAGAAAGATAAATGACAGATTCAAAACACCACTCTTCCTGGAAATTACATTTTAAAAAATACATTTTCCTAACCATGAAGATAAGGGAAAGAGAACAAAAGACCTAACAAACCCCTTCCAAAGAAAGCTACTCTGCTGTTAAAACTGCAATTCTGGTGCAGTGTTACTACCAAAAACAGAGCCTGTATGCTCAGTTTGTTTAGATGATGGGTGTTTATATTACTCAACTGTATGTGGTGCAGATGTTCCCATAGTGTGAGCGCCTACAAATTAGATTGTCTTTCCACTCTCCCTGTAGGAGCACATTAGGTTCCATTGGTCTGATCTAACAGAATGAAATTGACAACAATTCTCTCTTCAGAAGCAGGGTGATAAAAATTTGTGATTTTCTCACTGTCATAGTTGTCAGTTTGGAGGAGTGGATAGCTTTGGTGCTGACAGTGCTTTTTTTAAAAAATACGTAATTTTTAGAAAGGGTCAAAATTGGGAGGGGGGGAACACCACCAACAAAGATTCTTAAATCCTAGAAGTGAGGAAAGATTGGAGTGGTGTCGTCCTTCAGTTGCCAAATGCTTACACACCATATGCTGCCCCAAAAGATAGATCCTAGAAGTGTCACTGACACAACTTGTGACACTAGACTTGCTGCTACCATTTCCCCTTCTGCTCCTGCATGTTCTTTCTTGCAGTGAAGTGGGACATAGACACTGCACATGATGTGGAGCCAGTTTTGATGTGAGAAATAGGGATATTTTCTTCCTATTTTATATAGTCGATCTTTACACTTCAATTTTTTAAGTATTACATTCTCTTCTCAGCTGTGTCTGGCAGATTCCTAAACTGCATTGAAAAGATTTTTACCACATTTGTAGAATTCTTTGATGCTAACGTGGTTCTGCACAGAACAGCTTTCAAGAGTTGGACACTCAGTTCAGAGTTAGCTGTGAATGTGTTTATTTCTTTGCCTGTTCTGAAAATGTTTAATGTTGTCCTGTCTTGGCTCTGTCATGTTGCATACTTGAACACAGAACAATCACAGCCTCTGGGTTTCTTTTGAGGCAGGAGGGGACAGACAGAGTGGCTCATGGGAGGAGATGGGCAGAGGGCAGAAATAGTGTCTTGAGGAAGGAGAGAACAGGACAGGGGATTGAGCTCTTTCTAGGGAAAGTGCTGAATAAAGACAAGGCCCAGGGGAGGGAGCTGAGCTGGGGCAGTATCCTTGCAGTGGTGATGGGGAGCTGGCAGAAGGCACTTTGTCCTGGTCTACACTAGACCAGAAAAGTCAGCTTAAGATACACAATTCCAGTTACATAAAATGCATAGCTGGAGTTGCCTTGGTGGCATCAACTGAGGGGGGGGGGGTTGCTCTCAGCATTTGATTTACAGGTCTATACTAGATCTGCTAAATTCAATGCCAGATGATCAATTTCCAGTAAATACAGACTAGGGTTACCAGATGATTTCAAAAAAATACTGGACACACTTGATCTCAGATGGGGGGGCGGGGCTGGCTGGGAGGGAATGGTGGGGGGAGCAGGGCGGGGCTGGCAGGGGGTGTGGGGCTGGCCAGGGGGAAATCGGGGTTGGGGGGGGGAAACCAGCCAGCAGGGAGTGGGACTGGCCTGGGCGCACACAGATCCTGGGGTGCTGCCGGTCCTGCACATGGTCCCAACAGGGCGCACGGGCCAGTCCGGCCCCGGGAATTCCATCCTGCCCTTGCCCCGCCCCCCCTCCTCCTCCTCTCTACTGCGTAGTTGCGTACTGTCTGGCTGGTAGACAAAATGTGTAGGGGTAGCATTTTGTTTTTACATTCCAGATTAATCCCCCTAAAATGCCATGTGTGCACACGTGATTTCCCAGGAGATCAAACCAAAACAAAAAACAGAGCCTCCCTCCACATACACACCTTCAAAAATGTGATTAAAATGCCACATGATTTAGTCTGCTCATGATTTTTGAATCTGAGGTTGTCATATAATCTAAGGTAGTGGTTCTCAAATTTTTTGGGCTCTGGAGCCCTTTACATGCATAAAAAATATATGCGGAGCCCCAGCAGTGTGTGTTAATTGTGTCAGTTCAAGGCGATTCTCAATTATGCTTTTGAAGGCTTTCCAGTTTGTCAACCTCGCGGAGGCCCTGCAGATGTCTCGCGGAGCCCTGGGGCTCCGTGGAGCACAGTTTGAGAAACACTGGTCTAAGGCATGCCTTTATTCCCCAGAGCTTGCTTCTATGATCATGGGTAGTAGGTAGGGTGATAATGTCCTGGTATTAGGGGATCTGTTTTAAATAGGCAACGATACCTCTTCTTTGGGAGTAAGGGGCATCCTGATTTTTTTTTTTTTGTCATGCTTGCTATGTCGTGGTCACCATAGTAGCTGTGCAGGTGGGGACAACAATGGCCACTGGGCCAGAACTGTGTCTTCAAGACAAGTGGAGTAGGGTGACCACCTCCAAAGACACAGAAAAAATGACCAGGGGCCACCATCCCTCACTACTGAACAGTGTCCTAATGCCAACTATACTATTAAATGTTTCAGTGAGCCCTTTTGCACAAAATAGCACAATCATCTTATGTTATGTTTGTTTTACCACATCATGCACTGCGCTGTAGTCCAGCAAATGGTTGTGCACTCTACTTTGTCCTGGGGTGGGAGAAAGGCACATTCAGTATTCTAACTCAAAAAGGAAGCACAAAGGTCACCCAGGCCAGTTAAAAAACAGCCAAGTGGCAATCCTAATATGAAGGCCCACTCCCAAATATGTTGTGGAGCCCAGAGCAGGGAGTGCAAAGGGGTGAGGTGGCTGCACCAACCACCTGCCTGCTCCTGAGCTATTGGAAGTACACACTAAGAACATAAGAATGGCCGTACTGGGTCAGACCAAGGGTCCATCTAGCCCAGTATCCTGTCTGCCGACAGTGGCCAGCATCAGGTGCCCCAGAGAGGTTGGACCGAAGACAATGATCAAGCGATTTGTCTCCTGCCATCCCTCTCCAGCCTCTGACAAACAGAGGCCAAGGACACCATTTTATCCCCTGGCTAATAGCCTTTTATGGACCTAACCTCCATGAAATTATCTAGCTTCTCTTTAAACTCTATTATAGTCCTAGCCTTCACAGCCTCCTCTGGCAAGGAGTTCCACAGGCTGACTACATGCTGTGTGAAGAAGAACTTTCTTTTATTAGTTTTAAACCTGCTACCCATTAATTTCATTTGGTGTCCTCTAGTTCTTCTATTTAGGGAACTAATAAATAACTTCTCTTTATCGGCCCTCTCCACACCACTCATGATTTTACATACCTCTATCATATCCCCCCTCAGTCTCCTCTTTTCTAAACTGAAAAATCCCAGTCGCTTTAACCTCTCCTCATATGGGACCCATTCCAAACCCCTAATCATTTTAGTTGCCCTTTTCTGAACCCTTTCCAAGGCCAAAATATCTTTTTTTGAGGTGAGGAGACCACATCTGTACACAGTATTCAAGATGTGGGCATACCATAGTTTTATACAGGGGCAGTAAGATATTCTGGGTCTTATTTCACTGCTCTACAGCCAAAATGCTTCTGAAATAAATGTAGTCAAACTTTACTAATTCTGGGTCACTGAGAATGAAAATGATGCTTAAAATTGTTGATTGGCTCTAGTTTTCAAGATATGCTATTGGGTCAGTATATACAACCCTTGACTTGGGAATGCGGAGGATAAGTGAGTTATAAAGGGAAGGGATCTCAATTTAAACCAGAAATGACTAAAATACATGTTTGACTGGATCTATGAATGAATCTATGACTGGGTTTGGACAGTACTTGCTTTTTAGGCAAAACAATGAATGATGCAATCTGAAGCTGGTATTGCATCATACATGATATGAATTGCATCATGTTATTCCTAGAAGTCATGGATGATGCAATCATAACGAAGCTTACATCACTCTGCAGAACAAATTGCCCTATATCAGCTCTAGAAATCATACAGTGTCATGCTCTCTTATTTGTCAGTGTTTGATTTTGCAAAGGGACACATTTCTGTTTAGCCAAAGTGAGCAGAGATGCCTCGTACTTGTGTGAACAGTGCAGATAACTTCTGCTATGTTTGTGGTGAAGTGACTTGCATCACAAAAGCGCAGTATAACCACTAGGGTTAAGAAAGCCTATCGTCTTATTTTGGCTGCAAAATTGGAGATCAGGACAAGAGGTGGGCCCTACACATATGCTGCAACACTTGTGCAACAAATCTTCGCCAGTGGTTGAACAGGAAAAGGAAATCTATGCCTTTTGCAGTGCCAATGATTTGGAGAGAGCCAACAGATCATACCAGCAATTGTTACTTCTGCATGGTGCCTCCATTTGGGAAAGGTGTGTCAAAGAAGAAAAAGTGGACTGTGCATTATCCAAACATTCCATCAGCTATACGCCCAGTACCCCACGGAGAAGGACTGCCGGTTCCTGATGCACCAGAATCATTCTCACTTGAGTCAGACGAGGAAGAGGAAGAGGATGAAACTTCTGGTCCTGAACCCATCAATGTCACAGGACCCACATTTTCTCCCATCCTCCTCCTCTGAACCACACCTCATAACACAAGGTGAACTGAATGACCTTCTCAGGGATTTGGAACTACCCAAGAGTAAGGCAGAGCTGTTGGGCTCCAGACTACAGCAGTGGAATCTCCTGGCAGGTGATGTTAGGGTTTCCATGTTCCGTGACCGTCAAAAGGATCTTGTCCCATTCTTCTTCATGGAAGGTGCTCCATTTAATGAATACAAGAGACAAGCCAAGAAGCGCCGAGTAGACACCGAATAGGTCTAAACTATGTACATAATAGTTTTTTGCCTTTTGTTTCATAATAAGTTTTATTTATATAACCCTTTTGCTGATTTTTAAAGTGTTACATAAACAGGACAGGTGCAATATTATCATGTAAAGCAACCATAAACACATGAAAAGACCTAGGTTTACAATTTATGATTAAAACTCTACTATCTACACAATATACATAGACGTAAAATGTAAAAACTTAAATATCTTGGAAACAGTAGCCAATCAGTTGTTTTAATTGTCATATTTGAATTCAGCACATCAAAATCCATAATAAATAGCACATTTTCTCTCTGAAGCAGACCACTTCTAAAAAATTGTAGACCAGTGTAATTTCTCTATAACAAAAAAGTTAATAAATACAAATAATTAAGAAAAAAGCAAATGATATTTGCTTGTCTTCATTAGGGGTGTTAAAATGTGTTTAATTCAGTAACCATGTAACTGCTGGAAATTCCAGTGGTTATATGGTTACACATGGGGCGCCAAGGCACGCAGAGAGCCAGCTTTTAAGCCAGCTCCCCAGGTGTGCTGAGAGCCTGTGTATAACCATGCAGGTTAACCGATGAGCCTCATTATCATTAGTTAACCATGTACCTGGTTACACTTTCACATCCCTAGTCTTCATCAGTATATATCCTTAATTATAAATGTTTTTTTAGGAGTACAAAACTGTCATATTAGCGTATCTTCAGTGATAAACCTTGTATCCCATAGATGCTATTAAAGGTTGTTCTACATCATGATAAATGAAATATTTTATTTCCTTTCTCAATAATGTCTAAAAGTGTGTCTTTTAAACAAATGTAGTTGTTTACTGTTGTGGAATTAATAAGAGCAGTATTATTCAGAAAATACCATTGGTGGTTATTCTCGCATAAGACTGTTTTCTAGAAAAGCACATTGCATAAGCTGGATGTGAATTCCATGGTTACCTTTATCAGATAATGGGGCCAATAGCTGTTCCATCTCTGCTTGCACATTAGCCTGAAATGAACCTTCTGGTTCAATGGTGTCATGCATCTCATCATTTACAGTCACTAGAGCATAAAAAAGTACATCGCAATCATTTGCAAGGATTGCCTGAGTTAGAGAACAGCATTCCATGAACACCTTGGCACTGCATACCTTACTTCTGCCTGCTCTTGAGGCATTAGTGTGCATTTTTGTATTTGCTCTTAAGATTTTGTTCCTCATTTTGATAGTTTTCACTTGTTTCATTTTTTTCCTGGACTGCAGTGAAAACATCTCACTTATGATGACTGTTGTGATTGGTATAACTATGATGGCTAGAGGTAATTTTTTTATGGCTATGGTTATATTGGTATAACCATCAGGGCAGTCATACTGGTATAAAGATGGCCTTCTACCATTATAGTTTATTTCCTTTCCCATATGGAATAAGCTATTCTAGTAAAAGAACCTTTTGTACTGGTATAACTAACTCTATGCACACTAGAAGAGTTGTATTGCTTTAACTGTACTATAGGTTTGAACCTCTCTAGTCCAGCATACCCTAGTCTGGCAAAATTTGTGGTCTGGCCTGGTTTTAGTTAACCAAATGTCCACTTATCATGGGTGTGGACAAGTTCCCTGTGGTCCCAAACTTGTGTTCCCATCCACTAGTACTGACTGTCAGTGTTCTGTGCTAATATTGACTTCCCAGGGCTGGGCAAATTCTCTGGTTCAGCACTAGTGAGGTCCCAAGGGTGCCGGACTAGAGAGGTTAAAGTGGTAAAATGCTTGTTGTAGACAAGCCCTCATTTGCCAAAGCCTTCCTTAGATATGTAGAACACACAGTGCTTCTGGCCACTCTGCTCATCACTATGTCCCTTCACCTCTGTCTGTACACAAACCATGAAGATAATAGTATGCTGTGTATCAAATCTCTCAACAGCTGGAAGCACATGAGATATATGCAGCAGTATTTCTCACAGCCAGGCTGTGTCTAAACTGCATCCCTCTGCTGACAGAGGGATGCAAATCAAGCACTTCAGAAGTACAAATGAAGCCTGGGATTTAAATATCCTGGGCTTCATTTGCATACTCATGCTCGGGCGCTGTGCCGATCACACGCCCTTTCGAAAGGGAAAGTACAATGTAGCCGCGGCTCTGCCAACAGTGGGGAGCTTTTTCAGCAGATCCTGTACTCCTCAAAAAATGAGTATGCAAATGAAGCCTGGGATATTTAAATCCCGGGCTTATTTGCACTTCCGAAGTGCTTGATTTGCATCCCTCTGTCGGCAGAGGGATGCAGTCTAGACATAGCCCAAGAAAGAACACAAACAGTTCAAAGGGTTTTTTAAGTATTTTTGAATGAGAGGCGCCTCCAGGTACATATATAGTATGATTTGAAAAGCAATTGCCTGTGCCTTCAGCTGATTATCTTACATTCAAAACTAAAAAGCAGGCATGACAGTGATCACAGAAGGGGTTAAAATGGGCAAGGTCCAAGAATAGAACTCCGAAAAGCTGAGTTTTAAAGGTCCAGTTTCGCAGCCATGATTTTTATGCTCACAATTTTATACATAACTTAAGGCACTGTGTATGCAAACTATCCTTTTTATAAGGAACACATTTGTAGATTATACCCACAATGTTACAGATGAGGGAAACTGAGAGGATGAGTATTTTCACACAAAATCATGAATAGATGAGGACTAGAATCAAAAGATCCCAATTTCAGTTTCTGTGTTTTAGCCACTTCACTGTGCTCCCTCTACAAAAATCCACAGAATTTTAGAAAACAACCTGTAGATGTTTTCTAAAGGTGTCTGAATTTGTTCAAGAACACTTAAATAAAATGCATCTTCAGTTTCTTCATAAATGCACTAGTGTAATTTATATATGTAGACCTACATAAGCGACTTTTTTAAAATTCAGCATATTGACAGTAAAATGTAAATCAGATAGTATAACAGGTTAAAGGATAGAGTTCCTACAAATTTATTTTCTTCATTTAATCAGAGCATGCCAGACTTATGCATTTTATAGATATGGCTGTGCTTATTGGGAGAGCCAATGCAACACACCAAGTGAAAATTATTGATAGCAGTAACTGCCATTGCAGCTTGAAAGTCAAGGGACAATTTTAACTACATTTCAATTAATTGAATATAATAACTTCATTTGGGATGATTTTATTTACACTTAGTCTTAGAGTATCCTCACTACTTACTCATGGATCCTGCTTGCCTGTGATCCTGTAATAGAAGGCAAGTGAAAGAGGAAGAAAATAGGAAAGTAGGAGAGATAATAAAAGATTTAAGGGATACAAATAGTGTGCTAGAGGCAAGACAGGAAAAGTTTTTATGGCTGGAATATAAGATTTCTCACAGCATGATGGAAGTATTTAGATATTCAGTGCTAACTCTTCTTCCTCTCAAAGATAATGCAACATTATAGGTATTCAATAGGTGTGCGTACTCATTTCAGGGAGTTCAGAGTTCCCACAGCAACTGTAAGTCAGACCCCTCTGTGACAATGTAATATTGTATATACTAAGTGTATGACTCACTATATCTATGCAATGTGGCTCTTACATTTTCTGTGAGAAATAAAGCTTTTAATTTCCTCACTTTCACGTGTATTAATTCTGATTTGTAACATTGCATTAACATTTTCCCATTATTTTTTCTCTTATTTTAAGAGTCAAGTTGAAAAAAAGAAAAGTCTGTTTCATTGTGTTTATTCTGGTGTGAAATAAGTTCATTTGAATATTGTCTCCCATTATATTGGGTAGTATACGTTCAAATTATTTAAGTTGCAGTGTCAAGCATACCAAGTTAGGAAATGCCAGATTGAGGGTTGCCCACACAACCTTAATTCTGTCCCTTTGGGTATGTCTAGACTACAAGCCTCTTTCGAAAGAGGCTTTTTTGAAAGAATCTTTCGAAAAAGCCTCTTTCCAAAGAGACTCTAGACAGCCACAAGACTTTCGAAAAAGCGATCCACTTTTTCGAAAGAGAGCACCCAGGCAATCTGGACGCTCCCTTTCGAAAAAGCCCTGTTTGAGTTCAAGAACAGCTTTTTTCAATAGAACTCTTTTTAAAAAAAAAAAAAAAAAGGCATTCTTCCTCGTAAAATGAGGTTTACCACTATGGAAAAAACCACCACATTCTTTCGATTTAATTTCGAAAGAACGCGATGGCAGTCTAGACGCAGGTGAAGTTTTTTTTGAAAAAAGGCTTTTTTTGAAAAAAACTCTGTAGTCTAGACATAGCTAAGTGTATGTCTCCTGTGCAATGAATGAGGCCAGGGTCATGTGGAAAAAAAGTATGTGATTATGTAATTAAAGACTCTCATAATGCATATGCACAAGGGAATTTAAATTGCAGAGTCAGTTATGTCATTTCCTAGACTTTTGAGTGCTTGACTCTGCAACCTAAACTTTGTTTTAACTTAGCTTTTTAAATGAAATGTCATTGTTTTTCTTAAAAATAGATTAAAATTCTATTATGTGCAACTCAAACAACTTTCTCATCATGCACCATCAGTGGGATTTGGACTTCATCATCGTAGGGTAGATTTTTTCCACTTGAGCTACAGAACTACTCCATAAGTTGGTAGAAGGAGAAAGCTGGTATCTGAGAGGTATATGGACTGCTTGGTTCAGGAAGATTGGGAGAAGGAAAGGATACACTTACTTTCCTTCTCACTCTCCTCAAGAAATTGGAGGAGCTCCTGCCCATGCAGTGTCCCAGGAGGCGGCACAGATCATATACTGATTGAGCCCGAAGGGGAAACCCAGCTCTTCTTTGTTTCCTCCCCTGCGGCAGTTCCAGCAACTAAGTGTTCCTAGAACAAGGTGTGCAGCTGATGCTGCTTCTTTGGTGGCAGTGTGAGATCATTCTGCAGTGCAGGGCTTTCTTAGTTATTATTCTGACAGACTGCAGAAATGTACCCAACGAACATATGAGATGTGAAACAGTATTATTAAACAATTCATATCTCAGCAAAAGCTGAACAGAATTTCATGGGACAAAAAAAAAAAAGACTTCTGTAACATGAGGCCTATCGCTTTTCACAATATAAAAGGCCTGCTGTAAAGAGTCACAGCTTAAGTAGTGGAGTAACACCAGCTCTATTAGGCACATGACAGGATTGCTACCACAGCACTTAGAAACCTTTGTCATGAACCCCTTGTACTAGGACAGGGTCAGGCAATAGTTTTTGATGGAGAGCTACTCCAAAAATTTGGAAAGTGATCAAGGGCCATACTCTTCCATTATATTAATGGAGGAGGTGCGGGGTCTGCAATGGAGGTTGGATGCAGAAGGGAGTTTATGGTATGGAATAGGGATGTTAAAGACTACTTGACAGTCGCTCCCCGCCCCCTTGCTGCCTCTATCAGATTGGCAAGTTCTCTGAGTCTCAAATTATTTTGAGATATCTCTCTTGAAAATATAGCTGTACCCTAGTTTTCAATGAGTTGATTTAGTTCCTTTGGAGGTGAATCTTTTTATTGTCTATTTCTTTTTCTTGCTACAGCACAATAAAATAGAATGACTGAATAATATAGTTAAATGGAAGATGGAACAGATTGTTTAGCATAAGAAGTTAGCACATATGTCAAGGTGCCAATCAAGTTGAAGTGGCCCTTTAACAGCTCTCCAGAGTAATTCCCATAGCTGATCAAAATGAGAATTTGGCCACAAAACTTGTAATGCCTAATACCCAGCTCCAGGCTTTTGCTTTGCTCCTTGAAGTGTATTCTACATTTTTTGTGGATGCCACTCTGCCTTTATCATCTTTAATGTAGCTTCACTTCTATAGTACTCCCTTCTTATTTAAATCAGATGCATTGCTATTGAGCCATGTTAGGAAAACAAGTTTACATCAATTTTTGACAAAACAACGTAAGGGTTTTTTGTTTTCACCTAGATACAGTAGCATCCTGATCCTCCTTTGTCTTCCCCTTTGGCAAATCTCTCATAGCCCAGTTCTCCTAACTCGTCTTCACATGCATTTGGCCCATTCAAATCAAATGTCATTCACAAGCTCCCTATCTTAAAAATTCAGTTCATAGACATGATCTTACCAGTACCCACATGTAACATACTTGAAAAACAAGTGCTTCCTTGAAAAATAAATACTCAGCAAATAACCACAAATCCATCCTCTTGAGTAGACATGTAGACAACTCTCAAAATGTCAAGAGAATAACTATAGAAAAGGCTACCACTAGACTCATTTAATCCTGGGAAGTGCTTTCTCTCACTCCTCTATTGGCATCAGTGGGGTTCCCCCTTTCGAAGTTACAGATTATATATTCCTCAAAACAGAATTATAAAAGAATATTGTTAGTAGAGTACTTTCCAGACTAGTAGAAATGGTCTTGAATTAAAAGGGAGCTTTAGATTTATTTTTAAACAATAAATGCTGAAATCCTCAATAGGAGAGGATTGGTGGCAGGTGTGGATTTGTTTCCAGGAAGATAAAATGCTTCTTTCCATTGTCAAGATTCTCAAAAACTTCATTTAATATTTAAAATGTATAGACAGCCAATGACATCTATACAGATGGGTGACCAGAATCATATGCATTCTTCATCCCTATGTTTAAGAAAGATGAATTCAGACTGGAATAGATGCAAAGGGAATGGAGTGCCTTTCTTATGAGAGGAGACTAAAAGATCTTGGCTTGGTTAGCCTAGAAAAATGAAGGCTGAGAGGAGATATAAATTAAACACCAGGGAGGGAGAAGAGCTATTTAAACTAAAGGACAATATTGGCCCAAGAATGAATGAATTAGGGATGTGAAAGTGTAACTGTGTACACAGTTAACCGAGGAGCCTGGACTTATCAGTTAATGTTCATGGTTACATGCAGCCTCCTCCGCCCTCCGCGCTGCTGCCTCTGTATCAGTGATAGCAGTGTGGCTGGGGGTGGGAGCAGGTTGGAGCTAGTGTGCGTGGGGAGCCAGCTTTTTAGCCAGCTTCCTGTGCAGCCACCTGCCCCTCCCTCCACATTGCTGTCTCAGATTCCGTGGCAGCCACCTGCCTCTGCTTCTAACCGTGTAACCACTGAAAATTTCAGCAGTTACATGGTTACTTAAACACATTTTAATATCCCTACAATGAATATTAACTGGCCATGAATATATTTATGCAAGTAGGTAGTTAGAATAAGGCTTTTAAGCATGAGAGGAATGAGGAGCTGGACCAACTTCCCAATAGCAGTAATGGGGGTAAACAGCCAAACTAGTTTTAAGTTGGAGTTTGATAAATTTACGGACAAGTTTATGTGACTGGATCTCCTTTTACATCATGCAAGTGGACACTGGGATATTTCTACACACCAAAGAAAAACCCATAGTTGGGCCTATGCCAACTGACTCAGGCTTGGTCTGCAGCCTGAACCTTGGGACTCTCCCACCCCACAGAGTCCTAGAGTCCAAGCTCCAGACAAACCCTGAAAGTCTGCACAGCAATGAAACAGCACCACAGCCTGACCCTGAATCAATTGGCATGGGCTAGCCATGGGTTTTAATGTGCTGTGTAGGCATACCCTTTATGACCCAAAATGGCCCTTCCAGTCCTGTGTTTCAGTGTATAGGGGCCAGATTTTTTATGGCAGTGTAGCAGCTTTACGTCACAATAATGACAGTAGGCCATAGTGACAAAATAACTGGTCCAGGCTGGAACACTTCAGTGTAAGAGTGATTCTCTGATGGTATAGAGCTAATGTTGGAGCTCTGACCCCTTTCTGTCCTCTTGTTGCTGGTATATCAAGGAAATGGTTATGTAGTGGGAGGAGATGAGGGCCCTGTCCCATGTCAATCCTCAGCTTTTGTTCTGGTCCTTGGCACTGTTTGCAGCTGGTATAAACTAGAGTTGTGCTCTCACTTGGTTTAAGGGGACTAGCTCTACACAGAAGCAGCATCAGAAATGGAGGCGTACAAATCAGGACTTCAGATCTCCTTTGTATATGGACAGCTCTCACCTGCATGCTTTACTATCCCCATATCCCAGGATCTAGCCTAGGTTTCCTGCCCTAGTTTATAACAATCTAAAGGGAAATGTATAAAGGCTAAAAATGGTCTAGGATGAAATGAAAGGCATTGTTTGAAAGCTGAAGTTTAACATTCAAGTAATTCTGCAATTTGGGTTTGGACTAGTGGAGATTTTACACTGCCTCGTGGGTTTGCACTTCTGAGAGGATAACTTGGATTTTGGGGGAGAAGTGTGTTATAAGGAAGGGCTTTTTTAGGCAGCACTATCTTTCATAGGGATTTGCCTGAACAAGGACAGGATAAAAGTGGAGTTAGGAACTCAGGATTTGGTTCATTATGGATATATTCAGAGCAGTGGTGGTCAACGTGCAGCCTGTGGGTTGCACACAGCTCATTAGGATAAGCTGTTGGCAGTCCACCACATGGGTTCTTTACTTTATGTCTGCAACCATGGTTGCTCTCAGCTCCGATTGTTCACCATTTGCAGCCAATGAAAGCTGTGGGCCAGCCATACCTGCAGACGCAAAGCAAACAATCAGTCTGGTGGCCTGCCAGCAGCTTTCTCCGAGCTGCATGTGGCCTACGGGCCACAGGTTGCCCACTACTGATCCAGTGAGAGAGATTCACATCTGTAGCAGAACTCTTGACACAACAAAAGAGAAAAGAACAAGAGAAAGCCTTGGCATAACTCAAAAAAAATAAGGTGGGGGAAGAGGGAACCACTGAAATGAGCTAGATTTTTCTAAACATAGCAGGAGGAAATGATGGCCAACATAGATATAAACAAGGAACAGATTTAATAGTACAAAATATTCTAACCATAAAATCTCACTCCAAATTATCACGTGTTTTGTCAGCAATGAAAAATAAGAGATTTGTGTCTGGTTGCTGTTATGGACAAATTTATGATTTCAAAGAAAACATTAGTACAATGTGGACTAATGTCTCCCATACGTTATCAAGACTGTTTGGGAAAGATCTCTGATATTTCTTTTTTCAAAAAAAAAAAGGAAAAAACATAAAATTTGCATTCACTGGGGAGCAGTTGCTGGCAGCTAAATGGGATGGATGTGCTTTGACTAAGCTACATGCTTTGTTGTGTTTATTCTTTTTTACGTGTCGGTTTTTATTTATGTTGTGTTTGCCAATCATGAATCAGAATTCAGGGCTTAAATGGGCAGAGAGAAGGATGACTGACACAACTGGGACTATTTTAAAAATCGTGTTGACCTTCTGGAGCCTAGCTTTGAATACTCAATTGGAGGAGATAAATAAAAGACAAGAAAAGCTCCTGGCTAAATTTAACATAAAAACTGTTTTGGCCTTCATTGTTAGAGCATGTCTTCTGCAAATGCAAAACAACACTAAAATGAAAAAGAACCTATAACATGAAAAACTTACTTTGCAATTGGCAACTCCTGTTCTTTGGGGCGGGCCAACTCCCCGCTCTGGGTGTTGTGACCTGGTACACAGGATCACAGTACAGATTAGGTTCAGCCTGACTGCCCCTCCATCATGTCAGGGATGGTATGTCCAGGCCAAATTTGAGTGAGTGGAGTTGTGACCTGGCACGTGTAAGTTGCACCACCACACATTGTCTGCAGATTGCATAGCCATAACTTAAGATGTTTCTAAGGCTTTTTTTAGATAAGCTAATGTGAATCTGTCCAGGTGGGTCAGGGGCAGGGTGACTAGACATCCCAATATTAGGGGCTTTGTCTTATATATACAACTATGCCTCCTGCAATTTCCACTCTTCCCCCTGGAAAAAAACGTGTCCCAATTTTTCACACTTGCTATCTGGTCACCTTAGCCAAGGGCATATTCCCAAAGTGGGGAATTTTTTTCCTACAGCTGACTTCTATTTGCACAAATGGGGGGGGGGGGGGATTGTGTGACTTAAGAGTGGGGAATGGAAGGACTTATAATGCATCAGTTCCTACAAGCGTCAACGACTTTAGTGCAGAACAGATGTATACCGGGGCGACTTATAGCGGGGACACCTTGTCGGATAAACTTACCCAGAAATGCTCAGTCCTGGCAGCAACAGCATGAGACAGACACATAGATACAACTCAGGTGACTTTTAAGCTTAGTTTTATTGTCATTTAATTGAGAAAAAACAAAAATTGATTGTAAAGGTTCTTCCCAAACATCACTGACTCCCCCATCAACACTTTATGGCTTCCCAACAGAGCCATGGCTCACTGTTTGGGAATCACTACTCTAGAGTTTCTCTGATCTTCAGAGCAAGAAATGAGCACTGACAGGTGAATGAGAGAGTATGAAACTGTACCAAGAGAATTTTACTTTCTTCTTTTGGGATTTTGAGCTGACTACACGTACTTAATGAAAATCTTTGCTACCACTTTAAAAAGCATAAAAGCCAAACAATATCAGCTTTTCATCACTGCTAAATTATTGGATGGGATCTTCAAAAGCATGTAAGAAAGTTAGGTGGCATGCAACTTCTACAGATACTTTGGAAAATCCCATCCAATATTCTACAGTGAAACCTAACCTACAAATAAATATTTGCCTAGAAAGGGTTGGTGTTTTAATAAAGGTTGAACAAATACATGCTGGTAACTTAGAGGAGACTCTGCAGTGCACTGCTTGACATACAGCCGTGACCTCTACTTGGTGTTTGGTCAAATATATGTAACCCCTCCTGTTGGCTAGCCCAGTGTGAGGTTATTCAGCATCGGGGAAGCCTTGTGACTTCTTACACCACTGTAGGAGGCTAGGCCTGAGGCTGCTTGGTGTGCTCTGCGTTGTGTATGTGTGAGTGCACCTCAGACCCGACCCACGCAGACAAATCACCAGGAACAGGCTTTATTCTGTAAAAAACATAGAACAGGAAAACAATTCAGCAGCCCCTTCTCTCAGCATGCAGCCTGTGTGCTGCTTCTAGCACAGTCATTGCTCAGACCCTGCTGAGGGCAGAGGGCACATCCTGGCAGGAACCAGGAAGTTCTCCCAACATGCCGCAGTTTGTAGTCCACAACTTGTAGTTCCCAGGGCTGCTGCTGAAACACACTGGTCCTTGGGCTACATATATAAAAAGAAGATAGTGACTCTTAGAAAGGGTTGGAGAGTAGGATAGAGAGACTGAAGTGGTGTGTGAAGATGCCAGGGACAAAAGGCAGGAGGCGGAGATCAGATGGGCTCCTAGGATTAGGGAAAAGAGGCACTGAGTGGGAACAAGGTAGATATTTTGGAGATGCACTCTGGGAAGAATGCATAGGTTGAGGTTATGTTGGGTACTCTTGGGGTGGAGAACAAGGCTGAGATTTGAGTACTGGGGGCTGTGATGGGGCACCCACCCTACACTGATCTTTTAGCCCAAGGGTGGCTGCACAAAAAAGAGCCAATAGGAAAGGAGCTGTGAGGAGCAACCAATCGGGCCCAGGCAGGTCCATATAATAAGAGCTGCAGGGCAGAGCAAGTTCAGTAGCTGACTGAAGCTTTATGAGAGAAGATCAAATTCCTGGTCAGCCAGAAGAGGACTAGTATCCTAGGGCATGTCTAGACTACATGGCTCCGTCGATGGAGCCATGTAGATTAGGTTTCTAGACACAGGAAAATGAAGCAGCAATTTAAATAATCGCTGCTTCATTTACATCAAAATGGCTGCCGCGCTGTGCCGATCAGCTGTTTGGCGGCACAGCGCGGTAATCTGGACGCTCCGCGGTCGACAAGGGAAGCCCTTGTCAACAGCCCTGTTATGCCTCGTGGAATGAGGTTTACCGGGGCAGTCGACAAGGGCTTCCCTTGTCGACCACGGAGCGTCCAGACTACCGCACTGTGCCGCCAAACAGCTGATCGGCACGGCGCGGCGGCCATTTTGATGTAAATGAAGCGGCAATTATTTAAATTGCCACTTCATTTTCCTATGTCTAGTAAACTCATCTACATGGCTCCATCGATGGAGCCATGTAGTCTAGACATACCCCTAGAGAGAGCAGTGTTATTTGCAGCAACTAGGGGCAAAGGAGAGCTAAAGAAGGCTCCTGATTGGCTGGAGAGATTTATAGGCTGAGGCCCTGAGGTAGAGGCAAAGGCAAAAAGGGTTCTGGGGGCTTTAGAAAAATGGCCAAGGGAAATGAATTGAGGGGTTGGAGGGAATGCAGCAAGTGGCAGCAATTTACAGAGTCCCTGGATTGGGACCCAGAGTAGAGGGCAGGCCCAAGTCTCCCCCTTGCCACTGAAGAAGTGGCCAGACAATTGGCTGCAGTCAGGGCCATCCCTAAGGGGATGCAGGGCCTTGGGGTAACCCTCCTGCCCCAAGTGCAGGGCCCATGGCAATCCTCTCTTCTGTCCCAGGCCCCACCCCTGCCCTGCCTCTTCCCCCCCACACTCCACCCCACTTGTCCCCTTTGCCCAAAGCCCTCTCTGCCAGGTGATGTGTCCTGGAGGATTACAGGGGGTGATCCTGGTGCAGGGTGGCACCAGGAGTTGGGCCCCACCATTCACCATGGTGGTGGGAGCCAGAGGAAGTGGAGTGACCTAGCAGCCTGCTCCGCTCCACCCTCTCCCAGCTGGGTTGCTCCACTTCACTGTGGTGATAAGCAGGGCACCCCAGCCTCAGCCCAAACCAGGGCCTTCAATGAACACAGCCAGAGAGGTGGCTCTGGCTCAGCACAGCAGGGTGCTAGGGGACAGAACAGTCTCATGCTTCTCTTCACTCACCCTGCCCTGGGCCCTGCCCAGAGGGGCCATGGAGCTGTTCTGTCCCCTAGCACCCTGCCCTGCTGAGCCGGAACCACCTCTCTGGCTGTGTTCATTGAAGCTCCTGCAGTCAAGTTCCCTGGACACTGGCGCACAGTGCATCCTTCGGGCTTAACTCTTTCCTGCCCACACTGTAGCCAGGGGACAGGAGGTGACTGGGTTACATAAGTGGCCAGCAGTGGGCTGGAGGTATTAGCTTCCTTTTGATACTATGCAACAGGAAGGGACAAGCTGCTTCCAGCCACAGGGGAGGTGGGGGTGGAGATGGGGGTGGGGGAGAGTAGAGAGATGAACTCTGCAAAGACAAGCCAGTTATCCCTTACTCCCCTCCTCCTCCTCCTCCCTGTGACTGGAAGCTGCTCCCATCCCTTCTCCGCTGTACAGCGCTGAAAGGCTGCTGCTGGCCACATTCCCTGGCAGAAATCTGAACCCTGGCAGAAATCTGTGGTGGAGATAACACCCCCTTGCATAACACCCCCCTCCCCCACCACACACACACATTGCCTCTTGGAGATGTAGTTCCAGGTATCAGGAAAGACAGGGCCATTTGGGGGGCCTAGCCAGGCATGAAGGGCAGAGAGCACTGTTCAGTAATTCCTCCTGTGTGAGAGATGTGTACTGGAGTGTACGTGTGTCACGTCTCCCCATATGTGTGGGGGAGTAAGAGCGTGTGTGTCATCCCACCCCTTATGAACCATAAAGAGAAAGTAAATAAAAAGAATCCAAGTACGTAGTATTCCTTTTTAACAGGTCTACTTGATGTTAATTTGAACATCTGTATGATTGATTGCCATAGAATTTGCTTGAATGAGTAATTTTACCATGTATCCTATATTCAGCTTTGATTTTTGGATTTGGAAAAGGGTTTCTTTGTTTTTAGTGCACCTTCCCTCTTTCCTTCCCATTTTACTTTCCTGATTTCACAGGGAAATAAAATGGGAATACTCCACAATTTAAAAAACTGCTTCTTGGTCCCTCTCCGTTTCACTTTTTAAGTACATAAAGGGAAGAGAATTTGTTTAAAAAAGTTTGATGGATTTTTCATGAACTACATTGCCTCTACATAGCTGAGTATGGCTTAGTCAGGGCTCAGCAACGTTTCAGAAGTGGCATGCCAATATTTAACTTATTCATTTCTATTTGTGGATATGCATGCTGGGATGGGGAGGGGGCAGGGGCAAGCTGGATATGGTAACCATATTTTCTGAACCAGCTGCAGCTAGGGAGAACTGTTTAATTTAAATTATTAAGCAGATTAAGAATTTTAACTCTCATGTTAGTTTATCAAATTTCATTTTAAATAATGTAAAATATTAATTTGTCCAATTGGGCTTGTTTAGTTTGGAAAAGAGGAGACAGAGGGGACATGGGAGTGGTTTTCAGGTATCTAAAAGGGCATCACCGGGGGGGGGGAGGGGAATTGTTCTCCTTGGCCTCTGATGATAGGACAAGAAGTAATGGGCTTAAACTGCAGCAAGGGAGGTTTAGGTTGGACATTAGGAAAAACTTCCAAACTGTCAGGGTAGTTAAACACTGGAATAAATTGCCTAGGGAGGCTGTGGAATCTCCATTACTGGAGCTATTTAAAAGCAGGTTAGACAGACATTTATCAGGAATGATCTAGCTGGTGCTGTCTTAAAACCAGACAAATGGGCTGCCTACTTACCTAGGTCAGTTCAGGTCTCAGGGACTAGGTTGCAAGATTAAGCTGCCTGGAGTGAGAGCCAGTGGGAAACCATCTGGGAGCAGAGGGAAACCATCCCGTAGCTGGGACCCTCCTCCCAAAGGATGTTGCGGTATCCTCTCGCACTGAGGATACCTCTGAGGGGGAGGGAATACCAGTTAGGAAGAGGCAGGTGTTAGTAGTGGGTGATTCGATCGTTAGAAACATAGATAGTTTGTGATGACCGGGAGAACCGTATGGTCACTTGCCTGCCTGGTGCGAAGGTTGCAGATCTCTCGAGGCATCTAGATAGACTTATGTGTAGTGCTGGGGAGGAGCCGGTGGTCGTGGTACATGTAGGTACCAATGCAATAGGGAAGGGTAGGAGAGATGTCCTGGAGGCCAAATTTAGGCTGCTAGGAAAGAGACTGAAATCCAGGACCTCTATGGTGGCATTCTTGGAAATGCTTCCAGTTCCACACGCAGGGCCAGGAAGGCAGGCAGAGCTTCAGAGTCTCAATGCGTGGATGAGACGATGGTGTAGGGAAGAGGGGTTTGGATTTATTAGGAACTGGGGACACTTTTGGGAGAGGGGGAGCCTATACAGGAAGGATGGGCTCCACCTAAACCAGGGTGGAACCAGACTGCTGACACTAAACATTAAAAAGGCCGTAGAGCAGTTTTTAAACTAAGAGATGGGGGAAAGCCGATTGGTGCGGAGATGCACGTAAATTGGAGGGAGACTTCTCTTAGAAGAGAATCCATTGGTAGAGATTCTCTAAGTTGTAATCAGAAAGAGAGGAGGGGAGAGGGCAAACCATGGGCCAGAGCAGACAAATAACCCCATACAAAGGAATCCAATGCATCAGGGAAGGGCAGACAAATAAGCAGTGGCAAATTTTTAAAGTGCTTCTACACAAATGCTAGGAGTCTGACTAATAAGATGGGTGAACTAGAATACCTAGTATTAAATGAGGAGATTGACATAATAGGCATTACTGAAACCTGGTGGAATGAGGAAAATCTGTGGGACACAATCATACCGGGATATAAAATATATCGAAAGGATAGAGCAGGCCGGGTGGGTGGCGGAGTGGCACTGTATGTGAAAGATAATGTAGAATCAAATGAAATAAAAATATTAAGTGAATCAACATGTTCAACAGAATCGCTATGGATAGTAATTCCATGCTCCAATAATAAGAAATTAGCAGTAGGGATATATTATCGACCACCTGACCAGGACAGCGATACTGACATTGAAATGCTGAGGGAGATTAGAGAGGCTACCAAAATAAAGAACTCTATAATAATGGGGGATTTTAATTATCCCCATATTGACCGGGTACATATCACCTCAGGAAGAGAAGCAGAGATAAAATTTCTCAGTGGCTTAAATGACTGCTTCTTGGAGCAGCTGGTGCAGGAACCCACAAGGGGAGAGGCAATTCTCGATTTAGTCCTGAGTGGAGCGCAGGATCAGGTCCAGGAAATAACCGTTACAGGACCGCTTGGGAATAGTGACCATAATATAATAACATTCAACATTCCTGTGGTGGGAAGAACACCTCAGAAGTCCAGCACCCTGGCATTTAATTTCAAAAAGGGGAATTACACAAAAATGAGGAGATTAGTTTAACAGAAATTAAAAGGCACAGTGACTAGAGCCAAATCCCTGCAAGCTGCATGGAAACTTTTTAAAGACACCATAATAGAGGCCCAACTTAAATGTATACCCCAAATAAAAAAACATAGCAAGAGACCTAAAAAAGAGTCACCGTGGCTTAACCACCATGTAAAAGAAGCAGTGAGGGACAAAAAGGCATCTTTTAAGAAGTGGAAGTCCAATCCCAGTGAGATAAATAGAAAGGAACATAAACACTGTCAAATCAAGTGTAAAAATGTAACAAGAAAAGCAAAAAAAGATTTTGAGGAACAGCTAGCCAAAAACTCAAAAAGAAATAACAAAATGTTTTTTAAGTACATTAGAAGCAGGAAGCCTGCTAAAAAACCTGTGGGTCCCCTAGACGATCGAAATATAAAAGGCGCAATCAAAGATGATAAAGCCATTGCGGAGAAACAAAATGATTTCTTTGCTTCAGTCTTCACGGCTGAGGACGTTGGGGAGATTCCCAAATCTGCACCGTCCTTTGTGGGTGATGAATCTGAGGAACTGTTCCGGATTGAAGTGTCATTAGAGGAGGTTTTGGAACAAATAGAAAAACTTAATGTAAACAAATCTCCGGGACCGGATGGCATTCATCCAAGAGTTCTAAAAGAACTCAAATGGGAAATTGCTGAACTATTATCTGTGGTTTGTAACCTATCCCTTAAATCGGCTTCCGTACCTAATGACTGGAAGGTAGCCAATGTGACACCAATATTTAAAAAGGGCTCTAGAGGCGATCCGGGCAATTACAGACCGGTAAGTCTAACTTCAGTACCAGGCAAATTAGTCGAAACAATAGTAAAGAATAAAATTGTGAAGCATGTAGAAGAACATAATTTGTTGGACAAAAGTCAACATGGTTTCTGTAAAGGGAAATCCTGTCTTACTAATCTATTAGAGTTCTTTGAAGGGGTTAACAAACATGCGGACAAGGGGGATCCAGTAGATATAGTATACTTAGATTTTCAGAAAGCCTTTGACAAGGTCCCTCACCAAAGGCTCTTGTGTAAATTACATGGCCATGGGATAAGAGGGAAGATCCTTTCTTGGATTGAGAACTGGTTAAAAGACAGGAAACAAAGGGTAGGAATAAATGGTAAATTTTCAGAATGGAGAGGGGTAACTAGTGGTGTCCCCCAAGGGTCAGTCCTAGGACCAATCCTGTTCAACTTATTCATAAATGATCTGGAGAAAGGGGTAAGCAGTGAGGTGGTAAAGTTTGCAGATGATACCAAACTGTTTAGGATAGTCAAGACAGAAGCAGACTGTGAGGGACTCCAAGAAGATCTCACCAAACTGAGTGATTGGGCAACAAAATGGCAAATGAAATTTAATGTGGATAAGTGTAAAGTAATGCACATCGGGAAAAATAACCCCAACTATACGTACAGTATGATGGGGGGCTAATTTGGCTACGACAAATCAGGAAAGAGATCTTGGAGTTCTCATGGACAGTTCTCTAAAAACTTCCACACAGTGTGCAGCGGTGGTCAAAAAAGCAAACAGGATGCTAGGAATTATTAAGAAAGGGATAGAAAACACTGGTCTACAATTTTTTAGAAGTCGTCCTCTTCAGAGAGAAAATGTGCTATTTATTATGGATTTTGATGTGCTGAATTCAAATATGACAATTAAAACAACTGATTGGCTACTGTTTCCAAGATATTTAAGTTTTTACATTTTACGTCTATGTATATTGTGTAGATAGTAGAGTTTTAATCATAAATTGTAAACCTAGGTCTTTTCATGTGTTTATGGTTGCTTTACATGATAATATTGCACCTGTCCTGTTTATGTAACACTTTAAAAATCAGCAAAAGGGTTATATAAATAAAACTTATTATGAAACAAAAGGCAAAAAACTATTATGTACATAGTTTAGACCTATTCGGTGTCTACTCGGTGCTTCTTGGCTTGTCTCTTGTATTCATTAAATGGAGCACCTTCCATGAAGAAGAATGGGACAAGATCCTTTTGACGGTCACGGAACATGGAAACCCTAACATCACCTGCCAGGAGATTCCACTGCTGTAGTCTGGAGCCCAACAGCTCTGCCTTACTCTTGGGTAGTTCCAAATCCCTGAGAAGGTCATTCAGTTCACCTTGTGTTATGAGGTGTGGTTCAGAGGAGGAGGATGGGAGAAAATGTGGGTCCTGTGACATTGATGGTTCAGGACCAGAAGTTTCATCCTCTTCCTCTTCCTCGTCTGACTCAAGTGAGAATGATTCTGGTGCATCAGGAACCGGCAGTCCTTCTCCGTGGGGTACTGGGCGTATAGCTGATGGAATGTTTGGATAATGCACAGTCCACTTTTTCTTCTTTGACACACCTTTCCCAAATGGAGGCACCATGCAGAAGTAACAATTGCTGGTATGATCTGTTGGCTCTCTCCAAATCATTGGCACTGCAAAAGGCATAGATTTCCTTTTCCTGTTCAACCACTGGCGAAGATTTGTTGAACAAGTGTTGCAGCATATGTGTGGGGCCCACCTCTTGTCCTGATCTCCAATTTTGCAGCCAAAATAAGACGATAGGCTTTCTTAACCCTAGTGGTTATACTGCGCTTTTGTGATGCAAAAGTCACTTCACCACAAACATAGCAGAAGTTATCTGCACTGTTCACACAAGTACGAGGCATCTCTGCTCACTTTGGCTAAACAGAAATGTGTCCCTTTGCAAAATCAAACACTGACAAATAAGAGAGCATGACACTGTATGATTTCTAGAGCTGATATAGGGCAATTTGTTCTGCAGAGTGATGTAAGCTTCGTTATGATTGCATCATCCATGACTTCTAGGAATAACATGATGCAATTCATATCATGTATGACGCAATACCAGCTTCAGATTGCATCATTCATTGTTTTGCCTAAAAATCAAGTTCTGTCCAAACCCAGTCATAGATTTATTCATAGATCCAGTCAAAGATGTATTTTAGTCATTTCTGGTTTAAATTGAGATCCCTTCCCTTTATAACTCACTTATCCTCCGCCATTCCCAAGTCAAGGGTCGTATATACTGACCCAATAGCATATCTTGAAAACTAGAGCCAATCAACAATTTTAAGCATCATTTTCGTTCTCAGTGACCCAGAATTAGTAAAGTTTGACTACATTTATTTCAGAAGCATTTTGGCTGTAGGGCAGTGTTACCAGCCCCATTCCAGGGGAATGCGGGCCTGGGCAGCGTGTGGGCTGGCAGTAGTGCTACCAGCTCTGCACTAAGGATGTTAAGGACTAGTTGAATAGTCAACTATCCAATAAGGAAATACTTATCAGATAGTTGAGTCAACTAGTCGCTTCCCCACCCTTGCTGCCTCTATCAAATAGAAACTATCATCAGAGGAAATGACAATTAAACACCAGTGATTCACCAGTTGAGAAATGAGAGCTGAAACCAAGAGGAATTAATGGTGATAATAAAAGTCGTATCAGGAAGGAAGATAGATGCATCATCAGCTGGCAAGCCACAGTTGGATCACTGTCCTTAAGGTAAAAGAGAGTTAGGATCCTTGGGCAACATTTTCAAAAAAAGTTATGTGATTTAGGAGCCTAAGACCAATTTTAAAATATAATGTAGGCCCAGATCCCCAATTTTATTTTAATTTAAATGCGAGATAGGCACCTACATTCCTTTGAGGAACTGAATCTAGGTCTCTTCTGAAAATGAGACTGTGTACTAAGCCCTTTGATGCCTCCTGCTAGAGGCCTTATGGTCCTACCACAACCCACCCCCAGGAAAGGAGCCATGAAGGTTGGTCTTCCGGGTCTGCCTAGAGCGATTGTAAGGAAGCAGTCAATCAGAACACAGCAGGCTCAGATAAAAAGAGTTGCAGGGGCTGAAGAGTTTAGTTCCTGGCTGGGACAGAACAAGAGAGGGAGCTCTGGGTATGTCTACACAGCGGAGGGTTTTTTTTTTCAGAAAAACAGCTGTTTTTCGGAAAAAAACTTCAGTTACATCCACACTGCAATTGCTTTCTTTCGAAAAAAAATCAAAAGAACATAGGAGTTTTTCCTACAGCAGTAAACCTCTTTCTTTGAGGAAGAACACCTTTTCCAAAAGAGTTCTTTCGGAAAAAGACGTGTTGAAGGGGAAGAGGGTTTTCTTTTGAAAGAAGAAGCCTCCAGGAAATAACACAGGTGCCCTGGTGGCCACTCCATCCAAAGTAATAATAACTCTATAGTTCCTGTCTCCTGGCCCCTCTTAAAGCTGCAAGCACCCTGGACAAGCTTTGTGGCAAGAAGCTGGCCATGCAGCAGCACCCTGACCACGTGGTTCTCCCTGCCACAGGCCTGCTGACCCATGGCACAGCCACAACCCCCCCAAGACTCCCCTGGCCCTCGCAGGAAGCAGCACCAGGGCTCCCAAGATCCACCGAGGGGTACCAAGCAGCGGGCACCCTCATGGTCTGGAGCGGAGATTCTGTCCCTCCTCGAGCTGTGGGGGGAGGGGAGGAGGAGGAGACTCTACAGGATCTCTGCTCCGAACGTTGCAACATGGACATTTATGGCCAGATGGGATACATTTTACCACATTCTGATTCATCAATTTTTACAGCAATTAAACTGATAATAAGGAAAGGTGATTATCCCATTAGCACCAGATCTTGGTGGTAGAGAGAAGATAAGAGTTTTCCATGCTCCGATGTTTGTAAAATTTTCCAACAAATCCACTACAGAGTTGTGCTTCAGAATCTAATCTTTCATTTAAAATAAGAGTTATATTTCTATTCCTTTGTGTTGTAAAGAAAACTTTTAACATGAACCAACCATAATTTAATATAATTTTGTTGCACTGAGCCTGCTGACAGCCTAGGTTTGCCAGTTTTCTAACTGCTGAAAAGTGAACACTCTTGCTTCTCCCTCTGCTCTGCTGCTTCCTCAAGGCCTCCTCTCCTCTCCCTTTGTTACTGGTTCTCCAGTCCCTCTTCGCTTATTTCCACCACCACCCAGACTCCCTTGCTGCCTTCAGACCCAGGCTGGGAAAAGCTGGTGTGGAGTCTTCCCATTTGCCTAACTGGGACACAGTGAGGGTTGGTCCTCAGAGCAAGGGGGAGGAGTCGCTCCCTGCAGTGAGAGACTAATGCTGGAGCAATCAGGGACTGGTTCCTGGAACAAGGATCCATGGAGGGGAGGGGTCAGACTTGGTCTGTGTTACCAGGGGCCAGGGAAATCTGGGTATGAGAAGGCAGAACGGAGGGAGACAGGATCCCCCCCATTCCCAGGCAGCAGCACTTACCTCTTAAACCCAAGTCTGGAACTCAGCAACTGTTTTCTGTCATGCATCAGGAAATGAGCAGAGAACAGCGCTTCCATATGGTTCCAGCTGCGGCCAACTGGACTGACCAGATGCTGCCAGGTTCCATTTCCAACTGGATGTTCCGGCTGAAAACTGGACACCTGGCTATCCTATGGCAGTCTGAGGAAAAAATGCTCAGATTGGTGGCAACTGCCACCATTTCACTAAGGTGTAAACCAGGGGTGGGCAATAATTTTTGGCTGGAGGCCACTTCAAAAAGTTTTGAAGTGCTCCCGGGCTGCCTGGAAGGGGCAGGACCTAAACTGGAAGGGGTGGGGCCAGTACACTTCTGGGCTACCCCACCCCCAGTCCATGATTGGTCTGGGGGTGGGGGAGCCCCTTTGCCCCACCAGGCACCCATGGCACACCCTACCGTGTGCTCCTTGAAAGGCGGGGGTAGGACAGGAGGAGGCTTCAGGTGCTCTGCCTGCTCTCAGGCCAATCAGGGCCTGGGGTCGGGGGAGCTGTGTGAAGCTTCCTTCGCCCTGCCCCCGTCTCCGCGAGCGTATGGCACTTTGAAGTGCCATGAGCTCCTCGTGGGGGCAGGGTGAAAGAAACTGCGTGCTCCTCTCGCCCCCAGGCCAATCAGGGATTGGGGGTGTGGGAGCGCGTGATGTGCAGCGTGCTCCTCGCAGGGTGGGAGGAAGCTTTGCGTGCTCCCCTGGCCCCAGGCCCTAACTGGCTTGGGGGCGGGGGAGTGGCAGGGCCTCCGTGGGCCAGATCAACCCACTTGGTGGGCCAGATCCAGCCCGTGGAGGCCCTTTTGCCCACCCCTGGTATAAACTCTGAAACCTAGAGGTTAAAAGCTAAACATCCTTCTTAACTAATTCTTTGCTGTTCATTTCAGTAGAAGCAATCACCTCTCAGACCCTTACTGTCCTCTCCTTAGCCATTGAACTTTCCATCAGTCCCTGACAACTTCTACAATGCAGCTGTATGCCATCAATGCAAAAATCTGCAGCACCCTCAGAACTAAAATGAGGGGCCAATCTAAAGTACAAATTAAATATGCTAGAAATACCCATGCATGTTACTGTCTTAGATTGTTTTATTTATTTTCATGAGTAGTTCAATAAAAAAATCTATTTTTAAAATGTTAAGTGTTTATAATATTTTTCCAGAGTGCTGCAAAAGCCCGAGGTTTTGCAATATAACTCAGTAGCCCACATTACCACAGAGCACAATAACCTTTGTGTTCAGTGTACATGTTTGTGTCATAGACTTTAAGGTCAGAAGGGACCATAACGATCATCTAGTTTGATCTACTACACATTGCAGGCCACAGCACTTTATCCACCCACTTCTGTAATTGACCCCTGACTGGATTACTGATGTCCTCAAATAATGGTTTAGAGCAGTGTTTCTTAAACTTTTTAAGACCGAGGAACACCAAACAATAACATTTTTTATGAGGAACACCAAGGTTTTTTTGTTGAGGAAAAAAAAAAGGTCGCCTGCCCGTTTAAGGGTGGCCATTTAGAACTCTGTTGTTCTCTGCATCACACCTCCGACTGTTAAGAAACACTGGTTTAGAGACTTGAAGTTATAGAAATTCTATCATTTTACACTGTTTTAAACATGTAAGTGACCCATGCCCTATGCTGAAGAGGAAAGAAACAGAAACAAAAACAAAAACAGGGTCTCTGCCTATCTGACCCAGGGGAAAATTCCTTCTTGACCCTAAAATGCTTGTTCTCCAAGCACTGAAGGATATGGTAAATGACATAGTATGAACAGATGAAGGTTATTATAAATATAGAGGCTAACTACAGTAAAAATCTGTTTTGTAAACTGACTTCATATTCTTCACCATATTATAACTTGTGAATTGCATGGATATGTGTGCTGAGCTATGAGCAGCAATGCATACTTTTTATCTCTTGCATTTCTCTAGATTAGATACTCCTCTATCAGCGGCGCCATTTATGTGGGCTTAGGGTGGCAGTAGGCCCCCTCTCAAGTTTGAATCCCTGCATTTCATACTTGAGGTCTGCTTAAAGCTGCATGCCCTGACTCCACAGGCAGGTTTTAACTGCAACAGAGTTTGAGCCGTTTGCAGCTTTATCTTTGGGGCAGGGAGTATGTTATAAAAAAAGGCTGATTAAGAATAACAGGGTGATTAAGAATAACAAAAGGCCAAGCATTTAAGTAATTGAAGGGTTGTTAGATCATCATGAAAACATCTTAAAAGATGGGAGGAAAAAAAAGAATAGGAATGAGTGTTGTGCTGTTGGGATTTGCATTTGAATCACTGCTGTTAAACTTAAAAAAACAATGAGTGCTCCTGTAGCACCTTAGAGAATTAACAAAAAAACTGCTCTTAAACTTATAAATGTTCTTGAAAATGGGGTAAACAGTGACTAATCCAAAGCTGACTGCAAAGAGATCTCACAAAACTGGGTGATTGGGCAACAAAAGGGCAGATAGAATTCAGTACTGACAAGTGCAAAGTAATGCACACGGAAAAATATATTCCCAACAATACATACAGAAATGATGGAGTCTAAAACAGCTGTTACCACCCAAGAAAGATCTTGGAATCATTATGCATAGTTCCCTGAAAATATCTGTTCAATGTGTAGTGACAGTCTGAAAACTTAAAAGCTAGCAGAATATTGGGAATCATTAGGAAAGGAATAGATAACGAGATGAAATACCATATTGCCTCTATATAAAGTCTTACATGCTCACATCTTGAATACTGTATGCAGATCTGGTCATCCCATCCAAAAAAAGATATATTGGATTTGGAAAAGGTACAGAAAGGGCAACAGCAATGATTGGGGGTAAGGAACAGTTTCCATGTGAGGTGCGATAACAAAACTGGGACTTTTCAGCTTGGAAAAGAAATGACTAAAGGGAGGGGGCATATGTTAGAGGTCTTGAAAATCATGAATGATGTGGAAAAATAGAATAAGGAAATGTTATTTATTCCCTGGCACAGTAGGGAGGGCAGTCCCACCTGGCTGGAGGCAGCCAGGCCAGCAGGGGCTGGCAGCATACTCCTGGCTGAGCTGGCGTAGTGGAGAGTGTAGCCCTGTGTGGGCCAGAGTCAGTGGGGCCAGCGTCCAGGAGGGCAGCCTGGGCTGGAGGCAAGAGCACAGCCCCAACAGGAGTCAGCACACTGGGGAGTGTAGCTCTGATCCTGGGCAGGATGTGCAGCCCCCATAAGGCTGGGGGCAGCAGGCCTGTGGTGGGGAGCAGAGTGGACCCTGGTCCGGAAAACTCTGTCGTTCAGGACCCCTCACACCCACACTTCCCAGTAGAAAATCCTTCACTGGGACCTACTCAAAACACTGAGAAGATATCCCATCTGATACTTCCTTGTTTTATAGTGAAAATTAAGAAAAAATCACCTTCTCTGGGATGGTGAAGAGATTACCAGCATACTCCTAAAGGACTAAAAGGTACTGCAGATATTGCTTAATCAAATCAACAAGTATCTCTAATTCTCATGCTACCTCAGAATCTATTTACACTGAACCAAGCAGTGCAAGAGAAGCTGACCGAAGATATTTACTACACCAAAGAATAGCTATGCACCATTTTTTTCAGAAAAGTACAGGATTCTAACCACTTGAGTCCAGCACTGACAGTACAAGTTACTTCCCACAGACACCATCATTGTGCTTCTTGTAAATTCCAGCAACCTAGATGCCATCTTCAATTTACATGACAACACAATATCCCAGAAGTGGAGCAGCACACTTGAAGATATATATCTAAAAGCAGGGTTGGCTGAATAATGCATTTTTCTCTGTAGTTTGTTTCTCTCTGTTAGAGAAATCAAACTCAGAACTTAATTCATGAAAGAAAATGTCATGCCCATTAACCTGATATAAGGGTAAAGTATATCAGAAAAAAGTAGATGGATTTTATGGTACAAAATAGTTCTGTTTCCCTGAAAAAATATCTACTGCTGGGTAAAAGTGTCATATTATTGTACATCTACACAGTAGCATATACCAGTAATCAGAAATAAATTAATATTTTAGAGGGAATTTATCAATGGTACAAGCGTAAGCTCTTTGGGTCAATGACTGCTGTGGTGGTCTGTCTGAGGTAATGAAATCATGGTCGATGACTGGGGCGCCTATGCACTACGGTAGCAACACTAATTATAAGTATAGGTGGGAGTTAAGCACTCAACTCATCTTGATTTTCAATGAGGAATAGTTGTACCTTTGAAAATCTCCCTCTTAAATTCTGTTTTAATTTTTATAGGAAAGAGAGTATTGCAACACCTTCCCTCCTTTTCACATACTCTCAGCCCTGCTTTTCTGAAGAAATTAAAAATCTAGAAGCCCTTTTAAATGCCAAATAAATTTTACAAACACCATTCAGCACATATCAGTATGCTCACATTAGAATAAAAAATAACTAATAAATATCTTAAATTTATCATTTTTTCATGGATTAGAAACATTTTAATGGGATGAGAGGTTCAGATTTATGATGGCCATCAGAATCACTAGATGATGAAAAATTCAACTGCCCAAACACCAGTGCTTTTGCTTTACTTAGAAGCTACAATTAGATAGGTAAGTATTGGTATCTCTTTTCCGGGATGAAGTAAATAGATTCTATGCTTTGTCCTGTACTTGAACCATAAAAACACTCTTCTTTCCAGTATAAAAATTCCCTTACACAGAAATAATTTACCAGCACCATCATCACCTGAGACTCACTTCTGCCACTGTATACTGTGTCATTGCTGGTGGTGGACACTACTTCTGTGGGTCTTCTGTTCCTGGTGTTACCTACTGGTCCTCATTATTAGTACCTCCTTCGTAGTGCTGACACCTTCTAAATGGAACTAATAGATTCCAAGGAACCATTGTGATAGTCTAGCTCACTGTTTCTTAAATTTTTTAAGACCGAGGAACACCAAACAATAATTTTTTTAATGAGGAACACCAAGGATTTTTGGTTGAGCCAAAAAAACTCCAAAAGTCAGGGGAAAAGGGTCAGGGGGAAAGTTACTGAGGAAAAAAATGATTGGGGGAAAGTTATTGAGAAAAAAAGTCACCTGCCTCTTTAAGGGTGGCCATTTTGAATTCTGTTGTTCTCCGACTGCCTCGCCGCACACTGGTGTGCCACAGAACACAGTTTAAGAAACACTGGTCTAGCCTGACCTCCTCTATAACACAGGCCATAGAACTTTCCCAAAATAATCCCTAGTGAAGCAGTGATACTGCTGCTCTTCCTAAGGGATGGAAGTGAATACCTTCAGAGCATACGGGAACTTATTCCATTTTAAGACTTCACATTTGTGAGAGAGACTACTTAAAAACAGGACTGTCCTTGAAAATGGGATATCAGGTCACCAGGGGTATGTCTAGACTACATGCCTCTGCCGACAGAGGTGTGTAAAATAGGCTACCTGACATAGTCAATGAAGCTGGGATTTAAATATCCCTGGCTTCATTAAAATAAAAATGGCCGCTGCGCTGTGCCGGCTCAGCTGATCGTTGGCACAGCGCGCGAGTCAAGATGTGGATCAGTCGACAAGGGAAGCCTTTGTTGACTGCTCCCTTATGCCTCGTGAAACGAGGTTTACAGGAGCGGTCGACAAAGGCTTCCCTTGTCGACTGATCCACGTCTTCACTCGCGTGCTGTGCCGACGATCAGCTGAGCCGGCACAGCGCGGCGGCCATTTTTATTTTAATGGAGCCGGGGATATTTAAATCCCGGCTTCATTGACTATGTTGGGTAGCCTCTGTCGGCAGAGGCACATAGTCTGGACATACCCCATTTTACATGCCTCTGTCGGCAGAGGCACATAGTCTGGACATACCCCAGATGCACAAAATAGCCCAAGCTAATATATTTAAGGTAGCAACACTATAAATAAGTACCCCTTCATCCCCAATTGTCAGTGACAAATATCTTAATTATGTGAACAACTGAAAAACTGTTACATTAAATATTTGACTAGTTACTCATTTCAAAATTTGCTTCCATCAGTCACTCCAAAATACCTGTTAGCATTTACACTCTTTCACCTTGCCAGATTGTCAAGGCTAAGAGCATGTACTAGGAAACACAAGAGGTATCCAACAACGTACACAGTCTGACTAAGTAACTACGCTCACTTGATCTTTGTGCCTGTGTTACCACTTAAGGGTAATAATTGTAAACAGAAGATTAGCAGCCCATGCAGAATGGATATATGTTTCACATAAATGAATAATAGTCATAATTGTAACAGACATTATGTTTGTGGACTGTAATATATGAAAGGGACCATTTTCATATAAATCAATATCTCACTCAAGATTCCACATAAGACCAGTATGTAAAACATATGCTATTTATATAGTTTTAACATATACTATTGCATATATTATATATTTGAGTGTTACTCGAAAAATTCCATCAACAACTTCAGGTTTATTCCAATATAACAGAGCAGGATATGATCCACTGTGCATATTACATCCAAAAAATCTTAATTAAAAAAAGATAACCTTGCAACCATAATTTGGCTTCATTATGATACAGCTTTTAGTTACATAAGCACCCACTGGAGCCATGCCTCATTCTGTGCACAGGGGGTGCACTGCTCTGGAGATAAATTGGGGTTGTGTAAGTGAAGGAAACTGTTGTGCATAGGACCCCTGCCTCATTTATTTCAACAGTAAGAAAGTGAGTGAGGCAGGGGATTTCAGTAAGTGAAAGGAGGTTCTCATGATTACAGCAGTTGAATGCTACCCTGAAGAACTGTATTCTCTCCCTGCCTCTCCCATGAACTTCCAATGTGATGCTAGACAAGCACTTTAACCAAACCCCTCACAGGTGGTCACTGTGTTCTCCATTTTCTAAGTAGCCAGCTTGAGATCTTGGAGCTTGATTTGCAGGAGTACTACTTCCTGAAAAAAAGAGGAAGAATGGCTCTTGTGCAAAAGGGGGTTTTTGCGCAAAAAGGAGCCGTCTACACGGCTCATTTTTGCGCAAAAGCCTCTTGAGCAAAAACGGGCTGCTCATTACTTATGCAAATGAAGCATGGTGATATTCCACACCGTGCTTCATTTGCATATGTTTTTCCGCAAGAAGGCAACAGTATAGACGTAGCCTGTGAGTTCAAGAGCAGCTGGAACTGCCTTGTGTGCCTGATATTTTTCATCACAAGAGATAATGAAAACAATTCTGTGATGCAAGAACTTCATGCCCAGCTGCTGCCTGGCAGCTCCAGAACAGTCTGATCTCAGGCTACATCTACACTGCCGCTTTTTTGTGGAAGAGGAAATGCAAATGGAGCGTTAATTAGCATATCCTGCACTCTCATTTGCATATTCTCGTCCAATCCTTTTTGTGGAAGAGGTTTTTGTGCAAAAAAAAGCAGTTCAGACAGGGCCATTTTGTGCAAATAAACCCTTTAGTTCTGTCTTTTGTTTCAGTTAGAGCAGACTAACATGGCTGCATCTCTATCACCATTCCTATATCAGACGTATACTCACAGTGTATCCATTGCTTGGGTGAGGAGCACTCCACTTCTCAGTGCCCCCACTGTAAAAAACTCACTTCCAGGACGAGAAAAGCCAGAGAACTCCAGCTAAACATGATACTCCTGGAGAAAACTGCTCATCAAGCGTCAGATCCAGAGCACACCACCCTGCACAGGCAACCATCCTCTGGTGTGGCATTGGAGAGAGGAGCTCCCACCAGGTTGAGCCCAAAGGACTATGACAGGGCTCAGGTACCCAAAAAGAGGTCCCACTCTTCCTTAGGGACTGATTCCCCCTTGAGGAAATACTCTCTCCAGAAAAAGACTGCCTCAGCACCTACAGTACCTAAGCACTGGAAAAAAAGGCAGCTAGTGGGTCCGGCCCCAACAAGGAGACACTGAGGAGCAGGCAAGTGCAGAAGGGTCTGCAACCACTAAAATACCCTCCTCTATATAACTAGGAACCGAACACTATTCCTGAAACTCAGCATCCCTTTACTGTCTACCAAACAACTCTGAAACTTGCCAGCAAAGTGTGCCCCCATCATCCATGAATGGCAGGACCACGTGGAAAACAGGGTGCTATTACTATCAGTTATTCAGTAATTTACCAGTAAAGGCCTGTGCTATTAATTTAAAGGTCCTGTCTTGCTGATGACTAGAGTGGGAAGTTAGCATGGTTCCACATGACATGAAAATTTAAAAAATAAAAATTAAGTTTTAAAAACAGGAAATTATATTAAAGACAACTAAATAAAAAGAACATTAAAGTTACAAAGTCAATCACTCAAAGCTAGGAGGAGCCAGTATTAAAGTTTATTGTGCATACATCATCATCATCATAATTAATAATAATATTTATTATCAGAGGCCTATCCAAGGCAGCCCTCAGCACCGCCCAGATCTCACCATGCATGACTCCAGCAGCATTTTAAAGAGCCCAGGACTCCAGCCACCACCACTGCCACAGTAGCAGAGGTAGTGGCTGGGAGCCTGGGGTCCTTTTGAATTGCCAGACCCCAGGGCAGTTACCCCCTTTGTCTCCTCTCTGTTGGTGGATGTGACGGGGCGAACCAACCCCGCACTAGTCAAGGGGAGAGTAAATTGGTCTGCTGGGCTGAGAAGGCCCTTCCCCCGCAGCCCTGCTGGGCATGCTCCAACTGCGGGCCTGGTATAAAAGCCAGGGGAGCAGCTCAGTTGGGGCTGACCTCTGGAGGGGAAGGAGCTCCCGTCGGAGCACCAGAGCAGCTGCCCCTTCTGCCTGCACCAGAGCTGCAGCCCCAGCCCCACGCCGACTTCTGCTGCCGCGCCAACTGTGGTCCGCAGCTGCACCAGACGCCACTGCTGCATCAGCTGCCATACCAGACACCGCTGCCTCACCAGATGCTGCTGCCACAGCTGCTGCTGCCATGCCAGCCAACACTGCCACCACAGCAGGGTCTGCATGCACAGGTGGGGCCTATGCCAGTCAGGGGAGCAGGGTAGGAAACAGCCCAGGGCGGGGAGCAGGAGGTGCCCCGGTGGACTCAGTGTGTTTCTGGGAGAACTCCCTGCCGAGCCAGTGGTGGGAACTACCCATCACTGATAGGGCCCTGGGCTGGGGCCCGGTGGAGAGGGAGGGCCCGGGCCCTCCTACCCCCCTTTACTAGCTCCCGGACTAGGAGTTGAGAGACTAGGCCGCTGGGCCTGACCTTGGGAGACTAGGCCGCTGGGCCTGACCTTGGGAGAGATCCCCTTTGGGAGGGTCACTGGGCTAGGCACCCCACCACATCTGGTGGAGAATGTGGGCACTCTCAAAAGGGGGAAGGTTTGGGGTTGCTAGCCTGAGGAGGAGGAGGAGAAGAGAGAGAGAGAGAGAGAGAGAGAGAGAGAAAAGGGGGGGGGGATAGAAATCTTTGTTCTTTGGTTCCTTTTTTGGGGGGGGAGCATTCCCCTCCCCAAAGGGAGAGGGCCAGTAACCGGACGGGCCAACACCATAGACCCGGGCAAGGTCTTTGACTGGCTGATGGATAAAAGCAGACGGCCCAACAGCAGGAGTTACAGAACCAATTACTGCAGCAGTTGGCAAACCAGCAGCAGCTGCAAGCCTCAAGACAGCAGGAACAACAGTAGCAGCTCCTGAGAGAGCTAACCAACCAGCAGCAAGCCCAGCAGGAATGCTGGGCACAACAGATGGCTGCCCTGTGGAAGACTACTCCCCCTTCTCTCGCAGATGCAGCAGAAGGAGGCGGAGGGCTGTGCCTGGAGGGACTACCTTTGAGACTTACCAAGATGGGTCCTGGCAACGAGCCTGAGGCATACTTGGTAATCTTTGAACGGGTCGCAACAGCCGCCACATGGCCCCCAGAATGTTGGGCTACCATGCCAGCCCCCTACTTGTCGGGGCTGGCTCAGTTAGCCTATTGCAACATGGATCCCTGGGAGGCGATGGATTACCCTCGGGTGAAGGCAGCCATACTAGACCAAGTGGGTATCAGTGCCAAGACCTACCGCCAGCAGCTGCAACGGGAACAGTACCCTCCGGGGGCCCAGCCTCGGGCAGTGGCCCAGAGAATTCAGGAACAGTGTTGGCGGTGGTTAGAGCCAGAGAAGAGGTTGGCAACCCAGGCTGCTGAGCTGGTGGACCTGGAACAGTTCCTGCAAGTCTTGCCCCGAGGAGGCAGGGAGTGGGTCCAACATCACCACCCCGAGACCTTGGCCCAAGCTATGTCCCTCATGGAGGATTATATGGCAGCGAAGGAAGTCCCGAAGGCTGAGCCAAGGTTGCGTAACTCAGAGATACTGGGAAAGGAGCAAGAGCGGAGTGCTCGCCATACTCCTAGTGGAGGACCAGCTATTCCAAAGAGAGTGGCCCAACTTGGCAAGGGCAGCCCAGTCAGAGGGCCAGGACAGGGAATCCAAGGGTGAGAAGAGATGGAACCACCCCAGGAAAGGTGGACACCCCGCCGGGAGGCGACCTCAGCTGGTCTGAACCATATGGTTTGTTATGAGTGCAGCCAGGAAGGCCATTTTAAGCGCGAGTGCCCGGTCATGGATTGCAGCTATGGACAGGTACTGATGGTGGGGGTGCGAGCGTGAAAGAGACCGAGCAAAAATAGTAATTCCCGGGAGAGTGAACAGCCTGGAGACAATAGCCCTAGTGGACTCGGGTTGCTGGCAGACCCTGATTCAAGGGAGGCTAATCCCCAGGCCAGACCTGTGGGGAGCACCAATACAGCTGCAATGTATCCATGGGGATGTGAGGGCATATCTTATAACCCAGGCGAAGCTAGCGATAGGTCCACATGAGGACCACCGTACGGTGGTAGTAGCCCCGAAATTGGCATACCCTGTGGTGTTGGGCCGGGACTGGCCCTATTTCACAGATCTCTTATGGGACGGGAACCTGGCATGTGTGTGGGGAAAAGCCCCGACCCCCTCCCAGGCAGCCTTGGCAGGCCAGAAACCGGCAGACGACCCGGAAGAAGGAAGCTCAGTGGCCCCAAGGGAGGGGGGCCAGCCCCTTAGGGTCACTCTGAGTATAGAGCCCCAACAGGCAGGCATAGACCTGGAAGGGGACTTTTGCGAGGAACAGAGGAATGTTCTGACTCTCAGCTGGGCCTGGGACCAGGCGAAAACCCCTTCTCAGGGAGAGCCACAGTCATCCGTTGGAACTCAAGGACCCTGATTCGAAATCTGCAATGACCTCCTGTATCAGCTGGTTCCAGACCCACAGACACAGGTCAACATCTGTCAGCTGTTGGTGTCCTGCTGATTCCGGCAGCCGTTGCGCCAGCTGGCCCACGCCATACCGTGGGCCGGACACCTGGGCCAGGAAAAGATGCTACATAGGGTGGCCTAACGATTCTTTTGGCCAGGGATACATCGGGAGGTAGGTGATTATTGTGCCCCGTGCCCAGAATGCCAAAAAACAGGCCCAGATGGGATCCCACAGGCACCTTTAGTGCCACTACCGGTGGTAGGGACCTCGTTTGAATGTATAAGTTTAGATCTAGTGGGCCCGCTGGAAAGAAGCACAAGTGGGAATAAGTATATTCTAGTAAATGTGGACTACGCTACCCATTACCCAGAGGCAGACCCGTTGTGGGTTATGACTGCCAGGACCATCGCAGATGAGCTGGTGAAGGTGTTCACAAGGGTCAGGCTCCTGAAGGAGATCTTAACCGACCCAGGGACAAATGTAACATCAAAGCTCATGGCCGAGTTGTGTCACCTATTGAATATACACACCCTAAAAACCTCAGTGTACTACCCCTAGACTGACGGGCTCGTGGAGCATTTTAATAGAACCCTGAAGATCATGTGTGAAGGGGTGTGACCATCCCCATGGGTCCAAAGAATCGTTAGGCCACCCTATGTAGCATCTTTTCATGGCCCAGGTGTCCGGCCCACGGTATGGCATGGGCCAGCTGGAGCAACAGCCGCCGGACCTTCTTTCCATCTTTTTACGTATTGCCAGGCCATGGCCCCTTGGGGAGGGCTGCTGTGGCTTCTCCTTATGCTATTGCCCCGAGTGAGGTGTGAGGGGGGCCTGGGCCCTCCCTCTCTCCAGGCCCCAGCCCAGGGCCCTAAGGTGGGGGTGTCCTCCTTGTCTGCCACCTACCTAGCTGACGGGGCTAACCACCACAACTCATCAGCCCGCAAGCGAGACTCCAGCTGCCTGCCCTGGGCCACTTCCTCACCTCCACTCTCCATGCCTTTCCTTCCGCTACTCTTCTTCTGTTCGAGCCCCTGCTCACTTGTTTTCTCCTCCTTGTCTCCCCTCTTTGCACTGTCCATCCTCCCTTTTTAAGGTCCTCCTGACCCCTACGCACCTGTGCCGGCATCTTCCGTCCTTCCGCCTCCCCTGCCCCCACAGTCACTCACCGACCTGCTCCCTCCTGCGCATGCGCCGGCGTCTGTCTGTCTTGCACCCAAGGTGCATGCGCGAGCATCTGTCAGGTTGCCATTCATCTGGCCTGCCTCAGCCACCGTCCTTTCCCCCGACGTGGGGGCGGGAGGAGTTGGCCAGCCGCCGTCCTCCGCCAGGGCCCGGTTTGGGGTCGTGCGGGGTTCCAGCACCCCATCACACCATGCTATGCAAATTTGTGGATGACGACCCCCGTCTGTGGGATAAGTCCGCACTCCTTTTTGCAGTGAGAGAGGTACCCCAGTCCTCCATGGGGTTTCCCCCTTCGAGCTGTTGTACGGCTGCCAGCCAAGGGGAATCCTGGACCTGGTGAGGGAGACTTGGGAAGAGCAGGAGACCCCTGCTCAGGGATTGGTCCACTATGTGATCCACCTGAGGGAGAGGCTGGAAGAACTGGGATGACTAGCACAAGAAAACTTGTGGAAGGCCCAGGGGGAACAGGCACAGCAATACAACAAGGGAGCAAGGGCACGGATCTTCCAGCTGGGGGATCGGGTGTTGCTCCTGCTCCCTTCCACTGAGTCCAAGCTACTAGCAAAATGGCAGGGTCCGTTTGAGGTGATCCAGAAAGTGGGCCCCGTGGACTACAAGGTGCGACTCCCAGGAAGGCACAAGGAGACCCGCATATATCATATAAACTTCTTAAAGACCTGGAAGGAGCAAGAGGCCATGCAGATAGCCCCTCTTATCCCAGTCAGAATTTGGGCAACAGGTCAGCTCCTCGGGGGAGCACCTGCCAGTAGACCTTGGGTCAGACCTGGATGAGTGGCAACGGCAACAGGTACAAAGCCTGATCACTCAATTCCCGTATGTCTTGTCGAAGCAGCCAGGGAGGACCCTGTTGGCGAGTCACCACATTGCCACCCTCACCGGCCAGAAAGTGAGAGAGAACCACCAGCCTCTGCCCCGGAAGATGTGGGACACCGTGCGCCAGGAACTGAAGGAAATGCCGGACCTTGGGGTCGTCGAAGAGTCCAAGAGTGAGTGGAGAAGCCCCACTGTGTTGGTTCCCAAGCCGGATGGGTTGGTGCAGTTTTGTATCAATTTTCGTAAAGTGAATGCCATATTGCGGTTTGACACTTATCCCGTGCCCTGGGTGGATGGGTTGCTTGAACGGATAGGAAAGACCTAGTACATTACCATGCTAGCTCTTACAAAGGGGTACTGGCAAATCCCCTTGACCCCCCGCCACAAAGGAGAAAACGGCATTCCCGACCCCCTTTGGGCTGTACCAGTTCACAATGATGCCGTTTGGCCTGCACGGAGCTGCTGCCATGTTCCAGCACCTGATCAATCGAGTCCTAGGTCCGCATGATGGGTGTGCGGCTGCCTACATCAACGACATCGTCATGTACAGCAGGAACTGGGAGGAGCATCTTCAACATCTAGAAAAGGGAGGAGCACCTTCAACATCTAGAAAAGGTGCTAGGGACCCTGGGGGAGGCTAAGTTGACGGCAAATCCAGCCAAATGTCACCTAGGCAAACAAGAGGTGACATATGTAGGGTACACCACGGGAAAAGGGAGGTGCGTCCAATGGTAGACAAGGTGCAGGCCCTCTGAGACTATCCCACCCCTACCACAAAGTGGCAGGTGAGGTATTACTGCAGATTTGTGCCTAACTTTTCCACCCTAGCTGCCCCCCTGACAGACCTGACTAAGAGCCAACGGCCTCGGAAAGTAGAGTGGTCTGCAGAGTGTGAAGGAGCATTTCGAACCCTACAAGACCTGTTGCTCCAAGAACCGGTATTGGTCCAGCCTGACTTTACAAGGCCGTTCGTCCTACAGACGGATGCCTCTGGAGTAGGAGTGGGAGCCATGCTATGCCAAGAAATGAACGGAGAGGAACACCTGATTCTTTATCTCAGTCGTAAGCTATATCCCCGGGAAACCAAATACTCGACAATAGAACAGGAGATGCTGGCAGTAAAATGGGCCATTGAGGCCCTTGGATATTACCTGCTGGGCAATTCTTTTACCGTAGTCACTGATTATGCCCTGCTCGAGTGGCTACAAACTATGAAGGACACCAACACCTGAATAAAGTGCTGGTACTTGTCCCTGCAGCCTTATTCCTTTCAGGTGGCACATTGGCCAGGGAGGGCACATGTGAATGTGGACTTCTTCTCCCGCTGTGGCGCAGAGTCGGGGGAGGAAGAGCCCCCCCGGGGAGCCCCTCTTAAAGGGGGGAGTATAACGGGGTGAACCAACCCTGCACTAGCCAAGGGGAGAGTAAACTGGTCCGCTGGGCTGAGAAGGCCCCTCCCTCGCAGCCCTGCTGGGCATGCTCCAGCTGCGGGCCTGGTATAAAGGCCACGGGAGCAGCTCAGTTGGGGCTGACCTCCGGAGGGAAGGAGCTCCTCTCGGAGCACTGGAGCAGCCCCAGCCGGCACTGCAACTGCACCCACCGCACCGGCTTCTGCCACTGCGCCAACCGCGGCTGGCCACCTCACCAGATGCCACCACTGCATCAACCACTGCACCAGCCACTGCCGCCGTGCCAGCCAACACCGCCACTGCAGCAGGGTCTGCATGCACAGGTGGGGCCTACACCAATCAAGGGAGCGGGGTAGGAAGCAGCCCAGGGCGGGGAGCAGGAGGTGCCCCGGCGGACTCGGCGCATTTCTGGGAGAACTCCCCGCCAAGCCGGTGGTGGGAACCACCCACCACTGATAGGGCCCTGGGCTGGGGCTGGTGGAGAGGGAGGGGCCAGGCCCCCCTACCTCCCTTTACTAGCTCCCAGACTAGGAGTTGAGAGACTAGGCCGCTGGGCCTGACTTGGAGAGACTAGGCATCCAGGCCTGACGGGGAGAGATCCCCTTTGGGAGGGCCGTGGGGCTAGGCACCCCGCCACAGTGGGCCTGTTTATTGCAAATCTGTATAATTCAATTATGCAAATACACAGTAAGAAATAGACCCTGCCTTAAGGAGGCATACACTCAAAATAGACAAGAGAATGGGGAGGAAAAGGAAAAAGAAAAAGAAGCAGAGTGATGGCCAAAGTCACATGGCAGGTAAGTAGCAATACCGGGATTAGAACACAGGTTTTCTGCCTCCTTCTCTATCCACTAGACCGTAAAGCAACTCAGAAGCTGATATGGCCATTTTTAACAGAAAATAGTGGTAAAAATATTAGACTTGTAAGTTGTATAAATAAAACAGGCAGTGCAGACCTTGCAGTAGTGCTGACAAACACACACCTAATTTATAGAAGGACTAAATGCTTCCAGTGATGTGATGCATGCATCAATCACATAGCCACTCAGCTATGATCATAAAGGGATAGGGTCTGCTACTTTTACTTATACAAAGTAGTTTCCTTTGTGTACATTTTCGTTACTTCTCCCATGTCTGTATATGTATTTTCCTTCTTATATTCTGACCTGTTTTCTTGCTTTTTGTTTTGTGTTTGGTTTGTGTTTTGGGAATTTTTTTATCTCTTCTGTCTGAGCCCTGGTCTACACTAGGGAGTTATTTTGAAATAACTCCCCTTTCAAAATAACAAGCAAAGAGTCCACATTATGAAGCCCATTATTTCAAAATAAGGGACTGGTTATTTCAAAATAACTACTCCTGCTTTCCATCAGGAATAATGCTTATTTTGAAATAGTTATTTCGAAATAGCGGTAGTCAAGGTTCCCTGTCAGCTGTGTGTCCACGAGGGCATGCAGCCCTTTTCTGAGCCCCATGCAGAGGTTCAGAGCTTCCCGCGCAAGCAGGGAGCTCAGCTGGGGAGGGATGGCGAGGCACTCTCCCTCTCAGAGGAGCGGAAGCTGGTTTTGACCAATAGCAGCTGCCTGTTTGCAGGACAGGCACCATGTAAAGTGCCCCTCCTCCCTCATGCCCCGGGCTCACAGCATTCAATTTAGAGCAATAAACATGGCTCCTGCAGCTCCCCCGAGCATGTACAGGGGCTGGAAGGCAGGGACCCTGGCTAAAGAACCTGCGGGCTGCTGTCTTGGAGCCAGGTAAGATCTCCCAGCCAGAGCCTGTTTCTGGTACTCCCTCATACCAGCCTTCTTCCCTCCTACCCCATGTAACCCAAACCTTCTGCACCCCTGCTCCAGCCCCCATACACCTTCCCACACACTGCATCCTCCTACACCCCTCCTCAGGTCACAACCCCCTCTCAGACCTTGTACCCCAATCCACTATCCCTGGTCACAGCCCAAATCCCTGCACCCCCTCCTGCACTCCTGCCCCAGGTCACAACCCTCTCCCAGGCCTTGAACCCTCTCCTCACCCCAGTCTGTTTCCCCGGGTCACAATCCCCTACTTCACCCAAACTCCCTCCCAGATCCCACACCCCAGTCCCTTACCCCAAGCTCCCTTCTGCACCCACCCTCCATCCCAGACCCTGCACCTCTTCCATTAATATAATGGAAGAGTGCAGCCCTCGATCACTTACCAAATACTTTGAGTGGCCTCCCATCAAAAATTATTGCTCACCCCTGTGTTAATGGTTTAAGGTAAGAAAGTAAGAGATTCTTTTAGCAGAATTTTCTGAGTGTTGCAGATGTCTAAAACTCTGATCCTAATGGGTTTTTTAAAAATCCTGTGTTACTAATTAATATATGGTAAACTGCATTGCATTAAGGCCAGATCTTTGCTATCTGGTAGAGCTCAGGCTCTTGTGAGTCAGAAGTAGTAAGTACTAGATGTGATGCTAGCTGTTTTGGAGGATGAAACCTTATTTGCAAGATCTTTGAAACATGCATCTGTCTGTTAGAAAGGATGATCGATCATACATGTATTCCAAGGTCTCAAAGTTAGCAGTGTTAGTCCGTAACTAAAAAAACAACAATGGTCCTGTAGTACCTTAGACTAACAAAAGTATATAAATAATATCATAAGCTTTCATGGGCACAACCCACTTCTTCAGCCAAGGGTAGTGTTAATTTTCTTTTTATTTGATTTCATATTGAATAATCATAAGCATTGCTCCTTGCTAATTATTCCTTGTTTCAATATATTTTCTTCCACACCTATGGACTATTTAAAATATATATTTATATCTATGATTTTTGTTTGCGCTGGTGGGCGCACATCCACACAATTCCTCAATATTGGTGTCGCACACAAGAAATTTCAACCCGCCCAAAATAAATTCAACCCGATGAAAAATCTTAGAGGGAATGATGGTGGTAGTGTGGATGCTCCACTGCTGCTATTTCGAAATAACTACTCCCCTGTCATTCAAAGTAATTAATCCCCAATGCTTCCTGGGGCTCTAAGTTGAGGTAACGTATCCACATTAAGGGATCCTGCCTTGGACTAATTCTGAGGTTTCCCTGTAGTGTGGACACACTATTTTGAAATTGTTATTTTGGGAGTTATTATTTCAAAAATAAGTTATTTTGCAATAATTTCCTAGTGTAGACATGTCCAGATTGTCCTCATCCCCAAATATCACCAACTAAAGCAATGATTTCCTCAGAGCTCTCAAATTGTCCTTTTTAGATTTTTCTAACTTCTTAAAAGATCTCAACATATTAGACTTACTACTACCAATATGGTTTATTAGGGCCATACATCCGCCCCTGAATTTGGAAAGCTATATAAAGCACTCAAATTTGTTTGCATGAAGTATAAAAGCTAGGATTCAAAGGCTATTACTGGCCTTGCAAATGGATTGCATTTTACTCACATCACCTTAGTTCTCCTAAAATAACTCAATAGCCAGGAGTATGAAAGAAACATTGTAGCTATTTTTATTTTTTAAAACCTGTCATGTACCTTAAGCACTGATAGATCCAAGAACATGTCATCAAAGCACACACAGTGCTCTTGTTATTTAACAGGGATTTTATTTTCAAATGCTGTTACTTCACATATTGGTGTCAACAATAAATATCTTATTTTTTAAGATCAAAGAGATTGTAAGATATGGAGTCAGAAATAACTGCTGTCAACAGCATCAGGTATGCATGGTCTTTCAGGATACTTTAAACAGGTGCAGCTGAAGATCATCTCATATGAGTTTTGTGAAAATAAATTAATTAATGTTTGTGAAATATCCAGATATTAGGATGATTATTTCCACAGAAAAGCCTATGAAGAGATTAATAATTTTTTATTCAGAGAAGGGTTTTAATGGTGTGCAGTTGTAAGGACTCAAGCCACACCTTGAACTATGAGGATAGATGTTAATTTTAATTTTTGAATTTCCTGACTTTGGAGTACATGACTTTGCAACCTTAAGACTGTTCTTTTAATGTAGCTTTTTTAATGTAATCCATTGATAATTATTTTGTGTTTTTTTTTTTCAGTCAGCCCACTGATAGTAATTACATCAAGAGCACAATTCACAAGTCTGCTTATGAGACTGCCATATGTCAGAAACCTTACTAAAATCAATATATATATATTTATTGCTTCCCCTTTCTCCATCAAGTTAGTAACTCTGTCAAAGGAGAAAATTAAGTTGGCTGAGTATGATTTGTTCTTGATAAATCCATGCTGGCTATTACTTACCATCCTATTATCCTCTAGGTGCGTACAAAATGACTGTCTAATAATCTATTAAGCATATTTACAGTTATGACTTCTGCCATTGTTTTACATAGTTCAGGCCATGTCTTTCCACTTTCTTTTTTAATTAACCTGGGCTCCTTTTACTGGCAATCCAATGGGTCCAAATTTCATCAGACTCCGTGGGGATTTGCAAGGAGGGGATAAAAGGACTCCCTAGCTTGTGATTTTCTGTCATGTTAGACTGCTATTTCTTGTTTACTTCCCAGATCAGCAAACATTTATGCAGCATTGTTAGATGTTCTGCTGTGGGTGCGTTCTTCCCATGTGCTGCCCCAGCCCTGCGTAAATAGCTAGCACAGCAGACCTCAAGCAAACTGTTCAATGAACACAAGATCCATTTAGATACAAAAGTACCAGGTCAGATTTATTGTTAACAAAGCACAGTAATAGCATCTCGCAGACTCTATGAGGACACTAAGCCATGCATGTCTGTAACAATGAATGCAGCTGAGTTAATGGTGGGACCAAGGCACTCTCTCAGAGTTACTTCTTTATAACATAACAAATTGCATAGTGCCCCTCTGACATGGCTAGTTATCACCCATTTCCTTGTACATGCTGATTCGATCAATATATTTGTATTCATCACACTGTCATCCTGAACTTATCATTGAGAAGTGGTCGATGTCTTCCTGTTATCTTTGGGGATTGTTTTTGTACCATCCTTAATATCGGGATGTTCTGGTACCACTCTTTTGAAATGTTTTGATGAGTACTCTGTGCCTAGCATTTCCTAGAAATGTGTGTATCTGCAATATCAGCCTAATCTTTGATCACAGCCTGACTTTTGCTAATTTTGCTTTACATTTGCACAGCTCACCCACTAGGTTAGATCAGGTCGCTGGTACTCCTCATAATTCGAGTTAAGGGGTTTTTCTCGGAGTACTGCGTCTATACGCGGCAAGTTAAATCGGGCTAGTCAATTTCCAAAATGGCAACCAGACGCAACTATGCTAATCAAGCACAGGATATCTAAATCCCGTGCTTCATTAGCAACTTCGGTTGCCTTCATTTGCCTCCCTAGTTCGAACTAGGGGGCAAGTGTAGACGTACCCTTCTTTCCTTATTCTGGCTTATGTTGTTTCCCTCTGGATTTTAATATGAAATTGTGTCGAGCATTTGGTTACTATTACATTTTTAGGGAAGACTAAAGTAAAATAGGCACTAAGACAGCTCAGTCTTCTTGGTGAGCTCTTTCCCCATTTAACAGAAGACCAACACTTTCTTTCATCTTGCTCCTAAAGTATTTACACAATATCTTCTTATTGAATTTTATGACCTTGCTAACTGTAACTCATTTTAAGCCTTAACTCTTCTCATTTTGTCCCTACACGCTTGTGCTATTCTTCTGTAATCATCCTTAACAAATTGCCCATATTTTCACTTCCTGTAAGACTCCTTTTTGAGATTCAGGTAATTAAAGAGCATCAGAATAATTTATTATTGTGTGCTTAATGCTGTCTGTTTAAAAAAAAAAAATAACACAACTCCACATAAGTTTAATTGGAGCTGTGGATATCACTACCTCTGAAAATCACATCCTGTGTGTCTATTATTTAGCTCCCCAAAATGGAGACTTACTTTTAAAAATAATTGAATTGCTCAAGGCCCCAAAACAATACATTTATAGAATCAGGAACAAAACCTGACTCCCAATCCTGAGTATTTAACATCATAAGCTACTTTGATACAGTGAAATCATCAAGCAATCTGCAAAATAAACAAATGAAACAAAAACAAGCTATGTCTTATGACCCTGCTAGAGGGGCTGGTCAGAGCCTGACTCCCCTTGTGACTTGGGTGCAAGTCCTGTAATTTTGTAGTGTGAATGTAGCTCAAGTCACAGATCTGGGTAAGAAGGTCTCTGTAGTTCAGCACTGACACATTAGCATGATCACCAGATCTGGTTTTAATGCAGGGTGGTTTTAATGCAGGGTGGGCAGGGGTGGACTGGCCCAGCAGGATACTGGGAATTTCCCAGTGGGCCATCGTCCGAATGCACCGTAATATCCACTGTAAAGCTTCTAATACCATGGTCACCGACCAGAGTCAATCACGAGGGCTCGACCAGTCGATCGCGAGGCATTCGAGGGCCTCCCTTCTGATTTCCCCCTACCCCCAAGAAGCTGCACTACCTACCTCCAGTGACAATGGAGGTAGTGGCGGCTTCTTGTGGGGTGGACGGAAGTCCGGCAGCTGCGCGCCACTTCTGGGGGTTCCGGAAGTGCAGTGGCTGCTCCCCTCCCCCAGGTCTGTGGCATGCTGGGAACTGGTGTGGTGGGGGGGGGAGTCCTCAGAGAAAGTGCGCGCTGGGGCTTTCCCTTCTCTGTGGGGGGAGGGGGGGAATCATCCACGGTGGAGGTGTGCACCAGGGCTTTCCCTCCTCTGCGGGGGGAGAGGGGAGTTGTCCACTCAGGAGGTGTGCGCCAGGGCTTCCCTCCTTGGGAGGGGGGAGTCATCCCTGGAGGAGGCCCATGCCAGGGTTTCCCTCCTCTGTGGGGGAGGGGGAGGAGAGAGGAGTCCCGGGAGGAGGCGGGTGCGGAGGACTCCCTGCCCCCACTGGTACCCTGTTCCCTGCTGTAGAACCCTGGCCCCTGCCCCACACACACCCCGTCCCCCACCGTCACCCTGTCCCCCACTGGCACCCTGCTCCCACCCCAGCACCCTGTCCCCTGCCCCCACTAGCACCCTGTCCTCTGCCCCAGCACCCACTAGTACCCTTCCCTAGTACCATGTCCCCTGCTCCCACCAGCACAGTTGAGGCCACATTAGTGAGGCTTGGGGGGGGGGTTTGGAGGAGGTGTTTTTTTTTTTTTTTTTTTTTTTTGCATCTCACTTGTGTGGCTCCAGCTGACTTTTCTGTGAGTCAGTGACCCCTGATTCAAAACAGGTTCCCTGCCTGTCTCATAAATAAAGACAATGCAGAAACTTTTTGTGTTTGACATAGTATTTTATTTAAAAATGAAGCCTGGCCAACAAACTTCCAATTGGGGCCAAGCCCCCATCTGGCCACAGCATCATAATACTCCTTTTCCCCCCTCCCCCCCTAGACCCTAGATCTGAGCCTATCATACACTGGAACCCTCTGCCCTGAGCCCCTGACATACTCCAACCCAAATTCCTGTACCTTCACATCCACAAGCTTGTGGCTTACTTAGTACCAAAACCCTCCATCTGACCCCAACACACCCCAGCCTGGAGCCCCCTCTCTGAGCCAGCGTCCCCTTCTCCACATCCTCCTGCATCCAAATTTCCTCCCAGAGCTTGCACCTCTCACCCCTTCCCACACCCAAATCCCTCATTCCCACCCCAGAGCCCACATATCCTGTCTCAAGCCAGTCAGGGTACATCTAGACTGCAGGAGTTTTTCCAGGATTTCAGAGATATCCCGGAAAAACTCTTCCACATCCATGGATGTGTTTGTTCTTCCACTTTTTTTAGTGGAAGAGCAAACATGCTCTTTCGGCAAGCCCTGTATTCCTCGTTCCACAAGGAATAAGGGAGCTTCCGAAAAAAGGGGTTTTTCTGACATTTGGTCCCATCCAGACAGACCAAATGTTGGAAAAATCTCTTTTTACAGAAGAATCGAAAAAAAGCGACAGTGTAGAGTGTATAAGGGCTGGGGATAGCAAGTGATGGAGAGGAGGAGAATAAAGAGGGCGGGGCTTCAAGGAAGGGGTGGGATCTTGGGGGAAGATCTTGGCTTGTTCTGACATTTAAAAAGTGATCTTGGGTGTAAAAAGGTTGGAGACCACTGTTCTAATACCAAAGAATCAATAATACCAAAATTCGAAATGTGTCCAAATAAATCCGAGGCGGCCAAGGCCATATGTGTATGTGTGTGTGGTCGGGCGTGGGCCGCTGCACTGGCTCAGCCTTGGTTTCTTTGGAGCCAAAGTGAATGACATCGCATTATGGTTGAAATCAACGGAATGGACATGCGATGTGCAATGCGCGATGGTGTATGACAGCAATGCATAGGCCTGCTTTGTGCAATGGTGGAATCAGTGATGGAGTTGCTCGAGTCTTGACCAGTGAGTAAAGAGTACACAGTGGTTGGATAAGTTCTGTTATCGTCTGTTGTTGTGGGTGTGTGGTTTTCTGTAACTGACAATAAATAACAGTGTGAGTACGGTGTAAACAAACAAAGATAGTGTGCGTGGAAAAACTGAAAAAGATGGCTATTCTCAACCCATTTCCTGGGCCTATTTTGATTGCCAGTCCGCCCCTGAGGGTGGGTGTTCAAGCATAAGCCAGAAAACACCAAGTCCACAAACTGTCTCACAGAGTTGGGTGTACAGTGCAATGTAAACATACCCTTAAAGACACCTGTCTATGACCCCAAGTTCCATAAAAAACTCTAGCGTGCTCCAGTGAAATACTCCAAAGAGGAAACTTGTGCCATAGTGAACAAACCAGCACACTGTCTCTGCGCATCCAAGTTTTGGTGTGTCTCTTCTGTGATGTCTGTGTGTTTAAGCTAGACCCACGGTGACATCTGCATATCATAGCGGGGCCTACAGCCTCCATGGACACTGACCAAGATGTGGGGGGGACCCGGCTCTGCGCCCCCAAAGGGACGGGGCTGAGGGCAGAAGGGATGGGGCCATAGGCAACCAGCCCTTTGCATAGCCCAGATTGTGGTGTGCCACTCCACAGCCAGGCCTCTGAGCCACTTGGAGTGGTGCTCTAGCTTCTGAGGCAATTTAAAGGGGTTTGGGGCTCCGACTGCTGCTGCTGACAAGGTGGTGGCTAGGAGCTCTGGTCCCCTTTCAATTTCTGGGCCTGGGACATTGCCTCCTTTGCCCCCCACCTGCCGACATCGGCAAGCCTGCCCTATCACCATACTGTCAGAGCATATTCGCATTGAGTTAGTTCAGGTTTGGCTGTGAGCAGAGCTTGGAAGATAATCAACACCCATTTTTTTCCATTTGATCATTGCATATGGGTGTCTTAATACATAGGTTCTGGTTTTGTCTCAAGAGATATCTTAAGCTGATATGACAAATGTTATTAACTTCATTTTTAAGCTTTCAATTATTATATACATTTTAGAAAGTTTTAAATTGTTGACATACACCTCTGTGGTTACCAATGAGGAGATTTCCCAAGTTCTTTGTAGCTTTTGGAGATAAAACTCTGTTTTGATTAGGCAAAATAACTTGTGCATAAGCTTATTTTAGCTGCGCTCACTGGGATAAGTTTAGGTAAGATAAAGATTACTTTTGGTATTTTGGAAGTTCTCTGTATTTTTTTTAAAAGCCTGTCAAGGCAAAGTCTCAGTATATTTGTTAAGAATTAACTTCATCTGGGGAGTTCCATCATGTTTCCAATTCCTGGATAAGAGATGTGAAAGAGAATGGAACTTTCATTTTCAGAACCAGAAAGTAGTAAAAAACTGGAAATGTTGTATTCAAAGGCTGAGTATTCCTCTTAAAGCTACACTATTATGTGGTGTATTTGAAATGAATCAGAGATAGATGAAGTGAGACAAAATTACAGAGAACAGAAACCTCTGGTTAAATCAAGCTTGTATAGTAAAGTGTGCCATTGCCAAATTGGAAAAAAAGGCAAGTTAGCTAGAGTAAAGTGAATGAATTATCTTTGATCTGGGTATTAATGCCATAATTAATTTAATAAATTTTTAAGCCTTACTATGGGAGATTAATATAGTTATTTTTGCTTACAAACATACTACAGCTTGGTTGCATCTCCTCAAACATATTATTATGCAGTATAGAAAACAAACAATTTGCAGATTTTTGTGGACGTGTAAGAGGAATGGTTGGCTCTAATATAAACAGATTGTTAATAAAATATTTTTACCAGAAAGTCACCTATTAAATGTTGTGTAAAAGACAGACTGCTTAATCAGAACACAATAGCTCCTTGTAACATGGAGGAGGTGAGATAGGAAGTGCTGTTTGTGCTGTGAAGACAGGTAGGTCTATTTTTCTTCATATTACTTAGGGTATGTCTACACAGCAAAGTTATTTCGGAATAACGGCTGGTTTTCCAAAATAACTATGCGAGCGTCTACACAGCAATTCCATTATTTTGAAATAATTTTGAAATAACTGATGGCTTATTCCAACTTCTGTAACCTCAGTCTATGAAGAATAATGTCTATTCTGAAATAGCTATTTCGAAATAAGGCATGTGTAGACGCTCCACTTCTGCTATTTCAAAAGAGCTCCTCACCAGGGCCATTCTAAGTTATTTCTCCTGGGGCGCTAAATCGAGATAGCACATCTACATTAGGAAAGCCTGTCTCAGACTAATTTTGAGGCTTCCCTGCAGTGCAGATGTGGTATTTTGAAATAAGCTATTTCAAACTATTGTGGAATAGCTTATTCTGAAATAACTGTGCAGTGTAGACGTAGCCTTAGTGGCCTGGTTGTTGGCCCTGATATTTTATTTTTTTAATAAATCTATTGAACTTAGGATAGATTGTTAGACTGCAAGCTCTCTGGAGAAGGGACCATTTTTTGTTTTGTATGGGTACAGTGCCTTGAGTATAATGGCGTCCTGGTCCTTGCCTGGAGATTGTAAGCACCTATGGTAATATAAATAATATGTGCCATTGTAACCACCTCTGGGCAAACTTGAACCTAGGAACAAATATATTAGAAGTAAGTGGAAGATCAAGGACAAGATAGGCCCATTACTCAACAATAAAAGAAAATATGGAAATGGCAGAGTTGTTTAATGACTTCTTTGTTCTGGTTTTCACCAAGAATGTGGGTGGTGACTGGATGCCTGACGTAGTGAATGACAGTGAAAGTGAGGTAGGTTCAGAAGTTAAAAATAGGAAAAGAACAAGTTAAAGTTACTTAGACAAGTTATATGTCTTCAAGTCACCAGAGCCTCATGAAATGCATCTTAGAATACTCAGTGAGCTGATTGAAAATATATCTGAGCCATTAGCTATTATTTTTTTAAAGTCATGGAAGATGGGAGAGATTCCAGAATACTGGAAAAAGACAAATATAGTGCCCATCTATAAAAAAAAAAAGGTAAATAGAGTCAGCCCAGGAAACTTCAGACCAGTCAGCTTAACTTCTGTACCAGAAAAGATAATTGAGAAAATAATTAAGGAATTCATTTGTAAATATCTAGAATATAATAAGGTGATAAGTAACAGTCAGCATGGATTTGTAAAGAAAAAATCATGTCAAACCAACCTGACAGCTTCCTCTGACAGGACAACATACGTTGTGGATAAGGGGAAAATGGTAGATATGGTTTAACTAGACTATAGTAAAAGCATTTGATACAGTGTTGCATGACCTTCTCATTAATAAACTAGGGAAATACAAACTAGTTGGGTCTGGGGCGGGGGGTGCATAACTGGTTGGATAACCATTCCTCAAGAGTAGCTATCAATGGTTCATAGTCATGCTAGAAGGGTATAATGAGCAGGTTCCTCAGGGATCAGTTTTGGGATGAGGTCTGTTCAATATCTTTATCAATGATTTAGATAATGGCATAGAGAGTACATTTATAAAGTTTATGGATGACACCAAGCTGGAAGGATTTTTCAAGTGTTTTGGAGGATAGATTTCAAAATTATCTGGACAAATCAGAGAAATGATCTGAAGTAAATAGGATGAAATTCAACAAGGAAAGTGCAAAGTACTCCACTTAGGAAGGAATAAACCATACAAAATGGGAAATTAGTGTTTTGGAAGGAGTACTGCAGAAAGGGATTACAAGCTAAATGTGAGTCAACAGTGTGGCACTTGCAAAAGAGCAAACATAAGTTTGGGATGTATTAGAAGGAGTGTTGTAAGCAAGACATGAAAAGTAATTCTTCTGCTCTCTCTGAGCTGATTAGGACTCAACTGAAGTATTGTGTCCAGTCCATAGTGCCACATTTCAGAAAAGTTGTGGACAAATTGAAGTAGGTTGAGAGAAGAGCAAAAAAATGAATAAAGATCTAGAAAATATGACCTATGGGGGAAGATTGAAATAACTGGGTTTGTTTAGTCTGGAAAAGAGAAGACTGAGAAGGAACATCATAACAGATTTTAAATACCTAAAAGGTTGTTACAAGGAGGAGGGAGAAAAATTATTTTCCTTAACCTCTGATGATAGGACAAGAAGCAATGGGCTTAAATTACAGTAAGGGAGGTTTAGGTTGGACATTCGGAAAAACTTCCTGTCAGGGTGGCTAAACACTGGAATAAATTGCTTAGAGAGGTTGTGGAATCTCCATCATTGGAGATTTTTTAAAGCATGTTAGATAAACACCTATCATGGATAGTCTAGATCAGGGATGGGCGATAAGCAGGAAGTGGTTCACTAGATCTAGCCCATAGTGGGCAACTGGCACGTTATTTACCTAAGAATCCACAGGTATGGCTGCTTGTGTAACCCACACAATTAGTGTGGTTCACTGTCCCATGTTGTGGCACTTAGACCACTTATAGCAAGAGATAAGAACAAGGAAGCTCTACAGCCTAAACTGAGAGCCAGCTGGCTTTATAGCTCAAACTGCTGTGGCTCCTACACTAAATTCTGGAGGTCACAGATTCAAATCTGCCCAGTGGTGGTTACGCTTGCAGCGCCAGTTGGCTGCTGATCACTGTTCCTGGCCAGTGGGAGCCATGGGAAGTGGTGTGGACCAAGATACCATTTTTTGCCTCTCCCATTGTCTGGGAATGGTGATCCATGGCCAGCAGGAGCTGCAAACGACTTTACCTGTGGACGTGCAGGTAAATAAAGTATCAGCAGATTGCCTTTGGCTAACCCTGGCGAACTGCATCTGGCCTATGGGCCACTTATTGCCAACCCCTGGTCTATATGACATTTGGCCATGAGTGAAGGCAACTAGATTTGATGACCTCTCTAAGTTCCTTCCAGTTCTATAATTAGCATCTCCCACTGCTATAACTCTATAGTAACTCAGAACCAGTAAAATTTTAAATCTCATCTTGAGTCTTTGAATAAGCTTTTCTGCAGAAGCAGTTTGGTTGTTAACTGTTTAATTAAACCAATTTATGACAGGCTCCCTCCACCCGACCCCCTAAACTATCAGTGTGTTAGTGATATTTCAGGGAATAATTAGGCACAACATACTTTTAAATCTTTGTGATGTAAATCCTTATTCTATTTTACTTGCTTGGGAATCAGTTTCTAGGTAAATCTTGTGTAAACAGTGTTACTGTCCCAAATCAATGGGAGAAGTTAGTTTAAGAAGATTTGCATCAGTGGGGACAGAAACACACTTAACTAGCTTAATTACCAACATTCACAAATTTAGAGAAGCCAGGGCTGAAGAGCCAATTGCCATATGAAGACAAGATAGGAAAAACAACTAACAACCACACAAAGAGAAGATTAGGGGGCAGATCCTCAAAGGTACTTAAAGTGCCTAATTCCCATTGAGCTTCTGGCTGTCTCTGAGGCTGTGTCTAGATTACATCCCTCTTTCAACAGAGGGATGTAAATTAGACACTTGGAAATTGCAAATGAAGTGGTTTTACTTTTGAAATTGAGCTTTTTTCGAAAAAGTGCCATGATGCGATTATGCTAATGAAGCATGGGAAATTCAAATCCCCGCTTCATTTGCAATTTCCAAGTGTCTAATTTACACCCCTCTGTCGAAAGAGGGATGTAATCTAGACACAGCCTCAGTATATGATCCAAAGAGCAAGCCACTACAGAACAATGAACAGAGAGGAAGGGTGCTAAGCAGTGAGCCAATGGATTAGAGCTAGAGAAAGGAAGCTAAGAATCAAGGGGTTCTTTTGATAAGTCACTCAAGGAGCAAAAAGACAGAGAGATGGTCAAAAAAATCACAGAGTACTTACTGCAGAGAAAAAGATAATAAATTAAAATCCTCATTTTCTTATGCATTTTTTAACTGTGATCAAAACTCCCCAAGTTGCAGCAAAACTAATCCTATGTCAAAACAGAATGTGAGAACCACAAATATTAAGGGAGAATGGATAGTAAAACCAAGGTCTTAGTACTAAAAGCAGAAAGGCAAGTAAGAGAATTGCACAAGATAATATTATGATGATAGGTGGATGAGCATAAATTCTGTCCTACTTTAGCATGCATTAGAATCTGTGTAAATAGGAGTTTTTAAATGTTGCAAAGGAGACATTGTAGCAAGAGACTTTTTATACATATCTTAAAAATGAACTGCAAATGCAATGTTAAAAGTCTGTTTACTTCACCCGTATGTGCTGAATATCTCCAGTCCTAGCAGGGTAAGAAGAACATTTGGCACGCTGACTACTAAACATATTAATTTAAAAATTCAGCGTAGTTCCCAGGAGGTGGCCTCACTTCACTGTCTCAACACTGAGGAATCTTGTGGCACCTTAGGGCATGTCTACACTAGGAAATTATTTTGAAATAACTACATTTGAAATAATAATTTCAAAATAGCTTATTCCCTCAGGAAAGCAGGAGTACAGATTTTGAAATAATCAGCCCATTATTTCAGAATAATGGGTTTGGTAGTGTGGACACTCTGCTGATTATTTCGAAATAAGGGGGATTACTCCCTAGTGTAGGCCAAGGCTTAGAGACTACAGATAATCTGTTAGTCTCTAAGGTGCTACAAGACTCATCGTTGCAGATACAGACTAACATGGCTACTTCTCTGAGACTTTCCACTGTCTCAGAATATATCATTCTATGACATCCTAATTACAAGGAAACCATTTTGATGCACATAGGTGGTTGGTGAAGGTAAGGTTGGGGGAGGCAAGCCCCCAGCCCCTTCTGCTGAGGCTCCACCCCCACAGGAGCCAAGCCACCTCCCACTGGGAGGGAACGGGAGGAGGGCAGATGCGCAGCGCCAGCCTCCCCAGCACCGGGGAGGTAGGCGGGCATGAGGCTCCACCCTCCCTGGCCTCAGAGCACCAGGGAGGGAGGAGGGCATTCAGTCCCCAGCCTCCTTGGCCCAGGAGCACAGGGAGGCCAGGCAATCGGGGGCAGCAACACTCTGCCCCCAGAACGCCTTCAGTAGGCATTCTGGGGTTGGAGTGTGGGCAGAGCCAGGCTGGTGGTTTGGGAAGGCAATGCCTTCCCTCGCCTAGGATACCAGACACCGATGCTGATGCATGAGTCTGGCATACTAAAGGGCAACTATGTGTAGATGTTCAGCAGATAGCATATTTTCATACGCCTATCTAGGCAGATGTGTGTTCCCCACAATAGTAGCAGTGTCTCCAAATATTTAAACATAAAATAACAATCTTTCTTTTTTCTCAGCCAGGAGGAGAAATAGGAGTGTTACTTTATAGTGGGAGTAAACACATGTTTACTGGTTATTATATATCTACAGAGAAAGTCTTTTTAGGGAACTAGCTGAGTAGATCCAGACAGCAGGATTGTGACATCAGAAAGAATGTTAAGAGGTTCATTTTTAGTTGTTTATGTGCTAAATGCCTCACTTATCCTAGTTATTGAGGGCATTCATCAGACAGTGAAATAAATAGAATTTTTGCATTTGCAGTTTGCCTTTAAAGTATGAGAATTCTGTTTGGAAAAAGGGCTCTTACAAATGTTAACATGTTATGCATGAATGACCAAGACTCTAACATGAAAGCTTTGCCACGTAGTCACTTTAAGGGACACTTTTCTATTCTGGAACCTCTTACACATTTCTCTCGAGGCTTCCCCAACCTGCAATAATGTTAAAACCTGCTCTGATAACAGGACCTTATCACAATTGCCCCTCCCTTCCCAGCCAGGACCTAAACGTTTTAATTTTTTTGTATTCAGTATGCAATTCTTACCATAGTGTGTCTGTTGACTGGTAACATTAGCAGAAGCTTCTGACAAAGACAGTTAATAGGCTGTAATAAAAGCATACCAAGATGATGAAAATACCAACCTATGGCCTTGTCATGACACAGAATATGAAAGTGAGGGAGAGTTTCTTTCATTCCGTAATCAAACAATACAGTAACTCCTCACTTAACATTGTCCTGGATAACAAACTTGTTTCAATGTTATGTTTAGGGTTCCCAGATGGTTTCAACAAAAATACTGGACACGCTTGACATTACATCATAATCTACATTACATGTTATTTAGAAAATACCGGACATTTATATTTTCTCAATTGGTTTTCCGAACAGAAAGCTCAAATACTTGACTGTCCAGTTCAAAACTGGACACCTGGCAACCCTAGTTATGTTGCTTATCTATTACCACACATGCTCGTTTAAAGTTGTGCAATGCCACCTTATAACGTCATTTGGCCTCCTGCTTTGTTCCCTATTAGCAGGATTTTCTGGAAAATCAGCCTGTCCTCCAGGAGACTTGGAGCCAAGATGGGCCAACAGCCTCCCTTCAGCTCCCCTAAGTTCCTTGTAAAGTACTGTATGTAACTGGGCAGCATCCAGCAGCAGTTCTGCTGCCCCTCCCCCAACTTCCTCCCGGCTTCTTGCCCTCTTCCTTAGAGCTGCTGCAGGGAGCCCCCTGCTTGCTATGTGAGGAGGGAGGGGAGAGATGATGTCAGGATGTCTCCCCATCCCTGACTGAGCCCCTTACCCGGTACCCCATCGCCACAAAGCAGGTCTAATGCGTTTCCTCCCTTCTGTCTCAGGCCATGCTGCCTTGTAGAGCATGAGGCTACATTAACAACAATGTATTAACCGTTGAGGGCTCAACCAAGTGCTAGTTCATCATTTAGTAGCAAGACATTTTCTGGGAAATATTCCACCCTCTGACTCCATGACCTCAACAAAGCTTCACAATCATCATTGCTGTATACAGCATTAAATTGTTTGTTTAAAATTGAACATTCTATTCACTGTCTTTTTTCTCCTCCCCCCCCCCCTTATTTATTCTTGGATCTGGACTTTTAATACTCCAGTCATATGAAGAAATGGGTTTTGCCCATGAAAGCTCATGATACCATCTACGTGTTTTGTTAGTCTTTAAGGTGCTACTAGATTTTTCATTGTTTTTTTAAGTTTTTAAAACTTATACAGTATATGTATATGGTCTTTTCTCTGCTGAAAAAAATGTCCCTAGAATCTAGTCCTCACTATTTACATTAATTCGTATGGGGAAATTGGATTTGCTTAATATAGTTTTTCCTTAAAGTAGCATTTTCAGAAACATAACTATAATGTTAAATGAGAAGTTACTGCAATGTGCCTTATCATTTCCTTGCTAGGCCCTGCTACTTCTCTTGGATTGAGACATCTGCAATGGAGTTTTGGGGAGAGGACTCTCAAACAGTTGAGATGGAAAAGGCTCAGAGATGTACTGCTGTATGACATTGTGGTCAAGTCAGATGACTCACAATACTTCCAGAGAACAATGGAAGAGTGGAAGGTGCAGAGGGAGATGGATGCGCAGGGAGAGAGAATGGTCATGCAGTTCCTTTAGTAGGACAGGAAGTTGAGAGCAGAGAATAGAGAAAAACAGAAGGACTTATTTAAGAGGCCATTCACATTTGTGAGCTTCAGCCCCTAAAAGCAGCTCTAAACCATCACAAGTTGCCACAGAATCTCCTTCATGCTATGTTCTGCGGCCAGTGCAGCCACTAGGCAGTTCTGGCATTGGCTAGGCTCTGTACCATTCCATGAATTTGATTAACCAGATGTACCCTGCTTAGTGCACCGCTGCACAGCTGCATACAACCCACACAACACAATCTAGCAGGTGCAAGGAAAAACAGCAGACAATTAACATTCAGTCCCCCTATGAGTAAGACTGTACTGGTTGCCCTGTAAATAATTACTCAATTTTGAGATGCCTTTGCACTGCTGTGGACTGTTCTACATAGATCTTGCTCTGCTATCCTGGTGTTAGTTAGCTATGGATTTCCCTTGCAGGAGCCATGGTGACTCCAGCCAATTAGTTCAGCACTTGAGACTACAGCAGCAGCTGCCTGAACACTGAGATGAAACATTTAACCTTTGCTTTAGAATTATTGTGGGCTACTTAAAACACTAGAGTGGCACAGCTACACCAAAATAGTGCTTCAGTGTAGACAATATCTGTACCAAGCAGAGTGCTGCTATCATCAGCATAGGTAATCCACCTCATTTGGAGGAAGTAGCTAAATTGTCAGAAGAATTCTTCCATTGACAAAGTGCTGTTACCCCAGGGGTGAGGCTGCTATAGCTATGTCTCTCGGGCTATGTCTCCACTATGGGTTTTTCCGGGATACCTTTGGTATCCCGGAAAAGCTCCTCTGTGTCCAGGGAACGCATCTGCTCTTCTGCCTTTTTTTTTTGTGTGGAAGAGCAGATGTGCTCTTTCGGAAGCCCTGTCTTCCTCATTCCACAAGGAAGAAGGGCTCTTCCAAAAGAGGATTTTTTTCTGAAACTTGGCCCAGTGTAGACCGGCCAAATTTCAAAAAACCTCTTCCAAAAAAACTATCGGAAAAAGGTATGCAAATTGCGGAGCGCAATTTGCGTACCTTTTTCCGATAAATTATTGTAGTCTAGACATAGCCTCAGGGTGTGTATTTCACATTCCTGAAAGATATAGCTATACTGATATGAAATCTTTGTGTAGATGAGGCCTAAATAACATGGATGTTTGGGTCTAAATTCCAATCTCAGATAGGCACACAGTTTTGGCGAGTATAAAAATATATCAAATGTTAGGATCGAGCTAAATCCAAGGTAATGTCTCAGACAAAGTTGAAAGTATGGTATCAAAACTGGGAACCAGTAGTCAATGTAGAGTAAAGCCTGGATGACCGAGAATCAGCTCAAGGTTCAAGGTGGAGTGATTAAAGTAATCTGAGTCTAGAGTAACTATAAACCTTGTTAAAACAGAGTGTGACAAAGCAAGTGATAAGGAAGTCTGTGTTAAAGATCTCATTTATTTAAAGGAAGCCAGTATTTCACTGTTTAAGAAGTCACAAGGAGCAAATTTAGCCCTTGATTACAACAATGCAATCACTTTAAAATCAGGGAGATAGCACAGGTGTAATTAAAGGCAAAAAAAAAAAGAGAAAAAAACTTGAGAGTATTTCAAAAAGCAAAGAAGTAAAGCAACTGGGCATGGCTCAACAGCTATTGTTGAAAAAGTACAGAAGTGTTATTCAGAATAACATTGTATAATCCCTGCACTACAATGTCTCATCTATTTATCCATAACTAAGGAGTTCTTTACAAGAGGAGGTAAACAGCTTAGTATCTGTCTCAATGCTAAGACGAGTCAACAGGTTCAATTACATCTCTTATCCCTTCATTGTCCCTCTTTGATGGAAAAAAAACCCATCTGAGACAAGCACAAAAATAATGAGCTGAAGTAGCAGGATTTGATCATGGATAATCTGTTCTTAAAGATATTAATAAAAATCTCCTTTTTTAAAAAACAGACTAATGCTTCAGGCAATGAAACGAGAGCATCTTCTCTCTCCTACATACTGTCCCTTTTTCTCCACTTTCCTTTTTGTTCCTTGCTGAAAAATTATGTAGCTTTTTTAAAATTCCATGCAAAAGTTTTGTTATTTAGAAACATTTCAGGAAATTGTCAATTTATTCAAATGCAGCAAGTGCACTTTGAGAAGAAACCTCTAACCAAAGAGAGAATGGTACATGCTGAATCTGTTCTTGTGCTAGTCACTGTAATTTTATATGGCCTCGTATTTAATTACTCTCCAAGGAATACAGGTTTTTATTCATTATAAAGTTCAAATTGCAAGAGCAGCTGAACTATCGAGGCAACAACAACTTTGAAGACACTGCTAAGTAGGGCACTGAAGTTAAATTATGCATGCATAAACCATAAAATATAGGGATATGTTGAAGATTTGTTGGCTATGCCTTGGTGACTGCTACCCTGAACTTGAGTAGTCACTTAGGGCTTGTCTAGACTACGCAGAAGATTCGAAAGAGGATACGCAAATTCCACGGAATTTCCATATCTTCTTCCGATCTCACTTTCGAAAGCAGAGCTTTCAAAAGTGAAAGTAGTCAGGACGCGGGTTTTTTGGCAACCGCCCCCCTTTTTTGAAAAGCCACGTGTAGCCAGACATGAACCCCATCTTGTTTTCCCCCCCCCCCCAGAGAGCAAGAGAAAGGCAGTCAGCCTTTGATGCCCTGGGAATGCAGGTGTGCTGCCTGTCCCTGACTCTACCATAAACAGAAACCAGACAGTAAATGGGCTAGCTGATAACCGGAGGGGCCCCCCTCCTGCTGCCCTGATGGCTAGCACCAGTAATTGACACGCCTACACTGTCCCAGGAGAGGAATCTTCGCCCATCACATACCAGAGGTGCCCATTGTCTGCAGTTTCCCAGGTGTGAATTATGCTTTGCACCCTTCCGTGGGAAACTTGGCATTCAAAGCCATTTTTCCTAATTGGCCACTTGAGACCAGGAAGAAGCCTACGTGACCCTTCCAAGGGGTATAAAGAGGGGTTTAGTAGCCCACCCCATTTGAGATCCAATCTACACCTGCTGGCAGGTATTGGACACCTCCCGGGGTTTGTGGGACGCCCAACCTCGCCCTACTTCTTCCCGAGGGATTGAGAGGAAGACTCTGGCCACGCCAAGTCTGGAACGCAGGGGTGAGAATTATACCTGCAATGTGTTTCTTATGTGTACACTTTAATTTAGTTACTCTATTATAAGTTTCTCTAATCAACCTGTTTCACTTCTATTGTAAACAAGTAAAATAAGATTGTGCCCTCATTCACTTTATAAGTTTAAATATATAATATATTTAAACTTATAAAGTGAATGAGGGCACAATCTTATTTTACTTGTATATTGAACCAAGTTTTCTTTTCTTCTTTCTTTTCTTTCTCCTACAAATAAGCAAGTGTGGTTTGAGTTTCTGACTTGAACCCGTGCTGCTGTACCCGAACCGAACACAAACAAAAGAACTCCAGCTGGTCATAAGGGACAGATATAGGGAGAGCTTGAGCGTTGGATCGTGTCGCTTCCAGGGGACAGATCCGTTGGGGCACCTCTCAGCCTCCCCAGGCTGCCCACTGCGACGGGACTTTGTGTCCTAGCAGTCAAAGTCTGAGGTGTAAAGCTCTCCCAGTTAAACTCTGGGGCGTCTGTCAGCCTGTTGGCTGCCCACTGCAAAGGATCCCGATCCTAGCAGTAAAGACACGGACGTTAAACTCTTTGGGGCACCCGTCAACCTCCTCCAGGTTGCCCACTGCTAAGGGACCCCACTCCTAGCAGTTAAAGTCTCGGGTGTATAGCTCACACACACCACTCACTGCCCTGACCGCCGGCTGACACCACGTAAACCTCATTTTTTGAGGAAAAGTGACTTTTTGAAAAAGGGAGGGGTTGCCGAAAAAGCCGCACACCGACTACTTTCACTTTCAAATCTTCCACGTAGTCTACACATAGCCTTAGAAAACAATGTTCAGGCTTCAGTGCTCTCATAATTTACAGTGGATTCCACTTCCTTCAACAAGATTTAGCATAGGGCCTACACATCATATTAATAATTTACCCCTAGAAAACCTATCTATAAACTTAACTCAAAAAAGGTCCAAATCATTGTCCTGTCTAGTCCTTAGATGACATGCGTGTAGCACAAAAACACCAGCTGAGCTTGCATGTTGGACAGTGTGTATTCAGATGGAATCCAGGATTGAAATACCAGGGCTGTTGTGTGGTAGAACAAATTGTAATGCACTGGCACAGCTGCCTGGGGAATAACTTTCTGTGACAGGGTGTACCAACCCCGCACTGGGCCTGAAAGTGTTAACCAGGGCTACGTAGCTGAGAGAGCCCCACCTCCATAGCCCTCTTGGGTATGCTCCAGCTGGAGGACAGGTATAAAGGCCAGTGGAACAGCTCAGTCAGGGCTGACGGCTGCAGAGCAAAGAGCTGCTGCCAGGGCTCTGTAGAAAGAGCTAGGGAGGGGGAATGGCTGGAGAAGCCTTCAGCCTGGAAGAGACTGAAGAAACTGCCTGCTGTGAATCTGGTAGGAAGTAGCCCACGACAGGGAGCTAAATCCCTGAAAGCTCAGTGTTTCGAGTGGATTTCCTACTGAGCTAATGATAGGACCCACCCACCACTGACAGGGCCCTGGGTTGGGACCTGGTGGAGAGGAAAGGCCTGTGTCCCTCTAACCCACCTGAAGGGGGGGTGTACAGCTGTGATTGATATGACTGGGGCCGTTAGGCCTTACTGCCCTGGGAGTAGGGGGAACTGCTACTAAATCTGGCTGCTAGGCCTCACTTAGCCTAAGGGAAGAGAGTGAGAACTGACTCACTGCCTGGAGGGAAGGGGGTGGAGATGGCCTCCCCTCCCGGAGAGAAGGGGGGCAATTACTGACTCTATTGGCTGGACCCCATTACCCTTTCAGAAAGGGGTGTTTTAGTGGAACGAGGTGTACCGGTAGTTCGAATTAGAGATTCTAATTCGAACTACCGACTCCGTGCCGCGTGTAGCCGCGGGCACGGAGTTCGACCTAAGGGGATTTAAAAATGGTGCCCGCCCGGCAGGATGCAAATGAAGCCCGGGATATTTAAATCCCGGGCTTCATTTGCAACTTCGAATGCCTACATTAGCCACCCTAGTTCGAACTAGGGTGGCAGTGTAGACATACCCTGAGACACTCATGGGGTGGAGCATGCTTTGAGATGAGTAAAAGGACTAAAGGTCTGCCTCAGAGGGGACTGGAAGTACCCCCTCCCCATGACACTTTCACAGGACCCCACCTGCACCATGCTGACAACCAGCTTGTGCTCCCAGTTTCAAAAACACTACAAATAAGTGTGTTCACCACCAAATTGTCAGTTAGGTTCATGTAGATGCCTAATTTAAACATAGAAATAGCTACTGTGCATACAAGTTGGACAGAAATTTTTGCAGATACATACACATAAGAAATCTGGCCTTATTACTCTTCCTGCCTATGGAAATAAATAGAATAGGAATAATTTGAGCTCATCAGTTTAAGTAATACATTTATTGAACTAGCTTTTGTTGTGATAATTTGTGTGTTAAAGATTATCTGCAAAGGTTTAGAAAGGATGTAATGTTACAATTCTGAGCCAAATTATCCAGTCAGGGTAACAGAGCACTAAGCACATTAGACAGCTACAAAATTACATCTTTTACGTGGATGGAACTGCTTATACTTCTGAGGCCAGATTGTCTGCTTGGGAGTATGTATAAACAGGGGAATCATGAGTAGGAGTAGAGTTATTTTAATTCTTTGTCTGGCACTGATGTGACTGCTGCTGGAATACTGCATCTGTTCTCATGTCCACAATGCAAGGATATTGATGAATTGGAGAGGGTTCAAAGAAGCATTAAGAAGGATAATTAAAGGATAAGAAAACCTGCCATACAGTAATAAACTAGATATATTGAGGTCTTTAAGTTTAATGAAGGTTAAGGGTTCATGGGCTAATGACCTCAAGAGTGGTGATTTTCAAGCCCATTACAAGCATCTAGGAAGTGTATGTGGCATGACCAGAAATGGGTGTAGGTGAGCAAAGAAAATAAGGAATGCCTCATGTGTCCACATCTGTCACTTCAAGATGACATGATAGAAGAAATGTGATGCTATGAAGGGGGAATTTGATGCTGTGTACTGTTATATGAAACACAGAGTATTGCTCTTCAGCTACAGTTTCCTAACTCTTCTTTCCTAAGCACTTAAACACTTCTACATTTTACAAGCCAACCAATTTATTAAAAATATTGTTTTGCAAAAAGCATTGCAGGCATGCCAACTGCCTCTAAACACTAAAAGTGGAAATGTGGCCCCGGGGGGGGGGGGGGGAATCAGATGTTTGCAAAACTGCTCCATTAAGTAAAGGGTAAGCATTACAGTGTCATTGGTAGTGGAACTGGATGTCAGAAGCATACCATGTTCTTTACTTCCAGCTGTATGGGATAGATTCATTTGTATGGGGTGTGGGTGTACAGTAGATGGGATACACCCATCACTAAGCGGTTCATAGTCCACGCAACTGCTGAACTGTCCAGCCATTGCAGGACATGGAAACATGGAGGCGAATCTGTGGGCACCAGTGATGGAGCTGCAGCTTGGTGGTCAGCAGAACGTGTTACCGCTCAAACAGGTCCTTCTGCTTTACTCAGTCCTTTCCCTCATCCTCCTGTCATGCCTGAGGAACTGCACAACCATTCGGTCTTCCCCCTATTTCTCCTCCCCCCCCCCTTTCCTTATAGTCATCCAGATATCCATGATCTGACTTGCACCCAGAATAATGCAACAGCTCATCCCTGAGCCTCTTTTCTCATTGCTTGTTCAGGGATCTATCCCCAAGAGCCATAGTTGGCTGCCTTGTCCCAGAAAGTCCTGTCAAAGAAATTAAGACAATAATTCTTGTCCAGAAAATCCCTCCCCACTTTTGTTCTCTGTCAGGGCAAGGCCACAGGTTTATACTTTCATCAGCTTGGTAGTATTTTATTTCACCTCTACATATTGGCCTATTCACAAGTTCCTGATAGCTATATCACCACTCCAAAAACATACAATGAAAATAATTTAAATGTTAATTTGTTTTTTAAAATAGGGGGACCTGCTTTCTAACTCCTGGTTTGGTTCCTTTCTGTGCTATTCCCCAGGGGCCATTCCTGAACAAATCCTTGGAATATGGCCCCAGGATGTCCCTTACCCATTCAGCAAAATGGCCTGCTCCAGAGTCTGTTCTAACCATTCTAGCATTGGGGTCTGTCCCTACTCTTCTCTGTCCTCTGCCTTCTTCAGTCTAAAAGGCCATTCCTGCTCTAACATTTTGTGCAGGACTGTGGGCTTTGTACTGGGGTTGTAGCAAGCCACTCCCAGCACAGCCCCCAGCTGGCCCTGGGAGCACTCGTGCCGCGCTGGACAGAAGCTCCGCTTGGGACACGCAGCAATTAAAGGGGCCATGACTGCATTTTGGCCCCCGTGGTGGGGTTTTTTTTAAATGGTCGACAATTTTTTCCCAGGGCGGGGGTTTTTTTTTTTTTTGGCTCAATGTCTGGCAACCCTAGTATCAGTACTTTTTTTTTTTTTAAACACAAAAAAAAGCACTTGGTCAATTCTCTGTAGTACCAGCAGGAAGACAGGGAGGAGTTGGAGTCCCAGTTTCCATCCTTTGCCTCATGGCAATTGCCACTGAAGTTTTTAGCAGGCTCCAGGCACTGATCAAACACTTGTTTGATAACATCTTGTAAAGGCTGGCAAAGGTGGGTATCATACAAATGCACATAAGAACATAAGAACATAAGAATGGCCATACTGGGTCAGACCAAAGGTCCATCGAGCCCAGCATCCCATCTGCTGACGGTGGCCAATGCCAGGTGCCCCAGAGAAGGAGAACAGAAGACAATGATCAAGTGATTTATCTCCTGCCATCCATCTCCTGCCCTTGTTATGAAGGGCAGGAGATGGATGGCAGGCTAGGGCACCATACTTTATCCCTGGCTAATAGCCATTTATGGACCTAACCTGCAAAAATTTATCAAGCTCTTTTTTAAACCCTAATAGAGTCCTGGCCTTCACAGCCTCCTCGGGCAAGGAGTTCCACAGGTTGACTGTGCGCTGTGTGAAGAAAAATTTCCTTTTATTAGTTTTGAACCTACTACCCATCAATTTCATTTGGTGTCCCCTAGTTCTTGTATTATGGGAAAAGGTAAATAATTTTTCTATAATCACTTTCTCCACACCATTCATGATTTTATATACCTCTATCATATCGCCCCTCAATCGCCTTTTTTCCAAACTGAAAAGTCCCAGTCTCTCTAGCCTCTCCCCATATGGGACCCTTTCCAAGCCCCTAATCATCTTAGTCGCCCTTTTCTGAACCTTTTCTAATGCCAATATATCTTTTTTGAGGTGAGGAGACCACATCTGCACGCAGTACTCGAGATGTGGGCGTACCATAGTTTTATATAGGGGAAGTATGATATCTTTTGTCTTATTATCTATCCCTTTTTTAATAATTCCTAACATCCTATTTGCCTTACTAACTGCCGCTGCACACTGCGTGGATGTCTTCATAGAACTATCCACTATAACTCCAAGATCCCTTTCCTGATCTGTCGTAGCTAAATTTGACCCCATCATGTAGTACGTGTAATTTGGGTTATTTTTTCCAACATGCATTACCTTACACTTACCCACATTAAATTTCATTTGCCATTTTGCTGCCCAATCACTCAGTTTGCTGAGATCTTTTTGCAGTTCTTCACAATCCCTTTTGCTTTTGACTGTCCTGAACAACTTTGTGTCATCTGCAAACTTGGCCACCTCACTGCTTACCTCATTTTCTAGATCATTGATGAACAAGTTGAACAGGATTGGTCCCAGTACTGACCCCTGGGGAACACCACTAGTTACCCTCCTCCATTGTGAAAATTTACCATTTATTCCCACCCTTTGTTTTCTGTCTTTTAACCAATTCTTGATCCATGAAAGGACCTTTCCTCCTATCCCATGACCACCTAATTTACGTAAAAGCCTTTGGTGTGGGACCGTGTCAAAGGCTTTCTGGAAATCTAGGTATATTATATCCACTGGGTGCCCCTTGTCCGCATGTTTATTAACCCCTTCAAAGAATTCTAACAGATTAGTTAGACACGACTTCCCTCTGCAGAAACCATGCTGACTTTTGCCCAACAATTCGTGCTCTTCTATGTGCCTTGCAATTTTACTCTTTACTAGTGTTTCTACTAATTTGCCTGGTACTGATGTTAAACTTATCGGTCTATAATTGCCAGGATCTCCTCTAGAGCCTTTTTTAAATATTGGTGTTATATTGGCCATCTTCCAGTCATTTGGTACCAAAGTGGATTTAAAGGATAGGTTACAAACCACTGTTAATAACTCCGCAATTTCACATTTGAGTTCTTTCAGAACCCTTGGGTGAATGCCGTCTGGTCCCGGAGACTTGTTACTATTCAGCTTACCAATTAATTCCATAACCTCCTCTAATGTCACTTCAATCTGAGTGAGTTCCTCAGATTTGTCACCTAAAAAGGCTGGCTCAGATTTAGGAACCTCTGTAACATCCTCAGCCGTGAAGACTGAAGCAAAGAAATCATTTAATCGCTCCGCAATGGCACTGTCTTCCTTGATCGCTCCTTTTATATCTTTATCATCCAAGGGCCCCACTGCTTTTTTAGCGGGCTTCCTGCTTCTAATGTATTTAAAAAACATTTTACTATCATTTTTTGAATTTTTGGCTAGCTGTTCCTCAAACTCTTTTTTGGCTTTTCTTACTACATTATGACACTTAATTTGGGAGTGTTTATGTTCCTTTCTATTTTCCTCACTAGGATTTGACTTCCACTTTTTAAAAGCTGCCCTTTTCTCTCTCACTGCCTTTTTAACATGGCTGTTTAGCCATGGTGGTTCTTTGTTAGGTCTCTTACTGTGTTTTTTTATTTGGGGTATACATTTAAGTTGGGCCTCTAGTATGGTGTCTTTAAACAGTTCCCATGCAGCTTCCAGGGATTTTAGTTTAATTACTCTCCCTTTTAGTTTCTGTTTAACTAGCTTCCTCATTTTAGTGTAATTCCCCTTTTTGAAATTAAATGCCAGAGTGTTTGACCGCTGCGGTGTTCTTCCCAACACAGGAATATTAAAAGTTATTATATTGTGGTCACTATTTCCAAGCGGTCCAGTAACAGTTACCTCTTGGACCAGATCCTGCGTTCCAGTCAAGACTAGGTCGAGAATCGACTCTCCCCTTGTGGGTTCCTGTACTAGCTGCTCCAAGAAGCAGTCATTTAAGGCATCAAGAAATTTAATCTCTGAATCCCGTCCTGAGGTGACATGCACCCAATCAATATGGGGATAATTGAAATCTCCTATTATTACTGTGTTTTTTATTTTGGTAGCCTCTCTAATCTCCCTTATCATTTCAGCATCACTATCACTGTCCTGGTTAGGTGGTCGGTAATATATTCCTAATGCCATATTCATATTAGAGGAATGAATTGTTATCCATAATGATTCTATGGAACATTTTGATTCCTTTACGATTTTTACTTCATTTGATTCTATATTATCCTTCACATATAGTACCACTCCGCCACCCGCACGACCTGTTCTGTCTTTCCGATATAATTTATATCCCGGTATGATAGTGTCCCACTGATTGTCCTCATTCCACCATGTTTCTGAGATGCCTATTATGCCTATTATTTCTGACAGGAACTGCCCTAGAAAAAAAACAAATGGCCCATACACTGAGTAGACACATTCTAGGGTTGTTGACTGAGGTGCATTGAATACTACAGAAATAGAGCAGAACATGTAGAATAAAGGGCTAGATACCAGTAAAGTGAACATAAACTGGCACATAACTTCCAATGCTTAGAACGCTGCTGGGAAGTGAGTAGGTAGAAGAGAAAGAATATACAAGTTTCCCTCTTTCCCTTGAGGGACTCTGCACTTCTCCCCTTGGCACGAAGGACCTTGGGTAACCAACTTGCTATGTCTGGGCAGTCAGCCTTCCCCTTGGTTGGGAGTTGGGCTTAGTCTTTCCCTGGGGTAGGGAGTCCAGCCTCTCCTTCTAGCACTCCTCAAGTCTTTTAGTTCAGTAGCTAAGAGAGATTTCTGTCTGTGCCCCTGTTTTTATCCCCACCACTCAATAGGGGCAGCTTTAAAAGGTCTCAGGCAGGCCTGAAGTGGAATCAGCTAACCCTAATTGGGCCAAGATAGCTCTGTCCCAGCTGATCCTAATCATCCTGAAACAACCCCTTGTCAGCTGCTCCTGCCTGACCTGCAGTAACCCACTTCTAATTAACAGGGTAATTGGCTTTTTATCTTTCTAGGGCTGCCTTTTTTTACTCCATTACAGCCTGCTGGGTTGACTTTATCATACATAGTATTGGAGGACTATCAGAACATGAGCATCTCTACCCTTGTGTTAGCTACATCTTCTCTACAAATTAGGAAGGTCAGAGAACACCCGAGAAAATCCATGCTCCAACCCATTTTATGTTGCAATAATTGGGCCTATAAATTTAGTCTAAGTGTAAGCTCAACTGTAAAAAGTGAGTAAAAGTGTATACATTGTCACAATGAACATTAAGATTATGACTGGCAAACAAGGGGAACAGAGAATTAAAAAAAAATCAATGAACCAAGATTAGGCCTGTGGGTGGATAAAACAGCGGAGGGTGGACTAACCTGCCTAACACTTCCTTTTGGCATCTTTACAAAGAAGAGACTTTAAGGAAAAGTTAGGAAAAGCAGCAGCAGTTGTTTTACAGCAAGCTTTAGCAATTTGACTGCCATCCCCTCTGTCTCCTGGGACCCTGGACTTCTTCCTAATCCTCTGTTACTGGCTTCAGGGGCCAAGAATCTCTCGAAAATCTCCACTAATTGGTACCAGTGTGCCAAATTGAAAGCTTTCAATTCTCATACATGATACGATATATACCAGTATTAAGAAAATTATAAATGCTAAGATGGCTATATTTCACAGTACTTCTCTTCTTCATATCATAGTCTGATGGTAATTCAAATTCTCAAATGTAATAGTAAAGACTTTAAACCTTTCAACAGGAGCCAGATGGATTTGTGCCTGTTTGCCTCTTTAAGGGTAAAGAAATGTGAAAATATATGAAGTTTTAAAGATGATCAAATTTGCAGAAAATGTGTTGTAAACAGATGTTAGTTAGTACCTGTGAGTAGACTATATCCAAGTAGTGAACTAGAACTTACAACTTAGAGGGGAAAAATCTTATGTTTTAGTAATGACACTAACATTCTATCCTCACTATTTTAAATGCAATAGAAGCCAAGCTTTTCTATTACTGGAATAAGAGACAATCTCGATTTGCCTCCTGAATATCAATGTGGCCTAAATGCTATGTTCATTTACACCTAACAGCCCTATTGAAGTCAATGATAATCCAGTAACTAAGTGGACTTGGACCTCTAGTCTCTTCTGATTTTGATTCCTGTATCTTTGTACAGGGCAAAAGATATGTCCTCATTCTGTTTTCAGTTACACTGTTGTCAGTTACAAGTGACTGCACTGAAGTCAATGGAATTACAATGCTGTAAGTCTTGAAGGACTGAGAAAAGAAACAGTGTAAAAAAGTGGATTCACCATTGAAGTACCTTCTCATGGCAAGGCATGACAGCTCTTGCTCTGCATTTACAGACAAACACTGCTGGTCTGCTCTTCCTGTGATTTGGGCCTCCTGCAAATCATGATTTAAATCCACCCCTTCCAAGACCTTTTAACAGCTTTTTGCTTCCAACTCTGGGCCCCTGTGGGCCTCACTCACTTTTCTCTGGGCTCTCTCTCATCCTTGTTTTCTTCTCCAGCCTCATGCCACTGTACCACTGGCTGGTAGGAGAGCAAAGACCCTCCCTCTTCCTACATTCCAGCCCAGGGACTGTATTACCAGCATCCAAGGCCTGCTCCATCTTAATTCTTGCTGAGCCCTCCAGGACCTTCTTCCTACCCAGCCTTGCTCAGGCCGCCTCCTCCACATTCTCCTTAGGTTTACTCTTTTTTGGGGGGGCTGGGACGCTCAGAGCCTGGGACACGCCTGGAATCTCTTAGGGTACATCTACACAACAGCGTTATTTTGAAATATCTAATTTCAAAATAGTTATTTTGAAATAAGATATTTTGAAATAACGCATCTACACACTAAATGCATTTCGAAATAGCATTTGGCTATTTTGAAATAGTGCGTCCACCCTGAGTGGAAGCTGAATCGCATTTAAGGCCAGCCGGAACCAGGTACAGCAGGGCATCAGGTCAGGAGTTACTTTGTGTGGCTGCTGCCTGAGGCTATCTGAGGCCTGTGCTTAAAGGGACCCCCCCGCCCCACACACACAGCCGGTTCTCAGGTTTCCCTGCTTGCTTGCCTACCTCAATGAGGGACAGCAAAGCATTTTGTGTCTGCGTGCTCTGGTTGCCCTCACTTGGGACACCACAGCACTCTGCAGTATGGAGCCCGAGCTGCCCCTGTGCACTCTGGCGCTTCTCTGGGATGCATTGCTGTGAGCCTGGCTGCACTTTCTGCAGGCTGCCATCTGGGAGGTCCATCGGGGGGCTGTCAGGATCCAGGAGGCCCTGCGGGAGAGCTTCCACCCTGAGGAGCCCTAAGAGCTTCCCTGGTCTGCTCCACTGGGGGCTTGTGCCTCATTCCTCCCTCATGTCCTTCCACTTACCCCTCCCTAACCCCCCTTCCTGATGTCAAATAAAATACATGTATTTTCATGAACACAAACTCTCTTTATTTAACAATACTGGGGGGGCAAGGGATGAAACTCTGGTGAGACTGGGGAAAGGAGGCGGGAGAGGGGAAGAGAGAGGGTGGGAGAGGGGAGGGGGAAACCTGGGAGGAGGGAGCTGGAAGGGGGAAGCAAGGGGAAGAAGGGGGAGGGGAAGCTCAGGGCTCAGAGTTGGGGGTCTCACCAGACCAACTTGACTTTCATGCGAACCTGCTCCTGGGTTCGCATGTGGCCTTTGGTGGCTAGGCTGGCAGCTATCCTGCTATATACGGCCACGTTCCCCAATCTAGTGTGGAGATCCCTCCAAACCTGAATAAGGTCTATGATATCTCTGCCCTGGACCAGGAAGGCACCCGCCTTCTCCGAGCCCTGGCAGGCTGCTGAGAGCTGGCAGACAGCTCCTGGGGAGCGGTGGAGGGCTGGCTGCCAGTGGCTTGCTGGCTTATGTTTTGGGGCCACTGGGTCAGGGGCAGTGACTGCTGGCTCTGGGCTGGCAGGCTTGGAGCTGGCACAGGCACTGTGGCCAGAGTCAGCCCCTTTAAGGGCTCCGGGGAGGAGGGGAGGGAGAGGAGTGTTCTTGATTGAGGCCAGAGTGGCCACCAGGGCACCCTGGGAAGTGCTGGAGACCCCCTATTTAGAAATAAGTGTCTACACAGCACTTATTTCAAAATAGCAATTTCAAAATTGGCGTTATTCCTCGTGGAATGAGGTTTACCAATTTCGAAATAAGCCCTCCGCTATTTCGATTTAATTTCAAAATAGCGGTTGGCTTGTGTAGACGCTAGGAAAGTTATTTCAAAATAACTTTGATGTGTAGACATACCCTTAAACTCCAAACCATAAAATAAAACACCTAAACCCACTTCCTTCCTCTTTGGGGGTTTGAGTTTAGGTCCCTCAATTTTCCACTGCTCTGCTCCTGTATTAAACATCTGCCAGGGCTCTCTCCCAGGAAATCTAGTTCTTGCCCTTTTCTCAGTGTGTATCAACACAGCCTGCTTCACCACAGTGGCTACTCCATCTCTCTTTGTGATACTTACCAGACTTCCCAACTCAAATGAGTATCTCCTCCTGAGTAAGGAGTACATCAAGCTCATAATAAGGAGGAGAAGATGAAGGTCTAAATTCTGTGCTGTCCTATGTTAAAGGAGCCAGAAAAGGGGTTCAAATTGTGGATTATATCTGGCCAGCATACAAATGTTGAAATTAGCTTTAGGAATGAAAAGAGAATGCAGGGAGAAGCCCAGCAACAGTGTGTGTGTGTGTGGGGGGGGGTATCTAATTTATTGCAACCAATGTTGCATGTATGGACAAGTGACATGTGTGCACTTGGTGCAAGTTGCTCCTGGCCCTCAGACTATGTATGAGACTAGAGTGACTGATTGGGAAGAGCTAAGAAGAGGCAGAGAGGTACAGAGATGAGACTTTTGGAGACACAGTAGAAAGTCTCTGTGCTGTTGAGGAGGGTGAAAATCTCAGGGAAGGAGAACATCCAACTGGAGCAGATGGAAATAATCCCATAATTAGGATCTCTTTCCAGATGATGATTTGTGGTATCCTCTCTCTCCAAGGGTGGAAACTCCAGTTACTTGGAAAATACTGGTGTTATTAATGTTTGGAATCAATCATTAGAAATATAGATAGCTGGACCTGTGATGACTGGGAGAACCATATAATGGTGTGAAGGTTGTGGTTCTCTCAAGATATCTATATAGACTTATGTGTGATGCTGGGGAGGAGTTGGTGGTTGTGGAACATGTAGGTACCAATTACATAGGAAAAGATAGGAAAGAAGTCCTGGATGCCAAATTTAGGCTAAGTAAGATTGAAATCCAAGACTGCCATGGTAGCATTCTCTGAAATGTTTCCAGTTAGGAGTCATTAAAGGGATAGAGAATAAGACAGAAAATATCTTACTGCCTCTCTACAAAACCATGGTAAGCCCACATCTTGAATACTGCATACAGATGTGGTCACCTTATCTCAAAAAAGATATTTTGGCATTGGAAAAGGTTCAGAAAAGGGCAACAAAAATTATTAGGGGTTTGGAACGGATCCCATATGAAGAGAGCTTAAAAAGACTTGCTCTTTTCAGCTTAGAAAAGAGGTGACTAAGGGAGGATATTATAGAGGACTATAAAATCATGACTGGTATGGAAAAAGTGAATAAGGAAAAGTTATTTACTTATTCCCACAATATAAGAACTGGGGGTCACCAAATGAAATTAATAGGCAACAGGTTTAAAACAAACAAAAGGAAGTTTTTCTTCACTCAGCACACAGTCAACCTGTGGAACTCCTTGCCAGAGGATGCAGTGAAGGCTAGAACTTTAACAAGGTTAATAAAAGAGCTAGATAGATTCATGGAGGTTAGGTCCATCAATGGGTATTAGCCAGGATGGGTAGGAATGGTGTCCCTAGCCTCTGTTTCTCTGGAAGTGGGAGACGGGAGGGATCACTTGAGGATTACCTGTTGTGATCCCTCCCTTTGGGGCATCTGGTATTGGCCACTGCCAGCAGACAGGATACTGGGTTAGATGGACCTTTGGTCTGACCCAGTATGGCCATTCTTATGTACCATGCACAGAGCCAGGCAGAACTGCAGGGTCTAATGCGTGGATGAGATGATGTAATAGGGAGGAGGAGCTGAGATTTATTAGGAACGAGGAAACTTTTGGGAAAGGAGGAGCCTATACGAAAGATGGATTCCACTTAAACCAAAATGGAACCAGATTGCTGACACTTAAAATTAAAAAGATCAGAGCACTTTTTAAACTAAGGTGCAGAGGAACACATGGACTGGATGAAGACATCCCTTAGGGGAGAGTCTATTAATAGAGATTCCCTATATACTAGTAAAGAGGAGAGGATAGATGATAATAAAATAGGGGTAACTAGACAGGCTCGTATGCAGGGGGAGTGCAAAGGATGCAAACACACCCCCGCATGGCCCCCAAGTAAGCGTGAGGGGGCTCAGTTAGGGCAATGGTTCTCAAATTGCAGCTGTCACCTTACAGGTGGTCTGCGGCTGAAGCTCAGCTCCCCCACCTTCCTACAGCAGAGAGCCTGCACTAGTGCTCCAGCTTTGTGCCCCCGCCCCCATGAGGTTGGAGCACCAGCGCTGGCTTCCTCTGAGGGTGGGGGGGTGTTCAGATCTGGCAGGGAAGCTCAGTCTTGTTGGGGAGGGGGAGGGAAAGAGGAGCAAAGCGGAGCCAGAAGCAACCCTGCTTGCTACCGCCTCCTCCCCACCCCTCTCCCGGCTGGGGAAACAGCGATGCACTGTCTGGAGGCTTTCCCCACTGCTCCCATTGGCTGGAATCAGGACAATGGGAGCAGCATGTCTGAGACATGATGCCTGGGAGTGGTGTGGGGTGCAAAGCAAGGAAGTGCCCCCAACCCCCTCATGCCCAGACTCCGTTCCCCCAACCATGCACCTGCACCTGCACCTGCACCTGCACCTGCACCTGCACCTGCACCTGCACCATCCCTCACTGAGACCCTGCACCACAAGCCCATTCCTGCACCCTCCCCTCTGGGCAGACACTCTACCCCAAGCCTGCTCCTGCATCTCTCCTCCTGGCCACACACTGCACCACACTTAGGGTATGTCTACACTACAGTGCTATTTCGAATTAACTTAATTTGAAATAGTTCATTCGAATTAAGCTAATTCGAAATAACGCATCTATACACAAAACTATTTCGAAATAGCGTTTTGCTATTTCGAAATAGCGCGTCCACACTGAATGGACCCTGAACCGAAGTTAAGGCTGGCCGAACCAGTGCCGGCAGAGCATCAGGCTAGGACTTAGTGTGTGGGGCTGCTGCCTGAGGCTAACTGAGCTCCGTGCTTAAAGGGACCCTACCCCCACCCTGGACAGACAGTTCTCAGGGTTCCCCGCTTGCTTGTCTACCTTGATGAGGGACAGCAAAGTAGTCCGGTCTTGGAGTGCCCTGAGTGCCCGCACTCGGGACACCACAGCACTCGGCCACATGGAGCCAGAGCTGCCCCTGGGCACGCCGGTGTGTCTCGTGGGGTCGTTGCCATCAGCCCGGCTGCACTTGCTGCAGGCTGCCATCCGGGGGGTCCATCGGGGGGCTGTCAGGATCCAGGAGGCCCTGCGGGAGAGCGTCCACCCCGAGGAGCCCTCAGAGCCTCCCCAGTCCTCCCCACCGGAGGCTCGTGCCCCATTCCTCCCTCACGTCCTTCCACTTACCCCTCCCTAGCCCCCCTTCCTGATGTCAAATAAAAGACACGTATGTTCAAAAATAGAAACTGGGTTTTTTGAACAAAACTGGGGGGGGGGATGAACCTCTGGGGAGACTGGGAAAAGGTGGTGGGAGAGGGGAAGAGAGAGGGTGGGAGAGGGGAGGGGGAAACCTGGGAGGAGGGAGCTGGAAGGGGAAAGCCAGGGGAAGAAGGGGGAGGGGAAGCTCAGGGCTCAGGGTTCGGGGTCTTGCCGGACCAACTTGACTTTCATGCTAACTTGCTCCTGGGTTCGCATGTGGCCTTTGGTGGCCAGGCTGGCAGCTATCCTGCCATAGATGGCCGCATTCCTTCGTCTAGCGCGGAGATCATGGACGTTGGGGGCATCCCCCCCAAACCTGAATAAGGTCCATGATCTCCAACCTGGACCAGGAAAGCGCCCGCCTTCTCCAGCCCCTGGCAGGCTGCTGGGAGCTGGCAGACTGCTCCTGGGGAGCGGTGGAGGGCTGTCTGCCTGGCTTGCTGGCTCATGTTTTGGGGCCAGTGGGTCAGGGGCCCCGGTGGCCACTGCTGGCTCTGGGCTGGCAGGCTTGGAGCTGGCACAGGCACTGCGGCCAGGGTTGACCCCTTTAATGGCTGCGGGGCTGGGGGAGAGGAGAGTAAGCTTTCCTGGTTGTGCCCAGAGTGGCCACCAGGGCTCCCTGGGAAGGTCTACACAGCACTTAATTTGAAATAGCTATTTCGAATTTGGTGTTACTCCTCGTAGAATGAGGTTTACCAAATTCAAAATAAGGGTTCCACTATTTTGAATTTATTTTGAAATAGCGGTTTGCCTGTGTAGTTGCTATTAAAGTTAATTCGAAATAACTGCTGTTATTTCAAATTAACTTTGTAGTGTAGACATACCCTTATATATATAAAAAAAAGCACCTCCCCACAAATTCCTGTGTACAGGCCTGTAGAGTGCCTCATATCAATATCCTCATTTAATAATAGGTATCACAAACTTGACAGAATGAGGATAATCAATGGGACACAGTAATAACAGTACAAAATATATTGGAAAGATAAACGGTCATGCTGGTGGAGGAGTGGTACTATACGTGGGGCGGGGAGTAAAAATCTTAAATGATTCTTAATGAGTACACTTAAGTTTGCAGATGATACCAAGCAGGGAGAGGTTGCAACTGCTTTGGAGGATAGGGTCATAGTTCAAAATATCTGGAGAAATGGTCTGAGGTAAAAAGGATGAAGTGTAATCAGGACAAATACAAAGTACTCCGCTTGGGAAGGAACAATGTATTTCACACATACAGAATGGGAAGCGACTGTGTAGGAAGGAGTACTGCGGAAAGGGATCTAGGGGTCATAGTGGACCACAAGCTAAATATGAGTCAACAGTGTGACGCTGTTACAAAAAAAGCAAACGTGATTCTGGGATGCATTAATAGGAGTGTTGTGAGCAAGACACGAGAAGTCCTTCTGCTCTACTCTGCAGTGTTTACGTCTCAGTTGGAGTATTGTGTCCAGTTCTGGGCACCACATTTCAAGAAAAATGGAGAAATTGGAGAGGGTCCAGAGAAGAACAAAGAGAATGATTAAAGATCTAGAAAACATGAGCTATGAGGGAAGACGGAAAGAATTGGGCTTGTTTGGTTTAGAAAGGAGAAGAGTGAGAGGGGACATAATAGCGGTTTTCAAGTATCTAAAAGGGTGTCACAAGGAAGAGGGAGAAAAATTGTTCTCCTTGGTCACTGATGATAGGACAAGAAGGAATGGGCTTAAACTGCAGCAAGGAAGGTTTAGGTTGGACATTAGGAAAAACTTCCTGTCAGGGTGGTTAAACACTGGAATAAGTTGCCTAGGGAGGTTGTAGAATCTCTATCTCTGGAGATATTTAAGAACCGGTTGGCTAGACATCTATCAGGGATGGTCTAGACCAGGGGTAGGCAAAAGGGTCTCCACAGGCCGGATCCGGCCTGCCAAGTGCGTGGATCTGGCCTGCCCCCAGGCCAATTAGAGCCTGGAGACGGGGGAGCACGCGAAGCCTTCTCCGGCCCGCCATGAGCACGTGATGTTTTGAAACGCCACACGCTGCTCGCAGAGTGGGGAGAGAGCAGAGGAAGCTTTGCATGCTCCCCCGCCTCCAGGCCCTATTTGGCCTAGGGACAGGGGAGTTTGGGAAGTCTCCTCCCACGCCAGGGGCATGGGCACCGAGGGGGAACGTGGAGGGGGGGCAAAGGCACTCCCTCACCCCCAGACCAATCATTGTCGGGGGAGGGAAACCAGGAAGTATCTTGGCCCTGCCCCTTCCGCTTGATGCCCCACCCCTTCCTATGAGGCCCGGGGCCACTTCAAAAATTTCCAAAGTGGCCCCCAGCAAAAAATTATTGCCCACCCCTGGTCTAGACTTCACTTGGTCCTGTCGTGAGGGCAGGGGGAGTGGACTCCATGACCTCTCGATGTCCCTTCCAGTTGTAATATTCTATGACCCAAACTGTTCCATAGAATCTCTATGGATAGTAATTCTATGCTCTAATAATAAGAATATAGCCCCTACAGGAATTTCTGTGGGGGATGCTTTTTTGTAAATAGGGACCACAATTTTTTTTTAAATATAAAGGAGTTCAAAATAGTCATGCAATGAGTGTGCATAAGAGAGGTCAATGAAAAATTTGAGTGAAAACCAGTGATTGGTAAATGATTTTGTTATAATATATTAAAAATGTATACAGTAATAAAGGTTTTATAGCAATTACCTTCTGGGATCATGGCAGGCAGTATGGCTGCCATGGCTCCTCTGCTCCCTTGGCAACTGCTGCCTGCAGCTGCTCTATCTGCTCAGCGAGGCCAGTGCCGGGTGAATGTGGGCGGGGCATCCAGCTAGTGGGCTGGGCCCTGGCCCCTCCTCATTGGTGGAGAATGCAGTTCCCCTGGCCCCGCCTGCCCATCCCCCCCACAAAACAGCACTCTCCTATCCCCCTAACACAGCGGTCCTCAAACTTTTTGGCCCATGACCCAACAGGCTCAATGCAAACTTTTCTGTGGACCACCACTTGCGAATGGAAACTCGCTGTTAATTACATCATTACCGCCTAGCCATTTTGCTAGGGCTGTAGCTAGTGAGAACAGTTAAATGTAACTAGAATAAAGGAAATATTCAATTATTAAACAGATGACACGCGTTAACTTTCTCATATTAGTTTATCAAACGTCATTTTAAATGTCCAACACAAAAGGTTTCAATGTTTCCTTTTTGGCAGGGGCGGGGAACTTTTTTTGGATCAGGGGCCAATGACCCACAGAAAAATCAGTTGGGGACCACACAAGTGGATTTTGTGGACCCCCCCATCTCTGGGGTGGAACAACAACGAGGGGTTCAGTGTGCAGGATAGGGGTGAGTGCAGGATCTGGGCAGGAGGTGGGGTGCTGGAAGGGGTGAGGGGGTGAGGACTGGATGGGAGATGGGGTGCAGGAAAAGGCTGGGAGCAGGGTGTCTGACCAGGAGGGTGGGGGCAAGAGCAAGGGAAGGTGCAATCTGTGGCCAGGAGCATTTTTCCTCAACCATACTCTGAATCATTTCAGCAAAATCTGATTCTTTCCCTCCCCTGACGCAAACAACTTTCATGTCACTTCTTTGATTTACAGCAGAGATTATTTAACACAGTTCTGAACAGAATATGTGCAAATTTTATGGCAGCAAGTAAGATTAAGTCAACTGGAAATGGAATAACAGTTTCAGTAACTTTGTAACAACTAGTCAAGATAAATGTGCATTTAAGCAAATAAATGTTGTTTATGAGACAGTTGTCAGGATACAGACACTTTCATGTAAAGTTTTGTTATAAATAAGACCACAAGAGGCAGGCACAGCTTCTGTATAGAAAAAGAGAACTTTGCTGCCTGAAGGAGATAATGGAAGGGGTCTCTACCGCCCCCCCCCCCCGGCGGATGTTCAAACTTCCTGCTTTTCCCTTCTTTTAGGTAAGACATTCTGAGGAAAAAAGCTTTTGGCATACGATGCAAATACCTGATATTCCCCATCACAAAGAGGAACTCTACAAGGCTCCTCCAATTCCTGGGCACATAAACAGTGATGGGATTTCCTCCCAAACACTACATACGCCCAGAACGGCTTCCTATCATTCCTAGGTCCTTGTACATATAAGACCTTTCAAAATCCTTAAGGACTACATCACAGCATGGAGATGGGTTGACCCCATTACCCTTAATGGGGCAGATTACCTTCTCATAAATTACATTTTACACAGACACAAAGATTTATCTCGTGGTTATGGTGGTCTATGGGTTTTATTTGTTTCTGCATGTTTTGTTTGTGTGGTGTATTGAGAAGACAGGAATAGTAAAGTGTAAAGAACCCAAAAGACAAGATAAATTTCTCTGTCTGGAACTAGAACAAGAAAATAGGTGCTAAATTGCAGCACAAATACTTTTACATTAATTTACTGGATTGGCTTTTGTGTATTATGAGCATAGCAATAAAGTTGACAACATGTCTCTTCTCTTCATATATTAACAACCTTACTAACACTGTTAAGATTCAGTTGTATTAGTGTGGTTATTATTTTAATAGATACCATTATCCAAATTTATTTTGTTACTATATTTCACAGGATAATCTTAAAGTATAACAGTCTTGTGTTTATATTTCAAGTGGATTAACAAAAGATATGAGATCACTTCATCAACCACTGAAATGCCACCACTGTGCAAAAAGGCAACTGTTTGAAATGACATGCAGTAACTCAGTGGTTTATAGACGAAAATCAATAATATCTTATTAAAATGAAACTGAAGGTGTATTTTAGGTAGGCAGAATTTAACTACTTAAACTGGAACTTATCCTAGGTCCTATGGTTAACATCCTACTTATGAAGGGCACTGTGGGAGATACTGACCATAAATTCTCATCCAAAAGATTTATGCACCTAAAACTAGAGGTGGAGAACATTTGTTTTTCTATCCAGGAGCCATTAACCCATGCGGAAAAAAATCATCATTTATTCCTACCCTTTGTTTCCTGTCTTTTAACCAGTTCTCAGTCCATGAAAGGATCTTCCCTCTTATCCCATGAGAACTTAATTTATGTTAGAGCCTTTGGTGAGGGACCTTGTCAAAGGCTTTCTGGAAATCAAAGTACACTATATCTACTGGATCCCCCTCGTCCACATGTTTGTTGACCCCTTCAAAGAACTCTAATAGATTAGCAAGACATGATTTCCCTTTACAGAAACCATGTTGACTTTTGCCTAACAAATTATGTTCTTCTATGTGTCTGACAATTTTATTCTTTACTATTGTTTCAACTAATTTGCCTGGTACTGACGTTAGACTTACCAGTCTGTAATTGCCAGGGTCGCCTCTAGAGCCCTTTTTAAATATTCGTGTTACATTAGGTATCTTCCAGTCGTTGGGTACAGAAACTGATTTAAAGGATAGGTTACAAACCATAGTTAATAGTTCCGCAATTTCACATTTGAATTCTTTCAGAACTCTTGGGTGAATGCCATCTGGTCCCGGTGACTTGTAACTGTTAAGTTTATCAATTAATTCCAAAACCTCCTCTAATGACACTTCAATCTGTGACAAGTCCTCAGATTTGTCACCTACAAAGGACGGGTCAGTTTTGGGAATCTCCCTAACATCCTCAGCCGTGAAGACTGAAGCAAAGAATTCATTTAGTTTCTCCGCAATGACTTTATCGTTTTTAAGTGCTCCTTTTGTATCTCGATCGTCCAGGGGCCCCACTGGTTGTTAGGCAGGCTTCCTGCTTCTGATGTACTTCAAAAACATTTTGTTATTACCTTTTGAGATTTTGGCTAGCTGTTCTTCAAACTCCTTTTTGGCTTTTCTTATTACATTTTTACACTTGATTTGGCAGTGTTTATGATCCTTTCTATTTACCTCACTAGGATTTGACTTCCACTTTTTAATAGATGTCTTTTTATCTCTCACTACTTCTTTTACATGGTTGTTAAGCCACGGTGGCTCTTTTTTAGTTCTTCTACTATATTTTTAAATTTGGGGTATACATTTAAGTTGGGCCTCTATTATGGTGTCTTTGAAAAGTGTCCATGCAGCTTGCAGGGATTTTACTTTAGTCACTCTACCTTTTTAATTTCTGTTTATCTAACCTCCTCATTTTTGCATAGTTCCCCTTTTTGAAATTCAATGCCACAGTGTTGGGCTGCTGAGGTGTTCTTCCCACCACAAGAATGTTAAATGTTATTATTTTATGGTCACTATTTCCAAGCAGTCCTGTTATAGTTACCTCTTGGATCAGAGCCTGCGCGCCACTCAGGACTAAGTCGAGAATTGCCTCTCCCCTTGTGGGTTCCTGTACCAGCTGCTCCAAGAAGCAGTCACTTAAGGTATCAAGAAATTTTGTCTCTGCATCTCGTCCTAAGGTGACATGTACCCAGTCAATATGGGGATAGTTGAAATCCCCCACTATTATTGAGTTCTTTATTTTGATAGCCTCTCTAATCTCCCTTAGCATTTCATAGTTACTATTATTGTCCTGGTCAGGTGGTCAATTATAGATCCCTACTGTTATATTCTTATTAGAGCAGGGAATTACTATCCATAGAGATTCTATGGAACATGTTGATTCATTTAAGATTTTTACTTCATTTGATTCTAAATTTTCTTTCACATATAGTGCCACTCCCCCACCCGCACGACCTGTTCTGTCCTTCCGATATATTTTGTACCCTGGAATGATTGTGTCCCATTGATTGTCCTCACTCCACCAGGTTTCTGTGATGCCTATTATATCAGTATCCTCCTTTAACACGAGGCACTCTAGTTCACCCATCTTATTTTTAGACTTCTAGCATTTGTGTACAAGAACTTTAAAAACTCGTCACTGTTTATTTGTCTGCCCTTTTCTGATGCGTAAGATTCTTTTTTATGTGAATGTTTTTTGTCTGATCTGGCCCATACTTTATCCTCTTCCATCCTCTCCTCCTGACTAAAACCTAGAGAATCTCTATCAATAGACTCTCCTCTAAGAGACGTCTCTGTCCGATCCACGTGCTCCTCAGCACCAATCGGCTTTCCCCCATCTCTTTGTTTAAAAACTGCTCTGAGACCTTTTTAATATTAAGTGCCAGCAGTCTGGATCCACTATGGTTTAGGTGGAGCCCATCCTTCCTGTATAGGCTCCCCCTATCCCAAAAGTTTCCCCAGTTCCTTATAAAGCTAAACCCCTCCTCCCTACACCATTGTCTCATCCACGCATTGAGACTCTGAAGCTCTGCCTGCCTACCTGGCCCTGTGTGTGGAACTGGAAGTATTTCTGAGAATGCCACCATAGAGGTCCTGGATTTCAGTCTCTTTCCTAGCAGCCTAAATTTGACCTCTATGAGGTCTCTGCTACCCTTCCCTATGTCATTGGTGCCTACATGTACCACGACCACCAGCTCCTCCCCAGCACTACACATAAGTCTATGTAGATGACTTGAGAGATCCACAACCTTTGCACCAGGCAGACAAGTCACCATACAGTTCTCCTGGTCTTCGCAAACCCAGCTATCTACATTTCTAATGATTGAATCTACCATTACTAACAACTGCCTTTTCCTACTGACTGGAGTTCCCTCCCCCAGAGAGGTAACCTCAGTGTGAGAGGATACCCCAACATCTGGAAGGAGGGTCCCAACTATGGGAAGGTTTCCCTCTGCTCCCATTGACTGCTCTCCTTCCCTGAGCCTTTCATCCTCCTTAACAGTGCAGGGGCTGTCTGACTGGAAGTGGGACAATTCTACAGTGTTCTGAAAAGCCTCATCTACGTACCTCTCTGCCTCCCTCAGCTCCTCCGGTTCAGCCACCCTTTCCTCCAAAGCCTGTACACGGTCTTTTTTCTTGCCGGCACTGAGATTCAGGAGGGTGGGGAATTTTCCTCATTCACTCCTTTCCTCAGAGCAGGGGCTTCTTTTGAGCCAGGGAGGGGGCGGGGAATATGTCTCTATCCTGATGAGCTGTTCATTAATCAGGAGTTCAGAAAGGATGGGATGAGCCCAGATACTGCACATTGTCCCAGTCCAGAGACTGACAGTAGAATGCTGATGGAACCCCTTTTTCTTCCCTTCCATTAGAAATTAGCGAAGTGCCCCAAAGCAGGGAACTTGGTTGCTTATCTGCAACTGCCTATCAGTGACCCAGTCAACAACATCATTGGCTGGCCAGGAAAGAGATGTATTGGCTCTACAAACTGCTGCTAGGACAGAGGTAAGAAAACCCAACTGGGAAATGGGACCCAATAGAAAAATGACACTGACAGAAACCAGACAGTGGGACCCCTGAAGAAATGATCCTCCTCCCATCTGAGACTTACCCCCACTGGGTAATGCGAACCCTGTTGAAACCCTTGCCAAATCCTCTGAGACTGACCCAGCTGGACTAGGCAAGTCTTTCTCTATCCTTCTCCCCCTACTCTATTTAGGCTCAACCTTTCTTCCTCAGGCATCAAGAATACTCCACTCACTGTAGGGAGCCCTGCTACTCTGTTAGGCCAGAGATGCAGCCAAATGGAAGAATATAGCCACCAAAACCACACAAAGAAATCTGATAATGAGAAGCTGCTAAGGAACATCTGTCATAGGGAGACAGAGGGAATGGAGGAGGAGCTCCTCCTACAGTGCGAGGGGGGGGAGACTATAGAAGAAGATGAGTCCATCCCAGGGTGCCAGTTGCCATTTGTTTACTCTGATTCTTGGGGACCTCAAAGTCTCTGATATGCCCTTGTTCTCTGAGACAGAAGGACATCACAGCCACAGTGATGTGCCAGCACCACTCCAACTGATCCTATCACCAGGTGCCTGAGACTCTGCAAGGGCTGTGACTTTTAGGATGCCTCTGAGATGGGACAGGAGGGCTCTAAGCTGCAAGGATCCTGCCCCCCACCAAACCTACTCCAGTTGGATGAAAAGTTTCAAAGGGGACCTGCCCGTATGCTAGCTCAGAAACCAAAGAGTTAATACAGGCACTGCCAGCCACTGCTGATTGGCAGGCTAATGGCAGCTGGGATGATCAAAGGGCTGGGGAGCAGACTTGCAAGGCTACTAAAGAGGAGTGAGCACACAGGAGAATGTGACCTATTCTATGACCTATTCAGTGGAAGTTGTGGGAAATGGTCTGCCAGAAACTTTTTGTCATGTTGGATCTTGGAGGCACTGGGGAATCCCCAAGTGCAGCCTTTCTCCAAACCAAAGGAGGTCGCAAGGCTAGGGCAGGGGAGTCGTGAGTAGGATCACTAGCCATCCAGGTTTTCCTAGACTTAACCTCTTTTTTGGTCCTCAAATCTTCCTTCAAGCAGACTTTGGAAATACTAAAAAAGTGTGTGTGGTTTTTTTTTCCCTCGCTTTCCAAGCTGGGTGGCTGGAAAGCAGTGGCCGCAGTCTGGGCACCCAGTTTGGATGGCAGCAGCAGCATAGAAAGAAGTGTGGCATGTTATAGTATTCTTTTTGCACTGTTGCCGGTGGTGACACTGTCTCTGAATCTGGATGACAGCAGAGCAGTGGCACCTGGCAGGTCATCCACCTCATAAGACAGGCACAGAAGGGAAGTTGGAATGATATGGTATTGTCTCCCTTTCTTCTACACTCCTGATGGTGGCAGGGTTACTTTCCAAGCTGAGTGGCCGCTGACCAGGCATGCAGCTCAGATGGCAGCATCACTGCTAGCAGCAGCACAGAAGGAAGGGTGGCATGGTATGGTACTATCACTCTTACTTCTGTGCCACTGATTACCAAGCTGGGTTTCTTGCAAGCAGCCACTAGTCTCTAGAAGTCAGTGCTACTACCAACAGCAGTACAGAAGGAAGTGCAGCATGGTATGGTATTGCAACACTTCCTCCTTTACCATGGCTGGCGGCAGCACTGCCTTCCAAACTAGGTAGCCAGGAAGCAGGTGCCATTGGCCAGGTGCCTACCTTCAGAAGGCAATGCCACTGCCAGCAGCAGTGCGAAATGAAGGCTGGCACTGTATTGTCACTCTTCTTTCTCTGCCATTGTTGGCAGTGGCTCTACCTTTCAAGCTGGACAGATGGGGAAAGTCAGTACTGTTGCCAGTTGCAACATAGAAGGAAGAGTGGCATGGTATGATATTGCCTTCCTACTTTCTGTGCCACCACTGGCAGTGGCATTGCCTTCTAAGGGGGTTCTCAGGAATTGGTGGCAACTGATCAGGCACCTGGCCTGGACGGCCACCCCACCACCAGGAGCAGAGCAGAAGGAAGGCAGCATGCTCTGCTACTGCCACCCTTCCTTCTGTGCCTCGCTTGGGGGCAGCACTGCTTTCCATGCTGAGGGGCCATAGGGTACATCCCTTTTTCAATAAAGGGATGTAAATTAGATGTATTGAAATTGTAAATGAAGCCAGGATTTGAATTTCCCGTGCTTCATTTACATAATGGCGGCCAAGGCTTTTTTTCGAAAAGCCGCTTTTCAACAAAAATCACGGTCAAGACGGGGATCGTTTGACAGAAATGCCCTATTTAGAAAGATCCTGTAAACCATATTTTTTGAGGGTTACAGGATCTTTCAAAACAGGGCACTTCTGTCAAATGATCCCCGTCTTGACTGCATTTGTTTTTGAAAAGCGGCTTTTCGAAAAAACCCACAGCCACCATTATGTAAACGAAGCGCGGGAAATTCAAATCCTGGCTTCATTTATAGTTTCAATACATCTAATTTACATCCTTTTATTGAAAAAGGGATGTAGTTTAGATGTACCCAGAGAGTGGTGGTTACTGATAAGACACCCAGCTCAAAAGTCAATACCGCTCCCAGCAGCAGCACTGACAGAAGATGGCGTGATGTGGTATTGCCTCTAAAGTTCCCTCTAAGCTGCACGGCAGCACAGCAGCTGCTTACTCAGCTCTACCCTGTCAGACAGCTCTGTGCACAGAGCCCTGAGCCCCTGACTGGGTGGGGCTGATTAAGCAGCTCTGGAGCTGTGTTGCTGCACAGCTGGAAGGGAACCTTAATTGCTCCCCTTTCTTGTATGCTATTACTGGCAGCACACTGCTTTATAAGGAAGATGGCCGGGAATGGTGGCAATTGATCAGGTGCCCAACCTAGATAGCAACCCAACTGCCCATGTTAGCACAGGAAGAAGGGTGGCATGGAAAGTTATTGCCACCTTTCCTTCTGCACTGTTGCTAGTGGTAGGGCTGCCTTCTGAGCTAGGAAGACACAGAGCAATGACCTCTGGTTACATGCCCAGCTCAGATGGCAGTGCCGCTGCCAGCAGCAGCACAGAAGAAAAGGTACTGTGGTATGCTATTGCCATCTTTCCATCTGCACTACAATTGATGATGACACTGCCCTTGGATCTGGGTGGCAGCAGAGCAGTGGCCACTGGCAGGTCATCTTGCTCAGAACCACTACCAGCAGTACAGTACAAAAGGAAGCTTGGAATGATATGGTATTGCCTCACTTCCTTCTGCACTGCTTCTGGTTGTGGGGCTGCCTTCTGAGCTGGGTGGTTGCAGAGCAATGGCCTCTGGTGAGGTGTCCAGCTTGGATGGCAGCACTGCTGCTAGCAGCAGCACAGAAGGCGAGGTGGTGTGGCATCTTTATCTTCCAAGCTGGGTGGCCAGAGAGCAGGAGCCCAGCTTTGAAGTCAGTGCTACCACCACCAGCATCACAGAAGGAAGTGTAACAAGTCATGCTACTACCACTCTTCCTTCTGAGCTGCTGGCAGTGGCAATGTTTTCCAGGCTGGTCAGCTAAAAGCAGCTGCCACTCCAGTGCACCCAGCTCTGAAGGCAAGAAAAATCATTGACATTTTTTCATATTTCCAAAATCTACCTGGACAGAGATCGGAGGATTAAAGAAGAGGTCATAGCCAGAAAACCCAAACGTGTGGTGACCCTACTAGTGACCTTTCTACACTCACCTTGCCACCCCCTTTTGAGGTGGGACTACCAGTCTGAAAAATGCTGCACCAGGGGATTCCTTTACAACCCTGAGGTCCAACACAGTCAGTGGTTCTTGGCAGACTCTTTCCCACCACTTTCATGGAAGTGGTTGTAGATTTTCAGGGAAGTTTTTCATATCTACTATATATTGTGAAGAGTTTGTGCAAAATAAAGTCATACTTCATGATTACCTACAGATACCAAATTTTGCATAAACAATTTTGATATTTAAAGTAGCTGAATGAACTATTTTTTACACTGGAATATGCTTGGTGAAAGGTTTAACTTTTGTTTTTCATTGGAAAAAAGTCATGACTATTATGATTAGAGCTAATAAAATATTTGCTAACAAATTAAAATCAAGTTGCCTATTCAACTGTCGTTTTAGTGAAAATAATTTTTACTGTTAATCACAAAATAATTCAAATTAGTTACAGAAAGAGTAATAGTACATTTGAATCAGAAACTCATGAAACTTCTACGTATGGTAACTATTCATTAAAATAAATGTTTGAAGTTGAAATCCTACAAATTTAAAACTTATTTTACTTCCCCTTTGCAAGTACATTCATAAAAAATTCTATGACATAATTTCTTGAACTTTCCCATAAGTGTAATCGAAGCAAAATGACTTTGGCTGGTCAACAACTGGCATCACCTGCTAGTTTCAAATATCTGTCTGGATGGAGACTGGAAGACCAAAAAGAAGGTCACGTCCAAGAATCCAGCTGCATGGCATGCCTGTCAAACATCAGTATCCCTTGCATTAAGTGACCTGGGTTCATCTGTTAACCTTCATGGTTACATGCAGACTCCTGGTACGTGTGAGGAGCTGGCTTAAAAAGCTGGCTCCCTGTGCACCCCAGCTCCTTGGGAGATGCCTGCCTTCCTCCCCCCACCCCCCATTCTCTCCTGCACTGCTGCCTCTGTATCACAGGCAGCAGCAGGGGGGCAGGCGGGAGCCAGTGTGTGCGGGGAGCCGGAATTTACCAGGGAGCCACCTGTCCCTCCACACACACTGCTGCCTTCTTATCAGATGCAGCAGTGTGGGGGGAGGGAGCAAGCAGGAGCTGCTGCATGCACTGCTGCCCCATGTGTAACCATATAACTGTTAAAATTTTTCAGCAGTGATACATTTACTTAATTAAACGCATTTTAACGTCCCTATTCTACATGCCATTTATATCAGCCAGAATTTATAAAACCTTCTACTAACTCTGTAGTCTTCTGCCACCTGCTGCCTCTTCCTTAATTTCCTGGAACAGCAAAAATGAAACTTAGTCTCTGAGAGATGCTAAATCAATGCAAAATTCTTCATCCTGGGAGCACAGCCAACCTCAGGCAGACCAACATCAGAAGCCAAATAAAACATTCATGAGACTTGCTTAAAGTAATGAGGTTAAAGTGAAATAAACAATTAATTTTGGGTCTTTTTTATGTGTTTTTGCTTTCTGAGCCTCCAGGACACACTCCAATAATGTTTTCAGCGTTTTCTCTGCAAACCTGAGGCCTTGAAACATTTTTTTTACATGAAAGCTGAGGGTGCATCTACACTACAGAACCTATGTTGACATAGTTGTGCCAGCATAGCCACCTAGTTAGAGTAGCCGACATGCACAAGAATTTTTCTGTTGGCATAACATCACTTCCACAAACAAAGCCCTCTTAGGGTATGTCTACACTGCAGAGGTTTTTTTGAAAAACGGCCGTTTTTCCAGAAAAAAAACTTCACTTATGTCCACACTGCAATTGCGTTCTTTCAAAAAAAATTGACAGAATAGAGGGATTTTTCTGACATTGGTAAACCTCTTTCTATGAGGAAGAAGCCCTTTTCCAAAAGAGATCTTTCTGAAAATGAGTGTGTGGATGGGGAAGAGGGAGTTCTTTCAAAAGAAGAGGAAAAAGCACAGGTGCCCTGGTGGCCACTCCATCCACAGCAATCACAGCTTAAATGGGAGATAGCGTCCATTCAGGCTGCATCTACACTACGAGTTTTCTTGGCAAAAAGTATGCTAATGAGGGACTCATTTGCATGAGTCGCAATCTCATTTGCATATATTCTGCTGCTCCGTTTTTCGCTAGGATCTTGTGCAAAAAGGGATTTTTGCGCAAAAAGGAAACATCCACGCTGCTTGTTCTTGTGCAAAAACCCTAGTGAAAAAACGGATCGGCAGGAAATATGCAAATGAGATCGCGACGCATGCAGATGCTCTCTTTCGGAAGAAGTTTTTTTGGAAGATCTCTTCTGGAAAAGCTTCTTCCGAAAGAAGCCTACAGTCTAGACATAGCCTTAGACTCATAGCTGGAGCAGTCATGCCTAGCAGTCAGAATAGTGGCAGTCAGAAATCAGGATTGAAAGACTTGGGTCAGAGCAGGGATCAGGAATCCAAGAGCAAGTCAAAAGGTAGATCTTATTGACTCAGACTTTAAGGGCAGATGGGATTATCATGATCATGTGGTCTGATTTCCTACACATTGCAGGCCACAGAACCTCATCTGTCCACTCCTGTACTCAGTCTGTGACTAAGTTATCGATCTTTTGAATCACGATTTAAAGATGCCAAGTTATGGAGAATCCACCATTTATACTAGCTGAAACCAGCAAGTGACCTGTGTCCCATGCTGCAGAGAAAGGCAACCTTGCCCATCCAACCCCCAAGGTCTCTACAGATCTGACCTATTGAAAATTCCTTCCCAACCCCAAACGTGGGGTTAGTTAGACCATGAGTATTTTGGTAAAACCCACCAGTCAAACACCTGGGAAAGAATTCTCCTTTTTGGGGGCATAAGGGTTTTTGCGCAAAAAGAAAATGTCCACACTGCTTGTTTTTGCACAAAAACCCCTAGTGCAAAAATGGATTGGCAGAAAATATGCAAATGAGATTGTAACTCATGCAAATGAGTCTCTCATTAGCATATTTTTTGCTGAGAAAACTCGTAGTGTAGATGTAGTCCTGGATTGAAAATTGGATGGAGGCCAGTGTTTGATTTGAAGGCAAAGAATACACTGCAGTATTCAACAAGTCAAATGGAAATATTAAATGTCCGACATAAGCAAAGAAATTCAGAGTTAATAAGACATCGTAATCACTCCAGAGTGGTTATACAGGATTAATTCTTTCTCCCTATAAGTAAGCACAGCACAAACCTACACTACATATTCACAAAATGAGGAAAAGATATAGTAATATGTTTTAATTTAATTGCTGGCTTTTATCTGATAAAGTTGGACACTTGTCAGTTCACCAAGTTGGTGAGAGAGTCTTAAAGATTCCCCACCCTCTTTTTCTCTAATTTTAAAGGTGACCTGAAAAGTTGGGAGGTAGACAGAAACCTGTGTCCTGCTTTTGCTTTTTGTATGATATATAGAAAAACCCTAAAAAAGAATTCTGATGTGTTAAAGGTTTTTTCTCGTTAATGACATTACAAAGAACTGTAAGATTATGTCATCCCAGATACTTAATGTGCATCCACACTAAGAAATAATGTGTTTTACTAACCCATGGGAACTAACACAGGGAGAACAGTTGTGTTAGCATGTGTTAACAGGTTACAATACAACTGATTTGTCCACACTAGGATTTACCATGAATTATTTATTTGAGGGTTATATACAAAACCCTCAAACTTCAGAAAATGGTCAAAATGGCAGGGGAGGGCACAGAAAGGAATAACATTTGAGTGTTGAATTTGGAATTGGCAGGTGCTGAGTAGGTAGATAGATACTGGAGAGTGTTAGAGTATCTGGATTCAGGCAGGGGCTGCTGGTTTTCTGGGGGCAAGCTTGATGATGATGCTGAGAAGAAAGCTAGGGCCTGTGCTAGGCACCTTAGTGTTTCTGAGGCTGCCACCTGCCCATTTGTTCTTCTTGAAAATAATGACAGCTCCTTTCAGCAGCTTTCTTTCATGCTTGAACCCAGCATAAGGAGCAGTGACACTGCCTGTTCACTACCTATCACATTGACCCCTAAAAATGGTATCAAATATCACAGTCTATTTTTGTAGTCCAGCTGAATGTGTGTTATTTCAGAGGGGTTGCAGGAATGTGTGGCAGGCTGTCAAATGTGTGTCAAACTGGATTTGTGGCACTTTGCGGCCCTTGGCCCTGTGGATTCTCACATGAATCTCCTGCCAAGAGAGAATAGAAGTGAATGAACAGTGTAAGACTCATATTGTCCCCCTTATTGTTCCAGTGTGATTCTCCATGGAAGAACCCTGAAAAACTCAGTTTTGTGCTAAGAGTGTGACATCTTTAAACAGTCCTCCTGGATCCCAAATCTAGTTTCCTCTTCACTTAGTTGAGTGGAAACGGACTAGTTCCATCACTGTCTGTTGAGTCTCTGCACTTGTAAAGGCAGGACTGGATTTTGGAAATTATGGAAATTTCAGGCTGTCTGTAGACATGACAGAATAACACCAACATTAAAAGTAAAAATCCCTTTGTGACTGAAAAGGTAAAAACAACAGTAAAATTCTCAAGAATCTGTCTCCAAAAAGAGCAGTTATTTGTAATTCCCTTTTCCATCCCTGCTCCTAACCAGGTCTGAAAAATCATACCTTTAATGCAAAAATTACAAAGATGTCAGGACATACTTTAGAAATTGATAAACTGATAGAACATGACAGATTTGGGAGGCTGGAGGATGAATTGTGCACAAACACAAGAAAGAAATCCCAGTGCCTCTTATAGCACCAATACATAAGAAGCAATTAAATAACACCAGCATTTAAACACCAACAATTAAATAACACCATTGCCACTACCTCTACTAAATTATTAAGCTGGATCATTCCACATTTATATCAATATATCCTGCATTAAAGAGCCAGTGCTAAAAAGAATGTTTTCATCAGTTAACACTATTCACAACAGGAAGAGTTCATTCTGGTAGTCTCTGATTCATATATGAACAAAACTGGATTATTTTCCAGTGATTACTATATGGCTATTATATAGTCCACATTCTACTTATATATTGGCTTCATGACAAATGCTGTCAAATTAAAATCTGCAATACTATACTGGATGTACATTTTGTCATCATAGCTATTGGAAAGAGAGAAAATAATAATCTTCTTACTATCTATTTTAGAAATGTGCATGTCTGTCCATCTGTGAATCCCTTTGTTCAAGTACTCCTTGTAACAGAGTCCAGGGACTGCCTCCGAGTTCCACCCCACACCATATTCCCCGCTCTGTCCCTTCTATGCTTCTTATCCCTCTGTGGCCTCCCTTCCCCCAAAGTCTGTGCCCCAGAGTTCCGGCTGTCCCCGTCACTCAGTATCTGAGCGGGGCTCTCCTCCGGGGTTCCGGTCTCTCCGCTCTGCTCTGGATGGGGCCGGGCGCTCCGGGTTGGGGTCTTCTCGGCTCACCCATGTCCCTTCGGTCTCCTGCTGGGGGGAACACAGCCAGTCTCCGCTCCACTCCTTCTGGCTCTCCTGTTCTCCCCCCCAACTTCTGCTTCCTGGCCTCCCTTTAAACTCCCTGCACTCCATGGAGCGTCGGGGCAATGCTGCGGCTTCCCCCGCCTTCCCTCTCCTCCGGGTCCCAAGCCCCGCTGGTTCCGGGCACGCGGCCACGCATGCATGGCAGACCCAGCATGGCTCGGAGCCCGCTCCCCAGAGCGCGGAAGCAGCGCTGCTCTTAGTGCGGGGGCTCAAGCTCCCGTCACACCACTCCCTCTCTACAGCTATTCCCTCTTCTGAGTTTCCTTCTTCGGTTAGGCACCTCAAAAAGAAATCTGCATTACTGTGCGCTTTGCCCGCTCTATGCAACACCTGAAACTTATAAGACTGTAGAAACAAATTTCACCTCATAATGCGGGGGTTAGTCTCCTTCATTGACTGTAATCACTGCAGGGGTGCGTGGTCATTTACCAGCTGGAGGGGTTTCCTAATAAGAAATACCAGAGCATCTCTACTGCCCATTTAGCGGCCAAGGCTTCTCTTTCGATGGTCGCGTACTGTCGCTCCTGCGGTAACAGTTTCCGACTAATATACAAAATGGGATGTTCAGCCCCTTCTTGCTCCTGGGAAAGCACTGCCCCCAGTCCTACGTCCGACACATCCGTCCGTACGATGAACAATTTTGCAAAGTCCGGCTGTGCTAACACTGGTGCCTGGGTCAACCAGCGTTTCAATGTCCAGAAGGCGTGTTCGCATCGCTCATTCCAGCGTATCCTCTGGGGTTGCCCCCCCTCGTGAGATCAGTCAATGGGGTGGCTATCGTGGTGAAGTGAGGTATGAACCGTCTGTAATACCCTGCTAACCTCAAAAACTGTCTCACGTGCTTCTTAGTGGTGGGCGCCCTGTAGGCTTTCACGGCCTCTACCTTGTCCACTTGTGGCCTCACCTTTCCACCCCATACTATGTACCCCAAGTATGCTACCTCCTTCTTTCCAAAAGTGCATTTACAGGGGCTTGCTGTCAGCTGCACTTCTGCTAGGGCTTTTAGAATCGCCCTAATATGCTGTGCATGCCCCTCCCAAGAGGTGCTATAAATAATAATATCATCTATATACGCAGCCGTGTATTCTCAGTGGTCCTGCAATATCCTATCCATCAGCCGCTGGAACGTGGCTGCTACCCCATTCAATCCGAACGGCATGGTTATAAAATGATACAGTCCGTATGGGGTAGCTAAGGCTGTTTTCTCTTGTGATGTCAGAGTGAGGGGGGATCTGCCTGTACCCCTTCGTGAGGTCGATTGTGGACAGATACCGTGCCCCGCCTAATCTCTCTATCAGCTTGTCAACCCTTGGCATGGTGTATGCGTCAAAGCGTGAGATGGTGTTAACTTTACGGAAGTCAATACAGAACCGCAGGAACCCGTCCATTATAGGGACTAGGACTATCGGGCTCCATTCACTCCTCGACTCCCGAATTACTCCCATCTGCAGCATTCACTGTATCTCCTCCCACACGGGTTCCCACAGCTTCCTTGGGAGGCATCTCAAAGGCTCACGTACCTTCTGCCCTGGCATTGTGTGGATATGATGGCTCATCACCGGAGTTTTTCCTGGCCGGGCTGAGAGGACACGCGAGAATCCTTGCAGAAATGTCTCCTGTCTCGGCTGCATCACCTCCCCATGGTCCTAATTTGGGTTCTGAGGGCTGAAGTGTTATTAACATTCCCTCCTGGGGTCTCCATTTCTTCAGCAAATTTACATGATAGACCTGGGTACCTCTGCACTTGTCCGTCAGTTTTATCTCATAGTCCACAGAGCCAACCTGATGTAGGACTTCATAGGTTCCTTGCCACTTTGCTAGCAGTTTTGAGTCCGATGATGGCAAGAGTAGGAGTACTCTTTCCCCTGGTTGGAATGTATGGGTTTTGACACCCCAATTATAATATAGGACCTGTTTTCCTTGGGCCTGAAGCAGATTTTCCGTTGCTATTTCCCACACCGCTTCCAGCCTTTTCCTCAGGTCTATTATGTAAGGGACCGTCCCCTTCACCTGCGAGCCCTGTTCCTCCCAAGTTTCTTTCAGTAGGTCTAATATCCCTCTAGACTGCCTCCCATACAACAACTCGAAAGGAGAGAAGCCCGTAGACGCTTGAGGGACCTCCCTAATCGCAAATAGTAGGGCTGGTAGAAAAACGTCCCAGTCCCTGGGGTCTACCTCTACAAAGCGCCTGAGCATGGCTTTTAGGGTTTTGTTAAAACACTCAACTAAGCCGTTGGTCTGTGGATGGTATACCGACGTACGCAGGGTACCAACATTCATTAACTGACAGAGTTCCGACATTACCCTCCCCGTCACATTTGGCCCCTAGTCCGTTAATAGCTCTTGGGGAATGCCCACCCGGGAGAAGATCTTCACTAGTTCCACGGCCAGGGTAGCCGCTTTGGTATTCCTAAGCGGTACAGCTTCAGGATAACGGGTGGCATAATCTATTAACACCAGAATATACTGGTTTCCCTGCCGCGATATCTCCATGGGGCCTACCAGGTCCATAGCGGCCCGCCTAAAGGGCACATCCACCACTGGTAGTGGAATCAAAGGGGCTCTGGCCACCGTTCCCGGGCCAGCCCACTGGCACTCTGGGCAGCACTCATAGAAGTCTTTAACTTCCCTGTGGATCCTGGGCCAATAAAAGCATTTGGTGATCCGCTGTATAGTCTTTTTGCGTCCTAGGTGCCCAGCTCAGGGATTAGCATGGGCCATGTCCAGGACCTGTCTCCAGAACCGCCTAGGTATTAGGAGCTGCCACATTTCCCCCGGGTCCCCTTGGCAGCTCTCTATCCAGTATGGCTGATCCGTCCTTACCTCAAACCTGGGAGACGGCTGGGCCTGCCTCTCCTGAAGGGTGTCCTCTGCCAGGGTGATCACTTGCTCCCAGGCATGTGTTAGGGTGGGGGTCTTCCCTCTGTTTTCAGAGGAAATCTTCTGCCGTCCATGCCTGATCCCCGTCTGGTATTGCAGTAGAGTCCTCCTGCTGTTCCCAGGGTACGTCCTCTCCCGCGCCGCCCTTTTCCAGTTTTGAAGTGACCTGGGGGCCCCCTCCAGTACCCCACCCCCAGGTAATGGCGGTCTTGCTGGGGCCTCCTTGTCCTGGGGGTTTTGCCTCCCCCTACACCTTCCCCATCTCACTATGAGGCGGTCAAATCTGGGCCAGTCCCGGCCCAACAGTACCGGGTACACCACCTTCGGGGCCACCGCTGCTTTACAGACTGCTTCCATCTCCCTGTCTGACAGCTTCACCCACTTCGTGGGGTAAGTTCTAACATCCCCATGGATACACTGCATACAAACTGGGGGGCCTGAGGGCTCTCCTTCCGGGAGGAGCTCTGTCATCACTAGAGTTTGGCTACAGCCCGAATCTACCAAAAGCAGCCACCAGTCTCCCCTCTATTCTTACCTGCACCATGATCTTGGAGGGGTCCTGCCCCCGGGCTTGGAGGCTGGCTGCCAGCACTTGTCCATATGAACAATCCATAAAGGGGCAGTCACATCTGAAATGTTCCTCCTGCCCGCACTCATAGCAGGCCCCACGTGGTGCAGGCATGAGTACCGTTGGTCATAGTCCTTCCTCCGGGTGTGTCAGGTTCTCCACTCTACCTTCCCGTCCTCTCAGTTCTTCCGAGCTGCGCCGGGCACCATCTCCTGGTCTTCCGCTCGATAGGCCGGCGGCCCCTTGTCCCCCACGTCACTGGTTAGGCCATGCCCAGCCATTTACACCTTTCCTTTCTGTGGGCTCTCGGGGCTCATGGCTTCTTTCTTCCCATCCTTCTGCAGCCAGGTAATTCTCCATAATAGAGGCGGCTTCCTCAAGGGTAGATGGTTGGTGTCGCCGAACCTAGGTCCTGCTGTCGCTTGGAAGGATCTGAAAAAACTGATCTAGTACGATCATCTCCACTATTTGCGTGCTAGATTTCTTTTCAGGCTCAAGCCACCGCTCTGCTATGTCCCAGAGTCACTGGACCACCACCTGCAGCTGTTCGCCAGGTCGATATCGCTTGGCCCTAAACCGCCGACGGTAGACCTCCGGTGTCACTCCTGTTTGGTCCAGTATGGCCTCCTTTACCTTATGATAGTGTAGGGCGTCCTGAGCTGACAAACCCCTATATGCCAGCTGGGAGGGGCCCGTGAGGTAGGGTGCCAGTAGTGTCACCCAGTGTTCTTCTGGCCAATGCACCACGGAAGCCACCCGCTTGAATGTTACCAAGAAGGCCTCCGCATCGTCCCCGGGGCTCATCTTCATCAGGTGGAGTGGCAAGGCCGGCAATGATCCTCCTCCAAGTGCCCCCTCCAGGGGTATCCCAGAGGCCCCCGACCCTGGTGTGGGAGCCCACTGCTGGGCCCACTTCTCTTGTTGTCTCTGTTGGAGCTCCACCAACTCCCGTAACAGCTGGTGTTGCTCCAGTTGCTGGGTTGTCATCTGCTGCAGCAGCTGCGTCTGTTGCTGTTGCTGCTGACGTTGACTGTCAGCCAACCACTCTAACAGTTTATTCACGTTCATCGTCCCTTAATCCAACTTCCTTCACCACTGTCTGAGTCCCCCGCCAACTCCTATTTGGAGAAAGACAAAGAACCCCCTTTCCTTCCCCCCCCCCTTTTTTTGGTGCTTAAATCATCTGTACTCATGTTCTCCACCAGTGTAACAGAGTCCAGGGAACGCCTCCGGGGTCCACCCCTGCTCTGTCCCTTCTATGCTTCTTATCCCGCTATGGCCTCCCTTCCCCCAATGTCTATGCCCCAGAGTTCCAGCTGTCTCCGTCACTCAATGTCCGAGTGGGGCTCTCCTCCGGGGTTCTGGTCTCTCCGCTCTGTTCTGGATGGGGCTGGGTGCTCTGGGTCGGGGTCCTCTCGGCTCACCCACATCCCTCCGGTCTCCTGCTGGGGGAAACACAGCCAGTCTCTGCTCCACTCCTCCCATTCTCCCCCCCCCCACACTTCCTGGCCTCCCTTTAAACTCCCCGCGCTCAGCGGAGCGTCGGGGCAACACTGCGGCTTCCCCCGCCTTCCCTCTCCTCCGGGTCTCAAGCCCCGCTGGTTCCAGGCGCGCAGCCACGCATGCACGGCAGACCTAGTGTGGCTCGGAGCCCGCTCCCCAGAGCGCCGAAGCAGCACTGCTCTTAGTGCAGGGGCTCAAGCCCCCGTCACACTCCTAAAGAGTAAGAGCTAGGACCACCAGATTTGGCATGCAGCTTCCTCTTATCTTAACTTAAAGCAAGGTAAGGGTTTGGTTGTGCCAGGACAATGGAATGTGCATGGAATATGATGATCACGAAATGGAAAGGGAGGGCTCTGCTAGCAGTGATAGTTATACTATATAATGACCACATGACAGCAGCAAGGGGACAAAAATGGGGACCAGGATAGCTATAACCCCATTGGGCCAGCAGGGGACAGATGTAGACAAAGGGACACTGACCTACTACATATTTCAGAGAGTTTGTCTGTTTGTGTGTCTGTCTGTCCCCCAGCCGGGAGACATGCATTCCTTCCTTGGCTGTGCCTGCTATAGCTGCAGTGGCCATGGATAGGTGCTTCTCACCAGACCGCAAGCTGCTGTGGTGAGAGAGGGCAGGAGTTGTCCTCTCTCCCTGGGACAGCCTGCATACTGAACACCTCATCCCCAACCCCACCCTAGCATAATGATTTAAATGGAGAAAAACAAAACTTTTCTGAATTAAGAACCTGAACAATGCTAGGTAAATCTTCTAGTATAACATACAGGGCAAATTCTACTGTATTTTATACCCATTGTTACCCCAGCATCTTCAGAGTTGTGGCAGAGGTGTAAATGAGAACAGATTTTATCCCAATGTGTTCAAACACCAAGAAAAAAAAATATGGGCCAACAGCAGAAGTATATTGTGAGACCAGCAATCCCTGCTGAGGTTTATAAAAATTAAAGGATCCAGATTTTATGTCCACATCACCAGGAAGCCATTACTAAAGTATGTGTGTATTCAGCACATATTTCTATTTGACCCATTAAGTCTGCTGCAAAGTTTTCCTTTCAAGCTTTCAAGGAATGAATGTGTATTGTTTTTGCTGATTCCTGTTATGCATGTATAAGAGTTTCTTCACTTCTGAAGACAGGAAAAAATGAGATTGCAAAGATATGGCAACAATTCATTTAAGAGAGTGTATATATTCAATTTAAGAGCTAACTATTCCTCTTTCTTCACTGTCTGACTTCATGTGAGATCGGACTTCAAGAAATCCCAGATTATGAGGTCTAAGTTCAAGAACTTTTTTCCTATTCATTTTGAAAGTTTTATTAGCCATTTTTACATTTGTGACCAGCAACCACTGCTAAAAGCTCTCATCTGTTTTGTACCTCATCACTAATTTTTTGAAGCTTATTCTAATACACTTAGGCTACGTCTACACTGCCCCCGCTTGCGCAAAAAATATGCAAATGAGGCAAAGCGTGGTATATTGCCGTGCCTCTTTTGCATAATTAATAAGGCTCCGCTTTTGCACAAGAGGCTTCTGCGCAAAAACCCCCTCTTGTGCAAGAGCCGTTCTTCCTCTTTTTTTCCAGGAAGAATGGCTCTTGTGCAAGAGGGGGGTTTTGTGCAAAAACAGAGCCTTGTTAATTATGCAAATGAGGCATGGCAATATTCCACACTTCGCCTCATTTGCATATTTTTTTGCGCAAGAGGGGGCAGTGTAGACGTAGCCTTAGGGTACATCTGCACAGCAGGGCTAAAGTTGGAACAAGCTACTAACTTCAGCTACGTCATTGAGTAGCTTAAGTCAAAACAGCTTATTTTTGCTTTTAGTGCTGTCTCCACAGCAGGAAGTCGAAGGAAGAACGCTCTTCCTTTGACTTCTCTTACTTCTTGTGAAATGACGGTTACAGGAGTCGGAGTAAGAAGTCCTCTAGTTGGACATTATTTCAGAATAAAAGCTTGTAGTATAGATGTGCTCTTTGTTATTTTGAAATAATGTCAGTTATTCTGAAATAATGCTGCTGAGTACTACTCAATCATCCAATTCTTTTTGTAACCTTTTTTATTTTTTAAGAAGCTGTAACAGAAAAACATCTGTAGTGCAGGTTACATTTCCAGGAATCATAATAGTCAGCACTATTTTGATTTGGATACAGCGCAGTTTGAGGCTGAGTCAAATAACTGCTGCAATAATGATTAATATATTTGTTACTTGTTTAAAGAATGATTATATTTTAGTTTAATCAACATTTGCATGTAATTGATGATTTAAGACTTATTAGTCAAGAGATCTCACACAAGACGAGAGATTATTCTCATGGGTGTACTGTCCTATGGAAAGTAAATCCAAGCACACCAGTGGTACAAGTTTAATATTGTTGTTGGCATAGCTGTGAAAGCCTGTTCCATAGTTTCAGAGCTCTAACACATCATCAGTTTCCAGCAAAACTACAGGCTTAGGTTACAACAATATGGTGGCCTTAAAAGATACATCTCTGTATCCAGTGCTTTACCCCACAAGAGCTAATAAAGATAAACTTCTATAATTCTGTTCTCTTAAAGAACACAGATACCATTGTAGTTGTAAGAATATGACAGTCCAACTTCCAGCACTAAGAGGTTGGCAATACCTCTTAGATTATAAAGATATGGTGGTGATGCATGGCTATACTATTATACAGGGCTTTTCAATTTATCAGAGAGAATACACTGAAGGTTAGCTAGCGTGGATTGACTATGGTTTTATGTGTGCATGTGTGTAATGCTGACTATCTGAAGAGACAAGTGATTATCTGGATGACATGGAGTGAAGCCATAATTTCCCTGTTTTGTACATTCCCTCAAAGCATCTGGCATTGTCCACTGTTGAAGAACAGGATATTGGGCTACCTGGACCATAGGTGTGACTCAGTATGGCCATTCTTATGTTCTCTTCCTCTAAGTTCCTACTAAATTAATTACTTGGTGTTAGCAGATGTCTTTTTGAGCGCTGTGAGCAACCATTCTGTTTGAATTCCTTATTCATATAAAGCTTGAGACCCTTTGGTTTACACTATGGTGAGTTCTATCCATACCTGCCTACTATGGGAAATGCACAAACATGAGGTTTTCATCCTAGCTCCTCCCCACATCCTTGTCCCCAAAGTTTCTTTTTGCCACCTGACAAAATACAAAGGCAAAGAAGAAATATGTTTGGGTGTTTTATTCAAGAAAATAACAGCCCAAAAACTTAGGGATGTTTCACTCCTGTGTTATATTTCCTTCTAATCGTAAAATGTAATATGAACCTTCACTATATGGGGAAATCTTCACTTATTGTATACTCTGCATTGCTGATCATTTGTGCAACTGAATAAAATACATAAACAAAGAGATTGCACTCTGTTCTGTTTAGGTAACTGGGGGAAGTTTACGGGTAGTTTTATCAGTGGCTGTCCTCTTTCCAGGTGATTTAAGCCCAGTATGACTGTTCTTATGTGACACATGGTGGAAAATGTTCATGATTCAGACCCTGCCCCCATCTCTTCAGGACAGGTGTGCAACTCACCCTACCTATGCCCCTCCCAAACTCTTCCTACAATCCAGGAGATGGGAGTATAAAAATCAGGTTCCATGGCAGAGATATGACACAGTGACTTGAAGGCTATTATGAAAGTTGAGATGATACTGATTGAGCTTCGATGTTCTGTCCTTTATGTTCACTACCAAAAATCTCAGACAAGTTTAGATTAGATTATTAGTTGGCCAGGGAAGCAAAATTATAGAGAGAATAAAGGGTTGTTTTTCTCTGCAAGGTCTTTCCATCAGCACTATACTAACACAACAGAAAATTACTTCAAGAGGTTTTCAATTAGTATCAATTCTCCTCCAGCATGCTTGACCTTGCCATTCTGCAATGGGCTTAAATTGCAGACTAGGACATTAGGAAAAACTTCCTGTCAGGGTAGGTAAACACAGGGGGTAAATTTCCTGGGGAAATTATAGAATCTCCATCACTGGAGCTATTTAAAAGCAGGTTGGAAAGCGCCTGTCAGGATTGGTCTAGATCAGGGTTGGGCAATAATTTTTTGCCGGGTGCCACTTCAAAATTTTTTGAAGTGGCCCCAGGTTGCACCAAAAGGGGCACGGCTTCAAAAGGAAGGGGGTGGGGCCAGGATGCTTCAGCCTTCCCCACCCACAGACCATGATTGGCCTGAGGGTGTGGGAGCCCCTTTGCTCCCCCTTCCCACTAAGCACCCATGTCCCTGGCGGTGGGAAGAGAGTTCACATGCTCCCCCGCCCTCAGGCCAATCAGGGCCTGGGGAGTGCGCAAAGCCTCCTCCCACCCTGCCAGAAGTGCGCGGCACTTCTAAGTGCCATGTGCGCCTCGCAGGACGGGGGCAGGGCAGAGGAAACTGTGCATACTTCCCCCGCCCCAGGCCCTGATTCTGCACGTTTCAAAGGGGCAGTGGACTCCCCAGCTGATCCTGGGCTCCATGTGGCATTTCTACTGTAATGCCGCGCAGAATCGGGGTCAGCTGTAGTTAACATTCCTAGTATTGACCTTTTAACTAAGCCATTGACAAGAAAAATTGTTAATATTCAAGGAAGGAAAGCAAAGAAAAAGATATGGATACAATCAGAAAAACTCGCTAAACTACAGCTTGTGGATATTTGGAGAGAAATGCACAGGAGAAATTATATTTTTACTCTGAGTTGCATCTCTGTCTCTAGAATTGATTTAATTTGTATTGATAGAAGTAATCTTCACAGGGTAGAACAAAGTGAGATAAATTATATCATTATTTCAGATTATGCCTCTGTGTAGGCTTTAATGAGCAGTTCATTGGGACCAAAACAGACAAAGCACTGGGTTTTTATGACAATTTATTGCAAAATGATAATACAGTTAAATAGCACAGAGCAGATATCAAAGAGTATACGTATAAGTGCACATCTGTGAGTCCACCTTCACAGAATAATTTCCTGTCATTGTGGCAATAAAAACAAGTGGCATGAGATTAGACTGCAGTATATTTAAAATTATTGAGAAATAAAACTGGGAATTTATAGGATAAACAGTTTAAACAAGTTTTACTCAGTGGGAATGATCAAGAATTCCTGCAAACTTAAAAATAAAAAGAAAAGAAAAAGCCTATCCATACCTAGGTAGAAAGGGTAGGGGCACAAAGCAAGAAATAAAGAGCAGAAAATATCCAGGCCTTGATGTGTTCTTCACTAATGTGGATCAATTTTAAGGGGGAAATATCTCATTATTAAAAAGGATTTTGTTGAAACTATGAAAATTGACCCTAAGTTGAGACAAATCTATGGGTTTAAAACATAGGGTAAATCTTTTAACCACTACATACATCCCTTTAGCCAATGTCAAATATAGATTTAAAAATCCCTGCAAATAAATTAGTAATGAGGATCATTGGAAAGTTGAATAGTTGTGACCAAACAGGATTTAAAGCTACCAAGCAGTCTCTTTATACAATTTGAGATGAACAGTAGGCTTTAATCCTCCAAAAAGATCGTCATGGACAGACTTTTGTGCCAGCATATTGTCCCCTCACTGGTCTTAAGTACCAAGACCTTTTACTTCTTTCTTTTGATAAAAGGTGTTTGACTTAGTCCTGGTCTACACTACAGTATTGTCAACATAAGGCAGATTTGAAAACCAGCTCCCAGAGCTTCCTGCCAGGCTGCTGCCAGTCTCTCCACTCCCTGCTAGGAGCATGGCAACCAACAGGCACAGATCTCCCCACAGGAAGCCCAGTTGCCGTCCCGAGGCTCTCCACTCCTCATTGGGAACAGAGCAACTACACCAGGGTTTCTCAGCTCCCTGACAGGAATGGTGCAGTTTCACAAGGCTTCTCAGCTTCCCATCAGGAACAGGGCAGCCACACCAGGCTTCCAAACTCCCCACTGGAAACAGTGCAGTTGCACTAGGTTTCTTGACTCCCCACCAGGAATGGAGTAGCCAACTGGACACAGAGCTCCCCACCAGGGACTTGTTTGGCCAGCCAGGCTCTTAGCTCCCCGCCACGAGCATAGTAGCCAACCAGATTCCCGTCATTGCTCTCCCCACCAGAAGCCGGGCCTCCCTGCCAGGTTTTCAGCTTCCTGCAATACACTGAGAGCATAGCTGATGGCCAGGGAGCTCCAGTCAGGTGCCATGGTAGGAAAGGGGCATCTACCCCATTCTTGGTGGTGAGGGGAGCCAAAGGGAGAAGGCAGATGGTTCTCTTACCTCAGTGAAAGCACTCCTTATGAGGATGTGCACCAGCAACTGAAGAATAACTGTATGGATATGAACATCTGCAATGCTCTTTTTTAGTTTTTAAGCCTGAGCCCTATGAGACTGAGTGCAGCTGATTTTTCTGGGCAGTGCAGATGTCAAAAAACCTATAACTGGCCCATGTTAGTTGATTTGGGCTAGTTGCTGATTTGGGACTCGGTTTAAAGGGACTGTTTATTTGCAGCATATACATTTGGACTTGGGCTCACACATAGTTCTAGCACTTTCTGAGGCTGCAGCCCAAGCCCAGACATCTACACCTCAATTAAACAGTCCCTTAGTCCAAGCCAGTCATAGGTGTCTAACTGCAGTGTTGACATAACCTTAGGAGACTAGCACAGATATTAAGCAATGCTCCCAGACCGCTTGACACTGAAGTCAATAACAGAACTCCCATTGGCTTTGAATGGAACAACTGCATCTCAAGATTTGCTAAAAGCCAGTTCCCTTCTAAAAATAATCTATATTCAAAAAAAAAATCCCTTCAGTTTGAAGGTGATTGTTAAAGTGAAGAAAACAAACAGAAACCTCATCTCCGAGGCCATGTCTTTGATAAGCAAGGACCAATTAAATAAGAACGTTTCACAAAGAGTGGGTGTCCCAGTAAAATTAACACTTACTGAGCAAAGTCCCTCCATTGGATGAAATGAGATTATGCTGCAGAGCAAAATTTATATCCTTTTTACTGGCGATGGAGGGGGGAAGCTACAGGACAGGCAGTAAAATACCTTTCCTAACTCCAGAAAGGTTAGAGTAAAATCCACCCCAAACCTAGGCCAAATGAAAGGAGAGGTGAGAACACACAGGAAAAAGCCCGTCTTGGAGCAGGCAGGCAGACTGCCTGCCTCCTTCTTCCTAGGTACCCCGCTGGGTGTGGCCTCTCCCCGCCCCCTTCGCCTCTCTCTCTGATGATTATCTAGAGAGGCGGCTGGGCCAGCGGGAGGAGCTGCTGTTTTTAGGGGGTGGGAGGGAGGGAGCTGGTGGGGTCAGTTTTTAGCCCCCCGCGGTTTTTAGACGTGCATGGGCGCTGCCCCGCGTGTGGGGAAGGATGGTGAGTGGGGCTAGCGAGCGGGTTTGGGGCAGGCGGTTAAGGGGGGGCCGAGCTCTAGGTCGGGGGGGGGGGCGAGGCTGGAGATCGGCGGCATGAACCTCGGTGGGGAACAGGATTTGGCGGGGCCCAATGCCGCTGTCTTATTCGGGGCTGGGCTGCAGCGCTGGCTTCCTTGTGGAGAAGGGCTCGCCCCGGCCTAGGGTGGCTGAGGTGGGAGGTCCCCCGCCCCTTGCATGGGTGAGGGGCCGTGTGGGGTGAAACGGGCCGGCTCCGCTGAGGGCAGGGGGAGAAAGCGGCCAGCGTCGCGCGCGCGGCTGAGCCTGGGCCCTTGGACGTCGAGAAGGCTGGGCCATGCCTCGCAAGCGCCGCCATTTTGTTGCACCCGGCTTGCGACGCCGGGCCTGTTCCGCTCGCTCCTTGCCAGTGCGCGGCGGCAGCCCAGCGCCCTGGCGGGCGGTGCTGCGGCCGCCGTCCCTTGCCTGGGGCCTCCCCCTCTTCGGCCACGCAGCCCTCAAGCCCCACACTCGCTGCGCCACATGGCTCACGCCGCCGCCCGCCCCGCTCAGCCCCTTGCGGGGGCGGGGGTCCCGGCTGCTTCCCCGCGGGCCCGCTGGAGAGTGACAGTGAAGCCCCGGCCCGTTCCCTCAGGTGCTGGGTGGAGCAGCCCGCAGGCCTGGGGAGTTTGGCTTGCTTGCCTCGGGGGCTGGGCTTAACCAGGCTCTGGACGCGTTTCCCTCCTCTAATGCCCCATGGGGTGGAGGCTTCAGCGCCAGGGCCCTGTTTTCTCAGGTCAGTCTGTCTGTAGGAAGCATCTTCAGGAGAGGCGTCAAACCCCCTCTGCCGTCCTTGTGGCTTGTGTGCGCCCCATGTGAGGTCAAAGCCTGCAGACCTCTGGTTGAAACTCATGCTTCTCCTGGGAAGTTCTCCTCTAGCAGGCGTGGATGCAAGCACGCCTGGAAGCGTTAACTTCCACTGCTGTTGTGGAAATGCAGCACAAAGCAATTCAGATTTGGGTACATTATATAAGTTACATATATTTCAGCTGAGCTAAAGCTTTAGTTTGAATCTTTTGACCTTTTTCAAAAACAGTTTCATATGATGAGTTTGCAACTCATTGCTGCTCTTTAAAAAAAAAAAAAAAAACTTTTGTTCTCAGATGTTCATGTTGAAACTGCTAGAAACTAAAGCCTGCTTTTTTTTTCCCCCTATGTCAAAACTTAAAGGTCTTGTTTCTGAGAGGAATTAGCTCACACTTCTTACTTTAGGATGTACTAGAATATATTTAGCTCCCATATACAGGTTAATCATTTACTCAATAATAATATGAAGACTTTCAAGAAACAACTTGATGTTGTTTGCACATCTTTCAGTAAATCATGCTGTTGTCTGGGAATAGTAGGGGTGCTGCATTAAGCTTGGTGTGATGCAAACAGTAGGACTAAACTGGTAAAATAAAGACACTAGAAATCAAGAATATCATTTGCAATATAGCAGTTGTAGTATTGTAATTATGAAAATGTACTGTGCTTTGTATAAATATGGGAAAAAACTACCTTTCCTGCAGGTGTTCATGGAAAGATCTTATTACTGGCTTTAAAATACTTTAAATGGTGACACTAATTTGTGACCTTTGTATTCTCAAGCTGATTGTTTATTAATATTTCTATTGTTAGTAAAATAGTAAGTGTAGTAGTGTCTTGTCTTTCACGTTTAAATGCAGTTTTGCTCTTCACACTTTCATTTATGGCAGCATGACACTGCTATTTTTTACAGCTACTGTAACGAGTTGCTAAACATGCAATCCAAAAGTGTCTTCCTGTCATATTAACAACTTGATCATATATCAACTTTCAGACTATATGAGTTCTGTTAAGTATTCGATTTATAAATCTAAGACAACGGTCCTTGTGACAACAGGGTGTGCATGGCAAGGCAGAGGCCAGCTACCATGGGAAAGGAGACTCCCACCATCTACCCCCTTTCCCCCCGCCTTGGCGCTCAGTCCCTAGCCATAGCTCTGCTCCAGACCCAGGTGCAGTTCTCCTCTCTAAGGACAGCTCTACCTTCAGCCCAAATCCCTGTGCTGAGCCATCTGTACAATAATAGAGTGGGGTTGTGGACATATTCCATTATTGATAAGGGGAGGTGAAAAAGTTAGGGCACCTCATTCTCCCCATTCAAGATATCTTGTATTACCAGGCACATTTATCGTAAATTGATTTGCTATTGAATTGAACTTAACAGTGGAACAGACTTTTTCACCTTGAGTGTTTGTTCCAGAACTATTTGCTAGATGATCTTTTTCATGTTTCCAGCCTCTTTATAAGAGTAGATAAAAGTAGAGGTTGAGATAGTTATAGCAGGGGTGGCCAAACTGGCTTGTGAGCCACATGCAGCTCTTTTAGGGTATGTCTAAACTACATCCCTTTTTCGATAAAGGGATGTAAATTAGACATTGAAATGGTACATGAAGCCGGGATTTGAATTTCCTGCGCTTCATTTATATAATGGCGGCTGTGGCTTTTTTTTTTCCCCGAAAAGCTGCTTTTCAAAAAAAAGTGGTCAAGATGGGGATCTTTCGACAGAAGTGCCCCGTTACGAAAGATCCTGTAACCCTCAAAAAATGAGCATTACAGGATCTTTCGAAACGGGGCATTTCTCTCAAAAGATCCCCATCTTGACCACTGTTTCCCTTCCCCCTCCCCCCCCCCCGAAAAGCGGCTTTTTGGAAAAAAGCCGTGGCCACCATTATGTAAGTGAAGTGCGAGAAATTCAAATCCCAGCTTCATTTATAATTTCAATATGCCTAATTTACATCCCTTTATCGAAAAAGGAATGTAGTTTACATACCCTTACTGTTAAAAGTACAGCTCACGAAGATCCTCTGTCTCCTCCCTCCCCTCCCCTCTACTTCTTGATTTACAAGATTCCAGAGGAAGAGACCAGTGCTCTCTTTAAGCTGTGCACTTGTGTGTCTGTTCAGGAGAGATTCAGATGCCACCCACCTGATTAGCAGAGCACCCACACAGCTAGGTATTATGATTCTTTTGGAGGTGCACATTCACAAATGCCTTGGTGTGCATAAAATATTTGTTCCACACATGGATGGAAAAGATTAGTGGGAACATTGTGTGGGACTTCTGCCTTGTGGTGGGGGTAGGAGCTTCTGCCCAGTGGGGAGGGTGTTCACAGAGCTCCTGACCAGTGGATGCCTCCCAAAGGGCCCTGAGCCACTGCCTCTGTTAGTTGTGCCCCAGCCATTGAACTTTTGAAGATAGTCAGGTGTGGGTTCGGAGAGCCAGTATGTTGGTCCACCCACCCCTGAACTTGCAATAAAATAATTGTATTGGTCTTCATCTTTGGTGCTCAAACTTTTCCAGTTGTGCCATTCTCTTCTCCCTCTCCTCCCGCCACCCCCAATCAATAATGGAATTTGTCTACTCTCTTTCTCCAGTTACTGCACAGCCAAGGTTTTCTCAGAAGCAGAGTTTGGTTTGAAGGTAGAGATGGGGATGGAACTGGAAAGGAGGGCACAGCTGGGTCTGGGGGGAGAGAAGGCGTGAGGATGGAGTTGGGCCTGGAGCTAGAGCAAGACTGAGGGCTGAAAGGGTCTGAGGTACAGCTGGCCTGGGGGTAATGTGGGGCTGGAAACATAGCAATATCTTCCTGCTCTGTGCGCCCCCTGCCCACAGAACATTTGTTCCTCCTTACCCCTGTAGGGGACATGCCCCCCACACTTTAAGAATCACTGATATACATAAAACAGCAATACTCTTTCGGGACTTACAGCCAAAAACTAAAGCTGACTACGATATCCACTAGTTTGCAAAAGGCATGTACAGTACAGTACTTGGCTAATAGCTCCACCTGCTGCTTAATGTGTAAACTACACTATCACTGTTACAGAGAGCCATGTTCCCTTCTCCCTTTCAGGTAATACGCTGTCATGGTAACTGCAACTTCTGTACATAGAAATGCTGCACATGTGGGTCAATGGCAGGAGTATGAATAGACTTTACATATCTTTATATTCTGAGCAAGGTGTGGAAGGGGTAGAGAAAGGTAGGATTGAATGCTCCTGTGGGGGGGGGGGGAAGCACAGGCATATTGTTGCAGTGGGCTAATTGAAGCTCTAGTGAGAATCCAACAGAACTGTTGGTTAGGCTTGTTCTTTTTTTTTTTTTTTTCTGCATTGCCTTTCACAAATATAAACTCTGTTTGTTTCATTATCAATATCGTAAGGTATAACAGTATGCCTATTCAGAGGGAGAATAGGACCCGGTGCTAGCAACAATGCCTAAATGCTTAAATTTGTGATTGTCGTGAAATGTCCTCCATTTCCTTTCCCATCTGTCATCTCTTTCCGTACATATATCTATGGCTCATAGATTTTTACGTCAGTACTTTCAACTATCTCTCTGCTTTTGAAGATACTTTTTTTCCCACAAAATTTTCCAGGCAGCCTGGCTGCACTCCTTGATCTTTGGTTCCTGTGACGTTGGCCAGCCAGTCTAGGTCAGAACTAAGGATGTTAAGGACTAGTCAACTATCCAGTAAGCAAATGCTTATCAGACAGTTGAGTCAACTAGTCGATCCCCCCGCTCCCCCCACTTTGCTGCAGATAGAGGTCGCACAGTGGGGGAAAGAGGGGGTACTTCAGTGACAGCACCATAAGGAGCTGACCCTAGGCTCCATGCAGCACTGCCCCTTTGAGTCCCTAGCTCATCCCGGGTTCCGCGGAAATGCCGCACAGAGCCAGGATCAGCATTTCCGTGAGGGCGCTTCCGCTTTGAAATGTACAAGAGCCCCTGGCTTGTGTTGGGTCCCCCCGCTATGCTTCTGATTTTTAAATGTATTAAAAGCCAGCAGGCTCTTAATGCATTTAAAAAGCAGAGGCACAGTGTCTAGGAGTGGGTGCAAACCAGGAATCAGCTGACTTCGGCTCGCATCCAGTCCCCACTATCACCTTACTCCCCGCGGAGCTGGTCCTGGGGCAAATGGGGCATGAGCCCAAGTCAGCCAATACCTTTTAAGCCGGCTCACCCCAGCACCGGCTCCTTCTCCCTCACCCCTTTGCTGCCTCTGATAGAGATGGGTGGGGGGAGCAACTAGTCGACTACCCGATAAGCAAAAGCTTATCCAATTGTCTACTAGTCCCTTACATCCCTAGTCAGGTAGATGGCTGTAGTAAAACAGCTGATGGTGTGATAGAAATATTGAATTCATTGGTATTTTGGAATCTGATTTCACATAGCCCAGACTGAGATGAATGAGGCATGTCACCCCACTACACTTAGAGATATTGTTACAGGCTGTGAGCTCACTCAGCCTATGTCTACACTGGCGGGTTGTTGCGCCAGTAGTATGCCAATGAGGCTAAGTGTGGAATATCACTGAGCCTCATTTGCATACCTAATGAGCCACCATTTTTGCGGAAGAGGCTCTTGCGCTAGAAGGAGCTGTCTACACTGCCCCTTCTTGCACAAGAAAAACCCTCTTGCGCAATGCCGTTATGCTGATTATTTTCAGGACTAACGGCATTGCACAAGAGGGTTTTTCTTGCGCAAGAAGGGGCAGTGTAGACAGCTCCTTCTAGTGCAAGAGCCTCTTTTGCAAAAATGGCGGCTCATTAGATATGCAAATGAGGCTCAGTGATATTCCACGCTTAGCTTCATTTGCATACTTCTGGTGCAAGATCGCACCAGTGTAGACATAGCCTCAGGGTACATCTACACAACAGTGTTATTTCGGAATAACCTCTGTTATTCCAAAATAACAGTGTGTCTATACTACAAGCCTTTATTTCAAAATAATGTTGAGCTGGAGGACTTCTTACTTCGACTCATGGTAACCCTCATTTTATGAAGCATAAGGGAAGTAGAAGAATGAGTGTTCTTCCTTTGACCTCCTGCTCTGTAGACAGTGCCAAAAGCCAAAATAAGCTATTTCGACTTAAACTACGCAATTGACATAGCTGAAGTTGTGTAGCTTATTCTGACTTTAGCCTGCTGTATAGATGTACCCTCAGAGATATCTACTTCAGCTCACCTTCTTGATGTTTTATTTTGGACCACAAAGGTTAGAAAGACTTAGGAATTTCAGTTCTCATTTTTAGTGTAATTCTCTGCCAAGATGCAAATTCAGTAGCCATGGAATATATGGGGCTCTTGAGGATCAGCCAGCATGTAAGGTAAAAGGCTATAGAATCTTTGCCTTGTGGGAGATTACTTGAAACAGTAACTTCTTGCTTCTTCCTCATGTAGGACTCAAGGCAAAAACCCTGTTGCTACTACTTTATTGAAATCATAATGGCTGGAATAAGGGCCAGGAGTCTACATAAGGGATGTGAGAGTTTAACTGGTTAACCGATAAGCTAATGCTCATTGGTACAATTAACAGTTAAACTCCCGCAAGCTGGCAGCCTGCGGGGCCAGCAGCCTGCAAAGCCAGCAACGCCAGGATCCTGCAGGTTCCCATCTAACTCTGTAACCAATGGAATTATAACGAGTTACACATAGTTAGTATTTTTTAATCCTTTTTACGTCCTTAGTCTACATGTTTGCATTTAAATAGATTCTCATTTGGGATGAGAACAAATAACAAAAGTTAAGGCCAAAATGGCCAGATCTTTCCCCTTGATAATTAAACTGTGATATGACTGTAATGTATTGTGACATTACAGACTTTGAAAGGTGACTTATCAAGGAGAAAAAAAGGCATGTACTCATTCTTTGCTGCTTTATTTTGTAAGAAGACTTTTTAAACTTCTCAACACTTAAAAAAAACTGATTTGGTCTATTCAGGAACTCATGGATACTTGGAAAACTTAGAACAATTACAGGAGTAACAACTGAGCGATTGAAAAGATAAAAGGATTTTGTAGTTGGACTGTTTAAACCAGGGGTCAGAAACCTAAGGCCGAGGGGGCCAGATGTGGCCCTTATCTCGTGTGGATCTGACCCTCGAGGTTCAGGGCTTCCCCCAGCATTGGGGAGTCCATGGGGCTGGAGCACACAAAATCTACTAGTCTGTGCCCCCCATCCCCTAGGCTCTGCTGTGTGAAGGGAATGTGGGGAGTGTCTTTCTGCTTCTCAGTTGTGGGCCATGTCAATGAGGATTTGTTTGGTTTTTTGCACTCCTCACTTGTACGTGGCCTCCGACTGATTTTCTGTTTGGGTCAGTGGCCCCCGACCCGAAAAAAGGTTCCTCATCTCTGGTTTAAATCTGTCATTAACCTCTTTAATCCCAGTGTCTAATAAACTTCTCGGAGAAGAAATTTCTAGATCTAGAGCTTGGCACCTTAAAATGTGACAAACTCAAAATTCACACTGAGTCTTCCAGCAAACCCAGGCAAAGTCATTGGAACCTTCTCCTGATACAAAGCTGAAACTTCCTGAAATAAACTAAGATTGCCTTTTGAGCAGCAAGAGCAGAAAGGACACAAAGTGTAACTTTATCTTCCCTTGCAGGTCATTTTGTAGCTGGATTTAAGAAATTATTGGTAGTGAACCTTGTTGGTTTAATTTCTTTCTCCTTCATCTGCCTGGCAAATGAAAAAGCTATCAGTGGCTCAGGGTGGTGGCAAGAAGGTGAGAGACTGGTGGGCCCCCTGGGTGTACCTGAAGGCTGGCATCAGAAGGGCCACAATTGACCTTCCCTGGTCTGTCAAACTTCCTCCTTCAGAATTGGTTCGGTCCCGAGGGTGCCAGTCCACGGAAATCCAATCTTTACTTAATTTCTGAGTGCTTGATTTAAGATTGTTCTTTGAATGTGTTTCTTTCTGAGTAATCTAAGGAGGGGTTGTCCATGTGTTGTACAGTTTACTGAATCTCAAACTCTTCAGGCTTTTTTAGACAAAGTTGGCAGATCTTGATCTCTGATTTGGTGTAACTTTAAATTTTGACAACACAAAATCCCCCTCTGTAAAGGGGGATGTAAATAGTGTGATCATATTAAAAGCTAGTTGCAGTGACTATAAAGAAAAAAATTAAAGATAAATTCCTTCCATGTGTAGTTGCTGGGTTTTGTTCTGGGACTGCTCATACTTGAGTGCTGCATTAATTACTTGTTCAAGGGTTTTTTTGGATCAGATAATGTGGAATTCTGGAACTTTGCAAGCAAATCTGGCAGTCTGTGGTGTCCACTTCCACATGGGATTCAAGACAGATATTCAAGTATGTTTTTCAGCAGTTTCATTGTAGACTTGGTAGTAAAGATTGTACCTCTCTAATTTGACACCCTCGGGCCCAGACTATGGTTGGTCAATATTGTCTAGCAACATTACCAACACTTCCATTGCTTACTGGGCTTTCAGCTAATTAGAGCTAAATAATAACACAGAACACTGAGAGCCAGGACTGGTGTCTGTAAACAAACTTTATGGGACCATGACAAATTTGGCCACATGTATGATAAGTGGACATCTGGGCACTTATCGGGTAGTCGAGTGACTACTCGCTTCCGCACCCTCCCCTCTCCTCCCCCCCGCCCGCCTCTGTATCGGAGGCAGCAAGGGGGGAAAGCTGGTGCTGCGGGGAGCTAACTTAAAAGCCAGCTCCCCCCAGCACTGTCTCCGTGGTGCAGGGTGGACAAGGTGGGCAGAGCTGCAAGGTCACCTGGCTTGCACGACACCGGCGAGCTAACCCCGCTGCAGCTCAGCACTTCAAATTGTAGTAAGAGACCAGTGGGCTCATACTACATTTAAAGCGCAGAGCTGCAGCGGGAGCACCCTCCCCCCCCCCATCAGCTAATCAAATAGTCGATGGAAGTTCCATCAACTACTCAGTGAGTCAATTAACCAATAGTTAGCATCCCTAATTAAAACCAGGCCACACCACAGATGTTGCCGGGCCAGAAAGTGCTAGAGAGAGATTAAACCTCTATAGATTTAACGTGGCCATGGAGCTTTGAGGAAAAGCAGCTTAACTAAATATACTTAATCTATCCGAAATGTGGCTTAGTGCTAGGTAAAGAGATTTAATATCGAAACCAGTCTATGAAGTAGAATTAATTCAGAACATACATCTTTGAAAAGAAATTATTTGAGGCATTTCTGTTGCAAATAGAGTAAATTGGAAATGGAAAATATTGTATGTAAGGTAACATTTTGAACCTTTAGTGTCCTAAAATGGAGTGTATAAGTGGTTATAATATATACTTTATCAAACTTACAGTCTGCAGCAAATCCAGAGTCCCAGTGTGCAAGCATCTCCAGGGAGGAGAACACGCAGTTGTCGTCAACAACCAGTCAAGGATATGTTTTACCAGAAGGAAAAATCATGCCGAACACAGTCTTTGTTGGTGGAATTGATATAAGGGTATTTACATGTTTTAACTGTGACATATATGCTGCAGTGACTGGACTGTTTGTGTGTGTTTTTTTTTTTTTTTTTTTTTTTGAAGTGGAGGGCAGAAAACAGACTTTTACTTCTTATAGGAATTGGCTGATCCCACGGCATCTACCAGTTTTATGGTATTGCACTGCTGTGTGAGATCTGAGTTCAGTTCCAGTTTTGTTCCTTAACTAGGTGAGCAGCAATGAACCGTGCAAAATGGTGGGTGGGTTTGAAAATGGCTTCTTCAGTAAACCCACTTCAAACAATTGAGCACAAATTTGCAAAAGGAGTTAAGAGTTTCTTGTGGTGGTGGCCAGTGGTGTGTGTGGGGTGGTGTGTTTGTTTTTTTTAATGATAAACAAATTTTGTTCCTTAGATGGATGAAACAGAAATTAGAAGCTTCTTTGCACGATATGGTACAGTGAAAGAAGTGAAGATAATCACTGATAGAACTGGTGTTTCCAAAGGGTAAGTAGAAAATTAATGATTTGTCTTGGTCATTAAAGCTTTGCTAACCTAGTAATGTTGGTAGCCACAAATCACCAGAGGAGACATCACCATATGGGGAGTTGGACTAACTCAACCATAAAACATATTATTAAAATAGTAGAGCCCTGTTTGTATTACTAATTCTGGAAGTGGTGAATTACAGATACCCATAGGCTACCATAGACTCAATTAAGGTGTAGCTGATCTTATAAAGAACAATAGAGTGTGCTTTAGCTCAGGGGTTTTCAAACTCTGTGTCACAGCTTGTAAGGGCAAGCTGCTAGCTGGCTGTGAGATGCTTAGTTTACCTGCAAAGGCACAGGTATGGGCACCACTTTCCGCAGCTCCCATTGGCCATGGTTAATGGGAGCTGTGATTACCTGCATCACCACAGGTACGGTCAAATAAAGTGTCTCGTGGCCAGCTTGCGGCTTGCCCTTACAAGCCGTAACCCAGAGTTTTAAAACCCCTGCTTTAGCTCACTTAATAAATCTTGCTTTTCTGTGGGCATTTAGGGGTATAACTGCTGAATTGGTCAAACTAGCATTGTCTGCCAAATGCAAACAGCTTGAGATGGAATTAAATTCTTTTTAGACCATCTGCTTTCATTGTTTTGGAGGAACAGTAATCATGGATCCACTTCCTAGGCATGTGCTTTTTCACCTGGAAAGAACTCTTTGATCAGCTCCTTTATACCTCTGGCCCATCCTTTCCTCTGCAGGTTGTGATGTACCTTATAGAAGTGGAAGTCATGGTTATTGGTAATGTGCTAGACAGATGAATAATGTGGATCAAAACTACTGTTTTGTCTATGCTTAATATAATAAACTCTTGTTGCTCCAAGTCTCGCATCATCTCAGTGATAAGACCAAATACAATCCCAGTTTCACAAATTGGGGAAACCAAGACTATGGTGAAGTGAATTGCATCACATCACACTCAGACTCAAATGAGAATCAAATCCCTAAACTGGAATCTAGCTGGCACTTTGTAATAAAAATACCCCATTCATATCCATTTTTGGTTCACAGAATCCAGCAGAAGGATATTGACTTGGATTTGTCTTTTGGGGCATGTTAACCCAATTTATGCTTTGAGCTTTTTCAAAACAGGCTTATAGGTCACAGTGAACCTTTTTTCCTTTTCCTTTTGCAGATACGGATTTGTATCCTTTTTGGACAACGTAGATGTTCAAAAGATAGTGGAAGTAAGTTACTTAGCTATTTGGGGATGCCTACATTCGTATCTGTATTCTGTAACAAAGAATACAGTGAGGTTGTTAATGGGGGGGGGGAGGGGGCAGTAAACGGTTAAGGGTTAAAGCCGTTAAGGGAGAGGCTTTCTGGTTAATCATTCACATCCCTATCTAGAACCCTGAAAATTTGCAAGTATACGCTTTATATCCACTGGTATTTGCAGCTGTGGAATGGATGTGGATATCCACAGCTTATTTTTGTGGATGCAGATGCAAAGTTTGTATCCATGCAGGGCTCTACATACTGCTGTTTATAAACATAGTAGCTGGGCATGCACTGGCTATACTCTACATGCTGCTATAAATGTAGATGTACCTTTAGATTAACTTAAAAATAGTTATTGACCTGTCATTGAATCTGAAAGTATAGTCAGGTTTTTTGTTTTTTAATTATGTTGCTGATTTTTTTTCAGTCACAAATAAACTTCCATGGTAAAAAACTGAAACTGGGCCCAGCAATCAGAAAACAACAGAATTTATGTAAGTACATCTAGACTGGGACTTTAGCTTGTTTCTCCTCATGAAAGGATGCTGATTTAAATATAACATATTTAGTCATTTGTTTCTATGGTACATACATTCTTGTATTATTAGTATGAAAAGTGTTACAACTAAAGTAAATCTAAGTAATTGCTATTGGTTAATACGGAGACTTTTTTTACTCAGATTTGGCAAAAAAAAAAAAAAAAAAAAAGGATTAATTTTTTACTATCATAACGTCCCAGCATGTAAACTGCAAACACTGCTGAACTCCTCAAGTGTTCTGCAATTAATTTTTTATTTTACATTTTTAAAAAATCATTTAACCATACATATCTGAATTACAAAACCTTAATTTTGGGCCTAAACCACTGAAAAAAAAAGTTGTGAATTGTCTCTCTCTCTTTAACTAGGTACTTACCATGTGCAACCCAGACATCTGGGTTTTAATCCTCCTGTGCCACAGTTTCATAGCGTGTGGAGTAATCAAAACACGGAAACATACATGCCTCCTCCAGCTATGATGAGCCCAGTAACTCAATATGTTCAGGTAAGATTATTTCTTTATGGTCTGATATTTTGGATCATAACTGTGCTCTTCAAAGCACTAGAATGTAACACTTCTGATCCACACTTATTTGGCCTCTGAAATAAGCCCAATATGAATTTTAAATCTTGACAGTCATACCCCTAAAAACGTGAAACCTGTAATGGCAAATCTTTGTATAGAGTGGCCATTTTGAAGGATACCATCAACTTGAAATCTAGTCTACTTTGAAATACGGATTAACTATAGTTTTTTGTACTGCACCTGCCCTGGAGTCCTCCTGCCCATTATTATGATTTTTTTTTAACAATCTATTTTCTATTATTTCTCTTTTCTGCATACCCTTCTCCCTCCCACCCCATTAGAAAAATTGAGGTGGGGAGAGGAGTGACTATAGACAAAGTGCTTTTAGAAGCTGAGAATAAAGTTAAAGATAGGTAATCTGATTACTCTTCATTGAAAAAAAATTAGTTGTAACAATAGCAAATAATGCACCAAGTGCAGACAGATGTGCCTTCTAAAGCAGGCAGATCTGTCAGTGTAGAAGTACCATCTTCATAAAGCTTTCAGTAGACTTCTACTTTTTCTAGAATCTTGATGTTTGCAGTCACTTACTCACCGACTGTATTACAAAATATCTCTGAACTATGGAAACTCCCTTTAACTTCATTTGAAAGCAATACTCTCCTTAAATATAAAGCATAAAAACAAGTACTGGGTCAGACCAAAGATTCATCTAGCCCAGATTCTGGGTCAGACCAAAGATTCTGACTGAAGCCTCTGGTACTGGCCACAGAGGGAATAAGCTGAACAGTTAGTCATGAAGTAATCCATCCCCTGTTACCTATTCCTAGCTTCTGGTAAAGCCAAAATCTTCAGCCTGGTAATGCTACTCTGAATGAAGCAAGAAAAGAATCAGGGGAGTAGCCTAAATAGAGATCTTGAGCTTTAGAGGGGTAGCTGAGTTAATCTGTAACTTTTAAAAAATTTTTAAGAGATCTTGAGTAGTCTGGAGGTTGCTCCCAATGCGTAGCTCAAATTGCATAGCTTATTTTGAGCTACAGGTGCAGTGTAGACGCATGCTTAGAAACAACTACTTTCATTTCTGTTCAAATGCAGTTTGTGACTAAGGACTTGTCTATACAAATATTTAGGCTGTGTCTACACGGCAATGTTATTTTGAAATAACTAGTGTTGTTTCAAAATAACATACAGTCGAAATACTGTCAAGCTGGTGGACTTCTTACTGTGACTTCTGTAACTCTCATTTTATGAGGAGTAAGGGAAGTTGGAGGAAGAGCACTCCATTTCAAAATAAGTGCTGTGTAGACAGCACCAAATCTTAAATAAGCTATTTTGAAATAAGGTACACAATTGACATAGCTCAGTTTGCGTAGCTTATTTTGAGTTAAGCCCTGCTGTGTAGATGTGCCTTTAGTGTGCAGAAGCTAGATTTACATGCTATCTTGCTTTGAGCTCTGTATCTGTATAGATAAGCCATGAAGTTTCTGTTGTTCCTTGGGTTCTTCAGGGCAGGGGACTAGGAATGTGGGGAGAGCAGGAGTCAGTGCAGGGAGTTGGGTGGGAGGTGTTCAGGGTAGGGGGTAGTGATGTAGGGGGCTGGGAAATATGGGTGGATTCACCAGGGGGAGGATGGCAGTGCAGCTCCTCCCCCCACAAGCTCCTGGGGCAGGTGGGGCTGCAGGTGCCTGGTCCCAGCTGCTAGCTCCTTGGGATATGAGGGGAGAGCTGCGGTGCTTCTGGGAGGCTGGGGTTGTAGTGCCCGGCTCCAGGGGCGTAGCCAAGGGGGTGGGGTTGCAATGCCCATCCTCAATCACCAGTGAAACTTCTCTGAGGGAGGTCAGTGCTGTTGGCTGGTGCCCTCCTCCCATCCAGCACTGCGGCCAAGGCCCAGGGCAGGGGCCCATTTACCTAGGCTGGTGGCCAGCAACATCACTTTCTTCCTGGTGCAGCCACACCCCTGTGGTCACTCTGCAGTATAACTATCCTTATCAGCCCCCTCCCTTTCCGTATTATGGAAAACAGTCCCATTCCAGATACATGCCTTTTTCCTGGCACAACCAAACCCTGATCTTGCTTTAAGTTAGGATAAGAGGAAGTGGCATACCAAACTTGGTGGTCTTAGCTCTTACTATTTAGGAGTAGTTCTTGAACAAATGGGCTCACAAAAAACAGATAATGCACAAACTAATTTATTTTATTTATATATATCTAAAGCCTCATTGAGGCTCAGTGAGACTGATTTACTCTGTGGTAAGCCAAGGTTTGGGTCTACAATGCCCTAGCTTTCTCGGCCTTGATGTCCTCTGTGGAAACTGCTCCAATGCAGTGAAAGCCCCAGAGTGATGTTGGAGTATGTTAACATCCTATGAGAGTACTGCTTACTGTACAGCAAGCTGGTGCACTGTAGATTTACACAGTGGTGTGCTACTCTATAGGTAGCAGTGTAGACAAGCCATTAAACTCTTAGTGCTGAAGATCCTTTTGAAACTAGGTCTTGGACACTTAAGGTGTGTCCACATTGCATCCAGGGGTGTAATTACTGGCTCCCATATAACCACCCATGCTGACTGTGATTCATTTACTATGCTAAAAATAGCATATACCTATTAGGGATGTTAAACGTGTAATTCATTAATCATGTAGTCGATAAAAATTTTGTCGACTGCATGATTAATCATAAGGGTTTGCATTGGAAGCACTCAGCCCTGGCTCGCGCCGGGTCCTAGCAACTACCATTGTTGCTGCTCTGCATTTCGAACCCTGTAAGAGCTGCTGCTCACTAAAAAATTTATTTGCTGGGAGCGGGGGCATTGCATGTAGTTGATAGCGTTAACCAATAAGCACCGACTTATTGTTTAATCGACTACACTATTACATCCCTGGTACTTGTGAGCTAGCCACTCTCAGTACAAACCCACCTGAATCCCTAGGGATTTACTTGGTTAGTTAGCTTATGCACTGCCCGTATATTGCTAACTTTAGTGTGGTAGCCCAATCATTGGTGCCAGTAGGTTTATCAAAGAAGGAAATAATACCCTGACTGTTGTGCAGATGTACTGTTTCCTAATCTCTTTAACCTATGAAATGCAAACCTTTTTTTAAAGGCATATCCGTATGGGTCACAAGCTGTACTGATACAACAGCAAGTTCCTGTAGGATACCAGCCCACCTACAACTATCAGGTACATATTTTTAAATGGCTTAATTTATTTAAAACATTAAACTCAATTATCTAAACATTCTGGTGACTAGATGTTGGAACTCAGTTTGTTGGTTCAGTACTTTTTTTCCCTCAAATATCTTTCTGCAGTGTTACTTCATAAATCACTTTCATTTAAGGCTGCCAGTTAATCGCAGGTAACTTATGTGATTAACTCAAATTAATTGTGATTTTAAAAATTAATCACAACTAGTTGCCATTTTAATCACATTGTTAAACAATAGAATACCAATTGAAATTTATTAAATATTTTTGGATATCTTTCTGTATTTTTAAATACCGTAAAAGTCCTTTTATCTGGCATACGGTGTGAATGGGGAGTGATGATAAATTAAAAAAATGGTTGGTTAAGAAGGAAGGGTTTGGAGTGTGTGTGTATGGGATGTTGCTGGACAGGAGTGTGGTAGGGGCTCCAGGGTACAGACTCTAAGACAGAGCTTGGATCTGGTGGGGAGTTGGGGAAGGGTTTGGGGTGCTAGATGCGGCGGTGGCAAGCATTCACCAGCAGAGGCCCCTCAAAATAACTCTCTGTCCCTGCTGCTCCTTCAAACAGTCGAGCAACCTCACTCGCACCAAAAGCTAGTACACTCACCTGGCAGCCTGTTCAGTGGCGGGATCTCTTGCTCTCCCTCTTAAATTCCCCTCTCTGCAGCCCCCTGTCCCGACACAAGTATTAAATGACTTTTTAGTTTCAGCTTTCATCAAACAGATTAGTAGTGATTGGATATAACCAGGTGAATGCCAGTAAAAGTTAGGTAGGATCTGATGCTAAAATAGGGAAAGAACAAGCTGAAAATTATTTCAAGTCATCAGGGCCCAATGAAATAGTTCCTTTAGTATTCTAGGATGTGACTGAGGATATGTCTGAGCCATTAGCAATTATCTTTAAAAAGTAATGGGAGATAGGAGCAAAGCCAGAGGCCTACCAGTATATTTGCCCTTTTTCCAATCTATAAAAAGGAAATAAGAACAACCCAGGGAATTACAGACAACTCCTCTTAACTTCAATTCCCAGAAAGATAATGAAGCAAATAGTTAAGCAGTCAGTTTACAAACACCTAGACAATAAGTTAACAGCATGCATCACCTTTATTATTTAAGAACAAATTTTGTCAAACCAACCTCATAGCTTGCGCTTTTTTTTTTTTTTTTTTAAATGGGGTAAGAAGCCTTGCGCTTAGAGGGGAGGCAGTACATGCAGTATATCTTGACTTTAGTAAGGTTTTTTTATATTGTCTCACATGACTTTCACATAAACTAGAGAAATGCAACCAAATGAAGCTACTATAAATTGGGTACAAAACTGTTCCCAGACCCCAAGATTAATTAGCAATGGTTCAAAATCAAATTGGAAAGATATATCGAGTGGGATCCCACAGGGATCAGTTCTGTTCAATATCATAATGATTTAGATCCATAGTTCTGAAACTGTGGGTCAGGACCCCAAAATAAGTCGTAGACCCCTTTAAATAGGATCACTGGGGTGGCTTAGGGTTACTGTAGCTTCAGCCATGGTCAGAAGGACTCAGGATGCAGGCCTCCTGCCTGACCGTTGCCTTTACCACCACCCAGAGTGGTGGGGGTTGGACTGTGGCCTCCCCTCCCTTGAGGCAGTGGGGTTTGTATGGACTCAGGCTTTAGTGTCCCCCCCCCTTCCCCCCTTGGGGTCATAGTAATTTTGTTGTCAGAAGGGGGTCATGGTGCAATGAAGTTTGAGAAAACCTTATCTAGACCATCCTGACAGATTCCACAACCTCCCTTGGTAGTTTATAGCATTCTATAGGAAGATTTTCCTAATGTCCAGTCTAAATTGCTTTTACTGCAATTTAAGACCATTGTTTCTTGTCCTATCCTAAAGGGAACCATTTTTTACCTCCTCTTTGTAACAAACTTTTATGTACTTGAAAACTGTTATGTCTCCCTTCAGTCTTCTTCCTAGACTAAACAAACCCATTTTTTCCCAATCTTCCCTCATAGGTCATGTTTTCTAGACCTTAAATAGATTTTGTTGCTCTTCTCTGGGCTTCCTATAGTTTGTCAATGTCTTTTCTGAACTGTGGCACCCAGAACTGGATACAGTACTCCAGTTGAGGCCTAATCAGCATGAAATAGAGCAGAAGAATTACTTCTCATGTCTTGCTTAACAATACTCCTGCTAATACGTCCCAGAATTATGATTTGGGGTTTGTTTGTTTGTTTGGAAACTGCTGACTCATATTTAGCTTGGGATCCACTATGACCCTCAGATCGTTTTCCACAGTGCTCCTTCCTAATCAGTCATTTCAAATTTCGTATGTTGTTCCTTCCGAAGTGGAGTACTTTGTATTAGGGATGTTAAATATCGGTTAATTGACTATTCGAGTAACCGTTTCAAGCCAGGACTGAGCTGAACTGCTGGCCAGCCTGCTAAAAAATTTACTAGCAAGTGGGGGGGGAGGTGTGTGAAATGCATGTAGTCTATAGCATTAACCTATAAGATTTTGCTTATCGGTTTATCGGCTACACTATTACATCCCTACTTTGTATTTGTCTGTACTGAATTTTAACCTGGACAAACTGGAGAAATGGTCTCATTTTGAATTTTAATCCTGTCCTCCAGAGCACTTGCAACCCCACTCACCCAGTTTGGTGTCATCTGTACTGAAGATAATGACAGAGAGTACAAAGTTTGTACAATGTTTAGCAAAAAGCTCCAAATTATACCAGCCAATGAGACTCAGTCTATTTAGGAAAATTTAAAAGTATAAATTCAAAACAAGATTAAAATTAATAGGAAATATGATTTAAGCAGTTTCCTGATTTAAATCACTTTTTAAATAAATCACCCTCTCCTACAGAGAAGAAATAGGAACTATGATATGATGTGGTGGTAAAATTTACTACACGCTTAACCAAAATACTGAGGGTGGTACACCTGCTCTACATATATTATTCTGAGACACATTCTTGAAAGGTGCTTTGGTAACGAACACGGGAATCTTGGCTTTAGCTGTAGGATTAGTTTTGCACATATAACTGATCTCAAACTCTTGCCAAACTGGATGAGGTATTCTAACTTCCCTATTGCATTATTTTAAAAAGTTTGTAGACTGCTAAGTGGTACAAATTAAATTGATAAAGTGACTCTCTTAAAAGCATATAAAACTGCTTGGTGAAGGGATATTAATTTGTAATTTATGGGCTTTGCATGCTCTGTTCAACCCAGGTTGTAATGAAAATAATAATCACTAAGTGGCTTTAAAGGTGATGTGCAAAGGAAAAAGAAAAAGGGGGTTGAGCTCTCTTTGTAATCTGTTCTTCACTTATAAAGACTGCCCAAAAGACACTTAAGAAGTAAGGCTTTCCAAATATATACATGGGTGTAATCTTTAAAAATATTTGCAATTTCCAGTCTAGTTTTGCTAGAAGATTATTGGAGATTTCAAATGTGAATGTGAACTCTTTCACCCCTTAACTGAGAGAGTTGGAGTATTCTCTTTAAGAGATCTGTTTTCTGAAAAGTTTCCCAGTCATTTGAGTTAAAGGTGTAAACAAAGTAAGAGACACCTCCATTGCATAGCTTTTAGCCTTAAAATAAATGAAACTTCCTGCCAAAGAATGCATCTGATACCAGGAAGCAAGCATACCCATTCTGAGAGGTTTTGAAGTTCAGCTGCTGCTTCTAAGCCTCTGAGCTGTGGGTGCTATCAAAGATAATCTTATGTAAAGGCTGTTAATAATCATGATTAGTTTAGTTGAAATGCTGAATTTAATGCTGCAATCTGCTTTAGTTCTTCTGAGCTCCACAGATTACCTTGGTCAAGTTGTGAAAACTGAGCAGTGATTACTGGGGCATTGAGCATCACTAGTCACTCAGGTGAAAAACTAAAATGCAGTCTTGTTTTGTGATGCACACTTGGTGATTTGGCTACCCTGCAACACCTTTCTACCATTTCTGAAAGAAATCACAGTGAGATCCTAGTGCAGGTATCTGTTCAACAATATATAATGTCAGGGGTAGCTAGACTTTATTGACCCTGAGTCACAAACTACAATCTTCAGAAGTTCTAAAGCTGGGAGGTGCATGACAGGGCTTGGGGATTCAGCCCTGTTCCTGCTGAACAGGAACACCCTCTGGGGCTAAAGCTCCACAAGCCCTCCTCCTCACTATGTAGAAGCCTCAATCTGCCAGCAGAGGTACTGAGCTCTCTTTTTCCCCTCCACCAACCCAGTTTGAGCTGGAGAATGTTGGGGGAGCAGGATGCAGGGTGAGCTCTGCAAGCCCCACGTTAACTGTTAAAGATATTTATACTTGGGGGACATTAAGTGCCAAAAACTTAAATTCTGCAGATTTTACTTGTCAAAATAACTGGCTACATAATCACATCAGTTTCAATTATTTTTATAATTTTGTTATAAAATACGGTATGTCAGCAAGTATGTCTGTAACAATACAGACACACACAGATATTCCCCCAAGAAGTAGAGAGTTATAAGAGCCTTCCTATAAACTATAATGTTAGCCAGAAGTGTTGTTGAAACCCCATCATTAATGGCATATCTTTCTTAGACAGTATTCCAAAGTGTGGTGCTGAAATCATGTACCAGATTACCACTGAGCCCTGTCCTCTGGGATGCCCTACCACCCTGTCTTGCTTGTGCCAGACCCTACAGTCTCACCCTAGATGTAGCCTCTGTGTTTCTCTGCCATCACTGGAGATGTCTAGACTACATGGCTCTGTTGACGGAGCCATGTAGGTGAGGTTTCTAGACATAGGGAAATGAAGCGGCGATTTAAATAATCGCCGCTTCATTTACATCAAAATGGCTGCCATGCTGTGCTGATCAGCTGTTTGGTGGCACAGCACGGTAGTCTGGACGCTCCGTGGTCAACAAGGCTTCCCTTGTCGACCGTGGAGCGTCCAGACTACTGCGCTGTGACGCCAAACAGCCGCTTCATTTCCCTTTTTCGAGTACACTAATCTACATGGCTCCGTCGAGGGAGCCATGTAGTTTAGATGTACCCCTAGACTGCAGCGCTTTCTCGGAATACCGGAGATATCCCGGAAAAGTAATGTTGCGTCCAAGGAACGCGTCTGCTTTTCCAAAAAAATTTTCAGAAAAGCGGACACACTCTTTTGCCATCCCTGTAAACCTCATTTTACGAGGCATAAGGGATGTCGAAAGAGCAGGTTTTTCTGAAATTTGGCACCATGTAGAAGCACCAAATTTCCGAAAAACCTCTTTCTATGCTCTTTTTTGAAAGAAAGGCCAAAAAAAAAAAAAAAACCCAACAACTTCTCAAGGCCCTCACTTTGCACATCTAGATTAGTAAGCAGGTTTATACGTTCTATTTCTAACTCTAATTACAAGAATGATACATGCTCACAAATTGAATATACACATTTAGTCAATTATATCTTTAATGATATGTTATGCAAAATACTTTGTGTAAAGCATGTTTTGAGTTGTCATTCCTATACATGAACATATTTCCATTGAATAATATGGAGGGTAATGTCACAGACTTATCCTGATTTTTATAAAAAATGTTCGTGACGTAATGGGGAGCTGCAGGGTCCCAGATCTCCTGTAAGGGTGGCTCAGAGCGTTGTGGGGTCTTCCCTCCCTGCTGCCTGTGTCTGGGAGCTCCCAGAGCACCCATTGTGGCTGGTGACACTTCACCATTTCCAGCCATCACAGGCAGTAGGGGAGGGCAGCTGAGGCTGCCAGGTTCTGTGGGCTGAAGTCACAGAAGTCTCTGAAAGCCATGGAATCTGTGACTTCTGCCACTTTTGACGAAATTGTAGCGTCACTTTATGGTTACTGTGATTCAGGACGTCTAGTCTGTGTAGCTGTCATGACCTACCTTCTATAGCTGTGCTTTTGGAACCCATGTCTGGGTTACTGCCTCTCATTTCCCTCACTAATTTACAAAGGGCTGGACTGCCCTATGTATCTTCAGCTGTGGCGTGCATGAGGACACAATGCTGAGGTCATAAGGTTTGAAATGGTATGCATGAGTAGCACAATTGTGATCACACACATGATAACTGCAATTTTTGAAAGCAATTGTTCTTTGCACAGGATATGATAAATACAGGCTAATTCTTATTTATTAAATCTTTAAGGTCCCACCACAGTGGCCTCCTGGGGAGCAAAGGAATTACGTTTTACCTCCGGTAAGGGTGACCAAATATAATGCATGAAATTTCAGCCTTCTAGTCTGAGTGTTGCTTTGCTAGTTTATCAATTGTAATCAAAATCAAACTTTTATTTAGTGTAAAATTGCTTTGCAAAGGGTAGACCTCTCTGGATTAAATGCTTACGGTGGTACTCATGACTGAGACTGCTGATTGTTAAATCTCAGTTTAGGGTTTCATATTTCTGTGGAAGCTCTCTTAAGGAAGAATTTCTTGGGAGAACAAAAACAGGTTTCATTTCTTCTTTCTATGTTCTCCCAGATTAAGCCGCAGGAGGGTTCGAAGGCTCTAAAATAACATAATTTAAACAACTCCTTTTCATGGAAAATTAGAGGGGATAAAAGCATAGCTTTCCTTTTTTTTCTTCAAGACCTGTATAACAAAAACATTACTGCTTATTAACTGTTCCAGTTTTTTTTCAAAAGGCTCTCTGTGTTTAATAAAGCAGACACTGGTAGTATTTCTGAAAGTGTGTACAAATTGTTGAATCGAGTTTCTTTCAAACTTTATAGAAATAAGAGATATTATAGTGTCTCTGCCAGATTCAGTGGACTTGCAGCAGTGATTGGAAACCATCTACTCCAAATCCCAAAGAAAGGCAGCTTTTCATGGCTTTGCACAAGTGACAAAACATGTATTTTTTTCACTTATTTTCCCTTTAGAGACTTGTAAGAATTTTATTCTACTTGTATGAAATGTAAAATTCCAATCACTGTCCACATTTAATCCAGTTTTACTTTTTTCCATTGGAAGGTCTGACATGAATTCTCTTTAATGATAATTATTTTTGTGTAATGAATCATTTGTCCATGATTTGAAATTGTGCTGCTTGAGTTTATAGATAGGATGTGTACAATGGAATTAGATACTTGTGGCTGGCCTGTACCAGCTGTCTTGAGCTTGTGAAGCTTGGGTTAAGGAGTTATTTAATTGTATTTGTAGGTGTTGGGGCTTGGGCTGAAGTCCAGGGGGGCAGGCACAGGACTTGAGGGTCTGGACCTAAACATCTGCACCACAATTAAATAACCCCTTACCCTGAGTTAAGTGAGCCAAAGTCAGATAGTATCAGCCAGCTGCAGGAGTCTTAATTCCTGTGTAGATAAAGACTATCTTAGAATTGCTGTGCTTGTTTTTCTTCCTATGAATGGTATTCCTTCAAAGCCATTTCTCACAGCCCCCATAGGATAAGTGGGGAATTGGAAATGATCATCACTTTCCTACTCTAATGTTTTGAATTTCAGGGATACACTTCTCTTTAACATCTTATTGCAGGTGTTTGCACCCATCCCCATGTTGAACAGTTACTCACCTGAATTTCTGTATATTTATATTGTCTTGTTTTTGAATGGATCGTGTGTACCAAGCTTTTTTGGTATCATACTTATGTAACATATGGGGAGAAATCCCTGTGCTCAACACATTCTTTACTGGGAAAGTCGGTAGATCCTTCAAAATGTGTCTTCCCTGTATTGGAGTTCACCAGAAGCAGAACCAGATGTATGACACTCAGCACTCCGGAAGTGGCCAAACCCCTCCATCTCCAGCCAGTTTAAGATAAATAACAGTTTGTGTTTAAAGGACATAACTCTTAACAGGCTCTTAAAAAGCAACTTCTAATTCCATTGCCATTGGCTGGCAAACAAATAACACTGGTCTACAATTTTTTAGAAGTCGTCTGCTTCAGAGATAAAATGTGCTATTTATTATGTATTTTGATGTGCTGAATTCAAATATGACAATTAAAACAACTGATTGGCTACTGTTTCCAAGATATTTAAGTTTACATTTTACGTCTATGTATATTGAGTAGATAGTAGAGTTTTAATCATAAATTGTAAACCTAGGTCTTTTCATGTGTTTATGGTTGCTTTACATGATAATATTTCACCTGTCCTGTTTATGTAACACTTTAAAAATCAGCAAAAGGGTTATATAAATAAAATTTATTATGAAACAAAAGGCAAAAAACTATTATGTAGATAGTTTAGTCCTATTCAGTGTCTACTCGGCGCTTCTTGGCTTGTCTCTTGTATTCATTAAATGAAGCATCTCTTGTCACTGTCCAGCAATAGTCTGCAAGCATTGATGGGCTCCATTTGCCCTGATAGCATTTCTCCATTGTTGCAATGTCCTGGTGAAATCGCTCGCCGTGTTTGTCGCTCACTGTTCCGCAGTTGGGTGGAAAAAAATCTAGATGAGTGCAAAAAACGTATCTTTAGTGACATGTTGCAACCAAGGCTTTTGTATGCCTTGAGGAGGTTTTCCACCAACAACCTGTAGTTGTCTGCCTTGTTGTTTCCGAGAAAATTTATTGCCACTAACTGGAAGGCTTTCCATGCCGTCTTTTCCTTGCCACGCAGTGCACGGTCAAATGCATCATGTCGAAGTTCACTAATCTGAGGACCAACAAAGACACCTTCCTTTATCTTAGCTTCACTTAACTTTGGAAATTTTCCACAGAGGTGCTTGAAAGCTGCTTGTGTTTTGTCCATGGCCTTGACAAAGTTCTTCATCAGACCCAGCTTGATTTGTAAGGGTGGTAACACAATCTTCCTTGATTCAACAAGTGGTGGATGCTGAACACTTTTCTTCCCAGGCTCCAATGACTGTCGGAGTGGCCAATCTATCTTGATGTAGTGGGAATCTCTTGCACGACTATCCCATTCGCAGAGAAAACAGCAGTACTTTGTGTATCCAGTCTGCAGACCAAGCAAGAGAGCAACAACCTTCAAATCGCCACAAAGCTGCCACTGATGTTGGTCATAGTTTATGCACCTCAAAAGTTGTTTCATGTTGTCATAGGTTTCCTTCGTATGGACTGCATGACCAACTGGAATTGATGGCAAAACATTACCATTATGCAGGAAAACAGCTTTAAGACTCGTCTTCGATGAATCAATTAACAGTCTCCACTCATCTGGATCGTGAACAATGTTGAGGGCTGCCATCACACCATCGATGTTGTTGCAGGCTACAAGATCACCTTCCATGAAGAATGGGACAAGATCCTTTTGACGGTCACGGAACTTGGAAACCCTAACATCACCTGCCAGGAGATTCCACTGCTGTAGTCTGGAGCCCAAAAGCTCTGCCTTACTCTTGGGTAGTTCCAAATCCCTGAGAAGGTCATTCAGTTCACCTTGTGTTATGAGGTGTGGTTCAGAGGAGGAGGATGGGAGAAAATGTGGGTCCTGTGACACTGATGGTTCAGGACCAGAAGTTTCATCCTCTTCCTCTTCCTCGTCTGACTCAAGTGAGAATGATTCTGGTGCATCAGGAATGGGCAGTCCTTCTCCGTGGGGTACTGGGCGTATAGCTGATGGAATGTTTGGATAATGCACAGTCCACTTTTTCTTCTTTGACACACCTTTCCCAACTGGAGGCACCATGCAGAAGTAACAATTGCTGGTATGATCTGTTGGCTCTCTCCAAATCACTGGCACTGCAAAAGGCATGATTTCCTTTTCCTGTTCAACCACTGGCGAAGATTTGTTGGACAAGCATTGCAGCATATGTGTGGGACCCACCTCTTGTCCTGATCTCCAGTTTTGCAGCCAAAATAAAGGTGATAGGCTTTCTTAACCATAGTGGTTATACTGCGCTTTTGTGATGCAAAAGTCACTTCACCACAAACATAGCAGAAGTTATCTGCACTGTTCACACAAGTACGAGGCATCTCTGCTCACTTTGGCTAAACAGAAATGTGTCCCTTTGCAAAATCAAACACTGACAAATAAGAGAGCAAGACACTGTATGATTTCTAGAGCTGATATAGGGCAATTTGTTCAGCAGAGTGATGTAAGCTTCATTATGATTGCATCATCCATGACTTCTAGGAATAACATGATGCAATTCATATCATGTATGATGCAATACCAGCTTCAGATTGCATCATTCATTGTTTTGCCTAAAAAGTAAGTACTGTCCAAACCCAGTCATAGATTTATTCATAGATCCAGTCAAAGATGTATTTTAGTCATTCCTGGTTTAAATTGAGATCCCTTCCCTTTATAACTCACTTATCCTCCGCCATTCCCAAGTCAAGGGTCGTATATACTGACCCAATAGCATATCTTGAAAACTAGAGCCAATCAACAATTTTAAGCATCATTTTCGTTCTCAGTGACCCAGAATTAGTAAAGTTTGACTACATTTATTTCAGAAGCATTTTGGCTGTAGAGCCGTGTAATATGCATTAAAAATAGGTGAGGTAGTGTGAATTGTCTTTCAGAATTATGTTGCTTTTGTTCGGTTGATAAGAAAAGCGGATTTTCTCACAAGAAGAAACACAGCTTTTTGAATGAGAGATTTTCTTGTTTATTAGTATGTAGTAAGTACCATACATCTTCATAATATAGTGCTTCAGTGTGGCAATGTAATAAACATTTTATAGTTTGGAACAAGAAAAATAAAGCCATTAATTGCACTAATCTGAACATCGTGAACTAGTAGGGAGAACAGACCTCTTTAGGAAGTACATTTATCATAGATTTGTGTGAAGGGGCTTCTCAAAGGGATAATGGCCACAAGGGTGTTGTGGCCATATGAGTAGTCAGCCAGGCTCTCTTCAGTGACTACAGAAGTGTTTCTTGGCTGAAGTTTCAGATACCAGAAAGTTTCTTGTAATGCTTAGTTATAACTTGAGAACTCAGTCTAAAGTCATTCAATAAGTATATCCCATTTTGGTGTCCATGCAAAGTAGGAGATACTGTCACATCTTTTTTGCCTTTATTTGATAAAAGTTGAACCATGAAATAATTACTACTTCTGTGCAGTATTCTAATGGACTGGCATTGTTTTCCATTTTCACCATGAGACTCCTGGAAGCTCAGTGTCCCTAAAGGATTGTGGGCCTCTAATTTGTTGGTGCCTCAAGCACTACCTATCTGTCAGTACCTTGGATCCCCCTCAGCTTGCAAAGCCAGATTCTTTCTGATGGCAAACAAACAATACACTTATGCTGTCTTCCAGCTTTTGACCCAGGGTCTGAAGTCTTCTGGCTTCAGTTGTGAACACCTTTTCTTCCCTTCTTTTCCCCTCAGATTAGGTAAATTCCCTATTAAAATAACCCTAGACCCTATAATTGGGTCTAAATTCCAGCAATACACCATAAAAATAACCAGTCATTGAACTTGTCTGGAAGGCACAATAGCATAGGCAGTCCATGAAGGTAGGGCTGAGGGAAGCAAGCCCCCAGTCCCACTCTGACCCCAGTCCCTTCTGCTGGAACCCTGCCCCCACAGGAGCCACACTGCCTTCCCAACCACAGGGAGGTGGGCTAGTGCCCATACTCACACCACCACGGGGAAGGGGGCAGGCAGGTGCATGTGGCCCCAGCCTCCCTGGCCCCGGAGCATGAGGAAGGCAAGCACTGGGGACAGCAGCACTCTGCCCCCAGAACGCCTACAGTAGGCGTTCTGGAGGCAGTGTGTGGATGGGGCCAGGCTGGCAGTTTGGGAAGGCTGTGCCTTCCTTTGCCTAAGATACCAGCTGCCCACGAGCAATAGATATCCTTGTGCTAACATTTTTCAGTTTTTGAAAATGTAATACTTTTGCTCTGTGTTAGTAGTAGGTGAGCACCAAGGACCCAGCTGTTGTGCTTCCAAGCTGCTCCAACAACTCAAATTGTAATAGACCTTGGGATGAAGAGCATCTATACTTACATTTCTTAATTGCAACACTTAAATTACACAGGCTTATACTTCAATAAACTATCACTGCAGTGAAGTAGAGCCAGAAGTTATCCAAGCAGAATGTTCTGTTCCAGAGCCTGCACAATCATCTGGAAACAGTCCACAAAAGGCAAGTGTTCAACCCTGAAGATGTAATTTCTTAAATGTCCCTATATAACCTATTTCCAGGAACTTGTATAGAAGAGGTGGAAAGACGATGGTAGTTGATAGGGCACGGTCCTGGGATCCTGGAAAACTAGGCTGAGTTTCTGACTGTCATAGACTTTGATAGACTTGTCCAGGGTCACAGTCTACCCAGTCCCTCATTTTCACATATGTAAGAGGAGCGTAAATATTTGCTTCAAATAGCGTAAGGTTGTTGGGTACTATGACAGACAAAAGTGTACTGTAAATTAGCATATATAACCCGCACTCGTGTATAACCCACACCCGTGCATAACCCATGTTTTTTCCTGAATGTGTATTTTTAAAAAAAAAAAAAGTTTTAGATCACCCACGGACGTGTATAACCCGCGGGTTATATATGCTACTTTAAGGTAATTGCACATATCAGGATAAACTGCATCTTCTGTTAGGTAGCCAACCTGCTGCCAGCAGGGGGAACATAGAGCGCAGCGCAGGCAAGCTGGCTGGCCTGCGGGAGGGGAGCCGCACTCGCGCCCAGGCTCTGCACAGCCGCAGCCAGGCGCAACCCACCCTCCTCCCAGGCAGGGGGAACATAGAGCGCAGCACAGGCAGGCTGGCTGGCCTACGGGAGGGGAGCCGTACTCGTGCCCAGGGTCTGTGCAGCCGCAGCCAGGCGCAACCCACAGGAATGGAGAGCGCAGCTCAGGCTACTCCGCAGACATGTATACCCTGTGGCAGGGGCAAGGTTTGTAAAAACATGTATAACCCACGGGTTATATACGCTAAAAGACGGTAAATCAGTATGAATTCAGCAAGCAACTTTGGTTAGCCTCTGGGCTTGTCTTACTGTGGGAATCACATGAAACAAGGTACAACTTGGGTTTTTTTAATTGTTACATTGAATTTTATTTTGCTTCTAACATTGGTAGAAACAAAAAACATTGGGCAATATCACACTTGTCTTTCATGTTGAAGTCTCATTTCAGAAAGGGCATCATCTCTCCTTATTATCGATCTTAAACTTTTGGGACTTAATTTTAACTTGGTATTTAATAGACATCACTTGCTCATATTGCAAATTGCTAATTTGAGGTCTGGAGTTAGAACACATTTTAGAAAACAAGTAAACTAAAATCTGTCTTTCAGATAATACTGTAAAATCTCAGTCTAGTAACTTCCTTTCAGAAAGAAAAGCTTCATATAACTCAGAACAAAATTGTGTGTAATATGTTGATACTGTGAATATAAACTAGCATTTTTAGCATTCAGATACGGTAGCAATAAGTGCTTAATAAATATTGACACTAGTCAGTAATCCTGAATGTTTACACTTCACAGTTTAGCATCTAGTCTATAGACATGCTGGTAACAGTGAACTAGTTAATAAACTCAGTATTGTTGTAGATGCATGTTACTGAAAACATGTATTTCAGAAGTCTGTGGACCGAAGCATACAGACAGTGGTATCCTGTCTGTTTAATCCCGAGAACCGTCTGAGAAACACTATTGTATCACAAGAGGACTATTTCAAGGTATGGAATAAAAGCAAACTTTAAAAATTTGATATTTTTCTTCCCCAACTAAATACAGTAGTGACAAATAACTCAAATGCCAATAAACTTGTTCCATATTTGCAACTGGACCATATCCATGTCTAGTTCTGACTCTTACTGCAGTTATTTGCTTGCTTTTCTATAGAGATCTTTGATATAACTATCACTGTTATTTGGAAGGTCTTGAATCTTAATGCCTTTTCCCAGAGCCCTGACAATCTTTGACCAACCACTGTTGGCCTTGACTTGAAGGATTTAGATTTAACAGCGCTGTACCACAAACCTGCACAAATGCTGCTGTGTAATTCAAACTGGCAATATTTCACATTGTGTGTTTCCGTAACATTTTCCTCCAGTGAGAAATAGATTAATCTTGGTCTGTTGGTACCAAACAAGCAGCAGTTTACCCTCTCATCCAGAGGATGACTTGGGTTCTATAAATTATATTCTTCAGATCTGTCGTACTGATTTTGAATGTCAGAATACAGTTAAGAGTCATCACTACAACCCTTCCAAACTGTAAAATGGAGGATGGTGGCTTGTTCTTAGAATAAGTTCCCTTTCAGGTTGATATTTATTAAGGGCAGGGATACTCAAAAAGAGCCTTGAGCTACAAGTGACTCTTTCATGTGTCTCCTGTGCCTCTTTGCAGCACATGATATTAAAACACTGATTTAATTATTAACCCATCTGTTTGATTAATCAATCAGGATGCTTTTACTGTGTTGCTAATCAATTGCATTTGATAAAGTAATATTTATATTTTGCTTTGATAATACTTTTATATATAAACTAAATATTTCCCCAGTTTAAATATAAATATATAGTAGTATAGTAAATCCAAAAATGAATTCACGCTAATGTGTCTTTTGGGTCACTCCTGAACCACTGAAGATTGAGTATCGCTGCTTTAAAGTCACAAATCTGTGTTTGGACTAATTGCAACTTGTAACCACAGTGTTTTACATGAACATTTCCTGGTATCTTCTGAGTAAATTCTCCATTAGGCTCTTTAAGGCTGTCTTTTTCTGAATCTGTGAATACAGGTTTTCAGTTTCTATTTTGTTTTTACAAAATAGGCACTCTATTTGAAGTAAAAAGCTTTCTGTAAAATTTGCATTTTTAGAACATGGGATTGTGAAGGAGCAAAAGTGTAAATATATAAAGCAGAAATATATTTAACAACTTACATTACTTCATTTTGTTGTAATATCTAGCAATATTGTTACCTTTCGGTGATTTAAAACTTTTTTCTTTCTCCTCCTTCCCCACAGGAGAAAAGGGTGCATCACTTTAGAAGAAGTAGGGCAGTGCTTAAAAGTGTTTAACCAATGACACTGAAGATTTAAAGTGCCTGTATTCCATTGTTTTGGGATGTTATTGAAAAATTAATGTTCAGTATAGCAAGGTGTGCTGTACAATTATGTAATCTTAAGGAAAAAGTTACTTCAAGTTGAAGTTGTTCACATTTGTTTATCTGTTCCTAGATCATTTTGTTTCTAGCATTTTAAGATTATGATAGACTAGAAAGTTTCAGTGTTACATTATTTGGGTTTTATGTATGCCCTTTCACTTGATGCTAGAATATGTTAAAAGATTTTTAAGGAGTTTGCATGAAAAAATTACTCTTGATTTAATTTGTAAATGTGTGAATTTTCTTCTGGGCTTTAAGGTACAGTTTGTATGTTGCACTTGTTTTCTCTAAAACACATCTTAAATGCCTAACAAGTTTAGCTCATAATTTGAAAGTTGAACTAGAAATTTGCCCAAGAGGTAGTTTTTAAACTGCGTTTCTTAATCAGTGGAACAGAAGACATCAAGTTGTAACTCAGTTGAAGCCCTTCAAGTCTGTACCTAGTGTTATATTGCTGGTTCTCTACAAATAATCCAATCAATGGGGATTACATTTATTAGTTACAATTTATGCACCTGAAGTCTGAGTATCACTATCAGTTTGATTGGTAAAAGTAATTAAGAGAATTCTAAAATTCCGAAATCTAATTTAAAGAAAAACCCAAGAACAGAAAAAGCTACATTAACTAGTCAGTGGGTTACACTTTTTTTAGTGAGCAAATTTTAGCAATACCTGTATCTTAAAATTGTGGGAAAACATTGACATTGGAATAACCTTATGTTATATCACACAAAATGTTAATCAAAGGATTTTGTAAGGAAATGTGTTTTATAATAATTATGTAGATTTTAGAGTTTCATATTTGGAAAAAAAACAATAAATTTTTTTGTTGGAGTTGGCTTCCTAATGGAGATGCTAATTACAGTATTGAAGCTATTGACATAGGTATTAAATTTTGCTTTTCTAGATGTTGCTGTATTCTCCTAGCAACTATTTTTTGTTGTACTTGTGCTATATTCAACATTACACTCAGTTGGTAATAACTGGAAGTTGCTTAACAAATGTAGCTTAAAAACATCAGCTACAGATCAAGATAAAGAGTTTGTATAGTGAATTCATTTGAGACTGTAGTATAGTACTTGCTTTTCGAGAAGGGGTGGGCAATAAAAAATGATGGCCTACTTCCTGCCACTCCCATTGGCTGCAAACAGTGATCCACAGCCAACGAGAACTGTGATCGCCCGATAGCTACAGAGGTACAGATGAATATAGAGTTGGGGTCCCACTGGGGACTAACCCTGTGGACCAGAGCTGGCTCATGGGCTGGAATTTGTCCACCCCTGTTTTAGACCAGAGTTGAGCTTCAGAGAAGGTGCCCTAATCCTGTAAAAAGGGACTAAGGTCCACAAAGTGAGCAAATTCTAAAATAATACTGGCTCCTAAAAGTAAATCCTATCCAGTGTTGCCCAGGTTTGTATGAACCCAAAACTATTGTAATTTCTATTTCCCCCTCTCCAGATGGTTTCAGAAGTAAATTGATGGGAATGCAGTTCTTCCCTTTTATAAATGATTGATACAATTGTCAGTGCTATTACCATCCAACAAGTTAATTTTGCATCTATAGTACAGATAAAAATTAGCAGTAGTATACAACAATCCAGCTATAGTTACCCAAAGTCTGAGATGGTGTCAAACAATCAGCAGGCAGGCTTTTGATGGCCAGCCTTCCTCCTCTCCATTTGGGGAGTGGGATGTCAGCCTCCAAGCTAGTAGAAAAAACATTTCCAATTTGCACACTGTGACTTACCTTTTGATAGGTTGCTTAAAACAGCGCATAACCCATAGTAACCTCTTGCAAATTAACTGTTTTCCTAATATCAAGGAAACAACCCCTGGTTATAACAGCTACAAAAAGTCAATCAGGAACACTTAGCTCCATGGTTAGCTATCCGCACTTCCACCTATTCTCATTATTCTTCCAGGTCTATCTTTATCAGTATACTGCAGCTATGCATATGCATAATGGAGAGCTGCTATTCCTGACTGTTGTGTTCTCATTTCTAGTTAGTGGTGCCTAAGTGCAATGTTCCTTCTAATCTCTTCCATCCATGTGCTGATTTTTTTCCCCATGCATGTGTGAAATAAGTGTTTAATGTGCACCATGGCATGTGCGAATGTGCACGATCAGTAGAAACACAAAATCTACCTGTGTGTGCGCTGCTACTCAACTGGGCAGCATTTGAATCTCTCCTGAGCTGCCACACAAGTACACAGCTTTAAAGGAACACCATCTGAGTGAACAAAATGGATGTAATTTTGTCAAGTCAGTTTCTTTCTTAAAGCCAGCAGTTAGTTGTCATAGCTCAGCATGAAGTGGAGAGGTAACTTATGTTCAAGATATGTTGCTCATGTCTATTCCATATAGGTGTGCGCGCGCGCTGTGTGCATGCATTGTTGGAAGATTTTCCCTGAGCAGTACCCATTGGGCCAGCAGGGGAGCCCCCTGGAGTGACACTGGTATATCAGCTAATGTATACCCCTGCTGGCCCTCCACACCCTCAATTCTTTTTTTATCGCTCCTGACATCAGTTGCAACATGCTCTTGCTCTGCAAGCGCCTCTTAGCAGTTCTCATTGTTTTAGTAGTTAAATAGTTCTCAGTTCATTATTCTTATGTAAGTTTTTATTAGCTGTTAAGTGTTGTTCTTAGTTTTAAGTGCTCAGGCACAGAGCTCGCTTCGCAACCCCAGTGCACCTGGCGGGGCAGGCCCGGGCCCCACGGCTTCAAGCCTTGTGAGAAGTGTCAGAAGCCTATGCCCTGCAGCACAGCCTGCCTTAAGTGCCTGGGAGAGGCCCACTTCTCTGAGGCCTGGAAGATCTGCAAAGGCCTTCTAGCCATGTACCAAGTGGGAAAGGGAATCTTGCTTGAAAATTATCCGATCCGGCACCGGCAACCCAGAGCGCACCGGCGTTGATGCACGAAGCACCTAGCCATTCTCGTGCCTTCCCAGCACCGCCCAGGTCTCGGCACTGGTCACAGTCCCTGGTGTCTCAGAAGAGGAGAAGACCTTTTAGGGGCAGGTCTCCCTCAAAGCATGTGCCCTCCGTGTGCTCTCAAGTGGGGCATGTGGCACCAATGGGCATGGCATGAGGACCTCCGCAGTCGGATTGGCACTGCTCGAGTCCGTACTATGAGGCCAGCCCAGCAGGGGGTTTTCCGTAGCCCTCCACTTTGGAGGCAGCAAGAGAGCTAATTGAGCTGACCTCTTCCCCTACCTCGGCACAAGATCCAGCCAAGGAGCGAGGATCTAGATGGCACTGCCCCACACCCTCAGCACCCAGCACTCCGGCACTGGATGCTAGAGGGTCCCATCATCCTGCCCTGGTGCCAATAACCTCGACCCCAGTCCCTGGCGCACCACTGACTCCACCCTCAGCACTGGCTGTAGCCCCTACTCCTTCTCATGCACTGACCCTGACACCAGCACCGACACCAGCGTCAGCATCGATATAGGGGCATAGGGTGGCACTGGCTGCAGCACTGGATCCTGCAGCTGCTGGCCCTTCTCCTTTGGGCACATGAGTATCGTCGCCAGCCATCCCTCCGCTTAATACATTTAAAAAGCAGAAATACAGTGGGGGGACTTTATGTGAGCCGGGACAGCTGATTCTTAGCTCACGCTGGCCCCCCCTGCTGCACTGCAGCCTTTTTACATTTAAGGCTGGTGCACAGCAGGGGGACCTGGTGCAAGCCGGGAATCAGTTGACCCAGCTCGCATTGCGTCCCTCCTGCTGTGCTTTAACCTTTTAAACGTATTAAGAGTCTGCTGACTCTCTTAAAGGCTGTTCGCAGTAGTGATGGATGGCAGAACAAGGAACAGTGGTCTCAAGTTGCATTGGGAGAGGTCCAGGTTGGATATTAGGAGAAACTATTTCACTAGGAGGGTGGTGAAGCGCTGGAATGGGTCTCCATCCCTAGAAGTGTTTAAATCTCGGCTTGACAAAGCCCTGGCTGGGTTGACTTAATTGGGATTGGTCCTGCCTTGAGCAGGGGGCTGGACTTGATGACCTCCTGAGGTCTCTTCCAGCTCTATGGTTCTATGATTCTATGAAAAGGCAGAGCCGCAGTAGGGTTAGCTCCCAGGGCCAGGAGCTAACCCTGCTGCAGCTCCCCTGCTTATCAACTAGTCAATAGAAAATCCATTGACTAGTTGATTAAGCTAAATTTAACATCCCTGTGCATAAAACTGGCTTTCCTCTTTCAAAAGTTCTGCAACCACTGCTTATCCCAGACTTGCATGACAGTGTGATCTCACCTCTTAGTGCTTCTTTCCCAAGCCCAAAAGCCACATTCCACTGTGGTAGGCACCTCCATGAATGCCATAAGAAATCTCATGTAGTATGTACAATGCATAGCAAGCTCAGTGTCTGACTCCTCATTGTCACTTTGCAGCTTAAGGAATAACTAAACTGCAATTCATGACATGTTAGTCCAATCAGCATTTTCTTCAACACTTCATGATCCATTCCCACAGACTGAGGACGCAGACTGCATAACACAAAAGCCATCACATGCAGACAGAAGTACAAAAGTTACGAGGATGCAAAGCGCTGCACCCTAGGGTATTGGGGGACAGCCCATGATTCCCCACAACTGACCCACCACCTTCCCACAAGCTTCAACAGAAGAGGAAGAGATGCCTTGTGGGACAGGTGCCCAGAGTGCGCTGCTCCTTATGCCGCTGCAAGTGTTGCTAGTGTGGTCATGCTGCTGCGCTGGCAGCTGACAGTGTGGACACGCAACAGGAGTTTCACTGCTGCACTCTGTGAGCAGCATTATAGCTGACAACGCTTTACATCTTCCCATATAGACAAAGCCGCTATCTTAATATTACGCTACATTTTTATTTTGTTGTATAGTGCTAACTTCTCAGTGTAGTCCATACTATATGTATTAAAAATGGATTGATCTGAAAGTAATGAATTGTAAATGGATTTCTATATGGGAATGTTTCTAGTGTATTCTTTTAGGGTATGTCTACACTATGTTGTAAGTTGAATTTAGATGCACTACTTCAGCTACGTTAATTGCATCGCTGAAGTTGAAGTACCTCAACTTGACTTTTGGTGCTGTCCACACTGCAGGAAGTTGAAGGAAGAACACTCTCCCTTTGACTTCCCTTACTCCTCATGGAAATAGGACTATTGGCATCGACTAGAATGTCCCTCTCAGTTCAAATTAGCATGTCTTCACTGGACCTGCTGATTCAAACCCTGGAAGATCAACAGTGGCAGCTTCAATCTTCTCTGTAGTGTAGACCTACCCGTAGCTATCTGCTCTTGGTCCTGTGCTATTTATTATCTCATCCAAGATCTGAAAGAAGCAATCATTGCTGTTACAATTTTTCACGTGCAAATTTTAGTGATAATCAACAAAGAAGACATGTCAGCTATTAATGATCCAGAGTACCCTTTGGTCTGGAGGTTCTTAATTGAATATGTGCAGTCCTACACTTGGATGCAAGATGATATACAATATAGAAGATAAACTTAAAAAACAACAAATGGTCTGTTAGCACTTTAGACTAACAAAACATGTAGATGATATCATGAGCTTTCATGGGCACAGCCCACTTCTTCAGATGACCGGAGTTTGGAAGATGGCATCCTTGAGTACAGTAGCAATGAAAATGATTGGGGATGATGGTAGGTAAGCAGCGGAACACAAGCTCCCATTGTGTGCCATAGCCAAGAGGGTTCACGTGATACATAGAGGTGTAAACTAGGCAGAAATAGGAGAATGGGAGAATAGAGGCAAATTGCATTTTGCATTACTGAGTCTGTATAACTGAAAAACTGTTCAGTCGTGATGTCAGCATGTCCAAAATGATGTTGAAAGTTGGAGAGGTTTTGTGATGCAAGAATGACTTGAGGTTTGGAAAACAAGGCTGATAAGTAAGAGACTTAAGAAGTTCAGTCTGTTTTGTTCAAAAGAAGACAGGTTAAACTGAGCTATTTGCAGCTTGCATGGAGAAGAGATTTCTGAGAGTAAATAGCTCTTTAATCCAATGGAAAAGAGATTCTCTGTTTGGAAGCTGAAGCTAGACAAACTTAGGTTAGTAGTGTATGCGTTTTTGACAGAATGATTAATTGTTGGAACAATTTGCCTAGGTATATGGTGGATTCTCTATCATTTGAACTCTTCAAGAACCATTTAATGGCAAGTGATTGTCTTGGAAGGAGTACTACAGAAAGGGATCTAGGGGTCATAGTAGACAAGCTAAATATGAGTCAACAGTGTGACACTTGCAGAAAAAAGCAAACATGACTCTGGGATGCATTAACAGGAGTGTTGGGAGTAAAACACAAGAAGTCATTCTCTGCTCTACTCTGCACTGATTAGGCCTCAGTTGGATTATTGTGTCTAGTTCTGGGCACCACATTTCAAGAAAGATGTGGAAAAATTGGAGAAGGTCCAGAGAAGAGCAACAAAAATGATTAAAGGCCTAGAAAACATGAGCTATAAGGGAAGACTGAAAGAATTGGGCTTTAGTTTAGAAAGGAGAAGACCGAGAGGGGACATGATAGCAGTTTTCAAGTATCTAAAAGGGTGTTACAAGGAGGAGGGAGAAAAATTGTTCTCCTTGGCCTGTGATGATAGAACAAAAAGCAGTGGGCTTAAATTGCCTCAAGGGAAATGTAAGTTGTATGTTAGGAAAAACTTCCTGTCAGGGTGGTTAAACACTGGAATAAATTGCCTAGGGAGGTTGTGGAATCTCCATCACTGGAGATAAATTATTTAACAGGAGTTTGGATAGATATCTATCAGGGAGGATCTAGACCGTGCTTGGCCCTGCTGGGAGGGCAGGGAACTGGACTTAATGATCTCTCCAGGTCGCTTCCAGTTGTAGTATTCTATGATTCTATTATATCATTTTAAAGGTCCTAAGCCACAACCAAAATGTAAAAATATATGTTTTCTTGCATGGTGATCTATAAATGACACTGGCTAACAACTAATAAAACCTGTTGAGTCTCCCCTCATTGTGAATAGAAAATGTGGGCTGACTCCATTTGGAATATTGCTGAGAGATTACTCTCTCCTGCTTCAAAACTTGTGTGATTATATGATTATGCGTAGCATGAAACAGCTGACACTTTCCATTTCATGCCTTCCTGTGTATCCCAAAGGTTTACCTTTCTTGCTCTTGACAAGATAAAATCTGGTCACTAATTTTTAATTTACGCTCGTTCTCATCAGTAGTAAGTTAAAAACACATGCTTTCGAGCAATTTTACAGTACTGAAAGTGATTCCCCTGTAGTTAACTGGGAGTTCTCTACTTTCTGAATTTTGGGATCCTTTGTTCTCTTAAGCAACTAAACACTGGGTCCTTGCCTCAATCAGATTTTTGTCAAACTTTTTCTTTTCAAAGGTAATTGTTTTTTCAAAAACCCAAATGAAATTTGGCTTAACATTTCTGGTTGGTTTTATGTAGCAATTATAAGAACTACTTACAAAGTGAGATTAAAAGCAAAATAGCAAAATTCAAAAAAGTATAATAGGAAGATATCTACATAGAATACATATTTTGTGTTTATTTGATAGTCTTACCAATAAGACCATCTGGCGAGTGTTGATTGTTCTGGATATGAATTGTCCTTATGATCATGCTCTGAAGGTTTTCTGTAGTGAAATGCATAGCCCAGTCCTTACGAGCGCCATTTACTTTCTCTTCCTCTTGCTAGTATTGTGCACCCGTAGGAAATTCTTGTGGGTTTTTTAATTCCCATCTGGGAATTGTACATTTTGTAGCACACACCAATAAAAGGAACAAGTAATAACATATACTTTTTAATGTTCTTCTCAAGTACCCAATAACTATAACACAGGAACAGTAGGTAAATCTCTATTGTACATTCCATTCAGGAAATTTAAAACATCTGTTTAGTGTGGCTGAAGTTGAGGGCATTACTAGAGTATACACATGGTAAAGCCACTTGAAGATTTACATCAAGTATATAATCTGAGTGGATTGTTAATGTGTAACACTCAGTCTTGTGTGTTTAATCTCATTGATGTTTACAAGATCAAACATTTTTAGTAATGAGAGAGATAAAGTAATATTTTTTCCAGCATGCTCCTGGAAGGAACACTTAGCTGTTTTTTGGTAGCATCCAGAATGTGCTAAGGACTTCAGAAATGGATGAGAAGACAGATCCTGCCCCAAAGAGAAATTAGACAAGAAATATTCAAGCATAATGTTAGCACTCGGATTAAGTACACATCAACTTTTTATTGTTACTCTTTCTCTGGTTCCATGGCTAGGTGTCCAAACCAGCCTGCTACATAGCTGTGGTCCCAGTGCCTTCCTTTCATAGGTCCCACCACATGAGACAAATTCACTCTATCAGACAAAAAGGTCTTACCTTAGAGATAGACAGATATACTCAGAAGTCCACACTAAAAGGAAAAAAGTATTTCCATTTCAGGTGTCTATGTTTTAAAAACAAAGACACTGACTGCCAAATTCCTTACAGTGTTTTTTAAGAGAGGGATCTAATGCTTGAAGATGTAATTTGTAAAGATATCTTTCCTTGATTGGATTTCAAGGGGCTTGCTTTCTTATGTATGACCAGGGCTGGATTTTGTAGGCCACCATGTAGTTTTTATCAGCCCCTTTCAAGTGTAGGTCTGGTGTGGCAGTGCTATAGTGTACCCGGTACTGAGTCTGAGGCATTTTTCATTTTGCTCACACACCTCTGCAAGATTGTATGTTCTGCTATACATAGCTTCCTCAGCCCCCATTTTTTCTTATTGAGCTGTACACCCATTGTCCACAGTGAGCAGAAATTTCATAGTGACCGGGGGAAATTCCCTGCCAATTTTATCTCCTTCCTTATCCACGCATTCTATAGTCATCTCTCCTGGACCACACTATTTCATCAGTCACTGTATGTGGTCCTGGTCTCAGCTCAATAAAGTTCCACAGCCAGCAGCTCCCTGATCAGTTCTGGCTAATCCCCATCCTAGCACCCGGTAAAGTGAAAACAATTTTCAGTTAGTGTCACTGGAGGATATCTGGATCCATATTGTAAGATTGTCCACATAATGAGGAAAAGTTGAAGTGCCTTTGTTCTTTTGTTCCACTCTGTTTCTGAGAGGAAATTACCAATGAAATATTACTGTCTTCTTTGTAAAAGAACACATACACACAAACTGGCAATGGTGGTTGAAAATAGCAACTCCAGTCCCAGTTAGCACGGGGAAGATGCCAGCATTTATTGCTCAATTTACCCTACTTTTTCTACAACAAATTACAGTGGATTAATATTTGATTTTTGGAGAAAAGATGTAGCAGCAGCCCAAATTAAACTTGAGCATTCCTGTTCAAATCTGGAAGGCAGGTGCTAAATTCCCTTTCTGAGTATTAGATAAGTCTGGAAAGGAAAATCCCATTTCTGCTTCCATGGCTTTGGAATAATTCAAATCTTCCCATGTGCCTGTTGTACACTAAAGCTGCCCAGACCATCTAGAAGAGCCTTCCCTTGCTTACTTCTCCCATTAACCTCTCCTGGTGAGGTCCACACACCTCCCTTGCTAGGCTTCAGAGGTGCATTGTCCACTCAATTGCTTCTTGGAGTGGTGACAAACAGGCCACTGGGGAAGGCTTCAGAAGGTGAGCTCTGGGCCACCTACTCCCTGTGCACACATTTTCCATTCATAGCACTAACCTCTTCTAGCAACCAGCTCTCCATTCACAGCAAGGGTGGCACGCACTCCCAAGAGAATGCTGGGAAATGTAGTCCCTTCTCTGCTCCAGGGCCAGCTCTCTAGGCATGGAGCTGGCCAAGGAACTACAGCTCCCAGACTACCTTGGACTTCCCACCATTCCCTGTGCAGCAGGGAGTAAGGGAGAGAAACAGGGCCCTCCTGAGCTTGTGCCTGGTGCCAAGGAACAATTGGTCCAATGATAAATCCGCCACTGTATGACTTAAAGCAACAGAAGGTCATCTTCCAAATCCGCTAATTAAAAGGTAGGCAAGCTGCAGCTATTTACAGGTATATAGTAGCGGACCTAATATTTCCTATTTTTTCCATGTCTTCAGCTGGAGCTTGAATACGGCTCACTCTTAACCTTGATGGCCTAACATGCCAAGTGCTGCTCCTTTAGAGGGAGGACTGTGATATCTGGACTACAGAGGCACTTACGCAAATTTAATTCATCTTGCTGTCATTTTTTATTTAAAGATTATTCTGAACTTAGTGAGAATACTTGAAAATAACATCTGAAGCCAGTGAGACTACTGAAAACACGAGAATACTCACAAGGCGGGTCTAGACTGCAATTTAAGCCCAGTTGCGGACTCAGGTTTGAGCCCAACTCCCTTCTATCTACACATCTCTCAGATTCTGGCTTGGACCCTTCAGGGCTCAAGTGTTCAAGTTTGAGTCAATCTGGGACCCAGAGTTTGAATTCAGTTGCTTTGCAGTGCAGACACAGTTCTCCTCCCAACTCCTGTACTGGGACTCTCCCAAGAGTATCCCACAATCCTATGGACTGTTATCCTCTCGATCCAATCAATCTAATCAACGTCAAGGAATTGAAGCAGCCCTCTTTGGTGTAGTGCAGCAGCTCAGTGAGTTGATGTTTAACCCTCCCCTTGTCTTCTGAACACTGAGCTGCAAACATCCATCTAAGCCTTCTATTCATCTCCATTGCAAACAGAGAATTTTTTTTATAAAGTTTGTTGTATCATGGTCAAGGGAGCATAGCCAGACTTCGGTAAATTTCTGGTGCTGGGCCAGCAAAACAGTGGATATAAGCAAGAGTACCAGGAATGATCAAACATACCAGCATCTAGTGAAGAAGATGCAGCATTGGAAATTTACCAGACCAGTGATCACTGCAGGCAGTGGATTAAGTGGCTCAAGACTGAGTCCAGGAACACCAGGGACCAGAACTGCACCATGGGCAACCTGGCTATATCATGACCATTCTGTGATGAGTTTGGCCATGTGCTGGGTACTGGGCTGAGAATGGAGACAACAGCAGTGGTGTATGATCTGGTCAGTGTGCTCATCTGGCCCCAGAATCCATCATAGGGCCTGATGGGAGCCAGTAGCAGGAGCCGCAGCAGCATATTTTGGGGCTTTACCTACAGGAGCAGTTTGATACTCCCCGCCCCTCCCCCTGCAAAAGAACAGCCCAAGGGAGAGCCTACAGAAGGGCCAGAAATGACCCCTCAGCCCAGTAAGTTTCTAGCTCCATTTTAATGTTAATACAGTTATGGGAGAGATTTCTGTACTATGAGCCAATGCAGTAAGTCACAGTACATGCTGTTAGGCAGGACTTCTATCTGCTAATGGTAGATTGTATGTCATCAGCTGCTTGCTTCAAAATGACAACCAGGAAATGCAAACAGTAAAAATGTCTTGAAAGCAAATGTTTGTGTTCTAGTAGATGCAGCTGTGTATATCTCCCAAATGTCAGCACACCCAGTGCACTGGGGCCAGAGAACTCTGCCTAGCACTATCTATAGAGCAACAATGGGCAGCCAAAACTAGTGAGTGGGCCCCATGAGTGGCCCTCCTTTCACTCAGTGAGCCACATAACAAGTGATAGGCAAATTGCAGCTGCATAACAAGTGGTAGGCAAACTGGCTCGTGCCCCCCAACAGCTGTTCAAGCTCTGGGAGGACGGGGGAGGAGCAAGGATGGAACACCAATCAGTGGATTCATGGTGCTCCAAAAGTGCTGGGAGGGAGGGGAAAGAATAGAACATAGGAACAGCCATACTGCGTCAGACCAAAGGTCCATCTCACCCAGTATCCTGTCTTGCAACAGTGGCCAATGCCAGATGCCCCATAGGAAGCGAACAGAACAGGGAATCATCAAATGATCCCTTTCCTGACCTCCATTTCCGACCTCTGACAAACCGAAGCTAAGGAAACCATTTCTGCCCATCCTGATTCATGGACGTTAGGTCCATCAATGACTATTAATTTATTTAGTTCTTTTCTGAACCCTGTTAAAGTCCTGATCTTCACAACATCCTCTGGCAAAGAGTTCCACAGATTGACTGTGCACCGTGTGAAGAAAAGCTTCCTTTTGTTTGTTTAAAACCTGCTACCTATTAATTTCATTTGGTGACCCCTGGTTCTTATGTTATGGGAACAAGTAAATAACTTTTCCTTATTCACTTTCTCCACACCTGTCATGATTTTATAGACCTCTATCGTATCCTGCCCCTTAGTTGCCTCTTTTCTAAGGTGAAAAGTCCCACCTTTTTAATCTCTCTTCATATGGGACCCATTCCAAAGCCCTAATCATTTTTGTTCTCCTTTTCTGAACCTTTTCTAATACTAATATATCTTTTTTGAGATGAGGTGACCACTTCTGTACTCAGTATTCAAGATGTGGACATACCATGGATTAGGGATTTAAAGTGAGTAGTCAACTATTCACTTATGCTTCAGCTTATGCTTATCGGGTAGTGAAATAGAGTTCTTGACCACTTGCTTTCTCCCCCCCGGCCCCCCCCCCGCTACCTATGTATAAGAGGCAGCAAGGGGCGGGGGGGGGACAGGAGCTGGTGCTGTGGGGAGCTGGCTTAAAAGCCGGTTCCCCCCAGCACCGTCTCCGTGGTGCTGCCTGTCCCCTCACCCCCCGCTGCCTCTATCAGAGGCAGCAGAGGGGGGGATAGGGTAGGCTGCTGCAAAGCAGCCCCTGCCCGTGACCAGCCTGGGCCACTACGAACAGGAGCTGCTGATCCTGGTGCAAGCTGGGACCAAGCAGTCCCGGCTCACGCCGATCTGGGACGTTGCGCCTCTGCATTTTAAATGTAGTAAGATCCCGGTGACTCTTACTACATTTAAAGTACAGAGCTGCAGCAGTCCAGAGCTGGCGCGAACCGGGACTGCTCAGTCCTGGCTCCCGATGGCTCCCGCTGGGGCTCTGCAGAGGGCCTCCTCATTGACTAATTCTGTAGTCGATACAAATGGTATTAACTACACGATTAGCCAGATAATCACAATCTAACATCCTTACCATGGTTTTATATAGAAGCAATAAGATATTCTTTGACTTATTCTCTGTCCCTTTTTAAATGACTCCTAACCAGGGCTTGACAAACAGCGGCAAAATCTACTCGCCAGCCCCGCACTGCGCATGCGCAAGACCCGCATTGCGCATGTGTGTGCCGCCAGTGATCGGGGCGACCGGCTGAAATCTACTTGCCACGGGCGAGTAGAAACAGCGATTTGTCGAGCCCTGCTCCTAACATTGTTTGCTTTTTTGACTGCATCTGCATGTTGAATGGATGTTTTCAGAGAACTATCCACAATGACTCCAAGATCTCTCTCTTGAGTAGTTGTAGCTAAATTAGTCCCCATCATTTTGTATGTGTAGTTGGGATTCTTTTTTCCATAATAGAAAGTGCAGGGCTCCAGTGCCCCAGTGTGCAAGAAGGTGGGGGGGGAGGGCAGACAGGGTGTGCACAGGCTGCAGATGGAACCCTAGGTTGCTCACCACTGCTATAGAGTGACAGTGCTTGTGTCTCCTGGCCCTAGCTCCTCCCTTGCTATATGAGGCAGCACTACCCCAAATCCCCACTTTCCTAAGTTCCTTCTTACCTCCCAAGGTCAGTGCTCCATATGGTTTCTAACCTCGCAACCTCTCTGTTTCTTAGTGACTTTACTTGCGTATAGTTAGCTTTTGTATAAGTGTTCCCCTGATGATGCCCTCACTAGGATTTAGTCATTGTTGGAGGATTACGGGCCCACATGATCCCCATACATGCTGCCTGCTGTGGAAAGCCCAAGGCAAGGAGTACTGTTTGATTTGGAAATTGTTCACCAAATTGGCTCAGGTGACAAGGGAGTTTTGTCTAATGGGGTGTCTGCTCAAACAGGCCACGCGCCTTGCTTTGGCACAGAGGCCTGTGTGGGGTCAGAGGTCATTCAGGGTTCTGGCAGTGCTGCTGCTATGCGTCCTGGAACTGGCACACCTCTAAAGACATAAAAGGAATTGCTTCCTGTTGAGTGCATCAGGAAAAAGTGATGTAAGACTGATTGTGGCCACTACAGGTTGCCCGGGGACTAGTCTGCCTTCTCCAGAAGGAGTGCACACTGGCATGGTATGAATGGCTTGAAATAAAGCAGATTTTATCAAATTTTCTCAGGTACTGTGCAGGGAGGTCTGAGAACTCTGTCTCCCAGAGCCCATGTTAGAATTAATAGTGATTCCAGTACCAATATGGGCACCAGCTGTTTCTGCGCCAGTGATGTATTAGGCTGCATTACACATCACCTGCCTTTCTGTCCCAACCTCTCGTGGTTCAGAACTTTGTGAAGGTTGCATCATTTACTACCCTGTGGGTTGGTGGTGAGGTCACTGAACCTGTGGGTCTGTTTCCCTTCTACAATCAATGGAAGAGGGGCTGGAGCTGGACTCAGTACAAATCACCTCTTCAGCACCCTTGGTGTTGGTGCTGCCAGTGTAACTGTGGTGGTACTCGCCACCATCTCTTCAGCACTGTTGGTGACCTCTGTACTGCTGATGGGGTTGACACCCTGCCAGCACTGGAAACAGTGGAGGAGTACTGGCTGCCAATGTGGGTACCAGTTCCCTCTTCATTTTGGGCTATCAATTTGTCACATCAGTAGCTCACACCCTTGTGGCTGGCTCCACCATTATCCTCTGAAGCCAGGGACTCTGCCTGGGAGCTTCTGCCTCCTGTTCCACATTGCCTGATGCACATCACGGGGTGCTCCTGGAGCACTGTGGCTACCAGGGTTGGTGCAGGGGTCCCAGCCTGGCACCTACTAGTCACCAATGCCCTATCCATGGCCTCCATGGAATCTGAGAGATTCTACTTCTCATCTCATTGTAAGCAAGCCTGTAGTGGTGACCACTAATCCACCACAGGCCCATGTACCAGTGAATCTTCACCTCCTGAAGCTGCCAAAGTCATAGAACAGGATCCAGTTCTGGCATGATTAACTACTATGTCTGTCCCCCACCAATTCTGCAGTACTTGGGTCTCTTTGCCCTTCTCAGTGGATTTTAAAGCTTACTGAGACCTCTTATGGTGCATGACCATTCCCCTTGGTATACAAGCAGAGTTTTTGCAGGAGAGTATCCATAAATGACTGGATATTTTGCAGCCATTTGTTCCTGGGAGAATTGCCCTCCTTATTAAAATTGGCTCCTAGAGCCTATTAAGATTTTGTTGGAACATGAAAGTTTTGGTACTGTCTAGTGTATGGAGAGTAAGGATGTGAGCATGTACCCATTTAAAAGATTAACTGATGAGCCTGGACTCATCGCTTAATCCTAACAAGTACCCCCCCCCGCTATCTCTGTTATCTGAGCATTGGAGAATAATTTTGCTTCTTCAGAAGCATCACTGTTTGCCTTTCTGGATTTCTGTCTTGTCTTAAAAGCATTCAGATCTTTCTCTCCACCTATTCAGAGTACACCTGGCAGCCATCTCCACCCATCATCCTCTGGTGACACTGCTTTCTCTCACTGGAGAGTGGTTCAGTTTCTTAAGGGTCTATTCCATGTCCTTCTACCAGTCAGGGAGTCTGGGCTCCTGGAACTTTGTTTTGAGCCTTTGGTACTAGATCAGTGTTTCTTAAACTTTTTAAGACCAAGGAACACCAAACAATAACTTTTTTTAATGAGGAACACCAAGGATTTTTTTGCTGAGCAAAAAAAAAAAAAGGTTGGGGGGTGGGTGGGGAAAAAGGGTCAGGGGAAAGTTATTGAGAAGAGGAAAAAAAGGTTGCCTGCCCCTTTAAGGGTGGCCATTTTGAATTCTGTTTTTCTCCGTGGCACACCTCTGACTGCTTCGCGGCACACCGGTGTGTCGCGGAACACAGTTTAAGAAACACTGTACTAGATATTTACTGGACAAAGAGCTTGCTTTTATACACCAGATGTGTTCATCATAAGATCATTTAATGCTCTGCCAGATGTGACTGGGTTTACTTTGAATAAGGTATTTTACGTAAGTGATACATAGTGGAAAGCAGTATAATACAGTTTAGCATTCTATTACATTTGACCACCTGTTCTTTGTACCATCTCTCTGAAGACTATGTTCCTAGTGGCCATAACCTCCTCTAGAAAATAAGTAGAGGTTTGGTTCCTTATGACAGGTCCACCATATACAGTATTCCACCAGGACAAAATGTCTTTAAAACCTCCCATGGAGTGTTTACCCAAAGTGATTTCTGATTTTCATCTTAACCAGCTGATCCACCAATGTGCTTTCTTTCCCAAGTCTCACACTTCTTTAGGAAAGTCTTAAGTCCATGTGTTGGACATTGCCAGGTATCTTTCCTACTATCTGAACAGAATAAAACTGTTTTTAGGAACTCTCCTAGATTGTTCCTAGTATTTATAAGTGGAATGAAGGCCTATTGCCACACAGACTACTAAAATGGGTCTTGGGCTGTGTTTGAAGCCATGCTATGCATAGGCTTACTTAGCCTCACTTGGGCTTATTAAGATCTAATGTACCAGAGCTCGAGAAATAAATGGTTACGTACCCTACAATAACTATAGTTCTTCATGATGTTGTCTCCATGTATTCCATGATCCATCCTCCTTCCCCTGCAGAATCCCTGCTGACTGAGATTGAATGAGTGAAGGAACTAGAGGATGATTACAGCCACTCTGCTTTTTATGCCCTCCGCTATGAGGCACCAGAGGACATACAGAGCGCAAGTTTGGCTCCAATGGAAGATGCTATTCAGAAAGAGTCTGATCTCACATGAATGGGGTACATGCACTAAGTGGAATATAAGTGGAATAACATATCTCAAAGAATCACCATTACTATAGGGTACATAACCATTCTTTCATCTATACACACAGTACTGCACTCAGCCAGACATCACATCCTTCACAAAGAGTTCTGTGAGCTGCTGTGACAGCATACTGCTACCTAGAGGTATTAGAAAAATAGGCACATGACTTCCTTTGGTAGGGGCCACGAGGAAGTTTAATCATCAGCCAGTAGATGGGGCTTTAAGCTAACAAACAATTGTCTAATAAAATAACTTTGGAAACTTTATTTTCCTGTTGTCTTATTAGGATTCTGGAGCCAGTGACTTTCGTAATGTGAATCCTGCACCACAGCGTGCAGCAAACTCTTGAGCTAGTCTGACTCATTTATTAAAAATACAGAAATAGCAGTTTACCTATATGAAATGAGTTTTCTTTCATTACCATGCCTAAGATATGAATGACCATACCACAACAGATATCTTTAGCAACATAAGCTGAAAGGCATGGGATTTCGTCTCTTCTTTTATAGAGTTAGGATTTAATTGGATATGGACGTTGTTTGACTTTTCTGGATTTTCACAGATTCCTTTGTTCTGTTCAGGTAGAGATCTGCAACGGGTATGTGCCTACTTATTTAAAGTACAATCAGCTGTTGCTACCTGTGACAGATGTAGGGACTGATATTGAGAGGTGCTAAGTCTTTGCATTTGAGGCTAATGAGAGCTGTAGAGGTGGAGTGTCTCACAGAATCAGTTTACTATGCCCTGATTTGATTGTTGGGGGGATTGCCCATCTGAGGATCAGGGATTTTTCAGTATTTCAACTTCCATGGCTGATTCTACACTAGAAAATTTCTCCTGAAGTGTTCTTATTCTTGAATTAACACTATCCAATGACAAAATCCATTTCTTAGAAAAATTATAAATAATGTTGTGCATGTAAACTTTAAAAAAATTTGAAGGTTCATTTATACAAATATACACCTTGCTGATTATTACTTTAAATGTGCACCATTTGCAGAAAGCAAAAATAAAACAGCTCTGCTAATCCACACATTTGATGCCACTCAAGATGTTACCAGTTTCTTTCCATCTCTTAGATAATACTTAATATCAGAATACTATTGTGAGGTCTGAATTTCTAAGATATCATTACTTTATAATACTGTAGTAATTATTCTGTACTGTCAAAGTGGACTACAAAATAAATGAACAAAGTACACTTCTGATGACTCTTTCATTTGCTTACTTGATCATTCATAAAATTCAGTACATTGTAATAGCGGGGGAAATCCCTGAAAATTCTCCAGGTAAACTTTCTTTTCTTTATTCTGTAGGCCAATAATAGTTCTTTATTGACAATTTTTTTCCAGTATTATGAAAGGTGATATTGTTTACAGCATAAACATCTTGTATTAGATCTTTGTAAAAGGAAGGTAATTCCATATATAATCCTGAAGAAGGCCCTATATTGTGTGTATATGTACACAGTGCTATTTGTATGTATTATAAACACACATGACATAAGCCTTCTCCAGGGATCCTGCATGGGATTTACAATCTTTAACAAATATGCTGTTTATTTCCTGAACACCAGGTGCCCCTTGTTTTTTTAGATCCCATGCTTAGGTCCCTGAAAATTCACAGCTACAAAAAATGCACCATAGACCATGAAATATGGTCTCTCTCCTTGAAATCTGGATTCTTATGTGCTCTCACCCTATATTGTACAGATTTTATGGGGGGAGACCAGCATTTCCCAAATTGGGGCTCCTGACCCAAAAGGGAATTATTATGACCCATAAGGGTCATAAGTTTGTTTTAGAGGGATCATGATATTGTCACGCTTACTTTTGCACTGCCTTCAGAAATGGGCAGCTGGAGACTGGTGGCTGTTAGCCAGGTGCCCTATCTGAAGGCACTAGGGAAAATTTTCCAATGATTGTGCACACAGCATGCACACACCCCTATTGAGCAACACTTATCAAAGAACAACTGTTATGAAAGATATCCCAAAAGGAAGGATAGAATGGGCATGATACTACATCATTCTAAATAAACAGTAATGAAAAATGGGCCCAGATCATTCTCCTTTCGGTGGGTCTTGACTATTTTGGCCAGGTACCTGAGGGTCCATCTCTTTTTTTTTTTTTTATTGTTGTTTCTACAGCACTTCTATAGCTTGTTGAGCCAATAAAGTCTCCTTGAATTATTAATGGAGGTTTACATGAGGCAGAAATATTGTTTGAAATTTTTTTGCATCTTTGTGTATGTTACACTGCAAGTCCAGAGGCCTACGTTTGCAAGCCTAAGGATTGTGTATCCGCTCATTGACCCAATGTTTAGAATTTGTGGACCCAGGCCCAAGCCCAGGATACCAACATCCACACTGCACTTTGCTTTAAGGATGTGAAATTTAGATTAATCAACTAATCGAATAGTCGATGTAATTTGCATTGACTATTTGATTAGTCAATAAAGGCTCCTCAGCCTTTGAAATGTAGCAAGAGCCCTGCTGGCTCTTGCTACATTTCAAAGGCACAAGCACCATGGGGAGCATGGCCAGCAGGGGACTCAAGCAGTCCCCCTGCTGGCCCCACCTCCCTGCTTTTGAAATGTACAAGAGCTCCAGGAGGGCTCTTGTACATTTCAAAAGCAAGGAGCCTCCTGGGGTTCTTGTACATTTCAAAAGCAGGGAGCGGGGGGCCAGCAGGGGACTGCTTGAGTCCCAGGCTCCCCGCAGCACTTGCTACATTTCAAAGGTGGAAGCACCACCAGTTCCCTGCTGTGCCCCTGCCCCTTCTCCCCAGAGACAGTGCTGGGGGGAACTGGCTTTTAAGTCAGCTAGAACAGGATGCACCTAAACAAAACAAATCAGGGACATGTTGTGTGCCCACATGATGGACTTGCTCTGGCCAATGGGAGAGGAAGAACAGTATGTTTATGAATGTGCTTGTATAAGAACATAAGAACATAAGAATGGCCATACTGGGTCAGACCAAAGGTCCATCGAGCCCAGCATCCCATCTGCCGACGGTGGCCAATGCCAGGTGCCCCAGAGAAGGAGAACAGAAGACAATGATCAAGTGATTTATCTCCTGCCATCCATCTCCTGCCCTTGTTATGAAGGCTAGGGCACCATACTTTATCCCTGGCTAATAGCCATTTATGGACCTAACCTGCAAAAATTTGTCAAGCTCTTTTTTAAACCCTAATAGAGTCCTGGCCTTCACAGCCTCCTCGGGCAAGGAGTTCCACAGGTTGACTGTGCGCTGTGTGAAGAAAAATTTCCTTTTATTAGTTTTGAACCTAATCTTTACAGTTAATGAGGTATTGTCATATCACAGAATGCAATATATGTGTGGGGCAGTAAAGCGATGTTCTTTGTTGTGATGAATGATATGACCACTTATTAAATGTTAGTGCATTATATGATTATGTATGAAGTAAGGGGGGAGGGTGAGTTACAAGAACTATGCATTAGATTTATGGCTTGATGTAAAGAAATGTATTGAGTTAAAAGTATTTGCATACTACTTCCTGGTTGTCCCATATCATGTTTATCTTTATTATTTTCAATACAAACTATATGATGTGATGCAGTGATGGCAATGAAATTTCCTAATAAAATAAAAATCTTTATCTTTGAACATATATTAGAAAAACAAAATATTACACCATTGCTAACTTGCAACATGGCAGGAATAAATCAACACCAAGCCTTTAACAAAAACAAAGTTCATGAACAGTTCCAAACAATAAATCCCTACTGTTGCATGTCCCCTGGCCTCCAGTCTCCTTTCCTGTCGTTTCACATTTAGTGTAAACTTGGCACTTTTCACAGGCCTGCAAAAAGAGGGAGGTGAGCGTGGGATTGAATAGCTTCAGGAGGTATTTTGCCCTAAATAGCTGCTGTAAAGTTCCAATTGCATGGGCCAGCCAAGCATGGAAATGTCCAAAGTCATGGTGTGCAGCACATGATACTATAGAGGGGATTCACGAAGTACTGTGAGTGCAGTAGGAGGCCATACTATGGTGGTTGTAAGCCTAGGCAGGGGTTGGTTTGGTTGATTTTTTTTTTCATACTGTAGCAATTTCACCAAGAATCAGATTTGTCTTTTGAGGGAGATGTTGTTCAAAGTCATCTTTCCCTCTTACAAGAAGGACTTCACTTAGCGTCCTAAATTAGTTCTAGACTCACCTCCAGGGGGAAGTGTTTTTGTTCTATGTTTGCACAGCACCTAGCACACTGGAGCCCTGATCCATGACAAGAGCTTTTAGGACCTTCAGTAGTATACACAATAACCTTTATATCAGTTTTGCTTATCAAAATGGTTTTCAAACTAAGCTTGTATATGTCTGCAATGTCTCAAGTGCACTTGTTTCTGCCACAAACCTTGAAGCTCCTCTCTTTTGTTCATTGTAATTCAGTCAAGGACTCTTTCTAGCATTTCTAGCAACAAAAATGATTAAAGATCTAGAAGGCATGACCTATGAGGGAAGATTGAAAGAACTGGGGTTGTTTAGTCTGGAAAAGAGAAGACTGAGAGAGGACATTAGTTTTCGAATACTGAAAAGGGTGTTACAAGGAGGAGGAAGAAAAAAAATATTCTCCTTAACCTCTGAGGATAGGACAAGAAGCAATGGACTTAGATTCCAGAAAGGGAGGTTTAGGCTGGATATTAGGAAAGACTTCCTAACTGTCAGGATGGTTAAACACTGGAATAAATTGCCTAGGGAATTTGTGGAATCTCCATCAATGGACATTTTTAACAGCAGATTAGACAAATACTTGTCAGGGAAGATCTACATGGTACGTGGTCTTGGTCTCTTCCAGTCCTGTGATTCTATGCTTGTGGGGGAAAAAATAGAATCACTTTGCATGGGAATGTTAATGTTGACATTGATTTCCATAAGGCCAGGAGTGCAAACGTGGGTTAAAGCAGCTCATTAGCTGTTACCCGCACAAATGTCTCTATCCCTTCCACACTTTAGGGACACACACCTTTACCCAGTTCCTAGGGCTCAAGGTACAATCCTGTTAATTTTCACACACACCCTGACCCAATTCCTAGGGCTTAAGGTGTAACTTCCTGTGGGTTTGCAGGGTCTTTTGCCACTGAAAGAGTCTTACACAGTAATATTCTTATTCTCTATTTTTTGACAATTCCCAAGCAAGCAGAATACGCATGCTAAGCATGCAGTGTCATGCTCACTGATCCTGATAAAGGCAGGCAGACTTCCCCTGTTGGCCAGGCAAGGTCAGTCTCTCTGGATCTTAGCTGCTGCACATCACGGTCGTGCAGAGGAGGCTGTGTCTTGGAGGTGAGTTCTTTCAGGTCTTCCCTCCTTTTTTGGGGGATTTCTTGCTTTCTTCTTGCTTGTTTCCTTCTTGGACCTTAGTTTATATAATGAAACCTGAGTCCTGCTTAGCTATATCTTAACCAATTATTTTAGTGTAATTTTACTGACCAATCATAACATACTGTAACAGAATTACTTAACCAATCAGACCCCACCACCGTAGTTGATTTGCACCTAGAAAAATTAATTATACAGTAGACAAACAATTACAAACCAGAGAGATCACACAGACAAACAATAGGAAAGTGAGGACAATAATCTTAGAATGAGGATTCCACAACCTTGACTATTGATAAGCAGTTTCTTGTCAGAGGAAATGCTGTTAACCAAGTTTTCTCTACCCATCTTGATATCTGTTTCTTTATGTGGTGACAGTGGGTGCCATTTGGATAGGATCCCCTTCTCACAGCCTAGTGTGATGCTATTTAATGCAGTTTAGATAGAATGTGAGTACGTGACTCCAGGCTTTACAGCTGAATGGCTGCTGCTTTTTAGCCTGGCTGCAGAAGAAGGCTTTAGTGTAGGCCTTCCAATATGGCTACAGAAAAACCATATTGTTACATAGCTGCGTACTCAAATGGGGAGCTAAGCCAGAGAGACTAATTAGCTTAGTTCTAATGTTATCCCTCAGACTTCAAAGTAGGTAACAACTTTGCGTGTGTGTATATTTGAGACAGTTTTTCTGTCTGCCTGTCTGTGTCTCTGCTCAAGAACTAAGAGCTAGGACCTTCCTCTTATCATAACTTACAGCAAGGTAAGGGTTTGGTTGTGCCAGAACAATGGGATGTGCCTGGAATACAGCTGTTTCTCATAAAACAGAAAGGGAGAAGATTGCTAGCAGGAACAGTTCTTCTGTATAATGACCACAAGGGGGCATCAAGAGAACAGAGATGAGGACCAGGATAGCTATAACCCCATTGGGCCAGCAGGGGCTGGAGTGGAGAAGAGGACAGTTATTTAATATATCTTTTAGAGAATTTGTGTGCGCTTGTCTGTGTGTCTCTTTCCCCCAGCTGGGGAACATTCACCCTCCCCTGGTTGTGCCCACTGCAGCTGCCATGGACAGGCACTTCTCACCAGGCCCCAAGTTGCTGTGGTAAGAGTGAGCTGTGGTTGTCCTCTCTTCCCCAGGGTAGACTGCATACTGAACCCCTCATCCCGAGCCTCACCCCGCCCTCCTCAGAGCAATGATTCAAATGAAGAAAAAAATTATTTGCGTTAAGGATCTGACTGTGATCTTGTCTGCAGGCTCATAAAAAGTGATGCTCTGGAAATTTTAAAAGAAATTAGAAAACAAACAGGTTTTTCCTTTTGTCAAGTAAAAATTGCTTCATAGCAGGACTAGTGCATAGCTTGTGTTTTGGGCTCATTTTTGTTGGCTCTTCTCTTTTTGGAAGCTGAACTCCTTTCCTGTGACGGGAAGTATTTGCATAGCAGTAGCTCCTAATTGCTTTGAAGCCAGATATTCTTCAAGTTCAATCTGTGATGTGCAATCTGTGGCATCAGCAACACACTGCCTAGCACCCAGGACCTGGGTTCTGGCTCCATTCATGACCTCACTTGCTTATTATGCTACTGGGAAAGCTGCACTTTCACTCCTTGCTCGCAGATTTAGTGCCTCTTCCCCATATGCTTTAACACCAGTATCAGAAAAACAGCGTAATTACATGGCCCCCTGATGTGACTGCGTGCTGCTTTCTCACATAGTCAGAAAGCCAGACAAGCCATTGAGTGGGGGGAAATGATGAGGTACAGAAAGAGAGAGAGAGAGAGAGAGAGAGGAAATACGCTGCAAATAATAAAGGGAAAACTCTAAGGAGAGAGAAGAACAGAAGGAAGGAGAAAGAGAAGAGGGACCAAAAGACAAGGTAAAGGTAATGGAAAACTTACACGAAAACATACTATACGTGGCTGCTTTATAGTTAAGAATAGGTAAGACAAGCATTTTGTACTATCAGTGTCATCTTTATTCATGTGTATTTGTCCCTGTACTTTAATCTTTTTTATTTTATGTCTTCTTTACACAATACCATCATTTAGAATAATGTTTTATATGTTGTTTATATCTCAAACCTTTTGACCCTTGTTTAGCCAACTCTGTGGACTGTGCATTGAGAGCTTGTATTTGGTAAAAAAGGCTGTGACTTCTTCACTGGCAATGCTCATATTCATGCTTTAGCACCGGACAGAAAAGTGGTAGGAGGACAGTTTAGTCTGGAGTTGTATGGGTGACTCGATCTCATGTATGCACAGCAGCCTTAAATATTATTAGGATTCTGTAATCATGACCACAATATTGCACCTTCTAGTATGGTTACTGCAGTGCTTTCTTTTCACAATAGAGTTTGTTTTCAATATTGGCAACTGGATTCCTGCTCTTTACATACATACTCGCTGTGCTCAAACAGGCAAATTTGCCTGTAAGAAGTCTCAAAGAATGTAGCAAGGAGGAAGGCATTTATTTGTAAGCCTGACTTGGGAAAGACTTCCATTGACATTAAAGGTCAAAGTGGATTAGGAATATTTAAAGGTGTGCAGTAGTGTAGTTGAGGGTAACTTGAGTAAAAACCGTTTACTGACTTCTCTGGAGGAATATGAAGTTTAGTTCAGGTATATTTAATCACTTCTTTTTTTCACCACTACACTGATTGTGTGTCTTGAAGGTGGGACTAAACTAATAATGGGAGAAGTTCTAGTCCAGACTTTGGCAAGGGAGTTGGACTTCATTGTGACAGGAATGGGGGGGGAGGGCGGTGTTCTAAGGCTGGCATGGAGAGCGGGGTTTCCATCTAATGAAGAAGGGGTCATTTCTAGACTGGCCAAGGTGAGTGGGGTTTCAGTGTGATAAGGAGGCAGTTCTAGAGCAGGCCAAGGGGAGCAGGGTTTGAATGTAATGAAGTAATTCAAGAGCAGGCCAATGGGAGCACTGTAATGAAGGGAGCAGTTTTGGAGTCAGCCAGGCAGAGCAGGGTTTGAGTGTGAGGAGCAGGAGCAGGTCTAGAGTGAGCCAAGAGAAGCAAGGCTTGAGTGTGATGGCGGGAGGCAATTCCCAATCAATGTTTCATTTGATGATGGGGCATGGGGTAAGTTCTAGAATGTCCAAAGATGTGATGATAATTGTAGACAAGCCAAAGGGAGCAGGGTTTGGGAGAATGATGGGAAGGGCAGTTGAGGGGGCCCAGGAGAGCGGGGGTTTGGGTGCGATGATGGGAAGGGCAGTTGAGGGGTCCAGGGGAGCCGGGTTTGGGTGTGATGATGGGAAGGGCAGTTGAGGGGGCCGAGGGGAGCGGGGTTGGAGTGTGATGATGGGAAGGGCAGTTGATGGGGTCCAGGGGAGCAGGCGTTGGAGCGATGATGGGAAGGGCAGTTGACAGGGCCCAGGAGAGCGGGGGTTTGGGTGCGATGATGGGAAGGGCAGTTGATGGGGTCCAGGGGAGCGGGCGTTGGAGCGATGATGGGAAGGCAGTTGATGGGTCCAGGGGAGCGGGCGTTGAAGCAAGATGTGGAAGGGCAGTTGAGGGGGCTGAAGGGAGCGGGGTTGGAGTGTGATGATGGGAAGGGCAGTTGATGGGGTCCAGGGGAGCAGGCGTTGGAGCGATGATGGGAAGGGCAGTTGACAGGGCCCAGGAGAGCGGGGGTTTGGGTGCGATGATGGGAAGGGCAGTTGATGGGGTCCAGGGGAGCGGGCGTTGGAGCGATGATGGGAAGGGCAGTTGATGGGGTCCAGGGGAGCGGGCGTTGGAGCGATGATGGGAAGGGCAGTTGAGGGGGCCGAGGGGAGCGGGGTTGGAGCGATGATGGGAAGGGCAGTTGAGGGGGCCGAGGGGAGCGGGGTTGGAGCGATGATGGGAAGGGCAGTTGATGGGGTCCAGGGGAGCGGGCGTTGGAGTGTGATGATGGGAAGGGCAGTTGAGGGGGCCGAGGGGAGCGGGGTTGGAGCGATGATGGGAAGGGCAGTTGAGGGGGCCGAGGGGAGCGGGGTTGGAGTGTGATGATGGGAAGGGCAGTTGAGGGGGCCGAGGGGAGCGGGCGTTGGAGTGTGATGATGGGAAGGGCAGTTGAGGGGGCCGAGGGGAGCGGGGTTGGAGCGATGATGGGAAGGGCAGTTGATGGGGTCCAGGGGAGCGGGCGTTGGAGTGTGGTGATGGGAAGGGCAGTTGACGGGGCCGAGGGGAGCGGGGTGTGGCTGCGAGGCGCAGAGGTAGTTCTGGCCCTGGTGGGGGTGCCCTTCGCAGGCAGGCAGGGGGCCCGTGCGCTCTGGCCGAGGCTGCGGAGCGGGGCCGCGTGTGCCCCCGAGTCGGGAGGAAGAGGAAGTGCAGCGGCTCCGACTCTGCGGAGCTGCCTGTCCCCGCCGAGGCGCCTCCCAGTCCCCGAAGCGGAGCCTCCCCTGGCAGCCGCAGCCTCCGCTCCTACCTCCCCGGCGGCACAAACTTTCTGCCCTGCCATGAGCCGGGCTGCGAGCGGCGGCGCCCGCGTGTCCCTGTCCGGGCGCTGAGCGGGGGAGCCTGCCGAGCCAGCGAGCTGCAGAGGAGCCCGCCCTAGGTAAGGGGACCGCTACCTCCACCCGTCGGGCACCACCCCGCCCCAGCCCCGCTCGCTCGGCAGGCTTGTCCCGAGGCCCGCTTGGGCTCCCGCCGCGCCCAGGGCGGAGGTGCGAGGGCGCGGGGCGCTGCAGTCCCTGCCCCAGCCAGCGCCCGGGCTGGGGGATGCGCGCCTGTGGCGGGTGAGGAGCCAGCGGCTCTGGGGGCAGCGGCGCCTTCCCTTCCCTGCACAGCCTGGGGCGGCGGGGGGCACCCCCGAGCGGCGCGCGGCTCCCCCCCCCCTTTTCCTCTTGAAGTTTGACAAGGGACCGCCTCCGCCTCCCTCCCCTCTCTGCTGGGCAGGGAGCTGAGTTACAGGCGGCAGCGGTGGCGCGACGGGCTTTGACTGCTCCTTTTCCCCCTCGAGCAGCTGGGTGCCTGCAGTTCCATCAGGACATTTGGGTGCGGGGGGAGGATAGGAACTGTAGCTGTGCAGGAATCCCCCCACCCCCATCTTTTCCTTTGTTTTCTTGTGCGGGGGCCTGATCCAAAGCCCAATGAAGGCAGCTGGGGTTTTCCAGAGACTTTCCTGGGCTTTGCATTAGGCCCCAAATAAGTAGCCAAGCACGTGCATTGATTCATCTCGGACTAGCAGTCCTGCATCACTTAATAGCAATGTTGGGTCTGAACTGGCAGCTCCGAAATACTCTTGGCTGAAAATGCACACTTCAGGACATGGCTAGGTTTTCTGAGTCTTTCAGGCTGTATGTCTGTGTTATCAGGATGCTTCAGTTATAGCTCTAAGGCTGGTAAGTCAGGTCACAGTTGCGAACTTGGTGGAGATACTGTCTCCAGACCTGAATACACATGATAAAGACCGAAATGAGGAAGAAATTGGAGAAATTTTTCCCATTAGATAAACAACCCAATGAGCAAAACTAGCTTACACTAACTACAGTGTACATAACCTAAACTCTGTAATACAGCATCACTCTGGCTTTAAGCAGAGAACTATGCTGTTGTGTGATGCCTGAAGACCAGTGTGGTAATGGCTTGTTAGTCTTTCTGGCTAGAAATTCCTTGGTGGGTTAATTGGGACTCAGGAACAGACACACACTGATGCATATGGTTCACAAAGATAATGGACATCAGTGATATTTTGGCAGTGTAGGACAACACTTATTGAATGTGAGTGTGCAGGAATGTGTTTGTGTGCATGTGAACATGAATTTGGGTAATCTAGAAAATGTGAATGCTGTACTTTTTTCTGGCATTATTTAATCTGCATCTTTGTAAGAGCTATTAGTGTCTCTGCTTGTCATTGACCCAGTAACCCTACATACTCTTGGAAGAGTAAAACTGGATGGCATGGGAATAATCCTCGCAATGTGTCCAAAGGATTTCTGTAGAAGTCAGTATTCTCTTCCTGTGGCACTAATAGTCTTGATGGGGAAAGCAAAAGGGAATGAGAGGTTGCTGCATGGCAAGAGAGAGCACCAACACTAAGCTCTAAATTAGGTTGATAGATGTGTTTTATCACAAACAAATTATTTATTGGGAGTAAAACTGTAAATATTCCATTATCTTGCAGTTTCCAAATTTTATTTGAAAACTTTAAAGGGCACTTTATCTGATTAAAAGAAATTGCCAATTGTTCCATTTGGAACCCAGTGGTACTCAATTAACTTTTTTTTACTTAATAGAAAAAATAATTAACATTGCCAAGACATAAATGATCTTCATTTTACTAGGGGAAAATGTTGTTAATCTTTTTACATTTTCTTCATAATGCTTTTAATCCATTAGTTTCCATTTTTACATTAGTAATAAATCATGTGAATAATGTATTTGTCACAATATCAGCAGTCACATTTATGACTTTATTTCTGTCTACCTTCCTTGCATTTTTAGAGGAACCTTTAAACTGGTATAATAAATTTGCTGTATCAGGTATGGGGGTTCCCACTGGTATTCCCCTGGCCTGAGAATGAAAATGTAGTGCAGAAGTGAGTATGTGTAAATATTACTAAATATTTACAACAGCCCTGAGTTGTGCTGGGAAGCATAGCTAAATAATTTGTGCTTTCAAATAATTTAGAAACCTAAATTTTATAAACCATTGGTTCTCAGTCAGGGATATATGTAACTCAGGAGATACTCAGAGGTCTTTCAGGTACATCCACTCATCAAGACATTTGCCTAATTTTACATCAGGCTACATAAAAAGCCTGATGTAAAGTCAGTACAAACTAAAATTTCATAAAGACAATGACTTGTTTATACTTCTGTCTATATTATCAGCTGAAATATAAGTACAATATTTATATTGCAACTGATTTTATTTTATAATTATGTAGTAAAAATGACAAAGTAAGTGGTTTTTCAGTAATAGTGTACTATGACACTTTTGTATTTTTATGTCTTATTTTGTCAACAAGTAGTTCTTCAGTGAGGTGAAACTTAAGGGTACACAAGACAACTCAGACTCCTAAAAAGGATAATCTGGAAAGGTTGAGAGCCACTGACATAATGTCCATTGTCTAGATGTGTGTAACAAAGCTACTTTTCCTATTATTCTTATAAACACACTTATAAAACACATATACAGGAGGATCCCTAAGGGGAAGCAGGGCAATGCACTCTCCACCCTAGGCGTGGGGCCGGAGGAAATCCCCCTCACCCCAGAACCCATCCCACCTCTTCCTGCCCCTGCCCTGCCTCCACTCCGCCCCTTCCCCTCAAGTCACACCATTGCTCTACTCCCTCCCTGCCTCTGCTCCGCTCTCTCCAGCCCCCATTGCACACCTTACCCAAAGCCTCCTGCCCTGAGCTACACGACCAAAGGCTTACTTTGGAGGCCTGGAGTGGGTCCCACAGACTCACTGCGGCGTCAGGAGCTGGAACAACTCAGCAGCCTGCTCCGCTTCACCGTGGTGGTGGCAAGCAGAGTGCCCTGGCTCCAGCCTGCTCTCCTCTGCTCCCCCAAGCCCTGCATCACTTGGGCTGGGGCTGAGTTGCTCTACTTGCCACCGCCACAGTGAAGTGGAATGATTCAGCTGGGAGATCGGCAGTGGAGTGGAGCAGGCTGCTGGGTCGCTCTGTCTCCTGCCATCGCGGTGAGTGCGGGAGCGAACCCGACTCCTGCTGCTGCCCTGTGCCAGGCCCCCAGCTAATCCCCTGGGCCCTGCAGGTCCTGTCCAGAGAACTGTTGAGGCAGCCATTGCAGAGCCTCACAAAGCGCAGGACCTGAGGCAGCCGTCCCAAACCATCTGATGGACGAGATGGCTCTGCACATGTAGATAGTTCAGGACAATTTCACTTTTATCATAGGAAGGACAGTCCTTAAAATTTACAAAGTGTTTTAGAGATTACAAATTGTAAAAAAAGGATGAATTCAAACACTTTGTGAGAGCATGGTGGGAGTCAGCTGTTCTTTCTGCACACCAATTTTTTATATAACGGGCTTCCTGCTTTTGTTGGTTGTTCACTCTGTTTCTCTCGTCTGGTGCTGTCCATAATCTTCCCAAGTCTTGGTTCTTTCCCTGGTATTTCTTGTCACTCTTCTGCTTCGCACTTTCGTTTAACTATGCTGGAAAGAGGAACCTGCTTTCAAGCAACTCCTTTCTTCAGGATTTAGCTTAAAAAATATTGAGTGGGCTTGGAACTGAGAACTTCTTTACTTTTCTGCAGTCAGTGTAGGGAGAAGAAAACTGAGGCTGTGCCAGCCCTCTCCAGGCTGACGGTGACTGAGCTAGGCTAAAACTTCTGCAGAGCCAAGCTGTTTTCACCAGGTTCCTCCATAAGAGCTGTTCTTTAAAACTGAACATCATACTTGGGGAGCAGCTTTGATGCCTCTTCTTCTAATGATGTGTTAGGCTAATGGCTGGCCAAAGCACTGAGGAGGGTCAGAGCCAAAGCCCTTTTTAGTATTGAGTCCATCAGCCAATCCTCTCCAAAATGGGAGGATTAAAATTGTGGAACCTTTAAAAAATGAGTGGTCACTGTGATTGCACAGCAAAGCTAAAACCCTGCAGTTATTTTTAAAAAGTCTTCCAATAGCCCTGTAAAGGAGATAAATATTGTCCTGGTCTTACAGAAAGGGAAACTGAGGCAGGCAGCTGTGACTTACTCAGAATAGAGAGGGAGACACAGAGAGACCTGTAAATTGAATGAAGTGACCTGGTTGCTAGCCCTTACACTCGCCACTAAAAACAAACTTCTGAGAGATATTATTAAAAGATGTATTTCTTGCAACTGTAAGAACTCATAAATAAATCTTCAGTAGTATTCAGCAATCTCATTAAATTTTGCCATTAAAAATTTTATTCAAGTACTTTTTAGTTCTCAGCTCTGTCCTCAACAAGGAACTACTGTTGTTGCTAAGGGAGAAGTGCCCTCCATGCAGGAGTCCCTGGCTGGGCAGGACTCATTACGCAGTTACAGGGCTGTGCTGCTGCACAGCTTAGAAGGAACACTGCCTCCCACCCCAGCCTTGAGTCCCCTCCTGCACTCCATACCTTTCTTCCACAGCCCCATACCAGTGCCCACACTCCCAAGCTGTAGCCCTCCTCCCTCTCCTGCATCCAAACTCCCTGCCCCAGCTCAGTAAAAGTGAGTGAGAGTGGGAGAGAGTGAGTGAAGGAGGGAGCAGGGCTGGAGCTAGTAGGGCCTGGGACCTCAGAAGTGGTGGGGCAGGGCGGGGCCTCAAGAAAAGCACAGGGCAGGAGTGTTTGGTTTTGTGCAATTAGATAATTGGCAGCCCTAATGGAACCTGGTTTTTTTGCTTATTTATTCTTTAAACTCCTGAGAAAATATCCTGTTTTCATACCTTTAACCCAGACATTTAAAAATACCTATGTAAAAGAATGGTGGGGACTTGCTATCTCAGGGATTAGATATGGCTTATGGCATCTTGCATCATTAAGTCATTAACTACATGGTAGACCATCTCATTAGTAACTAAAGTTATAGCCATTGGGAAAACAATTATTCAGTGTGTCACTATGAAAATAGTTGGTGGTCTCAATCCAGTCACAAATACAAAGGTGTCCATAGCAAATGATTCTTTTCTTGGTGTTCTCAGAAGAGACATGAACATCTGTATGAGCATGAAGCCACAAATGATTAACCTCTGAGAAACAGGATTAAGAAACTTTGTCAGGGAACCATGGGGAAGTTTGTGTTGCTATACTGTTCTGTGGTAGGATAAGACTTTAATTCTCTAGGGCCTTCAAGCCAAGTCAGAAAAAATGCAAAATTGTCTGCAATATTGAACAACATTATACAGTATGCAATTTTTCACAAGCTAACAGAATCTTTAACAACCTCCTCTGCACCCCTTACACACAAGAAAAATCCTATGAATTTTACTGGGACTTCTCACATGAAGACAAGCTGCAGACTCTGCATTAGTAATACTAACAATTTACATAGCACTTTTCACCCAGATCGCTTTATAAACATTTGCATACTTATATGCGCTCGACACAGGGATTATCTCATCCACCACTGAAATACAGCCAGATATTGATTTGCTTGATAAGACTTCTTAGGGCCTTTGCCCTGATTCAGCAAGATACCTAAGCATATGCTTAAAGTCAGGCAAGTGAGTAGTTCCAATTAAAGTCCATTGAAATACTCTCATGCTTAAGGTACAGGCTGCTTTGTCATATTGTTTTAACGTATTGTTTTCTTTGAACTAGTTATGTTGTCCTAAGATCCTTGTTGTATTGTGAATGGATGTAAAGAAGCAAAGCAAAGGAATTTTTATTTGTAAAAGAAAGCTCGGTCATTGCATTACTTTGTTAAATATTTTTGGCTACCAACTATTTTTGCAGTGCTGACTATCATTATTGATCACAGACTCTATGCTATCTAAAATAGAAAAAATGAGCAATACTTAGTTCTTACTTCACTAAGTAAAATATCTAATTCCAGCTTTATAGAAATGATATAAAATAACGAAGTTCATGTAATTATGCCAAAATAAACAGAGAAATGTTATTTTTCCTGTAGGGTAAATGGCAAAAGACTTAAAGGTTGGCACAACAGATAACAAACATTTGTGTAACATTTTTCTTGGACACTTTCATACCAAAGCTGCAAATCTTCTTTTTAGCACATGTTGATTTCTGTTTCCAATTTGTGTTTCGGCTGTCAGCATTCAGCCAGCTTTTATTCTATTTTAAAGTTGGCTACCTAAGATTACTATCCTGTAGCTTACCCTGGAAAAGACAGGAAGGATGGAATGAATACAGGATTTTTTTTATCTAAAGTCCCATAAAAGCTGAAACATCTAGTTTCAAATACATGTTTCAATAAAACAGCTTTCAATAAAATAATAGTATACCCAGTAATTTTATCTTTAAAAAAGTGAGTCAGGCATGATGCATATAGCCTGTTTAGTATCTGAACATTTATTAAATTAGGCTGTTTCATAATGATCTGTGGCTAGCATATTTTTAAAAATATATATAAATAATAGAAGCTTTGGCATATGAAATAGAAAAACGAATGCTGTTATTTTTTTTCTTCTCCCTTCCCCTACCTCTTTGAATCAGCAGCTGTTGAAATGGGTTGTGGACTAAACAAATTAGAGAAACGTGATGAAAAACGGCCTGGTAATATCTACTCAACTTTGAAGAGGCCCCAGGTAGAAACGAAGATAGATGTTTCATATGAGTATCGTTTCCTGGAGTTCACAACTCTGAATGATGGTAAGTACAAAAATCTTTTTCTTTTCACTTATTTTTGATGACACTGAGATGCCAGTCAGTTCATAATGCTTGTAACCAGCATGGTATATGTGAGTATTTAATCTCTTTAGTGTTAAATAAATTAAATACATGCAGTCACAATGATCTTGATTATTTTACCATCTTGACAATATCTTACTCAACATTTTTTCTACTGTAGATTTTAAACCAGTACATAAAAATGTAGCTCTTCAGATTTTAGAAGGGATTCCTTATATTCAATTTTTTTTATACAAAGGATATATTTAGATTCTTTTACCTTTCACATTATCCAGATTTTATTTGGTAAAGTGATTCAGAGCTGTTATGTTGGATAGTTCTCCATTGTTCCCCTCTCCCACTGCCACCCTTGATAGCTGTTTTAGAGGTTGAATTCAGTATAGCCACACTGCTGAGCTGTCATTCATAAACATCAGGATGTGACTAATGCCTCTGGGCTATCTCGTTGCATTCATATGCCTGAAAAAATGGAAAATGGCAGAAGCTCACTTAAAAAAACAGTTGAAAGGCACAGAGTCTTGTAGTTTCAGTATGTCTAACAGTCCACATCTTAATCCAATGACTGCCTCATGAATATTCCATTTATTTTCTCTTTTGTTGACATCCAGGAACTCAGAAGGTCTTCCAGCAATTCAAAGGTGAAGTGATCCATGCCTATTGTTTTTTTAAGATTAGGCTACTATAGTACACTCTACATTGGGCTATACCTTAAACTTCTTTTGAAGTTGTAGTGAGTGCAGAAGGCTGTGGCCTGCTTCTTAATATATGATGGCTGTGCTTTGCAGATTAACTATCTGCCGATTTCCAGACAGAGGTTAAAGTCATGGTTCTGACCTGTAAAGTGCGAAATGACTAGGGACCTGACTGTCTGAGAGATCACTTCTTTCCTGGTGCAACTCTGCCAGTGTAGATGCTCAAGCTGGAAGTAATTTACATGTGAGAGGGCATTGCTGACAAGATGTTCTCCTTGATAGCCTCTTGACTTTAGAATTCATTTTTCATCCAAAATAGTATGCATTGTTTAACTTTTAGGACATAAGAACACAAGAATGGCAGCTTAGGTCAGTTAAACAGTCTAGCTAATCTAGTATCCTGTCTTCTGACAGTAGCCAATGCCAGATGCTTCAGAGAGAAGTAATAGAACATGGGCAGTTATCAAAAGCGCCATTCCCTATCATCCAGTCCCAACCTGTGTCAATCAGACATTTAGAGACTCCCACAACAGGGAATTGCATCTGTGACCATCCTGATTAATAACCATTGATCAACCTATCCTCCATCCTGTAGAGCCCTTCTGTTTGTCCAGGCATTTGGAAAAAATTAAGGATTTGGATGGGGAATGTGGATTTGATGGAAATGGAGTTTGGGGTCTTGGAGTAGAGAAAATTTGGGCTTTGTGGACTGTTTTCTATTGTTGGAGAAAGGTTGTTGAATTTTTGCAGCTGTTTACATCTTAATTGGAATGTGTTTCTAGTTATTTGTTAAAAACATCAGGAGGCTGGGATAAGCATTCATTTTATATTTGTGTGTTGAAACTGAAGTAAATAAATACAAAATCAAGTCAAACAGCTCATTTTGAAATTCTGAGAGCCTTCCTGTCTGCACTTTGTTTGTCTAAGAAATCTTACTTTTATATATTGCTGCTTTGGAGCTATTAGAAATGAATTAGTATTGAGGCCGTCTGTTTATTTATAGGCTTTTCTGTGTCACTCATCAGCGCCATACCTGAGTGCCTCAGAATCTTTACTAAATATATCCTCCTAACCAGAGCTTAAATTCTCCTCCAGTATTCTCTGGAGTCATCAGATTCACAGCTTGAGCATAGTGGGGTTCGTCAAGGCTCCCATGGCTTTGAAAATATTTACTGGAGCTGTGCTCCGGGTGGCTCTGTCTGAATTTAAGCCCTATTCCTAGCACTCTGAGGTTTGGAGATGTTGTTACAGATGGGGAACTGAGGCACAGAATAGGGACATAAGCAAGTAGTTGAGTCAAGTACTCAACTACTTGCTTCCCCCCCACCTTGCTGCCTCTGTATGAGAGGCAGCAAGGGAGGGAACAAAAGCCAGTGCAGGGGGGAGCCAGCTTAAAGTCGGTTCCCTCCAGCACCATCTCCCCAGTGCTGCCTACCTCCCACCCCCTCTACTGTCTCTAGCAGAGGCTCACAGCGGGCTGAGGCTTGCCGTGGGCAGAGGTTGCTCTGACAGCAGACACTGTCTGGGGGGGGGGTCCCAGCAGGGAGCTGGGCCCACCATGGATGGGGGCTGCTGACGGAGCAGCCTCTGCCCACAGCCAGCCTGGCCACTGCGAACAGGGACTGCTGGATCCGGTGTGAGCCAAGGCTGAGCAGTCCTGGCTCGCGATGGTTTGGGACTGCTGCGGCTCTGTCCTGGCTCGTGCCGGTCTGGGAGCTACCCCCACTGTGGCTCTTCAGTTTAAATGTAGTACGAGACAGGCTGCCTGCACACCCAGCTCCTACTATATTTTAACTGCAGAGCTGCAGCGGAGGTAGCTTCTGGACCGGTGCGAGCCAGGACCAACTAATCGTGTAGTCGATACAAATTGTATCGACTACACGATTAGTCAGTTACCCACCTCTTAACATCCTTAGCATAAAATAATGATGTGACTTGAGAATAGCCACACAGGAACCTGTCACAGAGCCAAGAATAGAACTCAGATTTTCTGCCTCCTAGTGTCTTAGCCACAAAACCATCCATCCTCCTATACCTAGTCTCTTGCTTAGCAGGTTCACATGCTAGATCTTGTATGTAAAAGTCCTGCAACAGGAAAATATACAAGAATGTCATGTGTTTCTTTGCAGGATCAGTTCCTTTATAAACACATTGCTGCACAGCTTGTATCCAAAAGAGGACATCAGAAATCTATTTATTTTTTTGCATATTGTTTCACTAATCCCTATCTGGTGTCTGTGTTTGCATGGGAATGTATTCCGTAGTGTAACAGATAATATCTTTATAGTAAAAGAGAGTAGAATAAAAAAGCAAAGAGATAAAATTTAGAAAAAGAAAACTGTTGAGTTACCTCCATCCCCACTACCTTACCAGTAATGAATTCTTAAAATTATATTTCTGGTTTCGTACTCACAGGGTATGTCTATACAGTGGCGCTATTTCAGGATAATGTCCGTTATCCTGAAATAGCATTCTGCGTGTCTTAACAGCATGCCCATTATTTCGAAATATATTTGAAATAACTGGCTTCTTATTCTGACTTCCTGTAAATCTTGTTGCACAAGGATTAAGGAAGATGCCAGAATAGCGATTTATTTTGAAATTAGCGCTGTGTAGACAGTGCCAAATTTCAAAATAAGCTATTTTGAAATAAGCGACACAATTTGCATAGCTTAAATTGCATAGCTTATTTTGAGGTATGCACTACTGTGTAGACATACCCATAGTGTGCAATCCACGGTATGTGCATATGTCTTTCTGGATGTTAGATTATAATCTACTCAGAGAATGGACCTGTCTTTGTATATATCTTTAAAACAGGTGATATACTATTGGGCACGAGACCAGTAACATTTTTTACATTCAATTACACTGTTCAAACAACAGTTGTTACAGACTTATTGAAGTCAATGGGTTTTTTAAAAAATTTATGGCATAAATTAGCCTTTTACAAGGTCAATCAGAAGTTAAGTGAACCTTTACTATTGAAGTATACTTACATTAATATCACATTTCAGTTATTGTCTTGACAAGGTATTTAGTTTACCTGATCATGGTGTCACTGTGGGGAATCTAACTGTATTTGTAACTAGGATGTGGAAAGAAAAAGATGCAAATTTTCATCAACAAATTTATGTTTTCTGAAGGATATAGCATTTGCTATTTACTTCATTGATTACCTTTCTTTTCTACCAATTATTTTAATATTACATTAAACAGTTGCTTATGCCTGGTCTCTGCCTTCTGTTTCTTTTCACCATTCATTTTAAAAATTGTATTAGAGTTATGTGGCTGCACATTTTAAAAAATACTCCCCTTGCAGCTGTTTTTATTTGCTTTAAGCCTTGTAAAAACAACTTTTGTCCAGTTTAAGTTATTTTATTACCTACTTTCATTTTATAAGTAGACGTATCTAAAGGAAACAAGCATTCTAGTTTTGTATTTCCACTTTACCAGGTAGGTTACCATCCAGTTGTTCTGGAAAATGATTAAATAAAGTTAATTTGGTAAAATATTATTTGCTCAGAGATGTTTGTATATTTCTTCAATGAGATCTTGCACCATATGTAAAACACAGATAAATTAGAAAGGAAATTACTTCTCATAACCTACGTTCCTAGCTGATAATTATTGAAAGATAAAATCCACAGACTGAGAGCAGTAATATAGGAAACAGAATATAATGATGGATTACTTATCTGAAAAATTTTATCACTCATGTATCTGTGTTTAAATGTTGTGGTTGCTGTAGGCTCTGATCCTGTAAACACATGAGTGCTCAACTTTGTTCATGTATATAAATCACATTGATTTCTTTGGGATTACATACATATGTCAAATTAAGCATTATCCTGTTTCCATTAATGAAATCACAATAAAATATGAAAGCAAATATCCTACTTTTTGTCTTCTGACAATCACATCAGAATTTCCCTCAAATGAATTATAGCTGCTCAAAGCAATCTGCAGTAGAAGAAGGTCTTACCATTATAGGTCAAAGTAGCATCAAATTATCAGATTACAGCAGTGCATGAAAAAAGTACACCACAAAGTCAAAAATAAAGTTTTAAGCTAGCCATGTAGGAGAAAGATTGGCGGGCTAAATACGATTCACGGTAGTTGCTAACTGTTAGCCCTCCAATCTTTCTCCTACATGGCTAGTTTAAAAATTTATTTTTGACTTTTTGGTGCACTTTTTATTATTTTTAGTCTTTTGGTGTGCTTTTAGAAAGATTGTCTTTTAAAAAAGTGTCAGTCCCTGCACCCCTCGGCCTGCCCGCATGGGCAGCCCTTCCCCCCCCCCCCCCCAGCTTGTGGGCATGCATGGCAGCTCCCTTTGCAGGCCTTATTTGGGGCTCTGCCTGCACCGAGGGCGGGGGGCTGCCTGTCTCGGCCGCAGTGGCGCTCGCATGCCAGGGGCATGGGCTGGACAGGGGTAAGGGGGCACTTTGGGAGCCGGGGGGGGGGGCGGGTTGGATACTCCTGCTCCTCTGCGGTCTCCCATTCCCCTTTGATCTGTGCCAGCACAGCTGCCATTGGCTGCCCGCTTGTGAAGTGCGGGGACCGTGGTTGCCCTATGTAGCAGCTCTGGGCTCAGTTGCTGTCCCTTTAAAGGCACCAGGATCATGGGGGGCGGGGCAGCGGCAGAGCATGCCTGCTGTGTCGGCCAAAGTGGCAGCACCTCCCTGTGAGTGGAGCCGCGAAGCATGGGACTGAGGCAGGCCGTGCTGGCGCGTGCGTGGGAGCTACCGGCCAGCGGGGGGGGGGGGGGGAGGCAAGAGGCCGTGGCAGAGACTCCTGCTGTGTTGGCCACTGCGGCAGTGCCTCCCCGTGAGCAGAGCTGTGTGGCGTTGCACTGAGCCAAGCTGTGTTGGCGCGTGTGCAGGAGTGTGTGTGAAAGTTGAAAATCCCATGACAGACAGACAAGAATGGTGGCCATTTAATAGAAAGAATATATACAACACTTGGTGTTGCCCGGGTTTGGGGCCAGCCCGGGATGGTGGGGGATGTGCAGCACGGTGGGCGACTGCTCCCAGCTGCTCCTCGGGGCTGTCCCAGCGTGTGGCATAGTGGGCAGCTTCTCCCTGGGGCCAGCTCAGGGTGGGACCATACAGGCCGCCCTCTGGCTTCTCCTGGGTTCCAGTTGGAGCAGTGAGGGTCATGTGGCCCGGTGGGCAGCTACTTCCGGCTGCTCCCTGGGACTGGGCTGGAGCATCAGGGGCCCCATGGCATGGTGGGCAGCTGCTCCAAGGGCATCAGGGGCTGTGCTGCAAGCCAAAGGCTGCTACCCAGCGCTGGGGTATTTGCTGCCCCCTTGTGCTCATTCATGAGTATGACTGACCCCACTGTCACACCTCTTTCTTTCCATTTGATGATCAGCGGCACAGCCATGGGTACACGCATGGCCCCACAGTACGCTAACATCTTTATGGCTGACTTAGAACAACATTTCCTCAGATCCCGTCCCCTCTTACTGCTTCTCTACTTATGCTACATCGATGACATCTTTATGATCTGGACCCATGGCCAAGAAACACTGGAGACATTCCACAGAGATTTTAACAACCTACACTCCACCATCAATCTCAGCCTGGACCATTCTACACGAGAGATCCATTTCCTGGATACCACAGTACAAATCACCAATGGTAAATTAGACACCACTCTCTATAGAAAACCCACCCACTCATACAGTTACCTTCATGCCTCCAGCTTCCATCCAGAACACACCATACGATCCATCGTCTATAGCCAAGCCCTACGATACAATCGCATCTGCTCTAATCCCACTGACAGAGACCAGAAACTTCAGGATCTCTACCAAGCATTTATAAACCTCAACTACCCACCCAGAGAAATAAAAAAACAAATTGAAAGAGCCAGACGAATACCCAGAAACCATCTACTTCAAGACAGACCCAAGAAAACCAACAAGAGAACACCACTTGTCATCACCTACAGCCCCCAACTTAAACCTGTCCAACACGTTATCAATAAACTACAACCTATACTGGAACAGAATACTAAACTCCGAGAGGCTCTGGGAGACAGACCCATAGTCTCCTATAGACAACCACCTAACCTCAAGATGATTCTTACCAACAACCACAGGACATACCCCACTAACACCAACCCTGGAACTTTCCCTTGCAACAAACCCCGTTGCCAGCTTTGTCCACATATTCACTCTGCTGATACCATTATTGGACCTAACCAATTGAGTTATAAGATCAAGAACACATATTCCTGCTCATCCAGAAATATAATTTATGCTATCATGTGCCGACAATGTCCGTCTGCTATGTTCGTTGGACAAACGTCTCAGACACTTCACCAAAGAATCAATGAACACAAAACAGATATTAGACAGGATCACAAAGAAAAAACAGTTTCTTGCCATTTCAACCAGAAAGGGCATTGTCTCAACGACCTGATTACCTGCATCCTGCTTCAAAGACCTTTTAACACCAGACTTGAAAGAGAATCCTCTGAACTGTCATTCATGCTTAAATTTGACACTTTACACCTAGGTCTTAACAAGGATGCTAATTACCTTACCCATTACAAAGATAGCTTCCCCAATTATCACCTCTAATATCATTAACTTACAGACATTTACCTCCCCGCTCATCCCCCTTCTATTCTGAAATTTGATTTGTCCTTTTCATATGTGTTCATTTTTTTGATTGTATCCTTTGGTATATATGGTCATGACAATTTTCTTCCACAATTTGATCTGAGGAAGTGGGTCTGGCCCACGAAAGCTCATCACCTAATAAACCATCTTGTTAGTCTTTAAAGTGCTACATAGTCCTGTTTTTTGTTTCAGTGAGACCAGACTAACACGGCTACATATCTATTACTATGTGAAACAATCAATTCCACTCACATCTCGTTGTCCTGACACAACCAAACCCTGACTTTGCTTTAAGTTATGGTAAGAGGAAGCTGCAAACCAAATTTGGAGGTCCTAGCTCTTACTGTTTAAGAGGAATTCTTGAATAAACAAACTCATGGACGGACAGACACACAAACAAATGCACAAACTCGCTTATATAATATTCATTCTGTTCTTTTGTTCAATTCAAATGTTTCTGATTGATAATAATCAGTGGGGCCTTCAAAGTCCTGTTTGTTGGGTTTTGATTTTGTATATCTACTTAGTTCCCTGTTTGAAGTCTCATACCTCTTGACAAGGTATATTTTATTGATGATATATGCTAAGTATTCCAACAACATATGTCTTAAATAATTTCATCATTTTGTCTTCTGATATTTTTCATGTATATAGCAGTTTTCATGCAAGGAGCTCTAAACAACCTTATGAACATCAATTAATAAACTATCTTAATATATAATAGATGAGGAAACTGAGTTATATGAGTAGCAAAGCTAGGAATAGAATCCTAAACTGATATCCAGTCCTGTATTTGACCTACCAGGTCATGTTCTTATCCACATACATGTTCATCAATGGATCTGAAGTAAGAAGTAGGTTAGACTTGACTTTCTTACTATGTATGCTGTAAAACTTCTGTACTGAAATCTTATTAATAATATGAAAATGCCCTGACATTTAAAAATAATTTGTGCACTCAACACCAAACTGCTCTGCAGAAATACTGTGTTGTAACAGGAGTTTTTTGGACAGTAGATGGAAACCAAACTATGATTTGGTGATTTCTTGTGAAGCTACCAATTGCTGATAAAAGACATGTGTAAATATGCAGTTAATGACTATAAACTTTTGGTGTACATATTTGAGATCAGTGTTTCCCAAATTTAGGTCTATGACTGCTAGTGCTTTGCAAAGCACTTGCTTCCTGTCTGTGGGGAACTTTCTGGTCACATAGGTCTAATTTTCTTCTGTTTTCTATCTGTTAAATCATACTACATGATGCTAAAAATACATCAAGTAAGAGTGAGATTTTTCAGAAGTTCCTAAGGAAGTTAGTGTCCAGCTTCACTGAGAGTGAACTGATCTCTTAGGTGCTTTTGTACACTGCCAATCTAAATGCTTCACTAATATTTTCAAGGGAAGCAATAGCTGTTGTTGCCGCAGGGATGCTACAGAATTACACGTGGATGGGGTTGATCTGTACAAATGCATATGAAAGAGGAAGAGATCTGCAAGACAATCTTTCTGTTCAGATGTGTATTATGAAATGGGAACCCCTGGCTCCCTGATGCTACCACATTTATAACATATTAATTTGATTAACCATAAAAATAGATAGCAGTAGGCAAATAGGACTCTCCATTCCTACCTTTTCTGATTCGTTGCTTCGTATCTACAGTGAAAACTGAGCCTTTTTTAAAGCTGTAGTTGAACTCCTATTCAGCTTTCTTAAAATTTCATCCTATTCAACCTTTCTTAAGAATGATCTGTTTCCCATACTGGAAAAGCAGTTACAAATCTATCTGCAATGAAAGTTTTGTTTTCTAAGAAACCTTCTTACCCTGTTAATAATTCAAGTATTGCATCCAGTCTGCTTCTTTGCTTTTTCGTCTGTTCATCACTTTTATAATTTTTTCCAGTCTTCATGAGGGTTACTGTCATGCTCCTCATGTTGTTCAGAAGTCAAAAAATTGGCTGTCAATGGTAGAATGGTAGAAAATTCTGGTTTCTTATAGAAGGATGAAAATTCCTCAACCGCTACAAGCCAAAAGGGCCTTTCCTGTTTCTGTTCAGGTTAGTAGCAAGATATCCACTGATTTAAACTGGAGTAGAATCAGACCTCAGAGTTGCTTGTAATTTGTTATGGATTAAATAACAAATCTATAATGGCTTTATCATGGAGCTGGACTAAATGGGAAGGAACTCTGAGGTAAAATGTTAGCTTTTCCCCCATAATTTTTAACTGCATATTTAGAGAAAAATATCCATTTTAATGGAGAAGTTCTGGATAGTTCACTTTGAGAACAATAGTTGATATTTGTCTGAAAATCTGTGCAAGTGTAGCCTGATGGATGGAAGGTTGAAATCAATTAATATTGAATAGTGACGGCCTCCCTGCTGAGAGAAAACAGGAAATCTTGGTGTCACCTTGTTCTTCACTAAGTCACTTTTCTTAATTGTACTGAAAAGAAAACCCTGGGGAGATATAAAAATTCTTTTTAATTTGCATTGTAAACCCACCAGCTAAAGGGGAAGTGAAAACCTCTCCATGAGAAAAACAGCTTGGACCTTTAGCTATTATACATGACAAGCCCATGAGAAAAAAGCATAATTGCTTTTGAATGTGTGGATGAACATTTTAGTCTTGAGTTCACAGGCTGCGTGTGGTCTAGTGATGCCAGACCTTGTTCCTAAAACAGAATGGCATAGGAGCAAAATAATGCTACCTGTAACAATCTGTATACATATAGCCATAGTCAAACAACTTGAGAGCCTGTATAGGCATAGTAAGCAAAAAGTTTTTTCTTTTTTACTCCATTGACAAATTAGGAACTCCACCATTTTAGTAATAAAAAGGAAGTGTTTAAGTGACTGCACAATCATTCTGTAAAACTTCTTGTTGGCATCTCTGAGAGTTCTGCTAGTACAGTGGTTCTCAACTCGTTTCAGTCCACGGACCACCAGGCCAATCAAAACATTTTTGTGGACCACCTCTTTTTTGAGACATGATAAAAAAGAGCAGACAACGAACATTTTGGTTTAAAATTTATTTCTTACTAACAGATTTTTGGATTCTCTTCTCACTGACAAGCTTTTCAATGTTTGGAGTGGTACTTGATAATGCACAACAAATATCACTTTCCACTGCAAGCCGATTCCTCTGTTTGGACTTACCATGCAACAAACACGAAAATCCAGTCTCACACATATAAGTTGATGCAAATGGCAAAAGAAATCTGACTGCGTGTGCTGACAGATTTGGGTAACTCCCGGTCACGCTGGCCCAAAATTTCTCTATGGTAGACATGCTGGTACATGTCTTGAGCCACAAAATCATTTTTCAGATCCAAGAATTCCTCCTGCAGGTGACGCTATGGATGACGTGCCGCGTGCTTGTGAACACGGCGTAAGACAGCCTAATGGTGGTGCCTGCTCACGCCATGTGACTTTGGACAATGTTCCTGTGGACCACCGAAAAAGTCACCATGGACCCCCAATGGTCCATGGACCACCAGTTGAGAACCACAGTGCTAGTGTAAGGATCACAGCATAGGCTGTAGAGATGTGAATGTTTAACTGGAAGACCCCTGTTAATGGCGAGAATTACCAATTAAGGTTAACTGATGGGAGTTGCAGCAGTTCCCTGCCTGCTGTGGGCAGGGGGTTGCTCCAGCCCCATAGGGGCCCACTGCGGGCAGGGGTTGCTCCAGCTGGGCCAGTGCAGTCCTTGCCTGCGGCTGGGCGGGGGAGGGTTGCTCCAGCCCACCTGACCCTTTAATCAGTTAACGGGTTAAACAATATGTTTAACAGGATTTTACATCTCTAATAGGTTACATTGACAGTTGCAGTATTATGGTCAAAAGTAAAATGACTTCTCCAATACAATACAAGCTATCTGTGGTTTCAAATTATTTTTCTAATATGATGTGCAGTTTTTAAATGAAAACCCCCCAAAAGTTATTGAGCAGCATAAAGTCTATTTTGAACTCATAAATGGAAAAATGACATTAAATTAAAATAAACATTGAAACATAAAATGAGAATTTTCTTTAACTAATTTAAATGTTGCTACTGTCATCTATTGTGCCTAGATAGTCACTTATGGGGCTGATAATGCTAGTGGGATTTTTTGCTTGAGTAAAGAGTACAGGATTGGGCACCATCGTTTATATTAAGACGACTAGAAATATTATACAAAGCAAATTATATATTATATTTGCATACTTAGTCTGAAGTGTTAACTCCACATTTAATGTAATAGAATATTTAATTTTTCAGGCTTTTCATTATTTTTTCCTTCACTTTTAGATATTTTAGGGTACTAGATAATTAGATAGTAGAATGTATTTAGGAATCTGAGAAATGTACATGAGAAGTCTGATGTATCCTCTGTAAATCAAATGTTTTGACATACATTTGCTTTTTATTAAACTATGGATTAAAAGTGACTGGAGTTAATAAGTCTTGTGATTTATGAATTTATTTTCTTTCAAGTTCTCTTCATATCCCAGTTGTGGGCACTAAATTTGCAAAATGTGGCTTCTGTTCTAGATGGCCACACTTCCATTACTTTGAATGGGACTGCAACCACAGACTGTCCTTGCTCAAAACAGTCACTATTTTCCTACAGCACTGACATGTGAAAGTGAGCCCTAGTAACAATGATCACCATTAACTGTTGCCTCGAATGGGACTGCAGATTAACTTCACACCAGGAGAGCATGGGTGTCTGGTACCTTCCCAATTCTCCAGCCTTTCCCCACCCACACTCTGCCCCCAGAATGCATACTTTAGGCGTATTGGGAGCGGAGTGTCGCTGCCCCAAGCGCCTGCCCTCCTGGTGCTGGAGATGCTGGGCTGGGCCCAGGGCACCCCCCTCCATTCCCTGGTGCTCTGGGGCTGGGGGGCTGGGCTGGGCCACGTGGCACACCCTCTACCCTCTCTCCAGTGCTCTGGGCTTGGAGAGGCCGGGCCAGGCCGGGCTGCGTGGCGCACCTTCCTCTGGGGCTGGGGATAACACTCACCTGCCCACTCTCCTCCCTGTGGTTGGAATGGGGGAACACATGTGTGACACACCGCCCCGCCTCCCCATGTTGGGGGGGACAGGAAAGGGGCAGTGCCTCAGCAGAAGGGGAGGGGCTGGAGGCTTGCCTCCATCAGCCCTGCCTTTATCAACTGCCCATGCAGGAGAGTACTTGCCTCCTTGTTTTGTGGGGAAAGTATGTGGTGACAGGAGAATATAGTGGTAGAGCAGGGTAATGTTGAGGGCAGGAGGATACTGAGGGAGTGGCAGAAGTCAGTAGCTAGCGATGGAGAACATGAGGGGAAAGGAAGGCACAATAATGGGGCCACATGAATGTAACGGGCAAGTGAGAGACAGGATTGCATAGGGGGAAACAGGGAGAATATGAGTGAGGTAAAAAATGAGGAGAGGGCAGTGCTGGGATAGGCATAAATAGACTAACCAATTGTTTAGGGCCCTGAACAGTTCAAGGCGGGCCCCCATTTGCTTTTATAGTAAGAGTTGTGTGCCCCCCCAAATATTCTTGCTTAGGGCCCCCAATGGACTAGTACTTCCTCCTGGAGTGGGTGACAAGATAGTGATGAGCATTGAGAGAGAACATCATCTACCCTCTTACCAGAGACAAGGAGAGGCTGAGTAATGTTCTGTTCCAGACAGTCAACAGGAAGGCACATAGCCTTGTTTGTGTTTTCAAAGTTGAATTTTGAACTGAAATGGTCACTCAAAAAATTAGACATGATTGGTTTCCCTATCTGGCTTAAAAAATTAAGACAAACCCAAACCCCCTGCAATGTATTTTTTAAAATTTTATCATTTTTAATTGATTACATGAATTTGGGAGGAGGGGATTTTGATATATATATTATGAATGTTTAAAGTTTTCAATGGAAAATAAAAATGAATTGCAGCACATGCTCCAGGGAAAATATTTTACTAGGAGGGATTAAATATCATTGTTTTCTATTTTTAATGTATAATTTGTACAAATTGTATGGACTTTTTTGAATTCTTTAATAAGATTTTCCATTTTCTTCTTCAGTTAACATGTACTGATGCTAAAGCTTCACTCCTAAATGGGACTCTCCAGTGCAGACTGCTATGCCCATGGAGAGTCTCAAAGACTCATAAGAGTCCATGATTTCAGATCATCACATTGCATGAGTGGAGCCCAAATGAAGAGACCATTGCTTGACATTGCTAGGTGTCTCGTTTGTCCTTACAAGGGTTTAGCTCATCTGCACAGCAAAGCGTTTGGCAGGTACTTTGGCATGCTCACATGCTTACATAAATGTACTCTGGGAAATGTGAGGCACTGTCATGTGGGGTACATACAAGAAGACCTGTTGAACCAAAGCTGCAGTATTTGTAAATCTATCTACATGATGGAAAAATCTGTTGAAACCTCTTACAAGTGTAGCTGGACCTAAGGCTCTCCCAGCCATCACAGCCAGCTGGTACAACCAACTTTCGTAAACAGTTGAGCATGGCTGCTGTGTTAAGAAGTAATACATTGTACTGAAGCTGCAAGTCAAGGCATTCCTACCAGTAGTTTGTAAACCCTCTTTACCTAATATGAGCAGACCTTTCTGTATAGTTAAAATAAATATGTTTTTAAGAAATGCATGCATCAGCTGTAGATTTTTCTTGAAAAAACAGTATCTTCAAGGGGAAAAAATTCTCATTAAGTCTTTGCTATGAACTGCAGCTCTTGATCATTGCACTAAAGACAAGCTTGACAGTCATCAGGTGCATTAAAAAGGGCAGAAGTTCTACTTCTCTCTTAACCAGTCATTGCATAAAAGAATTAATCTCAACTGTGGAAATACAGAGCCCCTTTACATGGTATGTGCTACATAAATAATTCAAGACATCAAGGACACGAGGAGTCCTAAAGATGCCATGTGTTTTGAAATGAAATGATAAAAGCTTTGATCTGAAAGGGAATCAGGTATGAGGTTTACAAATTAAATAGAATTTTGAAAAAGTTAAGAGAACAGTCAAGACATAGTTACTCTTGAAATATAAATAAACATCAGTCTGCTGTTGTTATTCTTTGGTTGCTAAGTCCTATATTGGTTCTCTTTTATTTAAACAATTGTTTGCTGAATTTCTAAACAACTGACACAAGAATTGACAAATGGTGCTAAATTGCATGGGTTAATTCATCACCACTTATTGTAGAATTTATTGAAAAGCAAAAAATTAGCATCTACTTGTATCTAACAACACAAAACGAAAGAACGAAAAGAGAGACCGACAAGATAAATGGTCTTTTGTTAAGTTATTGTTGTGTAAAGTTTGGAACTGTGTCAGAATCTTTTTTGTTTTGTTTTTGTTATTTATTTACTTCGGAATGCTAAACTCAGATGCAGCATCTGTCTTTCTCTGTGGTCCTGCTTCTACCCATTTTTTTCCAGCTGGGTTGACTGCCTTGATGAAGCCTTTCAAATGATCAAATAGATAAAATTGTACATATTCTGCAGGATTGTTTTCATTGTTCTTCACCGCATGTGCACTGAATAAAATACTTTATAATTGTCAGACTTTTTGTTATCAAGCTGCACCCTTATAATATTTGTCAGTTTTTTGTTTTTGTTTTAGTAAATTTGAGGGAGAAAAATGGTCTGCTCAGCAGCCCATATTTCAAGAAGAAGCCTTTCCAGAACCAGTGGTAGAAGCTCAAGCCATCTTTCCTTTGAGTTTGGTTGATTACTCAGAGTGCACTATTTAGAAATCCTAACCAGATAGGAATATTTCTATACTTGTGGAATTCCATTATTGGGTAATGGAAGAATTTGTACTACTTAGAATCTGGTAGTTTTCTATACACATTGAGAGCAAATCTCTATTCCAGTAGATGTTCACTCAGGTCAGGAATGAAGAGGAAGAAAAGTGGCATTTAAGTCACCTTTGCAGCATCTGGTTTGCTAAGTGACTTCTTCCCCTTACTGCTTCCTGTGGAACTTAGAGCAGCTGTAGGGATACTTTTCATTTGTGCCTGGGTTTCATGTGGCCTGCTAAGGAATAGCCAAGACTAGTCAGAGCACAGTGTCACTCCTTCCCTGTTTAATGTGTTTCCTTTCCTTATTTCTAGTATGTTCCTGCTATGCATTCCATGCTGGAGGCTGATGTTCAATTGTTGCATTGCTTCTTCCATTGGCTGGGGAGACCCCTTATGCTGTTGTATCCTGCTGTCTGTAAAGCTCCTTTAACTTGAATCTGACCTTTATTTTTAAAATAATGATATGCAAGTAGTGGGGGTTATAAGATTAATTTCAGTTCTAGTAATTGTTGTAAAGGATGGTCAGAGCCTGAACATTTCAGGGGGTGAGGAAGAGATTTATATCCTATTAAGATGGACTGCATGATGCTTCATGTTGACCATCTTCATAGTGCAGTAGAATCCTATGGGACATCCATTATGTCTTTATTATCTGCATTTATTACTTTGGGATAAGATTATTATACATCCAACAACTGATTCTCTGGCATTTTTATTTCCACCAAGTATTTTTACACACTGCATTGTTTTTGAAGGATCATGTAGACTCTTGACAAAGCAATGATGTTAAACTTCTTTTTTCTCATCACATATTTTGGGGGAATGCTCTATTATTCTTAGTTATTAAAAATAGTCCGGATCTCTGTTTTTGGTCTGCCAGCACTGATGTTTTCTTTGTTTCTGCAGTTCAGTTCTGTTCTCTGATTCTGAAGTTTATTACCATACTCCTATGACCCATATTTAGGGTTTATGAGGTGGTTTTCTAAGACACTTGCAAACTACTAATATAACTCTCTGAGAATTATTCATACACAAATGAAACTGGCTACATTTTTGTGCAGAAAGGGAGTAGAAGTTCAACTGCTGGAGGGCAACAGCAATGTTTGTGTTAAAGAAAACAGAAAAATTTTTTGCCAACAAAAAAAATATTTTTCCTTAGTGAATCCATCATCTCTGCTCTGGCTGGCTTGCTTAAAACCAAAATGGTACTCTTGGGAAGCACTTTGCTAACATTTAAATGCCTTATCTTCTATTCTCTGGCTCCCAAGCAAGTTCCCCTGCTTACTTTGATATGATGTGGTGCATTGGTGATGACATATCTCTCTCAGCTGGGCCACAGCCTCTTCCCCAATTATCATTTTCGGGATACTAAGAAAACCTTATCCCTGATAAATTGCAGTACTAAAGAGCAAAATCGTGCAGACCTTTCTGTATGAGTTTTTCCATGAATTAGAGATGCAATTGTGTAATAAGTTTATTTTTAAGTAATAATTTGGGAAGAAAGTGCTGAATAAAATAGTAGTAGGCATCTTAAAGGGTTTGTTTGTTTCAACATAGCCTAACTATTTTACCTAATAAGTTACGTAATATATTTAACCAACATCTATCCTAAAAAGGGTAGGCACATGCAGGGTTGCCAGTTTTAGTTGAATGTATTATTGGAGACTTCATCATGTAACACTTTTAATTAAAGATTAAACTTTAATTAAATTCCTGGAGACTCCAGGACAATCCTGGAGGGCTGGCAACTCTAGGCACATACAAGAGCATGTGTTTGTAATGTAGCTACTGTCCTCTATGGATGTTGCCTGCCCCTGCCGTGATTCTAAAGGAAATAATCACCTAGTTTTAGTCCTAAATGTGTTGAATCCATTCTTTCTCCTCTAGCTTGATGTTTTCTGGAATTAATTAATTAGCGTTTATGCTGCCATCATAATAATCCAGGGCTGTGTTTCCCCCGCAACATTTACATGTCAAACTCATAAAAAACTGCTGGGGGAGTGGCATCGCAGGAATTATTACCACTGTGTGTTTTTTGCCTGTTCCTACACAATCCCACTTCTGTATGAGTCCACCTTGGGGGTCAGGGTTCTATGAGGATTTGTAGATAGAAGGAACTGGATGAGGGGAGCAACCATTTCATGACAAGTTTTCCTGCAAATATCTGATCAGCATTTACTCAGGTTGGGTCACTTCCTTCTGTGCTGCTGTGTAGCCACAGGGAAGACTATAGTTAATAGCTACCTGCTGGCGTTAGGAGGCAATCACAGCCATTGTGACAATGTCTATACCCTGATGCTGCCGGGGTCAATCTTCTGGGGTTTGATTTAGCAGATCTAGTGAAGATCTGCTAATTCAAATGGAGAGGGTGCCCCCGATGCCACAAGGAGTAAGGGAAGCCGACAGGAGCATTTTCTCCCATCAACCTCCCGCTGTGTAGACAGTGATTTAAGATATGTCAACACCAGCTACGTAATTAATGTAGCTGGAATTGCGTATCATCAGTTGACCTTCTCCTTTAGTGTACACCAGGCTTGTGTGAAGATGGTGGGCCTTTTATACGCCAAGATCTGCTAACAGAGTGGAAGTAAACCCTGCTCCTCTGACATTACAATAAGAATGAAGCTCCAGAATGAAACTCACATCCTACCCCAATATGGGTGTTCCCAGCTATGGAAGAATATACCCATTAATAATGCAGCTAGTCAGAAAAAGGGATAAGGATAAAAGGAAAACTACAAACAAATAAAAACATTTTGAGAAACTTCATTTGTTTTTCATCACAACTTTCCAATCAGCTGGAATTACTATAAAAGGGGAAAAAAACCCTAACTTATCTTTCACTTTTTTATGCTGTTTATTTCACTTATTTTGCATTTCACTCTGTGGAAAATTGTATGAAACTAGATGGATCTGTTTTACTTCGTTTATAATTTACTTTATATTCTGGTTCGCGTGCACAAGGCCATGATATTGTTCATGTTCGTATAACTTCAAGGGATCGTTTTTTAAAAAAACAAAACACTGCCAACCTTAGTTTTCTCTAAGCGTAATTCCCTCCCCCTATGAACATGTTGATATTAGATGTCATCAAGACCCAGCCCCTCTCCCTTTTGCAAACAAAACCTAATGTGGGCAAGAAGTCTAGTATACAGTGTATTTAAATAAAACTTTGTTCTTAATTGTACAATGCTGAATGTATGCTCTATCTAAATATTACTGGCTGCATAGCCTATGACTATTTAATATAGCTACTAAAGCTGAAGCAAGACCATTTTCTTTTATGAGAAATCAAACAAGATTGCCCTAATAAAAATATCTGATTTGAAATCACATCTGCAAACATTTTATTCAAAGTATTACTTTCTATCAAATGAAAATGTGAATAAATGTTAAAATAAAGAAGTTATCTAAAATTTGAAATATTTTAAACCAAATAAAATAAAAAGAACTTCTGTGCTTCATTTGATCTCATTAAACTATTAAGTGGTTGCTAAGTACCATTGCCTACACAGATAAAGCTCTTCGCAGATACAAAATTTGTATCCACCTCTGCAAAAATGAGCCACAGATATCTGCATCCATATCTACATATGTAGCTACCTGTGGATATAAAGTGGATATCCACAAATTTGAAGTGTTCTAGATATGAAATTTGTACCCACAAATATAAAGTATATATCAGCGGTTTTGCAGGGCTCTGTTTAAAGAAGAAAGAATGCTATAAATACATGCAATTGGGAACCTACATTTGAAACAGAGAAATGAACTGATAGTTGTAATAGGATTGAATAAAAAAAAAAAAAATATTCTGAACTTAGTACACAGTACCAGTATCATCCTAAATAATTTTCTAAATTGCATTGAAGATAACAATAAAAACGGAGAAATATATATATCAAACTGTGCTGATTTTTTATGAAAGGAAACATAAACCAGCAGGTAACATTTGTATGAACTCCTCAAACATTTATACAGCCATTTGTCCCTTTCTCTCTATGTAGCACTTTGTAATACATATGAAATATATAGCCATAATGTGCCAAGAAGATTGTGGTTTCCCTGGAGGCTGTTGCACAAGTTGGTTTAAGGCTGTGTTTCTCAAACTGTGGGTCCCAACCCCCCGGGGGGTCACGAGCAACTTAGAGGGGGGTCATGGTATCACAAAGTTTGAGAACCTCTGGTTTAAGGGATAAAGAGTATGTTGATAAATCCAAAGCTCTCTTCCAAGGGTGAGTGGGTATGCTGTTTAAGAATGTAGACCATTATATTGGAGCCTGCATTAATTTAATGTATTGGCCAAGCCTTGTTCTCAGCTTTCATTTTAAGTGTCCCATGAAAACTGTAACATCAATAAATGTCCTTTCTAAACATAAAGGCTCAAATCCTGCTGCTTACTCAATCAAAACTACTGTTGACTTCACTCTCTGTCTCTCCATTTTTCATAGATTATTTGAAATTCTCTTGTCACTTTTTGAAAATGCCCTTGAAGCTTTGGTGAGATTTCTATGTACTAATTATCCTGTGAATATGGAAAACCCTCATAATATAATGCATATAACCTACTTAGTTCCTTTATGCTTGATTAAGAAAAAACAATAATCCCAAGATTACACTCTGTTGGTTTGGATGAAATTTGTAGTCTGTTCTTTGTGCCTGTGCTTTTTAACTCCTCAAACAGTTACCAGATAGCACATTTTCATGACAATAGGGTTCAGTGATAATACATAAGAAGATCTCAAAAACTGTACATTTCCTGTTGGAGATTTTTTTTCATTTGCTAGAGAATGCAATATGATGTATAAGGTCTGTATGGCTTACAATGTATTTCAAGCTGTAGTATGTGCACACTTGGTACAAATTTGCTTGTGATATTGTAAACATCTGTCTTGAGCCAAACTTCTTTAATTTAGATTTGGCAGAGATTCTTAATTTGTTTCTCTGTTGTCTTCACTAGCATTAGAATGTGGAGTAAAAACTTCCCAGGTACATGGTAGGGATGTAAGCAACTAGTTGACTACCCGATAAGCATATGCTTATCACGTAGTTGAGTAGTGACTTGACTAGTCGCTGCCTCCCCTTGATGCCTGTCAGAGAGAGGCAGCAAGGGGGGGAGCAGGAGCTGGTGCTGGGGGGGAACCAGCCTCCCAGCACCGTCTCTGGGGTGGAGGGGGGCAGGGGACGCAGAGGCATAGCTGGGAAATGGCGTGGGCAGAGACTGAAACAGTCCCACGGGGCTCTTGTTACATTTCAAAGGCAGAAGCACAGTGGGGGAACGTGGGGCCAACGGGGACTCAAGCAGTCCCCCCATGCCCAAGGTTCCGACTGCTGTGCTTCTGCCTTTGAAATGTAGCAAGAGCCTGCTTGAGTCCCCGCTCGGCCCATGTTCCCTGCTGCTCTTCTGCATTTTAAATGTAGTAAGAGCCGTAGGTAGCTCTTACTTCATTTAAAAGGCAGAGACGCAGCCGGGATAGTGAGCATCCCACCTCCACCTTATGGACTAATCGAGTAGTCGTTGGAAATTTCTTCGACTACTTGATCAGCTGATTGATTAAAATTTAGCATCTCTAGAACATGGAAAGCCTATTTGAAAAGGAGTCAAAAAACAAAAAAATTCATATGCCCAGATGAAAATTTGTGATCTGCATAAACAGGACAAGTGGTCTGAGGCAAATAGGATGAAATTCAATAAGGACAAATGCAAAGTACTCCACTTAGGAAGGAACAATCACTTGCAGACATACAAAATGGGAAACGACTTAGGGATACTGTGGAAAAGGATCAAGGGGTCATAGTGTATCACAAGCTAAATATGAGTCAGCAGTGTAACACTCTTGTGACAGGATATGACTAGCCGAATTACTGGTGTGAGCCAATATGGCAATTCCTAGATTTCTTTCTAAAGATGTTGAAATCTTGAATGAGGTATATTGGTTGAAAGTGGGCCTACGTAACTTTAAGTAACATGACCAGTACACACCTCATAAATCAGCCATTTACACACTTCCTCCTGTCTATATGGATCATATTTATACGTGGATGAAATGTTGTAAAATTGAACAACATAGTTAAAGCATAATTAGACTTCCATTTAACATGGAATTGTAAAATCATGGGACTGGAAGAAATGTCAAGAGTCATGCCCTACACTAATGGCAGGACTAAGCACCATCTAGATGAGGGGTGGGCAATCATTTTTTCAGGTATGAATTTTGGTAAGTGGTCATGAGCTGGTTTCAGGCCCCCCGAAAGGGGTGGGAGTTTGGTTGGGGTTGGGGACCCAGAGCAGAAATAAAGAGACTCTCTGTGTGAGACAGACTTTGTGACACAGATTGAGTTTGTGTGGAAAAGAGACTGGGAGATTGTGTGTGTTTGTGACAGTGATTGTATGTGGCACAGACTGGATGTATGTGACATTGACACAGAAAGTGTGTGTTGGCTGCTGCTGGGTTAGTTTCTTAGAGAAGCCATGAGTCTGTCTCTTTTAAGACAGGGAAAGCTGCACTGCTCTGTTGTCTCTCTCCCTCCTCCTCCTTAGGTCATGATTTCTAGACCTTTAATAATTTTTGTTGCTCTTCTCTGGACTTTTTCCAGTTTGTCCTTATCTTTCCTGAAATGTGGTGCCCAGAACTGCATACAATACTCAAGTTGAGGCCTAATCAGAGTGGAGTAGAGCAGAAGAATTACTTCTCGTGTCTTGCTTACAACCCCCCGTGCCAAAACATCCCAGAATTATATTTGCTTTTTCTGCAATCATGTTATACCCCTTGATTCCTTATTGCAGTACTCCTTCCTAGGCAGTCATTTCTCATTCTGTATGTGTGCAACTGCTTATTCCTTCCTAAGTGGAGTACTTTGCATTTGTCCTTATTGAATTTAATCCTGTTTACCTCATATAATTTCCCCAGTCTGTCCAGATCATTTGAATTAAAATCCTATCCTCCAAAGCACTTGTAACCTAGCTTGATATCATCTATAAACTTCTAAGTGTACTGTCTATATTAGGGGTGAACATTAAGATGGCAGCAGTTAAGGGGCAGCAGAGTTAGCCCCTGGTGAGCTGCCACTGCTGTATTTGCCTATGCTTCCATAGGTATGGGCGACTGTAGCTCCTGTTGGCCATGGATCACTATTCTGGGCCAATAGGAGTTGCAGGAAGTAGCACGGACCTGGACATCCCATTGTCTGGGAACAATGATCTGCAACCAATGGGAGCTGCAATCACTTGTGCCTGCAGAGGCATAGGTAAATAGCATGGCAGAAACTTGTCATGGGCTAACCCTGGAGAACCGGATCTGGTCTGCAGGCCAGTATTTGCCCACCACTGGTCTGTACCATTATCTAAATCATAGATGAAGGTACTGAACAGTACCAGACCCAGAACTTGATTCCTGTGGAATCCCAGTCGTTATGCCCATCCTGCTAACTGTGAACAACTGATAACTATTCCCTGGGAATGGTTATCTAACTAGTTATGCATTCACTTTCCATCTAGATTGTATCTCCCCAGTTTGTTAATGAGAAGGTCATGAAAGACCGTATCAAAAGCCTTACTAAAGTCTAGATCAGCACTGTAAGTAGGTATTTTTGCGCCTGGGGCAAAATGCGTCCCCTCTCTGTAGGTTAGCACGTGTCACACTCTTTATTTTTGCAGCTTATTATTTTTACTTTACTGACTTTGTCCTCCTGATTCTGATGTGCCTGGGGAGAGCGCCTTGCTTGCCTCACCCTTATTATGGCCCTGGTCTAGATATACCATGCGATTTGTTCTTGATAACTCCATGCTATTACTTATCACCTTATTATCTTCTAGATGTTTGCAAATGGATTCCTTAATTATTTGCTCCATTATCTTTCCTGGTACAGAGGTTAAACTGACTGGTCTGTAAATTCCTGAGTTGTCCCTATTTCCCTTTTTATAGATGGGCACTATATTTGCCCTTTTCCAGACTCCTGGAATCTCTTCCATCTTCCATGATTTATCTAATGTCTCAGATATCTTATTAGTCAGCTCCTAGAGTATTCTGGGATGCATTTCATCAGGCCCTGGTGACTTGAAGACATCTGACTTATCTAAGTAATTTTAACTTGTTCTTTCCCTATTTTAGCTGCTAAACCTATCCCATTTTCATTGACATTCACTGTATTTGGCGTCCAATTGCCACCAACCTTCTTGGAGAAAGCTGAAACAAAGAAGTCCATTATCCACCTCTGCCATTTCCACGTTTTCTGTTATTTTCTCCTTTTCATCAAGTAATGGGCCTGCCCTATCCTTGGTCTTCCTCTTGCTTCTAATCTATTTGTAGAATATTTTCTTGTTACCCTTTGTGTCTCTAGCTAATCTGATCTACTTTTTTGCCTTGGCTTTTATAATTCTTTCTCTACATGCTTTTTTTGGTTTTGTTTATATTCATTCTTTGTAATTTGACCTAGTGTCCACTTTTTGCAGGATTCTTTTTTGATTTTTAGATTATTCAAGTTCTCCTGGTATGGCATATACATTTTTTACATGTGGCATATAAATTAGCTTTCTGCCTCTACATGTCTTGTTCTATAGTCCTTGTATGAGGAAAAACTCCCTATCAACATGGGCAATGGCAGCAAATCATCCCCTTCTTCAGGCTGTTATGTGGGAAGGGACACAACCACAGAATTCCCTTCACAGAGCTTCCTGTGAATTTTACTATTTAAAGGGATGGAGTTGGACTATTCCTAACCTGTAGAACCATGCAGGGCCATCTGAACTGGGGTACTATGCCTGTGCATCTGGTCTGGGTGACCCCGATTCTTCCAGATTCATGGGACATGAAGGTTAAATGCAATTCAGTACTGAATTTATCTCCAGCTCCTAGGCATAGAGATGGTCACAGAGTCTCTGAAAGTTGCCCCTGCCCCCAGAGCCAGCTCAGCAGCTCCCATTGGCCAAGAACTGTGGCCAGTGGAAGCTGAGTGGGTGGTAGGGCTGTACACGCCGGCAGCATACACAGCCACATGGTCACATCTCCAACTAGGAGTGGAAGGGAGGTGCTGGCAGCTTCCCGGGAATCCATGCTTCAACCCCATGCCCTGGTCCTGAGCCCCCTCCTTGATTCTGAACCCCTTGCTGTCAGCTGGGAGCCATCTCCTGCACCCCAAAACCCTTATCTCAGCCCCCCCCCCAAGAGCCCATATCTCCAGTGAGAGCCCTCACTTGGATCCCAACCCTCTGCCCCAGCCCAGTGACAATGGGAGAGCCAGGGTAGGGGAAAGCGAGCAACACGTGGAGAGGGGAGAGATTGAGTGAACTCATCTGAAGAAGTGGGCTGTGCCCACTAAAGCTCATGATACCATCTACATGTTTTGTTAGTCTAGAAAGTGCTACCGGACTATTTGTTGTTTTTTTAAGTTTATCCTGTACAGACTAACTCGGTTACCCCCTGAACCTTCAGCAAAGGGGTAGGGCAATGATGTTTGGTTTTGTGCAAATAGAAAGTTGGTAACCCTAAGAGGCAACAGCTTTCGGCTGTGGCAATGGTGGCGTATTGGTAGGCAGGGCTGAAGTAATCCTATCTTCTGTTTCCTATGATGGGTCCAAAGAAGTTTGATTTACTATTAATTATTGGAGGCAGTTGCGTGATAGAATGCTGTACTCAGGGTAGAGTAGGCATTGAAAAAATGATATTTTTACTCATACCTATTGTCCTACATCCTTTTGCTTCTCCCTTCCTTAGCCTGCTCTGGTCTATTAAACTTGTGTACACTTTGCCTTCCAGCTTTCTCTGTGCCCCTGCTAGCTGGCATCAAATGAAGATATGAGACATACTAGCATAATTAGTGGGCCATTTAAATTGAATAGAAGCTGTGACAGGTTGTGGATAGTTGCAGGTAGGAGCATCAGATGAATTCCTCAGTTTCTCTTAAAAAAGTAAAACCAACCCAGTCAGTGTGTGGTCACATATTTTTAATATTTTTTAGAGAATCTACTATATCCCTGATAAACTCATCCTGCTAGACAGAGACTGTAAGAACAGGAGCTAGGGAGAGAAAAAAAATGCAGAAATTATGCACTTTTATAAGCCAAATCCCATACCAACGAGAGTACATACATTCTTCTGATGTGGTACTTTACTATCTTATCTAATTAAATTTTGATAGGTAATCGGAACACATTTTAGATTTGACTAATAATGATGTCTATTATTTCCTGGAGGTAACAGAAGAATGAATATATATTTATTTTAAAAGTGACCTTTATACTCAGTTTTTGCCTTCCTGAGATACTATGATTTTGTCTTTGAATGCTTTTGTTTAATTTTAACATTTATTAGATGTTGTCATAAAAGTAAGCCTGCAGAGCTTATTGAGCGTTCTAGCTTGTTTAAATTCCAGATTTCTCTTGCATATTCATCACTGTTTTCTTTGATGGGAATATGTATTATACTGTCCTTCAAAGTCAAAAGAAAAACTACTCAGAATGTCACTTAACATAAATCAAGAAAACAGTATGAAATATTAACAACCAGTCTCTTGCCTGACTATGACGGAGCCTGAACTCTGCTTTGAGATTATTTTGCTTGGTGGGTCTTTAGAATTTTGGAATCTCCTTTCCCTCCATTTTCATCTCTTTAAAATAATAATGATTACTAATAAATAAGTCAGTAATGTATTTTATTGAATATTACTTTAAAATCATTGGGCTCATCTCATAGCAAGCTGCATTTTAATATTAAATGTCTGAAATGATTAAATCTGAGCAACATAGTGTCAGAAACGTATTATTTTCTTCTGTAAGTCTTAATTAGTTTAGCGTTTTGGACAGGAATGTTTACCTTCCTTTCAGTTCAAGAGTTTGTAGGATTTTTTTTTATTATTATTATTTTACAGTGCTGTCCAGACACAAGTACTCATGGGAAATGTGCTTACTGTTTTGTGTTTTCTCCTAGTTGTACTAACAATGTTATTGTTACTTAGCTATGAAGGAAATTCCTTGGCATATTGTGATTCTTGGATGACACTTTCAGTGCTGTTGACAGGAACCTTTTTGAAGCCTTAATGAGGAAATGCTTATAACAATTAAGATCAACTTGATCATATGGCAAAACAATGCAAACTACTCTTGTGCCAAAGAAAGATCAGCTCTGTAATATGGGATAAAACTTTTTTTGCAACGGGTAATTGTTTTTTTCCTTATTCTTGGAATTGGTATTTAGAGCTTGCCCTACTGATGTCAGTGACAAAGCTCTCATTGGCTTTAATCATGTGGGTTCATGGCATCAGAGAATATCAATATTTTGATCATGTTCAAATATAACTTTTGTAACCAGTCCTCTTCAGAATAACTAATTAGACTTATTGAAGGTTAATTGTTGGCAGGAGTGGGTAAATGTTCGAAACTTACTGTTAAATTAATCTGTGAAAAATACATCCTGATCGCATTACAAAACATTTAAATTTTCTGATTTATTAGAGGGAAAATGGACCCTTTTGGACCTATGCTGTATTATTACACTGGGCTATTACTACTAGGACGGTCAATTCTCTATCACGTTGGCTTTCAACCTTTTTTCATTTGCAGAGCCTTTAAAAATTTCAAATGGAGCACAGATTGAAAACCACTTCTCTATCACTCCCCACCTTAATCATGCAGAATGAGGTTAGGGCCTATGTGAAGTGGAAGTGATCCTCTGAGAGTTGTTTCTTCATGAAACTGCTAATGTCCTGACTGCAGAAACTCTATGGATGTGTCTAGACTACATGGCTCCGTCGCCGGAGCCATGTAGACGAGTTTACTAGACATAGCAAAATGAAGCGGAGATTTAAATAATCGCCGCTTCATTTACATCAAAATGGCCGCCGCGCTGTGCCGATCAGCTGCTTGTTGGCACAGCGCGGTAGTCTAGACGGGGATCAACTGATCCCAGATCCCTTTGTCGTTACAGGATCAGACGACAAAGGGATCTGGGGTCAGTTGATCCCCGTCTAGACTACCGCGCTGTGCCAACAAGCAGCTGATCGGCACAGCGCGGCGGCCATTTGATGTAAATGAAGCGGCGATTATTTAAATCGCCGCTTCATTTTGCTATGTCTAGCAAACTCGTCTACATGGCTCTGTCGATGGAGCCATGTAGTTTAGACACACCCTATGTGAGTGTTGGACAGAAAAAGGGGGAATGGGTAGGGAACAATGGGGAGAAGCCAGGAAGTAGTGAAGCTCATGTTTCTCTTCTCATGTGGCTCTTGGCGGCATTCAGAACACAGCTGTACCTTTGGAATGAATGACTATGGCAAGATTGCTGCTCAGGGATAGGGGTGATTGAGAGGAACATAGAGGATAACCTCAGCTTCTTCTCAGGGATCAGTGGGTTTGGCCCTTAATAACTTGTGGCCCTTAGTAACACCTTCTGCCCCACCCACATTGCCACTAGCACTGGAGTACAAGGGAGGATACAGTGATGCTACTCACCCTCTTTTATGGCAGTTTTTCATGAAAGTGTTCCACTCTTGTACATTTTTACGCAGGAGGGGAAATTAAGAGTCTAAAGCAGAAATCCTTGCTGAGAGAGACAACATGGCCCCCTTCACTAAGTGGAAAACTGAAACAGTGTCAAGTAAAATCCTCTTTGTACATTCTTAAATAATATTTACCAGGACAAGTTTTTTAATCTAATGCGTTGCGAGTAATCCCTGGAATTTGCCTTTAAAGCCAAGCTGGACAGGTGATTTGGCTCACAGAGAAAAAAACTGTGATCCCCCCGATCTCAATAAAGATTTTCAAGATTCTTTTGCTGAAATATGGGCTTTTCTGAAAAGAACAATTTCTCCCCCAGTTTTAGCATTGTCAGCCTGTGCTGACTTCATGTGGACTACACACTGCTAAAAGGCCATATTAGCAAAATGCACCCTCAATACTTGTGGATAATTATCTACCAAACTTCCCATTCTGTGAGCAAATTAGAGCTGGTCGGAAACCAAATTTCTGTTTCATAGGAATTTCTGATGAGGTTTTTTTTTTTTTTTTTGATGCTTTGTTCTGAAACCGAGCAAAACAGCCAACATTTTGAAACTTCCCATGGAACAAAAATTCTCCTAAGTTTCTAACTGGAACATTTAATTTCAATAACGGAAACATTTCAATTCAATAATGTTGAATCATTTTGATAATGTCAATATCTCATAATATTTAGTAAAATAGTTAAAACAAAAGGAATCAAATTGATAAACTAGAAATATTTTGACTATCAAAGCAGAAGTCTAAACAATAAGTCTAGATTTTGTCCCATCATTTTTGTTGAAATTAGCATATTTCTGTGAAACATTTAGATTTTGATGAAACTGCCTTTTCTGTCAAAAATATTATTTATTGCAAATAAAGATTGTTTTGCACATGCACATGGATATGCCCTCAAGTATTGAGAGTGCTCGTTCAGAACTTGGACTCAAGGAAACTAAAGACTAGTTATTAGTAATATTTATTTAAATTAAGCAAAAGTGTGTGTGTGTGTGTGAGAGAGTGAGAGGAGTAAATATCAAATAAAAGTACTCATACTCATGCAAAGGTCTGGGCAAAGAGTTTGCAGGGCCGAAGGTAGCGGGCTGACAGCAGGGCCTGGCTGGTGGATGCTCTAGTTTATGTCAAACCCCGTTGAGAGGTTAGAGTTCAGCCCAGGTATCACAAGTTGCTCACTGGATATATTCCACAACACATTGGCCAGGTCAGATTCTCTGCTGATCTGTGTGACTGTCCCCTCCATACAGATAATCTGCAGTAGATGGGGAGAAAGGTGAGTGGCTCGGGGCTGCATCCTAGCTCACTAGGACCAAACATAGTCTAGAGCTGTTAACACACGTGTGGGCCAAGCCGGCTCCTGCAGCCTTGCCAGTGCAGCTGGGCTGGAGCCCAGACACCCGCAGGGGGAGGCAGCAGGACCCCAGCCTGGATAGTGGCAGGACTCCGGGTTGCGGGGCTGGCTGGGTGGGTACCTATGGAGATCTCCTGTGTGAAGGCCAGTAAGATGAGAAGCATCGGCAGCCCCATGGTGACACAGGTGACCAGCTTGTCCAGCGCCAGCTCCAGCTGCAGCCCCTTGTAATTGGGCTTAGTGCAGAGCAAGGCCCACAGGTGCGGGCCCCCCAGGCAATCGCCTTGCTTGCCTTGCCCTATGGCCAGGCCTGCTCATGCTAACTAAATATCATGTGCTTTCCTCTGTGACTCTACATATAGAAGATAGATAATTACATGGAAAAGCGTCATTCACCACATCTGCCTATTTTGCCCATACAACTTATGGGTTGTTACCAGAGATAGTGAATATGGCCAGGAATTCACACATAGGCCTAGGGTTTGTAAATAAAAAAATGTCAGAAACCCTGGTAACATAGGGCTAATTTGTTCATTGTCCATGTCTGTACTCAGTTGTGACCCTCGCTGACCCTGGCCCTGGCCTCACTGTTGATCTCTGGATGTGCCACATTAGCTTCCTTTCAGCAGATGTGCAGTTGTGACCCCATTAATGAGATTCACAGGATGCTAATGCAAACGGATGCTGACTTAGACTCTAGTCCTGTATAACCCTGAGAGGCAGAACCAAACCTGGGACCTTTGGAGCTTATTGCATGAGCGAGAAGTCAGCTGGCTCTCAGCTAAGACGGTAGAGCACACTCATTCTTTCTCTCTGTAAGTGGTCTAAGTGCCACTTGATTGGATAGTACACCACACCCCGTAGATGTGTGAGTTACACCTGTAATCAGCTCCTTATAAATACAGGAGTCAGACCCCCTCCTTTTTAAAACCCTGCGGAATGTCCACTGATGTGGCATGGTACACAGCAGCTTTCCTTGTGGAGCATTGCCTTTGCCTGCCTTTATGCCCCAAGTGTGAACCATGTTTTAGACATATGCTACTACCGACTGCTTGCCTTTGTACGACATAACAGAGATATTTTTTGCCTGTCTGTCATAAAAAATTCTAAATAAACCACTTAATATTACACCACACTGCTCACTGTGCAGCCATCTAGATCTTTAAGGATTTCATAATAATTGCCTAACAATGAGAAGGATTACTCTAGGTGTAAAAACTTCTGTACAGGGGAAGAACACAAGTGAGTTAAAGTGGGTCCAAAATCATTTTGGTTGCCCTCCACTGGACCCTCTCCAATGCATCCACATCCTTTTTGAAGTGGGGGGCCCAGAACTGGACACAATACTCCAGATGTGGCCTCACCAGAGCCGAATAAAGGGGAATAATCACTTCTCTGGATCTGTTGGCAATGCTCCTCCTAATGCACCCTAATATGCCATTAGCCTGCTTGGCTACAAGGGCACACTGTTGACTAATATCCAGCTTCTCATCCACTGTAACCCCCAGGTCCTTTTCTGCAGAACTACTACTTAGCTGGTTGGTCCCCAGCCTGTAACAATGCTTGGGATTCTTCCGTCCCAAGTGCAGGACTCTGCACTTGTCCTTGTTGAACCTCATCAGATTTCTTGTGGCCCAATCCTCCAGTTTGTCTAAGTCACTCTGGACCCTATCTCTGCCCTCAAGCGTATCTACCTCTCCCCCTAGCTTAGTGTCATCTGCAAACTTGCTGAGGGTGCAATCTATCTCCTCATCCAGGTCATTAATAAAGATATTGAACAAAACTGGTCCTAGAACCAAATCTTGGGGCACTCCACTAGAAACCGACCGCCATCCTGACATCAAACTGTTGATCACTACCCGCTGGGCCCGGCCTTCCAGCCAGCTTTCTATCCATCTTACCATCCATTTATTCAATCCACATTCCCTTAACTTGCTGGCAAGAATATTGTGGGAGACCGTATCAAAAGCCTTGCTAAAGTCAAGGTATATCACATCCACTGATTTTCCCATGTCCACAGAGCCAGTTACCTCATCATAGAAGCGAATCAGATTGATCAGGCACGACTTGCCCTTTGTGACTCCATGCTGACTATTCCTGATCAATACTAGCCTTATTCTAGAACGAGCTCTACTGTCAGATGAGGCCATCAGAACAGCTCTAAGGAGCATAACTGTAGCCACCTCTTCATTTGTGAATCTCAGTTTTTGTTTCCTACAGCCTTTGCTCTTCTGGAGGATCTGTACCTTCACCTTGAGCTGCCGCTCAGATAGGCGCAAGCTGAGGGGACAATCCCTTTTAAATTTTTAACAGTTCACCCTCTTGTGTCCACTCTGCCTCCCCTTGTTTCTCTGCGGGGGAGAGAAAATCTAAGATCTCTCCTATTAGCCATAGAGAATTTATGGGCTAACCCTAGACTTGTAGACCCCAGGAAACTCATGGCCTTCTGGATGCCAGATGGTTCATGAGGGAATGTTCTTTTCTTTCCATAGAGTCTGTAAGATACTGTTTAATCTGTCTGTAATGAATATTGCTGGAAATATTTGCAGCTTCAATTATCAGCCAAACAGCAATCTAATTTGCCTGGGAATCGGTTCCAAACACACCCACACTTCTGTTTCTACTTTCAGCTTTAGCTAAATTGAAAAACATAGCATCTGTCATTTACAAGCTTCTCACATTCTCATCTAAACCTAGACAGAAAAAACAGAGAAATCACTGAGGTCAGGATGTGAAGTGTAACAAACACAGAAATGTGGAGCAGAATTTGCAAAAATGTTAGTAGAGTCACAGTCACTTTAAAATCAAGATTGATAAAAAAAGAAATACCTGTTCAGAATTTGAATGTACCTTTGGCAGAATCCACAGGTTTGCCTTGCATAATTATGATAAATACTGGAATTTTGGAAAGGTTTGCTCTGCTACTAACCTGCTGTGTGACCTTGGGTAAGTCCCTTTACTTCACAGCTTCAGTTTTCCCATCTTTAAAATGTGGATAAATCAGATGTCCCTTCCTTTGTAAAATGCTTTGAGATGTACAAGTAAAAAATGCTATCTGATATTGACATCAGTTTTAATTTTCCCATTGACTTTAATTGGGGGTTGGATGCGGCTCTATGAGAGTGTTAAAATAGATGGAAATAATATTAAGGTTGTAAAGTGCTTGTCTTGCGGCACCAATATGTTTGCTTTGACATTTTCCCATCATATATGGCTTTTGGGAGGAAGTAATTAGGCAACTGTCTACTATGTATGTGCTGACCTACTAGACCCCCAAATCTTTCTTTTAGGCTGTATGCAAAATAATTCATATACATAATGAAAAACACATTCAGTGTCCATGCCCAAGGCAAGCATGAGCCCTCAAAAAAAAAACAACCCCTAAAATAAAAAAAAATGGTGGCCAGCAAACAAAATAAACATACTTAAATAGCATTCAAATCTCAGGCAAATTTAGAAAAGATTACAGGGTGCACCAAAAGAGAAGTATGAATAGTTGAAGGTATTATGATGCCATTTCTTGCATGTTTGTTTCTGAATAAGGTCCAAGACATGAAGTGAGTTACTGCAGGGTAGAGCAACATTCTGGTCCTCCTTGGATGCCCCACAACATATTTCAGGATTTACATTCTATTTTTTTAAAGTGTAGTCCTTGTAGAAGCAAACATAATAATTTTTCCAAATAGGAGCTGATGCAGTATTGTCCTCCTGAATCTGCAATTTGCAATAAACAATAGCTCTGAGAAGAGAAATCACCCCTATTCATTACTTCAGCGTATTAACCCTGAAGCCCACTGAAGACACATCAATGTCAACATTAATTGTCAGCTTTTTAACAGAAATGTTCTGCTAGTTAATTTGATATTTCAAAATAAAGTGGTGGAATAGATAACCTAGATCCGTATTGTCCGTTGGCTAGTATGCCATTGTTCTGTACTGCATATGCTCCAGTGGTTTGTCTAGGTCAATTCTGAATTTCTCCACAGTAGGGCTCCCCCATTCCCTTTGGGAAACTGGTCCACAATCCTGATAGATCACACTGTTAGAAAGATACTTGATCTTATATTTTCTTTTTATTAGTATCATTACTCTTTGCATGCTCCGAGGCTCACAGTGAGTAATCATTAGAAGTAGTAGAAGGGAGAGCCCTCCAGAGGAGGTAGGCCTTTTGAACACACAAGTTGAGTTTGGACACTGGGGCTTTTCCCTCCACTTTATTCCCTAAGAGGACCAATACAATTACCAGTCTAATTGATTATTTAAGTTTATTATAAATTATGTATTGGATCGCTCTTTTTATGAGTCCCAAATGATCTGTGTGCTGTTACAGATCTTGGAGAGCTGAAATATCTATTGCCTTATACATTTCTTAGGTTTTACTCTTTATTTACGTAATAAAAAACTGTGCCATATAGCCTTCAGTCTAAAGCTTCATTATCCTTTGTTGGAACATGTTCTTATATGCCACGTACAGTTTTTCTTAACACATAAGGCACAAACTATCCTATTATTATTTAAAGTATTCCTCACTATTATTGGTTTTGCATATTTATTAGTTTTTTTATAACTTCTTTCATTATTCATAAAGGGTACACACACACAATCTGATGGGAAATGCAATACAATAAAACTTTATTTTGCATAAACAGCATCTTTTAACAAACTCTGTTCTGGTGTGATTTACAGCAAGGGTCCAGTCCTGCAGGGAGCAGAACATTTCCTGCAAATGTCTCAATGCTCTTAATTCCAATTGATTTCAGTGGGTGTTGAGGGCACATGGACCTTACCTCACAAAACTAGGCTTAGGTCAGGGGTGAGCAAATTCCGACCTGTGGGCCAGATACGGCTTCCCTACGGTTAGTCCCTGGTTGGCCGCCGCTACTATATTATCTGTGCCTCCACAATATAGGCAATTGCAGTTCCCATTGGCTGCAGATCACTGTCCCCGGCCAATGGGAGCTGTAGGAAGCTCAGTCCCGGTCTACGCTGCTTGCTGCAGCTCCCATTGGCTGGGAATAGCAATCCATGGCCAATGGGAGCTGAAAGTCCCCATGCCTGCGGAGGTGCAGGTAAATATAGCAGTGGTGGCCCATCAGAGGCTAATCCTAGTGAACTGCTGCCATTTTATTTCTCACTCCTGGTTTGGTTGTAGATAGTCCAAAAAATGTTAGACAAGGGAAACAGGAATTAAGCAGCAAAGCCAAGGAAGAAAGATGTATTTGCAGAACAGTGAGCTGCAAGTGGCCATACCTGTGCACATACAAATAAATGAAACATTTGGCAGCCCGTTGGGGCGAACCCTGGTGAACTGTGTTTGGTCTACAGGCCGCTTATTGCCCACCCTTGTCATAGTGGGATAGAATAATGTCTCCTGAAACTTGGAATGGTGCTTGCTGCTGCATGTTTAATAAGCCTCCCTCCCCACACTATCCACCCAAAATCTAACAAACTTTGTGTTTTAATGTGAGTCTGACCCTCTTGCTGAGACCTGTCATTTATGCAGTAATTAAACCTTTTGCAAAGCATTCTTTAAGAATTCTGGAATCAAGTAAACCTCAGTTAACAACAGATAAATCAGCTGTAATGGTGCACATCAGTGTTAAGTGTGCTTACCTCCAAAGAGGCTGCAATACAAAAAATGATGGTTTAATTTAGGATTACTGATCAATTTTTGTTTTTGTTCCCAGCTGAGCTACCAAGATCCTCTGCAATCAGGCTCTCTTCCTGGCGTGATCTTCCATCTCAGCTTCAAGAACTGTATCAGCAGGGTTTCATCTTGGCTGCTGTCCACCCTTTTGTGCAGCCAACTAATGAAAAAGAAAGGACTCCCCAGGAACAAATCTTCAGGGCTGTGCTGATCAGGAAAACAGAAAGGTAAAGCACTTCCAGTGAGCTGGGATAAAAATAGACAATGAGATTTCCTGCTGAGTTTTGACCTAGATCAGGAAATTGTAGCAATGTCATTGCTAATGTTTGCTGTGCAAGGCTTGGATATTTACTCGTAGGCTTGAATAGGCTTCACATGTTCTTCGTGTTTATAATCCATCTACATTTTGTCAGCAAAGACAGAAAACAGCAAGTTGATATGTGCTTTACATTTTGGAATGTTGTTATCATAAAAAAGCAAACAAACTCTGAGCCTTATAATTTGTGAAGGCAGACCTTTCTTCTAATAATTTATTGTATTAAATCCAATTAGAAAAATATTTACTTTAAGGAGACATACAGCCAGTGGATAACACAATTAATCTGAAAATTGTAAAACAATGTGCATTTTTTCTTATCTACAAACATTACCCGCAAACCTATGAAAATACTTTTAATTTTCCAGTGTAGTACAGCTCATTTTAAACCTACAGAAAATGAATCTGTTTGCTTTGCTCTATGTTTTAAAGTGTATTGAATACCTCCATGAAACACATTCAGAAGCTGGAAAAGAATAAATGAATGGGAGCACAGTTCTTCCTATGTTTTCATCTCCCAATTGAATAAAAATCAGTAGATTGTTTTGTTTAGTCATACTAAAAAGAGAGAGAAATTGAGAACAGACATTCATAATAAAAGGGAACAGACTTTTTAAAAAATTAGAAATTTTAGTAAATAGTTGTAAAAAATAAATTTAGACTCATAAATGGTAAGGCCAGCTGGGTCCATCATGATTATCTGGCCTGCCCTCTTACAGACCACAGAACTTCATCCACCCACTGCTGTAGTAGGCCTATAACCTCTGGCCAAGTTACTGAAGTCCTCAGTTTTGATTTAACAACTTCAAAAAGAATCAATTTAATGCTGGATTGATAGGCATGGGGACTACAGTGTACTATTTGCAGGACAAGTACAGACAAGCCGTGCAGTCTTCCTAGATCAGAGATACTCTTCAGCCCTGCTACAACACAGTCTAGCTTAAAGGCCTGATGCTGAAGCTTGCAAGGATCAAAACACTAAGCTTGCTGTGGGCATTGCTGTCCATAGGCATATGAAGCTAATTGTCTATATGGGCAACAAAGCCAGCTCACCCTGGCTCCTCCCTGATGGACTGCCATAAGACTCAGTACTCAAGCTGAGTCTACGTGAGCAACATGTCACCAGTGAAATCTTACAGATTTGTACATGCGGATGACCTTGGTTAGGCAATGGCAAGCAACCACCTTTAATGACATCAAGTCAACCTTGAAGGAGGACCTAAACACCATGGAGGAGTATCTCTGGAAATGGAAGCTCAGGCCAAACCCCCACAAAATCTCAGTCACTTAATTCCATCCTGATAACAGGATGCTAAACTCACCCTGAAAGTGACCTTTGCAGCAACACTGTGCAACATGGCCCCTCTCCAGCTTAGTTTGCCATGAAGCTGGACTGCAATGCTAACCTTACATGGCTAGCTGAAGAAGGGAGCCACCAAGATGAAGACAAAGGTCAACCTGGTCCAGAAACTGACAAGTACAAGATGAAAAGCATCAGTGCAGTGGACATAAATGATGGCCCCTGCGTATTCTGTAGCTGAGTACTGTGCACCAGTATGAACAGAAGTAGCCACACTCTAATTGTAGATGTCCAACTAAACATGCAATGTGGTGCATCATTGGAACCCTCAAGTTGATCCCAACACCCTGGCTGCCCATGCTATAGCACATTGCTTTCCCCTCCATATACTGCAATGCCACACCCCTCCAGGAAGTCCAGCAAATCAAGAAAAATGAATGTTTCCCCATTCACTTGGACCTCAGCCATGTCCCTTATCATCTCATTTCTTGCAGCCTACAAAATGATCATCAGATGGTAGTGACTTGACATCCCTACTAACTGCAAATAAGGCCAAATTTGAACCAGTGGCCTAAGGGAGAAAGGCTCCATGTTTCATTACTGTAGGCATTAAGCATCCCAGGTAGATTAACTTTTGAAAATAATTGTCATTCTCCACTGATCTGCTTTGATTTCACAATTAAGGAACCTCATGCTGTTTTGCAGTCTACCACTATTCTTGGCAAAGGGGCCCGCAGTTTTGTGACTGGGAGACTGGGAATAAGGAGTTGAGGAGTCTGCTCCTGTCTTTTCCATGTATGATTGGCTCTACCAGATTCACTGTTATGAAAAGCATGTCATAGATTGTGAAATCTGGTCTGTCCCATGAAACCTGGCACTTTATGAACTCTTAACCTATATTAAGATCTCACCGGGGAAACCAGCATTTCTCAAACTGGGAGGAGCTGACCCAAAAGGATGTTGAAGGGGAGCTGGATGGCCAGACAGTGGCAGCTGATGACTAAGGGTCCAACTGTGCAGGCAACAGTGCAGAAGTAAGGGTGACAGTACCATACTAGAGATGTGAAAGTGTAACCTTGTACATTGTTAATCAATGAGCATGGGCTCATCAGTGCAGGTTATTTGCAACCCCTCCCCCGCACTGCTGCCTCTCTAGCAGAGGCGGGAGGGCAGGGAGAGGGCAGGTGGTAGCTGGTATGTGTGGGGAGCCAGCTTTTAAGCTGGCTCCCTGCACGTACAGGCTCCCATGGAGCAAACTGCCCCACCCCCCACGCTGCTGCTTCTGTTGGGTATCAGTATTACAATGCCCCCCTACAATAGCCTTGCAACCCTCCACGAATCCTTTTTGGATCAGGACCCCCACAATTACAACCATGTGAAATTTCAGATTTAAATAACTGACATTATGAAATTTGCTATTTTTAAATTCCTATGAACATGAAATTGGCTAAAATGGTCTATGAATTTGGTAAGGAAGGGAGGGCTGGTACAGCAGGGACAGTTATACTCCCAAATGACCACAGGGGGCCATCAAGCATGAGAAAGTAGTCATAGTGCAGAATGACCATATGGAGGCAGCAAGCACCCCAGTCATGGGGAGCAGCCACTGTCTGGCCAGTGTGGCCCCCGCCATCCCAGGCCAGCCTACGGAGTGGCTTCTGACTGGGCTGCACAGCTCCTGGTGCCCCAGGCACCAACAGGCAGGCCACACAGCCCCCAATGTCCTTGGCCAGCCCCAGGGAGCAGCTGGCCAGGGGGCTGCATGGCTCTTGCTGCTCCATGCCAGCCCTGGGTAATAGCCACTGGCTTCTCCCTTTCCCCCCCTTAACTCACACTGCTCTGAGCTCCCCCCACATCTGAACCCCCTGCCCTGACTCCAGCACCCTGTGCTGTGACTCCTGCATCCCCTACCCTCTACCCTGAGCTCCTCCTCATCCCCCAACCCTGACTCCACACCCTTCAAGTCCCCTTCCTCCTGCCCTGAGCTTCCCACATTCCCAAGCTCCTGCACTGACTCCAACACCCCCCACACCTCCAGTCTCCTGTCCTGGGTAAATCTTCTAGGTTCCAGTAAATAGAAGGTTCTGACTAACCAGAATTAGAATAATAGGGGTGAAATCAGTTAGCTCTATGAATGACACAGAGGGAACAAAAGCTTAAATGAGGAGACTATTAGTGGTCCATATGTGGGAACTAACTATTCCTCTTTGGTATTTTATTTTCTGACTCTAATATTTCATCTCAGATCTTTTGTTTGGGTGTTCAGCACATTATTAGATCTGAGAATCTACTACTGTTGTGTCAAACCTACTCCTAACAGAACAATCCTAACACTGGATTTTGAATGAATTTTCTGTATCAGCTCCATAGCACTGGATTGTTGTTGTTTGTTCCCTGTTTTGCTCTTAGCTACCTTTGGTGTGGCATGCCTGTCTAGTGTTCTGTAATTTCAAAATTCAATGTTAATTATGATATTTGCACTTCCCACACACTGACTAGTATGTGCCAAAAAGGAAAACATATTCCCCTCCGTTAAAAGAGATCTATATCATAGGCTCATGGGTAATTTGCTTAGAATAGTAGTAGAGATGTAGCCGTGTTAGTCTGGTCTTGCTGAAACAAAAGACAGGACTATGCAGCACTTTAAAGACTAACAAGATGGTTTATTAGGTGATGAGCTTTTGTGGGCCAGACCCACTTCCTCAGATCAAATTGTGGAAGAAAATTGGCATCACCATATATACCAAAGGGATACAATCCAAAAAAGTGAACACATATAAAATAGACAAATCAGATTTTAGAACAGAGGGGGAGTGGGGGGGGGAGGTTAATGTCTATGAGCTAATGATATTAGAAAGCTGGCAACGGCTTTGTCCACATATTTACTCTGCTGACACCATCATTGAACCTAACCATTTCAGTTATAAGATCAAGAACACATATTCCTGCTCATCCAGAAATATAATTTATGCCATCATGTGCCAACAGTGTCCATCTACTATGTATACTGGACAAACTTCTCAGACACTTTGCCAAACAATCAATGCACACAAAACAGACATCAGACAGTTTCACAAAGAAAAAACAGTTTCTTGCCATTTCAACCAGAATGGGCATTGTCTCAACAACCTGATTACCTGCATCCTGCTTCAAAGAGATTTTAACACAAGACTTTAAAGAGAAGCCTCTGAACTGTCATTCATGCTTAAATTTGACACTTTACGAATGGGCCTTAACAAAGATACTAATTATCTTACCCATTACAAAGATAGCTTCCCCAATTATCACCTCTAATATCATTAGCTCATAGACATTAACCTCCCCCCCACTCCCCTTTTGTTCTAAAATCTGATTTGTCTATTTTATATGTGTTCACTTTTTTGGATTGTATCCCTTTGGTATATATGGTCATGCCAATTTTCTTCCACAATTTGATCTGAGGAAGTGGGTCTAGTCCACAAAAGCTCATCACCTAATAAACCATTTTGTTAGTCTTTAAAGTGCTGCATAGTCCTGTCTTTTGCTTAGAATAGTGCTTGTGTGTTCATGCATGCTCTTTACAGTAGTAAAATGAGGTAGGTAGTCATAAATTGGACCCTAGCGAGGTCATTTTTGTCATACTGCTGAAAATTTTTAAGATCTATCCTTATGCAGCTTTCAGCTTTAATAATTAAAACAATAAGTAAGGAAAAATTGCAATGCAGAATCAGTGGTTTTATTATTTGAGGGGTATGTTTTCAAAGCAGAGCACTGGGTTTATCTCAGAAACTTTACACATTCTCCTTTTCAGTTAAAATAATGAAATCTGTTTGTACAGTGACACACTTGATGAGATCACGCTATTTTGTTCTTCTTATTTCCCCACATTCCAAAACACAAGTATTCACAGTTTGGATTATACCAATTTTATTTACCTGCAAAGGAATCTCAAAGACAATGAGTTCACACTTCAAATAAAGAAGAATTTCATTCATTGTATGACCTGTGATTTATTAAGAAACAACAAAATTGCTCCAGATGAATCCAACTAACAGTACATTGCTTGGTGTAATCAAGACTCTGTGGCACACTGGACCTAAGGTCTGTGGAATCTGTAGCAGATTTGAAATTTTGCTGTATCTTCATTTGAAGATGGAGGTTTTTTTCTGATTTACATGAGCACATAAGTAGTGCAATCAGTACAATAGTCACTGTTTATTGGTAGTGTTCCCACACTTTCAGTTTTCAATATACACTAGAGATCCAGTCATAATGAGGAATATATTGTATAAGTGGCTGAGGATGGGAAACAAAGTTTGGACGGTTAAGGACAGGAGATTTGAGACTTTTCACATTTAGAAAGACATGGAAGGAAATATGAAGTTATGGATAAAACGCATAAGTTAAACGTTCTCCTGTATGACTAGCAGTGAAATATTCCATGACACTGACACCTAGGTTTCATATTTGATGAAGATAGAGTAGATCACACCGCTCAGGACCCTTGTCTATATACTCAAGAATATTTACAGTGTTTACATGTTAAGGTTATTTTCATAACTATGATGGCTAGAATCAACACTTTTAATGAGAGTTTGCATTCTAGAGCACAGTTCTGTTGCAGGTAATGAAAACCTGGCAAATTCTAGTCATGGAATCCTAATCCTGGTATATATGGAACCTTGGGCAAATCCTTCAGATTATTTGGTACTTTTAATCTTCAGTTCATTTTAGTTACTTAACCCCTTAAACCTGTTCTATGAGTTCAGTATGTATAATTCTGTCACAGGATTGTCTGAACTTGTGGAGCATCTTATGAGAAAAGCTCCTTTTAATTTTGCAGCAGTCAATGAATATGCAATGTAAGATGGTCATCTGGGCTTTAAATGTTTCAATGTGGAATCTGGTTCGATTTGATTTTTTTTTTTTTTTTGCATTAAAATAGGGAAAATCCTTCCTCCCCTGTCCACCATCACCCAGAATTGTGCCTTACAAGATACAACCAACTACTTTTAGCTTTCCTGATGGGCTCCAGTTGTTGGCTTCTGTCTGCTGTGGCTTTTCTAACAGCTAGAGAACCAATTCTTAATGGTTATGCTAGAATTTGATCCAGGGTGGACTTTTTAGGCAGCTCTTGCAGATGTAAACTTTCAGCTCTTCTCCCGGAAAAGGACACCTTTAGTCAGGGAGTGCCAGAAATTGGGGCTTCCAACAGGAGAAATCAGAAACCTGATTCACCTCATGATGAGTCCCCATTTTACAGATGGGTAAATTGAAGCAGAGCGAGTCATAGATTCTAAGCCAGAAGGGGTCATTCTGGTCATCTAGTCTGATTTCCTGTATAATGTGGGCCATAGAACTCAGCAAAATAATGTCTAGAACAGATCCTTTAGAAAACATCCAATCTTGATTTAAATGTTTGCCAACAATAGAGAATCTGTCATAAGCCTTGGTAAAATTTTTCCAATGGTTAGTTACCCTCACTATCAAAAATGTATGCCTTATTTCTGCCTGAATTTGTCTAGCTTTGACTTCCAGCTTTTGTTTTTAAGGCTGATAAGTCTGTGTCAAATATTTGTTCCCTATTTAGGTAGTTATACAATGTGATTAAGGGCATGTCTGTACTACCAAGTTTTGCCAACAAAAATTGCCTTTTGGTGACAAAAGTGTGAGAGAGTATATGCTGCAGTGCTACTTTTGTTGGAAAAAAATGCAGTTGTGGTGAAAACTTTCCCACATGAGAGACTTTTTTCTTTTCCCCTCCCTTTATTATCAACAAAGAGCCAGTGTGGACACTGCTGTTTGTTTTGTCTGCAAAACTGACTTTTGCCAGTATCCAACAATGCCTATCCTGATAGGTCTGCACAGTGTTTTGATCTCTGCTGCCCTGTAGGCATGTGCCCCTCCCCTTTCAAAGATCTGTGCAGAATCTGATAGCTGAGGGTGCTGGTACATTTCCATCTATTGCTGAGGAGGAGATAAGTAAACTAGTATTTTACACTTGGTAATGCTTCTTCCCTTACTGTGGGTTTACAGACTTAGCAAACGTTTGTATAGTTACAGAGCAAACACTTATAAGGTGGGATGTAGACATTATAAGTAAGATTAATGCTTGCAGCATCCTACAAGCATTTCATAAAGTTTAAACACATTCTTATAGCTCTAGTATCTATTTTAGCAATATTAACATACAGGTGACCCAGACTAGTTTCCACCTATTCATTTATCAGGTCTTAGTGAGGCCTAGGGGGCTTGGCATAATCTGGCACTTGGTCTGCCAATGTCACAGGGAGCACCAGAATTGGACACAGTATTCCATCAGCAATTACACCAGTGCCAAATGCAGAAGTAAAATAGCTTCTGTACACCTACATGAGATTCCTCTGCTTATGCATCCAAGGATTGCATTGGTCCTTTTGGCTATAGTGTTGCACTGAGAGCTTATGTTCAGCTGATTATCTACCTTGACTCCCAGATCTTTGTCAGAGTCATTGCTTTCCAGGATAGAGTCCTCTAACCCAGTGGTTTCCAATCTTTTTGATACTGGGGACCAGTAAACCCATTCACAAGCTTTTGGAGGACCGGTAACATTTATTTGCATATTCATTAAGCAAATGATGAATAGGCAAATAAATTGTGTCGCTGGCCCTACCTGTCCGGCGGGTTGTTCTGCTCCCCCTCCTGGCCCCAGTCCCGGCTGCTTTATGGGCTGGTGCCAGCTCCCCCGGCTGCATCCGGCATTCTGCATCAGTGCACACGCCACCCAGCGGGTTGTTCTGCCTCCCCCCCAGCCCCAATCCTGGCCGCTTTATCAGTCAGTGCCGGCTCCCTTGGCTGCGTCCGGCGCCGGGTGTTCTGTGTTGGTGCGCATGGCGTCCAGCCTTCTCCCTGGGTCCTAGCGCCCGCTGGATCTAGCCCCGCCGCCCGGGAGCATGCCTGGCAGAGATGCCGCGGTGGTGGGCTCTCTCCCAAGAGGGCCGCACCGCCGCGCTCGGCAGTGCGGGGTGCTGCTACCCCGACACACAGATGAATTGGATCGTGCATGATAATTTTTCTAAGGACTGGTATTTTTTTTTATAAGGACCGGTACTGGGCCGCGGACCACACTTCGGGAAATGCTGCTCTAACCCATAAGTGTAGCTTACATTCTTTGTTCCCAGATGCATACATCTACATGTAGTCATATTAAAATGCATTTATTTGCTTGTGCCCATCTTATAAAATAATCCAAATCATTCTATATCAGTGACCCATGTTCTTCATTACTTACCACTCTCCTGATTTTTGTGCCATCTGCAGACTTTGTCAGTGATGATTTTGCTTTCTTCCAGGAAACTGACAAGAATTTTAAACAGCATAGAGCCAAGAATTGATTCCACTAAAAACACCCTGCTTAGTATTGTTCCTTGTTTACAATTGCATTTATCAATTAACTATCTTTTAATCTATTTAATGTGTGCAAAGTTGATTTTATATCATTCTAGTTTTTAATCATAATGTCACAAGGTACCAAGTCAAATGTCTTTCAGAATTTTAAGTATATTACATCAAAATCATTGCTATTATCAACCAAACTTGTAATTTCATTAAATATATTGAGTTGATTTCACAGAATCTGTTTTTGTAAACCTATGTTGATTGGCATTAATTATATTAGTCTCCTTTAATTATTTATTAGTTATGTCCCATATCAACTGCTCTACTTTCTTGCATGAGATCAGTGTCAGGCTGACAGGCCTATAATTACCTTGTGCTTCTCATTTTAAATATTGGTACAAGAGTAGCTTTCTTTCAGTTTTTTTTTTTTTTTAATTTCACTAGTGTTGAAAGGTTAACTGAAAATCAGTATGAATACTCCAGCAAGCTCCTGAGCCATCTCTTTTTAAACTCTTGGATGCCAGATATCTGGTCCTGCTAATTAAAAAAAAAATGTATATTTTTAGGAGACAATAGCCTGTGTTTTGGGGAGCCATGGAATTATTGTTTTTATAAAGTTTAAAGACAAGGTTACTGTGATGAAATATGCAAACTCTTGCCAAAAATAAATAGTATTCTTTCATCAGTAACTTCAAAATAGAAATGCTGCATACAAGATTTCTAAAAAAGAAATCTAAATATCCATATAAATATGTCTAGCTATAGACATAGATTTTCCATAGATTAATAAGTTTAAACATTTCCTATGAAATTCCTTATACAACAACATTTTCAAGAAGCAGAGGTTATACATTCTACGGATATAACAGATGAAATTTCCTATATAACGGTGACCATTAAAAGAAAATATTTAGATACTGAAGTCAAGATTACAAAAAGATTCATAAAAATCCAACAGTGTTTGGGTAAGAACTAATGCTGGTGTGAAATATCTCGCTTTCTATCTACATATAGCCATTTACTTTATGAAAATGTGTGTGTTTAATATGCAGGCAGTGCAAGATTCATGATATTCTCAAACAAAAGGAGTAGTCCTGTAACACATGAAGGACTAACAGGTTTATTTGGGCAGAAGCTTTTATGGGTCACAGCCACTTTGTCAGAATCAGATACAAAATTACTCAAAATAGTTAAGTCCTAGATAGACTGTGAAGAGTTACAAAGGGATCTCACAAAACTGGGAGTCTGAGCAACAAAATTGCAGATGAAATTAAATGTTGATAAATGCAAAGTAATTCACATTGGAAAACATAATCCCAACTATGAATATCTAATGATGGGGTCTAAAATAGCTGTTAGCACTCAAGAAAGAGACAAGTAAGTCATTGTGGATAGTCCTCTGAAAACATCCACTCAATGTGCAGTGGCAGTAAAAAAAGCAAACAATGTTGGGAATCATTGAAAACAGAAAATATCATATCACCGCTATATATATCATTGTTATGCTCACATCTTGAGTACTGCTTGCAGATGTGGTCATCTCATCTCCAAAAAAAACCAAAAACAAAAAACCCACAACCACACACATTGAAATTGGGAAAAGTTCAGAAAAGGGCAACACATTCATTAGGGATATGCAGTAGCATCCATATGAGGAGAGATTAATAAGTCTGGGACCTGTCATTGTTAGAAAAGAGATGACTACGGGGGGGGGGGGGATATGATAGAGGTCTATAAAATCATGGTTGATGTGGAGAAAGTAAATAAGGAAGTGCAGGTCCTGGGCAAGGTGGGGGGGGTAGGGGGCAGGCTCTACACTCCTGACAGGAGGGGCAGGGGCAGCCATCCAGAGTATGGCCCCAGTGTTCCCTCTAACATTTTCTATCCTTGGGTGGGTTGAATTTTCTTTTGTGTACCACTAATATTGATGTAGTGTGTTGATGTACACCACCAATGCAAACAAAATACACACACACACACACACACACTTTAAGCAGTCCATATGTGTGGAATAAAAATATATTAAAACAAGACACCTGTGACTGTTTGCTGTGAGGTACACTTAGTGACTACAAAGGTGTTGTACAAAGGTAGGGAATTAGCCTTCTTCCACTGGAGGAAGAGTAGAAACCCCAGAACAAATTAACACCTGGTTTCAGGGTTTGTAGACAGATGCATGTTTCAAAGCTCTTGCAAAGGAGGTTTCATCCTACAAAACAACTAGCATCACACCTAGTTCTTGCTACTTCTAACTCATAAAAACTAGAACTCTACCAGATAGCAAAGATCTGACCTTAATGCAACACAATTTACCATGTATTAATTAGTAATGCAATGTTTTAAAAAATCATTAAGTTCAGAGTTTAAATATCTACAACACTCCACAAAATTCTGTTAAAATTGAATGAATAGTCCTGCAGCACCTTAGGACTATTCCCTGTTTTTTAATATTTTTTCAGCTACAGACTAACATGGCTGCTCCTCTGAAACTGTTACAAGAATCTTTTCTTTCTTATCTTAAGCCATTAACACCTATATGCAAACTTTGTTTGAAATGTAATCATGTAAGTGTCCTCCTAGCAAACACACACCAGGCTTTTCCCCCTCCCTCCAAACCAGCCTCAGAGGATTACAGTGAGTCAGACACCCCAAACAAACTGCCCTCTACCATCACCTCACTGCACAGATGCCAGCCCTGAATCACTCCCTCTTTCCCCCACCTACCCCATGCAGTCAGCCCCTTTGCCTCCCCCTTCCCAGCCCAGGAGGATTGAAGAGACTGCTGGATTTCTGCCTCTACTCCTCTCTCTCCTCTGGCACAGGGGATTTCCCCCCCCAGCCAATTAATTACCCCTCCTTGCCACTCATTCCCTATTTCTCTCAGCTGATCGTCTTCCATTTCAAGCATGTGGCAGGCAGCGTTTTAGCTGCAGTTTAGGGAGGCCTAATCCCCACCATTCAGCTGATTTCCCTGCCTGTGCAGGGAGCTTTGAACCTCTGCCTGGGGCTCAGAATATAGCAGCATAGCTGCTCAGCCGCGCAGCTGAGAGGGAACTTTGATTGGCCCCTGTCAGAAAACAGGATACTTAGCTAGGTGGACCTTTGGTCTGATCTAGTATGGTTGTTCTTCTGTTCTGTTGATTTAAGTAACATGCTTGGAGTAAGAGTTACTAAACTAGGGTCCCTGTGACTGTTTAACCATCTGTAAAAATGAGATGTTAGTAACTACTTCAGAAGGGTATTATGAGACTTCTTTGATGATTATAAAATGCTGTAAGATCCAGGGATGAAAAGTTTTGTGAGTTATTTATTTGTTATGTTGTGTGAGCTGGAAAATACCTACCCAGATCAACTCCATGATTTTCTCAGAAAAATGGCACATTTTTTATCCCTTTTTCACTACAATCAACCACCATTCTTTTTTTATATGTGGAAAGTCTTGGATTATTTGATTTTTTGTTTGTTTGTTTGTGACAAATTAATAAACTTTTGACACTTACCAAAAGGAGGCAAAAACTCTTACTTTTTAAAAAATCTGGCTCTTGGAGCCAGACAGGTGATGACAGAAGGGATTTCCCTTCTTTAACCTACAAATAAATCACTGTCCATAAAACACTCTCTCCTTTTGACTCTGTTCTTCTGTTAGATCTCTGTGATGTTTGGCTCTCTCACTTGGCTTGGGACATTATACTTGCAGAGAAGGGGAATCTCATCCATCAAAGTGGTAAAGCAGGCCTATTGTGCTTGTCCAGGTGAGGCCAGATCTACTGTCAGTCCACTGGGGTAGAACCTGCCCCTTTCAAAGTTCAAGAGGCACATGCCTGTTCTTGCTTCCCCAGTATCATCCTGTGGACCTTAGTAGAGGCATAATACCTTGGTCAGATGAAGGGGTTAGGTGGCCACTCAGGCATAACTCAACAATCGTTTGGGGATAGCCTTGCATAATACACTGGTCTCTGCAGTTGTGGGTTCTCCTGAGCTGTAAAGCTACATTGAATTCTGTGTAATAAGTGTGCTGCGACCCAAGGTTTGACTGAATGCTAGTTTTCCATGGAACCAATCTTTATTAAGGGCTAGTACCTATGGATACTTTGGGATCTAATTTTAAAAGTTGTCTGTGTATTTTTCTGTCTCTTCAGATCTGTGAAAAGTGATGTTCACAGTGAAGGATACACACTGGAGATAGAATCCTGCTTCTCCTCAGACCAACTCATGGACAAAAAAAAGATACCAGATTTTATTGAGAAAGTAAGTATAAGGAATAGGGATGTTAAAATGCATCTATTTTGGTAAACATGTAATCTCTGAAAACTTGAGTAATTACATGTCGGTGGGGGGAGACACCTCTCTGGGAGCTGGTGCATGCAGGGAGTTTGCTGTTAAGCCGGCTCCCCACGTATACTGGCTCTCGCCTGCTCCTCCTCCCCCCATGCTGCTGCCTCTGTTTTAGAGGCAGCAGCACAGGGGGCAGTGGAGTGGGCTGTGTGTGACTATGAAGGTTAATTGATGAACCCAAGCTCATCGGTTAACCATGTACACGTTTACACTTTCATATTCCTAATAAGAAAGCAAACTGGAAAGGACACAACACACCTAATGACTACTGCTAGTTTTGTCTGTCAGCCACTGCAAGTTCATCTTTCCTCTGCTTCCTCCCCACATTTTGTATATTTCAAACATTAACAAGGCTTCAGTAGAGTTTGCTACTCTTTTATGAGTCTATATCTGGATAGCATCTCCTTGAGCAGTTACAGTGTTTGGTGAATCAGGTCATTGACTACTCTGTTATGAAAAAATTACTTTCAGTACCACAGGGAGAATGATCTCAAGCAGATGTTAATTAACTCATTTTACCACTGTACAATCTATCCCTGCACTGCTGTGCACAGTCTCAGCTAAAAGAATATATGTTTCCACTGTAGTGCTAATTGTTTGGAATTATTTGAGTTTCACCCTTGGATAATACTGTAGATAAAGAGGCTCATAGCGTCTCAGAGTCATCCCTCGATAAAATTATTTTAAGTCAGAGGTGTTCAAACTTTTTCAGTCGTGCCCCCCCCCCAGTAACAGAATCTGTCTGTGCCCTCACTCCCTGCACTGCACAACCAAGGCTTGCTCAGGGTTGAACTACAGATGGGGGAGGAGCTGAGGCTAGAGCCAGAGCTGGTCTGGGGACAGGGAGAGAATGAGGGTAGAGCTGGCTGGAGGCAGGGTCTGGAGGCAGAAAGGAAATGAGGGCAGAGCAGGCCCTGGAGGTGGAGAAAGACTGGGGGCTGAATGGTGTTGAGGGAGGAGTGAGGCTGGGGGCAGAGCTGGGGCTGGAAGCGTGGTGCTCCCACCCTCTTCCATGGTCTTTGGCTCTGCTCTGGTCATGTCCCTCCATGCCCCTCTCAAGGGTGCACCCCACAGTTTAGGGACTACTGTTTTAAGATACAGGTTGGACCTCCCTGGTCCAGCACACTCGGCTCCTGACTGGTCCCGGATGAGGGATTTTGCCGGACCAGGGCAAGTCATTTTTGGACCCGTGCCTTGGCCCCCTGGCTCAACTGCAGGCCTCCTAGCCGGCTCCCTACCTCCTGCTGGCCCCATTGCCCTGCCGGGCAGCCATCACTACCATGGCTCACCAGGCAGCCAGGTGCTGGGGCTCCAGGCAGCCGTGCGCACCGTGGGCTGGGGCTCCAGACAGCCACAGACGCTGGGGGCTCCTTGGGCAGCCCTGCGCTCTAGCTGATTCGAACCAGGAAGTGCACTCCAGGTCATGTTAGTTCGAATCAAACCCCACGGACATATGTGCCCCCCGGAGTGCACTTCCTGGTTCGAATCAGCTGGCGATCGGAATAGAGCATGGGCGAGATTATGCTAATGAAGCACGGGATATTTAAATCCCCGCTTCATTAGCAATTTCGGTCGGCTACATTTGCATCCGTATCTCGAGATAGGGAGCAAGTGTAGACATACCCTTAGTGAACACTATTTCATTGTTCATGATTGAGAGTCTACATCCTTTCTTATATTAGCCCTATGCTTATCTGGAATCCAGATCTAACAGGAATGATTTCTAGGACTGTTTCTAACATTCTGAAAGAGTAAAGCCAAGAGAGGATGACTGCTCATCTTGTCATATATGCTTGGTTATACATTTTAGATATCGGCTGAAACCAAAATCTAAACACAATTTATTTTGGGAAAATTTGGATCTGAATCTGAATGTTGTGTGTTGGAAGTTTTACATTTTTTCAAAAGTAATTTCTGTTATTTTAATCAGACTTACGTAAACCAGAAGTATGTCAGTGGTGAATCAGTCTCAGTATGTTTAAATTTGTTCTTCAGTTCTATGAGCTGGGCTACCTAGAAGACTGGTACTCTGTGACCTGTTGCCACTAGTAGTAATATATCAATGCCCCCAATTCCAGTAAAGAAGTGTGGCTACCATGAAAGCAAACTGATAGTGCGCACACATGTGCCACAAATAAAAAAGTTGTGACTCTCTCAAATGCGTTTTCCATGCTGTTCTCAGAGATTTTTCTTAATTATTGGGTTATACCAATACCTTTTGGAAAGATAGTCATTTATATTTTGAGATATAAAAGAGTATATTTACAGTTGTGTATGTCATTCATTTTTGGAGATTATTTGATATAGTAGAATTTAAAGTTATTTGAAGACATCGCTGGCAGGTACACATCATCTCACCATCTGTATCTGATTAAAAACAATGTGAAAATCTTAACACTTTCATGTATAACTAGCCCAGGAGGAGGAGATGAGAATTACTTATTTGAGAGTAGGAATTGATTGTCATGTTAACCAATAGAACGACAAAAAGGTCTATTGCTTTTCAGGATGCAAAATAGATTTTAAACACTAAAACAATAAAAAAATACCATATTTCTCATACAAAGGAATCAGGATAAAATGTAAACAATTGATGGTGGGGTTTGTGATGGATTCGTGGAACTGAGGTAAAATTGAGCTCCGTTTTACCTACCTGGGTTTCTTTTCACGCTGTGATGTTATGACAAGCTGCAAAGGCCTTGAAGCTTGCACTAACGTCAACTTCCACAGGCAGGGAGCACACCTATATGTTCATGAATGCTCTGCCAGCTACTGCCAGAAAGGCTCCAGCCAAAATATCCCCAGGTCTTCTAGAACTGTACTTTCCTGCCCTGATCAAAATTTGACCAGTATGAATTTATAACCCAATCTGTCCCTTCCTCAATGTGAAGAGGATAATGCACATGCCCTGGTAAACTGAGCTGAGATTTTCCCCCAAACACCTTACTCAAAAACCAAACTGGTAAAGAGAAAACAATATAGATTTATTAACTACAGATGGATTTTATGGGAATCTACTTTGATCTATTTGCTATCATTTATAATCACTTAAAATCTAAGACTTGTTAGGATTTGAATCAAGCAGTATCTCATCCAGTTAGACAGTATAAGCAGCATAGCTTTTGCATGCACAGGCAGGCTTTCTTCTTTGCTGCCTGGGACCAGACTGAGCCGTCCCTTCCTTCCCCCCCAGTTTAGTCTTTTTTTCCCCTCTGGTACTTTCAGGTGTTATGATGAAGGGCAGGTGAGGTCCAATCATGATGTCTCTTCCCCCTTTTCTATCTTATTCCAACTTCCTAGAAAGGTCTCTTGCTGTGACCTGGGTCGAACAGCATCCATTTGTATAGTGCTGTCTCACAGAGGTTTCTACTGAACACAGTTCCTGGGATAATCCTTGTACTTGTGTGTGTTTCATCAATAAGCCATCAACACTGTTTGGCCTATTTACAGTTACACCTGAAAGGCTGCTTGTGAGTATTCTTAGCCTCACATGTTTCAATTCCACATACACAACCGAACTTCCTAACTTCACATACAATGATAACACATACAGTCTAATGCAATGGTGGGCAATCTGTGGCCCATGGGCCGCATGTGCCCCACTGGTGTTCCACCTGTGGCCCATGCACTCTCTATCTGCCTCCCTTCCCCACACACCTCTCATGGATTGGTGCGTTGGAGCCCCAGATTTCCTATTCCTTTCCCTGCCTCCCAGTGCTTTTGGAGCTCCAGGAGTCTTCTGATTCATGCTCCGTCCCCCCTTCTCCCCAGAGCTTGAACGCCATTCATGGCACTTGGCAAGAGGCACTTGGGGGAGGCGGGCAGACAGGAGGTCCACAAGCCACAGGTGGAACCCCAGTAAGCTGCGGGTGGCAGTTTGCCTACCACAAGATCATGCAGCCTACTGAGCCAAAGGAGGCTACTCATGCAGCCCACTCACTAGTCTTGATCGCCCATCGCTGGCCTAATGAGATACTAATATATAGGAAATCAAGACTTTTAGAATTATACCTCACAAAGCATCCTTAGAACAAAACATGTGATATCATTATATTATAGTGGTGAATGTGAGTTCCATGACCATGAAATGCAATACAGACTATTTAATTTATGATTATTGAATATTCAGGTCCTCAGTCATGTGAATTCCTACTACCTCTTGACTTAACAGTGACTTCTCTTGGAGTGGAGATTTTTTTCCAGTAATGCAATGATCTGTTTCAGTTTTATTATGCAATGCTCAATGAGGGTGATTAACTCTGACTTTGAGCAAAGGAACATCTTTGGTAGTGTCTATGCTCAGGTGACTCTTTGCTTCACTTCAGACACTAGCCATCACATTGCACACAACTGGACTATTTGCTACTGGAAAATGCAGGGGAAATTCCACTTTGTATAGCCATAGATCTTAAATAAACATTGGTAGTTGTAAAACAAAAACAAGTTTTGATTGATTAAAGAAAAACAGGATGTTTCACTTGAAAGACACTCCAAAGAGACTGAGATATAATGTTCTGTTGAAAACAAAACCAGAAGCTCAAGAAAATCCTTTAATCAAATCTGTATTCTAGGTATATCTTATGTTGTGAATCCTCTATAATAAGACTTCCTCTAGCGTCTCACTTTTCCTTATATCTTGGTTCCTCCTAAAATGATCTGGTTTGGCCAGATGCATGGAGGAAGTGTTATGGAGACAAGTGTTGAAGGAAATGTTGCGGAGTTATGTGGCAGCAGAGGTGTAGGGAAGGGGAAACTAAGAAAGAAGACAGTAATTTTGGAAATGTCTGTGTGAATGCCAAAGTTTGCAAAATAGATATGCTGCTCTCAGAAATTTTGCTTTACACATCCATCGGTAATCCTCTTCTCTAGAAGTTCAGTAACAGACATAGAGGTTTATACATTCCAGGTAGATTCTGGAAAGGAGTAAGGCGTTCACTTGGCAGTTGTGATTCATTTTTCTGCACTGTTGTTCTGTCAAAATTGCTAATGCACATCATTCTGCACCTTTGTCTCCTAGCCAAATAAGGTTCTAATTTGCAGAAAGTTTTTGCTTTTGATCCCACTGCAGAGGTTGGACAGCCTGCTTCTCTTCCTTGCCTCCTATGAAATCAGTGTCCTTCACTGTTCCAGTTATAACTGGTCTGGGAAAGGTGAAAGCAAAAACTGCAATATGAAACCCAGCGGTGGGCATCTTCTTTGGATCTTTCCAACCACACCTGAGTCTTACTCCATTGCTTTGTCCTCTTGAGCTGAAGTGGTTTATTCTATATGTTTGGTCTTCAGCAGACCAAGCACTATATACTAGGGATGTTAAATATCGGTTAATTGAATAGTTGATTAACCTCATGAATTCTTATTGGTTATTTGACTAGTCAGTAGTCCCTGGTGGTGGGGCTGGCAGCCAGTGCGCTGCAGCCCCGCTCCTAAGAAGCTCCCTGCCACTCTATGCTGCTGCCTCTGTATCAGAGGCAGCAGCATGGGGTGGCAACAGCCCCTGTCTGGAGCAGGGGGGCTGAGCTCCTGGACCTAGCACGAGCCAGAACTGAGCCAGGCTGTCTTCCTGCCTGGCTCCTAATACACTTTAAATGTAGAGCTGCAGCGGGGGTAGGTCCCAAACCTGGCATGAGCCAGGACTGAGCCGGGCTACTGGTCAGCTTGCTAAAAAATTTACTGGCAAGGGGTGAGACAGAAACACGTGTAGGCTATAGCATTAACCAATAAGTTTTTGCTTATTCGACTACACTATTATATCCCTATTATATACAGGTTGGACCTCTCTGATCTGGCATCCTTGGCACCTGACTGGTCCCGAATGAAGGATTTTGCTGGACCAGGGGAGGTCAGTTTTAGCCCCCCTGCCACCAGCTCCCTTCAGCCTTGATCCCACTGCTGGACTCCCAGCCAGCTTCCCCCTCTTGCTGACCCCCTGCCTTGACAGCCCCACCACCTCTGCGCACATTGGGCTCTTACTGCAGTGCCCGGCAGCCCCACCACCTCCATGTGTACCAGGCTCTCGCTGCAGTGCCTAGCTCCTGCTGTCGTGCCTGGCAGCCCCACAGCTTCTGCGCACCCAGCTCCCACTGCCCTATTGTCACGTGTGGAACTCCCATTGCTCTGCTGGGAAGCCCCGCTGGGTGCTTGTCAGGTTCCCACTGCCCTGCCAGCCTGCACGGCTCCCAGTGCTAGCTCTCTACCACGACTCTCTGGTCCAGGAACATCTCTGGTTCTGCCGGACCATGGAAATTGCTGAACCAGAGAATCCCAATTAAGAGAGTTACAACCTGATCATGGCTGTAACTCATGATTTAAATTCACTAGGTATTACTGAAATCTGGCTGGATGACACTGGTGGATCTGTACAAATAACTGGTGCCAAGTGATAACTTTGTGATGACTGACTCTAGAGGGGTCAAGGAAGAGTTAGTGTAACCACCACCTGGGGGATTTTAACCTGGGACCTCTGGGAGCGTAGTATAGGAGCCTCTACCCTTTGAGCTAAAAGCCAGCTGGCTGTTAGCCTAGGTTGTAGAGGGCTCTTGATCTTATCTGTTGCTGTGGTCTAGGTGCCACTGTATGGGACAGTGAAGCACACTAGGTGTGTGGGTTACAGTAGCAGCTATAGTTTTGCACTCTCAACAGTGGACTACTTCAAGCATGTTTGCCTGGTTAAAGTCAGAGTAGCCATATACTAGTTGTATATAACCACATTTCTGTGGATTTCCTGCTGGAACTAATCAAGCTGCAACCAAGCCTGTTATTAGCATCCCCCTGTAATCATGGTCTTGGGTCATTTCAGTGACCACACAGATAACATTTCCAACACTGGCTCAGAATTTGTCCATGTTCAATATGGGGTTCTTCTATTTGGTCTCCTGAGCAATACAGAGCCGACGCATAATGTCTAAGTGCTAATTATACACTGTAAATTAATGCATGTTGTAACTCAAGTTTAAAAACTCAGGCTGAACTTTCCCATCTGTGTTGTTGAGAGGTGATGTACATCACTTCTAAGTTAGTCTGCTCTTCTCTGTTTTACCTGACTTCACTCCATCGGAGAGAATGGCTGCTGGAAGAGCAGCTACATAATTCGGTACGTAACAAGTGTGCAGCTCATACATAACGAGGTAGGTCTCCTGTAGTTCCCTTGGCAACAAGATTTTTTTTCCAGGTCTTTTTTTTTTCAAGCTTTCAAGATATATCTTTCTTTGCTTGACTTCATCCATGGCTGCTTTGCACCAGCTGAGAAAATTGCTATAGTCAGGATCTTGTTCTTTGTGCATCTATTCCTGGATTCTCATCTCTAAGTATTTTGGATCTCTAGTATGTGGTGAATTTTTGCATTACAAGGCCTGTTAGGCAAAGAAAAAATGATCTTTGCTCTCTATGTTTCCTTAACTTTCTAGATAAAATCACAATCAGAGGATTTAGAAGGACATTGTCTTCTTCCCTGTGGTAATTTCAGAGCATCAACAGACAGAATTTGAGAGACTGATTCTACAGACATTTCTCTCAAAAGAGCAACTTCAGTAAAGGGTTGGGTTTCCTTATCCTATTTTGGTGCATGTTTTCAAGTATCAGAATGGGGATTTGTATTCCCACCAATGTTTTATTTGGTCAAAAATACGAATTATTTTATCATCATATAGTGTTTGAAAATAATAGTATGTTAACCTAGACTTTCAACCTCTTCTGGTGCTATGAGCACCTTTCTCCTTAAAGACATGAAAGGGGAAGGTAGATGGGGAAGACTGCAACTGTGTCATAGGTCACATGTGGATTTAGATAAGATACACGTGTATTTACTGGAGAGGAGAAAAGGCTAAAGAGTTGCACTCAGTACTGCATTTAAAAACAACTTTGTTTTTAAGTAAAAAGTACTCAAAGTTTTTTATTTCTAATAAATTATGTATAGAAAGTCTATAAAAACTCTTCCAGGCAATTTCATTAGTTAGGTGGCTGTCCCTGATTTCTTCCAGTTTGGGGTCCTTTTATTCCATATCTCTAATTTGTCATTGCTAGTACTTTGCTTTGCACTTTAACTTTCTTTTCTGCAGTCAGGAATAGCTGGACACGGCACTTTCTGGAGTCTACTAATGCTGTTGCTGGGCTGGTTGATGGTTTGCTGCATATTGGTACAAAGAGCTCTTCTCAGTAGTCTCTGAATACATTGTCTCTGTTGCTGGCAAAGTTCAGTAGAATAATATTTTGTAAAAAAAAATCAAATATTATAATGTAATTTAAACTAGCCCTCTTGATATGTTTTTGTTTAGAAATTCACTACAGAGCCTACCAGGTGATAGGCAGAACAGGTGGAAATAAAAGATAGAAAGGAGGAAGAATTTGGACTGTGGATATCGATCGGCGGGGTCATTCTTCAAATAAATAAACAGTCTGAATTTACTTGGACGGCTGGGAAATGACCCCTCTAGAATATCATTTATCACCCATAGGATTTACTTATCTAGATGTGATCTGAAACTCTTTCAAATCATTTCCATCCTTCAGAAAAAAAACTTCCCTTAGTTCTTAAGTGTATATACAAGAGAACAATACATTTATTTCTTTAGCACATTATAATGAAAACCATCTCAAAGTACTTTGTTTTCTGCATGCTTTCAGTGCAGAATAACGTTTAATTTTTTAAAATTTGGGTTCCTGGTATAGATATAATCTAGAAGCAAGGGTTAAAACTGGACAGCAGTGGACCAGCTGTGTGCTGTCTGCTGCAATAATGATATTTGTTGAAGTGTGTTTTGTTAACATTTTGAAAGAATATGTAAAACAAAGTATGGTGAAAAATCACATATACTGTATGTTAAGCAGTATAGTGTGAAAGGAAACATCTGTTCCTGGTTAAACTTCTTTCAATGTGAGTTCTTTTGACTCAGCCATTTAACTGTAGTGTTGAGATATAAGCTGCATGAATGTCACAAAACTATTTTCATGGTGTTCCCAGGGGCCTTGATGTGCTTTTGGAATCCTTTGCCCAAGCAGATTTTGAGGTCATCCTCTTGATCAGGGTAAAAATAGAGGGTGTAAAATATACAGTCTATAACTTCATTTGGAAAAAAAAGAAAATATTTGGTAACAGTAGAACTGTTTGTATTTGATATTGTCCTGAAGGGAGGTAAGGGCAAATTGTTCAGTGTTTTGAACTGCAGTTTCTGCTGTAGATACTTATGGTTGCTAGGAGAAAGCAAGGATGATTTTAGAGGGATAGTCTCAAGTTAAAAATGCTTATTTCCTGCAAATAACATTGTAGATCCCTACAACAAAGACAACTTTTAATATCTGATTTATGTCCATTACCCTTTACATTTTGAATTGTTCTCAGGCTGGACAATGAAGATACACTAAGCCAGTGTTTAGTTTTGTGTCAACTGACTATGAGTAAATCCAGCATAAAACATAGTTTGTCATAATCTGCACTGACCACTGAATCATATTCCACCAGCTGACATAATGTTGCAAGCAGTGTTCAGACTTGTATTTTCATAAATCTTTATTTGTTCCCTCTTTATATTCGCCCATAAAAGCCTGAGCTTTTTAACAGACAATTTAGATTCAATATGGTGTTTAGACTTCTAAGTTACAATGTGTAATCTATACCAAACTATTAACAAGCCTCTAGTCACTAGTAAAATTTGATCTGTTATTATTAAGTATTTGCGAGGTTTCTGGAGACTAAGGAGAAGGATGGTTAAAGCCTGGAGGAAGTTCCAAATATATGCCCATTGTAAGGCTCTGGCTACACTGAGGTTTTTTTCTGAAGTTCTAGCACCCATGCTAGCCGTAGAATACAGTAGCCACCTGAATTCTTATGTCATCCAACACTGCTCTAATGACACAAGTGTAAATACACTTCTGGAGAGTCTCCACTAGTTATCCTAAGATTGCTAGCTCTAATGGACCTTGCACAGCTGCCAGGACCAAACATTTCAGAAGAATCTTATTTCAGACAAAGTTGCAGACAGTAAGCTAGAGTAGTTGAGCTATATTGAGATGGGTAAATCTCTGAGCTCTGTTATTGTTCCATAATCTTAACTTTCAACTCTGTTGCTGTCAGTACTTATTTAAACAAATCTTCTTTTACTTCAGTGGGAGTTTTGCTTGACAGGGCAGTGAGTTATTTGGGGCTCCTAATGCTGGAGCTTTTGCTGAGCAGAAATTGACAGTCATACTAAACTGTTTGATAAATTTGTGAAGTGAAAAATTCCTGTTTTCAGAGATCCTATTGCCGTAAACCAACACCACACATTCATATCTGAGAGCAGAATTTCAGTCCTAATGTGAAATCATCAGACTTGATTTGAGGCAGATGTAAAATAGACAGTAAAGTGAAAGGTACTCATATGCTGCCACCAGCAAGCCCTGTTTTGTAGTGCCATTTCACTGATCTTGGAGACATTGAACAAGTTGATGGGGAATTTGTAGTGCATTCATCATTCATTCCTTTTTGGGCGCTGGTAGCTGGACCATAGTTGGTTGGTTAGTTGGTTGATTGGTTGGTTTTACAGCATTCTGCAGAGATACACATTAAAGAGCATTTATTTTACTTTATTTCAAAGTTCATTAGCATAAAAAATTCAAACTTAGATTTTAACTACAAGCATAGAAGGGAGTTAACTATTCCTGTGTAAACAGAGGAACTTGTCAACACCAGAATTCCAAGGCCAGAAATCGCTCTTATGTTTTGATGTTACGTGCATTGTTACATGCAATTCCTCCTTCCAGTGTTTTGCTCTTGGTACCCTCTGCTGCTGTAGTTCAGCCAGAAAGCAGCTGTAGCTTTGATATCTGACTCCCCTGATTAAAACAATACAGAATCCAATGGGTGAATGTAAAGAGTGGAAAATAAAGATGTATGGTGATGCAGGTTCTGTACCAGAAGAAAAGAACATCAGCCAGGGTGGATGAGAGACTTTGCTGGGCCCGGGAGTGGGGGAGGGAGCTGACTGTGGACCTTGGAAGGGGCAGTGCCTCAAGCAGAAAGGTTGGGGCTGGGGGCTAGTCTCCCTAAGCCAGCCCTGCAGCAACACTGGGGCTGCAGGGCCCGTGCTGCAGGAGGTTCTGGCAGTAATTTAAAAGGCCCAGGGCTTCTGGCTGCTGCTGCAGTGGCCCAAGCCCTTTGAAGTCAGTGGGGCCTGAGGCAGTTGCCCCTTTTGACCCTATCCCTGTCCCTGACTTCAGCCACGAAACATCCCCATCAGAAATGCACCCTATATGGGACATCTAGAAAACCCGATAGAGCATTTCAAATTAATATAAACTATTGAGTTGGGGGGATCTCTTTGCCATTTGTTAAATGTACCAGGGTGGCTCTCTGGTATTTCAGACTGTTGGTGAAATCCACACCTTCACAGTCCTGTACTGCAATTCTATCGCCAGTGTCTACTCTACTGTCAGCCCCTCTACCGTCTCCCAGGACCTGGCAGAAACAGAGGGTCCTTGCCAGAGCTTCATCAGCCTAGGCTCAGCTAGCCCTGTTTACCTCCCCAGTGCTTCCTTCCTTTCTATCAATCCTCAACTCATGGGCTAATTAATCCTTTAGCTCACCTAGCAGGTCAGCCTGATTTGCTAATTACATTGCAGTCCCCAGTCAGACCACCTGGGGAAAACTAATTAGTGCCACAGTGATCAAAGAATGGTGGTTCACCTGCTAATTCCCAGCTTGTGGATGGACACAATCCGATCCACCTCCAGAACTCAATAGGGGCTAGCTCCCAGCACTTGGTCACAGTGAGATTTCCTTTTCTGCATCTCATCATTCAGGATGCAAAAGTTTAATACTGTTTCTGAGTGGCTATAGAAGTAACTAAAAAACTTCCTTTATACCATTGGCTGTGCTTAGCCTAGTTTATAATGAGCCTTAAAACCTGACTTATTGTTTCTGTTTTGGATGTGAGCATAAGGAGAGCAGACTTAGAAAATGTCCAAGAATAACTAAAAGCTGCTTTTCATTTTAAACACCTCTTTCCTGAAAAAAACACAGAAACCAAGGTGACAAAAATGGAGCGGTTTGATATTGATGATAAAATATGCACCAATAAATCCTAATGAGGAATGATCTCGCTGTAATTCTGTAGCCTTGAACAGCTTTTTCATACCAGTTCTTGATAATACAGTACGTACTATCCTTCTTGCTCTCCACCAGCACACACTTTTTGCCTCAAGACCTTTGATGGTATGTCAGTTATCAGAGTACATTTTGTATGACTTGTGGGAAGGACTTGAGAAATGACTGTGATCTTGCCTCTTTGTATACATTAGGTGTATGATTAACAAAAATGATTAAAGGTCTAGAAAACATGACCTATGAGGGAAGACTGAAAGAATTGGGTTTGTTTAATTTGGAAAAGAGAAGACTGAGAGGGGACATGATAACAGCTTTCAAATACCTAAAAGGGTGTCACAAGGAGGAGGGAGAAAAATTATTCCCCTTAATCTCTGATGGTAGGACAAGAAACAATGGGCTTAAATTGCGGCAAGGGAAGTTTAGGTTGGACATTAGAAAAAACTTCTTAACTGTCAGGGTGGTTAAGCACTGGAATAAATTGCCTAGGGAGGCTGTGGAATATCCATCACTGGAGATATTTAAGACTAAGTTAGACAGACATCTGTTAGGGTGATCTATGGTTCTTGTTCCTGCTATGCAGGCAGGGAACTGGACTTGATGACCTCTTGAGATTCCTGCCTGTTCTAGTATTTTATGATTCTATGATACGTGATGCTGCTCTGAAGTGTTATAAAAAATTAGAAATATTTATTTTATTACGTGGGACAGCCTAGACTTTAATTTTTAAGTATCCGTTGACCAAATTTGGCCAACCCATTGTTTCTAGTGTAGCCAGGAGCCGCCGATGGCTATAGGCGGACTCAGGCGCCGCCGCCCGGGGCGCCCGATGATGACATCATGGGGGCGCCCGAGGCACCCGCCGATGATGTCAGTCCATTGACGGCCCTGCAGGCAGGGGCGCCAATCGCGTGTTCCAGCCTGGGGCGCCAGCTGCCGCAGCCGGCCTCAGGCCATTCCTGAGTGCAGCATATTTTTTCATTAGCAGCACTAAGTAGCAACTTTATGTTTCTGAACTTCTTAGGGTATGTCTACACAGCACTGTTATTTCAGAATAACTGATGTAATTCTGAAATAACATAGTTCACATAATTCTGAAATAACATAATGTCAAAATAATGCTGAGCTGGAGGACTTCTTTCTCTAACTCCTGTAACCCTCATTTTATGAGGAATAAGAGAAGTTGAAGGAAGAGTGGCCTTTCTCAGACTTCCTGCTGTGTAGACAGCACCAAAAACCGAAATAAGTTATTGTAACTTAAGCTATGCAATTGATGTAACTGAAGTTGCATAGCTTAATTTCGCTTTAGCCCTGCTGTGTAGACGTGCCCCTGGAGGCCTAACCTAAAGCATCTGGTTTCTGGAAAATTGGTTGGTTGTTACTAGGGAGTGACTTTTTTCCTCTGTCCAAATGGAGTTCTGCTTCATCTGTTCTCGGTAAATGTTTTCTCTTGTTTGTTTTGTATTAGAAAGAGTCCCCTTTCATTGGTTGCTACTGCATTCACTGAGCACCCTATTCTAGCATGAATCATACAACAAACTTGTCTAAGTGCATTAATGAAATAACCGCTCAGTTGTAATGACTAGTTTCTGAAGAATTATCGCCTAAGTCCTCAGGGAGTCTCAACCTCAGAAACACTGTTGGCTGTGACGAATTAGAGTATACTGGCGGCATAGTATATTTTTACTTTGGAATGCATGCCAAGAAATTCCAGCTCTTGGCATCAAAAACTTAAGAGGCATTTAGAATATTAGTCTTATTAAAATCAACTGTATTTGTTTTTCAAAACCCTTATGCAGGAGATGGACTTTCATTTTTAAATTATTCTGCTGTAATTTCCATGCTTGTTGATTTAGATGAAGTACTGTTCTGGACTTGAAAGAAACGTTTGACCTGCAAATGTCATGGGAGAAATGTACGGAGCGTCATTGTGAACAGTTACAGAAACTGGCAAAAAAAATATTATGCTACTCAGTGTTTATATCTGCACTCTTCGTGTTTCTATATTGAAAGCAGTGGTATTCCGTCCATTATGCATCAGAGATTATTTGACAGTTGATAATGGAGTTATAAATAGGTAATCTTAAGTGCATATGCCAGGAGATATCATTTAAATACTTTGAGAAAAATCCATTTATAAAACTATATAAATCCATTTATATAACAATGTCTAGAGTTGCGAACTCTCCCGCACCAGACGGACCAGATGCCTTTGCCACAAATGCCATCCAGTCTATCTGATCAGGAAAGTTGGCAACCCTACCAATGCCCCAATCCCTAACATTCGGATTTCTATGGTTGTTTTTGGTGCTTGTAACTCAAACAGATTATTTTTTGAAAATAGCATTTTGTAAATCAGCCATGCCACTATGAAATGTGATTTTATTACAGCTTAAAAGCAAAGTTGGGCAAGATTTGTAATAAAATAGGTCTCCACGGAAACCACAGGTGCCATAGGAAGTGATTCAGTATGTAGCATTCTGATCTTTTTGCCTCAGCATGGTGTTTGGCCACACTACTCTGTGATGCTGAAGATGCCTTTTTTCAGCTAAGGCATAAAACTAGAGTCCCAACCACTTAGGAAATAATACATGATGCTTTTCACAAGTGTTTGGAGGTGTTAGTCAAAGTGCCCTGGCCAAAATCCAAAGTAAGTAATTACAGGAGAGATTTGATGGAAGGTCCTGTTCCTGCTTGAGTTCATGGGAGATTTACAATTTACTGACAGCAATGGGTAAAGCTGTCTGTTTTGTTTTCTTTTGTTTTACCTAAAGACACAATGCCATTGTTATTAAGCAAAATACACAGGAAACATTACATTCCAAAAATGTATAGATTGTGGCTATATATGAAATGTGGACGTAGTTAAATGAAGTCTATTTTTAGTTGATGTAATTAAATCAGTGCAAGTTCATGAATATAAGTCAGCTGTGAACTAATTTGAAATGTGTTGACATAGGGGCTTACACTGGTTTAGCTAAATTGGTTTGAAAACTCTAATTGAACAGGAATGAGTTGTATATGTAGACCAGTCCATACTATAATGGCCGTTATCAATTAAACAATGCTTTATAAGTTGCTAGAAATGTTTCTGTATGTATCTAGGGAATGAAACAAGGAATTTCTGTGGTTTTTTTTCCTTATGGGGGCTTCCCTTTGAAAAATTCCAAGACTTAAAGGCTGACTTGCAGATAACATGTTAAAACACACAACAAATTTTAATAAAAGCCTCAGTCAATCTGGATCATCTATTCTAGGGAAGCTTTTGTTGAGTTCATTCTGCTGCAGCATGATGTGCAGATGCAATTTCTATGTTTTTATGCTCTTGTTGTTTTTCTCATTTAGCAATACAGCATAATGTGAAAAGGACCTTTTACTATTTGTGCTGCGGATTGGCACATAAAGACAACCAATTGTAATATTTGTCCAATCTGGAATACTTTCAACACTAGCCTGCCAAAATGAAATAGTGTTCTTTCATTCAGTCCAGCTTCACTCCATGTATTTCCCCCACGTTGATTAAATTGTGTGTTTGTTGGAATATTTTCCTGAAAGGCTGGTATGTTGGAACAGATTTGATTCTCTGTATGATGCCTTGAAGGGTTAAAAAAAATGTGCATTGCTTTAAAGGATTTTGCAGCTGGCTTACAACCATTCTGTTCTATGTAGTCATACAGCTTCTGGGCACAACTTGTCATGGTGTTGAGAAGGTTTTTTGTTGATGTAGCTCTGTTTTTATAAGCATCTTCTGTGACTTCTCGTAAGTGCATACTCTCGTCATGCACACAGTGAGTTTTCATTTGATCTTTCTCCTGCCTCTGAAGTATAAGGCAGCAGCATGCAATGCTACCCTTTTGCTGTTTAATTTGACCTTTTGTGATAAAGGAAAGTTGCAGCTCTAGTACATGCCGCACTTTTTCTTTTTTCAAGATGTATCCATACAAGTAGTTGTCATGGTAGAAAATATCAAGAGATCACATTCCACCTTTTGATAACTTGCTGAGTGGCAGTGCTGAAGGCTTGCCCTCAGCCTGCAAGAGAAGCTTGTATCTGGCTGTCCTTACAGAAGAATTGTAAATACAAAATTTTACATTTACAACCAGGCCATTTATACTTGCAAAGTAATTTGTTCCAATTACCTACAACAAGCTTTGCACGTGTTTGCACAAGCTGAAAGCACTTCAGTCATCAGAACAAGTTTCAGGCTTTCCCCCAAGCACTTGCGTATGTCCTGTCACCAACTCAAACACCTTTGGTTGGAAACATCAAACTTCAGATTATATTAGCAACCACACTAGCTCCAGTTTATTTCTTACAAAGTTTGGCTTTATGTTACCTTCAGCTGTTTCCCAGTCATTCAGACTGAAATTTGACATTCATGTTTTCAGCCTCAAAAGAAGTAGGGGTTGGGGAAGTTGATGACTGTCCATTTTTGAAAACAACAACAAATAAAATTGAAGCTATGCTGCAAATTGCTTGAACTCATAAACATTCAGATTGGGGTGTTAAAAAGTGGGTATTTCACTAATCATGTAGTTGATAGAATTTTTATCAACTACACGATTAGTCGATAAGGGAAGGCACTCAGTCCTCACTTGTACCAGACCCAGGAGCTACCCCCTCTGTGGCTGTGCATTTAAATGTAGTAAGAGCTGGGTGGGCAGGAGCTGGGACCCCCATGGACAGAGCTGTTGCTGGAGCAGCCTCTACCTGTGGCCAGCCCAGGCCACCATGGATAGGGGCTGCTGTCAGAGCAGCCTCTGCCCACAGCGGGCCCAGGCTTGCTATAAGCATAGGCTGCTTTGCGGCAGCCTCCCCTGCCCCCTTCCTCTGGGCGTGAGGGGGGCGGGCGGCACAGTGGAGATGGTGTTGGGGGGCTGGCTCCCCTCAGCACTGGCTCCTTACTCCTCCTTGTTGCCTCTGATACAGAGGCAGCAAAGGGGGGGGGGGATTTGAGTAGTCTAGTAGTCGATTACTTGACTACTCGCTTATATCCCTAATTGAGATGTCAAAAAATAGTTTAACATTTAAGCAATGAAGTTCGGATGGTAATTGAAACTTAAGGGTAAGCATGATAAGCCCCAGTTGACTTATACATGTACTAGTGGGAGTTACCCAGTGTTGCTCGGGAAAGTGGAGGAACAAAATTTAGAAAAACAGTAGTCCATTATCGTTTTTTGAATGGTAGAAAAGTTGCACTGAGTTCTATAGGGATTAAAATATATAAAAAAAAGTATAAAACAACCAATTTTACATGTTATCATCAAAAACTGTATTGTAAACTATATTTTTGTTTCATTATTCTTAACAATTATGTACAAATTTTTTCCACTTCCAACTCTTGAACACGCAACATAGAGTTGCCCATGTGAAAAGCAAGATGTCTCCAAATTAAATTCCAGTTACTTTAAGTGACTGTCCTTGCGCTTTGTCAGTATACATTGTTAAAATATAAGTTGACAGTTGATATAACTGAGGTGAGGAGCCTGAGGGGAGGGAGGGGGAAGGGAGCCGTACGCCTGCCACTGGCGCCTGAGCCCGCCCTCTGCTTCCTTGTCCCTCCGCCGGCCTTAGTGAGCGACTGGCCCCGCTGCTTCCCCCAGGAAACCGCTTCTCCCTGCACTGCCAAGCTCCGTACAGCCCCAGGGAGAGGTGTCGGTCTCTCATCTCTTACCTCCCACAGTACCTTAAAACCTTCTCCTGGATAAAAGGTTATCGCATGCAAAGTTTGGTTGCGGTAGCTCTTATAGTGTCCAAGTTATTAGCGCACAAACATACAAACATTCTCCTTTCTTTATTAGATAAGTTGGAGGTATTTACATTTGAAAAATAATTATTGAATAAATGCAGTAATAACTTCTGAAAATGTGAGAGAATTCAATAAATACTAGCTGTGTGAAAATGCAGCGATTCAATCATGGCAGAGATGGTAAGACTCCATGCAAATGGCTTAAGTTGATTAGTCTACTTAGACAACAAAACCTATGTTTTTTACGGCTCTAGGTAGGATTTTAAAAATAAAATCAAATTCTAAATTTAAAAAAATGACTCATTTTGGAAACATAAAATGTTATGCTTAACTCTTTGACTTGTACCAAAGGTCTACATCAGGGCTACTCAACTTTGGAAGCCTCAGGGGCTACAATGATACTCACAGCACAGTTGTGCTGAGCGCCACAACTTAAGTGTGGTTGCATATACATGCAAATATATATGCAAATATATGTAAATAGCTTCTTTCACATTGATGGGCATGAATACAAAGATTAAGTAAGGCAAGGCTACCCAACACACAGGCCCCATTTAAGTCAGTTCTGCTGATATTAATAAAATGCGATATTTACCCGATTTCCACCCATATGACATCACTTTTAATGAGCAATGACAGTCCAGGAATGTAACTACTAAAACACATAGCAACAGAAGACCATTATATTGACTACTTTTTTGTTTTGGTTCCCACCTGCGGGCTGCGAGTTGAGCCCCGCATAAACTGAAACTGCATTGCGGGCTGCAAATAAACGGGCTGCATGCAGGCCATGTGTTGAGTAGCCCTGGTCTACATGTTTTTTCAGAGAGCAGGGAGCATGCATGGTTGCAATAAAATGATACATCTGTTGATGTGTTATACCTTTCATTGCGTGGCTAGTGCAACACTTTCAGTATCCCTGCTTCATTGAAATTAATGAGAAGCTTGCCCCAGGGATTTTATTGGGACCATGCACAATGGAATTTGTACTTGTTATTGCTTTATCACTCTTTAATTTATTTATAAAGTGCCTTGAAATAAATTTGATATGGACTTTTTCTGTCTCTACCATATATGGTTACAGACCTAGGGTTGATCATTATGAGAATATCAATCTATCTTCAGTTCCTCTCTGTTCCTTCTGAAACCAAGAGCAGTTTTCCAAGAACAGATATTTCTAAGAAGAAACACCTTTTTCTGGATGTGCTGAGGCTTTTACACATTGCTGCAGAACCTGTGAATGCTGCTGTAGTTCAGTGCACAGGGTGAGTTAGCCTGCTAGGGGGTGACAACCAGTGTTCCAAGACCAGTAAATTATGATACCTGTATGTGTGCTCAAACCCTGGCAGCTGCCCACTAGTTAAATTACTATACTAGGGGATCTCAACATTTTTTTCTGAGGTCCCCGCAGCATGCTGTAAAAACTCCATGGCTCACCCACTGTTTTTTTGTATATAAAAGCCAGGGTAAGCAGTGGGGGTATGCAGGGCAAATTTCCGGAGCTCCACACCATGATGCTAATTCGCTCAGGCTTCGATTTCAGTTCTAGATTGTGGGCTCAGGGCCGTGGACTGGGGCTTCAGCCCCATGTGGTGGGACTTCGGCTTTCTGTTCTGGGCCCCCAAAAGTCTAATGCCAGCTCTGCTTATCAGCCCCCTGAAACCTGCTCAGAGGCCCCAGGAGTCTTGGACCCCTGGTTGAGAATCACTGCACTACACAAATGCAATTTAGATTAGCACTAGAAGATGAAGTGGCTTTGTAATACTCGCTAATAATGAGTGTATTAGAAGTATTTGTAAAATGGTAACAAATCTGACACATTCAACATGTTAGGCCTCTTACAAATGCATCATAATATCTGCCTCCACTTGGATCAAGTGAGCAAGCCAGTCACGCACAGACCGTCTTCTAGCCCAGTACAAATAACATGCTTCAGTTTATTTTTGGAGACCTGTAGTGCTGTCCAGCTTTCTTCTATTACATAGGCTATAGTAATAGCATTTTGACTTTCCTGTTAATTGAGATGAGGTTGCACTGTGGTAATTATCCCATTTTAACAATGAGTCTCACTCCACTCAGCAGCTCTTGTCCATCAGGCCAAACATCTGCAAACACATCCTGCTGACTGTCACCCTGTTTCCTGGGGAACCATGCTTCAGTTCCTACCATCACGCTCTTAAGAGTTCATTAAACATTTAAAAAAAAGTGGCTTGAAAGAGGAAGTTCTCTGTGTTGATCAGATGTCACCTGTAGATTGTTTATATATTCAGCACAGCAGTGTGACTGCCAGGAAATATATGATTCATAAAAAAAATTCAGGGAGTGGGGGTAAAATGGAGAAGTGAGCTGCTTCTTTTTTTTTTTTAGTGTTAAATGATATTGTTAATGTCTCAAACTTCTTCCCCCACCCACGTCACTTCCCAGTTCTGTGGAACTCATGAGGCAGGTTCAATGCACGATTCATCCTTTCACTTGTAATTGAAAAGCCAGAACTGCTTTTATTTAGGTTCATATTAATCAGGACTGGGGAATAACTAGGATGCTCTGACTCTGCTGGATTATTTGCCTTGAAAACACAGTCTTTGTGAAAGGCTGAAGAACCCCTTTATTCTGGGGCCATTTCTTGTTATAATTTAGGGTTTTGCCTAAATCAAAATAATTAAGAATAAGCACCACAAATCCACTAGTGTCTTTCTTCTCTTCTGGGGGAGTCTGATGTATGAATCAGCAGCCAGTAACTCTCCCTGTGACAGTTTAAAAGTCTGGTTTATGCTCCAGATTCTTCTCTCGGTTCAACTGGTGCAAGCAGATTGAAGTCAGTGAGGCTTTGATTCAGTAAGATTGTACCTCGGTACCTGAGAGGGAGAATTTCAACAACCACTTGCTGCTTGGTCATGAACCTTCCATCTGTTACTTGTACAGTCTCATTATCATTCTTGGACTCTTGCAGTTTCATTCCTATACTTTTCTATTATTCAACTTTATCTAAAGTTTTAATAATTATAAATAATTATTAAATATGATTATTCATTATGCTTCTTTGTTTATGCCGGGGTGGGCAAGATAGCCTCCGTGGGCCGGATTTGGCCTGCCAGGCCAATTGAGACCTGGGGATGGGGGAGCACATGAAGTTTCCACCCCCGTTCCAGGGGCATGCGGCACCTAGAGGGAACCGCCAGCTGTTTTGAACAGCTGGCTGTTCTCTCTCGACACCGCGGGCCCCTGGCAGGGCGGGGATGAGGGACAAAGACTTCAAGCGCTCCGTCGCCCCCAGGCCAGTCAGGGTCTGTGGGTGGGGAGCATGTGAAGTCTTTTGGCCCCACTCCCGAGGTCCTGGCTCTTCCGGGGCGGCCCATGACCACTTCTGAAATCCATGAAGTGCCCCCCCCCCTTCAAAAATTATCGCCCACCCCTGGTTTATGCACACATACATTTTACTTCAAAAATATCTGTATCCCTAGCACTAGTTTAAATACTAAAATGATACAGTAACTTTGTTCTTTGAACTTTCATCATGTTAAGGTTCATCATTTGTACCTAAATTTAAAATAAGGAGCTAGTAAAGGCATATAAGTGGCAAAGGAAATTTGTGGGACTTTCCCTTGCATATCCGTCAAGTAAGCAGTGTACGCAGCATTTTGTTTGGAGAAGAATATACAGTGTTGTTCAACTCCAAATGTCATTAAGCTGGCATTATAAAACTTGGGTTAGGAAAAGTTACATCTGTTAATGTGTCATATATAAAGCCTTTCCAACACAGATACTGCTTTCCAATGAAGAAATCCAATGTGCCTGTCATTGCATAGGCCTTCCTCTTTCTTTTTTGTTTTTCATATTTCACAGACAGTTGAAAGCACTTGTGTCCTGTTTCTCTAGAATTTAATATTTTATGTAAAGCTATTTATGAGTATTTCCTACAGTGCAGATAAAATAGTAAAATGACATATGAGTTCCCTTGAAGTGTGTTATTTTCAGAATATGTTTAGTCCTATAAGACAACCTGCAAATTAAAACTTATTCTCCTTTGATTTGTAGATTCAAGAGGCAGCAAGTCAAGGCTTGAAGTTTGTTGGAATTATACCTCAGTACAGTTCCCAAGTGAGCCCCCAGGCCAGCACCACTGTGGCACCCACTGGTAACAATTCTACACAACCACAAGATGTCAAAAATACATCAAACTCTCCAGAGGATCGTGCTTCACTGGATAGGAAGAAAGTAGATGGCGCAAATGGATGCAGTGCACCAGTCCCAAGTGAGGAAAACGCTGACCAGAGTAAAGAGCCCATTGAGGAAGTAAGAGGGGAAGAACTAGATGCTGGGCATCTGAGCTTAAACTCTGCAGGAGAGAATGGAGAGAAATTTCAAGGAGAGAGTCCAAGCGTTTCACCAAGTCTCAGAGAAGCAACTGACAAGCAAGAAGGGGTAGCACAAAGTGACACAGAGGCATTGCGTGCAGAACCACTTACTGAAAGTAAGTACAGCAGTGACCGCTGATATGAATAAGCAAGTTTTAAACTGCCCTTGTTATGTTCACAGCATCTTGAAAAAGCGAACATAGCATTGCAACAGGGGAAAGGTGCACACTATGAATAAGAAAAACTTTTAACCCACTTTTCAACTTGGCTGCACACTTCGTGATCATTTAAGCATAAGTTTTTAGGCATTTGTAGGAGCAATAGAAGATCAGGTGCAACTCCATTGTGACCAGTTAGATTTTTCCTTCTGTACTCTTTTAGTTGGGATTGTCATTTTCAGGCGGCAGCTGTCACCCCAGATTTGGACTTCCTTCTTTGGCTTGATTTTTGCCTATATCATGTGGAAAGTTCATGTGCTCACCTGGATGTGTTGCTACTGCTCCCTGCTTGTGATCTTGAAGCCCCCATCTTAAAAGGCAGTAATGTGCCTGAGAAGGCTTTATAGGTCTCAGTCATAGATTCATAGAATCATCGGGTTGGAAGCGACCTCAGGAGGTCATCAAGTCCAACTCTCTGCCCCAAAGCAGGACCAACCCCAACTAAATCATCCCAACCAGGGCTTTGTCAAGCCGGGACTTAAAAACCTCCAGCTCCCTAGGTAGCCCATTCCAGTGCTTCACCATCCTCAGAGTAAATAGTTTTTCTTAATATCTAGCCTAGGCCTCCCCCACTGCAACTTGAGACCATTCCTCCTCGTTCTGTCATCTGTCACCACCATGGTAGATGAACAGATAGTGGAAGATAAACCAGTCCAAGAGTTCTGAGAACACAGAGGATCAAGACTCTCAGGGTATGTCTAGACTACATGGCTCCGTTGACAGAGCCATGTAGATGAGTTTACTAGACATAGGAAAATGAACTGGCGATTTAACTAATCGCCGCCTCATTTACATCAAAATGGCCGCCGCTCTGTGCCGATCAGCTGTTTGGCAGCATAGCGCGGTAGTCTGGACGCGCCGCGGTCGACAAGGGAAGCCCTTGTCGACCGCTCCATTATGCCTCGTGAAATGAGGTTTACCGGAGCGGTCAACAAAGGCTTCCCTTGTCGACCGTGGCGCATCCAGGCTTCCATGCTGTGCTGCCAAACAGCTGATCGGCATAGCGCGGCAGCCATTTTGATGTAAATGAAGCGGCTATTAGTTAAATCGCCAGTTCATTTTCCTATGTCTAGTAAACTCATCTACATGGCTCTGTCGACGGAGCTATGTAGTCTAGACATACCCTCACATGGGTGTGGAGATGGTAATTGTAGATCTCCATTTGGGACAGATAGCAGTAAGTGGAAAGGGGTTATTCAAAGTAAATGTTTATTCTCATAAATTAATGACATTTGATCATTTTTAACTTTTTATTCTCATGTATTTGTTAGTAGAGGGTACTTCATCATAAACTAGTTTCCTACATCAGGTATAGGGAAGTTGCTGAATCAAATTGACCACGTTTTGCTGTACTTTCCTCTTTATTTTAGGGACAGTAAGCCCAGGTTTATACTAGGGAGTTATTTCAAAATAACTCCCCTTACTTTGAATTAACAAGCGGAGCATCCACACTAGCAAGCCATTATTTCAAAACTCCTGCTTTCCACGAGGAATAATGCTAATTTCGAAATAGTTATTTTGAAATAGCGGTAGTGTGGACGCTCCGATGCCACTATTTCAAAATAACTACTCTCCAGAGTAATTCAAACTAATTACTCCCCAGTGCTTCCTGGGGTTCTAAGTTGAGGTAGTGTGTCCATATTAACAGAGCCTCTTTTGGACTGATTTCAAGGCATTCCCACAGTGTGGACACGCTATTTTGAAATTATTATTTTGGGAGTTATTATTTCGACATAAGTTATTTTGAAATAATTTCCTCTTGTAGACATACCTCAAAGCAGCCAGTTTTTGCAAAGTATATCCCAAAATGGTTGCATTTGTCTCTTATCCTCCATTGGCATAATTTATCCATATTTGTGTAAGGCACTTACACGTCTCACTATTATATCTACATTTGCAACTGCTTCTAAATAAGGGATATATCCAGTTCAGCCACCAGATTACTCTCTTGCGTGAGAGTACTTTGGAGAATATTCATTCCCATGTTTTCTTTTTCCTTATGTTTACAGTTTTCTACACTGAATTGTGTGAGCCTCTTACTGCATTTGCGCATTCTTGCAGTCTGTGCAATGTATTGTGAAGTTTATCCAGGTCATTGGATACATAGAGTGAGGAAAAAAATGTTCCTGGTTTCCTGAAGGGTACCACTTGTCTGTCTGTCTGTCACAAACTATTTCCATTTCCTAATTCCACCTGTCTTTGGACTCAGATAGTTCATCTGTGCTCCGCTTTCTGACAATTGTACCAAAACTTTTAGTTGCAGAACTTTTTTAAAGCCTTCTTGAAACCCCAGCCCCTGATTTTCTAGACAAGATCTTCAGTTTTTCACTCTCTGCTGACATTCTTTAACTTCTTTCCCTGAGTGCTTTCTGATTTGAGAGTATCTCTCAGACAGTAGACAGGGTGAGTAATGCTTCCATTATCCAAAAATGGGGATCTGAGAAAACAGTTTTATGAAGTAACTCACCTGTAGCTGGCTTTTTCCAAATATATTGTCCCCACCACGTAGCTGATTTCTTTATTACTCTTGGGTGACCTTGAGTAGTTTCAGCACTTCCTTTTCCTTTCATGGAAAATGAATCTCAGTCTTTGGCATCAATCCTGCATCCTCCCTAGTGAACACCAAATCCCTGCATAATTTTTATGTTGTCTCCCTTTTCTTTCACCAGACAATCCTTGTTCTATCTTGGACTGCTTCTCCTGAATTTAGCCTTTTAGAGAAAAGTTGTAGTACTTGTTACAGTTTGTGCAGTCTTCATTTTCTTATTTAATTTAGGATCGACACTGTTGCTGGAGGTATCATTTCCAGCTTGCATAGGCTTACCCCAGCTAGCTTCGATTGAGCTAGTGTGCTAAAAACAGCACGGTAACTTCAGTGATACGGGAGACGGGAGAGGCTATCCACTCAAGTACTTGGGTCTTGGTTGGGATTGTACTCAGGCAGCTAGCTTGTGCTGCTCCTGAAGCTATACTGCTCTTGTAGCGCTCTAGCTTAATCAAAGCTGGCATTTGTATGTCAACTAAGCTGGAAATTACATCTGTAGCTACAAATAAATGAACCCTTAGTGTTTCTCATTCTTGCTTTCTTCAGTGTCATTCTGACGCTTGCCAATCTGTGTCTTTGCCTGATATTTTTCTCATTTTTGTATTACTTTTTGCATATCTTTATTAATCCACATTGACCTTCTTCTATTCCCATGTGTATGTATTGCCAAAAATTCTATATATCCCACAGGCACACAGTACTTTCTTACAGGATATTCTTCCAAGTGCTTTTCCCACATCTTTGTTTGGTCATCTAGCTAATTTCCCTTTCACGTAGAAGGCTGTCTCTTAACTTTATTATCTGTTTCTATTGTTACATTCTTGAGCCAACATGCCTATTTTTATACCTGTGAAGAGCCAACTCCCAGCTTAGTTACACAATTAATATTAGTCGTAGTTGAACATCTCTCTCTTCTGATTTTTTTCTTTGCTGAATTCTGTGCCTCATCTCTCTTATTTCTTTTGAAATTTGGAATTTTTTGTCCCTTCTGTTTGAATACCTGTCAATAATTATGGATTTCATCAAGGTGTCCTCCAAACCTGGAATGAAAATGATTTTAAATGCACATGTCATCAGGATAAAATATTTTGAGTACTGTTTCAGAAAATACCATGCTTTCTGAAATTGTACTGAAGGCAATTTTGACTTTTTTATACTTTGTTGAACGTCATTGTCAACAATGGTCTTTTTCCAAGAGTAGACAATACTTATTTTGGTATCAGGTTAGTTCTGATTACTCACATCAAGGGCCTGTCTAATGTCTATTAACGCTAATGACAGAATCCTTCTGACCACAAATGTGTGTAGCATCAGAGCTGCACAGCTCAAAACCAAATCAGAATAGCTTGCTCCCTACTTCCCCTTATTACCAAGTTTAATCAATTATCAAATCCACAAAAAATCTTCTCCATTTTTTTCTATCTTTAATAATGATGTCTATTATCTCTCAACAGTTAATATCTCTCCTGATTTTATTCATATTCTCTGTTTACATGATCTTTTTGAGTAATATACTTTTTGAGTCACCTTATCATCACTTTGTTCTTTCTAAACAAATGGTGTGTAGTGAGTGAATTCCTGTTAACAACTCTTTCTCATTGCTGGTATTAACTTTGAGTTATATCTCTTCTCTGCGTCTCCTTCCTCCAGGACCTGTTGTTTCCCAGCCTTCCTTTATATAGAGAGAGTACTGACCTCTTCTCTGGGTACACTCTCTATATTTGATTAAACCTTCACTTGCTTTTTGCTTCCCACCATTTTTACTTTAACCAGGCTTTAGTTTAGTCATTGGCATTCATTCTTGTGGAACTCAGCTCCATCATCCTTGTTCATATTGAGTACAGTAGTAACTTATTCTCAATTGTGCCTTTTTGCTTTGTGCTCTTTTAGGGTATGTCTAGACTGCATCCCTCTGTCAGCAGAGGGACGCAGATTAGGCAGGTCGACATTGCAAATGAAGTGAAGTTTTAAATATCCCGCGCTTAATTTGCACAAAAATGGCCGCTGTTTTTGCCGACTCAGCACTTTGTCGGCAAAAAGAGGCAGTCTAGAAAGAGATCTCTCGAGAAAGAAAGCCTTTTTCAACAGATCCTGTAAACCTCCTTGCAGGAGGCCTAAGGGATCTGTCGAAAAAGGCTTTCTTTCTTGACAGATCCCCCTCTAGACTGCCTCTTTTTGCCAACAAAGTGCTGAGTTGGCAAAAACAGTGGCCATTTTTATGCAAATTAAGCACGGGATATTTAAATCCCTGCTTCATTTGCAATGTCAACCTGCCTAATCTGCATCCCTCTGCCGACAGAGGGATGCAGTCTAGACATACCCTTAGGGTCCACAATGAGGCCTCCATGAGAGAGAACCATCAGAGTCACTCTCTGTATAGTAACACCTGGGATTAGAAGATATTACCCTGACAATATAGCATGAGAGTCTTCCAAGTAAATGGGCTTCCTGAATTTTTTATTATATTTATTTCCTTTGTAAAAATCAGTTCAACTGGGGCTCTTTCCTGCTGTGTTTGAAATCAATGGGAGATGTACCACTGACTTCACTGGGCCATTAATCAGGCTATTAATATGTATAATAACAACAATACATGAATATTTTTCATTTTAGAAATTTTACTGATGAGTTAGTGTTCCTTCCTGCCTGAGAATTTTGATTATATCTTTAATTTCTACTTAGTCCCAATACAGCAGATGTGTGTGATGATTTTGTTGCCTAAAGTGACTTACCTAATGATGAGATTACATTCACCACTCTTCAGGTGGGATGGAAGCTAGACCACATGCACCAGTGTATAGCTACTGTCCTCAACTTCAAGGATTTTCACAGTTCCACTTTTCTCTATTCATCTGCTCATCTCTTACTGCTTTGCTTCTTCCCAGACACTGAGTAAATCAACTATATAACCCATTTGGCCTCCCTATTTGTTTGATTCACTGTGCGTTCTTGACTTCCATTTGCCATTTCTATGTGCAGCCCATATAACATCAAAATAAGTCATATACTTCTTTAGTTGAAGGTCGCTTCACTGGAAATGCACCTTGCTCTAAATTTGCAGTAAGATCTCAGCTTACACACAGGCAAACAAGTATACAGTTTGGGTGAATTTGCTAATAGTATATTAATGCTACAATGATAAATTCTACTAATAAAGCTCATTTGATTTTACTCTGTTATGTATTTATGCTAGTAGACTTGTCCCTCTGAGAGGGAGCTCCATATAACAACTTGTAAATTTTTATATTTATGATAAAGCCACAGTCTGAAGTTGGGACCCCATTGTGCTGGGCATTGTATAAGCATGTGAAGGAGATGACCCTGCTCTGAAGGGTTACAATAGAAAGACAAGCAGACAAGAGGGGAAGGATGTGATTCTGGTAGCTATAAGAGGAAAGAATAATTCTAATATCACAATATGTTTGTTATAGTATTATTGTTTATAAACCCTTTTTTAGCAATGGAAATATTTGCTATCTTCAACAAGCCAAAGACGCAACAAAGATGCAGCCAATACTACACTGTGATGATACCTATGAAGATCTCCAGAAATGGGCGGATGGTCAACAGCTTAGAAGCAAATTGGCTGGAGCACATGACAGATCACTTCAGGAAAGGAGGCTTACTGGTGAATGCCATCTTCAGCCTTGGAATGGTAAATGGTATGGAATTTCCTGAAAGCACTACTCTGTGACTCTCTTTCTCATTTTCCTTTAAAGGGGCTTGCTATATTTGAAGAGAAGACATTTGGTAGGTGTTTTTAGGGTAAGCCAAAGCAGATTTTGTTTTGGATCAGCCTATTTCAGTGATGGAAATAGCCAAGTTTGGTTATTGACTAAGGAAACCTGAGATCATGCCTGATATTTTATATACATTGTAAAGATGCTTCTGCAATTGCAGAAGTACACAAACACAGATCGCATCAGCTTATTTACATGAGTCAGTTTTTGATCCTTAAAATAGCATTTAACAAAGAATAGTCTGTTTTTTAACTACAATCTGGAATCACATGCCATATGTGCAGATTACTTGTATATTCCACCCCCACAGCAGCCTGTGAAAGGATAGTATCTCAACCCTTTAAAGCAGTTGAAATAAACTAAGGGAGGCATTTTCTATAAACTGCCCTGTTGTATACTGCTTCTGGTCTGAGTGCAGATCACAGCATGTACACCATTGATTCTGTTTATTCATTATCTAATCAAGCTGGCTATGTTCTTATGGGCACCCATTACCTGAATACTCACAAAATTATAAAATTTACATATAAATCTCTCTTTTACTTTGTCTTCTCCAGTCTGGAGTGTGTGATAGAGTGTTTTCTTGATATTACAATGAGGAGAGTAGATTAAAGAAATGGGTGGTTTTTTTCTCAAGATTAAGCATCATGGTCAGGATTTGAACCCTAATATCTTGGTACCATAACCAATTCCTAGAACAAACGTGGCTATAATACTTCACTTAAAGTTGGATCCTCAGCCCTGTTACAGAGAAGGACAGTATTGATTTAGGTGTGAGGACCCAGAATGGGTGGGAAGGAAAGTATTAGTACAGAAAAAGGATTTAGGTCATAGACAACAAACACACACTCTAGGAAGAATATGTACTAGTCCTCTCCCAACTAGGGATGTTAAATATTGGTTAATTGAATAGGCGAGTAACCATGAAATTTTATCGGTTAGTCGACTATTCTATAGTCCCCAAAGGCAGGGCCAGCAACCACTGTATCAGAGGCAGCAGCATGGGGCACCAGGTGGGATAGGTCTGTGAGGGGAGCCAGTTTAAAAAACAGGTCCCCTCACAGACTGGCTGCCTATTGCCCTGTGCTGCTGCTTCTGAGAAGGAGGCAGCAGTGCGTAATGGCAGCAGTCCTTGTCTAGGAGGTCAGAGCTCCTGGACCTGGTGCAAGCCAGAACTGAGCCTGCCCACCTGGCTCTTAATACACTTGAAATGCAGAGCTGAAACAGGAGTAGGTCCTGGACCCAGCATGAGCCAGGACTGAGCCAGGCTGCCTGCCCACCCAGCTCCTAATACACTTTAAATGCAGAGTCACAGCAGGGGTAGGTCCCAGACCCCTCGCAATCCAGGACTGAGCCAGGCTGCTAGCCAGCTTGCTAAAAAAATTACTAGCAGGGAGAGAGGGAAATGCATGTAGTCTATAGCATTAACCTATAAGCTTTTGCTAATCTGTTAATGGACTACACTATTACATCTCTACTCCCAACTAGAAAAGTAAGGGCCCGATTCTGTGAATGGTTAGTGCCTTTGTATTCTACTGACTTTATTGAGGTTGCTTAATCTCTTCTCAGTACCTACTTGGTAACTCACTGGATAGAGCCCTGATTTGGAGGCACAACATTTGTGCCAAAGTGAGACAAGGGCTGCTGCCAGAAGGTTTTCTTCCTCTTTTGCTGCTGAGAGAAGTCTGTTGGCCAATGATAAAATACAAGAAAACGTAATTTATCCTGTTAAAATTCAATTGGGAAGTTAACAGTCAGTCCTAATTTTTCATTCTGCAGCAAATAGCAGTGAAAAGAAGGTCCAAAGTTGACATGATGGAATGCTTTCTCAGAGCTTCCTGGCAAGTCCTATAACTGCTAGTTAACTTATTTAGAAACAAATGGTCATTTATTTTGTGTATTTATATAAATTGCAGTTCATAAAGTATGAGTCACTGAACCTGATATGCCCAATTATGTCTGCTTTTTAATACAAGTATTTATTCCTGGTCCCTCATCAGCGTACTGTTCAACGCCTTAAACAAAGAATATGAAAAAAAAATCTGTTATTTAAACATTAAAAGTGCTTCTAAATAGTATTGTTGTGGGGGAGGTTCATGCGCTCAGAAATCATATTGAGGAGTGCTTGGGAAATGCCTGCACACAGAGAAGAAGAGAGAGTGGAGGATGAGTCTTAAATGTTGTTTGTTTCCTGAACAAACAGAATAGTAGAGTTAGCTTAGAATTGTTTAAAAATGGCCAGACCCAGAGTTAAGCTAGACACAAGGTTGTAAAAACACCATTAATTTATAATATTATTAGAATTTTATAATTGTGAAAGCAAAAAGTTTGAAAATCAAGAAAAAGGTATAGAAATAATGAGTTTAGAACATTATTGTCAACTTAATCTAAATGTCACAAGATTTAGAAAATAGTCAAGTGTCAACACCATCCTTAATTCTGCCCTTTATCTTTGATCACTTTCAGTTATGGGCCATAAACTGTAACTGTATAAACTGTGGCTGAACCCACTAGGTTGCAGCTAGAGGCCTGCCCCTTCACTACTATCATGGTAAAGTTCAAAGACTACAGCATCTAGGGTGTCCATGCATCACCATCAGATGATAGCAGTTGACTCTGCCCATTTAATCTCACAGTATTGGTCAGAAACCTCATATTCCAAACACGGGTCAGAAGTCAACTCTTCTATATTTATCCATAACGAATTAGTTGTGTTCTCTTCATATTGTAAATCCCTTCTAAGATCTCCTGTGCCCAAGAAAAGTGGAGTTGGCTCTGGTATGCATTTGGCCTATTATCTTCCCATATTATCAACTAGTAGGGCTGGGATTCTTCTCACTTATGCTGAATTTGTGTGCGCACATGTGCGAGAGATTAACCAAAGGCTACCACACAGTTCACATGCCAGGTAGAGTTTATGCCAATATCTTTCACTCAGTAAGAACAGTAGCAACATAAAGGTTAGCTTCATAGATGAAGTGGCATAATAGTTCAAAGACAGCAGTGGAAAAATTGTTGCCCACTAGTGTAGCTGTCATGATAACATAAGAAATCTTTTTTTTCCATACCCTTCATTTAATTCACAAGCTAGAACATTACAACAGCATTTTGCCAACAAAACGGCATTAAATATTTATACGTTCAAGTGAAAATAGCTTTTTGTGCACAGTGGGGGAGAATCTTTACCTTAATAAAAAATGCAGCGATAATGGACCATTTGCTGGTGAAGGAGGGTGATTTAACCTTTGTATTCTGAGCCCTCACTCTAAGAAAGAATGAAGTTACATAGGTTAGGAGGATGGAAAGAAAAAATGACACCTTGAATCAGACAAAATTGAAACTGGGTTTGTTTTAATAGCATGACCAGCTATGCAGCCCAAGGAACCGTTGCTAATGGAAATGGCACAATGTTTAACTGCAGCACCGGGCTTGCTAACTCAGTATTTGTGAACTCACTAATTGAATATAATACACTGACTTCCACGAGATTAATCACACTAATGAAGAGATTATTGAAAGATGAAAATAACACACAGACATGAGGGAGAAGATAAAATTTCTGGCTTGGCAGATGGTGTAACTACTGCAGACTACAGCAGAAATTATAAAAGAGAGTCTTTGTTGTGTGGGCTGCTAAGTTTTGGATGGCTGATTTTCTAGACTTGAGACATGCTGGTTCTCTTCCAGAACATACACGTGTTTGCACACTAGGGTAAATATTTAAGCACATGAGAATGGCCATATTGGGTCAGACCAAAGGTCCGTCTATCCCAGTATCCTGTCTTCTGACAGTGGCCAGTGCCAGATATATTTAGTGTATGTTGAGCTGGATATATAAATTCCAGCTTGAGGAGACATACCAATGCTAGCTGTGACCAAGTTAGTGTGCTATAAATAGTGTAGCTGTAGCACTGCAAGCTGGAGGCTGGGCTAACCAACCCAGGTATGTAACTGTCCCAGATGCTCAGAATGTACTTGGGGTGTCTAGTTCCTCCTGCTGTCCATGCTACGATGGCCATGCTCTATTTTTACTTTGCTAGCTCGATCAGAGCTAGTGTGGGTATATCTCAAGCTGGAATTTACAACTCCAGAGCAAAGTGCAGATGTACTGTTAGTAGCTTCAGTAGGTGGTGCTCATAGTACTCAGCAAGGGCTCCTTGCATCCCTCCATTTCCCCTGCCCACAAGCTCCCTGTATGGTTCCCTTCCATCCTGCTTTATTTCAGGAACTCACTTCAACTTCCTCTACTCCTTCCCGATATGCTGGCAATCTTATGTGTCCTCCATTCCCTTCTCCTCCCACAGCAGTCACTCTGTGCCCCATACTTCTTTTTCCTTCCCACCCTATCCCACATCCCCCCTTTCTTTACCCATGCCTGTCTCTACCCTCCTTCCATCATGCACATGCTATTTATCTTCTTCTTAGCCTCTGCACAACATGCCATAAGTGGCACATGACCAGGTTTTATCACCAAATTTGGTTTGCTAGTTGGATCATTAGCTTCCCTGGGTTGGGCTGGGTACTGACGGGAAGTGCAATGTGAACGCTTATCCATGTCCCCCTCCCCCCCGTTTATTTGCATATGTAAATGCTGTGGATTGTTCATGAATAGACAGCTGTGCAGTGGAATAGAGCACAGATAATGATTTAAGAGTAGGCTCAGATGTGCATGTGCTGGTTTGTTCTGACCCCTCCAATAGGGGTCAGTGAACAGGTTGAGGCCACAGTAATTCAAGATATGAAAAGGTATCTTATTGGATTTTTGTAGGGAATACACATAACCTGAACAAAGCATCTCCCAAATATAACCTTTCTCTTGTATCATTTAGACCAGGATATTGTTAGTTTGTTGACAACACTTTGTTTTTTGGCTATCCCCTCCATTATCATTGCCTGTTTGGCATCAGAACAGAGGGGTGACCAGAACTGTTCCTTTTTAACGGAAGAGGTTTTTCTGCCTTTGTGGTTTCAAAAAGTTGTATCTTTTCAAAAACTTCAATCAAAAACATGTATAATATTAACTCCATGTAAATCTCTTCCCCGCCAAACTTATCAGACTGAGTCATAGATAGGAAAATCCATTTCCAAGGTTTGAGAAATGAAATAAATCAGGGCCGAGGATTTCGGAGCTTTCTTGCTGTGCATTCCATTTTATTTTTTTCCACTCCTCTATATGGCTCTGTTTATCCTGAAGTGTATTACTGAGCCTCACTTAACCCCCTTCCTCCATTTTTGTTCTGTGGTTTGTTTACAATGTAGTAATCTGGCTATTGGTTCCCTTTGGATACAGCTTCCTTGCCTTTGATGCTGTCTTCAGTTGGTGCTTTTTTGAATTCCGATTAGTGTAACTGTTTATGAGTGGCTCCCCATCCAAAAAAAGAGACATGTTTTATGCAAAGAAGCTGTGCAGCTTGGCCCAAATGGAATTGAAAAGCTTCTGTTCCCAGTGCCCGGAAGAGGCAATACAATGAGATTTTCCTAATATTTGTTCTGTGTTGGAGGCATACGCCTATGTGCAGGCAGATCTTTTCCTTATATATACCTCCCCTCTTCTGTCTCGCGGCTAAACTAGAATAGTAATAAATATTAAAACCTTGCACTTATAGCTTGGAGAGCTTTTGCAGTAGCATTATTATCCCCATTTTATAGATGGAATAAATGAGAGATTAAGTGGCTTGCCTAAAGTGCAGATTGAGTCAGTTTGAGAGTGGAAAACAGGTCTTTTGTATCTCAGCCTTGAGTCCTTTCCTCAGATCTCTGTCTTGAAAAATTAAAGCATTTGTTTATGCTTTGCCATTTATTCTGTTGCCTGATGTAGGTTTGGCATGTGCACTGTCTATATAAATTGGGTGATATTCTGCATCTAAATCTAAGGCCTATAAGTGCCATTTTTGAATGAAATATACATCATACTCCTTGGCCAGCCATGTGCATATAGTGTGCGCTTGTCTAAGTCTCCTGTAGCCTAGCACCTTAGTCAAAAATTTCCTTTTTGTTGTTTGAACAGAGTGATCTACTTAAGGCCAAAAAAGAAGTGCCTGTTGGCCAGTCATTGCTTTGCAGTCCAGTTAGTCTAGTTTGCAGCCCTGTGTTTTAAGGACAGAATGAAACTTCTTGGAACCCTTTTTTAATTCTAAAAGGGATTTCAGGAACGTTATGGGTGGTGGAAGAAACGGAGGTAAGTGAGGAAAATGACATGTTTCCCTGATGCTTTTGGCCTCCCAAAAGAATCCTAAAAGAAATCACTAACAGGATGTTTACATATTTCTTCTTTAGGCCTAAGCTGACAAAAATAGCTTTTGTTATTTTGGGTGCGAATAATTTGCACCTGCAGTTGCACTCGTTTAGAGCCTAATGACTTGATTGAACCTTTAAAAAAAGAAAAACTTAAAAAACAAGGAATAGTTTTGCAGCACCTTAAAGACTAACAAAACATGTAGATGGTATCATGAGCTTTCATGGATACAACTCACTTCTTCAGATGTATGCCCACGAAAGCTCATGCTACCATCTACATGTTTTGTTAGTCTTTAAGGTGCTGCAAAACTATTCCTTGTTTTTTACGTTTTTCCAGTTACAGACTAACTTGGCTACCCCCTGAAGCTTTTAAAAACAGAGTAATTCAACATGAAATAGGTGCAAAATAACTGGTGCAAAAGCTTACACCTGCAGTTCCAGGACTAAAGAGTCCCAGTGGAGGGCTAGCAGCTGGGAGCCCTGTGGGCCATCCGCTGAGCAAGCTGCCAGCGGGGCCAGGAGCCCGGTGCACCCCAGCAGGGCCATGCCGGCAGGGCTGGGAAGCCTAGTGGGGCCGGTAGGGCATCGGGGGCCAGTGACAGGCTCCAGCCATAACCAGGCCAAGGCGGTGGAGGCGGTGGCAAGGGGACCAGAAATGACCTCCTGTGGTCCAGCAAAATCCCTCATCCTGAACCAGCTAGGTCCCAAGTATGCTGGACCAGGGAGGTACAACCTGAATCTGAATTATTCTCATTCACTTTAGCTGAACTGTACGGTATGGAGGTCTCTGCACGTGTCCTTTATTATTAACATGCTGAAGGGAAAGATCAGATTTTTATAATTATTGAAGTAGAATGACTTGCTGTATGTAAGATGTCTACTACTAGGCAGCTTACAAAAACCTCTTGTTTTAGCAGATTCCATGCAAGGCTTCACAGATGGAGTGTTTGTCTTTGAAGATCTTTCCATGGAAGATAATAAAACTATACGGGGCTATGATGCTATTGTTGTGGAACAGTGGACTGTCCTGGAAGTAAGTATATCATTTACTATATATTTTCCAATCTCACCATATTGTAATATTTTGCTAAATCAAAACCCAGCGAGATGATGTAGTAGACTTTTATATACGTCAGAAATACCACATGATTTACTGAAGTAAAGGAAAGAGGGTCTGAAAATTGAGTGTTGTGGTAAGTTAACCATAAGTGGGATGCGTACACAGCTTGATAAGATTATGCATCTCGTGTTGCACATTGCAATTGTCAGCTACACTGTCTGAGGGGCATGGGTGGTGGTGACAGATAGAACCCGAGCCCCCTCTGTTTCAAAAACATATGCCTCTGCTACATGAACTATAAAGAGTCTCTAGTTGTCATGGCAACATAATCACAAATGCTAGCTCAAGTCCTAATATTACGTCCATTGCAGGGGAAATGGTACTAAAAAGATAGCTGTCTTAGATAGACATAGATGCCAGCAATACGCATAGTGACTAGTAATTAGCTTTCCAGTGGCCAACACAAAAAGAACTGGCCAGACTGATGGTCAGCACACCTAGAGTTCAGTGTTCGCAGGAGGAGAGGAACAGGAATAGAGTGCAGAAAAACTTAGCATGCAGCATATCACCTTTTTATTATGAAGCCAGTAGAAAGACACTTTGGATCAGTCCCAAAGGTGTAGATCTCCAGGTACAGGCAAAACTGCACACAAGTATGCTAGTTCAGTTAACCTGAGCCTCCTCTAAAACGAAGGATCAAATGGAACAATGCATTTGTATTATTACTCACATTTTACTTTAATTTGCCTTTTGTATGTCTATTTCAGAGGTGCCAGAAAAAAATAGCATGTATTTAAAAGGATAATGACTAAGGTTCTAGTTTGATATGCGGAGTAAAAGAGTATAAAATTCTGAGAGCAGCTTAAACAAAGCATGGTTGCACAAAAAGTATGCTTTAACAAAAAATGTTGCTGGGCAACTACCAGTTTAAATGTGTAAAAGTCTTACCAGCTAAAAGTGAAGTACCACTGTTTTTAGCCGTTTTCAAAGGATGAGCCCTGGCTTACTGGAATAAAATGGCCATACAGTAATGTTCAGAGATCATATCAAAGAAGAATGTGGACGTTCTGCTAGTGGTTGGCCTTCTTATGACTAAATAATTTTTGTCTTATGCTCACTCTTAATATAGAGTCTTTTTTGCATTTGTCTATGGCTAAATTGTGGCATTAAGTCAGAGCCCTGTGAAGAGTGCCCATGAGCCATTGCATCTCACAGAGGCATTGCATCCTAATGTGTACAGTGCCTCTACATGTTCTTAGCAATTGACATTGCAGAAATTCTTATAGAAGCTGCGCCATCTGCTCCTTTCCAGGTTAAGGAGCCATGTCTGTTTTGAGGTGTCTGCTGGTTGTAACAGTACTACACAGAAGCAGTCCTCATACTAAGGAGCACACAGTAAAACTGTGGTCAGCCCTTATGTTTATGTAAGTGTGAGTCAGGGAGAGGGTTGTTTTTTTCTGATCTCAATTGTCTTGCTTACCCAACTACAATGTAGCTTGCCTATGCTTTAAGAATGCATTTTAAAACCAAAAGCGACAAGGAGTCCTGTAGCACCTTATAGACTAACAGATGTATTGGAGCATAAACTTTCGTGGGCAAAGACCCGCTTCGTCAGATGCATGTCACATGCATCTGACGAAGCGGGTCTTTGCCCACGAAAGTTTATGCTCCAATACATCTGTTAGTCTATAAGGTGCTACAGGACTCCTTGTCGCTTTTGCAGATCCAGACTAACTCGGCTACCCCTCTGATACTTTTAAAACCAAGTTATTTTGGCATTTATTTTTTAAAGTGCTTGACTATTTTCCTTGATAAATATTCCTAATATATAACTTGAATTGTTAAGGAGAAGGTATATAAACAGGTAAAACTCTTGGAAAAGTACAAAGCCTTCCCTGTCTTGCTATAAACAATGCCTTACTTTGGTCTGCAAAAATTTTAACTGTTCTGGATGCTAAGTATCAGGCAACTCAGAGAAAACAATAAATACTCATCTTGTGAATTTTCACAGGAAACTTTGGAAGTCTTACTGGTTTCTTTCAAGGTACAAACCTTAAAGCTGTATATTTTCTTTGCTATTATTGCTGTATAATTTTTAAACATTTATTGCATTTTCTTTAATCAGATTGCAGCAAATTTGATCATTGATCATATCAGTTGAGTTTGTCTTGATAGATTTTTGGGTTACGTTTTCCTCATTGGATATGGCATGAGAACACTCCCCCCAAACCAGCCAAGACTTTGAGAAGTGAAAATTGGAAGTGACTTCTGAAGGACTGGAAAGAATTCAAAAAACTTTTTAAAAAGGAGTAAGAATGAACACATTTCAGAGGCCAGTGGGCCAACAAGCAGATACATCTCACCTAAAAGAATGCCATGCATAGCCATATCCAGGGTGTGCTGTTGTTTCAACCCTCACATTCTGCCTTTGTAATTGTCTGTCAGACATAGTTGTTTTTCATGGAACATCATTGGGATGGGCTTTGGAGCCAGTGTTAATTGGATAATTTGTTCAAGTCTCTTGAGCACCCTTTTCTAGGGCCAACTTCTCCTCTTGAGCAAACACTTCATCAAAATGTAGAGTAAAATAGGCGCTTTGCATGTGGCATTGTTTGGGATATAGAAGAATATCTAGGCATAACTGTAGTATACCAGGTGTTTAAATCATCGGTATTCAAACAGCAGGTAACAGGCATATCTGATGGGAATAACTGTCTGGGCCAAATTAATCCCTGGTGCAGTTCCATTGAATTGACTGTAAGATGGGTCATTAATTGGTTAGGATGTGGATTTGAAATGGGAGGATCTAGGTATGTATAACTCAGGTGCCATGGTTAGATTATCACCTGATGTAACTTGAGATCAGGATGGCCTAGATGCTACCTGGCAGCCCTGGTCCTCATGTTTATGTTGATCCTAAGAAACTTTTGCATCCAAACTAATTCAAGAAGATTAAGAACCAATGAATTTATCACGTAAGTGGAAAAGTATCTCAGAGGTTTGCTGGGAAGCCATGTAAACTAGCTGTCCATGACATCCTTTCCCTTAAGAAAGCCCAGCATTGGTGTTCCTATCATTCTGACTGTTTTGCTTAGAATCCCTGAATGAGATTGGGGCTGTACTATGCTAGGTTCAAACATATTAAAAAGGCAGTCCCTTCTCAGAAGAGCATATAGTCTAAACAGACAAGGTAGAGAGTAGAAGTTGGAACAGAGGCAGAAAGAGGTAAAGTGAACGAGTCAGTGGAAAAGATGGTATTGGGACTGGGACAGGCTGGAAAACAAAAAATCAGTTTGGGAAAAATGTTGAGGTTTTGATTTTGTTTTCGTTCCACATCAGAAGAAACTTTTATGAGAATGAGAGACAATGCCTAGTGTGGTGATTATGATGCTTACTTGGAATATGGGGTATCCAGGTTTAAATCCCTGCATTGTCTGCTTCAAAGCAGAAACATCCATATCCCAAGTTAGTGTCCTAATCTTTTGGGCTTTTAGAGTTAATCTCTCACTCTCTTCCCGAGAGGGTTTGGTAGTTGGTAGTTTGGTAGAGTGGTTTGGTAGTTGTTTTGGTAGTTTAAAATATTCAGTGGTTCAGTGAGATTGACTCTGTAGCCTGATGGTGAGGACACTCCGCTAGTATGTGGAAGGATCCCAGTGTAAGTCTGCTAAATTCAGAGCCAAGAATTGAACCTGCCTCTCAGATGAGTGTCAAAGCCAATATTATGTTTCAATGAATAGGCATTTTCTGACACAAAAAGTTATGTAAAATTTCCCACCTGTCTTTAATTAGAACCTTGTCTGCCTGGCTCCTACGCTAGCATTCTGTCCAGTAGACCAAACTGCCTCCCAACCAGACATTTTTAGAATTTACCTTTGTTCTTAGACAAATGCAGAGAAATCAAGTGGCAAAGAAGGATATCTGGAGAGAGAGGGACTTAAGGACAAAGATAACAGAACTCACTCACACCTTGTCTGTGCTGGCATGTTGTGTCACCAAAACCCGCCTTTTGGCAACAAAACAGTAAGAGTGTTTACACTACAGTGCGACGTTTATCAGGAAAAACACCCAGTTTTTGGCACCAAAAAACTTCCATCCCTGGAAGGACTCTACTGTTTGTTTTGTCAAGAGAACTGGCTTCCGCCAGTATCCCACAATGCCTGTCTTGATGGCTGTGCTCAGTGTTTTGTGATCTCTGCTGCCCTGCAGGCTTGTACCCTTTCCCTTTCAAAGCTTACGTGTGTATCTGACAGCTGAGTGAGCGGCTCCGTTTGGAGAAAAACAAAAAACAAATAATGGGAATGCTTCTGTTTTGCTGCTGTAGGAGGAGGTCTGGAGTGATTGCTGTGCTGCTTTGACATTCCTTAGAATGGAGAGCTCACAGAGCTACGAGGTGATCCCAAGAAGCACAGGGATCAGCTCTGCCTTCTCACAACACTGCACTCTGGGAGATTTACACACGTTGCTTTGCTCTCTATCTGTTGATAGGGGAGCTAGCAACATAGCCTTGAAATGTTGACCATGGGAGGACTTTTGCGCATTGACAGCACTTTTGTCACCAAACCTTCCCAATGTAGACATAACTCCATTGTGTATCAGGCTATCTGGAACCCTAATAAGTGATTTGCCTCTCCTACAGATACACCAAAGAATCATCATCAGAGTTTTCCAGAGGGGTGAAGTGTCTGGTTAACCCAAATTTTCTCATCCTAATGCAAACTCATGGTTTGAGCATTGTAGACTATTCTAATCTTTTCTAAAAACCCATCCTGTCAGAACATGTCTGTCTTGTACCAGGCAGGTAGAAGAAACACCACAGACAGTCAGAAATTCATGGATAAATTGACTCCCATTTCAGGCTTATATCAGACCTGTTTATCTTGAAGCCTCAGAATTTTTGGGATGGAATCAGAATTAAAAGTAAATTTCAGAGTAATTTCTGGAGAGCTTATCCAACTTCCGTCCTATGTTAGTGTTTCTTCTGTGGATAAGAACTTGTTTATCAAATATATTGTGGGTTTTTTTTAAACTGTGCTCCAATTTTAAAAAATCCAGCCACATCTATGAAAGATAAGATGTCATATGTCTTTCAGTACAATCAATAATAGTCATAAATAAAAAGAAAAGTATACCCTGCTTTTATACAGTGCTTTTCATCAGCAGATCTCAAAGCACTTTACAAAGATAAGTCAATCTATCGAGACTAAATAAGAGGTAAACTTTTTCAATAATCATAAAGGCAAATGAGGGGGAATTGGCATGCCTCTCTGCAGAGAAAATGTTGCCTGTTTAATTGCTATTAAACGACAGTAATGCTTCCAAGTGTAATAGTGAGAACAAGCAGAACACTCTGACGCTCTTGGTATGTGTGTAAAATGTCAGTTTGCAAGAGGATGTAAAGCTGCAGCTGTCACAGTATGCGGTCCGCCAAGCAACTGACAGGATGTAATAGCTCTGAGTTATTTAACTGTTTCCACTCAGACAAAATAGAACTGTGGTATCTTTGCAAATGTCCAGAGGACTCTTACTGACTAAATGCTTCCCTCAACCCTGTTGCTTTAACCCTAAAAATGTCAGGCCACATCATTTCCACTCCAGTCTGTGAGCTCTAGCATTAAAATTTCGATGGCTTTAATTCTGCTTATGCAGGCAAATGTGGGTAGGCAGCTCTGATTAATCAAAGAATGGCTAGCTTCCCTTTGCCCCAACTCTCATCTGTCACCTTCTCTTTCCTGCACCCAAGAAACAGAACATGTTGCCAAATTAACCAGCACTTCATTAAAATGCAGTGCTATAACTAATTATTTCAAATATTTGCATTGTTTCTTACTGGTGAGTAACATTTATTCTAAAAATATTTTCCATGGCTAAAGGATATTTCCCCACTGTGCATCTTCAGCTCTCACTATAATATTTTTTCTTCTATATGTGTGCAGCGTCATGATTGAAATTAGACTATGAGCTTCCAGATATATTGTTATGTTGCACTGTCTGGTAGAATGGAAGTAATGTGATGTAGTATCAGCAGTAGGTGTGGTAAATGTTCATAATGTAGTATCTTCTCCAGTTGACTAAACAATGTTATTTCTTGCTGCTAAGCCTGGGTGACAAGTTTCCTTAATTCTGTGTTCTTTCTGGAAATTTCTCAGGACATCTGGCCTTAATTTGGCTTTAAATCTGATTCATGTCAGATTCCAGTGAGTTTGGTGGGCTTGGTCTCCTCACTTTGGCTACACTTGTCTGTCTGTGGTCATGAGAGGAACACGGGACTAGAATAGCAGGAACGTTGAAGGTGATGAGTATTAAATTCAGTCCTGCGAAAGGCCTGTTCCACATAGAAGTGATCTGCTGAGTGGGAAAAATATTGGTGTTTTGTCCCTTTTTTGCTTCTTTGTTATATATATCGCTAAAAAGCTTGGGAAATATGATTTTTTTTAAAAAAGCTCTTCAAATGTTTATTTCTTATCTTGAAAATATAACAAAAATGCCAAGTCTGACCTTCCCCTGGTTTTGCTGGATTTTAGTTGGGAAATCTAGAAATGTGGATTCAGACCTTTTTCAGCCCTTGACTGGAGGGACGTTAATATTAAAGTTCTAACAAAGACAGCGTTTCTTCTGTCTATTTATAAGGGTCTTGAGTTAAATAGAACAAGCAGACAAAATACAGAGGTTTAAACAGGCTTAATAATGATTACTTTCCTTCTCATTCATGTTTTGCTTTGGTATCTGTGATCTTGTCATAAACTTGTTAGTTGTCCACTCATCCAAAGAGTCTTCAAGGAAAATAGGGAAGGGCAGACACACACCTGAATTTCCAATCTGGAAATGAGCAGGAAAAAAGCTCTTCTAGTCCTTTATTTTTCATAAAGAACCAAAAAGGCCATTGGATGCTGTGCATACCACTTCTCCAGACTAAGGGTGCATCTACACTGCACTGTTTTTCCAGAATAACAGCTGTTATTCTGGAAAAACAATACTAGTGTCCACATTTAGAAAATTGAAATAACGGTGGGCTTTTTCTGGCGTTGCTAAACCTCATTCCATGAGGAATGATGCCTCTTCCGAAAAAGCTCTTTTGGAAGAGGGTGTGTGTGGACGCTCCACTGCTGCTATGTTGAAGTAGCTCCTCACCAGGGCCATTCTAAAGTTATTCCTTTCCAGTGCTTCCTGGGGCTCTAAATCGAGATAGCACATCCACATTAGGGGAGCCTGCCTCGGACTAATTTTGAGGCTTCCCTGTAGTGTGGACGCTCTATTTCGAAATAAGCTTTTCCAGAAGATATCTTCCAGAAAAGCTTATTTTGAAAGAAGCTTCCAGTGTAGACATACCCTCTGTCTGAATGGGCCAGTATTTTTGTGAGATCTTTGGAAGCAGGCCAGAAGATCCATGACTACACATATCCAGTGGCCCACCCAAACCCTGCATAGAGGAGGGCAATGACTGCTCTTCCATTGAGTGAAATAGTGGTAATGGAGTGAAGGGTCAGCTCTTAGCTCTGTGACCTGCCTAAAGAGAGGCTGGGTGGTAAATTTCATACTGGTGGACTTGTCATCACAAAGGCTGATTACTTAGGCTTTGTCCAGGGAGGGGGATGAATTTCCCTCTGGGTGACTTTCAGTAGGAAGCTGTGTGGACAACACTGAACACTGTGTGCTATGAAGTGTGTCTGGCTATCATCAGAGATACAATTTCTTGAGCAATAAATGAGCTAATTTTTTTTCCCAAAAATTGTTGACTGACAGATAGTAGAACCAGTACCAAAGTAAAACTACGTGAGAGTCCATTAGTGCCTAATTAAACAGGTGTCACAAAAATGTAGCTACTGAAATACACCAGATGCATTCTATGGTCTAGACAAATTGGTTTTAAAAAATACACTGATAAAAATTGTTTGATAATATTTCTCATGCCCTTTGGCCAAGAATGTGATAGTTTACCACAGTACTGACTGTGAGACTTGCCATGGAAATGTTAGTGTAAAATATTTACTAAGACACTTTATAGTGATAAGCAAACTGTAGTGGTGCATTAGCCACATGGAGCCATATTTACAGCTCTGCTCCACTGTGCAAATTGTATCCCTACATAAACATGCCTGTGCTTTGCAGGTACAAAAGCTAGGTGTGAGTGCTTGAAGAATCCTAGTATGTGTTCATGTATCAAGTTAAAATCTGCATCGGCAAAACCCACTAGGAGAGGAGATTTGCCTTTGACATGCACATAGGTGCTTGGACTGTTCGGCAGCGCCCACAGTTTTGCAGCGGTGACATTTGGGTGCATTTACGAGCATGCAATCTGGGGCATTCACAGTGGAGCTGGGGGGTGAAGATATACCTGACACAGAAAAATTTGGCTCATCTTCATTTAGCTAATCTGCAAAGCCAATAATTCTTACAAAACAACTGGCAGTCTCTGATCCCTGATCTCATAGTCATGTGCTGTAGTGATTGGAAGAAGCCTTGTTACTTTCTCAAAATATACACAGTGTGCTTATTTTTGTTCCATGAACTAGCGTATAAAACTAAACTACACCTATCCAGCATAATGTGCAGAGGCCTCCCTGTGATTTTGTTGTGTTTACTCACTGATGCCTAACTGCTGAAAACTCAGCTGCATGGGTAGATATCACTCATGCCAATTGGAAGTCACTGGGTTCTGTATGGATGCAGGGGTTTCTCCAAGCTGATGAGTTTGCAGCATCTGTTCTAATTTACAAAGCTGGTAATCCATAGTGAACTTCCCAGTCAGTGCAAATTAGTAATGTTCTGTTGTGCTGTGTACTGAAATTCAGAAAGATCCCAACATGAGCACAGGATAGTTCAGCTTTTATTGCTATACCATACAGAAGTACACAACCTCTCTTTTGCTAATAGTAAATAACTTTTTAAAATAGATCAATAATCTTATATGATTAACACAAATGACTTGATGGGAACAGTGCAAAAATGGAACAGACAGATCATTAACAACTCCATAGCAGGGATTCTTTCACCTCATAACGCACCAAGGACATAAAACATTCCCAACAGACTTTCACCAGGTTATTCTCAGTGAGCCAGGCACATTTTCATTCCTCTCTCTTTATCCGAGGTGCTAGTTCTGCTCTCCCCACTTCCCCTTCCCATGAGGCTATAGAGTAGCATAATTCCAATGTGACTAGGGGTAGGCTGTCTGAATCTGACACAGGGGTATGTGTTCGCTCTGCGGTTATAAGGCTTCTAGGTACTAGATAATATATATAATAAATAAAAATAATTGACAACCCATTTCCCCACACAGAGGAGGGAACAGTTACAAATTGTCTGCATTTTTACTCCCTATCCTGATTTCCAAACCCTATCATGCTTCTCAGCACACAGCTCATCCAGATTTGCCTTAAGTGCTTTGTTAAAGCTTATTTAATAGGATGCTCCATCTTTTATTCCTTAATCTTGGTCTGTTTTGTCTGCATATTGCAGGAAAATATACATTAGGCAGTGACCAAAGTTCTCTCACTTGTAACTAAACTACATTTACTTAACTCAAGAAAAATTAATCATTTTGACTGATTTTTTTTTCAGTTGGACAAAAAGAACTTAGCAGTCATTTTGTTTCTTTATGTTGCTTGATGGCTAAAACTGCAGCTGTGAAAGAAAATGAGTATTATTAATACAGTATGTTGCATGGTTCGCCCTAGATATTATCTTTATCTTTTTTAACATCGGGTTTTAGACAGTTCTAGTTTTCCTATGAGATGAGACTATTGTTGTGGAAAAGAAATGTTGAAATCAAACAACAAAACTATAAATAAAAATGAAATCTTATTATGTGCTATAAATCAGGGAAAAACACTGCTCAATGTGTCCTAGATTTTTGACACTCAAGGTGTGATCAGAGATTACATATCAACCACAGGAGAGTGGGAAGTGAGTTAATTACAATTTTGCTCCCTTTCACAGAATGAAATGTCTCCCAGTTTGATACAGGGTATTATTTGTGCACCTTTTTTTTTTCATTAGAGCTCTGTCATGTAATTTCTACTGCTTCTATCTAACTAATCCTGAGCTTCAAAAGCATCCTGATTTACAATAGTTTAATTTCATGCTCTTCTGTGTTTGAAATTAATATAGCTACATTTAATATAAAAATACAAGCTATATTTAAATATAAGATTAAAGATGGCTTTTTGGTGTGTGGCAAAATTGTGCTAACTTTTATTGTGTATTTAGATGTTTTTTGTTTTGGAAAGAACCATAAAAGTGACCCTTCCACTCCACTATCACTTAGTCTTATTATCAAGATATGTATTTGAGTGTGTCTTAGTCAGCTTTGGCTCCTGTCGGAACACAAGGTCCAGATGTGATACAATTACACATCATGGCTGCTTCTAGCCCTTCCATATTAGTGCTTCTGTGGCTCTTGGTTCTAAAGCTACTAATGCTTATATTTGCCAGTGAGGAGTTTGAGTTCCATTTGGGAAGAATAACCATTTATTTAAGGTGAAAAAAGGCTGCCTTCCTCTCCCCTACCTATCACTACTGAACAAAGCTAGCTGGGATGGGACAGGAGGTGTGTACCTGTAGATCACTGGCCTGGTGACCTAGGAAGAGGTACTTTGGCTGATTCCACAGAGGCATTGGATGATTTCCAACAGAGCTGTTGAGGGACATGGAGGTGACTCGAGGGCCAGATATGTACCTATTGTTTTTTCATGGGTACTAGAAACGTAGCTGACATGTGTGCACAGGAGAAGACATCATGAGACTAACAAAGAAACAGAAACCACCTTACAACAATTTCTATCCATCCTTTTTTCCTAATTCTTCCCTTTCAATTTTCTTATCTACTTCAGCCTTCTGAACTGATAAATCCCCCCTGCCTGTTTTTTTTTTTTCAGTTGAGCACTAACCTGTTCTTTTATCTCTCTAAGTGTATGTTGAGAAATACAACATCGTGTGTTACAGGTGATGTTACAGGTCTGACAAGTGAGACAGGTCAAAATCCTGCAGGGGTTTCTTTGTCTTGCCACTGCATGAGCCTTCTGAGAAAACTGGCTGTGGCAGGAGACAGCGCATCGCTGAAATGGTTCGGCTGCTGCAGCGCCCAAATGTGATTTGTGTTGTCGTGGTGCTCTTCCTGGTTGCCATAACTACTCTCGGATTTTGACATGTTTGACACATTTCTCGATGAAACAGGAAGGCTCGCTTTGGTAATCTTAGCCCTCGGGTGCTGAATCTGAAATCTGAATCCTTCCTACACCATCAGACATTGCCTTGGGCACAAACAAGGCTCCGACATCCCCGTCTGTCCTGAGCCACGCTTTGCATGTCCTTTGTTGTTAAGTCCCAAAAGTTCTCCTGCTCATGGTACTGTGTGATAGAGGGATTTTTTCAGTCATCTCCCTTTGCATGATCCTCCAGCTTCCCAGTGGCATGCCTGCCACAGCAAATGCGCTGGTTTCATTCTTTATGTAACTCCTGGATGCTACCATCTTCTTTTCTGGATAACTCTGGAGATAAGGAGTTGTTGAGCTCTCTGACTAATCTCAGATTGTATAACAAATTCATTCCAAAGTACCCAGTATTTTCCTGAGGCACTCGCTTTCAAAGGCACTTGGACATTTGTCTGTAACTTTCATAGATTTTCCTCAGACCCTGGGCTATTTTATAAACTGTAAAGAGGAAAAAGTGAGTTTTGGCAGCTGGCGTTGTGAGTGGAGTGTGGGAGGACAAAGAGGGTGAGGTTGGTGGTAGGGATGTTAAATTTAGATTAATTAACTAATCAAATGGTTGATGGGATTTCCATTGACTATTCACTTAGTCATTAAGAGCGCCTCCCACACTGGCCCCACGCTCCCTGAAGCGCCTGAGCATTTGAAATGTACAAGACCCCACTGGAGCTCTTGTATATTTCAAAAGCAGAATTTCAGCAGAACCAGCGCGAGCGAAGACTGCTTCAGTCCCCGCTTGCACCATTTCCCACTAGGCCTCTCCCTCCCCTGCCCTCTGCAGAGATGGTGCTGAGGGGGAACCGACATTTAAGCTGGCTCCCCCCAGCACCAGCTCCTGCTCTCCCCTTCCTGCTTTTCTCTGATAGAGGCAGCAAGGGGGGTGGGGGGAAAGTGACTAGTCACATCACTAGTCGACTAATCGCTTACATCCCTAGTTCATGGAGTCTCTGATTTGCGTGACTGGAAGGCTCCATAAACGTGACATTTTTGCCATCATGGTAGACTCAAAGAAGTTCTGATAAGCTTCAAAGGAAACTTGTCAGTGACTAAATTAGAATTTATCTTTTCTCTTGAAGACCATCTTCTTCCTTTCCTATACCTTCCTGTTGTATTATATAAAGTGATGCTGCCACCCTTGCAAATATGCCTTACCTCTGTAACTAGGTGTATCATTGTGAGACTCTGACAGCTTTGGTGAAGAAACAAAGCAAGGTTAAGACAAGGTGTGTTCATATAAATATTTTAGGACAGATTTTCAAATCATAGATTCCCTTTCAAGGGGCACAACTTAGTTCCTTCAGTTAGTTGCATATATAGTTTAGGTCATGTAAGTGATTAATTACCCAACTACTCCTTTCAGTCATATAGACATCTAAGGGTATGTCTACACAGCAGCATTATTTTGGAATAACTAACATTATTCTGAAATAACAAAGAGCACGTCTACACAGCAAACCATTATTTTGAAATAATGTCAAGATGGAGGACTTCTTACTCTGACTCCTGTAATCCTCATTTCACAAGGAGTAAGGGAGGTTGAAGGAAGAGTGTTCTTCCTTCGACTTCCTACTGTGTAGAAAGCACCAAAAGCCGAATTAAACTATTTTGACTTCAGCTATGCAATTGATATAGCTGAAGTTGCGTAGCTTAATTCGACTTTTGCCCTGCTGTGTAGATGTACCATAAGTGACCTAAATCATATGCACAAAAAGGAAGCCCGGGTAGGACTAAAAATCAGACCTTCTATTTATAATACTAGAGCAGGATGTAAATTAGGTCTGTTCAAATTATTGTTATTACAATACATACAACTTTTGAATTGAACTAGTGAAGTAGAACTTTACTGTTTGACCCTGATAATTGGGGAAACCGTTGTGCTTTAACTCTATTTTGAAAATTGGCAAGAAAATGAACACACACACACACACACACACACACCCTGTCATAGTATATGCTTGTGCATTCATTTTGGCAAGCATAATTTGTAGTTGTGAAGTGTAATATTTGTAGTGGCAAGTGTATTAGCAATTTATGATAATATGTCAATAAGACTGGTGACACTGAAGAGTAGATGTGCGATAGATTATTTTGTACAACTAGTGAAGTCTGGGTAATTGGACACCTTCCTTTAGCAGTTTTTACTGATACTACCGTTTGTTCCTTTTGAGAGAATTTTTGGGTTTATAGATTAGCAGAGGCTGCATTAGCAAGAGGCTATTGTATAGTATCTCTGATTGAAGCTAGACTCTTACAGTGAAAGGTAACGTTTTGGTCTCGCCCACATATTTCCTGATTCAGAATAACAAATAGGCAATGTTTATTTGCCTGTGGTGACAAAAGGAATAAAACAAATTGTACTCATATTTTCTTTCTGCTGCTGGATGCAAATAAAATGGGTTCATTACCACCATAATGTCATTTAACTCCCCATGAAATGCTTTGAAAGTGGAGGGCCAAATTTTGCTCTTAGCTCCACTGGTGTAAAGTAGAAGTTAACTTACTTGTTTTCAGCAGAGTTGCTCATTACACCAGCATCGTCAAAAGCAGAATCTGGATCACACAGTCTAATGAGTTTTTGTGTCACATGAAATATGTTTTGTTTACAAGGATGTAATTCTTTTTTTCTATGAAGATTGCAGGAGGCCACTTGTCCAAGGGAGTTCTAATAAAACAAAATGAATTAGTCCTTTTGCTCTGATTCATCAGCTGTCACATGTATGATTAGGAGCCCAAAAAGAAATTACATATTTGCATTGCTTAAACAAAAGTATGTAATTGTTCAGCAAGAACTGTAGAATGGTTCTACATGCATTGTGTTTTCAAATATTTTTCTTCCTGCTTTGCTTAACTTGCAAAAAGTATCTAACTTTGTAAAGAAACAACAGAAAACACCCCTTTTAAAAAAAACATTTGTCACACATCAAGTGATAATCCTAACAGTTGATTTTTTTATTCCCCAGGGAGTTGAAGTGCAGACAGATTATATTCCACTGTTGAACTCTCTCGCAGTGTATGGTTGGCAGCTGACTTGTGTGCTCCCTACTCCAATTGTAAAGACAAACAGGTACTGTGGGCACTGCATTTTGGTTAAGAAAGTCTCTGTATAAGCATGATAGTTTCTGCTAACAGTTCTTCCTAGCATATAGACTTCTGCATATGTGCATTGTAGCTGCCACTAGGCCAATCTGATTGCTTCTGTCTCCCCCTCAGCTCTGCCACAAATCTTGCTGAGCAGGAAGAGGGTTTGGGGTTTGAATGCTGCTAGACTTGTGTGTGGTGTGTTGGGTCAGAGGTGTACGTTCTTAGCTCCATTTTTAAAAAATGGTGTTGCCTAATGGTAGAAGGCTTTCATGTTGGCTTTCATCAGTGGCCATCAGAACGGTGTGTGATGTTATGCATCATTTGCTGCAGTAGCTAGCAAAAGGGGGTAAAATAATACTATAGTATCTTTCATTTGAAATTTCCTTTGCTGGTGGCATTTGGTCATTTTTTATCTACTTTTGCATCATAATTATATTAATAGCAGTGTAAATAATTTTAAAATATTTTTAATGGAAACTGGCTAAAAATACAGTCATGTGACAGCAGCTGATCATTACTACTTGCACATTCCAGAAGAGCTTTTCAAATAGGTGACTTCATCAGTCACGAATAAAAAAACTCAGTATGCCAAGTTGTTGTTCATTAAAGGACCAACATTGTGCCCAGTGGTATATGAGACATAGATGAAGACAAATCCTGCTCTTGAATGCTCACAGTCTATAAAGATTAAACATGCAAGGAAAATTAGTGGAAGGACTTATTCTAATCTAATGCTTTTCATACACTTTTCAATAAACCGGTGGATGAAAAAATCACAAATAAAGATTTTTAAACTCCTTTTGCAATATTGTGCTTTGTCCTGTCTTCCTTCTACTCCTTTCTGTGAACCATTTTATAATTACCTCCATAAAAATGCTTCAGATTGGTCATTAGTGCTGATTAATGCACAGTCTGAGTGATGGAGGTATTTAGCTCTGCCTTGTGCTTCACTACACACTCGAGCTGTGGATTAATCAGTGCTAGAACTATAGGAGGACTCGTCATCTCTTATTGTTTGGCTAGGAAAAGCACACTGCAATGTGTAACTGACATGGTAGTGCACCTAGAGATTATAGTGCATGTCACATAGACTGTTTTTTTACAGAAACTTTTTCTGTGTTGATATTTGAATTCTAAAACATTTAGCAGAAAAAAATGCAGTGATTGAACTGGGATTTTAGGTGCGTCAAATTAGACATGAGCCTAAATGAGGCTGATGGTTCCCAACAACACCATTCTACCCATACACACTTGAGACAGTCGATTTTTAGGCCGTTTTTGGTGGCTCTCTTTTGCCCAGTTTAAGTAAATGAATGAGATGTGTCTTGAATTTTGAATCCTATTTTGTATGAGCTTGCTTCAATTTCAGGATTATGTTTTACAGGGAGGGGAATTTAGCCACTAAGCAGATTGTCTTTCTTCAGAGACCTTCTCTACCCCAGAAAGCAAAGAAGAAAGAATCTAAGGTAAATAACCTTAAATTCCTCTGTATGTTTATCTTGGCAAGACTCTAATATTCTGATTGAGTCTCCACAGAACTTTCAACATTTCTAATGACTTAGAAGGTTTGCTGAATATTATCAAAACACATTAAAACTATGATGTGGACTATTAAACCAAAGAAATAGCAAAACACTCAAAGGAAATGAAAGTTGCTTTCCTTTACTCTTCCTTGCATTGGAGAGAACTAGAGATTATGTGGTATAGTCAAAACAAAAACACAGCCAGGAATTGGACTGGGACTTTGGAATGGGATGTAGGAGACATAGAATCAATTCCTGGCTCTGCCACAGACTCCCTGTGTGATCTTGAGCAAGTCACTTAATCTCTTGATGCTTGTTCACGATTTCTAAGATGGGGACAGCAATATTTTCTTTCTCTAGCCCTTTGTCTTCCTTCTCTGTTTAGATTATAAACTCTTTGGTGTAGAGGAGAGTCTCTTGCTATCTTTTTGAATGTTCTACTATAGTTGAGTCTTAATCTCCATTGGAGCTTCTAGGTTCTTCTGTAATATGAATAAATACTAACATATGAAAGAGGAAGAATTTCACTGACTTATAAAAAGGAACCAAATCAAGCTAGAGTTAAAGGAGCATACAGCTGACAAATGAAGTTTAATGTGGATAAATGTAAAGTAATGCACGTTGGAAAAAATAACCCCAACTATACATATAGTATGATGGGGGCTAATGTGGCTACGACAAACCAGGAAAGAGATCTTGGAGTTATTGTGGATAGGTCTCTGAAAATGTCCACACAGTGTGCAGCGGCGGTCAAAAAGGCAAATAGAATGTTAGGAATTATTAAGAAAGGGATAGAAAATAAGACATAGAATATCATACTGCCCCTGTATAAAACTATGGTACACCCACATCTTGAGTACTGTGTACAGATGTGGTCTCCTCCCTCAAAAAAGATATTTTGGCCTTGGAAAGGGTTCAGAAAAGAGCAACTAAAATGATTAGGGGTTTGGAGCAGGTCCCATATGAAGAGAGGCTAAAGCGACTGGGACTTTTCAGTTTGGAAAAGAGGAAACTGAGGGGGGATATGATAGAGGTATATAAAATCATGAGTGGTGTGGAGAGGGTGAATAAAGAAAAGTTATTCATTAGTTCCCATAATATAAGGACGAGAGGATACCAAATGAAATTAATGGGTAGCAGGTTTAAAACTAATAAGTGAAAGTTCTTCTTCACACAGCGCATAGTCAACCTGTGGAACTCCTTGCCAGAGGAGGCTGTGAAGGCTAGAACTATAACAAGAGTTTAAAGAGAAGCTAGATAAATTCATGGAGGTTAGGTCCATAAAAGGCTATTAGCCAGGGGGTAGGAATGGTGTCCCTGGCCTCTGTTTGCCAGAGGCTGGAGATGGATGGCACGAGACAAATCACTTGATATTGTCTTCGGTCCACCCCCTCCGGGGCACTTGGTGCTGGCCACTGTGGGCAGACAGGCTACTGGGCTAGATGGACCTTTGGTCTGACCCAGTACGGCCATTCTTATGTTCTTATGTAATTATCAGTGTATCTTCATTTTATTCCCATTTCCCTGAGGTATTTCACTTCCCTTTATTAAATGAGCAGCATACAGAAACCCTGGCCCAAACATGCCATATTTTAAAAGATAGGAGGAAACACAGAGATTTGTACAAGGTAAAAAATGGCAAATTGCTGACCTACAGGTATCATTCACATTTGTTTCACCTTTCCCATCCTGCATGCAAGGGCACCATACAAGTGAAGCATGAAGATTAAACACAACCCATCTAGTGAAAACAAGCCATCAGAGGACAAAGGGGCTACTAGGGATAGATGACTACATAGGATGACACCTTGGGACCATTCAGAAGCTCAACTTAGTGCAGAATGTTGAACCCACTTATTAAATTGATTTGGTCATTAGAGCTGGCCAAAACCCAAGATTTCCAGTTCACAGGAAGTTTTGCAGTTTTAAAACTGTGTTCCATTCCAAATGGGAATTAATTCGGATTGTTTTTTATTTCCCATAAACCAGAAATCCTTCCCCAGAAAATGATGCATGGAGTTTCCCAAGTGAAATCTGCTCCCCAGTTCCACATAGCTGAGGAGAATTAATGCTGGGATGGTGTCCTTTATTTTGGAATTCACTTCTAGTACTTGATCAGCCAGAGACCAGATTTATTACTCTTCTAGGCATACCGCAAACCCTGTCTTTCTCAGACTGTTTAGGAGGAGCAGGGCTGAGGGTCAAGGTGTTTATCATCATGAGCAGTGCTTTTGTTTGCTTTGTGTGTTTTTAATGAAGAGGATGGGCAACTATAATAGATGTTAGTGTAAATGCAAATAGATACATCCATAACTAATGAGTTGACGGTAGTGACAGCTGCAAACCAAGAAGTCTGACTGAAAAGATTATTTTTATTTATACCATTGAAAAGGTTCATTCAAATTTTACAAATCTCAATTGATAAGAGATTATTTGCACACAGGAAGTTTGAAATAATGTAGTACAAAAATACAAGTAATAAAATATGAAGGTATGAAGTCAGAGGTTCAAGAAAAATATGGGAGAGATAAAGTCATCCAAATTCATACTAGTTCTATAAAAAGCTGTCATTGTTATTCTGCTGTTAGTAAATGCCTGACATAAACCACCTTACATTTGATTTAGCAGCTAAGCATTCTTCACTGAATAAAGCGAAGGCACTAAAATCTGATAGCTTCATTTAATTTTTTGTTACAATATGTCTAAAACTTTTTGTAGGTAAACATATGAAGAGGTAAAATACCTGTTGCTGATAAGATTAAAATGAAACTGTGGTGGTGGAAACCAAATCCTTCATATGAACTAGTCAGGTGTTGTGTAGTTCATCCAGATGAACAGACAGAAAATGTACAATTATAAAAGCTGTTGTAAGACACAGATAACTGTCCCTCTCATTGCCACATCACAGGCTGCAGATTTAATCTCATTACTCATAACATTTATCTGTTATGGCTCATTTCAGCAGAAATTAGGTTGGATGGACATTGAACCCTGTAAAGACTGACCTTAGTTCAGAAGAAACTTTTTAACATTTTGGGCCTGATATGTAGCCTCTAGTCAGGGAAAGCTCTAAATGATTTAAATGGGAATTGTGGGAGCTCAGCACCTCTGATAATCAGGACACTTTGTTTCAAATGTCTAAACTTGGGCAGTCGAGTTAAAAAATTGTGGTGTTCTCTTTAATATATTTATATATGCAAGATAAAACTAGATGTCTTTCATCAAACTTAATAAAAGAATATAGGGTAAATCCAGCTACTGCTAGGGGATTTTTTGCTCCATCAGAATTTGGGCCGCTGGAGCATTACTTCAGTATCATGAAGCCAGGATCTCTGCTAGGCCCCTGTATGCTTGCAAGCAATTGCATGTGCAGTTAATTGTGGGCATAACATATGGGATATACACAACTGCCTTATTTGTGAACCAAATATGATCACAAACAGTAGACTTTCTGCTCACAGTAATTTGTGGGCTTAAAACTGTAAGTGTAGAAGGGAAGGCTGGTTTTCAACATTTGATTTGGAAAAGTTTTCTTCTAAGATATGGTGTTGGGTGGTCCTCTTGCAGCAGGAGTAGATTGCTAAGACGGTCAAAAAAATTATCAATGTGAGCTGTCCTCTTGGTGGTCTCTGGCATAGACTTTTAGTACTGGGGAAATTATTTCTGTACTGCAGCAAAACAGTTGTATGAAACTGCTAAGGTCCATAGTCTCCCCTATTTTATGCAGTATGGGTGCCAGAAGAACTGCAAATGTGTGGGGCAAAGTGCCCCTCACCAGCCCAACCGTCCCAGAGCCCTTGAGGGAGCCCACCCCCAACAGCCTGACACTACGGAAGCTCTCCACACCACACCAGCCTCACCTTCCTAGACTCCCTCCCTTCTCCCTGGACTTCTTATTTTGCCCTCCTTGCTGCTGAGCCTTCAGGTGATGGTACATCCACTTCCTGGTTCTGCCAGTCCCTGATAGCGACTGCTGCATTTTTTACAGCCGGCAGGTGAGAGTATGCAGCATGATGCAGAACAGGAACTAGGTGTGGGCAATTGGTGAGGCAATTTGTTTAAATGGTTAAGTAACTAACCTCTTGAAAGTTTAGGCTGACTTTGCTTGGGAAGGTTGATTTCTCCTTCAGGGATGAAGCAGATAAATCCTTTGCCCTCAGACTAATTTTCAGACATCATAAACACATTACACCAATTAGGGGTTAGGAAGGGATTCTCTCCTCCGTATTTTTTTTTTTATAGCTCTGAAGCATCAGGGATAGTCACAGCTGAAGATGCAACACTGGATGGAGTTGGCCAGTGCTCTTAGGTGCTTCATTTGTTGGTTCTTGCTCACATGCTCAGGATCTAGCTGATCACCATGTATGTGGGGGCAGGAAGTAATTTTGATCTGATTAATACATTCTAAGGCCGGAAGGGATCATTATGATTATCTAGTTTGGTCTTGTACAGGCCACAGAACTTCCCCCAACTAATTGTTAGAATATCCAGTCTTGATTTAGAACATTGACAGTGATGGAGAATCCACCACAACCCCTTGGTACATTGTTCCAATGGTTAATTACACTCACCATTAAAAATATACACTTTATTTCCAGTCTGAATGGGTGCATCTAGACTGGCAAGATTTTGCGCAAAAGCAACTGCTTTTGCGCAAAAACTTGCCACCTGTCTACACTGGCCACGAGAATTTGTGCAAGAACACTGACTTTGTAATGTACAAAATCAGTGCTTCTTGTGCAAATACTTCGATGCTCCCGCTCAGGCATAAGCCCTCTTGCGCAAGAATACTTGCACAAGAGGGCCAGTGTAGACAGGAACGTTAATTTCTTGCGCAAGAAAGCCCGATGGCTAAAATGGCCATCGGAGCTTTCTTGCGCAAGAGAGCGTCTATACTGGGCACGGATGCTTTTGCGCAAAAGCAAATCTTTTGCGCAAAGGCACATGCCAGTATAGACGCTCTCTTGCGCAAATATGTTTAACGGAAAAACTTTTCCGTTAAAAGTATTTGCGCAAAATCATGCCAGTCTAGATGCAGCTTACATGTCTAGCTCCATCTTCCATCTATTGGATTGCATTTTGCCTGTCTCTGCTCAACAACTGAGCCTATTAAATATTTGTTCCCTGTTTAGGTACTTATAGGCTATAATCAAGTCACCCCTTCTTTTTAGACCGAGCTCCTGGAGGCTATCACTATAAGGCATTTTTTCTAATAATTTAATCATTTTTGCTGGGTTGTTTTGTAACCCTCTCCAATTTATCAACATCCTTCTTGAATCATGGGCATTAATAGTGGACACACTACTTCTGCAATGGGTGCATGAGTATCAAAAACAGAGGTAAAGTAACATCTCTACTCCTACTCATGATTTGCCAGTTTACGTATCCCAGGATCACATTAGCTCTTTTGGCTGAGCGTCACCCTGGGGGCTCATGTTCAGCTGCTAATCCATTGGTTTTTGGGGGGTCCTCTTCCTTTGCAGCATGTGGTCCCAAGTTGCCTGCCAGGTTCATCTGGGTACTTCTCAATTAATTTCCTGCCATTCCAAGGCCTTGGTACACCTTGGGCCCTCCTGTTCTTTGCCTGTGGTACACAGTAGCCACCTGAGGGCTATAACCTTGAGCTAATTTCAGTTGTGGGGTTCAGTGGTGCCAGTAGTAAGTGGTGATGGTGGCCTGTGATATTTTGGAGGTCAGACTAGATAATTTGATGGTCCCTTCTGATTTTAGTTGTATGACTATTGCATCAACATTTCAGGAAACCAGTTACTTCTATTGCAAGTCAAAATGTAGCCTTCAGCAATAGGCAACATAGATCATCCAAAAGGGGTGTGTGTGTCATAAGGAGCCCTGTTGTAGGAGTGTGGTCTTGTGCTTTCTCCCATGGAAACTTTTATACGATCAGCTCAGGATGCTTTGCTACTTACTTGCACTGCTTATCATTTAGTCTTTTAAATGCTCAATGTTTAAAACATTATACTGTAAAATCACTTCTGGATTCTGCACTGCATATATGGCTGAGCAGAAACAGATCAGATTATACATTTGGAATTTTTAATTTACAGCTTGACTTGGAAAAATTCCTGAAGGTTTCAGAATGTTGGTTTAATCTTGCAAATGCTGGTCCTGTGGGAACTGTGGGCTTCTGAAAACAAAAACACTTTAGAGTTATTTTGTGGCATATTCCAAACAGTACATAGGACTGGATTTTCTGTATGAGAGAGAATATTTGAGTAATATTCTTATAAAACTGTTTGCACAGTTTTTTCATGTTTTGGTTTTATATGAATGTGTACGTAATGCTTGTTTTATACATATCTGAAGACAAAGGATAAATAGTCATAAATGAAACAGTGGAATTCCACCTTAAAAGTTGAATTTCTAAATGTTCGGAGTTGCAGTCTTCACACACTTGGTGAATGTGTGTGTTTTGTGTTATCAGTCAGGCTTTGTTACTACTGCCACTAACTTTTTGAAAAACTGGAATAATATTTCAGGCTTTCTTCCTCTGTTTGTCAACATTAGCACAGCTTTCCATTTTTTTTTTCTTTCAGCAGAGTTTGGAATGTTTGCCAGGATGTTGTGGGTTATTACCTCAGCACTGAAATATCCTTCATCAAGAGACTTAGTAGGCATACAAAGCAGTAGAGAATGATAACTAACAGAAGCTTTGTAAGCTTCAGGAGGTAGCCAAGTTAGTCTGTACAGGATAACTTAAAAAACAACAAATGGTCCGGTAGCACTTTATAGACTAACAAAACATGTAGATGGTATCGTGAGCTTTCGTGGGTACAGCCCACTTCTTCAGATGACTGGAGTTTTGAGTTTAGGATGTGCAGACCCAATAAACATGTAACAATTTTAAGTAGTCTGGTTTACACATATACATATATATTTTGAGGTTGGATCCTTTGAGCAGATCAGCCTTAGAACTGAAGTTAAATATTATTTCAGAAAGCAAACTTCTACTTGAGTTTTTATTTATGTTTAAAGTGACCTTTATCTTCCCAATCTTTTATTTATAGTTTCACTGGAGGTTCTCCAAAGAAGAGATGCACAACAAACAAACAAAGAAAGCTATCAAGGCTAAACTAAGTTCGAGGGAGAAACAAGCAGCAGGAGAAAAACAGGAGTGTGAAGTTATAGAGAACACAAGAAATTTAGAAGTACAATTGTCAACAATTGAAAATGTTGGGAATTGCAAACCAGTCTTGAATGAACAGCTAGATGGCGTCACAGACGAGACATCTGAGATACATGGGGACAAAGACGCATCTATCCATGACAAGGAGGAATCAGAAGAAAAAGGCCAACCAAGTCATGAGACTGATCAAAATGAAGTGGAAGTGTGCTTGAATCACAATGCTACATTGAACAACTGTGAGGATCAGATAACACATGAAGGAAGCTGTGTTCTAATAACTGACAGTTGTGATGGGGACTATGGGGCAGGGTCCATGGATGTTTCCTGTGATTAGTCACCTGCATCTCAAGATTACTGAAAGAGTTGCAGATTTTTTTGTCAAACTAAAGAATAAGTTTTGCTAAATTGCAGAAGTTAACAAAAGTTAGTGAGGACAATTTTTAAGTTAAAAGCAACAAAAGTTAGTGAGGACAATTTTTAATTTGGCTTTATACATGCCCTATATGATTTTATTATCTCCAATTAACATACACAGGCATTTTCAAGTTCCAACTAATTGTTGGGTCTACTTTTGCTCCCACATAAGTTAATGGCAAGATTTCCTTTGGCTTTACTGAAAATGGGACTGGCTGTACTATTCCTTAGTCTCTAAAGGTACAGATGAAATGTGTTGTGATAACCAAGCGAGGAGTGAAAATAGAGTCATGCTTGTTCCGTCACTCAAGAAAAACCACTTGTATTTAAACAACTCTGTGCTGGCTTAACAAAAACAGGTTTGTATCCAATATTTCATATTAGTTTAGGAGAAGCACTGTTGGTCACATGTATTATATAATAATTTTATCAAAGTATCATTGCTGAAACAGTTATTGTGCCATGTCATTTTGTCATTGTTTTGTGTTGTTGAGAAAGTAGTGTTCGGGCTGGAATTGGGAAGTTTGATAAAGTGGCTGTAGCTGTATTTATCTTCCGTAATATAACTAGTCTTGACTTTAGTTATTGCTTTACAGATCTGCAAGAGTTAAGCAAACCATGAATATTGTAGGTACATGAGGCGAGCCTGATAGGGAAACAAACCTCTGGATGAATTTGTGTTGTGTGTTAAGCAGATGGTTCTAACAGAATGCCCGTGATTCCCATTCTCTTATTTTGGTGTACTGGATTTTTAGGTTGCTAATCAGCCCTTCGGCAATGCTTGGTGGGGTATCAAGAAAATGAAAACTGCATGTAAAGTGTAACTCATTAATTGTACATATACATATAACACTGGATACACTTGCCATCTGCTAGCACTGCTATTATGTGAGTTTTTATCATTTATCAACTGGAGTAGTATGTTTCACAGGGAAAAAAATTAACCAAATAGCTAGCAGGCAAATATCAGTGAAAGCTGCTGAATGACACTGAAGAATATAACCTAATGACTAAAACCTTTCTTCTACAACAGGTAACCATGTTTTTCAGCTGACATACAAACTTTATGATGTAAAATGGTCAGCATTTTCATGTTTGGAGGTATATTAAAATCTTTAAAATAAGATATATGTGTAACAGTTTTTTTGGATCATATTTGAATCTACTCTTAAAAATTGTAGTGTGCTTAAACTATAACTTGTAGTAGTTTCTCTTTTCTTAATAAGCAATCCCCCTAAACTCCTGGTTCACGGTTAGGCAGTCCTGTATGGTGTTTTTAAAAATACCTTCTACTTTTCATTTTCTGTAAACAAAACTAATTTAATAAACAACAAAGTTTTTTGACATCTTAAATGACTGCTTCTTGGAGCATGAATACCTGGAACCCACAGGAGTAGAGGCAATTCTTGATTTAGTCCTAAGCGAAGCACAGGATCTGGTCCAAGAGGATATAGCTGACCGTAGCTAAACTGCTTGGTGATAGTGGCCATAACATAATAAAATGTAGTATCCCTGGGGGGCACCAAATCAGCCCACCATAGTAATATTTAGTTTCATAAAGGGGAACTACACAGAAACAAGGAAGTTCGTTGACCAGAAATTAAAAAGGTACTGTGCCAAAAGTGAAACCACTACAAGCTGCACAGAAACTTTTTAAAGACACCATAATAGAATCTTGATTTAAATGTATACCCCAAATTAAAACAGTAAAATACCAAAAAAGTGCCACCATGCCTAAACATCATAATAAAATATGTCCTTTAAAAAATGAAAGTTAAATCCTAGTTAGGAAAATAGAAAGGAGCATAAACTCTGGAAAGTGAGGTATAAGTATATAACTAGGAAGGCCAAGAAAGAACTTGAAAAACAGTGAGCCAAAGACTCAAAAGTAATAGCAAAATATTTTAAAGTACATCACAAGCAGGGAGATTGTTAAACGAACAGTGGGACCACTGGACAATCAAGATGCTAAAGAAGCATTCAAGGAAAATAAGGCCATAGTGGAGAAACTAAATTAATTCTCTACATTGGTCTTCACAGCTGAGGATGTGAGGGGGATTCCTTAAACCTGAGCCATTCTTTTATAAGTGACGAATCTGAGGAATTGTCCCAGACTGAGGTACCATTAGAGGAGGTTTTGGAACAAACGGATAGACTAAACACTTATAAATCACCAGGAGCAGACAGTATTACGAAGGAACTCCAATATGAAATTGCAGGATTACTAAATGTAGTCCATAACCTATCTTTTAAATCCACTTTTGTACCAAATGACTTGAGGATAACTAATGCGATGCTAATTTTTAAAAAGGGCTTCAGAGGTGATCCCAGCAATTACAGGTTAGTAAGCCTGACTTCAGTACAGCATCAGGTAAACTGGTTCAGACTATAGTAAAGAACAAAATTGTCAGACACACAGATGAACATACTTAGTTAGAGAAAAGTCTACAAGGTTTCTGTATAGGGAAATCATGGCTCACTAATCTACTACAATTCTTTGAGGAGGTCAACAAGCATGTGGACAAGGGGGATACAGTAGATATAGTGTACTTAGATTTTCAGAATGCCTTTGATAAGGTCCCTCACCAAAGGCTCTTAAGTAAAAAGTAAGCAGTCATGAGATAAGAAGAAAGGATCTTCTCATAGATCACTAACTGGTTAAAAAAAAATAGAAAACAGAGAGTAGGAATAAACGGTCAGGTTTCAAAATGGCAAGAGATAAATAATGGTGTCATCCCCTCCCTTCCCCCCCCCCCCCAAGGGATATGTACTGTTCAACATATTCATATATGGGCTGGAAAACCATGAGGAAGCAAAATTTGCAGATGATACAAAACTACTCAAGATAGTTAAGTCCTAGGCAGACTGTGAAGAGTTACAAAGAGATGTTACAAAACTGGGTGACTGGGCAACAAAATGGCAGATGAAATTCAGTGTTGATAAATGAAAAGTAATCCACATTGGAAAACATAATCCCAGCTATGCATCTAAAATGATGAGGTCTAAATTAGCTGTTACTGCTCAGGAAAGAGATCATGGGAATCATTGTGGATAGTTCTCTGAAAACATCCATACAATGTGTAGTCAAAAATGCTAACAATGTTGGGAATCATTAGGAAAAGGATAGGTAGGATGGACAATATCATATTGCCTCGATATAAATTCATGTTATGCCCACATCTTGAATATTACGTGCAGATCTGGTCACCCCATCTCAAAAACCCAGGATTCTCTGGTCTGACAACATCCGTGGTCTCGCATGACCACAGAGGTTCCAGGATCAGAGTCTCCTGGAGCTTTGCACAGGGGCAGGGGCCTGGGAGCTGGTGCACTGCTCATTTGGGCTGTGGGAGAGAAGGGGGTGAGAGCCAGCATGTGGCTCAATTGGGCTGTGGAGGGGGGGCCAGGAGCCGATGCGTGACTCATCTGGGCTGCAGGGCAGAGCGAGGCAGGAGCTGGTGTGTGGATCATCTGGGCTGCAAGGTGGGGGGGAGCCAACATGCAGCTCAGCTGGGCTGGGGAGGGAGTGGAGCTGGCACGGGGCTGGGAGCAGGCACACAGCTCAGCTGGGCTGCAGGGGGAGCCAGGAAGCCCAGTAGGGGACCAGTGGGGGAGGGGGAAGATTATAAAATCATAGGGCTGGAAGAAACCTCACAAGGTCATCAAGTCCAGCCCCCTGCCCAAGGCAGGACCAATCCCAACTAAATCAACCCATCCAGGGCTTTGTCAAGACGAGACTTAAAAACCTCTAGGGATGGAGATTCCACCACCTCCCTAGGTAACCCATTCGAGTGCTTCACCACCCTCCTAGTGAAATAGTTTTTCCTAATATCCAATCTAGACCTCCCCCACTGCAACTTGAGACCATTGCTCCTTGTTCTGCCATCTGTCACTACTGTGAACAGCCTTCCTCCAGCCTCTTTGGAACCTCCCTTCAGGAAATTGAAGGCTGCTATCAAATCCCCCCTCACTCTTCTCTTCTGCAGACTAAACAAACCCAAATCCCTCAGTCTCTCCTCATAGGTCATGTGCTCCAGCCCCCTAATCGTTTTGGTTGCCCTCCGCTGGATCCTTTCCAATGCATCCACATCCTTCCTATAGTGGGGGGGCCCAGAACTGGACACAATACTCCAGATGTGGCCACACCAGAGCCGAATAAAGGGGAATAATCACTTGTCTAGATCTGCTGGGCAATGCTCCTCCTAATGCACCCTAATATGCCATTAGCTTTCTTGGCTACAAGGGTACACTGTTGACTAATATCCAGCTTCTCATCCACTGTAATCCTAAGGTCCTTTTCTGCAGAACTGCTACCTACCCAGTCAGTCCCCAGCCTGTAACAATGCTCGGGATTCTTCCGTCCCAAGTGCAGGACTCTGCACTTGTCCTTGTTGAATCTCATCAGATTTCTTTTGGCCCAATCCTCTAATTTGTCTAGGTCACACTGGACCCTATCCCTGCCCTCCAGCATAGGTACCTCTCCCCCAGCTTAGTGTTATCTGCAAACTTGTTGAGGGTGCAATCCATCCCCTCATCCAGGTCATTAATAAAGATGTTGAACAAAACCAGTCCTGGAACCGATCCTTGGGGCACGCCACTAGAAACCGACCGCCAACCTGACATCAAGCCATTGATCACAACCCATTGGGCCCAACCGTCTTGCCAGCTTTCTATCCATCTTACAGTCCATACTCCCTTAACTTGCTGGCAAGAATATTGTGGGAGACCGTATCAAAAGCTTTGCTAAAGTCAAAGTATATCACATCCACTAACTTCCCCATATCCACAGAGCCAGTTACCTCATCATAGAAGCTAAACAGATTGGTCAGGCATGACTTGCCCTTTGTGGATCCATGTTGACTATTCCTGATCACTTTCCTCCTTCCAAGTGCTTCAAAATGGATTCCTTGAGGATCCCCTCCATGATTTTTCCAGGGACTGAGGTAAGGCTGACTGGTCTGTAGTTCCCTGGATTGTCCTTCTTCCCTTTTTTTTTTAAAGATGGGCACTACATTTGCCTTTTTCCAATCATCCAGGATCGCTCCCAATCTCCATGAGTTTTCAAAGATAATGGCCAAAGGCTCCGCAATGACATTTGCCAACTCCCTCGGATGCATTAAATCTGGACCCAGGGATTTGGGTATGTTTAAGATGTATTGTGTAAAGTCAGCAGCAAGGGGCCTGAAATGACCTCTCCCAATCCAGAAAGATCTCTCATCCAGGACCAGTCAGGTCCTGAGGGTGCCAGACCAGGGAGATCCAACCTGTAATCAGAAAAGGACAACAAATGGACTAGAGCAGTGTTCCTCAAACTGTGCTCCGCGGAGCCTCAGGGCTCTGCGAGACATCTCCAGGGGCTCCGCGAGGTTGACAAACTGGAAACATGGATAAGTACAACACATACAATCAGTGGACCGCTGGGGCCCCACATACATTTTTATGCATGTAAAGGGCTCCGGAGCCCAAAAAGTTTGAGAACCGCTGGACTAGGGGTATGGAATGACTCCTCTGTGAAAAGAGATGAATAAGACTGGGACTTTTCATCTGGTCAAAGAGATGACTATGGGTTCTGGCTATAATAGAGGACTATTGGCATGAAGAAAAAAGTCTGAAGGGGAGCTGTGATAATCTATAACACTAAAAAAAACTTGTAATTCTGTGGCACCTTAGAGACTAACAAATATATATATATAGTATCATGAGCTTTCATGGGCAAAACCCCTTATTCAGATGAGCTGGATGTTGGCGTGGAGGAAGTAAATAAGGAAGCGTTATTTACTCCTCCTCCTAATACAAGAACTAGGGATCCCCACATGAAAACTAATAGGCAGCAGGTTTATCACAAACCAAAGGAGGTATTTTTTCATGCAATGCACAAGCTTTGGAACTCCTTGACAGATGATGTTGTGAAGGCCAAGACTATAACAGGGTTCAAAGAAGAACAAGATCAGTTCATGAAAGATAAGTCCATCAGTGGCTATTAGCCAGGATGGGTAGGGATGCAAAATCATGATCTAAAGTCTCCCTAATCTCTGTTTGCCAGATCCTGGAATGAGCCACAAGGGATGGAGCACTCAATTAGTACTTGTTCTGTTCATTCCCTCTGAAGCACCTGGCATTAGTCATTATCACAATACAGGACACTGTGCTAGATGAACCATTGGTCTGAGCCAATATGGCCATACTTATCTTCAAACTAGGTTATTTTCATAGGCCTGTTTCTGATTGGTAGGTCTCAGTTTTTCTTTGTACAGTATTTTGACTCAATAAAATGTTTTCTACATGCACATCATGCATGTTCAAGCTATTTTTTTAAACTACAGTCCACATCTAAAAGACTGCAATTTGCCAAGCACTGCCGGGGGGGAATAATCATTCAGCTTCAAATATTCATGTAATTTGGGTAATGATGGCTATCTTTAAATCACTCAATTTCATAGACAGAACACATGTTAATATTTTCCCCAATAACTGAAGATTATTTATTTTGGCTCCAACAGTTTAACTGAATATTAAAACTGTAAATAATTTTAATAACTTATGGTATTTTACAGTGCGTTCATTCTATACCCAGAGGCAAAAATATGGTCCCTTACCCTAAACATTATTTCATTTATTCACTATTTTAAATACAAACACAGTGCTCTGGCTAGTTAGCAAAATTTGTTTGCAGATTTTATGGGCACAGTATCTTTCACTGAGTATAAACTGGTTCTTAATACACAAACTGTGTCTTATTTTCACCGAATTAAAAAAAATAAGTCAAGCAGCATTCTAGGACATAGTTATAATGCCGTGAATGTGTATGTTAAACAGTGAATTTCTGCTGGAAAACATTTGTTTGGTTGAACGTTATGACCTATTTTGCTCTAACTAGATGCCAAACATTTACAAAGCAAAAAAAAAAAAAAAAAGTAGGCATTTTATTTTGCAGGTTACAATCTTGCCATTAGCTTGGTTTAGAAACAAGTACAACCACTCATGATTGCGTGTGATTCAAGCTATATTTTATCAAATTAGCATGAGTTGCTGTTGTAATAAATCTGGTTAACTAGTTCACTGGCTCCTATTTGAAAGAACTAAGGAGACACTAACAAGGTTTAGATCATCATTGATATTTAGGCTCCTAACTTTAATTGATTTTAATGAAAGCTAAAAGCCTAAATATCCATAAGTTTAAAGCCTAGCACCAGATTAACTAAAGAAATTTAGCCAGATTAAAGGTGTGATTTAAACTGTATTTAATTAAACTAGTGCCATCCCCAGTGTGGGTGGTCTTATTTCAATTTAAACTAGGTAAATGTGGTCTATAGTAAATTAATTAAGAAGCTGTTTAATTTAAACTGCAGTAAACCACTTGGAAACCACAAAGAGTTTGGACCAGCTTAACTATATTGGTTTAAAATTACATCTTCAGTTAAATGAAGCCACTTCCTCCATGTAAACAAGGCTAAGGAGATATTGCCTCAATAGATACAATGTCTTTCCTCCCCCCCCCCCCCCCCCCATGGATGCACTTTTCAATCACTTGCAGGTTCACAGTGATGATCAGAAAAAAGTTTTCTTTTTTTTTTTATGGGGTTGTAATTACTGTACTGAAAATTTTAAAACCCCTTCTCTCAGAATTTTTGACTTCTTCATACCTTCAAGTTTGTGTGTATTATTTCCAATTCCTCAAGCAGTCCAGTGGTCAGCTATGGCAATGATTTCTGCTCCAAGAAAACAGTCATCAATTTTCCTTACTTACCAGTATCCTAGCCTAGTACAATGATTGAAATTTTTAAAGGCAAGTAGGGATTTAGTCACACAAGTTCCATTGAAATGAACAGGACTTGTTTGGGTAAACCTTCTAGTTGACTTTGAAAACTCTCAACCTCTGCCCCAAGCTGGCTGAAATGGGGATGGAAAAAGGGGAAGGGCATGGTTCCAGTGATAAAATAATGCAATTGTTGGATTCTGACAGCGTTAGCTCTCCTTGCCATGCAGGGGCTTGAAAGAGAACATGACAGAGGTCAAGAAACTGACATCCCAGCTGCTATGCTTGAAACCTGGTTAATGGGGGTTGCTGGGCCAGAGAAGAGAACAGGAATTGCTAAGTGAGGAGCCTGACATGCCTCAACAATCAGTCATACTCAGTCTACCCTAAAAATGGTTGGGACTGCCCAGACATGGGTATCCCATCTAAACAATCATGGTATTTGGGACAAGATAAGGGAGTCGGCTTCCAGCTGCAGGAGATAAGGCCTCTCTGTTGCTTTGTGCAGTATAGGTGAGAGAGCGCCAGCTCATTTCTCAGCCACAGGAACAAAACCAACTACAAGCACCCAGCGTCACAGCAGTGCTGCCCCCCCCCCCACTAGTTCTCCCCAAACCAATTCTCAAAGGTAAGAGGCAGGGGGAGAAGCTAGTCCGCTTTCCTTCATTCCTTCTCCCTCCCCAATCCCTTGTTGTGGTGGGATAGGCCTGTGAGCTACGCACCCCTAGCTGTTACGCTCATCCCTTGGATCAGAAGCCAAGGGAAGGCCAAGTTTGAACAACCCGGAGGCCTGCTTCATGCCAGAGGCTGAGTTGTGAGCCTTGTAAAGGGCTGATCTCACAACCATGGGCACAGGTTGCACAGTTAATAAAGGCTCCCAGCTGAGTTAAAACCCAGTCTGTTTGCTAGAAGCAATGAAAGCTGGGCCAACGGGTGTGCCAGAACCACAGCATGCCAGTGATGCACGGAGCTGATGGGGTTATTTTTACATTACATTTACTTTTTATTAAACCAGCAAGCTTTCTACAGATTTTACCCACCGTTTAATTCATTTGTCAAGCGCTGCTAATGGGTGTACGTGGGGCTAACTATCATGGCACAAAATTTTCATCAGCAAGAGTGTATTTGTGCTGTTCACTTAAGTCAACTGAAAGTTGACCTTCCCTGGTCTGGCACCCTCAAGACCCAACTGGTCCCAAACCAGGGAATTTGCCAGACCAGCCCCAATCAATGCCAGCTCTTTTTCTCTCTGCCACTGGCTCCCAGGGCTCTTCTCCCAGCTGCTGGCCTGCCAGGTCTCCAGCCTACCCAGACTGTGCTGCTGGGAGGCCAGGGCTCCATTCCTGGCTGCCGGCCCCTTGGAGCTCTGCTCTGGGGCTTTCCTTCCAGTCACCCACTGCCACCCGCCAGGTCTCTGGATCTCTGCTCCCCCTGCCACTCCCCAGTGCTATAACTCTGTTCCTGGATGCCTGCAACAGGTTTTCCAGGGCTGTGCTCCCTGCCACCAGCCCCAGGGCTCCACTATTCCTTGGTCCAGCAATGCTCCTGGCCCCAGCCTGCCAGTTTTTCCCAGTGAATGCTCCAGCCCCAGAACACCCATTGGGTGGCCGATGATGCTGGACCATGTGTGTTGCTGGACTAGGGAAGTCCAGATTACAGAGGTTCAACCTGTACCATGTTCAGCACTTCATCCGTATGAGGAAAAAACCATCATAATTTAAGAGATTTAGTTGTTCCAAAACACCGTCAGCCAAGGCAGCGGATAGCTGTGATGTGATAATGGTAACTGGCCATAAACCATTTTCTACTTAATTAATGGCAGGCCCATAGAAGTATCTCATCATTCCCACAATAACAAATGAGCTCATGGTGACTAGTACATTAGGAATACATTTAATGTAATATAGTACCAGCACAAGGGAACTTAAAAACCACTTTTTAAAAAGAGACTATGTAAGAATGTATCAAACTTGTTTTTTCAAATGTCTCATTTTTTCCAGTAATGGCCCATCCCTGTTTACCACCCAAAGATTGCAGAACATTTTTCCAAAATGAAATGTGATGGTTCTTCAACATCATCAGCAGGATGTTTGTTATTTTCCTTTTACATTGATGCCCTTCAAATAGGAAACAGGCAGAAGCCTCTATCAATCTGGGCTAAATAAACACTATTGCTACTGGCCTGTATGTCTGTACACTGCATGAATAATTCTTCCAATTTCTTCAATTAAAATGGCTTCAGATAAATGAATTATAAATTACTCTGCGGTAGGAAAATGCTGGCATTTTACTATTAAACAAGTAAGATGCAAAAGATGCTAAACTATTAATCAGTAAGGCATCACCACAAACAACCACTTAGTGTTGAGACTAAAGAATATAATAACGTACAGGCATCACATGGAGATTTGTGGACCTAAAGAAATTTTTTCAGGCAAGTGAGAAATTTTTACAGCCATGATGCGTATGGATCTAAGTTTTTCTGTGCTCCATGTAAGGAAATCCGCGTGCTTGCCAAAAGGCTAAAAGTTTGTCGGGTAAGAAAGCATGTATTATGAATCTGATTTTTTTTCAAATTACATCTGTTAGTTCTGAGCCTACTGGTACAGTTAGTCAAATTGCTGCAATTGTTTCTGTGATACTTGAGGTGTACATTACCTCTTACAATGAACAAGACCTGTCCTCTTTGTCTCACTCTACACAAAACATGGCAGGCCAAAGGCGTAATTGGGGGATAATTACAAGAGCAAAAGGATATGAAATATCTTTTGTCAAGTGACTAGCTTGGTTTAACTTTCTTTTCACATTTAAGTCTGAGGCAACAGGGTGTGAAAGGGAGATGGTATTTGTGATACAGGGAGAATAAGCCTTATTGATATAGTATAAACCAGTTTAATGGCTTAAGAGTCCTGGGGAAACCACATGTAAAGATTGACTTTATATTGGTAATGGAAAGCAGGTTGGAAACTGGCCGCTTCTTTCGGGCTTTAGCGCTGCCAATGTCACAGAAGCTCACTTTTCAGGAAGGTGATGGCTACCCTCCAAACTAAGCTTTGATCTCATCAATGCAACACATCCTACCCTTTATGTATGCGGACAACTGCCTTGGTCCCTCTGCACTGAGCAAACCAGCAACTGTTTTTCTTTAAAATAGCAATATCAGGCTGCCACACTGATCCATTTAAACTTACATTTGCAGTTGGGAGAATTCTGGCTATCAAATGCAAACCCCATGCCCGATTCCCTTCCTCAGCCCTGGCCCATAGAAAGCAAATATTTCTGATCAGTCTCCCAACATGCTTGGAGGTGGGGGGGGGGATAATTTTTCCAGTTGCTCCAATGTTATCGGGGTAGTAGGAGACCCCCATTTGAGGATGCTTTTAGGTAAGGATGGTGCTGCCAGAAGAATAAAATGGTGCCTCACAGAACAATATCTGACCCCAGGAAAAGCAATAGGAACTATGGAGACAGTTATTACAGTGACAATATAAAGCCCTAACTAGCCCATTACTCTATGGCTGCAGCCTGAACCCAAAGAGCAACTGCTGCACAGAAGAAATTGCCAAGGTTCCAATTTGGTCCCATGGGAATACATTACAAACTAGGTAATGTCTGTTTTTACTGCCCTGCATCCTTTGGAAACAAGATGATTTACATGTAAGCAATGGCATCCTACGATTTCTGCTATAGCCCAGGAATAATGGACTGGGAGAAGTCATCCCCAGAAAAGAAATTAGTACCGAATTTTCCATTCTCCATTCATTTGGAATGGTGAAACCACTTTGGCCAGGAACTTAGCATGAGGCTTGAAAATAAGCTCATCTAAAGCACTGTATAAGGGAAACCTGCCATAAAGACCTAAATCTCTTCTCCCCCTAAAACTGGTGTAATGTCTACTACAAAGGCAGTTTTTGGAGGTAAAGCGAATAGATTGCTGATGGCTGAAAGTGGGGACTCATCATTACTGTTACTATGATATTGAGGCTCAGGGGGTGGGGTTCTGCCTGCAGAAAACACAGAAATAGAACCCTTAAAAATCTAGACCTTGTAGGGGGAGAAAATGCATGGCACCAGATAGGAGAGTGATGAATAGTTATTGCTACTGGCTGAACACTTCAGTTGCTGACAAGACAGTCCAACCTGCTTCAGAAATAGTAAATAGGCCCATATTGCTGAAATGGGGTTAAAGTAACTGATATTGAGATGCTCATATCTCAAGCTGAGTGGAAGAGACTTTTCTAAGTCATTCCATTTGAAGGTTTCCTGCTTTGCTGCAGAATAGTCAGAACTGTAGGTGAACAGACTCTTTTGGGTGATATCTGCATCTAGGCAGTCAAGTATAACAAAGTTGGGTCTGAGTGTAGGACCTGGCAGGCAGATCAGATAAGGTTCTGGTTCTCAACCCCAAGCACACATACCTCTGAGGTGATGCAGAAGTCTTCTTGGGGGTACAGCAATTCTAAATCAGGGTCTCTCAACCTGAAGGGCTGTGATCCTGAAGGAGGTCACAGGATGTGTTTAGGGGCATTGCTAGTGTTAGGGGGTAGCAAGCAAGGCAAATGCCCAGGATCCCACAAAGCTAAGTTACATGCTTCAGCCCTAGGGGGCAAGGGTTAGGCCTCAGACTCCTGAAAGGGGTACAATAGTTTGGAAAGGTTGAGAATCACTGAAGTGAGGTTCATCAGATCCAAGCACCAGAACTGCTTGGCTCCTGCCAGAGGTCTCATGATCATGAACCCTGCCTCTTGCATCAGTTTCCTCCCTAGGTACCAGAGAGTTCATGGTAAAGGAATACATCAATCCCAGTAATCAGGGGATGAGAAAAGTGTCTGACCGAGAACTTGGATTGAAGCCCCCATCGCCCTGCTCAAGCAGAGGACACAGACGTCTCACTCTCGGGTCATGGCTCCCCTTGTCTGAACCCTTGGCTACCTGCTCTCTAGCCAACCTCTCGTACAAAGTGGCTTTCCTGGTAGCTATTACTTCCACCAGATGAATGGCGGAACAGTGGACTCTTACCTCTGTATACAGTTTTCATAAGGATACGGTGCAGCTGTGCCCCCATCCATCCTTTTTGCTGAAGGTGGTGTTGCCTTTTCACATCTATCAGGACATTTTTCTTCCTGTTTTTCCTCACAAAAAATCCCATGCTACACACAGGGATAGGGTGCTGCAATCCCCGGACATAAGGCATGCCCTTATCTTTTGTACTGAGCACACTAAACTGTTCTGACAGTCAACACAGCTTTGTCTCAATCACAGAACGTATGAGGGCCTCCTGATTAAGTCACAGCACCTGTCATCTTGGATCACTGTGTGTATCAAGCTGTGCTATGATTTGGCTAAGGTGCTAGCCTCACCTATCACAGCGCATTTCACCAGGGCATAAGCCTCTTTGGTGGACTTTCTGGCATAAGTTCTGATTCAGGACATCTGCAGGGTGTGAAGTGGTCCTCCGTACATACCTTCACGATTCATGATGCCACCACCCAACAGGCACGGGATCATGCAGTATTCGGTAGAGCTGTACTGCCCTCGGCAACAAGCTGAGGTCCGACCCCTCCTCCGTACAAACTGCTGATTAGTCGCATATTGGAATGCGCATGAACAATCACTCGAAGAAGAAAAGTTACTTACCTTGTGTGATTGTTGCTCTTTGAGATGTGTTGGTCATGTTCATTCCAGACCCTCCTGCCTTTGGCAAAAAGGAACTGAAGCAGGAGCCAGGTAGGCCAAGAGGTGTCACCACAGGAAAAAAAATCTTCCGATCATTATGCAGGCGGCATGTGCACACAATATTGGGTATGGACACGAGTAACTCATCTCGAAGAACAACAGTTATAAAAGTAACCAACCATTCTTTCCTTCCCCAGCAAGAGAGGCAGTAGGAGTGCCAGTCATTAAATGGCATTGGAGTTTTGCATGAAGAAACACATTTTCAATCTAGGGATTTTACTTCTCACATAATGCTGTACAGAGAGGACTGTAGCTTAAAGAGAGCATATGGGCAAAGCACTACCTATATGATCTAACCCTTGCAACAATCAACCAGGTCTCCCCATCACTGGTAATTTTTAAATTGAGCTGTTTTTCTAAGACATACTCTAGGAATTATTTTGGGGGAGGTTCTATGGCTTGTGTTGTACAGATTCCAAAGCCAGCAGATGGACGTGGCAAAGATTTTATTTCACTGCTATAGGCAGCAAGAAGGAACTGAAGAATGGTTGGGCCTGCAACACCCTGAATACCCTTTGTCTTGGAGGTGCAAGGACATTTAGGGCACAGATATGGTCCCCAAGAGAAACTGATAGTCAAAAGCATCTGATCTCAAAAGCATTCAGTGCACAGAGAGCAAGAGCGGAATCCATATGGATAAACACTAAGGATACATCTACACTGCACAGCTATTTTGGGATACCAGAGGTATCCCGAAATAGCTACCCCATGTCTACACAAGCCGCGGGCATGCTATTTTGCCATCCTGGTAAACCTTGTTGCATGAAGGATAAGGAATGGCTCGAAATAGCTCACTGCGTATCTTCTTTTGAGCTTAGGGTGCTGTGTAGATGCACCTTAAAGAATTTACAAGTTCCTCTCCTACATGAATGTGAGGAAGCAAATGCAAGATAGACCGTGGTGATCTCTAGTTCCATGTATTTATCTTTAAGAAGGGATGTGTATATACACTGCAGGAAAAGAAAGTGTGAGTGTAGTCTTTTGCAGAGCTCTGCAAATCTGTGGATATCTGCAGATATGGATGCGGATGTTCACAGCTCATTTTTGCAAATATGGATGGAGATGCACATACAAATTTTGTATCTAGAACCCCACACATTTCCAAATATACACATCCTCAGATGTGGATATCCATAGCTCATTTTTGTGGAATAAGCAGGGCTCTACGGAGTCTTGTATGATTCCTTTTCAAGGAATCCTCTTTTCTGCATGCATGTTGAGAAAATCAGTTTGCTCATTATTATGAAGACTTCTATTTCCTAAGCAACAGACAAATCACATGCATGTTTAAATATCTTAAATCATACCATAACAGAGTTTCAGACATGTCGGAAATGTATGTTGTTCATAACTCTGAAGAAAACATTATGGTTGTTCTTTCAAAAGTTTACAGCCAAAGATTGACTTAATGCAGCTTTGAAATTACCATGCCAAAACAAAACAAAACCCAACAATGCTTTCCTGTGGGTTTTTTTGGTTTTGTTTTTTTAAAGTAATTTACATTCAATCCAAGTGCTGTACTATAGTTGGTGCTTTTGGGGGAGGAGGGGGATCTCTGCTACTACTTGATTATGAACTTCTAATTCCAAATGAGGTTGACTGGTCAGTTCATAACTCTGGTGTTCTATTATATGATGTGATTTATGTAGCACTTTGTTAGCCTCAAAACATTTCACATAATTAACAATATATATTCATACCAGAGTATACTGCTCTTTCACTTACCACCAGTACAGCTGGCAGTAGTATACAGAAACCCATCTAAATGGCTTTTTCCCCCTTATATAACAGAAAGTGAATGAGTAAATTATCCAATTAATTAAAAGAAAGTTTAGGTAGCAGAACGCAATTTAGAATTAGTCCAAGAGGCGGTGAGACAGTCTTTTGAAAATAGTTATAGGATCTTTAATACCCAGAACTGGTCAATAACTCTTTTAAATCTCATTCAAAGAACTGTAGTCTCAGAAGAACAGCACCCTTAGCAGGCTACAGCATCAAAATAAGACTCTGGGGATTGTGCCAATATTGGTACTGGGTCAATATCACTATCTGCAGCAGTCAGGAGATGAGACCCTCAGGAATTCGTGACTCAGTATGACCTTGCTTAGCTTACAAAATTATGGTCTGAAGTAACGTGATTCAGACTAAATCTGGTCATTTTTACACAGTTAATTACATGTTAACTTATAGTCATAACAAAAATAGTATTTGAATATTTAAAAGCTGCCTTATTAACAAAGTATTATATAAAAATCAATAGCAAATGACTGAAATAGAAAAATCAAATGGCTCGTGTCTTTAATATAAAATACATTATGCTTTTCTTTCAAAAGCAATAAAACAATAATAATCCAAATCAGAGTGCATTATAGAATAACTTAGGAATTGTTATGAGATACAAGAAGATTTCATGTGCATATAATGAATCTTGCAGTCAGTGAGGTCATAGTAGAATCTATCTTCTGTGTATTTCAGGCATTTTTTATTTCTCAAAATACATAGATTAATTTTTTTCAGTTCTTATTTTCTACTAAGTAGCCATTGCTACCACCACTTTTCAAAGTAAATGCAGTCTGTAGGAACACCAAAGTTTTCTAGGAGTTTGGATATAGATTCTATCATTGGAGGTGGACCACAGATGTACCATAAAGTATCCTTAGACACATGTTTTTCTAGTTCCTTTTCAGATATTCTTCCCTCTACCAAAGAGAATACACATAGATAAGAACAGAAAATTAATATGAAAATAGATATTTATACAGTCAAAAGGCAGTGCCTAAAAGTTTCAAACATAATTTAGCGGTTCTGGCACTCTAACACCCGTCCTGTTTAAGGTTGCTCAAGTTAGGAAACCACACACAGAAGTATACAAAACCACTTAGTTACCTGAAAGCTAACATCAGTTTTTACGAAAACCCAGTGTTAATTTGCAAGACGTTAGTTGTTCAATTACTATTAATAACAGTCATAATATTGTACAATTAAAATATCCCATATTTAGTTGAGAATAGATCTCTTTCTCCCTCTGTGACAAGGACAGTGGAAATGATGATCCAACATCACTTAATGGCTGTGGATTTATCCTGCTTTGTCATTACAGCTTTGAGCAAAATAATATAAGCACTTAACACATAGAGGAGAGGACTGGGTATGAAGTTTAAATAAGGACCAAAAAGTACATACAATTAGATCATTCATGTTTCTTAGGTACGCATTTTCCCACTTATCCACTGGGCTCCTCCCCATTTTGTATGATAATTTGTTAGATATTATAAAACATTGGATTATGCACAAACTTCTGTAAGAGTACTAAAATTCACTTCAGTATAGGCTGAACAACACTACAGTCATAATTCCCTCGAAACCAATTGCTTTAACATCTCTAGGCATCACCACAGTACGTACCAGTGATATATGGCTGAAGTTCTTCACTGATTTGTGAACTCTGTCGGGTAACATGGAAACTGCATGTGATCTTTCCAGGAAATTCATTCATCAAACCAAAGATATTATTCTGGAATATTAGACATACTTGGTCAGACCACAGAGTCCATTAAATCAAAGCAGATGTGTGCACAGACTCCCAGAACACGGTTGACTGTACTATAGTATATATGCTATGATTCTGTACAGCAAATTCTCTTAATTTAAGAATCTGATGATTTGAGTTTAACAAGACAGAACTTTAAGGACTTTTGACTTCTTTATCTGGAATCTGAATATGCTACCAATTATATTGCTGATGTTTTTCTCTGTTTCTGCAACTGTTTGTAATTAAACCACACTTGCATCTTATAACTATTTCCGCTCTTTTGTGGCTTCTCCTCTTGCAGCTGTGAAGCTGTCAAAAAGGCAAACTGGTCCCCATTTCCTCCCTCCATTTTCCAGAAACCTGATGTTTTTACTTTAAAATGAACAAGTTGTGCATTTCAATTATCCTTTTGGTACAAGTCTGGAACCACCTCCCCTTGATAATACACTGGCCCATATTTTAAAAAAAATTAAAACTACCCACAGGCTAAATTTTTAACACTATTAAGGCTCTGAGTAGAAACTCATTAATTCTCAATTCTATAATCCACAAGTTTGCTCATTCTCACCTAAACCCCAGTGGCCTCATGACAATGCTCAGTGAAAATTACTAGACTAGCGCTGTAATGAAGTCTCACAACTACGACTTCATTAGTTTCTGATTTAAGCAACTTGGGGCTTCTATAACTAAAGGGAACAGGCAAAGCTCCACAAATTAATTTTAAAGAAAGTAGATTATAGGATATTTGCTAGATTATGATGACGTAAAACCAAACTATATTCTGTGATGCAGTATCCTGTAGCTTGTTTACCCACTAGTATGAGTAATCTGTCATGGGCTTCCTGGTCAATGAGAACAAGCCTGGATTTAGAATAGATACAGAAATATATAGAGATGTCCTTTAATTCACTTTGAAGACTTTGGGTGAACTTTAGTGCTCATGAAAATAAGAGGCCCTCAAATAGGACAAGGCATACAGATAGATAATGCTGCAAACAGCTCTGCCAATACCCTTGATACAGACCCAATTTTACTTCCCTGAGTATCTTGTGAACAGAAGTTGGCAATAATATGGAACTGTGCAGAGTTCTGTGATTTTTTTTAGCCAAATCTTCTCCAAAAGATGGGAGATATCTGGTCCAGCCTAAGCAGGTTCATAAGCAAATTCACAGGCTGCCCCCTTACTTATCAGGCCCAACGCAGCAGTGGCCAGAGCTCCAGGCCCCTTCGAATTGCCACCAGAGTGCTGCTCTGAGCAGCTTGGAGGGTTGGAGGAAGGGGGAGACATTGGCCCAAGCGGTGCTGAGGGCTGGTTGCCCTCAGCCCTTCCCCTTTTGCCCCAGGCCTCGCCTCTTCTGGACGCAAAGAGCTGCCTCTCCCCACCCCCACCTTGGCCCAGGGCCAGCAGTGGATGTTGACCTCACTGCTGGCTATACGTTCAGTCTCAAGGAGTGCAGGCCATGATTCTTCACACACCTCAGTGCTAACAATGGGTGCTGACTGAGAAAGGCAGCACTTCCCCAGCATCCTTGGGTCAGAGATGTTTTTTTCCTCTGTCTGTCTGAATCTGCCAGTTGACAACGAATGTACAAAATGGATATGGCAGCTGGACAAAAGACCTCTCTTCTCATACTGACTGGAAGGTGGGAAGGGAAGAACAGTCACATTCACATTTAATGAAACTTGAGACAGCTATTTAAGCAGCAACTGGAAAAAAACTACATTAATATGGTATAATGTATATAGTGGGTAATATACTGTAGAGCTACATTTTCAATGGGAGTTGAGGAATAGTAACTGCCTATGAAGTTGCTGAAGAAAATGCACAAGGGAAAATGTCAGAGCAATGAACTACTCTAGCATGAGAACGTGATAGAAAGGAAGGCCTGCTTCACAAGCAATTTTTTCTTTGGGGTTAAAGGGTCCTCCCTATCCTTGCTGAAATACTAAAGGTTTCCTGGGAAGTTTAATACAGAGTAGTCTCATAACAAGAAACACCAAGCCTGATTTACCCCCATATCCTGATTTACAAATTGATCAATGAATTTTTAGTATATTCTGAAAGCTAAATTTCAAGAGATCATGAAGAACACACATAATAATTCATTAAAATATGGCAATGTAACCTGTAGTCATCTCATCACACAGTTATTTTCCAAAATGCTGTAATATAAAGACTATTTTCCAAAATGCTGTAATATAAAGACTATTCTCTCACAAAATTGTAGAAGAAGATTTTCTAGAAAGTACAGACATCCCCACCCTCATTAAAAACTGTATATATTTATTTAGCAAACACACAGGAACCTTAGCTGTTGCACTACTGAATGAAGCTACTGATGCAAGTGTGTTATTCTGCCCCCAGAAGCAAAGAACATGGGATGCGTTAGTGGAAGCAAATATCTTCTTTTACCCTGAAGGATGCATCTGACTTAATTATGCAATACTGCATGTAGAAAGAAAATTCTTTATTGAGTTGTGCAGACAATACACCTTTCATAATGCATAACGTTTGATTAATTTTGACTTGCCTAGCACAATTGAGAAACAAGGATCATATAATTGCCACTTCCCCCAATTTATTTATTGTTTGCATTACAATAAACTCTACAGTCCCCAACGAGGGGGCCCTGTTGTGTTAGATACTACACAGATCCATTGTGAGAAACAGTCTGCATCCCAAAAAACTTGTAATCTAGACATGACAAACTGAGGGACTGACTGGCAAGTATCACAGCATTTACAGATTTTTTTACTGAAAGAAACTGTAAGAAACGTTACCTTTTAATTTCATTGTGTGTCATAGCATACTATGCAATAGGGATTTTGTAACTAAGAGGGGGAAACTCATCAATTCTTTGCCTAGTTTACGGTATCAAGCCCATAATTCCTATCTCTGATACATGAAACAATATCACTATGCAATCAGTGGATGAAAGTAGCCCTGATTTTCCACTACCTATCTTCCTTGCCTTTGTAATCGTATCACAAAAGTGCTATAGTCAAACACAAAGACCTTCCATTAGATGAGGGCAAATCATTGCCAAATGTCACAACAGCTTCTGCATTATTTTATTAATTTCACATGCAAGACATTATTTTATTTTAATTTGGTTCTGCAATGCGTGACTTGTGCACATCGACTTTTTCTCGCTCAGGAGAATAACAGAAGTCAGAACCTACTGGCAGATATGAGCACTTTAGACAACGTTATACTAACAGGCTTCCCCTTATGTTTTATCTTGGATAATCTGTACAGCAGCCATCTTGCAGCTCAATCCCTTACTGTGTTTAAATACACCAGAGTTTCCTAAACTTGGTTTGCAAATCACAAATATTGTTTCACTTGAAGTTTTCACCCATTTACAGTCTACTTCCTTCAAGTAGCTTATTGCGAGCTAAGGGTGCTGTGTTGATGCACCCTAACAAGTTACATCAGTGACCTTACATCCAAGTGCTGCAATACCTGATCCTTAAACTCTCACAAACATTCAGATGATGGCAAAGTATGATTACAAACTATAAACAATCCACATAGTATTATGAGATGATGTTACAGCAACATGATGAAAACTAGTTCTGGGCAAGAAACACAGTACTAAAATCCCCACCTCCTACATTTATGTTTTCACACTTTTGAACTAGAAAACAGAAGTAATTTTTAAAAATGCTTTTTAAAGAAAATTGATATAGGTACTTACACTTCTAGGATTAGCAAATTCTGAACACATCATAATTGCTAATATTTTTATCCTTAGCAACCCTTATGTTACAAGGACACATTGCTTCCAGCTCTGTGCTACCATTTCTACATCTTAATTTTGTCTAATCTCTTCAGTAGAAATTTGACCAAACCCAGCATTTTAAATTCAAAATTGCAAAATTTCATGCCAAAAAAAGTGACTTGGCATTTTCAAATTACACAAGAAATTCTCATTCAGGCCCTCAACATTTTAGGGTGTGAAATTTATATAACCAAATAAAAAATTGAAATTGAATTTTATAACTTTTAAACTTATTTAACCCAGCCATAACCAAAACACAGAGATGCCAATCTTGTTCTGAGACTTTTAGGGATGTTTTTGAAAAAAATTAGGGAAGTTGTTTGGACTTCTCTCTACACCACCCTTCCCTTTCCCTCCACTTAAAGAAACCAAGACCTCTCCCCCACCACTCCTATGACTATGGTCAAAGTCAGTAGTGGGGAAGAGGAAAGATGCCTGCCTATGCCACTTATGGCCTTAATTATCTTGGTCAGTCCTCAACCTGGACCTCCCTCCCAGTATGATCCTCCTCCTTTTCCCTTTCCTTTTTCAGTTCCCTCTCTCCTTCTCTACTGTCACTGCCTCCTCCTGCCACTCTGGCTTCTTCTCTTCTGCAGACTCCATGGTAAGAGTTTAATAGGAGACAAGCTGCCGTGATTATTAGTAAGGCCACTGCATAGGCTGTGTGTTGTGCTCTAATTGCCCCATGTGGACCTTCCTGGCATGCTCTAGATCGGGGTGGACTAAAGGGCCTCCATGGGCTGGATTCGGCCGGCCACACAGGTTGATCTGGCCCGTGGAGGTCCTGCTGCTCCCCTGCGCCCAAGGCCTATCAGGGTCTGAGGGCAAAGGGGAGTGCGCGAAGTCTCCTCCTACTCTGCCCCCACACTGCAAGGAGTGCACAGTGCTTAGAAGCTCTGCACGCTCCTTGCAGGACAGGTGGCGACTTCGTGTGCTCCCCTTGCCCACAAGCCCTGATTAGCCTGGGGATGAGGGGAATGCGTGAAGTCTCCTCCCGCACTGCAAGGGGCTCGGCACTTAGAGTAAATCACTCAGCTCGCAGGTGACTAAGTGCAGTGCTCTCTTGCAGGGCAGGGGCAGACTTTGCATGCTCCCCTTGCCCCAAGCCCTGACTGACCTGAGGGCAGGGTAGCATGCAAAGTCTCTTCCCACCACCAGGGGTGTGGGCAACTAGAGGGGACAGAAAGCTGTTCAGAACAGCTGGCGGTTCTCTCGGGGGGGTGGGGGAGGGGGGGGGGAGGGAGAGACTTCACACACTCCCCCACCCCCAAACCAATGAGGGTCTGTGGGCTGGGAAGCACAGAAGTGTCCTGGCCCTGCCCCTTTTGCCTGGGGCCATGCCCCTTCTGGGCAGCCACATTTCTGAATTGGCCCCCAGTCAAAAATTATTGCCCACCCCTGCTTTAGGTACTTACAGCACATTAACATAGTCCAGCAGGCTACATGTTTGCCAGAGAGGGCATAAAACTGCCCAAACCAGAGGCTGTAAATTCAGCAGTTCTCCAACCTGTTCAAAACCATAACAACTTGTCTCCTTTCAGACTCAGTGTCAGCCTGCACATGTGCACCAGAGATGGTGATTATGAATATCCCCTGCCCCCCAACTACAATGTTATTTGCTATATTCATTGGACCTGAGTGGTGGTTAGTAACACAGGCACACACTTCTTTTTTTAATACATATCCCTGTGTGCGCACTTGCAAAATTGATAAATTTAAGCCTGAAATAATAATTTCTTAAGAACATATAAAAAAAATCAAGAGATTACTGAAAATAAGGGAGGGTTGGCATCTTTGACATATAAGATCAACAAAGTCATGACTATAAGATAGCTGTTTAGTGGCATATGTTTAATATATTTCAATTCCTAGTGCATGTGTCCACATCACAAAAAACAGCAGCAGATTTGCTGCCATCTCTGTTGGGAGGCCAAGAACTAAATGAAGAGAAACCAAGTGACCCTTTCATCTCCGAATCAGAATTCTGACACACATTTGGGGGACATTGTTGGCAAGCTTGTGCTGCTGTTGCACACAGGTGCACACACTTGCACTAGGGATGTTAAAGACTAGTTGACTAGTCGATTTCCCCACCCCCACTTGCTGCCTCTATAAGATAGAGGCAGCAAAGAGGGGGAAAGAGGTACTTCAAAGTGGCATTTCAAAGGAACAGCCATGGAGCCCAAGGTCAGCTGGGGACTCCCCAGCTGATCCCAGGTTCTGTGGAAATGTCGCAGAGCCTGGGATCAGTTGGGGACTCCCCAGCTGACCCCAGGCTCCTCTGCCCCTTAGAAACGTGCAGAGGTGGCATCTCAAAGGGGCAGCCGTGGAGCCCGGGGTCAGCTGGGGACTCCCCAGCTGACCCTGGGTTCCCACTGCTGCGTGGAGCCCAGGATCAGCTGGGAGTCCCCAGCTGACCCTGGGCTCCATGGCAGCTGCCCCTTTGAAATGCCAGAGGTGGCGTTTTAAAGGGGCAGCCACCGTACAGATAATCCTCAACTGTGGGGTGACTGCCCCTTTAAAACGCTGTCTCTGGCATTTCAAAGGGGCAGCTGCCATGGAGCCTGGGTAGGCTGGGGACTCCCACCTGATCCTGGGCTCCATGTGGCAGCAGAACCCGGGGTCAGCTGGGGAGTCCCCAGCTGACCCCGGGCTCCACGGCTGCCCCTTTGAAACACAAGGAGGTGGCATTTCAAAGGGACAGTGGAGCCCAGGGTCAGCTGGAGAGTCCCCAGCTGACCCAGTGCTCCATGGCTTTAAAATGCACAAGAGCCCCTGCTGGGGACTCCTGTACATTTCAAAGGCGGCACCCGAGGGTAGCCCGGAGTCAGCAGGACTTCCTGCTGGCCCCAGGCTGTATGTGGAGTTCCGCATTCCTCCTCTGAAATGTGCAAGAGCCCCAGTGGGGACTCTTGTACATTTCAAAGGAGGAATGCGGAAATCCCTATTGACTCGTTGAGTAACCAGTCAATTAACCACATTTTAACATCCCTAACTTGCACCTCTTCTGCATGCTGAAAAATAATGCTGCATAACACATGCTGCTGTTCTGTGCAGAAAAGATGTCAATATCCAGGGTTAACCATCTTAACAACAGTAATCAGCATGACATTCACCAAATCTTTTGAAACAATACCAATACATATGTTCAACCATTTGATGCGCACAGACACACTCAATAGGATGTAATACTTCAATATTCAGTGTTGCTTTACATGCAGCAAAAAATATCTTGAGGCAACAGTATTATCAGTTTAATTCTTATTCTATAAGCCAAGACTGTAAATCATGTGATCTGAAAAAAGCTAAATCCTAGCTTCTCTGAAATTCCATCAGTGTAACTATCTGGTTCATTTTCAAAAGTAGTCTCTAGCTTCATCTAGGGAGTTTTTAATACCCAGGGTCTGATGATAGGTGTGATCAGCACCCAAAATTCCAGCTGAAGTTAATGAGTGTTCTTGAAAAAAAAAAATCAGTGTCTTAAGAAGAGTACTCAGAAATAGAGGCATCAAAATCTAGATGCAACTTTTAAAAAACTGGCTAATTGTCTTTAAGGAGCTAATTAGTACAAGCAGCATAGGTTTTTGAGTAGAAATGTAGAAGGCTTATTTTGGAAATATTTGAGCTTTAACTGCAGCTGTGGTTAATGCCGCAATACTATATTTCTTTAGATGTTCCTCCTCATGTACTGATATTGCTTCCTGACTATGCAATCTTTGTAAATGTGGGCACCTTGAAGATGCATGAAAATGTAATATGGGCCTTTGTGTAATTTTAGAAAGAATTTTTCAGAAGACATTTTCCATTAGAATTGCTTTTACAGATTGACTTGACAACCTGTGACTAGCTTTCAATTGTCTCTTTGGCAACCATTACACTGGATCATTAGGTCAGATGTTCCCAAACAGAAAGCAAATCAAAGATATTTAAGGTCAGTAAAACAGGAACAAGGGGGGGAACGCAGAGAATTATAAGAAAATTTACACATACAAGGCCTGATTTTGTACCACAGAAATCAACAGGAGCAAGAAAAAAGGTATACAAACTTCCTGGGGAATGGATAGTCTTTGTTCTGTGTTTGTAAAGCACTTAGCACAAGAGGGGCCCAGGTCTATGAGTAGCACTCCTTCTCACTACACTAATATAAACAAAAAGAACAATAAACCTTCTGAAAAGAACAAAGAATTCAAGGAAACTCTAGTTTCCTTTTACTTACCTTAAATAAGAGTTCATTAGTGTTTTTTGCACTATAGTACAGGTTCACTGTTCCCATTTTATACCCATTTCCTTCACTCTCTTGATTTCTAAGAAAATCTGCTACATGTAGCAGTATAGAGAACAATGGGTTGATTCCTACGCCCCCTGCTATTAGCACAAGGTTTACAGAGGAGTCAGCAGGTTGAGGATCAAAGAAGAAATTGCCTCCCACTCGCAGAGCCACTTCTGAGTCAAGAGTGCACTAGGGATAGAAAATAAGATATTTTAGCTTTAACTAAAAGCAAAAGACAAAAGTACAAGACATTTTTACATGGCTAAATCATAAGACAAGCTGGGCTTCAGGATAAGATAAGCATTGTTAGTTTTTACATATTTTACCAGTGAGGGAAAGCTCAAGTATTCTAAAACACACACACTCAAAATTAACCCAGATATCTGAAGTCAGTTGGTTGACTGCCCTGAAGAGGCCAGGTTTTTGTCCTCAGGTCAAGGCCCAGCCGTAATAAAGAAAGACTGATGACATTTCTCCCTGAGGGCTAATGCAGAATATTTCAACTGAGGAGGGATTCATGCTAGAATTTTTACACAATAAAAATGTGTGCTGCTGTGAAGACCCAAGGTTAAAGTCTGAGATTCCCACTAAGTCCAGAGCCCTAATTCTCAGAAAGGTTCTTCTAAGAGAAAAGGAAGCAGGCCACTGGAGGAAGTCATGCTGTAGTTGTGTGGACCAAAAAAAAGGACTTCCCCACTACCACTACAAAAAAGGAGAGAAACCACTAAAAGAAACAGGGGTATTTCTGCCTGCTTTCTTAAACTGCTGCAAAAGCCACAAGGTTTGCTTTTCCCTTTCAAAATCAAAATTCAGTCATATATGAATAGAGGGGTAGTTTCTGAGAACAACTCTGGAAATAAAGTTTAATACGTGGAAAACATACAGTTCTGGTCAGGAATTCTGTCTTCTCTTCCAGGTTCTGCTACTAACTTATGGTCTCAGTTCCCCCTTTATGCAAGGGTGTCAGTCTAGAACTGAAACAGCTTTCTCATATTCCAAGAGGACATTCCCCAAGTATGATATATTCAGAGCAGTTTCATTTCTCACTCTACACCACACAGAGGGGGCAGAACAAACAGGAAAGAGGGACAAACCCAAAAAGCAGGAAAGGTAAAAACAGAGAAGAAAAAAAAATCACTAGGAATGGCAATTCACCACAGACCAAAAAAGTGCTGCCTCTCAAAAGTCTCTTTTATTATCAGGAAATAGCAATTGAAACAGACTAGGCCAAATCACTTCACTTCAAGGTGAAGAAAAACAGAACAGAAAATGTTGAGACAGGATGTTGAAAGACTAATTCTCATTTGCCATTTTGGTAGGATGCTATTACTACAATACCATTTAGGAAGTGAACCTGAAGACTAAGCTAGTCACTTGTCAGGCTCCAACAAACTGAGAAATTACTGTCTTGAGTGCTTTACAAAACAATAAGTAAAGCACAATCAAAAAGGTAACTCTTGGGCTTATAGTTAAGTGACAATGTCTCAAACAGGTCTACCACAAACAGATTTTCATCCGCATCAGGCATGTATAATTAAGCAATGCTCCAAGCCCCAAGAGACTACCAGTAGAAAGATGAAGGAAAGAAAATTCTTTGAAGCAGAGATATTACACAGAACTGGGATTGTAAGGAAGCAAGCAAGCCTATAAAGTAACTAGCATCATTACCCTAAAACCCAAAATAGTTCTTTCTTTGCTAACAACTGCAGTGTGTAATGTGGGCAAATAGGTGAGTCCCTCTTATCCGCCTGTTTAATAGTATTAGACAACCTTTGTGTGTGATTTTTTAGTCTAGTTCCTCATCCTCTTTGTAGCACACAGGCAGGCTCATTCCATTTTTCCATGCCTCACTGAGGCACCTTCTTCCTTCCAGGCCTCAGAAGAGGACAAGTACCACCTAGAACAGGGGAAGACAAACTTTCTCACAGAAAATTAAATAAAAAAAACCCCCAAAAATAGGAAGGGATAAAAATACCCTCCCAGTTCACTTTGTAACCCTCATCACTGTGGTCTCTAGAAGAAAGTTTGGGTTTGGGACACACTGAGTTAGACACCCACGTTTTACACCAGCAGCCCTCTATACAGTTCAGGGACCAGTGGAATAATCTTAATGACAGATGAGGAAGACACACCTGTGTATCTATACTGATGGAAACCACATGAGAAAAAAAGATTATTATTTTAAGAGTCATCATGTTAGTGAAGACTATTAATTATGGGGTGATCTGGTGAGGAAGCATCACCCTGTACCATATAACTAGCACACTCTACTAGTAGTAAATTGCCAACATTACACTGAAATGACTTAGAGAAAAACAGAAAAGATGGATTCAACAGAAAAAAAACCTACACTACAACTTTACCCATAGAAGCATGTCTTCTTGAAGTTGTTAAGATTAAGCAGGAAAAAATCTATTTAAAAAATATATCAGGTGCAGTAAGTAAATTAGTAATATTTAGCATTTCTACAGCATCCTTTATTCTGCAATCTCAACATGCATTACAAATTAATTTTAATCAATTAAGTCTCACAGCTTCCCTACCTAATAAATATCACAGGATTAAAAGAGGTCACTACATTTTCCCTTCCCCTTTCCTCATTACAGACACAAAACACTAGCTTAATAGAAAACTCAGCTCATATCCTCTGTAGCCTCATCTTTTGAGCTAGTTTACATGTGAACTGAGTATTTTCCTATGATTTAATTGAGAAAATTCAACAGCAGTGTTAAGAAGGGAGCTATCAAAAATCTTCAGAGATGCCTCAGAGATAAAATATTAAGTTAGGCTTTCAATAATATGTACTTAGCAATACCAAAGAAATAGGAAACCTCCGTGCGTATTCGCATTAAGCGTGCAGCCCAGTGACATTGGTCCTACATTTTCTACACTGCCTTTCAAAACAAGTCATTTCATCTGAAGTCCAGTGATGCATGAAACTACAATGATTTAACAGCCACAGAAGTGCAGTTCAAGGTCACACGGTAACTGCTGGGTTAGGATCAACCTGGAGATTCTCCCTGCTTGATTTTTATTGTGAATCTTCTGTGAATCTTGCAAGCAGCTATTTTCTGAAAAAACAATTTCTGAAAAAATTAACAGTCCAGCAGCACAGCAGGGCTCAGGCAGGCTGCCTGCATTCCATGGCCCCTCACCACTCCTGGAAGCAAGTGGTTGCCGGTACATCTCTGTGCACCCCGGAGAGGAGCCTGATAGGAGCAGAATGGCTCTGCATGTTGCCCCTGCCCCCAGCACCATCCTCACAGCTCCCATTGACCAGTTCCCAGCCAATGGGAGCTGTGGGAGCAATGCATGGGAGACCTGCTGCTCCTCTACCCCCAAGGGGACTGCAAAGATGTGCCAGCAGCCAGACGCTTCTGGGAGCGGTGTGAGGCCTTGGCATGCAGGCAGCCTGCCTGACCCTGGCTGCACCACTGGCCAGGAAGCACCTATGGTAAGCTCCTCCTGGCTAGACCCTGCATCTCACACGCCCTTCTGCACCAGGACAGAACCTCTTCCTGCACCCAAACCCCCTCCCAGACCCTGCACCCCATCCTGCACCTCAATCACCTGACCCAGCCCGGGGCCCCCCTCCTGCACCAAACTGCCTTCCACAACCCATACACCGAACCCTCTCCTGCACACCAACAGTCTGCACAAGCCTGGAGCTCCCTTCTGAGCCATACTCCCTCCTACAGCTCACATCCTCTGATGAGAGCTCTGACGAGGTACAACAAGGACAAGTGCAGAGTCCTGCACTTGGGACGGAAGAATCCCAAGCATTGTTACAGGCTGGGGATTGACTGGCTAAGCAGTTCTGCAGAAAAGGACCTGGGGATTACAGTGGATGAGAAGCTGAAAATGAGTTAACACTGTGTCTTTGTTGCCTAGAAGGCTAATGGCATATTGGGGTGCATTAGTAAGAGCATTGCCAACTGATCTAGGAAAGTGATTATTCCCCTTTATTTGGCACTGGTGAGGCCACATCTGGAGTCTGGACATGATTGCTGGAAAGTTTCAGATATAGGATGTGAGCTATAGCTATGTAATATTACAAAGCTGTATCTACAACTGACTTCAAGTTCTAAGTGACAAATAACGTGATCAGTATGTAATCACATGCAAATATTATTTACCTGAGTGTGAATCCAGTGAGCAGGAGGATGGACAGTATGTTTTACTGCCAGTTCCAATACTCCCTCTTCTTCTAGTAGACCAGGGCTTGAACATATTGAGAATCCACCAACTACGGCAACATCAGGAATAAAGAAATCTACCCTAAGAAATAAACAAAAGAAACTTTAAAAACAAAGCCAGGAATGCTCAAATTTCTCCCAACACAGGAAATGTTGATATCAGCTATTCTGAATTTACCAAAACATATATTCTGATTTCTATAAGGTTCAGAATCCAACAGAAATAGTGCAATAACAGTTTTTTATATTTTTATGTTTTGATAATAAATCTCAACAAAACTTTTTACAAAGTTGTATAACCATTTTTACTAGGTTAATAATAATAAGAATTTGTATCTGAACACACAGCTTGAGTAATGCCCTCAAATCAGGATTCTTTTCACCTACGACTGTAAAGAGACGGGATTATTTCTTTTTATTTCCAGATCACCAGGAAGTAAAATACATCTATATTATATTGCCCTATTTTTAGGTTGTTTTGGGGGCTTAAGTGCAATGCATAAAGAAGGGGCACTACGCTTTTACATTAGTCATTTACTTGAGTTTAGCTGTGTACTTAAAAAGTCACCAAGGTCCAAAGTGGAGAAGAACGATTACTTACCTGTAACTGTTGTTCTTTGAGATGTGTTGCTCATGTCTATTCGAATCAGGTGTGCTCACCGCGTGCACTGCGTCTTCCGGAGCGTTTTCCCTAGTGGTACCCGTAGCGCCAGCAGGGCGCCCCCTAGAGTGGCGCCGCCATGGTGGAGCATAAGTACCCCTGCCAGCGCTCCCCCACCTCAATTCCTTCTTGCTGGACGCTCCGACAAAGCGGAGGTGGGGGGGAATCGAATGGACGTGAGCAACACATCTCAAAGAACAACAGTTACAGGTAAGTAACCGTTCTTTTCTTCTTCGAGTGGTTGCTCATGTCCATTCGAATCAGGTGACTTCCAAGCCAACCCCACTTCACGGAGGAGGGGGTCGGAGCACCCAGAAAGAAAAGTCCACGAAAGTTGAACAACCCAAACATATTTATTCAAGTAACAGAACACAGAGAACTGTAGAAAAAGTGCAATGTGGCACAGATAAAAACAAACATATTTACAATACAAAGCTGAGGACCGCAGAGCCCAGTCCTGCGTCCTCCCTGGCCGGCTGTGTCAGTGCGCCGTAAAGGTATGAACCGACGACCACGTGGCCGTCCTGCAGATTTCAGTGATTGGAACCTGCGCCCCAAAAGCTACAGAGGACGCCTGCGCCCTGGTGGAATGTGCTGTAACCCGGGGCGGGACCTTCCCAGCCAGGGCATAACACTCCCTGATACACCCCGCGACCCAATTGGACAACCTCTGGGTCGATATGGGGAGCCCTTTCATTCTGTCAGCGAAAGCAATAAACAATTGCGTGGATTTGCGAAAGGGTTTAGTCCTATCAATGTAAAAAGCTAGCGCACGTCTAACATCTAGGGAATGGAGCACTTGCTCTTTAGATGAGGCATGGGGCTTTGGAAAGAAAACCGGGAGGTAAATTTCTTGGGACAGGTGAAACGGTGACACCACCTTAGGGAGAAAGGCCGGGTGAGGACGGAGCCTCACATTATTCTCCAAGAACACTAGGTAGGGCGGGTTTACAGTTAGTGCCCTCAACTCGGAGACCCTGAGAGCCGACGTAATGGCTACAAGGAACGCAATCTTCAAAGAGAGGTGCTTCAAGGAGCACATGGCCAGCGGCTCAAAGGGGGGCGACACAAGTCTAGACAACACGAGTTTAAGGTCCCAAGCGGGGAGAGAGGGTCTAACCAAGGGGTACAACTTGTCTAAACCCTTAAGGAACCTCTTCACCACAGGGTCAGAGAACAGAGAGACTCCCGCCGATCCAACATAGAAGGCGAAGAGTGATGCCACATGGACTTTGATAGAGGAGGTAGAGAGCCCACCGGATCTGAGTTCGAAAAGGTAGTCCAGAATGGACGGGACAGGTGTACAGGATGGGTACACTCCCCTTCTGGACGCCCAAGATGAGAACCGCCACCACTTGGCTGCGTATGACCGCCTGGTGGATGGCTTCCTGCTACCTAGGAGCACCATCTGCACCTCCTGGGAACATTCCCTTTCTGGTTGGGTCAGCCACGGATAAACCAGGCCGTGAGGTGGAGAGAGCTGAGATTCGGGTGAACCATGAGCCCCCCATCCCAAGGTTGTGTCAGGAGATCCGGAACCGGCGGGAGCGTTATAGGCTTCTCGCTGAGCATATCCACCAGAATAGGGAACCAGAACTGCCTGGGCCACTGAGGGGCTATCAGGATGACCGTGGACCTGAAAGTCTTGACCCTGGTCAGAACCCTGGGAATTAGGGGAAACGGAGGGAATGCATAGAGGATGCCCGCCGGCCATGGCACGGTCATGGCATCTCCCCTGGAGTGTTCCCCCAGCCCCAACAGGGAGCAGTAACTCTGGCACTTAGTGTTGTGTGCTGAGGCAAACAGGTCTACTAGGGGACAACCCCACCTGTAGAAGACCTGACGAAGGGCCGAATCCTTGAGAGACCATTCGTGGGCTCTGAAGGACCTGCTCAGAGCATCGGCCAGCAAATTTTTGCACCCCGGTAGGTACTCTGCCTGCAAAACTATATCATGCGCTACGCACAGGTCCCACAGCTCCAAAGCCTTGCGGCAGAGGGGAGGCGACCGGGCTCCCCCCTGCCTGTTGTGGTAAAATACAGCTGCCGTGTTGTCCAGGCGTACCAGGACAGAGCGGTGCGACAGCTTCAACAGGAAGGTCTCGCAGGCTCTCCTGACTGCCCTGAGCTCCCGGACATTTATGTGCAGGGTCCGCTCTGCAGGAGACCACAAGCCCTGGGTCCTGTGACGCCCCAGGTGCGCTCCCCAACCCAGGTCCAAGGCATCTGTGACCAGTGTGAGCGAAGGGGGAAGTACGGTGAACGGGACCCCGCTGCACACCACAGCCTCCTGAGTCCACCACTGTAAGAAGGCAATCACTTCTGGAGGTACCGAGAGAACCATGTCCCAGAGACCCCTGGACTGGTTGAATGCCTTTGCTAACCAGGCCTGCAGCGGTCTGAGCCTCATTCAAGCATGGCGTACTACATATGTACATGCCGCCACGTGCCCCAGCAGTCTCGAGCAGACTTGGGCGGTCGTAATGGGGAACCGGGTTAATTCGGAGACCAGCTCCACTATGGCCAGGAACCTGTTTCTGGGGAGGAATGCTCTCACCACCCTGGCGTCCAAGAGAGCCCCTACGAATTCGAGGTGCTGAGAGAGAGTCAACAATGACTTTTCCTTGTTCAGCATGAGGCCTAGCCTTATGAAGAGAGTCCTTGTAAGGTAAACATGAGCCTCCAGTTGTTCATAGGATCGACCACGAATTAGCCAGTTGTCTAGGTACAGAAAGACGTGTACCCCTTTTTTGAGGAGGAACGCCGCTACGACCGACATGCATTTCGTGAAAACCCTGGGTGCTGTCGAGAGACCAAATGGGAGCGCCGTAAATTGGAAATGACAACGGGATACAATAAAGCGGAGAAACCTCCTGTGGCTGGGTCTTACTGCCACATGGAAGTAAGCGTCCTTGAGATCGAGAGTTGCGTACCAGTCTCCTAACTGTAATACCGGGATAACAGAAGCCAGGGTTACCATTCTGAACTTGGATTTTACCACCGTCTTGTTGAGGTCCCTGAGGTCTAAGATGGGACGAACCCCGCCCTTGGGCTTTGGAACAATAAAATACCGGGAATAAAACCCCTTGCCCCTTAGGTGTGAAGGGACCCTCTCTATCGCTCCCGTTTGGAGGAGCGCTAGCACCTCCTGATGGAGAATGCCTTCGTGAGAGGGGTCCCGGGCAGGTTGGAAGGAGGCGAGCCCAGGAAGGGGATAGTATAGCCATCTTTGACTATTCTCAGAACCCAGGCGTCGGTGGTGATTTCTGCCCAGGCGCGGGCAAAACGGGATAACCTGGCCCCAAATAGGGGGCCGGGGGGGGGACTGGTGCGCAACTCTCTAGAGGACCGTCAAAACTGGTGTTTGGACTGTTGAGAGGGGCCCTGTCCAACCCCACAGGGCTTGTCCCCTCTCGGGTGGCAACGACGACCTCTGGCCAACGACAGGGCCGGAGTCGCCCCCGCACCACCACTGGGAGCACAAGGGTGGCGTCTCCAGTAATCCCCACAGGGGACCTGGGACTGCGTTCTCCCTGGCTGTCTGTAGGGAAGCTGACGTTGCTGAGGAGCCAGAGAGTGGATTCCCAAAGACCGGAGAGTGGACCTCGTGTCCTTAAGCGTATGGAGCCTCAAGTCAGTATGCTCAGAGAACAATGCCTTGCCGTCAAAAGGCAGGTCTTGAATTGTAGTCTGGACATCCGAAGGTATCCCAGACATCTGCAGCCAGGCACCATGGCACATAACTACGCCTGACGCCATGGTACGGGCTGCAGAGTCAACAGCATCCAGGGAAGCCTGAAGAGCTGTGCGGGCGATTGTTCTGCCCTCTGTGGTCATAGCCGTAAACTCCTGACACGCCTCAGCAGGGAGCCTATCCTTAAACTTATCCATCACCTGCCCTGTGTTATAGCATAACGACTCAGCATCGCTTGCTGGTTAGCAGTGCGGAGCTGCACCCCACCGGCAGCATATACCTTACGCCCCATCAGGTCAAGGCGTTTGGGCTCCCTAGCCTTTGGGGACGGCCCCAGCTGCGGAAGCCTCTCCTTCTGGGCCGCGGCTTGGATGACCAAGGACCCCGGGACAGGCTGGGAATATAGGTGCTCATGCCCCGACTGCAGGACATAATAGCGCCTCTCGACTCCCTCTAAGGTAGGGGTTAAGGAAGCCGTAGTCTGCCACAGGGCGTTAGCGATCTTAGGCACAGTTTTATTGAATGGCAAAGCCAAGCGGGCGGGTGCATCGTCAGACAGGATGTCTATCATGGGATCCGTGTCCTCCACGACTGGCTCCACTGGGACACCCAGGTTGGAGGCCAGACGCCGGAGCAAATTCTGATGCGACAGAGCATCCATGGTCGGCATCGCCGGTGCGGGATCTGCTAAGGCCTCATCAGGAGACGATGACGACGACGACTCCTGAATCGGCACCGGATCCAGCATAGGGCCCGGTTGAGGGGCCGGATGGACAGGCGGCACCGCGTGCGGAAGCGGTTCCGGCACCAAAGCCTGCGGGTCTCTAGCGGCATCGGCAGTAGCAGTCCTCTGGGGCGAGGGAGGGGGTCATGACAGCGACGCTGACGGGGGCGCCTGGTGCCCGGAGACACTGGACACCGCGAAGGGGGGCACAGGCCCTTGCCACTGGTGGTATGCCCACGGCGTCCAAAAGGGCCATTGCGGTTTAGGCGGCCAAGTCTGTTGCATGCTCGAACAGTCACGCCGATGCTGGGAACGGGATCTATGACGTGACGAAGCTCCCGAGGACTCCAACCTGAAAGAGCCCACATCAGAACCTGAAGAGTAATCAGACTCAGGCCAGGGTGGTGCCAATGACGAGTGCCCCGGCACCATCGGTGGGGCGAACCTGGCCATAGATTCTGGCTTGCCCGCGTGTGTGCGGTGCAGGCGTACCGATGCCGGCACCGGCACCGGTAAGGCAGGCCCTTGTGCCGAGTGCAGCGTCGACCCGGTGCATGTGGACTGCGGTGCCGAAGTCAGTGCCGGTTGCAGGCGTGGAGCTCTCAAGTCCAATTGCCCCAAAGATGGTGCCCCCATTGTTGCCCCCGTAGACGCCACAGCAGGAAGGATGGAAGACGGTGGGGCCGTAGTGATCGCCCTCGAAGGGATCGGTGTTACCGGCCAGGGTGGTACCAGCATGGCCTATGGGGCCGAGGCCGGTACCTGCAGTGGTGCCGAAGACTCCAGTGCCTGAACTTGAATCGGTGCCTGTACTTGCATCGGGGCTTGCACTTGCGTCGGTGCTGAGGAGCCCGGTGCCGAAGACAGAAGTGGCATCCGGGGCAAGATGGCCGGTGCCGTTGATGGTGATAGTGCCCGTGCCGTCGACCGCGCCACCAGGCTTGAGTAATACGGTGCCGATGACGATGCCACAAGGCCTCAGTAGTACGGCACCGGGGCAGCCAAGATTGGCTCCGGGAGAGGCCCCAGCACCGACGGGGGTCGAGTCCAGTCGGGCGCTGCGTGAGGCCTGGAGGCCTGCGCCGAGGCTGGCACCGAGGTAGAGGCAAGCGGTACTGGTCCCACCGGGGACGGTCCCACTGCATATGTGGCCAGTGCCGACCGATCCACCCGGTGCGGGGGGGAAACCGGTGCCAACATGGCTCCCGGCGTCAAAGACCTCGACCTCTCCGCCTCAACCGACGACAGAGGGGAGGTAGTGAGGCTAATCAGGTCCTGTGCCGCCTCAAACGTGTCCGGCGTCGAGGGACGATGCGAGGGTAGCTGACCTGGATTTGATGGTCGTCCAGCCCTCTTATGCCGCCCAGCAGCACTCGGAGACGCCTGCACCGGGGACTCGAGGCGACAGTGTAGGCTCGACCTGGACTTCTGGCACGGAGACCTACCCCATGAAGACCTTGGCTTCTTCGGCGCCCGGGAGTAAGAACGGTGCCGAGGCCTCGGTACTGAAATCCGTGCATGGGATGGAGCGTCGCGCGTCGACGCCGGCGCACTGCGCACCGTGGAATCTCCAGTCGGTGCCGGTTGTAAAGCCGCCTCCATGAGGAGAAGCTTCAAACGGGAGTCCCGCTCCCTCTTCGTGCGTGGCTTAAATGACCTGCAGATCTTACAGGCGTCTGCTAGGTGGCCCTCACCCAAACACTTTAAACAGCTATCATGAGGGTCTCCCTTGGGCATGAACTTAGCGCATACAGTGCAAGGCTTAGAGTCTTGTGGCCCAGGCATTCCTCACCCCCGAAGGGGGAGAGGAAACAACAAAGAAGTACTAACTATCTAACTAATTGAACGATTTACAACTATCTACAACACTAAGAGAAATGGGAACCATTAACTACTCTAACAGAGAGACACCTCCCGTGACGGTTGTTGGAGCGTAAGAAGGAACTGAGGTGGGGGAGCGACGGCAGGGGTACTTATGCTCCGCCATGGCGGCACCACTCCAGGGGGCACCCTGCCAGCACTACGGGTACCGCTAGGTTAAATGCTCCAGAAGACGCGGTGCACGCGGTGCGCACACCTGATTCAAATGGACATGAGCAACCACTCGAAGAAGACGACTCAGTTCCCACCATTTTCAACATCACAGTTACTCCTTTTTATTTTTGAACTACTGTATCTTACTGGGAAACGATTTGGAAAACTATATTAGGAAAACAGATTTAAAATTACTTACACATGCACTCTTCTGGGGGTAAGAAACATGACTGTTAAAAATTATATACCTATTTAAGAAGGTATTTTTATACAAGACGACTTATCTGGTATTACTTGGGTCCTTCAGGGCTGGGGGAATAGGGGGCTCTGGACAGGAAGCTGGGTGGGGGATGAAGAGAGGCTCAGGACAGTGGGCTGAGAGTGTGTAGGTGTCAAGGTTGGGGTGAGGAGAGGCTCAAAGCAGGACTTGGAAGGCACAGGAGTCAGAACAGGGGGTTGGGAGAAGTGGGGGCTCAAAGGATGGAGAGCAGATGGGGAGGCTGCTCCCCCCAAGGGTGGTGGGGGCCACATGCATCACCCCTGGCTGCTCCCCTGAGTTAAGGTGCTTGCTGCTCCCCACCCATAGTCATTCTGGGATATAACTGTCCTTCATGCTTGCTGTCCCCTGGCCATTCGTGAGTATAACTGTCCCTGCTCTCACATCCCTCTATTTCCGTTTGATGAGAAACAATCGCATTCTACTCACAACCCATTGTTCTAGCACCACCAAATTTGGACTTTGTTTTAAGTTATGATAAGAGGAAGCTGCATACCAAATTGGTGGTCCTACTTTTTACTGTTTAGGAGATGTTCTTGAACAAATGGACTCACAGATGGACGGACAGGCAGACACACAAACTCTTTCAAATATATAGTAGATGAAAAATCAAAGCCACTAAAATAAGTGGATCTGCTTTACGTTCTGAACTGCAGCACCATCTAGTGACAGACAACATTTTGATAATATACAAGCACCATTTTAATAATGTGTGTTGGTGTAAACTAACTTTAGAACACACACACTTAAGAACTTAAAAGTCAGAAATTAACATGCCGTAAAAAACTAGGTATATGAGTGGCTGGCAAGTTACAAAACAAGCCTTTGACATCAGATGCTCTCTGTGCATGTGGACCAGTCCCAAATAATGCTAGTGAAGCTACAGAACAGGACTTCTCGTTGTTTTTGAAGATTCAGACTAACATAGCTACCCCTCTGATACACGTTACATAGGCTTATCACCAATACATTTTTTACTTTTTTATAGTAAATGTAAGGTAATCATGATGTCTGGGTTGTCAACCTGAAAAGATTGCAAAACTTTGCTTTACAAGACTGAAGGCTTGAGGAGACTGCCTAATCTAGAAAAATTAAGAGTCTGACTTTCAGGTGTACTCAGCACCTGCAGTCTCTACTGCAGGGCTACGCAACACACGGACCGTGGGCCGCACGCGACCTGTGGCCCGTTTGTTTGCAGCCGTGGGGCGGTTTGGGCTTATGCAGGGCTCAACATATGAACAGGGAATGGGATCTTTTGAACGTGGCCTCCACTGGGAACACGCTCCCCAACAGTGAGTCAATATAAAGTTCTTCTGTTGATGCGTGTTTTAGTAGTGAAATTCCTGCACTGTCACTGCTCATTAAAAGTGCTGTCATATGGGTGGAAATCGGGTCAATATTGCATTTTATTAATATCAGGAGAACTGACTTATATGGGCCTGTGTGTTGCATTAATCTTTGTATTCATGCCCGTCAGTGTGAAAGAAGCTAATTGCATATATATTTGCATGCATATGCAACTACACTTAAGTTGCGGCCCTTGGCATGTGCTGTGAGTATCTTTGTGGCCCTTAGGGCTTCTAAAGTTAAGTAGCCCTGCTCTACTGCCTTAAAATGGAACTGTCAGTACTCAGCACAACGGGTAAACAGACACTCAGTTGTTAGGCTGGTAAATTGAGTAAAGGTGATCCAATACTGCTGCAGTGCTTAGTGTACCAAAGAATACTTCAAGGGAGGCTAATTAAGCTCTGTACCACCCTCTGCAGGAAAATAAATAAACTAGAATGTTCAGACTAGAATGAAGGGCACTTAACCACAAATCATGGCCCACAATCATGCCAAAGTAAGTGAGGTTTCCTGTAAGAAAGCCCACCAAATTGAAATCAAAATGATTAATAAGCATGAATTTTGTGTAAAGATTTTGCCTTCTAAAGTACTATTTATGCAGGAATGTTATTTTAAAAAATTATATATATTTTCTAAAATCTTTGATCATTATGGACAGTAGAAGTTTTAATAGGCTGTAATAAAATATCTTGAACTGACTGCTGCTTCTGAAGGCTTGCTTTACTTTTACATGGTGTGAGAAAACATGGGAAGACTTCCAAAGTAATATTATTAGCAACAGTTTAAGTGGCATAATTATAGAAAAATGTATTTGTTCAACAAGGGAAAGTCAAGATAAGGGAAAATGCTGCATTTAAAAAGAGGAAAGAGGATTTGTAAACGGATAGGCATGTCTCAGTTGCATATCTCCTTTGTTAAGGTTTTTAAAGCCAAAGATTCAGGGAAAAAAGATACATATCTAATATTTGATGGAAGAAGAAGTCAGAAATACTAAGATAAGTTTAAAGTTACTGGTCCTTTGTCGTCCATGGTACTTAGAAACAATAAGTATTTTATATATAAATAAGTGTTTACAAGGGGGAAGAAGAAAAATTGTTCTCCTTGTCCTCTGACGATAGGACAAGAAGCAATGGGTTTAAATTGCAGTACTGGAGGTTTAGGTTGGACATTAGGAAAAACTTCCTGTCAGGGTGGTTAAACACTGGAATAAATTGCCTAGGAAGGTTGTGGAATCTCCATCTCTGGAGAGATTTAAAAGCAGGTTGGATAGATCTTTATCAGGATTGATCTAGACAGTCTTTGGTCCAGCTGTGAGGGCAGGGAACTGGACTCAATGACCTCTACATACACACACACAATCTGTCACATTCAAAATGCCCTATTATGGCAACAAATCTCTTCTTGATCATTTTAATTATTACTTGTAACTTGACAGACAGCAGAAATCTATTAGGCCTTGGGACAACAAATCTTTTTTTTTGTTTTTTGGTTTATGTAAACCAAGATTATGAAAGCTGCATTTTCTGTCTTTATACTGTGAAGACAAACTTTATCTCCGGCATCTCACTATAGCATCTGACACGTTAAGACTTTTCTATTCAATAAATTGTTGATTCTTGGCACTGTTCCTCAGAAAACATGACCAGTTTGTAGCTTCAAGTACAGAGAAACTGCCATGTTAAAAGAACAGCCTGAGACTACTCAGGCAGTAATTATAATTAAAGCTTTCATTTTTCAGAGTGATAATTGCTAAAACATTTTTGATGGATAAATGTGTTTTTTGAAGAAGTGGTAAGCTAAAACTTAATATGCGTCACTCCACATGTGCAAAAACTGTAACAAATTGGTCCACAAACAAAAATTATTGCAATCAACATCTTGTTTTTCTGATTCTAAATTTATGAGTCTGGCTATTAAGACTACATTGGTAACACATGCTGTTAGCACCCTAGCAATTAAACTTTGATTCCAGCAAAAGTAGTTTCCATCTGGACTAAGCCAAAAAAAGTTAAAGGAACCACTGGGAAGAGTTGTTTGCACTGTTGGTTCCAGGATATCACAAAGACAAGGTGGGTGGGGTAATATCTTTTATTGAGCCAACTTCTGTAGGTGACAGAAGGAAACTTTGAAACTTACACAGATCTCTTCTTCAGATCTGGGAAATGAAGAAGAGTGCTGTGTAAGTTCAAACGCTTGTCTGTCACCAATAGAAATTAGTTCAATAAAATTATATATATAAAAATAACCTCACCCACCTTATCTCCCAATGTCAAGAGTGAGAGGTCCAGATTATAACATCCTACAAAATAATATTTGAATTGAAACATGAAATTCCTCCTGATCCTGAAAAATCTGCCACTCCCACACAGAAAAACTTGAAAAACAGACAGAGAAAAACTGCTGAGCTGGAATTCATATGCAAATTTGACACTCTGAACCAAGGTCTAATCTAAACAAACACATGGATTGTTGTTATACCTTGGGATGCAAGCAAACTCCCTGGTCCTTCAAGGAAGGAAAAGGCAAGCTGACAACATAGTTATCTTACATTGCAATAGGTAATTTCCCATTCAGATATTCTCGCCTTCTCACCACTGTTGGAGATGCATTATATCCATTCTGATTTTGATCTTTTTCTCTTCAGCATCTGAGGAAGTGAGTTGTAGCTAAGCTTAGACTATAATACCCTAATAAATTTGTTAGTCTTTAAAAGTGCCACTAGACTGTCTAACACTCCTAAAACTAGTATGGTTTAAAAAGCAATTGTGTTCCAGATACTTCTTGGTGCCAGCCGCCAGATGGTACACAGGTTTTTTTACAGGTATCTCTCAGATGTAGACAGCATAGATCATTGAAAGGTGGCACATGAGGACCACACAAAGAATTGGTAGCCCATTGGTCATCATATTTACTGTGAAATGTACATACACAGATAATATTTAAGGAGTTGTGTGTCTATACTAAAAATTATGTTCTTGAGGTCTTGACTTAAAGCCAGGTCACCATGAGATGACAACCTCAGAAAGGTTTCATTCAGGCAGGAGGTAATAGACACCTGTATCCCTGCCTGGTCTTCTGTGCATGCCTCACAATGGATGCCTATTTGCTTACAGAGCCACAGCTAAGAGATTGCAAAATCTACAAGAAAGGAAACCCCAAGGATTAAACAAAAACCTGGATGTGGTATGTATATGCACGCTCTGGTTTATGAATAAATATAAAGGATTGTTCTTTTACACCTTGGGATGCAAGCAAACTCCCTGGTCCTTCACACAAAAAACAAGCTGACAGAATGCTTATCTCGTGCATGGTGGATCATAGCCAGCCTAGCTGCAAATCACTGCAAGGATTTTTGGATGAACAGAATTTACACTTAAGAATATCTTGTTAATTAAGTTGAGGGGCTAGCATGTGTGTTTGGATTTTATTTTATATGTAACCATTTTTGTTGCTAATACGTCTCCATGCTTTGTTAAAGAAACCTATCCTTGATTTCACTGTAAATATATCTCAGAGCTTCATGTTAAGCAGAACAGCAATCTGAGGTGGAATTGGTAAATTGGGATGTACTATTTCTTTGGAAGAAGCAAACTCATGAACACTGTAAGCATCCAGTTCACCAAGGGCTGGTCACTCCAGTGAGATGACTAAAGATCTAGAGGATTGGGTGTGCCAGTTGCTACCTGTAGAGTAACAGCAGATCTTGCAAGGCTTAGAGGACAATACTTGTGCTGTACATCACCAGTGGAATTCAGGAGCTGATTCCCCAAAATGCATAGATGAGACAGATGGTAGCAAGGAATCTTAAAGCCCTGGGCATCACTACACCACTAAATCCACAGAGTTGCCTAAGCAGTGAATTGAACTTGTTTTCACACACCTACCTAGATTAATTTTAGATGGGGAATTTTTAGGTGGAGAAGGTCAAATTTGGAGTTTTCAGGTTTTTAATTATAAAACTATAAAACCAAATTAAAGTTAACTTTCAAATTTGTGGCATTCAGTCTCTGCTCCACTGTGCAGGTAGCTATCAGAATAAAGGAATACAAGGAGTGTTTTAAGGTATTCATATAGCAACAAGCTAATTGGTAGAAAGCACAGACCATCACTGAAGGATAGGGTTGCCAGGTGTCCGGTTTTGAACCGGACAGTCCAGTATTTGAGCTTTCTGTTTGGGAAACAAACTGAGAAAATATAAATGAGAAAATATTTTCTAAATAAGATGTAATATAGATTGTGATGTAATGTCAAGTGTGTCCAGTATTTTTGTTGAAACCATCTGGCAACCCTACAAAGGAATCAAAATGAAAACTGGAAAAATGTTCATTTTTGTTTTTTATTTGTATAAACAGGAGTATATTTAATAAAGCATAGTTTCCAGTTATGAGGTTGCATGTTATACAGCATTTCTGACTAAAATAGTATATTATATAAATAACAGGGGGCTAAGCCCACTGCTCACTACACTCATCAGCCCCCTCTCTCTGACTGCTTTCGCAGCCAGAGAGCATAAGAGTATGACAACATCATTCTGTTGCCTGGCAGGAAAAACTTTTTTAAATATAGAGAGAGATAATGGAGCTCCATTATACCAGTATCTTTCTTTTAACGTATGATCTGAGTTTTCTGTAACCAATTATTTTGCACAAAAACAGAGAGAAGTCTTACCATTGTCCTGCTTTAAAAGTAAAATCCTTATTTGAGACAGCCAAACGAAGCCTTTTAACTGTTTCAGATTCATTGGTAATGCCACACACTTTTGCTGGAGAAATAACCTAGAGAAAGGAGAATGAATCATTATATTACACTGGTGTCATTTTCAGCAAATGTGCTTGAGACCCTCCACGGAAGTTATTCATCATTACCTACAGAATTTCATAACTTACATTAACAGGCATTCACCACAATGGGAAAATAAAAAAACCCCAGAAACCACACCTCGTTGAATCTATACAAGATCTTTGGTTTAAATTTCAATTTAGTCCATACACATTCTGCTTACCACTTTTAAAAAAAGATAAGATACATCTAGATACAAACATGTATCATCATCCCCATCTGGCTATTCTTACTGAACAGCTACAATGTACAACATTCACACACCAAACAATGTGAATTGAATGATATTGGAAATCTTAAAATAAAGTAAAGGATTCTTCAAAATAAAGACTTTTCAAATATCCAAAAATATCTGACATGGAACTACTAGACAGTCACTGCAGAGGTGTTCTGTTAGTTTCCATGGGACTGTTCATGTGCTTGTTAAATGGGATCTTCAGTGATCTTTGGTGAAATTGGGGCAACCGTTAGTGGTTCCCAATTTTTTTCCTGTGTGTGACAGGAAACTTCACACTAGAACTGAAGAAGTTCTGTGCTCTAATAACCCTGCCCAATTGCATCTACACAGCATACTCCCGATGGAAGTGGAGCTTAAAAGGAAGCCAAGCAGCCCGTCATCTGAAGAAATGGGCTGTGCCCATGAAAGCTCATGATACCATATACATATTTTGTTAGTCTTTGAAGTGCTTCCAGACTATTTATTGTTTTTTAAGTTCAGAAGGGGTTTTACAAGACAGGGAAAAGGCCTTCTGAGGAAGGGTGCTGCAGAAGCTAACTCTTAGGCTATGTCTACACTGGTGGGTTATTGCGCAAGAACGGCCGTTCTTCCACAGAGCGTCCACACTGCCCACCTGCTCTTGTGCAAGAAGATTTACAGTAAAGCGTGGTAGGAGAGGGCTTCTTGCACAAGAACTACACTCTTTTCTAACAGGTGTAAGCTCTCTTGCACAAGAGTGCTTGTGCAAGAGGGCAGTGTGGACGCATGGCAGGGGTTTCTTGCACAAGAAAGCCCTATGGTTAAAATGGCCATCAGAGTTTTCTTGTGCAAGAGAGCGTCCACACTGCCATGGATGCTCTTGTGCAAAAGCATATCTCACACATGGCAGTGTGGACGTTTTCTTGTGCAAGAGTTCTTGCACAATAACCCTTGCACAAGATGTTCTTGCGCAAGAAGCCGCCGGTGTAGACATAGCCTTAGAGAAGATAAGTCTATGAGCTGAACTCGGACAAACTAAAGGCACAGTTAGTATCTTTTTCTATTACTTTTTTAATAACAAAGATCAAAACCTAGATAACAGAGTGGGTGGCAGAAAGAGTCGCAGTAAGGGCAGCCTTAAAGTGGCTCCTGGGTGCTAAACCCTCACAAGCCTAATGGAGTGGGATAGTCTGGGCTCCCCTATCATTTCCCTCTACAATAAGAACAACTAAGTAATGCTTCCAAAAACCACTGACCATCACACTCTGCACGGCCCCATTTTCAAATGTACTGCTTTCCATGACTCCAGACAGCATGGAGGACACAGTGTGAGGTTATGCCATGCTGAAGGTGACATTTTGTGCTATAAAATGGCATTCTCCACCCAACCTGTCCTTGCACAAAAGGTACATGCGAAGTCATGCTGTGTGAAGAATACCGTTTTGTTTGGAAACTGCTGGGTAACCCTCTAATTATGTAAAATTGTTTCACTAACAAAACCAGAAATATACTTAAAATCAGTTCAGAATGGTATATTTGACGGAGGGATCTCTCAATGGAAGCCATGAGGTTGTTCACAGAATAAACATTTTCTCTTCAGTCTAGTAAATTTAACAAATACAATGTGATCTTTACATCTTGCTTGCTCCCAATTCCTTACCTATAATCCTTCCACCCCTCAGTTTAACTTTTAGTTTAACATTATGAAGCAGTAAAACTTAGCTTCTCTGTTTCAAACAGGCACTAAGCACACAGGAAAACAGAGCCCTTTACCATGTCAAGATGAGCACACAGAATGACTAGTCACTTTTGAAAACATTGGCCCAGCTATGTAAAAATATTTTGATCAAAACCAAGTAAAACGTAGTTTATTTTTGGTTCTGAGAGGATAGAAAATCTTCATAGAGAAAATGTTGACAAAGTCAACCTTTAAAACAGTGGTTCTCAAAGTGGGGTCCACAGTAGGGATGTAAAATTTCGATTAATTAGCTAATCGAATCGTCGATGCAATTTGCATCAACGATTTGATTAGTCAATAAGAGCGCCTCCACTTCTGAAATGCAGCAACAGCCCCGAGGCTGTTGCTACACATCAAAGTGAAAGCACTGTGGGGAGCATGGGAGCTGCTTGAGTCCCCTGCCAGCCCCGGACTCCCCGCAGAGTTTCAAAGTGGCAGTACCGCATGGAGGCTGGGGTCTGGCCTTGGGCTCCATGCGGTGCTGCTGCTTTGAAGCACCCCCACCTCTTCCCCCCTCCCCCCCCCACCACTTGCTGCCTCTTTCTGATAGAGGCAGCAAGGGGGAGGGAGGGAGTGACTAGTCGACTACTCATTCACATCCCTAGTCCACAGACCATGCTTTGCAGGTGGTCTGCAGCTCAAGCTAACCCCTCTTCTTCCTCCTGCAGTGGGGAGCCTGCGCTGGTGCTCCATCCTCGTGACCTGGTTCCTGCTGGGGGACGGGAGGAGAAAACTCAGAGCCGCGCTGCACAATCCGGCTTGTGGGGAAGAAGCGGCTCCTCGTGCTGTTGCTCCGCTCCCCTTCCCCTCCCCGGGCTAGGGGAACGGCAGCTCATTGATACGCTGCCTAGAGGTTTTCCCCACTGCTCCCATTGGCCGGATTCTGGTCAGTGGGAAGCCATGTTACAATGTGCCTGGAAGCAGCAAGATGTGCAAAGGCAGGTAAGTGCCCCCCCCCCCCCCGCCTCTATGTATTCAAACTCTCATCTATATCTGGTTCTGGCAGAAACTAACCTCATTCTAGGGTTATGTATTTATACTTTAGCTGCCACAGTACCTCCTAAAATAAAATATTTCTTCAAACAACCAAAAATCTGAGATATTTACCATTTGGGAAAAGAAGTTCTACCCCATCATGAGAGAAATGGCTGAACACTTAAGGAATTTATTTTAAATAATGAACTTCCGTGTTTTGAATAGCCCACTTGTGACATAATACCATTTTGCCCAAGGCCTAATATGTCACTGAAAATGGAGGAAAACTTTTACACATGCATATGTTTCTTGCTAGCAGGAAATTAAGACTCTGGTTGTCAGTGGGATACCTCAGACCCATACTTTTGGCTTACTAAATATTACAGCTATAAAACTAACAACAAGAATTATGAAGAATATATTTAACAAAAGGCCAAATTGTACAATGAACCCTGTTGACTTCAATTGGCCAGGGTCCATGCAAGTTGATCCTGATGCAAGATCATAAATGTTTTCTCCACAAATACACTCTTCCAAATTCTGCCCTCAGTTACATTCATGCAACAACTTGACCTTCAACAGGGCTGCAAGGATGCAATTTATGAGAGCATTTGGCCTACTATGAAACACATCTATACTTACTGTGAAGAATACATCTATCATATTAAAATGTTCAATATTACAGAGATACAAACCGAGACTGTCAGCAATTCTTGTTTTATAACAGCTAACTTGCATGATACCTGTCCATCCTCCTTCCTTACCAATTCCCAACCCTCAACTTGTAGTTACTGTTGAAAATTCAGCAAAACACAATTACTATAACTATTTTTGTAAATATACCAGTCTATGTTTTCTGCTATAAAGCATTTTAAAATGTTTGATACCATCTACTTATATTAACTCTCCCAGTCTGATATTATCTACAACACATGATTGTGCCATTTCTCATCTGTACAAGATCAAATAGCTTTAACAAATGAAACTTTAACCAGCTTTGTTCTAATTTGTAACACATGGCAGGAAATTATTTTCTCCATAAAACAACATTTGAACATGTCTACTGTCCAGTAAAACAGAAACTTGTCAACTTAAAGTTAAGAGTAGTGTACTTTTCTTTTCCACTTTAATAGACAATATTAAACAGGAAATGCAGTCATACTGGTTAACAAGACAAGTGACAGTAGGCTATCTAAATGTTTCTCTTGATGTGCAGGAAATGTGCATATAGTTTAGACATCCCCTCCCCCACCACCATCCCAAAGTGGTTCTTTGTCCTGAATTTTTGACAAAACACTGGAATTTTAATTACTACTCAGTGGAAAGTTAGTTTTCTGCATAAAGTTTGATATAGGGTGATCAAGGACCTTCAAAGAAGATTCTGACCAACCATAAGAGTAACTATATGGCTCAGATCAATATTTGGAACGAGTTAAAAAAAAAGAGTCTTTTAATATGGATTTCACTGTAGAAGGCCCACGTTTCAGCCCTTCTTTCCTGCCTTTGTTAATTATACTACATCCTTGAGCATGTGATACGGTTAGTGTACTCGGCCACATTACTGAATCCTCCACTATTCTTTCCAAAGGATTACAAAAACAAGGCAAGGTAATGTGGAGAAGAGGGAAACCAATTACTAATTACATAGGATTTAAACTACAGTCTAAGTCTAAAGAATTTAGACCGATCAATTTCTAACTGGACAGAAATAAAGTGAAAATGTGTAACAGTTAAGAATAAAATAACGGGAAAAATAATGTAAGTTCCCAGATGTTCCAGAAATCTGAGGTAGCAGCACTGCACTCTCCTTCTTTTACTTGCCCTGAACAGCTTTCTATAGCCTCTTCAAGCTACCCAATCCCTATTAAGCACGTGAACAAGTGATGCTTAGCAGGTAATAGTTAATTGGTACCCCAGGAGTAGCTCCTGCTGCAGCCTGCTGCAGGCAGAGGGCGGCTCCAGCTCTGCCCAGCCCCCGGGCAGGGCCAGGAGCCAGCAGTCCAGCCTGGCATCTCACTTTGTCAGTTAACCAGTTACACATTAGGTTAACTAGTTAACAGATTAATTGGGATTTTACATCTCTAATTCCTATCCCTTACTATCATTCCACTTCCAAGCCACAATGAAATTCAAAAGATGTACAATCACTTTATTACTGAAACCTTGTTAAAGGAGAAAGCATGTTATTTATATTCAGAATACTTACAACTCTTGTTAACTTATTTAAACTAATTCATTACAACGAGAAGAAAGAAAGATGCAGCACTTTCACCCCTTAAATCAAAGAGTAGGGAAGCTCACAATACGTACTGGATACCTCTAGCAGATGTTCTCTGGTTTTGATGAAGGACAAGACTTGACATTCCTTATATTTGTAACCTAACACAAGCAAAGAAAAATCCTCTTTTAAAAAACCAGTTTCCCTGACCAAATGATATCTGACCTTTTCAGACCATCTTTGTACATAAAATAAAAAAGGCACGGAGTTATTTTTCTTTTGTAAGCAATCTTTAAAACACTAGAAAAATAAAATAAAAAACAGGGAAAATCCCATAATGAATATTTATATGATTCCTTAAAAGCCTACAGATCAGTGATGGTAATACAATTAATAAATACCTAAGATTCATGAACTAGAACAATCTAAACTGAACTAGACTACTAATTCCTGATGAAACATGTTGAAAAAGAATGACAGCCATTCATCCTTTTATTTCACTCATCCAAAAGAAAACTAACCATCCTTTCACAACAGAGTCTTCAGAATATAAATGCAAAAATGACAAATAGCACAAAATCTCATATAGAAAAGAAAGAAACCTAATCACCACCAAATAGGATTATCCATTCTCTTCACAACACAAAGAAAAACATTTTAGTTCTGTAGGACAGAACACTAACCTCCTGTCGAAAGTTATTTGCTGTTCTCTCCAGATGATCAGTTTTCTTTTTGGATTTCATTGTGCTTCAACAAAAAGCAAATCAAGATTAACGTCATTACTGCAATTGCAAAGAATTAGTGCTTTGCTTAATGGTAACAATTTCTACTGACAAGACAATTTAATCACTTTAATCGATCTTCCATTCTAGACCATGTTAATTTAAACAAAAATTAAATGAAGACAGACACTCATCTCACCTCATATTTAATCTCAGAATGCTAATACTAGATCTGGTTGGGAATTTTTCAAAACAAAACTGTTCACAAAACATTCATTTTGACAAAACATTCACCACACAACTTTATCTAGTCCAGGTTACAAATTCTGGTAAAAAAACCAGAGAAAGAACCCCTCCCTGCCACCCCACCCCCCACCACACACCCTCCAATAGCCAAGCCTGGGGATTGGGTCGCTCATCAGTGATTTGGGTAAATGCAGTGGCTTTCAATCTTCCCAGACTTACTATACCCCCTTTAAGGAGACTGAATTGTTTCAACTCACTTCAAAAACTACTTGCTTAGAAAATCAGACATAAGTGTCACAGCATACACTATGCTGAAAAATTACTCACTTTTTCATTTTGACCATATAATTATAACATAAATAAACTGGAATATAAATATTATACTTACATTTCAGAGTATAGCAAATAGAGCAGAATAAACAAGTCATTGTATGAAATTTTAATTTGACTGACTTACACTGTTTTTAATCTAACCTGTTGTAAAACTAGGCAAGAACCCAGAGAAACCCTAATGGGTATGTGTACCTCTGGTTGGGAACCAATGGACTGTAGAAATTCTCCCCCCGTCAATATACAGCCGGTCCCCGAGTTATTAACGCATCGACTTATGACCGTTCGTATTTACGACCAGCCTCCTATACAGCTGGAACCCGAGTTACGAACGAAATCCGCACTTATGAACAGCGCAGCTGTACGTAAGTGAATGTAATCTGACTTATGAACAGATTGAGTTACGACCCACTGTTTGGTAGAGATAGACAAAGAAAGACTAACTCTATAGCCAGGTGGCATGGGCACTCATCTGGGTCAGGCAGAGCAGGGACTTAGGGTTTCAGTAACTGCCCTAAGCACTAGTTCCGTGATGTCTAACCAGTTCTGAAGCAGTAGCCACTATAGTGGTTACTGCTATAGCAAACTAGCCACACTCAACTGGCCAATCAGTCACACTATTCAAGCCAACTAGCCACACTCAAGTGGCCAAATTGCCATATGTGGCTAGTGGCTAGTTTGTTGGGCACCACAGGACTAGGTTATTACGGTGATCCTCTCTAATGTTTTATCACAGAAATTGTTGAAAGATTTAATTCTAGTGTTGAACCATTTCAAAGATCAATTTGAACATCTCAACATCTTTTGTCAATCTAATTCTTATTTGCCATTCTGCCATACTTACTACTGTCTTCAAAAACACAACTAGACGATTGGTAGAATATTTCTATAGTTCTTTAACATTTGTTCAGTGTCTGACACTCATGACATTTCTCACAAACTTTTTAAAAGCAATATATTTAGTCATGTTTGCAGACTGGTAACCTACCCATTCATTGTGCAGTAACACAAAGCAGAGTACTTCAACCGTAACAATGCAGGAGGAGTGGGGAAAATTCGAGCAGTACCTCTCACTAACTGAGGAATAGCAGTGTGGGCCATGGTGTTCCCTGCTCAATGTCACCAGCTCCTAAAAATTCAATTTAAAAGAATTATTCAACAACTTCTTACTGTTAAACTGGAATGCTTTTATCTGTAAATCAACAGGCATCAGCTTGGAACAGAGTTCAAATCCTTCAGTATACAGTGAACATCTCTCCTTTATCCTAAACTACAAAACAGGAGTGGGGAATTTTCAGCATACTGACTGGATGCAGTTCACCAAGGTTTGCCTCAGCAGGCCTCCAAACACTTTGTTTACCTGAGCGTTCACAGGTATAGCACTCGCTGCTCCCATTTGCTGTGATTTGCCATTCCCAGCCAATAGGAGCTGCAGGACGTGGTGTAGGCGAGGCCATGCAACTGCTTCCCAGAGCTCTCACTGGCCAGGAACAGCAAGCCACAGCCAATGGGAACTGTGAGTGGTCGTGCGTATGGATGTTCAGATAAACAAACCTTCTGACATCCCACCAGGGGCTAACCCTGACAAACAATGTCTGGCTCACAGACCAGAAGTTCCCCACCCCGCCTATAAAACACAGCTATTTTTGATTATATATTGTATCTATATCAAGTACTAGTTGACATTAGCTATCACTCTTCGTGTCAAATGAAATGACAATTTTCCCAAAAAGTTAGAACTGACAAAAAGAAGTGAAAAGAAAATAAGACATGTATTTTATGCATATATTCTACAGTTCAAGAGATTTCTTCCTAAATTTGTGAAGACTTAGTAGCACAATGCTGTGGCTGATTGTGGGACTTGATTTAAATTGCATAGAGAAGACCGAACTAGGTGGGTTCTTTTCAATACCTATCACATCAGCAGGTAACCCTATCATTGGCAGATAACTGTAACATCATGTGACAACATCACAATAGCAAGAATGCCGACTACATTTTAAAAAAATAGACAACTGTAAACAAGATATCAATAATATCTATCTTATCTTTTTTACATAACCCACAAAATTATAAAACAAGTAATTATTCTTTTCAGCAACACTTTGTTTAATCCTCCCCATTCTTAAAAACCAGTTCTACTTACTATCATAGTGACATCTGCTGGCTTAACTTCAGAATCATCTGAAGAACTGGCTGTACCCATAAAAGCTCAGGGTACCATCTACATGTTTTGTTAGTCTTTAAAGTGATGCTAGACTATTCGTTGTTTAAGTTTTTTCAGAATCCCAATGCAACTTGGGGATTCACTTTCCTGGTTTGTTTCAAACAATCTCAGTGGGGTAGCTGTGTTAGTCTGTAACTTTAAAAATAATGAGTAGTCCTGTGACACCTTAAAGACTAACAAAAATATATAGTGCTCATCATCTGATGAAGTAGGTTTTGCCCATGAAAGCTCATGATACTATATATTTTTGTTAGTCTCTAAAGTGCCGCAGGAACTACTTGCTGTTTTAAACAGTTGTTCTGAATGTGTTTGCTTCCCTTCAGTAGTTTGATAAAGTTGAAGCTAACCTTCTTTCAATTTTTATTTGACAGTGCCATTTCCTTCAGGAGGGGAGTGGTTTTTAATCTTTAAATTAAGACTTTAAAAATGGGGGAAAATGAGACAAAAATATAAGCTGAATAGTAAAAATTATAATACTAGATACAAAGAAAGACTGAGTTTTACTGTAAGAGTTGCAATACTCAAGTCAGGGCAAGAATGTTTCCCTTAATGCACAATAGTCACCTGAAGACTGAGGCCATGTACTACTATAAACTTGCTAGTGTAGACAACTGTACTCAAGCAGCTGCATCACTATAAGATTACTTGTGTGGCCGCTGCACGACATCAACAGGAAGAGAGCTCTCCCTTCAACACAATAAAACCACCCCAGTGAAAGCTCTCCCACCAACACAGTATGCAGTGGTAGCTATCACTTATGCTGGCAAAACAAGTCACTCAGAGTTTTGGTTTTTTTCCATACCCCTGAATAACAAACATTTTGCCAGTTTTATTGACAACGTAAACACAACCTTAGGGATTGTCTACTCTTATAGCACAGCTGTAGTGCTTCATGAAGATGCTATCTACACTGACAGGAAAGCTCCTTCCATCAGCACAGGTACTTCCCCAAGAAGCAGTAGCTATGCTCTCTCACTGACATAGTGCTGTCTACACTTGATGCTAGGACAGTATAACTGCATGGCTCTGGCATGTGGATTTTCCATACCTGTGAGCAAAATAGTTATAGTGACATAAGGAGATTGTTTAGACCAGGACTAAGCCTACGAGTTAGTGAAAAAATCCACTAAGCATGCTCCATCAAAGCTATCCCTATATAACTTACAGAGCCATATAATCACTTCCTCCCTCAACAAATTCAATCCTAACACACCACTCTATGATTAAAAAATTCCAAGCTCTCCTATAAAAGAATTCTGAATTCCTCTCCCTAAGTTAATGAATTTCATACTATCCCACATTCCCTCTACAAAATGACTTCTGGATATTTTCTCCTTCCCATTACTTAAGGATAATCACCCCCCCCCCATTAATAAACTCTAGGCACTCTCTCTTTGCAAAGCATGTTCTTAAAGGGGTTATGAAATTATTTGATAATAAATACCGTGTAACATACATTATTTGGGAGCTACTGCCCTTCTTTATGTGCATGAAGGCTTTCATTTGCCTAGCTCCTCTTCATGTGAAGTGTTCCATTCCTTATTCCCATTTCCTCCTCTCTCCAAGAAAAGCAGCAACAATTCCAGTCACTTTACTCAAGAGATGTTCTGCTCCTGGTCTGTACCTAAGGCTAAAATTCTTTGACTGTGGTAAGAATGTTCTTTCCAACTGGTACTCAAATTTCTCCAGGATAAAAAGCCACTTTAGAAAATGACAATAAAATGTTTGCAGACTGCACTACTGTAAATTTCAATCCATTCATGTTGTAATCCACTAATGAACCATAAGCAAGCAAACAGGCAGCAATAGAGACAAAAAATACAATACTGTTAAATGTATACTACTAAAAAAGGAAGTTTAAAAAAACTGACATGGCAAGGGAACTGTTTCTGTGCTTGTTCCATTTAAAATAAGATAGTTAAAACAATATTTTTTCTATAAAGTTTCAATGCCATATTATGTCAATGTTCAGTTATGAACTTTTGAAAGAACTGTAACCTTCTGTTCAGTTTGAACATTTCAGAGTTATATACAACCTCCATTAGTGAGGTGTCCAGAATTGAAGTCAGGCCCTCTCAGAGGTCCAGAGAGGTCTAGGCCAATTCCAGCTTTTGAGGTCCCTAACCATGATAAAAATAAAAAATTATGACATTAATCCAGCACCAGCTACCAGTAGTGGGTTTGTTTATATAATCAGCTGATCTGAGAGGACACATTCATCACAATATAATCTTGTGCCATCAGAACAGACATTTCATTAATATTTATGAATATTAAAACTCTTTAATATGACAATATATATCAGTTAACCAAAAAAGTCATTTACCAAACTGCATGTCTTATTTGCTTAAGTTTGCGGCTCTAAACTGAGGAAGTGTGTCACATCTGGTCCACTAGGGGAGTGCATAAAAACAAGTTGAGAAACTTATCAAATGCAAAAAAATAAACAAGTGTCTATGCTAGAGGCCCAGGCCAAATGGCACTCCTGGCACTCCCTCTGACTGGCCCTGACTTGAGGTCCTACTGTACCTACAAAAAGGCATTATGCTGTTAAGCCGGGGGGGGGGGGGGGGGGAGAAACTAAAAGGAAAACCTTATAAATATGTTATTGCTTCTATAGAAGACTCAGAATTGCAGACTTCATTTTGAAGGTATCCTAAAACTAGCTGCTGCTAGTGCTAAGGAGCACATGAAGTAACAGGTTTTGTGTCTGTGTGTAGCCATGTATTTAACAGAAGAAGTGGGCTGTGCCCGGGAAAGCTCATGATACCATCTACACGTTTTGTTAGTCTATAAAATGCTACCAGACTATTTTTGGTTTTTTTGGTTTGGTTTGGTTTTTTTTAGGGTTATAAGGGATCCGCGCCGCTAGATGACATCTTAGCACCGCCTGGAAACGTTTGCTCCCAGCGACTCAGCCCCACCCCCGTGATGTCACTTTTTGATCCGATATTGCCTTTGGCAGATCGCTGTCACGTTTGGCTGAAGCCCGAACCCCAGGAAACACGAGGCCAGGGACCAACGTATCTCCACAGCCACCCCGCGGCATCCCAGCCAGAGACGCGGGCAGGGGCGCTGGGCACACAGAGCGCGCGTGGCCGCGCCAGGCTTCGGGGGAAGGAGGTGGCGGTGCCAGGTCACTTCTCCCCCCCCCCCCCCGACACCCCCATCCGGCAGGGCCCAGCCCCGTTGCCCCGCCGCACTAGTGCCGGGCGCATACCCCCGACCGGGAAAGGAGCAGAGGGGCCCAGCCAGGCGTCAAACGCCCCCCCGGAGAACAAGAGGCGGGGCTGGGAACTTACTTGTCCGCGCGCCCGCTAAGTGACAGTTCAGCTCGCGCGCAGAGGCAACGCTCTCATTCTCCCCTGCACGTGCACCCAGCACCCCACTAGCCTAACGGTGCCGCATCCGCACCACGTGATGAGGGCGCTTGCGCCTACCGGGAAGCCAGAGTCATAATCACGTGATAAAGGCCTCTCGCTGACAGGTACCCCCACAAGCCGCCCAAGTACCTAGGCACCGGGGGAGAGGTGTGAAGCGCAAGCGCACTAGTGCCTGCCCTGTCAGGAGCTCTGCTCCAGGGCGGGCGAGAGGGGAAAACTAGCCGCTGGTACAGCCGCGCTGCTAGGAGACCAACACCTTCGCCCACGGTTCTGAGGCAAGCAATGCTTCCTCCTCATTGGCGCCCCGCGGGCTGTGATACATAGGGAAGAGCCTATCAGAGAAACGTTCCCGCCTCCTCCGAAGTGAACGGTGCACGTGTGACGGCCTGCCGGAAAATGGATGACGGCGCACGCGTAGTGCGCTGCCGGCCTTCCGGCTTGACAGGCGATTGGCGCACACGGAAGAGCCGCGCCGGAAGTACTAGATGTGAGTTCAGGGGAAGGCAGGCTGGCGCATGCGCCGTTGAGAGCCGGCGGCGCGAAGTGACGATGTCTGTGTTCCACGATGAGGTGGAGATCGAGGACTTCGAGTACGATGAGGAGACCGAGACCTACAGCTACCCGTGCCCGTGCGGGGACCGCTTCCTCATCACCCGGGTGCGGAGCGCGGGGCGGGCGGGGCGGCAGTGCACAGGGCCTGGCCTCTCCCGGCCGGTGCTGGGGAAACGCTACCAACGGCCGCCGGAGTCAGCGCCAGCCGGTGTGGGGAGCGGCCTGCGCTCGGCTGCGGCCCTCACAGCTGGGGGGTGAGCGCGTAACCTTACCGGCTGGGGCCGGCCGGGAAGGATTAACCCGCGCCTGGGAGCAGCCTCCCTCCCCCCGCGGCCTGCCGGGAGCTGGCGGCAGCCCCACCCAGGGGCCACTGGGGCTGGGCTGGAGTAGTCCCCTGCCTGGGACCCCTTCGTCCGTTAACCGGTTAAATGTTGGGTAGGCCGAGTGTTTAACCAGTTAACGGATTAATGGGGATTTTGCGTCTGTGGCTGCTCGGCTCGCCCCGTAGCCCTGGGGGGAGACGGTTTGTAGCCGGCCTGAATCTGTCTTAAATCTGGCCAAGCTAAACAACCAGGTATTCTTGTAACTTGGGAAAGTGCCAGAAGAGTTACCTGCGGGGCTGTTATACATAAAACCCAAGGGGAAGGACGCGTATGTCTCCTTAGCCTCTTTCCACTGCAGCTTAGGCCACAGCATCTGTGGTAAAGGAACCCTTGTACCAAACACACCAAAAATAGCATAAAGTGTTGTGAACAGGGCTGGGATTGCTTGTGAATACTTTTTAAACACATGCTGCTAGGCTGAAAAATCTACAATGGCTCCTTATCCAGCCGCCTCCTCGCAACCCTGTTATCGGTGTTACATACATTGAATTTGCACTTCTGTGCTTTAGCGTAAATACATGATCGTGTTGCCTCTGATTAATACTAGAAATGTTATGAGATGTGATTGCTGAAGACACAAGCAATTATTCATGTTTTCACTATACCAAGTAAGTAACAGAGTTACGTCCATCTGCACAATGTTAACAAAGGTACATGATGTACTAACTGTAATAATATTTTAAAAGTAAATCATTTAAAGGAGTCAATCATTAAAGGAATGAAACTTATAATCCACTGTAAATGTAGAAAAAGACAGTCCAATTCCAGTAATCAGAACAGGAGCTAAAATAATCTGAACTGCTGTGAGGCTGCATGCAGATATATGTATTCGTATTGCATTCTTTTAAACACTAAAAACTTAATTATAACTTTTGGAGGAGACGTATGTAAAAACTTTCACTCCTTTAGCAGATCAATACCTCCTATCTGCTAGGAAGAGATGCCTTGTCTAAGCATTAGGATGTCTTCATTGTCCTTTTAAATATAAAAGCTGGGGAGCGGGTGCTCAGTTGTACAGGTAGGACCTCCCTGGTCCAGCACCGTTGGGACCTGAGTGATCCCCAACCACAGAGTTTGCTGGAGCAGGGGAGATCAAGGCTCCCTTCCCAGCTGTTGACCCTGCTCTCCCACTGCCCCTCCATCTGGGGGTGCACTTCCATCTGGGGATAGGGCTGTGCTCTAGGGATGTTAAGAGGTGAGTAATTGACTAATCATGTAGCTGATACAAATAGTACACGATTAGTCGGTAAGGGAAGGTGTGAGCTCGAGCTACCCCCACTATAGCTCTGCAGTTTAGACATAGTAAGAGCTGGACACACAGACAGCTCCTACTACATTTAAACTGTAGAGCCGTAGTGGGGGCAGGTCCCAGACTGGCGCAAGCCAGGACAGTGCCAGGACCACTGTGACTCCGTATTTTAAATCGAGTAAGAGCTGGGTGGCTCTTACTACATTTAAAATGCAGAGGCGCGGGGTCCCAGAGCAGCATGAGCTGAGACTGCTCAGTCCCGATTTGCACCGGGTCCAGCAGCCCCCGTTTGTGGTAGCCCAAGCTGGCTGCGGGCAGAGGCTGCTGCTGGAGCAGCCTCTGTCTGCGGTGAGCCTCATTCCGCTATGGGCAGAGAGTGCTTCATGGCAGACTCCTCTCTTCCCCCCCCACTGTCTCTGATAGGTAGCAGCATGGGTGGGGGGCAGGTGGCTTTTAAGCTGGCTCCCTCGAGCACCAGCTCCTGTTTCCCCCCCGCTTGCTGCTTCTGCTACAGATGCGGGGGGAGGAGTGAGGGAGGACCAGGTCCCACTGCCTCCAGCCTGGCCTGCGCTGCGCATCCTGCTGCCCCTGGCCCTGACAGAGCTATGCTTCTCACTACACTGTGTCTGGGCTGCACTTCCGTGTGCCACAGACCCTGCTGCCTCAAGCCTGGTGAGGACTGCATTTCCCATTGTGCCGGCTCAGCTGGGGCTGCACTCCCCGCTCTGCTCGCTTGGCCAGTGCTATGCTTGTGGGCGCTGGTCCCACTGCCTGCAACCTCCATGGGGCTGCAAGCCACCAGCCTGCTTTCTACCTTGCTGTCCTGCTGCTGCAGGGCTGTGCTCCCCACCACCAGCCCAGACCTTGAACCTGGCCAGTCAGGGCTCTCCGGTCCAGCAATATTCGTGGCCTGCCAGACCACGGATGTTGCCAGACCAGAGGGTCCCAGATTTTAGAGGTTTAACCTATTCTCTTTTGTGGTGAGGGAGCAGCAACTCCTCCTTGTGGTGGTGTTTGTGGTGTGGTTTTTTGTTTTTGGTTTTGTTTTGGTTTTTTGCAATTAGTTCCCATTTGAAGTAATGTTTTCTCCTCTCCCCTATAGGGATGTTAAGTTGTGTTTAATCAGTGAATCGAGTAGTCAGTGGAATTTCTGGGCAGCACTTACTCCATTTATGAAGCAGAGCCGCAGCCTGGAACCGCTTGTGCCCATCTCCAGCTGTGCCTCTGCCTTCCCTGCCCCTTCCTTTCCCACCCTCCCGTGCGGAGACAGTGCTTTGGGGAACTGGCTTTTAAGCCAGCTCCCACCAGCTCCTGCTCCCTCTTGCTGCCTCTGGTAGAGGCAACAAGGGGTGGAGAGCGACTACTCAAGTAGTGACTCAACTACCCAATATGCATATGCATATTGGGTAGTCAACTACTAGTTGCTTACTTCCCTACTCCCCCATCCTATTCCAGAGCTTTTCTCTATCCCTATCTGGCAGTCACTCAGTGCGGTTCTTGCACCCTGTTCTTGATTTTGCTCTTCATCTCTTCTCCTTCCCCTGCACCCAACTGTTTAATCCGCCTGTGTAGTCAGTTTCCTCCTCTCCCCTCTACACTCATGGATTCTTCCCATCTCTTCCCTCTAATTTGTTCTTGTTAGCAAGGTGTTGTAATCCCCTGTGAGGGCAGAATGAGGGTGACAGTTATTAGCAGGGCTCGACAAATCATTGAATCTACTCACCCACGGTGAGTAGATTTTAGCTGGTCGCCCCGTTCACCAGCGGTGCGTGCATGCACAATGCGGGTCTTGCGCATGCGCAGTGTGGGGCTGGCGAGCAGATTTCGCCGCGGTTTGTCAAGCCCTGGTTATTAGTGAATGCTCTCACTGACATGAGCAAGCTCATAACAGCTAAGTAGCACATCGGGTAAATGGGGTGGAATGTAACCGTAAACCAGCAGTGCAGCATGGCTGCAGAGAAATGACTGTGTACCTGGCTCTGTTGCAGGAGGATTTGGAGAATGGGGAGGATGTGGCCACCTGCCCCAGCTGCTCCTTGATTATAAGGGTGATCTATGACCAGGTGAGAATGGGGCCCAGCCTGGGGGTAAGTAGGAGCCTGGGGATGCAAGTGTCTCCCTCTCTTCATGGCTTTGTGGTAGTGGATAATACTACCATGAGGCAAGCAAGTGTCTGGCACATCTTTAAACTCTAATGTATTTAGAGTTTAGTGCTTTAACAACCTGATGGCTTCTCCAGAGGACCTCAGGCTCTGCCTAGTGTCAGCTGTGACTGTAAAACACTTGTGAAGGTGTTAAACCTCCACACTAATTTTAAAACGTGTTAATTATGACATGCTGGTTGACACATTGTTCTAGTCTGGATGTGTTCTGAGTTAGGACATCTGATTGCAGGTATGCAGCTGCTACTGCTTGTTATAAATAGCTCATTCTGGTAGGTCACTTTTGCCAGAGAAACTGCACTCAGGCCCTGTCTAAACTAGGACATTTCTTACCTGTATTTCAGCAACTGTTAGGTTGTACTGCTCACAATGTGTTAGTACAGATGGCTGCAGGTAGTCTTACCCTCATGTGCTTAGATCTGTTCCAGATGGTTATGTGATATACAATTGGTAGTGCCAACAGCCAGTTTTACATTTATGCTGCTGCCAGCTAATCGAGTAGTTGATGGAATTTCTATCGACTACTCAATTAGTCAATAAGGGGGGAAACTGCAGAGCCACAGTGGGGTTAGCTCCCGGCCACTGGAGCTAACCCCGCTGTGGCTCTGCCTTTTAAATGTATTAAGAGCTGCCCGGTCCCCTGCTATGCCTCCTTTAAGCCAGTTCCCCCCAGCACCGGCACCTGCTCCTGCCCTTGCTGCCTCTCTCTGACAGAAGCAGCAAGGTGGTGGGGGAGCAACTAGTCAAGTCACTGCTCAACTACCTGATAAGCATATGCTTATCGGGTAGTCGACTAGTTGCTTACATCCCTACTGTAGATGCATATTTTGGGGCTTTTTTTATAAATTAAAGGGGCACTCTAAGGATAAAGTCATATTTTGTAAATAAGTTGTGTTCTGTTATGGTGTCACACTTCATTGCTCCAGCAGTCCGTCAACAGAGCTTTGAAGTTTGTAAAGATAATTAATGTCTAATGGTATAAGCATATGTTCAAAATCCCAGCATGAATAAATATTTCAATCTAGCAGAAACAATCTTATTTGCTGATTATATCATGTCAAGGATCTCAGATAAATCAAATGTGACGCTTCTATGTCACATACAGGGCTTAGTTGTTGTTCAGCTATTTTTTGAATATTAAAAATAAATATTGAATTTTTTCCAAAATTCACAATGAACGTTTTTCCCCAGTGCCCTCTTATCCCTGTATGTACCTTAAAAGAAACTCCTTTTTGATAGGATAGGTGAAATGAAGAGTACATAAAAATGTAACCAGCTTCCTATTATAAGAACAACCTTAAATGTAGCACTTCTATAATCCAAATTAGCAATGATGTTAGCCAAATGACACTCCTGTTTAAACATACTTGTCTATTGTCAGTTACTGCATATTTTTATATGAAAGTTTAATTTTAGGCTTCCAGTGCATCATCCATGCCTATAATAAATATGTTTTTCCATAAGACAAAATTAGTTTACTTTGTACTGTTTGTTGGGAGCAGCAGTGGAAATCAGTTATAACACTATTTTTTGTTGTGTGGTTTGTTTTTTTTTTTAGGAACAGTTTGCGTGTGGTGAAGTAGTCTCAGCACCTACAAGCAAGGAGTTGGTTAAATGCTGACGAATGCAATATAAACTCTGTTCTTCTTTAACAGAAAAAAAAATGCGATGTCAATGTGGAAAAGACTCACAAAGTTCTGTACTTCTGGAGCTTTTTGCCCCTCGGATACCAGTGCAGTGATTGGCTGCTATGAGCTCCCTCTGGTAGTATGAAATAACCCAAAACATAAGTTGCTTTCTGCCTGAAAGCATGTAATTCTTAAATTATTGTAAAATGTTTTAAGACTTTGAGAAGCTCTTGAGGATAGGAATGCAAATCAGAGAAAGCTTTTTCCAGTCCATTGTGTGTAAGGTTGTGGAATTTTTATGCCAAATCTAGCTAAGGAATAGTTGTTCTCCAGTCTCTGGACCAGGAGAGACTCTTTGGTGCTACACTGAATGAAATACTTGGATCATTGACCACTGGAGGCTTAAGAACTGGTTGTCTCTCTGTTAATGAGATCTGTTACAAAATGATTCACCACTTGGAAAAGTTGGACTGTTAGGATGGGAGAAGAACTTTTATGGTTTGAGCAACAGAAAGTGTTTGGTTAGAAACAAACACAGCTGCAGTTTCAGTCTCCAGTAGGTACAACTTATTTGTTGCACCTGTCATATCTGTTGTTTGCTGCATTAAAGTAAACATCTTGAATCCTAGGATATTAAGCAATGGCTTAACTGGAAATGGCTGCCAAGCTGAACTTACTTAAAATAAACTAAATAGCTTCCAATTCTCTTGTTTACATTGTGCCAAGTGAGACCTGGTGGGCTCTGTTCAGTAATACTCATGCAGGCCTGGTAACTTCCCAGGAATGTACATTCACTCCCATTGTGATGAATAGATGTAACTGAAGGCAGCGTTTGATCCAGTTTTTTCTGAACAACTTGGATTAACTCATCTGACCCTACAGCATCTAATAGTAAATAGTACTGAGAATAGCTCGCAGCCTGTTTGTCAGTGTATGAAAAGTGTAGTTGTGTTTTATTGTATTTCTCAACATTTATATTGGGCTTTGCCAATGTGGACCTTGGTCCAATACATGCTTTCCCAGCAAGAATGTCCATGTAGGGACGTGAGAGGTTAACCAGTGAGGGTTGGAGCAGCTCCCCACTTGCCCTGGGCAGGGCTCTGGGGACAGGACGCATTGCAGGCAGGGGCTGCTCCAGTCATCCAGAGCAGCCCCTGCCTGTGGCAAGGTGAGGCTGCTCCAGCCCTGCTGCAGCAGTCTTCTCCCACCCCCGTTAATTGTTTAATTGGTTAAACGTTACATTTTACTAGTTAACCATTTAAACAAGATTTTACATCCTTATTTTCATGTGTGGACTTGCACATGACTAAATGATAGCTTTAAGATAGAGAAAACTTTGAAAGAACACTCCAAAGTACTCTTCTTTTTGAGCTTAACAACACCTACGTGGTTTGTTTACTACTCCTGTCGCTCAGTTTGGGCACTGAATATAAAAGTCAGTTTCACTATTTCTAGCTTTCCTGTGCTAACCGAATCCTACAATAAGTGAGTTGTACATGAGGGTATAACTAAATCCAAACAAAATCATAGAGAAAAATGTTATGACACTTAGTAAAATCTTGGTTTTGCAAAATGTAGGTGGTTCAAAAATGTGTCCATTAACTACAAGCTCTCAGTTTGAGCTGGGTGATAACCATAACTTTTGTTTCAGTGGTTGGCCATGAGGTGGTGCTCACACCACTGGATTCCTATGTTTTAAAACTACTTTGGTCTCGATTTATTTAAAATATATTTTTACAAATATTTATTTTGTTTGTTTAAATAAAAATATTTAAATGATCAGTTGTAATGGACCATTATTTATTCTGATTTTTTAGCACCTAGAAACTGTGGGGCCCTCTTGTATTGATACTGATTTGGCCTAAGGAGTTAAAGGTCTTTGAATTCTTTCACTGTCCAATATTAAATAGTGATAGGCTAGGTTATTTTTTTTACAGAAATCTTTGCAGACTCGTGAAAGTATTCATTCAGGTTGAAAGCTTATTGATTAAACATAAAAAAGAGAAAAAGGAGTTAAAATAAGCATTTATATTGAAACAGTGGTTGAATGATTATATCAAACTTAGACCATATTAGTAAAAACATCATTAATAATTTTTTATTTCAAAGAAAGTTAAATTTACACTTGCTCTTGATGTGTGAAGGTCATTCACTTATCACTTAACAAACAGGCCGATACAAGGTAGCACAGAAACAGGATAGAAAAAAATAGGTCACACACATTTAGTTGATATTTTTTGGAAAACTGTACTGCTGGTTCACTATAAGTAAATGTTTTAGCTGGCATGTCAACCATGACACCTGCTGCTTAGACCTTGGTTCAGGCTCTGGTCAGGGACGTCATCTGATTGGATCCTTTCTCCTTAAACATGGAAGGATGAATCCTGTAGAGTTGATTTCAGCATTCAGTGAAAAGCTCAGAGAATTGAGAGGAACACAAACAAGGGGGATTGAAAATAGTACAACAAGGGAAAGTCAATTAGATATTTCCCCACCTGGGGGTAAGGACTGGATGTCACCATGATGTGTTGCACTCTCAGATGAAAATAAAATTCCTTAAACAGGAACAAAGTCAGCTGGTTTTCCTCTTGAGAAGAAAGTCCCTTAGCTTTGTCTGCTCTTTCTGCCTTGAGGTTGAGGAAGCTCAGATGAGTCCCATTATTACAGAAGAATGTATCTGGATTAATGAGTTGGGAGATAAGCAGAGGGGAGTGTCTCTTTCAGAACCGAAAAAGAAGTAACAGTGGGTGCTGCATTTTATCCTATTATTTTGTACACCAACTACATTTATTTCTGTAAAGCCAAATGTGGCAGAGGTTGTTCCCACCTTTTCTTGTTTACTAAATATGATGTCACCACAGTCTTTGACTATTATTTATAGGCCTTTTTTATTTGGACTAATTTAAATTTTCTGATTAGTTTTCATGCACCTGTCCATAACATTCATTTATTGAAAACAACTGCACTTGTTTTCTGTGGTTAATTCCTAGTCAGGCAAGAAGTCTTCGGGCGTAGTTACGCTTTGTGAACTTTCGTGTACTTCACACAATGGAGCTTAGGCACATTTTTAGGTCTGATAACCATAGTAAGCCTGAAAGTGACTGGCTGCCCACTATTGTAATATAAGTAAAGCCCTTAATTTTTGTTTGTACTAAACTTGTCAGAAAAATTCCTGTTTTCTAGCTACATTAATCTAATGATGGGAGTGGCTCAGTAGTGACTAATAGGACTATGCAGTCAAGGAGTCTGTTTGTATCATTATGCCTATTTTATTGCTACACATAATAAAGAAATCAAACAGGGACTCTAGACACCACTGTTGTTTCACAGAAGTAACAAGGCTTTGTATTTTCATCAGGAGTAAAATAAGAAATAAATTCTTCATCTTCAAAGAGATTATAAATACAGAGCTGGAAGGAGTAGCTCATCTGATGTGAGGGATTTTGGTAGATTGTCTCTATTCTCTGCCAGTCTTGGCTCCAAATCTCCTTATTTATGAGAATGTTCTATGTCTGTATTAAACTCTGAAATTAAAAAAAATAATGCTGAACATTATCAGGCTGTGGAATTTGCCTAGAACCTATCCCTTCTGCTCCATAATCCAAACTGTCATTTAAAAATATAGCCGTTTAAATTTGTGAAGGGTATACAAGCCAATGCTACAATGTCTTCTGAGTCTGAACAGCCTGCAATAATTTCTCCCTCTTGGATCCTGAATTAAGAGAGCTGCATCTTATGCTATTGTAGTGATTGACAGTTCAAATACATAGATAAAGTTTGTGTCTATACACCTGGAAGTAAGACTACTGCATAATAATTATAGGAAAATGCATAAGGACAATAACAGCTAAATATAACTCATCATTGGTATCCGCCCTTGGTGAACTTAATTACTTTTCCTGTAACTCCTGTGTTGTCATTGTTTCATGTACATTAGAATAATTCTCTTATTTTCCTCTCCAGATAAGTTTTGTGATGGTCTTTAATTTATATTCAGTATTGCTAATGGCAGGCATTCAAATTTTACATGTTATCCCCCACCCCCCAAAAAATCATGAAATTGAGATTTTAGAAATTGCAAGTTGAGGGTTTTTTTATTTGTCTTTTGGTGTTGGAGCCTTCAAGGGTCAGATTTTCAAGCTTGTCTTTGCAACCACCAGGGCTAGAAACTTTTTTTGAAAAATGATTCAGGTGATTAGGTCAGAATCTCAGCTTTCAAGAGCTGGAGCTCTAAGAAAAACACCAACTATGGTGAGATTCACAATAAAATTGTGAGAGTTGGTGCTGCTGTGTAACATTTATAATCCATCTTGGTAACTATGATGCCTTTTTGCCTCTCCTCGTATTATGAAGTGTGGTGTTTACTGTTTGGATTCACCCTTAGTATTTTTAGGCAAGCCTGCCACCAAAGACACATCCTCTATTCCATGCCTAACTTATTCTGTCCACCATAAGGCTAAACAGTTGGAATATTGTGACCATGGACTTTGATGGGTAGGCTCACAATGTTTACACAAAAGATAAGTTTCTGGTATAAATAAGCCGTCCGTTTTAATTTTTTTTTTAATTGAAATAATTCCTTAAAAGATCTTTCAAATCCCCAGTCTCGGGTCCTGATCCTGGATGGTGGAATCCTATCAATCCTCTCAAAAGAGAGCCAGCTGGGGATGGGGTCCTAACTTCTTATATTACTATCCCTTCAGGCTGTTAGGAAAGGCTCTACACTCCACAGCGAGCTTGAGATGAAATTCTACAGCAAGAACTATGTATTCTGCAGCACTCCATGGCAGGAGATTGGGATTTCTTTGGCAGATTCTAATAAGCTTAAAATTGAAGTATCTGTTTACTGAAATATGAATCATACAAACCTGACATTATCTAGTTACTCTGCTCCTATATTCTTAATACACTGGAGAATTTTGTGTTAAGATAGTGTTAAAGAAATTGTTGGGGAACCATCGGCTAAGTCTATACTGCAGGGCTATTTTGGGATACTGAAGTATCCCAAAATAGCTATCCCCTGTCCTAATAGCAGGGGATAGCTTAAATAGCCTGTTATTTCAGTCTCACTATTCTGACATCCCTGTAAACTTCATTCCACGAGGAGTAAGGAACATTTTGGAATAGAAGGTTATTTCGAAATTTGGTGGTGTGTAGACAGTGCCAAATTACGAAATAAGCTATTTTGAAATAAGATAATTGGGATTGGTCCTGCCTTGATGGCCTTCTGGGGTCTCTTCCAGCTCTATGATTTTATGATAAGATTGCAATAAGATAAGCAATTTGCGTAGCTCAAATTACATATCTTATTTTGATCTACAGTGCAGTGTAGACGTAGCCTGTGTTGAACAGCAAGAGCCTTGTGACTGTGTGAAGATACGGGAAGCATTCTGGGTTTGCTGGCTAAGCACATTAGCTGCTAGTTTATATGATCTGGAGTGAAAAAGTTAACAATACTTAAAACAGCTGACATTGATATTTACATAATTAGATTTCAAAGTTAATGGGGCTTGAAAGGGGCCAAAATCTTATTGCAAGACGATCACAGACTAGCAGATATTTGTGTCTTTGGCTTGTACTCTGTGTTAGCTTGTATTCCCACTTAAATGGATGGATTTTTTTTTTTTAATTTAAATGACAGTTTGGATTATGGAGCACAATTTCCATGTCTTGATAATCAGATTTAACATTATTTAAATGTCTGAGTTTAATGTAAGACAGACACAGAACTTCCATAAATAAGGAAATTCAGAGCCAGTGCTGGCTTGAATTTGCTCCTTTTTTTCCTAGGCACTAGAGCAAATAAGGTTTTTATTATAGGGTCTGCAATCCACACTGACTGCTATGTAGCAAAGAACACAAGTTAAGGACTTAATATTGGTTATAAAATAAAAATCCTTCATTATCTAATCGCCTCTCTCCCTTACCATACTCTTGCCTGCTACAATCAGTCAAGATAGGAGGCTTTTAGTCTATATGTACTGCCCTAGAGCTTTTAGTCTATATGTCTGCCCTAGAGCAATCTTAAGCATGTTCTATACTACAAACTTAACATTGATGGAAGCCTCTTTCAATGGACCTAATAAAGTATGTGTCAACACTGTCTGCCTGCCTAACAAACCAGTTATGTTGATTTAATTACCCCATCTCCACAAGAGGTGTAGTGCTTAATTTGATGTTGATAGGTCAACAGAGAAGCAGTGTAGATGCAGCATTAAGTATGTAATCTGAATTGACCTCCAGGAGGTGTCCCACAATGCTCCACTGTGACTATGCTGGCAGGAAACAGCCCCTGCCCCTTAAAGTCAGTGAACTTTTGAATTCCAATTTTCTGTTTGATCAGCATGGAGGTACTTGGCAACCCAGCTGATCATTGAGACTGATTGCCCCAAATGCATTGTAGCCTTGAGTACACAGGAGGTGGTGGATCTTATTGGTTTGTAGGGAGAAGAGTCTGTCAGGCACAGCTCCAATTCTGCTGTAGAATCATCCTCATCTACGAAAAGATTGTGCAGGGCTACAGCAGGGAGACACAGCAGTCCTGCTTGAAAGTCAAAGAGCTGCTGCAAGCCTACCAGAGAAGAAAGGAGGCGAACAGTTCTGCTTGTTCTGCACCACAGACAGGCTGCTTCTACAATGAGCTGTGTGTGATTCTCAGCAGAAACTCCATCACTACCTCCAAGCATAGCATGGATCCCTCATAGGAGTCTGGGTCCTATGCCACTTCAGATAATAATGAGGACATTATGGAAGAGGAGGAGGAGTAGTGCAGGGGGTTCATTCTCTCTGAGAACCAGGAGCTATTTTTAAACCCAGACAGACAGTCACAAGAAAGCATTGTGACATGGCAGAGGCAGGTCAGGAGGTATGCTGTTATATGGGTCCTTAGTTCCCTAGGGAATGCAAAAAGGTTTCAGGCAGGAGTTTGCAACCTATGGCTCTAGAGCCAAATCTGTATCCGTATGGAACCAAATATGTCTCTCTTGTCACTCCCAAAATGCACACTTTTTTAATTAAAATGAAAAATTTCATTAAATTAAAATTCAAAATTTTAAAAATGTGTAATAACTCATGTCAAGATGGGGGGGGGGTTGGTCTATTTTACCGTTAACTGTTCATTTTAACAACCATCCGTCTTCTCCACTCATTGGGGGTCAAGCATATTCTCTTTTTATTTGATTGGTCAAGAAATCTTTCTATCACCATACGTGATGGAAAACTCTGTAAACCCCAAACAGTAAAAATGGCGAAGAGAAAGAGATGACGAGTACCAAAATTTTCAAAAGGCGTGGACAGACTTGTATGCATTTGTGGGTAGGTCTGGAACTCCACACTGTCTCATTGGGGTGAGAGACTGTTCTCAAACAGAACAAAAAAACAACACATTTCATGACAAAACATGCAGCATTCGCTACAAATGCAAGAAAAAAGCCTGTGAGGAGCTGCAGCAAAAAATGAGCATTAAGCAAAATAGCCTGCTGGCATGGTCAAAAAAAGGTGGGAGCTTAAACTCCATGGCTATGTCTACACTGCAGGCTTCTTACGCAAGAATTTTTTGCAAAGAGATCTTCTGCAAAAAGTTCTTGCGCAAGAGTGTGTCCATACTGCCATGTGCTTTGCGCAAGAGATGTGCTTTTGCTCAAGAGTGTCCATGGCAGTGTGGACACTCTCTTGAGCAAGAAAACGCTGTTGCCTGTCTACAAATGCCTTTTTGCGCAAGAGCTCTTGCACAAAAACAGTTATTGCTCATGGGGAGAGGAATAACTATTGCGCAAAAAGCCCTGTGTTCTTACGCTTTACTGTACTTTTTCTTGCGCAAGAACGGGCCTGTGGTGTGGATGCTCCACAAGTTTTTGCGCAAAAATGGGTGTTTTTGTGCAAAAACTCTGCAGTGTAGACCTAGTCCATAAGTTTTGCTAGTTCAGATAGCATCATTCGAGAGGGGAAGCCTTTCACTGATGGAGATTGTGAAGAGACACATGCTAAAAATTGGTCATGAACTATTTGACAAGTTTCACAACAAGGACAAAATTTTACAGAAAATTCAAGATATGCCATTATCACCGAAAACAGTTCTTGACAGAGCTGTGAAAATGGCCTATCAAATCAACAAGGAACAAATGCAAAATTTGAGCACAGCTATTTATTTTTCATTTGCTTTGGACAAGAAAACGGGCATATGTTAATCAGTTGTGTATTCTGGGACGATATATTTGTGGAAATGCTGTGTATGAAGAAATGATTGAGATATTATCAATGAAAAATCAATCAAGGGGCAAAAACATCCTTAACACTGTGATAAACTTTGTAAGTGAGAAAGAAATATAGTTGGATAATCTTGTGTCTGTGTGTAGGGACAGTGTATCTGGAACGGTTGGCAAATACAGGGGATTCCTTACTCTTGTCAGAAGAGCTGAACCAGCCACTTTTGAAATTTCATTGCATTGTGCATCAGGAGGCATTTTGTGCGCAATCTTGTGGAACTGATTTTGGAAATGTAATAGGACTGGTCGTTCGCATTGTCAATTGGATTCTTGTCCAAGCCCTTAATCACTGTCAATTTCAGTCACTGCTCGAGGAAGTTGATTCCAAATACTCCGATTTGCTAAGGCACAACGTTCACTGGTTATCTCGGGGCAAAGTTTTGTTTCATTTTGCCACTTGCATTAATGAGATTGTCATTTTTGGATATGAAAGGTGTCAAATACACTGAGCTTTCAGACTGAATGGTTGCTTAAGTTTTACTATCTCGTTGACATTACCAGTCATTTGAATGCGTTGTGCTTTAAGCTACAAGGGCAGGGAAATACAGGCCTGACTCTTCAGCAGGCAGTGTTTGGATATGAGTCAAAATTGACTGTCTTCATCAAAGATATTGAGACAGGCAGACTGGCACATTTTGAAAGATTACGAATGTTTCATGATTTGTATCAGAGAGAGAATCCAAGTAACAGCCTTGATTTGCAGCAGCTTGCTGGGTTTATTTCTGAGCTCCTGTTGGCATTCAAATCTTGTTTTGTTGACTTTTGCAAATACAGTGCTCTGTTTAGGTTTATGATTCATCCACACAAAGCATCCATTGAAGAACTGGATTTGACAGTCATTCCAGGCATCAGTCAGCGATTTGGAAATGGAAATCGCAGATTTTAAGGAGTCGGATATTGGGGTGGAAAAATTCATCAAGCTGAATTCTGATTTAGAATGCCTTGCTCGACAACGTGCAGAATTGACAAAACTACACAAATGGGCTGCCATGGAGAAACTGGAACATGATAATCTGATTCGGCAATCTTGGAAAGAACTTCCTGTCACATACAACACCACGCAGAAAGTCAGCTTGGCCTTACTTTCAATGTTTGGCTCCACCTATATGTGTGAGCAGGCTTTCTCTCATTTGAATCACAGTAAATGTAATATGCACTCAAGACTGACAGAAGACAGCCTTAATGCATGCATGAAGCTGAATTTGACCAGTTATGATGTAAACTTCAAAGAAATGTGTGGAAAAGATGCAGCAGCAGAAGTCCTATTAAGTAAAGTCCTCGAGTACAATGTTTCATTTATGCTATTATTAATCATCATGTCAATTATTAGTAATATTAAGTTATATATTTTCAGTCATGCAAATGGGTATTCTTATATTGGCTCTTTGTTGACTACTTGTTCGAAATTTTGATGTAGTTTGACTCTTTGATTTGAAAAGGTTACCTATCCCTGGTTTGGGGAAACTATTCCAGCTTGTGAGGGAAAGATTCCTCTCCCCGGTATAGCTATTCCTGAAAGGAACTGGGCACAGGATTTTCTCCTTAATTAGTAAAGCTTAGTGAGCAGTTCAATTTACCGTGCTATGTATCTACCCTAGAAACAGAAAGAGCCTAGATGTGTAATGTATTGATTGTCTTTGAACAATACCTTCATCCTTCTTTAGAAATTAGTTTGGTTGATATTTGTTAGAATAATTTAATATGTTCCCTACAAAAATGCTCCTTGGTCCTTTTAAGTCCTTTTTTATTTGTTTTCCTGTTAATTTTTCAAGTTGGGAAGTTTCCTAGCTAAAAGACATTTCAAAGATATCAGCAATTGGAGAAAACATGAAGAACCTGGTCTGACTCTGTTTTAAGCTAAGAGGCCTTCTTTCTGGATATTACACATAACAGGCTTTGATAGAGTTTTCTCAGACAGAGAAATTCTGCCAGCATATTTGCCAAATGCAAGCTCATACAAAGAAAGGATTTACCACATTAAGCCAAGCTCTTCATTCAGAGACAATGACTGCCAGTCCCACACAGACTGCTGCAAGGCCACCCACATGTAGAATTTCCACTTAGAAAGGCCAAGTTGATTTTTGTAACTGTCGTAGGGCTGTGTTCTTGGTTTCCTTCCATGCCAAATAAAGTGTCTGCACATTTTGTCTAGATAGTTTTTGTACAGTTTAGACAGTCATATCAGAAGCACCTGCAAAAATAAAGTGTTCTGGAGCAAGAGGCTCAGGTTTGATGGATTAATCATTCCAAAAAACCATGAAATTATCATGCTAGAATTGTAAACAGCTTTCTAAGTTGCATTGCAATGGCAGTTTATTAAGTTTAAGTAGGCAGGGCTATTCTGTGCTCTAGGCAGGTAAAGCCCTCTGAGTTACAGTTGATCTAAAACAGTGTTTCTCAACCAGTGGTACGAGTACCCTTAGGGTACTCGAAAGAAGTCTGGGGGGTACATCAACACAACTGAAATTTGGAGAAAACTGAATTTTTGTTTTAAGTTTTACAGCACTTTAGGTGTAAAAAGTACAAAAATAATAAAGATTTCATTGCTTGCCCAGCTGCGTTAAGTTGTTTAAACAATTGTGTTGCAATTGTGTAAAAAAAAAAAAAAAAAAAAAATTTGTGTGTCTAAAAACTGTAGGTACTGGGGTTACTTATAGTTTGTTTTTTTTAAAGGGGGTACTTATAATTTATTTATTTTTTGAAAAAGGGGTACTTTATTTAAAAAAAGGTTGAGAAACACTGATCTAAAATACTTTATAAGTGATGCTTTGGGCCACGCTCTGCAGTTACATCTGCATAAATTCTCAGTAACTAAATCTGGCGTAACTCAAGGTATTTTTATTACGTTACTCCAGATCTATACCCATGAAAGTAAGAGCGGAATGTTGCTCTTTGTCTGTATTTGAAAGTCGATGGTTTCACACCAAAAAATATTTATTAATCCCTCAGCATTGCTCTTAGATATTTGCAGCAGTTAGAGAAACTACCCAGGATCAGAGACTGAAGGATAGCAGAAGCAAATAAGGAGGTTCTGAACTCCCTGCCTGTAGTAACTATTCTTAGGCTGAATCTGAATGTGGCTGCCCATGTGTCAGCTGAAAGGTTGGACATATGGGATCCTTGTGTCACATCTATGATGATGCAGGCCCTTATGCAGGAATTTTTATAGGGGGTGCTTATCTTGTAAATGTGGACCGCAAGGGTGTGAATGCACCCCCATTGCCCCCAAGTAAGTGGGGAAATGAGCCCCAGCCTTCCCCCAGCTGGCCAGAGCATGGGGGAGGGAGGCTTGGGCAGTGTGTGGTTCCTGCCTTCCCCTGGCCAGCCAGATCATGCTTACTTGTAGGACAATGGGGGGTGCTTTTGCCCCTCCTGCGTACTGACCTGAGATAGAAAAGCTCAGATTGCAAGTCACTTTTGAAGAAGTCTGCTTTATAACACAATGACATTGTTCTGACTGATGTCTTACCTACATTTATGGCTCTCAGAAGGCCAGGAGTATTATTGCTTGATAGTGAAAGCAATGAATCATTACAGAGTGATACATCACACCATTTTGTTTAGCAGTCATACAATTCTAGTGTCTGACAATAACCTACAAGTGTCAGTTCTTTTGACAAGAGTCACCATTCCTTGTAATAACTTGCTATAATGGGTCAGACTATTGCCCCTACTGGAGTGGGCTGTACCTGATGTTTAAGAAGAAAGTCACACCTCCTACTGCCTAAACCCACACAATTCACTTGGCCAATTGTGCAATGCTATATGGAAAGTAAAATGTCATACAGAGCATGGTAGGAAATACCTTGGTTAACTTGCTCTTGAAAATTGCATCATTTTTTCATTACCCAACAGTTCAATGCAAGCCAACACAAAACTAAGAGAGCAGTGTTTCTCAGCTGTGGCAGAAGTCTTGGGTTTCAATTAATGAACTGTTCTGGACTTCTCCACTTTTAGCTTTGTGGAAAGGAACTCTAATAGGAGAGGTTCTCTAGCTCCTTAGAACACATCACCACCTGCACATCCTGAAAATGAAAAGCCCCTTTAAGTTTGTATGTCTAAATGGTTGAAAAAAGGGGAAATAATGGTCTCTTTCTGCATCTGCATGGGTTGCATGCTATCTCAGTAGCTTTTCTTGGATCTGGGCTTGTTGAATATTTACACAAATGCTGTTAACATAGCTTACTAAAAGTAATCTCTTAAACATATTTCTTGTATTTGTTTCCTAAGAATGAGTAGAAAGGCTATATTTTCCTCTTTATCTTTTGTGTAAACACGATGAGAGTACACCTCAAAGTCCATGGAGTGAAATATTGCAGCTGTTCAGAAATAGAATCAGTTATTTAGCCTTTAGGTTGTACTATCGACTACCCAGTTCACACTAGGATAGAACAGAACAGCACTGCTGACACTTCACATCTGTTCTGTACCATCAAAGTTCCTGGGTAACTTTCTACCTCATCCAAAAGGGTGGCATAACACAGGCTTTTAGTGACTAATACAAATTATAGATCACTTTTTAAAAATGTTAGAGTTTACATTTTTGAAATAGTATTTTGTTATGGCAGGGGTCACTAGATGGTGCTGTTACACATAATCTCACAAGTACTTTGTGAAGAAATTTTAAACTTGAAAGAAAATGTGTTGGGTTTTGGGCACAGGTTTCTTTTGTGGAGATGTGGCAAGCAGCAAGTGGGTTTTCTCTTAGCTTCATTCTCTAACTACAGGCCATTCTTGAGGTTGAGTTTCTTCTTAGAAAGTGGGCAGTGGTGTGGGGGCTGAGAACCTTGGAAGAGGGTGTTGCCCACAGCCTGTCTGTGAGAAGCTCTGTTCCAGGACTACTGTATGTTTGTGCGCTCACACTCTACACCTCTGACTTCTTGTCCACAGGGAAGCTGAACTGCAAGAACTGAAAACTACTGCTTGGTAGAGAGGTAACAGTGTTATACGCAATATCTGCATCCACCTACTCTACAATCATAATATGAGGAAATGGCTTCTGCAATATAAATGTCTGAGATACCTGGACATTCTACAAAATCAAAGTCTCTGAGGTGGCCTTTGGGGCTCTTTCACAGAAGCCAATTGCTGCAGTGCTGTCACAGACCTAGTCAAGCTCCCCCTTGCTGGATGCTCACCAGGCTGCTATATTTGGATCCAGGCACTGGATCTGTGTGCTTTAAAGTTCTCTTGACTGTAGGTTGGCTCCAGGCCTTTCTTTGGCCACTAAACTCACTGCCTGGGCAAAGACTGCCTGCTGCTGCTTCTTGGAAGTGGGTCCCAGCCAGTTGCCCTAGCTTCAAGACAAGTTTTGAACCCATCTCAGTGCACTCCAGGAACTTAAGCATCCTCTCCCTAGAGTTCCACCCTCAGGGGGTACACTAGTTTAGAGTTTAGCCCTTCAGTAAAATGTAATAGTTGAAGCCAAAAGGCACAGTCTTTGCAGATGGATTTCTAGAAAAAGCACACTTTATTCATAGACAGCACGAGATATACAGATGTAGGCAAAAGAGTAAATCAGCTGTAAAGCAGTCCACTGTTTATTTATCACCTTTGAGTGTTCCTTGGGATTTGGTCAGAGTCCTTTCCAAATTCCAGGTCCCATTTCCTGGATTTCGCTCCTCAAGCCCAGGCTTCTCCAGAGGATGGAGTCTCTTCACTGAGTCCTGAATCAGCTTTGGCTGGTGTGCCCATCAAAAGGTTCTTTTGTGCCCAGAAAACTGCGCCCCTTTGTCTCCACCCTGGATCATCTCAGCCTCTGTGTTTTCAAAGGCCTGCACTAACGCCCAGATCTCCTTGTTCCCCTTTGGAGATTTTCCATTCTCTTTTCCTCTATAGATAATCAGGAGAGGACTGGTTTTACCTAGGTTGCTGCAACCCCATTGCTCCAATTCAATTGTTAATGGTTGTTTGTGACTATCACATTTGGAGGTAGATGGCCAGATCCCACTTTCATTAGCACCACAAATGTGATGGAAGAATACAGTACAGGCCACAATAAGGGCCTAACGCTGTATACCAACACTTGTGATTTTTGTGCAAGTGACAGCTTTTTAGAAGTGTCTGGAGTTTCTCTCACGATGATCCAAGAAGCTCCAGCCCCCACCCCTCCCCCCCAAAAAAGTTCAGCCCCACCAGAAGCCAGCAACGTCTCTCCTCTCCACTTGCCATGCTCAAAGGGGGAGAAGGGAGCAAAGAGCTCAACAGCTCCATACAATGCTGCTCCCTCCTCCCTCCCTCCTTCTGTGAGGAAAAACAGAGAGGGCAGCATTTCTGCTGCTCCTCCTTACCTCGCAGCACCCTGCTCAAGAAGGGGCAGAAGGCGGTAAAAAGCCCCTGGAGCTTACCCTTCATAGTCTCTGAAGTCCACCCAGGCCTGGAACAGCCCTATGGGTATGTCTACACTAGCTCGTTAATTCGAGCTAGGTAGGCAAATCAGGCAACCGGAGTTGCAAATGAAGCCCGGGAGTTAAATATCCCGGGCTTCATTTGCATGTTCCCGTCCTGCCGCCATTTTTAAATCCCCCTTAGTTCGAACGAACTGCCCATGGCTACACGCGGCAGTTTAAAGTTAATCCGAACTAAGTCCTTAGTTCGGATTAACTGTTACACCTCATTCCACGAGGACTAACAGTTAATCCGAACTAAGGACTTAGTTCAGATTAACTTTAAACTGCCGCGTGTAGCCTCGGGCTGGTCATTCGAACTAAGGGGGATTTAAAAATGGCGGCCGGACGGGAACATGCAAATAAAGCCCGGGATATTTAAATCCCGGGCTTCATTTGCAACTCTGGTTGCCTGATTTGCCTACCTAGCTCGAATTAACGAGCTACTGTAGACATACCCTACGAGAAATAGGGGGGCTGGGACTGATGGGGGTGGGGCTGGGTGGTAAGAGATCTAATAGAAAGACTGGGGATAGGATTAACTAGCGATGGCCAGATGTGGGGGACAGAGCTTCTTACCAGAGTCCCAAATCCTCTTACCTAATACATTTGGGATTGTGGTCAACACTGATGATGGGCAGAAGGAGTTCAATAGTCAAAAGGCCAACATAATCTTATTAAACATCTCATGAATTTTTTGGGGTCAATCTCAAGATTTTTTGGAGTCTGAATCGTGGTTTTAGGGTTTGAGTCACCAAGGCGGGCAATGCTGATAACTATACACGGAGCACATAATAGCAAACAGAATTCATAGTCTATGCATAGACTGCTGGGTCATCACAGGTGCCTACTCAGACCAAACTCCTATTGACATCAATGGAAGTTATGGTGAAGGACTATAGGATTAGCTGCTAAGTTAATCAGCAGCTCAAAGGGAACAGAAATCACCTATAGGTATCTATGAGGCTGCTAGTCAGTCATAACTATGATGTGGACACCTTTCTATTAGGAACCTTCCACTGGGACTACTTGCAGAATAATGTACCAGTCAATGTAATTAAAGTGGCAGAATCTGGTCCTAAATAATTAAATCATGAACGAGTAGTCCTGTAGCACCTTACTGGTTGTTTTATTAAAGTTACCAACTAACACGGCTACCGCTCTGAGACTTTTAAACTAGCTAAATCATGTCATAAATAATCCCCAGGGGAAAAAAATTCACTGTGCATTGATATACTTCATTCAGGGCAGAATCTGAAGGCTGCAGACGTTCCAGATTTAATTTAAGACCACGAGCCAGTAAATTACCATTGCCAAATACACTGTTTGTCCACTTACCCATGTGACAATCTGGAACACATTTGTTATTTTAATCAAATTGGCAGAGATAAAATGGGGTATAAAGGGCTGGGTGAAGAAACTAGTGCTGCGGCTCCCACTGCTTCATCCTGCTGTTATAAAATGCAGGCCATCCCTTTTCTCCTTTTGGTTGGCTTAGCCTCTGTCACTCCAGTCTTTGGTCTAATAGAAATCCGCGCTAATGGCACTTTCTCCAACAGAAAGTATTACAGCTCAATAAATGTAACTAATGGAGGACCTTGGGGCTCTTGGACATGGATTGATATGTGCCCAGAACATTACTATGCACTGGGATTTAGTATAAAGGTAAGTGCACTTGACCCAAACCTTTATCAGCGCTATAGGTTCTTAGCATGTTAATGTTCTTATTGTATTTCTTTATATTTTAGATGGAGGAGTATGGAGGAGCTAGTGATGACACTGCACTAAATGGGATCCGTTTATTTTGTGTAAAAAACAACAATACAAGTAGTGCTGTCTATACTGTTGAATCTGATTCTGGAAAGTAAGTTTAAGGGTACTTCAAACACTTATAGTTTGTTTGAGTTAGAGTAAATCAGGAAGCTGAGAACTTGCAGCACTGTCAACCAGAATGTAGCCTGTTGTTGGCTCCAGGTTGTTCGTTTTAATATTTTATGCTGAGAATATAAGTGGTTGCCACCTCCGAGGACTTTAGTGGCCAAGTTGTGGTCTATTTTTTACACCAGTGCAGCCCCATGAACTTGACTCATGTACTAATTACACACAATTTGTGAAATTCAGAGAAAAGAAGGATACAATTTAAATAGCAGAGATTGCTTTTATTGTGTTTGAATTTTTTGGCTTTTGCCCTCCAGCACATCTTTGATGGACTCTAAAGTTAAAACCGACACTTCATCTATACTTGAATATTTGGCCTTGCAAACAATTTTCTTATAACTATTTGTGTTGTAGAGACACTGTCAACCTGGAATCTAGTCACTTTAAAAATAACTTTAAAGTAATTCTAAGTACCACACCTGCACCTGAGGCCAACTTTTTGGCAATCACATTTATCTGTTTTTAAATATTTTTTAAACAGCAAGGTGGAGAAAGAAAAAGTTATACCCAGACAGGGAAAACTAAGCCCTGACACTGAATTTACTGGCATGGACTCTTCTACTGCAATAGGGTACTGCATAAATGGAGGAGTCTAGCTAACAGCTCTGATTTCAGGTCTGGCTGACTAAAGAGGGGAAACAGTGCAAGTGACTATACACAGAGTTCTGCCAAAGGCACAAAGGAAAAGACACAGAAAAAAAATATATATTCCCTTAATTTTTTAGTTGTAATAGTCTTTGACATTACTTGTAAAGGTAGTAGGTAAATGTTCAGACAGAAATGTGATTATTTTTAAGTTGATGATGTCCCTTTAACAGCCAAGTCCTCTGTTTCAACTTTGAATGTCTCATCCCCTTTCATTTAGTTTGTATGTCTTTAAGTATTGTAAAGAGGTTGTTTTTTAAATGTAATTTGTGCATAAAAGGATCTGTGGATCACTGATATATATGTGGCTCAGTCACTTTTTGGACTTATATCACCTGATTTTAGGAACTACCATGCTAAATCATACTCAAGGTCTTTCTAGTGAGGTATCCTCTCCTCTACAGTGGCCAGCAGCAGATACTTCAGACGACCTGCAGTGATAGTTCTGTAGACAGACAGGAGACTGGCCAGGTCTAATCCTGGTCTCTGAACCTTAGAGATTGTCCTGTGTCCTGAAGCACCAGGGTTAATATCCCTTTCAAAATGTTTGCTGATATTAATTATAACCAATATATTGGTTACGCTTAATATCCATGTAAATATCAATGTTTTAAAGTGTGACATAACATAAATCCAAGTTTGAAATGTTTACATCTTTACAATTATTGCAGGCAACAAAAAGTAAACTCCAAGCTATTTTTAATTGATAGTAAGAAACATATTCTTTTCTTACTCCCACTGATATGAATGAATTTACTTTAATGCTATTCTCTGGTATGCCTGTATCTACAGAGAACCTTTTTTTCCTCAGGTTTTCTTGAGTTTGACACATATACTGTGAACAGCACAGCCACATTTCTTCCGTTTTGTTCCAACCTTTTCCTGCCCTCCAGCAAAAAACAAACAACCTCCCAGCTCCTTGCTGCTTTGTGATAACTTCAGTTTTGGATAACCTCCTGTCATTGTGCAGTCACTTATTTTTGGAATGTAAGCTCTGGGTCAAAGGAATGGTATCTGCTGTGTACTCTGGAGATTCCAAACACAGCGGGTGTTCAACACAAAATAAGTAATACCTGCAAAATCATTCAGAAAAATCAGGTGTACTTTCCATTTTAAAAATTGATCAAATGTGATTCAAATGACATTTCACTGGCTTCTATACAAGTAGAAAAAATATACTGAAATTCTCTTCTCTCCCTCCCACCCTAGGTTTGGGCAGTGGTCAGGAATCACTTGGTGTCCAACAGGATTCCTCACATCCTTTCAGCTGAAAGTTGAAGTTCCACAAGGAATTGTAGATGATACATCTGCTAACGGTATCAAATTCCGCTGTAGCACTGGTGCTATCATAGAAGGAGCAACTGGTAGCTTTGGTGATTATGGTGGCTGGAGCGCTGCCTGTACAAGAGGTGGAATTTGTGGCATTTTAACCAAACAGGACCCATACCATGGTCCTTTTGTGGACGACACAGCGCTCAATGATGTTTGCTTCTTCTGTTGTGACTGATTTCTATTGTGCCAAGCCCTACCACAAAGTCAATTTGTTCTACATCTTAGTAAAAGTAACGTTCTCTGTCTCTTAAAAAGTCAGCAACAAATTAGGTTTCAATAGCATTGCGCTGGCCCTTTATTGACTGTATCTATGAAAGCAGTGATTGATTGATATGAAAATGAATTAGGGAGTGGAGCTAAAGGAAAGCCAGGGGTTTAGGAGATGGCTTCATTCTGCAGTTATGTCTATCTTGCCAAGCTTCTCCCCTCCTATTTTGGTGTCAGCCTTGTTTGATTTCATTCTAATTTAAAGATTCCAGATAAAGTGTTCATGACAAAGAGAGCCTGACACTATATTCTTCAATTATAATAATTGCCATTAAATTCAGTCAGAATGAGGTCAGAATGACTGAACAATCATGCTCCCAATAAAAGAACCTAGGATAGTTACTTTTGAGAATCAATCTAGAGACAACAATGTCAACACTCTTATTCTTTTTAGTAACCACATAGCAGATGCAGGAAAAGGAAGCAGACACCAATATGTTCTTCTTATGTTGCTATAATGTCTTGTATAGCTAAAGTCCTTCCACTTTCTGCTTTCAGCTGGAAGTTTTACAATTTGAGTGGTACTTTGCTTTAGAACATTAACTTGCCCCAATGTTTTATGAGCCGAAATGGAATGCCTCCAATAAATTCCATGTCAAAATACACATTGTTTGGGAGTTTTTGTCTCCTAAATCTTTCATACGCTCTTCTTGTTGGGTATCCTCCCGAAGCCTACTAATGGAAAGTTTGCTAACAAGGAGTTATTAAAATCCAAAGGAAACTAAAGAATAAATATTGTACATCTATCCATTTCTGTGGTGTCATTTTCCCATCCAATATAGATTGTGGATTAGGCAGAAAGACAAAGGGCTAAAGGCAGAGATTGTATTCCCATTGACATCAATGGGAATTTTTAACAAGAACAAAATGTAGCCCAATTCTGTGCTAATTTGCCCACACTCTGCAGTCTCATCAAGAGTGGAGTATTTGGCTCAGTGTATTTGGAAATTAATATATTAACTATTATTTACACAAGTAATGAATGATGTTGTACTTTGATACAGACAAAACCTACTTTGTTTTCTATGGATTGAGTAAATTATACAGCTTGGCTAAACTCTCATCCTAGCAAAGTGGACTTCCTTTGTGAGAGTTTCTAAAGCTTCATAAAGATTAATCTTCCTGTTTTCTTAAGACTTTCAGAATATGCTAAAAAGAGACCCTTTGGTGAGATGTCTTTAAGTTTCCATAAAATGGCAAACTTCTTAACTTCAGTAGCAGTGGAGCTGCAGAGTCACTACTGATGCTCACAGGACTTTATGCTCTGGTTGAAGAGAACAAATAGTAATTTATAGATTGAATTGGCTAAACCAGGAACCTGCTGCAATTCCTTGAGCAAGACTTTTTAAGCAAGGTCTTTCTGTCTTCTTCTGAAGAGTACTGCAGGCACACACAATTTTCTTTTGCATGCAGAAATCTGTGTTTCTTGAACCCCAAATGAAAGTGATCGTGAGGCTTGGAGACAGTCTTTACATAGACCTGTTGGTCATCTCTCATCTAGCACAAGTGAGTGATCAAATTGCCACAGCTGATTCTCATTCTTGTTACATACATGTAAGGACAAGTCCTTCTCAGCTTCACTCTTCACTGCCATTAGACATTTACCAGAAAGGATGTGGACAATCATTCCACTCTACAAAGAGACAATAAAAGAACAGAAGGAAATGGAGAAAAGGTAAGGGACTTTTGATGAAGATCAAAACGTATATTTTAAGCTTCTAACAAAGAAATACAATCAGCAGGGATTGGGGATTGTTTGTTTGGAATAGTACTCTAAATTTAATGTTTACTGTCAAAGCCTTAGGTTTGATCCTGAAAGGTGGTGAGTACCTATAAGTCCTATTGAGCCTTCAATGGGAGTTGTCCATACTCAGCACCTGTTAAGATCATCCCTCCTCACTCCCATTGTGTTCTGTTTTCTAGCGGGTCAATGTTGTTCCCAGGTGACCTCACCCACATACTTCAGAAGAAGGTGAAAAAAACCCCAAACCCAAATTCCCACCAATCTGACCTGGTGGGAAATTCTTTCCCGATTCCACACATGGTGATCAGTTAGACCTTGAGCACCTGAGAACAAATGAGCCAGCCAAGAACACGAGACAGAGAGCACTTGGTGCCATTTCAGAGCCCTGGCCCACCCTGTCCAGTGTTCAGTCTCCAGCCATAGGCATCTCTAATGCTTTGCAGGCAGGAGACAAAAAACCAAAACCGGAATATATTGTTTGCAGTGGAGGAATCCCTTCCTGACTCTTGCAAGCAGCCATCTCAAGCCTGGAAGCATGAGCTTTCAAGAACATAAGACATACATTGAGTCCCAGAGCTGCTGAGCCCTACCCCTACCATGACAAGCACCCATCACACAATCCCACTCATAAATCTGTCCAGCTCTCTTTTAACACTATGTTCCTTATATTGTCCTGAAGCCATAACATTTTCCATGCTTCAGATAATTTCCTAGCTTGCTAGGTGAATTTCACTGAATAATAATGAATTCCTATAGAAAGAGATACTCCTATACTGCAATAGAGGGGGAATTTTAAGGCTTACCCTACTCTCAAAAGAGACACAATTCAGTCCATGCAAAGGGTTCAGTCTTTTTAATGTGCTCCTAGAATCTGGATTCTCTCCCAGCCTGCATAGGAAAACCACATATGTTCTGTTGCTTTAAGGATCCTTTGTGCTTACAGAAGTGGGAGTGGGAGGGGGTGCCCCAGAGCCCCATGCTTTATGAAAATTGGCTTATGAATATGAATATGCATAACTGAAAGATGCCTTATGCAAAAGGGGTGATGTGACACGTCATTTTAAAAGTTGTGATCCCCTGAATGTGTATATTCTATTTTTGTGCATGTATCTTTCTTGTATGTGAAGTTAGAAATATAAAGTGGGAACCTGTTTTATTAGGCCTGCTATTCTAGTAAAACCCAGTAGGGATACTTTAAGAATATTGATGGCTCAGTGATCAGTTCAATGCCCTGTGAATGGTTGTGTTTTTCCTGTAAGCCCAAACTGTGGCTGGTCCTACAAAGACATGTGGCCAGGCCACCTAAGGCTGGAATTTATTTTGGATCTGGTCCTTTTCCATTCAAGGTGAGAAAAATTTGAACTGAGCACAAAGAATTCCTGCCTTAGGCAAAATGGATATAAAGTGGAGAAACCAAACAACAGGGGGAGTTGCCAGATGCTAGGAAATCCCTACCTCACTTACCACCTCATATGCCCAATGAAAACATCTGAAACTGAACGGGGAAGGACTAGGCCCAGCTAGGAGGCTGCTTAGCTTGTGAATGAGGTAGTTAGAACAACTATTTAGGGTAGGAATTTACATGTAATACATTTCTTCGTGTAATAGAATTAGCTGACATGTTTTGTTTATGTGTCTTAGTAACTTACTTGGATCTGTTTTTCATTTTAAATCATTTAAATCCTACTTTTTATACTTAATAAAAACACTTTTGTTTATTAACAAGCCCAGTGTATAAATTGTTACCTAGGGAGGAACAACCTCTGTGCATATCACTCTTTAACTGCTAGAGAGGGTGAACTTGTAAGCTTTCTCTGCGTAAAACTTTTATACAGAGTAAGATGGATTTTTGTGGGGGTTAGATTCTTGGATGCTGTCAATGGCCTTATAACTGAGCCCTCCCAGAGATGAGCTGGTCCAACATCTGTGTTGCTCTGTTGCAGGGCAGTAACCTCAACTCTGCGCCTTGGCTGGGAAAGACCAGAGCTTCTGGCCCAGTAGGGCAGGGGATGGGGAACCCCAGAAGGCAGGGAGGTAGGTGTCAGGGGCTTGATCAGCACACCAGGTAACAACCCCAAGGAGACTTCTTTGATCCAACCAATCACAGGGGAAGTTTGCCCTTAGGTTATTTTCATAAGTGCTGGTTCCTGTATTCAAGGATCCCCTGTAAAATAAGTGTGTTAGTCTAGTACTGCAAAAATCCAGATCATGCAGTTCTACAGCATTGGTGCTTTAACTCTTATTCCTAACCAAATTTGTATGAGGAAGTTAGTGTAAATAGACAAATCGCTTCACAGTACCTTGGATGCAAAAACTGTGAGGCACTGAAGCTACACTCTAAAACTTCTGTTAATGTCTACCCCCCAACTTTTGGATTGTTTTCAGTTAGCCTCACTTTGTGACAAAATCACTACACACCTCCTGGACATCCCATTGCTGCGGGCTATTTTCTGCCTCTTGAGTACAGTTTTGAAGGATAACCTTCTCATGTCTGACATCAAAGCAAAACTGCAGAGCGGAACCAAACCGGATTTCCTTCATATTGTTATATTCAAAATGCTAGAAAAGGAAGGGTTTGTTTGCATTAATAGAGTTGAAGAACATTGCAATTCATTTTTAGTTGCTAGTACCCAAAACAATTTCCTGTTTTGGAACATACAACTTCAAGATCAATGAAGGATAGGTAGCAGATCTGTTTCTGCAAGCCTATTTCCTGACATGTAGTCCTTTTACAACTACTTTCCTGAGACTGTTTCCATGAGTAAAGGTTTTTGGATTGGATAATATGTATAAAATAGATGCAGTCCATAACATTTGTAGGCAATTTTTTTCAGGGTTTTTTTTTGAAAGGTACTTTGGCTGGAGGGACTTTCCTAGACATCAGAATACGGAAAAAAATCTATCTCTGTTATTCTTGATTTGATATATTTGCACCCTAAATATTTTCGTCTTCCATTTCCCCATATTGAAAATAATAAATAATCACTTTGTATTCATGGGCTCAATCCTTCATGTGCTGGATAGTTTCAACTTCCCCTGAGTTCATTCTTAGCATTCAAAAAGAGAGATGGAATTAAAAGTTCAGGGGGAAACATCTATCTTTGAGTCAATCAGAAAGCAGAACTTCTACAAACCAACCTGGCTGCAAATATTTGCATATACAATCTTAGGTCCTGGTCTCATATTTCTTGAGCTTCCAAAACTTCCCTTATCTTTAATGAGAGTTTTGGTTGTATATGGATCAGAGTATACCGGTCTAATTGCTTAATATTATTCTAGAACTCAGCTTTCTTTACTGACCTCTATGGAGGTAAAAAGTAAAGACCTCATTTTTAGCTTGATGTAAACCAGGCTTTCATTTTGGCATCTGCAAATCTCTGGACAGAAACACTTTAGTTTATGTAGGTGTCTGTGTGTGCTAGTGTAACCACCACCAGGTAGATTTGAACCTGGGAATCTCTGGAGCTGAGTATAGGAGCCTCTACCCGCCGAGCTAAAAGCCAGCTGGCTCCTAGGCCATGCTGTAGAGGTCTCTTGATCTTAACTGTTGCTGTGGTCTAGGAACCACTTGCATTGCTCAGTAACCACACTAGGGCTATGTCTACACTGGCGGCTTCTTGCGCAAGGGTTCTTGTGCAAGAACTCTTGCTCAAGAACACGTCCACACTGCCATGTGCGAGATGTGCTTTTGCACAAAAGCCTCCATGGCAGTGCAGATGCTCTCTTGCGCAAGAAAGCTCTGATGGCCATGTTAGCCATAGGGCTTTCTTGCGCAAGAAACCCCTGCCGTGGGTCCACACTGCCCTCTTGCGCAAGAGCTCTTGTGCAAGAGAGCTTACACCTGTTAGAAAAGAGCGTAGCTCTTGCACAAGAAGCCCTCTCCTACCACCCTTTACTGTAAATCTTCTTGCACAATAGTGGGTGGGCAGTGTGGACGCTCTGCGGAAGAACGGCCATTCTTGCACGATAACCTGCCAGTGTAGACAGAGCCTAGGTGTGTGGGTTACACCAGCAGACCAGATACTTAAATTTCTAAATGACCTATAATGTACAAACAAATATTTACAGGTGGAAAACCAGAAGCCAGCTTTAGACATCTATCAGTGAAAATGAACGGACATATCTTAGAAGTGTTGTTAGTTAAATTACACTTTGTATATTAGTTGGTTGAAATGGAAAGTATTTTTAAAAAGGAGGGCAGAGGACAGTAAAATTGTCATAATACTGGTTGTATTTTCACTAGACAAAGGTTGCATATTGGGATTTCGTTTGAATGAATGAATGAATGTTTTAACTGTATTATAAATCATTGCTTTACAGTACAATAATTTAAACCAGCATCCCAAATAACCATTCTGTTGTTTTAACTAAAATATGATTTTCCCTTTTTTAACTTTCCAAAAACTGACTGAAATATATCATCAACATCATTCATATCTTGACATTTGGCATTTGCAATAATTCAATATACTGCAATATTGTTGCATTTCAGACCAGTCACATACATTTATTATTGTTTTTAGAATAGAGAACATTGCAAATGCCATAGGGCAATACTGTGGTGAACCTTGGTATTTTAATGGTGTCCAGTTCAAATACGCTGATTCCCAAATGAAAAAAACCCACATATTTTTGATTAGACAAATTCATCAAGACATATTGTTGCAGTAATTTAATGGTTCAGCATTTGCCCCTAATTGAAGAAGGTACGTAAGCATGTATTTAACTTTCAGCACATTGAATGCTCTCATTGAAGTTAATCCTTAAAGGTGCCAGATTAAATACTTCCCTGAATTTGAGCCCTAAATTAGATAATATTACATATAAGCTTTAAATATACAATACCTGATTAATATTGTCACTACAAGGAGATAGCGCAATAGGACCTGCTGCAGCATCCCAAGCAGATCTGTAATCTGCACAGAAGCCAACACCGGTATTGTACAGCTGTAAATAAATATTTATACTGAAACAAAGCACAATCAATTAAAAAGAAATGTCCTTTAATTAACTTCTAATGATGCTTGGGTTGTTGTGGTCCATGTTTTGGCTGTAGAGTCCTTTTACTCCTAAGTAAAATCAAATATTGTCACATATTGGGCCAAACTGAGCTTTGTCATTGGAGTGAAACAAGAGAACAATTTGGCCCAATGCTGTTTGGTAGAGTTATAGATACATATCTCCTGTTTAGAATTCCTTGGTCTGGTTGAACTTTTTTCCAACAAATTTTTTTATGGAAAATTGGGTTTTTGACCAAATTTTTGCAGAAACTGTCTGTGTTCCTTGAAAATGTTTAATGTTTTTGTCAGAAAAATGGAACATCCCAAAACTGGAATGTTTTTGACCAAGACTCTCCAAATTTGGGAGCAAGGATTTCAATTTTCAACAAAAAGTTACAGTTTTTCATAAGAAAAAAATCTGTTTTCCAATGAGCTCTAATAATTGCCCTGTTTGTGTATATAGTATAGAATTTAATATAATAGTCACAAGCATGTTTTAATATAATCACCATTACCTATGCTAGTCTGTTATGACAAACTTGGAATTAAATATCAATCTATACAATATGAAGATAACTAGCAGTACATTGCATTACTATTTCTGAATCTATCAAGTGGAATGCCAAGGCTATATCTCAGAGGGATAGCCCTGTTAATCTGTTTCACCAAAAACAACAAGGAATCCTGTGGCACCTTATAGACTAACGAATTTATTTGGGCATAAGCTTTCATGAGTAAAACCCACTTTGTCAGATGCATTGAAGTCAGTTCTAGCCCATGAAAGCTTCTGCCCAAATACATCTGTTAGTTTTAGGTGCCACAGGATTTCTTATTGTTAAGGCTACATCTATGAACTCAGAATGTGATTCCCTACTTGTGTATCCATACTCTCTCTCTCACTTGGAGGTGCATCTGGGCTATGCCTCTGCTGTCACTACCTGTGCTACTGTGGCTACACTACTAGTTACACTTGCACTAGATGCATGAGAGCTAGCACAGGTGTGTGTACAAAAGCAGGGGAACCACATTCCTCACTGGTAAGGTAGATTTAACCTAATTTTACCTTTTCGTATTGTGTCAAATTGTGAGATCCTTACACAGTGCTTGGTCTTTTTTCCTGGGCAAACTCTCATTAAAGTCAATAGGAACATTCCTGAGAGAGGACAGCAAAGAAACTGAGTAAGGGCCTCACCCTTAGTAATCCCTGTAAGCTGTGCGCTTATGAAGCTGCTCAGGAGAGATTCAAATGCCACCCAGCTGATTAGCTGTGCACCCATACGTGGCGGGGTGGTTCTATTGGTGTTGCACAGTTGCACATATCTTGGAGTACATGGAAAAAATTAATCCGCACATGGATGGAAAAACTCCACACATGGATGGAAAAGATTAGAGGAAATATTGCTCACAATTTGGCCTATAAAGCAATTTTTTTAAATCTATGTTTTAATAAGTTATAATTATTAAATGTGAAATCCTGTAACTTTTGGGGAGGCAGCATAAGCTGGTGAAGAGGGCACTAAACTGGGAGTCAGGAGAACTGGATTCACTTCCTGAGTTAGTCCTTGTTATTTGATATTGGACAAGTCACTTTAGTTCCCTTTGTTTTCTCTCCATTTCTTTATCTGTCTTGCCTATTTAGATTGTAAGCTATCATGACCAGGAACAGTTTCTTACTATATGTTTGTACAGCACCGGGTTAGGCAAGTAGCAGCCCACTGGCTGGATTCAGTTCCCCAAGGTTAGCCCCTGGTGGATCAGCACCACTATATTTACCTGTGCCCCTGCAGGTACAGGTGATTGCAGCTCCCATTGGCCATGGATCATCATTCACGCCCAATAGGGCTTGCGGGACATGGTGTCCTGGTCCATGTTTCTTCCTGCCATTTTATTGCCCACCCCTGGCATAGCACCTAGCACAATGGAGCTCTGATCTCAGTTGGGGCCTTTAGGTTCTCTAATAATACAAATAATAATAATTTTCTTCTTACCTTGCCAGAGAATCTTAGTCTGTACTCTGGTGGGTGGAGTTCGGGGTATACATTTGATATAAACCAGTGAAATTTTCTACAGCCCAGTCTCTTTTGCAGCTGAAGGCGGTTGTTGCAGTCTGGCTTCTCAGCCTTATATAAGAAAGCACAGGGCAATTGAATGGATAGTAAACAAGTGCTAATATATTTGTTTTTGAGACGCTGGAAAGGAAGTATGCTGTCTGGGGAGGGCTCAGTTCTGCCACCCCTTATGTACAGCAAGTTGCAACTAGTGTCCTGTTTCCCACATGTGTTGCAAAAGGAGAGAGATTATTTCTACAGGCCTTGTAAATTGATACTAAAATAACATTTAGTCTGGGGCAGACAGGGGACGGGGAATGAGAGTCTCACAGATGAGATCATCCATAACAAGTGTAATTATCTTGCAAAATCAGTAATTTCCCCCCTCATTTTAACGAAAAAAAACCATATTCTACACTAACTGCACTAAAATCAATGGGGTTGTATATGCTGCAAGAATTTGGCTTATTGATTGGCATTTAATGTCCTGGGTTTAAACAGACCAAAATCTGCTCTCATTTACATCCCCTGTGCAGTATAAATAAAAGAGCTTAGAATTTGATCTAACATGTGTAGTAATGCTGATCAAATATATATATTTATAAAATCAAGTGCTTGTTGTATTATGTGAATGATTTGGTTCTTCAGAAGCTCTCTCGGGCAGGAATCATCATTTTGTTCTGTGTTTGTACTGTGCCCAGCACAATGGTGTCCTAGTCCGTGACTGGAGTTTCTAGGCTGAATGGTAATATTGGCAATAAATAATAACAATCAATGGTTGAGTGTAACTAGGTACTTTCAGCTGTCATTGAAGTCAGTGGAAGTTGAGGGCACTCACTACTTCTGAGGCAGCAGTGGGCAAATACGAGACTGTAGGCCAGATCCAGTTTGCCAAGGTTAGCCCTGGCAGGCTGCCACCACTGTATTTCCTTCACCTCTGCATGTACGGACGTTTGCTACTCCCATTGCCTGCAGATCGCAGATCCTGGCCAATGGCTCACAGTAATCAACTGGAAGCAAAATTTATTCCCTAAAAAAGGATAGTACTGAATTACTGGGGACTAGCAAGCAGATGTTAGCCAGTGTCATATTGTCATATTAATTGTAATTTAGATTTGGGGTTGGGAGCAACACATCACAGTATACTGGAGAATATTGTGAAGCAGGTCAACCTATAGCCAAAACAATCTGAGATGAAATTGTGGTTATAATTTTAAACTGGTTTAAACAATTTATTCATTAATATTAACATTCATGGCATAGATATTCCGGGCAGAATACAGTTCTGATACCGAAAAAAATAATTCGGAATGGAAAAATATATAAAGCAATCTAAATGGTGGGTTACATTTTTATGTCACTTAGTAGAAGTGAAGCTTCTGCTAATATTTTCGTAATATTTTTCCAGTGGCCAATAGATGGCCCTATTTAACTTATTAATTCAACAAATCACTGGGGGACAAGACGATTATGATTGTAAGTAAATGCATTGCAAATTATTTTATATGGATTAAAATATCATGCTATACTGACTCAAAAATCCTTGATGTAGAAGAAGGTAATAGATTAATATTATGTCAGCTGAACATGAATCTCATTTGAGGATACTTCAAATTTGTGAGGTAGTAACAGCAACCTGTACAAAATAAACTTTGAGCTTGAAGACAAAGGTTTTGATAGCAAATAAACTCCAATACTGAGGCTGAAGGGTTTATTGGCTCAGAATAAAGTTATTACCAAGTTAACAAGAAGCACCTTCAGTTAATTATTAAATGAAATAAGAAACCATTGATCTCTGCAGACCTGAGCTCTCATTCTCCTCTCCGTTACACTGCTAGCTCATTGAATCAAAGAGACTGCTGGGGTATAAATTAGATGTCAATTTGGCCAATAGGGTTTAAGTCTTGCAATATAAGTAACAAGAGAAAACTCAGCCGGAAAAAAAAAGATGAAAAAAATTAGTTTGCTAGTCTCAAGTTTGTCATAAAATTTAGCGTGATTGGGCAACTAAAGACTGCAGCAATCAGAGCTTGGTATGTCAGGATTGAAATGCAGTGCCAAAATTGCTCGAGGAAACTCATACAGTGCTAAGTGCAAACCCACGCCCTGCCTAGCTTTAGCATTCTCACCAGTCTTCCATTTTTGAAAGCACATCATTTTTAATTTAATGACATCTCTTCTTTACTGATTCTGCTTCTTTTTCACCTGCTTGCTGAAACAGCTCAAACTTCTGCCCTGCTGGTGAGTGGGAAAGGTTGCTTGTATACTGATACCAAAGCCAAAGAAAGAGGTCTAGCAGCAATATTGTCAACAGCTCTGCAGTTTAGATATTAAGAAACACATGTCTGTGTATATATCATGTATTTCAGTCTGAGTGCTGAACCCAGACAGACATGAACTAAACTGTGGTTCTGGAGCATGCTGAGTCACCCCAGTCACTAGGGTTTGTGAGTACAGGTTGAACCTCTCTGGTTCAGCAACATCCGTGGTCTGGCATGATTTTAGTTAGCAGAATGTCCACTTATCATGGCTGTGGCCAAGTTGCCTGTGGTCCTATAAAGTTTGTTTATAGCCCCTAGTCCTGGCTTTCAATGTTCTGTGTTATTATTTAGCTCTAATTTACCCCTAAATGTCTTCTAAGAGGCCAATAAGCACTGGAAGTGTTGGTAATGCTGCTAAACAATATTGACCTCCCATGGTTTGGCAAATTCTCTGGTTCAGCACCAGTCAGGTCTCAAGGGTGCCAGACTAGAGAGGTTCAATCTGTAGAGATGCACCCGAACTGTAAGACAGAATGGCAGCTAGTATCCAAATCCCTTTTTTAATGCAGCCTTGTGACTCCTTGAAAGAAAATCTAATTAATGTATACTATAGTGGTTGGGGTGTCTGTAGCTTTTTGAACGTGACCTTTCTATTATCTTCCTGTGTGCTTCACTCTGGTTTTGTGAGAATATAGTCAATTTCTTCCGGCCAATCATGAGCTAAACACAATCTTAGCTTGTCTGTGAATGTAATACCTCAGTAATCACTTTCCTAAACCTGGTGTACTAGAAGTCTGTTTCTCTGCAGACAAAATAATTTTCCCTCTGGAAGTGGCTAGGCATTAGGTGGGATATTAACAGGCAGCATTAATAATCTGTTTAAAAAAAAACCCCTCTCTCTCCTCCTTTCTCCCCCCGCCCCATTACAAGGATTTACTTTACTCCCTGCTGAGATGGACCATCACTTATATTTTTACTTTACTGATTAGGAATGCCACTGTGTCATGCTTGTAGAAAATCTCTTTAAAAGAATCCAGCCAGGTCTCTGCTATTCGGATTTTGTTCCTTACTGCAGCCTCTTCGTTGGAAAAAGTGTGTGGGATATGATTTCGATAGAGGTGCCCCACCCGTGAGCATGGAAGGATTTCAACAGAACCACCGCAGAGCCAGGCCTGTAATACAGAGGAAGACAAAAAGGGTTCTAACATGGTGTATCCACTAGGCAGGCAATAAATCGCTATCAACACTCTTTAGCACAGGGTTGGCAAACCTCTGGCCTGTGGGCAATATGCAATTTGTCAGGTTTAACTGGGCCACCGCTTCCCGCAGCACCCATTAGCTGGGAACAGTGAACCGTGGCCACTAAGAGCTGCCACGCCCCGTGCCTGAGGACACGCAGATGAACAAACTGGTGTCCCAGCAGTGGCTAACCCTGATGAACCACGTGTGGCTGGCATTCTGGAGGTTCCCCACCCCAACTTAGCAAATGGTAAGTAACTTAGGAAGTTATTTAGGAAGCTATTAGCCAGGGGGTAGGAATGGTGTCCCTGGCCGCTGTTTGTCAGAGGCTGGAGATGGATGGCACGAGACAAATCGCTTAATCATTGTCTTCGGTCCACCCCCTCCGGGGCACCTGTCACTGGCCACTGTCGGCAGACAGGATACTGGGCTAGATGGACCTTTGGTCTGACCCAGTACGGCCGTTCTTATGTTATGTTCTTAGGTGTGTAAACCAAAGTGAAATAGTCACTGACATGAGTAAAAATCTGTTCTGAGACATGTGGGTTCATTTTACCTGCTAGGAATAGTGAGAAGGGCATCAGAAGGAGGAGAATGTCTGTTCTCCCAGTACTTCCATAGAGGAGGCAACCAAAACTAGGCTGCTTTTATTCTGAGAATTTATCTAGACTAGAATTTAGAAGGTGTTAGTTTACGTGTGTTAGCAGCCTAGTGTAGACATGGCAGAGTGTCTTTAACATGTGTTTAACTTGTTGATTGACTTGAGCAGTTTAACGTGTTAAAAGCATACTGCCTTGCCCGTTCCATTTGTTAAGATTCTGTAACTAACACTTTCCAAATACTTCAGGGGGTAGCCAAGTTAGTCTGAACAGGATAAACTTAAAAAACAACAAATAGTCTGGTAGCACTTTAAAGACTAACAAAACATGGAAATGGTATCATGAGCTTTCATGAGCACAGCCCACTTCTTCTCATCCAACATTCTCGTCATCTGAAAAAGTGAGCTATGCCCACGAAAGCTCATTATACCATCTACATGTTTTGTTAGTCTTCAAAGTACTTTCCAAATACTATGTGTGTGAAAGCTTTCATGTGTAAAATGCAGCTTTCAGAAGGTGCTAAAAATGTTCATTCATCAGGCAAAGATCAGTCAATGAGACGTTGTTTTGATAACATACCGCTTCTAACTTAGTGGTTCTGTGCATTGTCACTTGATATCTCGCTGGAGAATCCTGGGGGTAGATTTCTGTGAGAAAACAGAAGTTTCTCTCCACCTCATGCAGTTCTGTACTCAGTTTTATTTCCTAAGTTGCCTCCAAGCTCTTAAATACTGTTCTTGTCAACATGCAATAGTGACTTGATGTTTTTTTTCAGATTCTTACCCTTAAAGATAATTCTAGGTTTTCTGACCCCCACAGAGTCATGTCCGAATCATAAGCGCCAATATTTTGGAAGTAATGTCGGTCCATTGCCACTACTCCACCAGGTACCACGGGACTTCTAGACAGAGCACAGTTTAAGAGTGAATCTTGCTGCAATTTAGGATGGAGAGTTAAACAGAGAATGAGATTTACTCTGGTCACAGAGAGGTCGCTATAAAACAATGCATGATCCTGTGGTAGGCCTTAGAATCACTGACAGGGTAGCAGGGGAATTTTAAGGTGACAGCTGTATTTCATGTTTACATGCGGGTCTGGTGGGGAATAGGTGTGTTGCTTTCCCCTTGCTGAGTGGTTGCAGATTTTGGGACTTTGCATTGAGTCACTTTGCTGTTGGGAAAGAGATGGGGCTCAGGGTATTTCCCAGTGTAACTTATTTATTTTACAACTGCTGTTTACTTTAAACAGAGACAGCCAAAACTATATACAGGCATCTCCACTTGCAGACACCACAGGTAAGATACCATGGTGCAAAGCTATGCAGACTAGAAACTGCTTTCTTCCCTATGATCCACTTGTTCTTAGCACCTTTTCTGTTTTTAGTTCTGCCCCTAGGTCTTCCAACCAAGGATACTCTTTAGCCTAGGTCAGGGCAGGCAAGATGTGCGCCAGCCTGCCAGGACTCTCAGGCACAGGCAGCCCCATGCCGCTTTAAGTGGCTGGCTTCCCTGTGGCTCTCTGCTCTGGGCACCAGGGCAAAAGGAGGCTTCATGTGCTCCCCTCCCCCCCCCCAGCAAAATTTCTCAGCTCCTGTTGGCCAGAAACTGACCAATGGGAGCTGAGAGATTTTGCTAGGGAAGGAGGCAGCATGTGAAGCCTCATCTTCCCAAGCAGAGAGCCTGTCTCAGGGTCCTGCAGGGCTGCTGGCTGGGAGCTGCTTAGGTAAACCCTTCCTGGCCAGAGCCTGCCTCTGGGACTCTAGTCCCTTGCTCCCCACAACTATCTGCCCTATGCCACCACCCAAACCCTCTGCACCCCCTCCTCCTCCTCCGGTCACAACTCTCTCCCAGACCCTACAAACCCTCCTACACTCCTATCCCAGGCCAGAATTCTTTCCTGCACCCATATTCCCTCCTGGACATTGCATCCCAATCCCCTGCCCCAGGTCACAATCCCCTCCTTCACCCAAACTCCCTCTCAGACTCCCCACACTCCCAGTCCCCTACCCTAAGCTCCTTTCTGCACCCAGCCTCCATCCCAGACCCTGTATCCCCCCACCATAGAAAAGTGCTGCCCTTGACCACTTACCAAAATATTGGAGTGGTTCCCCATCAAAAATATTGTCCACCCCTGGCCTAGATTCTAGGGCTTACCTACACTTTTACAGTGTTTGAACATGGTTAGGAAGACCTGAGTTAGCTGACCTGATGGCCATAAATTTGCGGTCAGTGTGGACCTGCCAAGAGATGTGCCTGGCATTGGGTCAACTAAACTGTGAAATTACTAAAGGCTGCTGCTCCTTTGATCTCTCAATAGCTGAGTTCTGGCTCTCAGATTATTGCCTCATCTCTTTGAACATTTCCCAGCCCCCTGTGACCTCCAGTCCATTCATGTCCATGACTGACTTTCTACACTCATTTCCCCCCCCACAACCTCCATTCCCTCTGCTCACTCCTCCTCTTCCTCCACTGACTGCTGCTGAATCCCTTCACTTCTCTCCTCCACCACTAACTCTTTTCCCCTCTTGATCCCCATTGTAAACTCTGTCCTGCTAACCCCCAACCCTGGTTCATCTCAGTATCTGATTCATCTGCTTGATTGTGTCCCTTGAACGCCTCAGGAATAATTCTCACTGCTGCACAGGCTGCTTCTGCTACAGATTTGTTCTCTCTCCCTTCATGTTGCCATTTTTTTGCCAATTCAGCACCTTCACTGCGTCCCTCTATCTTCCCCCCATTCTCTGTCACTACTGGAAACACCATCATCTTCCCTGTCACTCATTAAACTACATCACATCTTCAGCTTTGACCTGTCCTGACGCTTCTTGGTAATATCCAAATCATACAGCCTTTTTTTCCCCAATATTTTGAAGCTCTGATCTTTTTCCTCTGTTCACCCAGCTAAAATCTCCCCCAGTTTCTCATCTCATTGACTTCAGACAGCCCCATCACCTCCTCCACATCATAAAAATAGAGCAGATAAGATGAACCTCACCTGTTGATTTGATCACATCCTTCCATTTGAAGCCCTCACCTGGCTCTCTGTTGTCTACCCCCATTAAGCTCACACTTCTTGTGGCTGCCTTTAAAGCTCTGCACTACTCTGCCCCACTTAACTTCTCCCTGCTAGTCTCTTATCTTGTCCCTGACTGTCTTGCTCCACCTCAGTCATCTGCTCCTTTTACAGTAATTTCCATACTTTCTTCCACGCCATATGAAATCCCTTTGCTTTCAATTTGGAAAGTCTCCTTGAGGATCAGAAGTTTCAGAGGGGTAACCATGTCAGTCTGTAACTGAAAAACTTTTCTTGAGGATCAGGGTTTAACTGAATATATCAACTACTAATCTGTTTAGTTTATTTCATAACTGACCTGTTCATCTTGATGGAGGGAAGGAAATAAAGAACTGAAGCTGGAAAGTGGTACAGGAGGAAGAGGCAAGAGTGGAATTGTTAAGAAAGGCTCAAGGGATGGAGAATTCAGCATATTTTTAACTTACACACACAACACATCAGCATAGAATCAATAAGCCCTGTGCCTATCTTTCTCCTAACAACTTTTTATCAGGGGCATAACCAAGAGTGGGCCTGGATGGGCCGGGGGCCACCCACTTAGCATACAAATCCACCCAGAGCGCAGGAAGCTTGCCCCTCTCCACCCAGTGCTCCAGCTGGGCCAAAAGAATGGGGTTGGGAGCTTGCCCTGCTCTGCTCAGCCGGCACTCCTGCCAGGAAGCGGAGCCCTGACTCTGATCCTCACTGGGAATTCCAGGTGGGCAGAGCTAGGAAAGCCCCAGCGTCCTTATCCTGCTCCTAGGCTGGAGCACCGAGCAAGTAGAGCAGGACAAGTCCCACACCCCAGTGCTCCTCCCCAGCAAGAGCAGCTGGCAGGCAGAGTGGGGGGAGGGCTAAGTGGGTGGGGAGTGTAGGGCCCACATTTTGATGTGGGCTCCCATTTTTACAGGGCCCCTGTCCAGATCATCTATCCCTGCCCCTCTTCCAAGGCCAGCTGGGGAGGAGAGGTGGCCCCATCGCGCCTATCCACCCAGTCATTGCCCACTGCTTTATATGTGGCATCTCCCCCGCTCCCGTTCCTTATCTTTTCAGTTTGCAAAGGCTCAGGGAATTAGAGGTGCTGCTGCAACCCTGGCTTGGAGTGGTTTCCATTATATTGGGCTGGGCAAATACTGGCTCACAGGCAGGCGCCGGTTCCCCAGGGTTGGCCCCTGGTGGGCCACCGCCCCTATATTTACCTGAGCCTCCACGGGTATGGGGAATTGCAGTTCCCTTTGGCTGCAAATCACCTTTCCTGGCCAATGGGAGCTGCCAGAGTGGTGTCCTAGTCCGCGTCACTTCCCACACCTCCCATTGGCTGAGAATGGTTGTTCGCAGCCAACAAGAGCTGCAATCACCTGCACTTGCTGAGGTGCAGGTAAATGTAGTGGTGGTGGCCAACCAGGGGCTAACCCGGCTGAACTGCTGCCATTTTATTGCCCACCCCTGCATAACATACAGGGTTTACATTTTGGTGCTATTGCTCTTCACACCTCCACTATACAAATTGTTCCAACACCCCGTCAGATTGTACACTGTTTGGATCGATGCCTGTGTTTGAAAAGCACATACAATAACATAGGCCCTATTGTAATATGATAATACTATTAACAGGCTAAGACTTACTGGCCACGTAAACTTAATGTAAGCCAATAACCCTCTCTTCAACAGTTCCGAGCCCAAAAACACTGTTAATGTGTAATCCTGTCTCTTCTCAGCTAGAGGGCATGTTGGATTGGATGACAGTGCTGCTGGGGTGAGAGTAAGTCTACTGGCTGATGAACTGTTACCTGATGGGGCTGATGGGAGACTGGCGTACCTTCTCTTCGTGCTCTGGCAGCGGCTCCCAATGGAAATCTAATTTCCAATCAAAACCACCTCGTTGCAGGTCCACAGAGCGATAATATTGAAAAGTCTTCCAGTCGATGACATCTATGACAGGGGACACGATGTGATTTCTGAAAAGAATATATTTTGTTTTGAAGGCCAAGTTGGGGAACAAGTGGACAGTATGTCAGTTAGCCCTCTGTTCTAGATTTAACCCTGTGAGGGGATGAGCACTCCTGGGAGGTACTGATTGCCCTCAACTCCTCTGCTGATGGGAGTTGTGTGCTTTGCCTATTGGAAGTAGGAATGTAAAATCCTGTTTAAAAAGTTAATCCATTAAACAGTATATTTCATTGGTTAACCAGGTTCCAGCTGGGCTGGAGTGGCGTGCCTGTGGCACGGTGTGCCCATAAGAACATAAGAACGGCCATACTGGGTCACACCAATGGTCCATCCAGCCCAGTATCCTGTCTGCCGACAGTGGCCAATGCCAGATGTCCCAGAGGGAGGGGACACAACAGGTCATCCTCATGTGATGCTTCATCTATCACCCACCTCCAGAAAAACAGAGGCTAGGGACACCATTCCTACCCATCCAGATGGACTGGAATAGCCCCTCCCCCCCCCGAACACACATACACACAGTGTGGGCTGCTCCAGCCGAAGCCTGCCGCATTGCGGGCAAGGGCTGCTCCAGCTGGACTGGGTCGAGCCTGCCACACCACACAACGGTGAGGGCTACTCCAGCCAGGCTGGGCCACCGATTAATAGCTTACCTTAGTAAACATGCCAATTAACCCTTTACATGCCTAATTGGAAGATTGACTGTATGGTGAGTAAACTAGGGAACACTAATTTATTAAGAATGTACAAATCACAGTCATGTCCCTGTTAATTTGGGTCTTACTTTGGGTGCACCGTCAAAATGTACATGTGTACAGAGCAAATAGCACAATAACACCCAGGATCCCCGCTTGGAGACCAGCACAAGGGCAAGACTCAATTGAGATGGTCCTTGCCCCAAAAAGTTTAAAAGCTCTGGATTTTGCACTGGATCTTCTGCACAGCTGGACACATTCTGCCCATGTTCTGGTATCTCTATCTTCTGATATCTCAGTTGCACAAAGGGTCAAGTTCTGCCCTCACAACCTACCTGGTTTCAAGAGGGTTTCATGGTGTGACTAAGGGCCGAACTATTCCTGAAGAGTAGAATTTAGGAGATGTATTTTGCTTATAATTTTCCACAGATTGGTCATGGAAAAAGACCTATTTTTCATTTGATAAGGTCAAATTTAAAACACAAGACTGCAATATTTAGCATATTTATCCTTGTTCTGTGTTATATTATAGTGGTTTGCTTTGTAAAAACCGGTACAGTTATCACATACTTGTAATTTTCTTGCCATTGCACTGTTCCTATATATTGTCTGTGTATAACCAGAATGGAACCCTGACCCCATGAGCATATATCATTTAGTTTGTTTCTAACAGCAATTAAATTGGGGTCTATCTCGAAGAGGACTATGATCTGTTTTTCCACGTCAGACATCACCTCACAACACCCTGAAATTATCAGTAATTTAAAAAACATATTAAACAGCAGCAAAACCTCCTGTTTCCTAATTGTTTCACGAGGCATAAAGAATCTGACGACAAAGCGTTCTGGGGTTGTCTGATCCCCGTCTAGACTACCGAGCTGTGCTGACAAACAGCTGATCAGCACAGTGTGGTGGCCATTTTGATGTAAATGAAGTGGCGATTATTTAAATTGCCGCTTCATTTTGCTATGTCTAGTAAACTCATCTACACGGCTCCGTCGACGGAGCCATGTAGTCTAGACACACCCATAGAGACAAGCACTGGGTTTATAAACTAGATTAGATAACTTTATGACCAAATACAACATTTGTAATCATACAGGGTTAAGACCAAGTAACTCATTGTCATGCTTCAGGGCATCAGCATTTGCATTAGGGTTCAGGAAGGAATCTTTCTATGACAACATTGCACAATGGGCTAGGAATATTCTGAGGTGGTTGGCTAAGGGGCTTCCCTTTCTTTTGAAGCATTATTATACCATATTATAGACTATATATTTGTACAGCACCTAACATAATGGAGTCCCAAACTTGACTGCAGTTTTAGGTTACCATAATACAAACAAGAGCAAATTCTCATTAGATCCCTTGATATCCTGAAAGATTTCCCTGCATTCAGGCTCACAGCATTCCATTCAAATCAAAGCCAATTGAAGTCTTTCCAATGAAAGCTGTTTTCAACTCTTTAGCTTCAACTGAGAACACCAGTGAAAATGAAAAAGGCAGAATGAAAATCACTAACTTATTCTGGGATGTGCTAAAATTGAACACAGTTTATAGCTGTGTTCACTTAATTGATTCAGTCATGCTTTTTGTTGTTGTTTTCTTTTTACAGTACTAAGGAATAGCCAGATGAAGCTAAAAAATTTAATACATCTTGCATGACTAAAATTCAAAACATAAAGAGCATCATGTAACTCTAATAAATCAGTTGATAAAACTATAATTTCAGTGCCAAGCAGTAGCAAAGTGTACAACATTTAGAACAAAAATTACGACTGTAGTGCTCCTTCAGCATACATACCTCAAAGCCTCTTGCAGCTGCCTGGGTGAAAATATGATTGATGACTATACTTGGAACTAGACACTGTTGCTTCACTTTGCTGGCACTAGGAATCTATTGCTTCTAGTCTAAATATTCTTGCAAGGTAGCTTATTTAGAATAAGATTTCATTTTAGAGCAATTAGGAAGAGAAGTATAAATGGGAAATTGTTTAGAATAAACAAATTTCAAAGATCCTTGTCTTGGAAGGCCAGAATTTTATCAAATGTATAGTTGTGTAAATCTGGAGCAATGATTTTATATCGTTTGCAGACCTTTACAAATTTTCCAATGCAGGTGTGGTCTCCTTTGGAAATTACAGTCATAGTCTGAGGATACCTACCCTAGAAATCTTAGACTGAAAACTAATCGGAATTCAGCTATACATATTGCACATGTTCAGCACAGCATCTGACACAGCGTGAGTCACAGTTGTAAACCGTGGGCTTCTCTAGTAACAACAATACTTCCAAGTTGGTCCTGTAGATAGGAATATTCACATACCCAAGGATTGATCAGAAAAATGGAATGTCTTTTCTGGGATCTGAAATTTTATTTTCATAGTCACCCCTTAACAATAGTCTGTGGACCACCAAGGGTCTGCATACTACAGGTTGAAAACCACTGATCTAGACTAACTGAACAGAAGTCAACAGAAGCGGCGAAGTGGGTCTTTGCCCATGAAAGCTTATGCTCCAATGCTTCTGTTAGTCTATAAGGTGCCACAGGGCTCCTCGCCACTTTTGCAGATCCAGACTAACACAGCTACCCCTCTGATAGAAGTCAACAGAGTCACTCTCGATTTATACTGGTATAACTGAGATAAAATTCTGGATCTCAGGGTGCGATATTGGTGTGGTTCTCTTCCTATTATAATTTCCATTCATTTACATTTCATCGTTTTGTGGATCTAGTTCTCTAATTTGTTGCCAATATCAGAGCCCAATCTTCCAATAACACTTTTGACTTTAATGGGATTAAAGCAGTAATGGTTGCAGGAGATGGTCCTTTCTTACTATATGTTGTGTATGTATGTGTATGTTTTTAAATATGCATATTGGATCCAGACCCCCCAGTGCTATGCAAACAAAACTTCTGCACCACCTGGAATGGGCTTAGCCAATCAGGAAACCAGAACCAAACCAATCATAAACCAGGTATGCTTCCAAAACAACCAAGTATTGTGAACATTTTGCACAAGTTAGACTAATCACTTAAGGCATGTCTACACTGCGGCGTTATTTCAGAATAACTGACGTTATTTTGAAATAACATAGTGCGCATCTACACAGCAAGCTGTTATTTTGAAATAATTTCAAGATGGAGGACTTCTTACTCTGACTCCTGTAACCCTCATTTCACAAGGAGTAAGGGAAGTTGAAGGAAGAGTGTTCTTCCTTGACTTCCTTCAGTGTTGACAGCACCAAAAGCCGAATTAAGCTATTTCGACTGCAGCTATGCAATTAATGTGCCCTTGTAGATGTGGGCACTTCATGTGTTAGAAGCAGAGTAAGTGAGGTTGTTTAAAATTTGTTCAACAATGGAAAGACTAACATAAAACTAAAACAAGCAAGTTTTAAAAAAGGACTTTTGTATTAAATAAAAAGTTTTCACCTGGAAGACTCTTGACCATAACTCACTGGATATGACATATTGCACTTTGCCTCAAATTCTTCAGTGAAAAAACCCCAGTAATCTGTTTTTCCAAATGCATTATATGAACTACAAATTGATACCTGTGTCTTAAAAATAGATGGCATAAGTAAGAGTAGCTCTATTGAAACCGGTGGCGCTGCACTGATTTACACCAGCTGAGGATTCAAACTTCAAATTATTAGACGGTCCTTCTGATCATACACATGGAGTCGAGCAGCTTTAAAGTTAGTGAAACGAATCAATATCCAATTATTTTAATCAAGTGTTGCCTTATCTTTTGTGTGATACAAGTGCATCCTTTTAAAACATCTGTTTTCTGCATGTTCAATGATGGATTGAGTGTTTGCATGGTAAGAAATGCACATTTTCAGCCAAAGGTAATTGAAAGTTGGAATATTTTGTTTTGTTCTTAATTCAGTAGCTGGCAGACAGTCAGCACCTTCTCGGAACTTTGAAATGAAATGTTCGTGCTGGCAGACAGCTGCTAATTTTACTCCTTGGAATCTGAAGGAAAAGGGGTGGAGGGGAGAGGAAGGAAACTCAGAAAGAACTGGCAACAGTGCTTTGTCCAGTGAGAGTGGGGCATTATTAACTTATGAATATTTCAAATGCCTGAAGCACATGAGACCTACAAAAAAGCAAACAAGCATAGCTTCCTGTTTGAGGATTTCTAAAATAGTACAATTGCAAATGAAATATTTTCCCTCATGCTTTACATAAGTTGTGGACATTGTGTTCTTTTCTTGTAAAAATATGAATAATAAGAGGAAAAAGAAGAATGAATTAACACATCTGCTTTTAAGTTTGATGTAGGGTACTTTCAGAAGGGCTTTGTATTGATTTGTACCATGTGTTGCTGGGAAGGGAATACAGTAGATTGTTTAAATGAGCACAAGTAATGAAAACAACTGTATTTTTCTCTCTCACGATGGGTCTTTTCCTACAAAAATGAGATGGCTCAGGAATCCAGGGTAAATTTCAGTTATCTTGCTCAGGTCCAAATTTGAGGCAAGCATCTGCCTTTGGGCACTGTCTGAGCACCTGCATTTCTACTGAAATCATCTTGCAGGATAAACTTAAAAAAAATACCTGCAGAAGGTTTTAAATGAGGTGGGGCTAATTAGATTGAAAAGAAACTTCCGCAAGCAGAAATGGCTAAGGCTGTGGGCTTAGCTTCTAACATGTGCAAACCCCTTTGAAGTCAATAGTTCTATTCACATACTTAGAGTTAAATGTATTGAAGTGCTTTGCTAGATGAAGTCCTAAATCAAAATTTGTTTTTTAAACATTCCAGAAAATCTATTCCCACTGTGGCGTACAAGTCTCTGAAGTCAACATTTTCAAATTTGGGTACTAAATATCAAAATCCACATTAATCACTGCTTAAATCAGTGACCTGATTTTCAGAGGTGCTGAGGTCAGATGGGAGCTTTTAGGCACTCTGTTCTTTAAGAATCAGACCTTTTTCATGAGTTATTCCTAACTTTGACCACCCATAGTTGAAAATTTTGGCTTTTGATCTAACATCTTAAATTGGCTTCAATTTTCCCACCTGTAAAATGGGAGAAATACGTATTACACACCTTTGTAAAGGGCAGTGAGATCTTCAGATTAACACACTATATAAGTGCAAAACATATCACTAAGTATTTTTCTAGACAAGTAAAGGGCATTAAAAGAGTAGCAGGAAGAAAGACAAACCTGTATGGTCAGCTGCATAGCTTCAGGTGACTAAGTATGTGGAAGGCTTTAAAAGCAAGGTCAGTGTTGGAATAGTATTCTGAAATGAATGCTGAGCTAGTAGCATTGTGTGAGAATGGGAATATAAATTCATGCTTCTTTGTGCATGTGAGAAGGCAAGTAGCAGTTGTGTGTGAATTTTGGAATCTGGAAAGTTGAAATTTGCAGGCCACACAAAAAGGAATTACAGCAGTTCTGCTGAAAAGAGGTGAAGAGATTCCTTGATTTTTTTAGAATATATTTACATCCTGCATACTAAATTAGCATAAAACTCTCACACACAAATTTTCTAAACAACAGAACTATTTCACCTTATCCTCATCACCCATTGGCAATGTTTCTAACAACAGCAAATAGCCAACAAGGCAACTTTCAGTTGCTGTAATAATTCTTAATTATAATTAACAACAATTTTATAAATAATTGGTGAGCCATATTGTAGAGCCAAACTCAAATACTCTACATCTCCTGTTACGTGGAGCAGGGGTGCAAGAGGAGGAGTAGAGAGTTGGGGGGAGTGAGGGACTGGGGTGCCAAAGGCAGGCTTTGGCTGGGAGGTGCTAATCTAGGCAGCTCCTGGCCAACAACCCAGCAGGTACCACAGGCAGACTGCACTCCCCGCTCCTGCATCCACATACCCCCTCCCAGACCATGCACCCCAAATCCCTGCCCTAGGCCACAACCCAAATCCCTGCCTCCCCACTCTGCACCCCTGCTCCAGATCACAACCTCCTCTCCCAGATCCTGCAGGTCAGAATCCTCTCCTGCATCCAAACCCCAGCCCAAACCCTGCACCCCCTCCTACACCCTGATCTCTTGCCTCAGGTCACAACCCCCTGCTTTATCTAAACTCCCTCCCAGACCCTACACCCCCTCCTACACACCAATTCCCTACCCCAAACTCCCTTCTGCACTGAACCTCCATCCCAGTCCCTGTACTTTCTCCATTAATATCATGGAAGAGTGTGTCCCTTAACCACATACCGAATTCTTGGAGTGCCCCCCCCTGCAAAAATTATTGCCCACCTCTGTATTATATTTATAGAATTTATTTTGTTCTTTCTTTCTCATCAGATCAGGAAGAGCATTGGATCGCTACTGGTTGGAACTTCTGCTAAAGTTTAGGCATCAGAAATGCTGTATGTAACCTGGGCAGTTGAGTCACTTTCTGTAGCTGATGAAGTGCTACAGAACTTTCTTTTACAGCTAAAGTGAGTGAGAATGACAGCTTAATTAGTGCTCCAGGAGAAAAAGAAGTGGATGTTTTATGAGTCAGTAAAACCTTGTTTTCTACTTGTTTTTCAGTGCTATTGTATAAGGAGGTGAATATGGATTCTATTTCAGTTTCTCTCCCGCTTAATTAATTCAAGTTTATTATATTAATGCCTTGCACTTCCATCCAAATACCTCAAAGCACTTTATGAAAATCAATAAGTTAACCCCTCCCATCAGATAGATGGTGTAGCACCATTGCTGCAGATGGAAAAAGTAAACTTGCCAACTGTCTTAGCAAGTCAATGCAAAACAAAGCCTGGAACCCAACTCTCTTGATTGACAGTCTTGTTTTTTAACCATTAGACCATGCTCCCTTGCTTGCAACAGGAATGCTTCTGCTATGGTATTTAAAAGGGGTCATGTGGCATTCCACTGTTTTCCAAATAAGGCTATACTTCTATTCATGGGCTGCAAATCTTGAAGCCTTACTCAGGACTAAATCCTGGCTCTCTGCAAAACTGGAGTAAACAATCAGAACATGGAGTCTGCACAAGGGTTATTGGTCTGCTCTACAGGGGTCGGAATCCTTTCCTATGGGTCACCAGGCACCAATGAAGCTGCACCATGGCCACTATGGGAGCCTCTGGGGCTATGTCTACACTGCAGGCTTCTTGCGCAAGAACTTTTTGCGGAAGAGGTCTTCCGCAAAAAGTTCTTGCGCAAGAGCATGTCCACACTGCCATGTGCTTTTGCCCAAGAGAGCATCCACACTGCCATGGATGCTCTTGTGCAAGAAAGCTCTGATGGCCATTCACAGAATGGCCATCAGAGCACCTATGCTTTTTCCGATAGGGGTTTATTGCGCAAGAAACCCCTGTTGTACGTCCACACACGCACTAAAAGGCTTATTCCTCATAGAAAGAAGAATAACTTGCACAAAAAGCCCTGTCTTCTGATGATCTAATGTACTTTTTCTTGAACAAAAACATGCTCATAGTGTGGACACTCTGCGAGTTTTTGCACAAAAACTCTGCAGTGTAAACGTAGCCTGGGTGACAGAAGCACTGATGGTTTCCTCACTCTCTTGTCATGTGTAGTTTTTGCTAGTGAATCAATGTAGCATGAATTTGTGCCATTGGATCCATGAGCCATGCCTTCTCTCTTGCTCTTGTAGTCCCCCTGTGAAGTGGCATGGAGCACTGCATCCCTGTGACTCTCCTTTAAAGCTTTCTGTAGGGTACATCTACATCAGTGGTCACCAACCAGTAGATCAGGATCTACTGGTAGATCTTGGAGCTTTTGACAGGTGACCCTGACAGCCTGGAGGCTATCAAGTGCTGGCACTTCATCTGCCCCTCTCAGCACTCCTGTGCTGTCCTGCCCTCTACCTTGGAGGTACCCCTAACCCCTGGGAGCCTCCTGCTTGCTGTGCAGGGCACGGGAAGAAGAGGAAAGGGGTGTGCTGATTTCAAGGTGCCCATCCCTGAACCCTGTACCCCATCTCCACAGGGCAGAGGGGGCAGGGATGGAGAGAGTTTGCTGTCTGCTTTTGGGAGTGGTGCAGGACCAGGGTAGCAGTGAGCCTGCCTTAGTCCCCTGCAGCACCACCCAGAAGCCACCTGTGGTAAGTGGTGCCCAGCTGGAGCCCACATTCCAAACCCCAGTCCCAGCCCTGAATCCCTCTTGCACTCCAAAACCCTGCCCCCAGCCTAATAAAAGTGAGTGAGGATGGGGAAGGGAGGATGGAGTGAGCAGGGGAGGAGCCTTGGAGAAGGGGCAGGAAGGAGGCGGGGCAAAGGTGTGTGGCTTTGGGTAGATCTCAAGCATGAGATCACTTAACTTCAAAAAGTGATCTCATGCTTGAAAAGGTTGGAGACCACTGCTGTACATTATGAAGCTTCCTCAGTATGGGCCACAAATAACCCAGAAGAAGACAAAGTAATCTGCTTTCACAGGGAGACCTTTCTAGAAATGGGCAGATACGGAATATAACAGTATTGCCTCCCACATACTTGCAGCACCTTTCATTTTGCATTTGAACAATGCAATCGACTCTAGCAGCTAACATGAATGAATTTAAAGGCAGTCATTGTCAGCAGTAAAAGCAGCCCATTTCATTGCCTCTGAACGACCTCATTTGCAGCTTCTCACTATGGTTACTTAATGAGTTAGTGTTTTAGAGGAGACATGATACTTCTCTTTTCAAAATATACTCTCAGCAGTTCTTCTATTATAAACAGCCTCAGTGTACCAGTAATGTTACAGAATTTGATGGTCAAACATTGACTTTTCAGTGGCTTCAGAATTATTTCTTTATTGAAGAATATGTATTTGCTGCATGTGATTCTTGAAACTCTTCAGTAGTGTAATCTCGTTGTAGTGCTTGGTGATTGCTGAATTCACAGCCATGCATTATCTGTATTTGGTCTTTGCGAACTTGGGGTTGATGAAATAACTAGGATTTAGGCAACGGTAAAGCAGTGCAGCCCTTCCCACCCAACCCTTGTCAGTGTGCATCAGCCTGGACCTTGAAGGAGCAGCTCACAGGAGAAGATAATCCAGCCTCTGTATCTATTCAACTCTTGGCCTCAGCATGGAGACAGCCAGCAAGTGCTGCAAATAATGCCAGCTGTTGTAGTGGTTTCTCGGGGGTAAGCCTGTCTGGGATCACCAACTCATTTCATGTTGGTCACCATATGCTCCAATGCTAATGCATTTCAGATACTACAGATGCAGGCTGGATTCCCTGAAGGCAGCCCTAGGGAGGAAGGGTTTGGTAGTGTGTCTTATTAGTTGCCTGATCTACCTCCTCCTCTACATTTCAGATTAATGAACATGGAATAAAAGTGAAATAACAGTCTGGATAAAGAGATGAGAAGACCATGAAAACTCCAGGCAAAAACAAATTTGAAAGGTCACGAGTGCTGTCCTTTTGACAGGAATTAGAATAAGCGTGTGTATTATGAACAAGCTAAATAGTACAAAGATCATAGTTCTTTGTGGGGACTCGTTCCCTTCTAAAAAGCATCTAATCATTTTGTACGCTAAGCCCAAAGGGATATTTACCTGTCAGTGGCTAGTCTGCCCAACAGGGGCTCTAACCAGCCTGTGTGACACTCACAGTGGGAGTCCATGAAGACCAGCACATCTCCTGTTGCCCTTGCAGCTCCCAACATACGACCCCGGATGACACCTAGCCTTTTGTTGCTCCTGATCAATTTCACACCATCCAGCTTGGAGATGTATTCACTCAGGGCAGACTTCAGATGCCCTGCAATAAACATAATAATCATACAGATTTCAGCATCGATTCAAATTATCACCAAAATAAAACAAAACAAAACAAAAACGAAAAACCCACAACTGTTTCTGGTACAAAATAGTACTCCTCAGCTAGCAAAATGGTTTCTGGGTTAACTTTGCATTTGTCCTTCTCAGCCATGGAGGGAGTCAAGGAGAGCAGAGCCTCACCTTCAACTCCTAACCAGCTATGTCAGAATTTTCTAGGTGGCAGTTCTGGACATAGGGGCTGTACTGTGTCCCTTTCTGAAGAAATTGGGTAAGGAACGAGGGATCAGTTGTTTTGCCTGTCCACAAGTCAGCCAGTAGATCTTGATGGGCATACTGAAAGGAGTGTGCAGGTTCCCGGAAAGGAGTGCAGTAAACTATTCTCCCCATGTGACATCATTGTGAAAGGGGTTGATAAAGGTAACTGCATGGATGTTATATACTTAGACTTTTGTAAAGAGTTAGTATCACGTGACATTCTCATTGAAAAAAATTAGCACGATCCAATATTTTAAAAGCGCACATTAAATTGATTGAGAATTGATTAACAGAGACATTTCAAAGAGTATTCTCGTAAGTGGGGAATCATCATGAAATGTGGATGTCTCCAACAGTGCAGAGATTATTTAGTCTTTAAGGTGTGACTAGACTATTTGTTGTTTTTTACGTTTTTCCTGTTACAGACTAACTGGCTACCCCTCTAAAGCTTATCTACTCACTGTCTCTCTTTTTTTTTTTTCTTCCTCCTCTCCTTTTTTTCCTCCTTTTCTTTCTCTTTTTTTTCTTCTCCTCTCCCCCCTCTTCCTCCCCTTATTTATTCTTGGATCTGCACTTCTAACACTCTGGTCATCTGAAGAAGTGGGCTGTGTGCCCACGAAAGCTTATGATACCATCTATGTGTTTTGTTACTCTTTAAGGTGCTGCTAGACTATTTGTTGTTTTTTAAGTTTTTCCTGTTGCAGACTAACTCAGCTACCCCTCTGAAGCTTTGGGACAGGGCAATCATGCAGATGCACCATGGCTGGTGAGCTGGGCAAATTCAAACAAAATATGTTTTAATACAGCCAAATGCAAGGCCCTACATCTAGGGGCTGTAGCAGAAAAACAATTGAGCATGGGCTGTTAGTGTGACACTGTGGCAAAAAGGGCCAATGTGATCAATGGTTCTATGAAGAATGGAATAGTGAATAGAAACAGAGAGGAGATTTTACCTCTTTGTAAACAGCCATGATGAGATTGATAGAAGAAAACTGTGTGCTGCTCTGGTGGTTCATATTTTTTAAAAGGAAGTTGAAAAATGGGAGAACGTGCAGCAAAGAGCCACAAAAATGGTTTGCGGGCTGGAGAAAATGCCTGACAGTGAGGAAGTTAAAATGCTGAAGCCAAGCCCCACCACAGCTCCTGCCAAGTAGAATGCAATTTGTAGTCTAAAAATCAGGCAGTTATCAAATGCTAAAGAAAGACAAAGCATCAGCTAATCAGAGAGACGAAGCATAAGCAACAATCTTCATGATGTACAGAAGAGAATTGGATCGAAATTATGGGGATATTTCTTGGTTCTGTTTCATCATCACCAGAAGCCTTCCCCGCAAATATCCCGAATAGATGTTATAAAAGAAATTAGCGAGTGAGAGAGAGAGAATTAGAGAGAGGAAGAGAGGGAGTATGATTGCTAATCTTTTGATAAACACTCCTGATTTCAATGGTTAGTGACTGAAATGCCTCAGCAAACAGACACAGCTGGAATGTCCTCATATCTCCATGTGCAACAGAACTAGAGTTCATGTTAGAAAGCTAGTAAATTAATTATAATTAATTAATTAATTAAATTCTGGGAAACTCAGAATTAAAGAGAAAATACTCTCAATGATTCCCACAATAATATAAGGACATCATGGGGATCAATTGTGTAAGATGCTGACCTACTCCTGTGAGAAGCAGCGGGAGCTCCTCTCCCATTGGTTTCAGTGACAGTTTAAAGTACTCAGTAAGTACTTTGCAGCGCATGCTCAGTAACATGCAGAGTCATGATCAGAATGAATAACTACAGGTATTCACTAAAGCCATAGCTTTGCCAAGTACCTGGGATTACTTTGGCAATTTTGAGTTTTCCATTCCAGGCTTCAGCTAAGGTCTAATTCTGGAAATCATTAGAATGGGACCATACCAGTGGGTCGCTCAAGGTTTGCATATTGTGCTTTCATTTAAAAATAAAGGCCTTAAAACTATTGGAAATGACCGGGGGAAAGTTAACACTTTCAAACTTAAGATGAAGTTGAATTTTAGGAGAGGAAAAGTAAAATTTGGCAACCATATTTTTTTATATTTAGCTCACATTTGGAGGGTTCTCCTTGTCCCATTCTCTCCAAAACTGTCATGCAGCATTACAACCTCCTTTCTAGAGCTTGAAAATAGAGTTTAGGGAGAGAAAAAAGGGAGCTAGATACCTTGTTGACTGAGGTCATCGACAAGGATAATTTCCTTCAGAGAGGTCTTTGGGGCTGTGTCCATAACACTGTGCACAGTTCTCAAGAGAGTAGACCAGGCTTCGTCATGGAAACAGATGATGACACTAGCAGTAGGCAGGTTGGGGTCATAGTCCTGCTGCAGACAGCTGTATGTATAGAAAAAGAGGCATGATAGGGAAGGTTGCAATGCTTTTTTTTAAACTTATTATGAATACATCAATTTCTCTGCGTCTGAAAGCTGTGATCTACCCTTACTTCATTGCACACAGCTCCAAATTTTTAAAGTGATTGTTTGAAAAGCAAACAACCTGTTAGGCTGTCTAGTGAATGGGATACGGAAAATATTATAATGGCATTATCGAAAACAATGGTTTGCCTTCACCTGGAACATTGTGCTTGGGTTTGGTCATCCTACTTTGAAAAAGACAGCTGACATAGAAAGGGTCCAGGCAGGTAACAAGTATGGATGAGAAATTGAAAGTACTAGACTGTTTAAAGTAAAGATGTGGCAAATAAGGAAAAAAAGATAGAAAGTAATGAATATTATAGAGGTCAGTCAGGGTATGTCTGCACTTGCCCCCTAGTTCGAACTAGGGAAGCAAATGAAGCATACCAAAGTTGCTAATGAAGCGCTGAATTTAAATATCCCTCGCTTGATTAGCATATTCGCGGCCGGTCGCCATTTTAAAATGCCAGTAGCCCGAATTAACTCACCGCGTGTAGACGCGGTAGTCTGATCCAAAACCCTTCCCTCGAATTAACTGTCACTCCTCATTGCACGAGGAGTAACAGTTAATTTGAGGGAAGGGTTTTGGATCGGACTACCGCGTCTACACGCGGCGAGTTAATTCGGGCTACCGGCATTTTAAAATGGCGACCGGCCGCGAATATGCTAATCAAGTGCGGGATATTTAAATCCAGCACTTCATTAGCAACTTCGGTATGCTTCATTTGCTTCCCTAGTTCGAACTAGGGGGCAAGTGTGGACATACTCTCAGGTGCTCCTGTTTTCCTACTCCCACAATACAAGAACATGAGAGCAGCCAAAGAAATTGAAAAGCAACAGCTTTTAAATGGATACAAGAAACTACTCCTTTACACAGTGCATAAAGCCTGTGTAATTCATTGCCACATGATATTACTGAAACTAGTATGATTAAAGAAAGATCAGACATTTATATGGATAGTAAAAACACTTATAGTTACATTAGATAGGTTTAATATACATAATGTAACTATATGTATATGAGAGAGTCTGTCCATCTGTCCGGCTGTGTCTCTCTTCAAGGGCTCCTCCTAAATGGTAAGAGCAAAGACCACCAAATTTGGTATGCAGCTTCCTCTTATCATACCTTAAATCTAGGCAAGGGTTTGGTTGTGCTTGTGCCTGGACAATGGACCAGTCCTAGAATGTGATTGTTTATCATAAAATGAAGAGGGAGAGCTCTGGTAGCAGGGATAGTTGCACTGTATAATGCTCACGGGGGCAACAAGGGGCCAGAGATAGGGACTGGGATAGCTATAACTCCACTAGGGCAGCAGGGGTCAGGAGTGGAGAAAAGGACAACTATCTACTATATATTTCAGATCGTTTGTCTGTGTGTCTGTCTGAGCCTTGCCCCAGAGCAATTATTTAAATGAAAAAAAATATTTGAGTTAAGGACCTGCACAGTGCTGGTAAATCTTCCAGTATATATATTTTTTCTGAAAAGCATATACATTCAAAAAGTGTTATGCTTCGGGTTGTAAGCCAGCTATTAATGTTAGGCAAGGCTTCCTGAGCGGGCAGGTTATTCCATAATTG